>CM056579.1:26066311-27391311 GCA_029721435.1 Gymnothorax reevesii | reverse complement strand
AATTTTGCATTTGTTCTCATGTCCTCCAGTTCCTGTGTGTGCATCTGTGACAACAGAACAGCTGCAGTGCGCAGTGGCTGGAGTGGAGAGGCAGCGGGGTGCGAGGGCTGGTTCTGTTTGGGATTACGCCTGGCTGCAGGCATATTGCTGCTTGGCCATGTGGAACTTTGCGGATTTGGAGAAATGATGATGTGCTGGCAGCTCCTGCCTCCTGAGCTGCAGGTTTGGAGTGGCCCATTGGGCTAATCTGAGCACATATGTCCTCACAAGCTCCATCGCTGTTTTCCCCTCTTCAATTATTAAGCCTCTACTGAGGCTTTGGGCCACTGAGAGGAAGATTATTGAGGTTATTTTATGCCTGTGTGTGTGTCTGTGTGCGTGCGCGCGTGCGCGTGCAAGTACATGTGATTTTTCAACTGTGAATGTGTATGTTCTTAACCATATGAAGATGGACAGAGCATGCTGTTGAGTGTGTTTGCTCTTGTTTGTGCATGTGTGAAAGATTTGTATATCCTGGGTGTTGGTGAAAACCCTTGCATTCATTTGCTCCGTCTCAAATCGCGGTGCTTGACGTACAAGTTGCCTATTCATGAATTTCAAGCAAATCAATCTTTTTTGTCTTCCAAGGGTCCACGCACGAACAAACAAACACACACGCATACACAAGCTTGTCTGCTTCATGCCGGGAAACATAATTGTACTTCAGAGAACAGCTAGAAGTTGCCAAAATTACAAAAATTGCGGTAATACCAGAGAGAGAGAGCCCTGTGTTTCTCACACATGGTGCAAAAATCCGTTTTTAGAAATTCATATTATAAGGTGTATTTTTTCATGGTCAGAGTTTCTATTTTTCAATAAAATGCACTCAGTGCCAATATAGAAAAACCTGGTCCAACAATCATCTTATTCAATTTTGGACAATTGAATTGAGACCAAAGCCAGAGAAAAAATTTAAAATTAACTTCCTTAAATCTGCCCTGATCAATTTCTTCCTGGATTGCAAATTTGCATGTTTAAATTTGTTTCCAACCATATGCTACACTATGGTGTGACCTCATTGGCTCATCAGTGGTTGGGGTCGAATGTCAGGGAAGACCCAGGTTATTCAACACACGAGGCACTAAAACATCTCCTTCGGGCAGAATGTGTTATGCTTGGCACAGCTGGTTTAATTTCTGAGGATTGTTTAGTCTGATGATTCATTATTTAGATCAATTTAATACCTTGCAATGAAATGAATATAGATTAAATACTATAAAATGTATTGCATATTTATGTAATCACTGACTGTGAATGTGACAGTGAATTTCAGTGGGAAAAAAACATTTGCCCCAAATACTACTTCAAATGCTTGAACAAATGAAATTATATTAAGCTCCAAAAAAAAAAAAATCATTATGTCAGTTCGAGTGAAAAAATCAGACAGGGTATTAAACAAGCGGCATTTAGAGATTGCACCAAGAGATGACATCATCGCTGAGAGCTCTGTGTGTCATCTGTCCTCAGCGTTACCCAGGAAACCCATGTGCATTCTGTAGAGCCCAGCAATGACTACAGCTGAGCAACACACTGTAATCCTACTCTGAGCAAGTGTGTGTCTGTAATCCTACTGTGTGTGTGTGTGTGTGTGTGTGTGTGTGTGTATGTGAGCATGTATGCATCTGTATATGCTCGTAGCAGTACAAGTATGTTTGTGCAAGAGTGAGAGTGTGTGTGTGTGTGTGTGCGTGTGTGTGTGTGTGCGCGCGGTTGTCTATTGTCCAAATTAGATGGGATGTGAAAACGCGTGTGTCTATTTGCTCTTGTTTGAGTTTGTGTGGATGTTTGATGAATGTGCATGCTTTTATCCTTTGGAGAGTGACATTGATTATCATTGACTATTAACAGCAATATTAAGTTATTACCATACACTGGTGCCCGTGACTGTGTGTTCATGCATGTGTGCGTGTGTGTGTATGCATGTGCACATGTGTGAGCGCGTGGTTGTGGGTGTGTGTGTGTTGTGTGCATGTGTGTGGGTGTGTGGGTGTTCGTGTGTGTGTCTATGAGTATGTTTGCCCATAGGTATATGCAGAAATGGTTGCTTATCTGTTCTGAATGACAATCCCAGTGTGGCGGAGAGGCCACGGATGATGTGATTGACAGAGACACATGATCTCTCTGTTACGCTCCCACACCCCTCCCCCAGGTTTGAGTAAAGGTGGGAATGTGGTACTGAATGTAAGCTCAGCACATTCCCTATATCAGCATCTCTCTGCTGGTGGATAGCTCCCACAAGCTGCACTTGTAGCCATACTTACATAAATACTCCAGCATTGCTCCCCCAGAGCTGTAGATATACAGTTTATCTACTCATACCTGTGTACACACCCCTGCTTTACACCTCCACATCTTACACTTGCTTAGATACTCATGTTAAACATATCTATCTGCCCTAGATATTCCTGCTTTACACATCCACAAATTACCACTGCTCAGATACTCCCATTTTACAAATCCACAACTCACACCTGCACAGATACTCCAGCTTCAAACCTCCTGATCTTACATCAACATGAACACTCCAGCTCTGCATCTTCATAGCTAACTCTAAAATTTTACTCCTGCTTTACACCTCCATATCGCGCAATTCACTGATACTCCTGCTCTACACGTCCACATCTCCCACTGGCACGGACACTTCAGCTCTACTCTGTCATATCTAACACTAAAACTATACTCCTGCTTTACACCTCCATATCGCGCAATTCACTGATACTCCTGCTCTACACGTCCACATCTCATACTGGCACGGACACTTCAGCTCTACTCTGTCATATCTAACAATAAAACTATACTCCTGCTTTACACCTCCATATCTTGCAATATATAGATACTCCTGCTTTACACATCGACTACTCACAACTGCACAAATACTCCAACTTTTCACCTCCGTATCTCTGACCAACATAGCTACTCTGCCTCGACACCACACTATCCTCCACATAGATACTCTTTTATACCGACACATCTAAAATTACATACTGTAGATATTCCTATTTTACACCTCCATAGCTCACATCTGAACAGATACTCTTGCTCTACACTGCCACAACTCGCACCTGTGCAATTTTACTTGCCGGCTCAAGATCTCTACAATGTTGAAACTCCTGTTCTTACAATATGATTGCAATGAGACATTTATTTGGTGATTATTTTTCCACCAAGATCAGCTCGCTCCCTTTGCACCCTTGCTTTCTTCTCGATGTCCCCTCCAGCACACAAGAGACACAGGTGATCAGGTGATGGTGACAGTTGAAGAAAAAAAACAAAATTTCAGAAGAGGCTTGCTTTGGTGATGCATAATTCGATCACAGGCTGAGCGGTTTGGCACCATGTTTTATGTAAAGGTGAAAATTTCCCAAAAACCAGGGCCTTTCTTCAACATACGGTCTCTGCTCCGCATTTGAAACTCAATTAGAGTGGCTAATTTGCCAGATCATCCTGTAGCATGCCTGGGGTGGAACAGTTCGATCCTACTCTTTTTTTTTTTTTTACAAGCTGTGAAACTATTTTAAGCTTTATTTTTTCAGTCATTAAATAAGGACAATATAACCCTGCCATATGGGTATTAAATGTTAGTAGAAATGGTGCGCTAAAGAGAAGAAAATATAGACCAATATTAAACCCTGCCGAGAACACAGTGTGTATCCATCAATGTGCATGAAGTCTATTTTTGAGCAATCCAGACTAAAACTACAGTCTCATGCTCATCAGGTACTGATGCTCTTGAAAGTTAGTGATGAGCTTTCTCTTTTTTTTTTCAGAAATCATCTTCAAAGTTTCCCTTCCTGAGTGGAGTTTATTCCCTTATGCTGGGGTCCCGCTATCACAATTCGCGGCACGATTGGTCTTAATTGTGGAGTAATCGTGCTGATCCTATCAGATCTGATCAGATTTTGAGGCCAGTCGTGGCAATCATGTTGATAGTAGAAAAGTTTTGGACGGCTCAAAATTTTCCTACGATCAACGTGATTAATTGTCAATCGTGATCATTGCATCACCTCGCAAAAAAACTTGAAACTTTAAGCCGCTTTCACACTGGACGCGAAACTAATTTTTCACACGACAGATTACATTCAAAGTCAATGCAAAGCGTGTTTGCGTTGACTTTGAATGTAATCTGTCGTATTAAAAATTTGTCTCGCGTCCGGAGTGAAAGCAGCTTCAGAGAAGTTCCACAATCAGCTACGAATGGCCAATCGTGGCATTCGTAACGGAGGGCACAACAGTGGGAACTAAGCAATATCTGCCATTTATGATGTAGATTTTCTCTTGGAGTTTTACCCTTAACCTGCTTTAAAAGGGTACGCACTCTCAAGTGGATTTCTGGAAATCAGAAGATTACTCCATCTGAAGAAGTGAGGAGTGTCTGCGTGACAGCTGATGGGTCCTGTCACTAGAGATGCCTCCTAATAAGTACGCGCCCTGGCTACTTTGCCAATGAGCCTGGCTCTTTGGCGATGTGGTCAGTGCGTTTGACTCTTACCCCGGAGTCTGAGGTTCAATTTCCCGCCCGGGCCCTCCTTCGGCCTGCTACACATGGATGCTGGAAAGCCCAGTAAGTAAACTAATCTTAAATCAAAAGAAACAAAGGCCATGATTTCATACAAAGTAAAATATTTCTACAAAATGAGATCTACAAAGATAAAAATATCAACTTTTTAGTAAATTCAAATGCAATGACGTCCAGAGTCAAATAGCTACAACCTTATCAGAGGATTACACAAACACTTTAGCTCAGTAGCCCCCCCTGGTCCATTCCATTGTAATGTACTGAAACTGCACGGTTAAGTACAGCCAGAGCAGTTCTCTTATGTTTGAGCGAGTCAAAATCAAGATTTTGAACAACCTCAGAAATAGCCCCGCCCATCTTCCCCCCCTCCCTTTGAGTTCAGCAGTTGCCTGAAAAGATTTTTGGCTGCATTGATGAGAACAGGCAGATCAATTTCATTGACTGTAAAAAGAGGACAGCTGTGGCCTCGTGGTGCTGTTTGTACAGCTCATGTAGGGGACCATGACTTCTTTTTCACGGGCGAAATTTCCGACCACTTAGACCTATTGGAAACAAAGCAGCAGTGGAATCTCATGCTTCATGTGCAGTGTCAATATGCTGAACCCAGCTTTCAGGTGTCATGGTGTCCAGATTTCTGTTTATATCAACCGGGGTCCTGTCCTCTATCAGAGCACTGCTGAGTACTTCTTAGTGGAAAAAAATGGTCAGTGTTTCCCTTTCAAATTCAAATACTAAGGTAATTGCTTTAAGTCCAGAAGCATTTTTACATGATCAGAATTTATGCAAATATTTACCGAATGAATTTATCAACTACGCTTCATTTAATGGAATTATTTAGTAATATTTCTGCCAACATCAGCCTAAGTTGGGAGCAAGCTACAATGTCAATGCACACTGTGTGATTCATTTACAAGTCAGAATTATGGCTGTAACACTGTTTAACTTGAGCCTGGTACATATATTTAAAGATTATCAGAAATGTAAGCAAACATATTGAGACGCATGATAGAGTCTCATGTCTGTTTAGTTTGAAGATTCACGTCACACAAGTTTAGAGATCCTGAGATGTGCACCAGAGAACCGGCTACATGTCTCTGCCTGAGAATTATTCTTAAATAAATACCCATAGTCCGTCCCAAACACTGCCCTATAAGGTTATACAGCTATTACCAGACCCTTAGTATATACAGCCACCAACTGTTTCTAACAACCTGCCTAAGTGCCTCATTCCACGTTTCATGCTACTGTTGTTTGCCATTGTAGCTTTTGACAGATGGATAAAATAAACCTTCGTGTTCTTGCCACAGTATAATAAATTCCTCATACTCCACCGTCGTGCGGCATTTATTTTCAGCTTGGCAAAGACGTCAAAACTGCCTGCTTCCCATTCACAGCTTGTATGAGACATAAAAGAGAGGTGCTTATTGCCTCAAGACTCCGCAATGATATTCCGCCAGCGAATTCAATGGCGTCGGACCATTCTTATTGAGAGGTCTGACAATTTAATTAAATTTTAAAGTACTGGTTCACCATAAGAATTAACTTTCTTGCTTTAATTTTTAACTCTGAGCTTTTTTATTTTTGGCCCAGCACTTACAGCAGTCCTCAGTATATTCCTTACTGATCTGATTAGACTATTGTAAAAGCTGAATGAAGATGAATGGGTTCTTATCAACCAAACCATCCAGAATCTCTTGGGATAATATAAAAAAATCATGAAATAATGTTACCTTCTTCCGCTGGAAGGATTTGAGGATTGTTTGTGCACGTTTGCTCTTAAATAGAGGATTTCGTACACATGCAACTGTGGAGATTCACATGCAACATAATAATCAGAGTAGAGCTCCTGTAGCAGACGTCACGCAATCAAAAAATCGTCGTATTTGCAGGCAAATGCGAAGGTAAAAACACTGGCAGGCGTACAGCAAGCGGCGAAGTTTGCCCACTGTATTCATGAAAAACGAATGATTTTATGCATGAGGCGATGCCTTGAGACATTCATTCAAACTGCGATAACATGGTGACACAAGTTAGTACAAACAAAAAGGTAGCTCAACAAAAAGGTAGTTACATTATTCTGCTCAGTTCCTAATGCTAATGTAGCTGTGATGAAGAGACACTTAAGACTTGAGTGTACATTATTCTGCTCAGTTCCTAATGCTAATGTAGCTGTGATGAAGAGACACTTAAGACTTGAGTCCACAGGCAGCGCTTTCAGAGATGGAAGCGTCCATGATCACATTTACTAAACGCTACTCTCTTGCGTGATCTTCGCTAGAAGTTAAAAAAACCTTCTTCCGCTTCAGTGACAACAATTTGAGAATAACTGTAGCTACTAAGCTAATGAATGTTCATTTCCCAAAAGCAAATTTGGAACTGAATAAAGCTAATGGTTCGAACTATGTTGCTAATGTAGCTCGCAATCATGCTTGCGTAGGGAAACGTAGCTACCCAGATAAAAATAAATAGGGACCAACCAATTACTGAGTACCTGGCAAGATACAGCTACTGGGTTCCACAGTTGAAGAAACATTAATACTGACTAACTTGTCAGCAAACCTAGCTTCCCTAAATGGAGAACAGTAAGCAAACCTAAACCATTGCTGGCTAATTGATTCGAAACACGAGTGTGGCAGTAGAAAAGTTTCCCTGATTGCAGTTGATATTGTAAGTCCCTCTCAATTTTCGATTTTGATTTGTCGGTGAGAGAGAAGTGACACTGATGAGCCCTGCGGTGTTCCAAAAGTTGTACTATTTCCAGGCGAAAGCGCCATGGGCAAAAGCCGTGTGCTGGAGGAGTTTTGTGCGCCGAAGACGTTGAGCGCTGTAAATGCTGAACTTCGTAGTATTTGTGTTAAAAATTAACGCTGCCAGCGCAAAAAAAAATGTTTCCTGTGGACACAGGCCCTATTCATTACGAAGCCACATTGCACCCATTTGCATCCCTCTAGGTGCTTTGTACGCTTTTTAAGACGCCAGAGTAGGAAGGGGAAAGTTGATAATTGTAGTGGTTTGGATACTGAAGGTCTTGAACATTGACCGATAAGGCTGACTCAGTGCTTGTGAGCAGCACACCTGGGGCATCATATATAATGTTTAACCTATTAAGTTTTGAATTATTTAGCTCATTTTTTTGGATATGAAGTGAGCAGTGAACTCCGATGACTTGAAATCGGCGTTTGGGCCTTTCAGTTCTGCTTAGGCTTTTCCGGCCAAAATGGTGGCGTACACGCAAGGAGTCACGTGACATGTGGAGCTTTACAGGCCAGGAACGACACTATTACATTCTCTGTCTTTCCTTCCAAAGCCATTGTTGCAACCCATAAATGAAAGCACATTCATCACTTGCAATCAATATCTACTGTTCAGTGTAGTACAGTTCCTGGCGCAAAGGGATGTAGACTTACCCTGTTCATGTTGGTTTAAGGCTACAATTTTAGGCTCAGGCCTCTTCATCAATTTTCTGGTGATATAGCATGTGAAATTGCTAATCCATTTTAGACCACTGGCTTATCCATCTATCCATTATCCTAACCCCTTGTCCCTCATTAGGGTCGCAGGGGAGCTATAGCCTATCCCAGCTGACTATGAGCAAAAGGCAGGGACACACTCTGCACCACTTGTCATTCTACTGAAGGGCACACACACCATTCACACATCAGTCGCTTACATACTCATATCAGTGGGCAATTTTGAGTCTCTTATTAGCCTGGCATGCATGTGTTTGTGCTGTGGGAGGAAGCTGAGGAGCCCAGAGAACCCACATGACCACAGGGAGATCATGCTAACTCCACACAGAAAGGTACCAAGCCAGATTCAAACCGTCTTGCTGTCAGAAGGCAGTGCTACCTACTGTGTCACCATGCCCTCCAGCTCTCTGGCTCTCATCTAATGAAAACAGTGAAAGTGAGGCTTCATGTCAAAACAGGCAAAACTGTAACTGTACACTGCATATATAGTTTCTCAGAAGCGTGCGATTTGTTCTTATCATTTCTGGAATTTCGAATTCGTTTTGAGGCAGAATTGAGCCTTGCGCCTTGGTAGCCTTCTATGCATTATGAAACGAGGCCTGATGCAGGCAGAGTCATTCTTAACACACAGTGCCAGTATTTATAAAAGATGTGTATCTTCAGAAACATAGCCAAGAAATTATTCTGTCACGGCCCTTGTGTGAATGCCTTCCGTTTCTTTCCCATGCAGCAACTGGTGTGTCCATTGGAAATCTGCTTTGGTTGGTATATGTCTTGCATATTTGTCCCTCCTTGGCTGTGTTCTCATTTCATGATTATTTCCTAATGATTATGTGACCAGTACTTATGATCTTGGAGTTGCAAGAGGCTGGATGGTAATTTGCAGTTGATAGTTCAAACCGGTCAGTATTCCCACTCTTAACTCTTCTTTTTATTATGTGTAATGTAATTTTTAACAGTCAGGAGTGTGTTTCCCAAAAGCTTGGTTGCTAACTAAGCAACTTACATAGTTCCTCCATTCACACTCAGTGGTTTCAACTATGTAAGTTAGCATCTGTGATTTCGGGAAATGCACCCCAGTATTCCTAGTACTAATTCTTCGGCTTTTATTATGCGTAACACAATCCTTGACCAGTCTGTTTTCTTCGTCTTTATTAAGTGTAATATAGCCTTTAATGACTTGCTTCCAAGCCTACTCAGAGTCCAGCATTGGAATAGCGGTCAAGTTAACCCAAGTTAACTGTTCAGTTTAATAGGAACCTAATAGGAGCCTAACCAGGGACCAGGATTAGGACCGCACTTTTGTTGACTGTTCCAAGTCTCTTCCTCTGTAATAGGAATGAGCTCCCAAGTCTAAGCAGGGTCCTTACCAGGGATTGGGACAGTGCTTGTGTTAATCCCTTTAGGTCTGTTCCTCTGTCCAGTTTGTTAAGAACATGCCCCTAGTCCTTCTGCAGTCGTGAGCATGCAGACGCATAAGCATTCAGACTCTCAATGATGCAAATCTAAGCATTTATTTGAATTCCACAGAGGAAAAACCGTGGAATAGTTTTCTTTTCTTTTTTTCCTGAATCCTTACAGACACTGCCGATTTAATCATAAAAAGACCTTTTTCTAAGCAGCTTTTTAACATGCACTGTCCTAAATATCTGGCAAAATAGATAATGCTTCTCTCTCTTTATCTTTCTCTCTCTCTCCCTGTCTCACTCTCTCGCTCTCTCTTAAACCGAAGGTTGTCATTTTTCTGCGGTTTCTAGTAGAAAAGTCTCCACGGACTCAGTCGCCTCGCATTTTCGGCGAGACCGATCAATGCTCCCCACGGATTGTCTGTCAGGGTGGCCATTTTTGTCAGTCGTGGTAGTAACAGTGCGCAAGAGCTGATCCTACGAACCCAGTGATAAAAGATTTAGAAGCCTTTTAGCTTGCACGACCACATAAATCTGAAAATTCCCTGAATGATGTCATTATTTTCAGGGGAGGTAATGGCACTATGGTGGGAGGATGGCACGGATCTGCAGGGACCGAATGGCAGCACCGCGGGAGGGTGTAGACAGATGGAGCCACAGTGGATAACATTTCATCCGAGGAAGAGGTAGCCAATCACAGGCCTGACCCTGCAGATCAATGGGTGTGCCAGTTACAAAGAAGTTATCTGCCATGACAATGTAGCTAATACCCAGTCTTGGCAGAAATCAGGGACTTGTGCATTTCTGTTTGTTTTTCACCCTTTCTGGTGGTATCAGTTCAGACTTTATTTGTCTTCAATGAGGTTCTTAGGGGGACAGACTCCTTATAACCTGACAAGCACCTGCATTGTCTTATATTATGCACATATAAAAGAGCACAAACAGTAAACTATTTTGCTCTCCCTTTGCCTCTCTGTCAATTTTTGTCAATCTCTCTCTCCCCCTCCCTCCCTCTCTCTCTCTCTCTCTCTCTCTCTCTCTCTCTCTCTCACACACATACAAACACACGCACACGCGCGCACACACACACTTCAACACAAGACAACTGCTATGAATATCCGGCAGCATTTTTTCACTTTAAAGCACATTCACAAATTTTGTCCACATCAGTCTCAGATTTAAATATAATTTGCTTTTCCAGGAAGTTCTTTTTTAATCAACACCCTTCTGATGTTGACATCTGTGCAACGACAGTATCACCCTCCCCCTTCTCTCTGTGGGAGTGTATATACAGGGTGTGGAGTGGTGTGTGTGTGTGTGTGTGTGTGTCTGTGTCTGTGTGTGTGTTGTGTGTGTGTGTGGGTGTATTTGTGCATCTATGTGTGTGTGTGTGTCTGTGTGTGTACATGAATGCGTGTGTCTGTGTGCATGTGCATGTGTGTGCGCACGTGTGTGTATGTGTGCGTATGTGTGCATGGAAGTGTGTGTGTGTGTGTGTGTGGGTGTGTGGGTGTATTTGTGCATGTATGTGTGTGTGTGTGTGTGTGTGTGTGTGTGTGTGTGTGTGTGTGTACATGAATGCGTGTGTCTGTGTGCATGTGCATGTGTGTGCGCACGTGTGTTTATGTGTGCATGGAGGTGTGTGTGTGTGTGTGTGTGTGTGTGTGGGTGTATTTGTGCATGTATGTGTGTGTGTGTGTGTGTGTGTGTAAATGAATGCGTGTGTCTGTGTGCATGTGCATGTGTGTGCGCACGTGTGTGTATGTGTGCATGGAAGTGTGTGTGTGTGTGTGATTGTGGGGGTATTTGTGCATGTATGTGTGTGTGTGTGTACATGAATGCGTGTGTCTGTGTGCATGTGCATGTGTGTGCGCACGTGTGTGTATGTGTGCATGGAAGTGTGTGGGTGTGTGTGTGGGTGTGTGTGTTTTTTAATGCAGAGTACTGAGCTGTTGTAATCATCAGTACTGAGAAGTCCAGCTGTGCTCTTGGGTTTATTCAGTTATGTCACTGAGTGGTTCTCTCTCTCTCTCTCTCTCTCTCTCTCTCTCTCTCCCCTCCCCCCAGACTCATTCCCCTGAAAAAAGGCAGTTTTATACCTTTTAAATCCACCCAGGACTTACAACAAGAGTACTGGACTCCGGTCCTCTTTAATCAGCTAGCTATGTATGGACTGCGGGGTCTGGTGGCCGATGCTATATTTGTCATTGAATAATCTAATAATGGTGTAATAATTCATTAAGATTGCGATTACGTCTGTGAGTTCAGGGCAGATGGCAGAGATGCTGACACACACAGTTAGATTCTACATTTCTATACCAGATCTGATTATACGACTCGCTCCCTTATCATTCTTGTTTGACAGAGCGAACATCCTGTGCTCTACCCTATCTCTGATGATAAAAAAAAACAGCCATTTTTTTTCTGGTCTTACCAACACAGCCACAGCTACGGTGGCAAGACTCAGAAATAATCATCTTACGCGGCTGCTCATGATTTACCAGGAATCATATTTCAAGAAGAGACTTAGTCTGTCCGATACATTATCATGCAATTCTGGTTATTGAGACCCATATTTTCAAAGCACATGTGTATACAATGCTGTACACACTGAAATTAATCCTGAATGGAAATTATTTGTGAAAAAAGCTATTCTTATTTATTCATGTGCATCCATTTTCAGTATCTGCATACAATATCTTCAGAAAGACAATGATTATTACTTTCCCATTTCCTTCTGTTTATTATATCACCATATCTAATAAGACGAAGGAAGCTCAAAGGTTGACCTTTTCTTCGGTCATAGTGAATATTAGTTGTCTCAATGTTCCTGCCTCGAACATGATGATGTGCAGCAATGTCACAGTAATTTCTCATACACTTCACAGTAGCCAGTGTCCTTGAAAAATGCAAATGGTGTTTGGTGAGAAGGGAATAATGACAGATGTGCGATAGTTCTTACCAGGTTGTCTCACTGGAAAATAGCGTCTTTGTATTAAATATTTGGCTACTTTCTTTTAGCCTCGCTGAAATGTGTGTTTATTTCTGCCAAGAAAGAACTGTGAAATCAGAAGTTCTGTTTTTTCATATGATGGCCTTGAAAATAGCCCGCACTAGTTTGTTGGTTGAAAACATTTATTTCAGTATCAGTGGACCAAAATAGAGAAAATCACTCAGAGGAAAGTTACCCTTTTGTATGTTAAGTTCTATTTAAATTTTATTTTGCAATTATATGTTGTTTCCTGGGGCAGTGGATGTTGGAGTTTTTAAAAAGCACGGAAACCTGATTTCACAAGTTTAGATTAAATACATTTTTCTTGTCTTACAAATAGCATTACACAATCTCTTTTTTCAGATCATAAAACCAACCAGTGACCCTTGGTGCACTGAAAGGCTTGGACCATTGTAAAGACCACTCCCATCATGAGAGAAATGCTTCATCATAGGATATAAAGCCCATCACACAGAATAACTCTGCACTAATCATTGAACTGCAGTGAGCTTTCCGCCTTTGGGGAGATGAGTTGACCCAAACTGTGCCTCGAAAGAAAACAGAGGCATCTGCTTTTATTCTTGTATGTCTGTGCATGAATTCATTTTTTTCACATATCACACATTGATATGGATTTTTTACATTTCAATTCATTCATTCATTCATTCATTCATTCTCCATGCCTGATTCTTCCTCACTAGGGTCGCAGGGGAGCTGGAGTCTATCCCAGCTGACTACGGGTGAAAAGCAGAGGCCCACCCTGGGCAGCTTGCCAATCCATCGCAGGGCGCACACACCATTCACACACCATTCGCTTTCACACTCATACCTATGGGCAATTGAGCATCTCCAACTAGCCTGATGTGCGTGTCTTTGGACTGTGGGAGGAGACCGGAGCACTCAGAGGAAACCCACGCGAACAAGGGGAGAACAAGCATACTCCATATTGGAATGTCCCTGGCCGGATTCAAACCAATTACCTTCTTGCACTGCACCACCATATCTTAATTTTTTTAAATTTTAATTTTAATCTGGCTGTTCCACAGGAGTGTTGAGTTCCACAGGAGTGTTGCTGTAAGTACAAAAGTACATTAAGTTTAACAAATTCTCAGTAAAAAAAAAATAATAATAATAATTTTACAAAAAAGTTTGTATTATATTAAAGACAGTTGATACAGCTGATGTAGCACTGACAGAGCCCTATCATCCGCCTGTCTGGGGTCACCTGAGAGACAGAAGCAAGTAATGTGGTCTGCAGAGGAACTGTGGTCATTTCTACAATTTACAGTACTTTGTACAAACAATCAGCCAATTATTTTATCAAACTGTAAAACTATAAGGCTGCGGAGCTAATTATTAGGCGATTAGTACTCGTACTAAGTATTGGTCTGATGTAGCTTTCAACTCTTTACAATTATTACAGTACATGTTTCAATTATTGGGAACTTCTGATTTCATTCTTTTCAAAAGCATCTTTGCCCTATGGATTAGTTTTAAATGTGCCGAAGAATTTTGCTCGGCACTGAATTTTCTGCACCGTCAAGATTTCTTTACTGTATCACTTTGAGCGAAAACCGAGCAGATTTCACCAACTGCTGTAACCAGTCTCTCGCTGTGTTTATAGATTTTAGACTTAGAACTAATCAATTTATTGATTTTTGAAAACCTGATAATTATCCTCAGCACCCTCACAGATATCTGATGACTATATTTAGCTGACATTTTTTAAAAGGAAAATCAGTCAGTATTTGTGTCTGTTTCACAGATAATAAAGTTAATTAAGCCAGTGCACTAATAGCGTTGAGGCATTGTAAACAAAAGAAACCATAACTAACAAAATACTTGGTGGACATACTATATACAATACTGGACATACTATATATCAGGGGTCACCAACTCCGTTCCTGGAGGGCCTCTATTCTGTAGGCTTCCGCTCTACCTGCTGTTCAGCACACCTGATTCACCTAATTAGCCACTCAGTTGACCAGCTCGTGATCTTGTTAAGTAGCTAATTAGTTGAATCAGGTGTGCTGAACAGCAGGTAGAGCAGAAACCTACAGGATAGAGGCCCTCCAGGAACGGAGTTGGTGACCCCTGCTATATACTGTATAGCGTATCCTCAGTATTAACATGTACAACCATAACCTTGACAGGTCTGTGGCACATTCATGATAAAAACTTTATCTACCAATGTGCTGTTACATAACTGACTCTGTTATGCTAATGTGTGGTTTGAAACAGATTCTGAGCCAGAACCTCAAAGTATGATACTACTTAATACATCGAGCCGTTATCTTGATGCATTATCACTAAAGGTATTCAAGAGCATGCATTTCCATTCATAGATGAGCTATTTTATAAATTCCATTTCATTGAATAATCATCTGTTATTATAGTTAAAATTTTCCAAACAACATTGTCGTCAACATAGCGAATTTGACTAGTATGTTTTGAATTACATTCATGACAGCCATAATATATGCACTCCCGACAGTGCCGAATTGAGGTCACTCCCTGCTGTAGAGGCATAATTTCTGTTCAATTGCATTTCTATTTTTAGTGAGCATTTATTCATTTGCAGTGTTACATGTCATACTGATTTATGGCTTGTTGCACATAGGAATCATTCATTAGCATGAACTACAATAATAATAACAATAATAATAATAATAATAATAGTAAAACATTATTGTCATCTCATTAGGTTAGCAGGCTTGTTGATGGTATGTTTTTTAATCCTTGCATCCAGGACCTGATTTTTAAAAGAGGAAATTAGCATTTTAGAAATGTTATCTTCCATGTTTGCAGTTTCAGAAATATACTGTCACCTTTGCTGCTCTGAAAATGAGCACATTGTTTTTCATGAAACATTGAAACCTCCTCTGTGGAATGAAACCATGCACTAGAGGTTGTGAACACATATTTTCTAGGGTAAACACTGGGGAAAAGCCAACTCTCAGCATTTCTTCACTGAGCAAATGAGCACGTGCACAACAGAAAATCAGTACTTTCCAGCATTCGTCCTGTAGTGCAACTTGCTGTTTTCTTTGCAGTAAAACGAGCATTTACCTAAGAGGTGAAATTAATAGACTAGGCATTGGCGGTCACACGTACATAGTTTGATGGGCAAACCTTCCATCTTGTTTAACCCCTTAACTGTCACCTGCATTTTCTCACACTTGGCCCGGCCCTAATTAGGGCCCAGTGACAGTTAAGGGGTTGATATCTCAGGTTCGTTATGAAAATTATGTACTTCAGTGGCATGCCTCTTATTTGCACAGCCTTGTTGAAGAGGTTATGGTATGTGCTGGGTGAATCAAAAAAAAGTTTATACTTTGAAAAATGTCTCCAAAATTGATATAATTTTCCAAAAATCTGTTTTGATGTATTGATGGACCATGCCCTCACGCTCCTATTGACACCTTGTTAATCGCCTGCTGTTCCGCATGAGTGAACATGGGTTGTTTATTTTCACTTGATTTAAACTGGCTTGCGAACAGAATTGAGAGGGTTAAAAATGAAACAAAGATGATGGTTGGCAAGTTCTGACATTTAATTTCTTTCTCGCCAATTTTCATGAAAATTAGATTAACCCTTTGCCCGCTACCAGTCCGCCAACTTCAGACTCGGATTGCCGAGGTTGCCGTTTTGAGGCAGAATCCTGCAATGGTCCGATAGTCTGTTTATGACATGCTGATTAGAGCAGGGGTCTGTGTACAAAGGAATGGAGCCCATGTCGAAGACTAAAATTTGAATGCATTGTTCTTTGAACCACGGCCTTAAGCACAGTCATGCTGTTGTAAGTGTGCTGAGAATAGCAAAATGTGAGTCTGATGTTTGTGGGCTGGTAGAGGACAAAGGGTTAATACAATTTTCATGAAAATTTGAGAGGAAAAAATTAAATGTCTAAACTTGCCATTCATTGTGTTTGTTTCATTTTTAACCCCCTCATTTCTGTGCGCAAGCCAGTTTAAATCGGGTGAAAATAAACAATCCGTGTTCACTCATGAGGAACAGCAGGCGATTAACAAGGTGTCAGTCGGAGCGTGAGGGCATGGTCCATCAATACATCAGAATAGAAAATGATTTTGGAAAATCATATTTCATCAATTTTGGAGACATTTTTCAAAGTGTACAATTTTTTCTTACACCCTGTATAGTGTGCTGCAGGTGCACCGTGTCGACACCTTTAGGTCAAGTGTGCGTCCTGTCTCTGTCTGCCTTATTTGAAGGCCTGCAACATCACCTCCATTCTCCTCAAACACTCCGTCACCCAGCTTCACAATAAGGCTTATCACCACCGGCACCCACCAATTCCCTCATTTTGTTTCTGTGTCAAACTGTTAGCTAGGCCTCAACATCAGAAATCAAGATGGCACCACAAAGATGTTATTTTTATGTTACAACAGATTTGCTCAATCAGATTATGATCTCCCACATGTAAAGAATCTATATGAACATATATACGCATATATGCAACCTATATGTCGCATATATGCAGCATATATGCGACATATAGGCCAAATTCAGATACATGTATGTGCTTATAGAGGGCATATATGTCTCCTATATTGCTTCTTTATTTCCACATATAGACCCTATATGTACATACAAGGTATTTGTCTCCTGTATAGCTCATATACCCAGTGGCAGGTTCTGTTTGTCTTACCTATTGTATGGCTCATATCTCACTTTTGCAACTGTCATACATAATGCCCAGCTCATATTTTTATTCTCAAGGTATTATCTGCATATTAGTCCAAAGTCCCTTTCAGAAATAGCAAGAATTTCATGCGATAACTTATTAATCACATGTGAACACGTGAAATTGGCATCACATTCGATCCTAAATACATGTTGACATGTGACAGCAGCATGTTATGTGTAAACCAGTCACTATTAACTATGGCAAGTGAGAGGAGACAAAAAGCTATGATAACAACACAAATATCTAATACTATTTGTTACATTTTTTTTCCTGAAACATTAACAATAACAAGGTCATCAATTCTTTCTTGACCATACTTTTACATTCTGTGAAGATTGAGTTGTGTATTGTGGAAGAGAAGGAAATGTATAAAAACAAAATGGTTTGATTATGTTTATTTCATCAATTAAGCATTTTTTCAAATTGAAGTCACTGCCAGTTTCACCACATTAGATAAAATTGGATTCACATCATTACAGCTCATACACATCCACTGAAAAGTTATGCACTAAACTGTTACATCCACCAAATGCAGTATTTTCTATCTTGTCTGTATTGCAGCTTGTAGATGAATATGGCTCAGAGGTCCTTAGTCTAAATGTAGCAATATAAAACGAAAATAACAAAATGAATGTATGTTCTTCTGTGTACTTTTAAGTAAACATGCCTTTTTAAAAGTCATTTTCATCCCCACATCTATTTGAGCATTTCACTGTGGTTAATGAATTTGAAGACGAAGTCTACATTTTTGTTCACAGGTTTAATGAACAGGCACTTGTCTTTTATCTGAGATGCTTGTATAGCAACTAAAGGTCCCAGACTTTTTCCTACAGGGATGAAATAACAAGGATTCTTAAATTCCCACACGGAAAGAACCTATATAATCATTTTTAATATCTTTTAATCCCCGCCTTGTATCAACCAGCAGTGGTCGGCAGCTCTTTTCAGAAGTAGCGAGCAATTCGCCAATGCGCTACAGGGATGCAAATTGCGAAGGCCTAGCTGGGAAGGGCTGCATAGATTAGAGTTCCCCTAGGCGCGTCCTGTTGGCTAGAAGGGCGCTCATAAATGAGATTCTGACTAAGCATTTGTTTTGCTATCCTCTGCCCTCGTTCTGAGCTTGCAAAGTTTTGCCCAGCTAATGTAGAAAAGGCAATTGCTAATGGCCACGGGCTGTGTATACTCGCCTGAATTATCAACAGGGGGCCGCTCATGCGAATAAGCCTAAGAACTTGTACATAGTTACCAAAGTTGACCAGAATTGGGCGGGATTGGAAATGCCAAATATATGTATTTCGCATATATGCAAAACCTATATGTGGCCCTATATTACAACCTATCTGTTTTTAAAGGTTATTTCTGTGTGGGAGGTCAATTTTGGTTAAAAAAAACCTAGTTTAGCTACGTGCAGAATCATTAATTAAAATGGTAATAATGAATAGGTCATCTTCATTTTTTCTCTCTCAAACTTTCACACAAGTTGCTTCCCACTGCAGTGAATGCTAAGAATGATAAGTGTGGACATTTTGGAGACAGGGGAAGGAGAATAGCCCATATAATATCACATTCTCGCCTACATTTCTTTGACATTTCAATTTTAATTGCAGCTCCTTGCTCATTCTAATGGTTTATTCATAGTTATCCAGTTTATTATTGATGGACACCAATGGCATTCTGCCACTTTTGGGTTTGTCACTGTTGTGAAGGGAAAATTGCTCTCATTACCTGATCTACCTCGCTTCCATTAAATTCAAACCAACTCCAGTTTTGTGGCAGTCATTTCTGTCAGTAGTTGCCTGCTACAGATAGCATGGTGGCATAGTAGCACAGTGGTTAGCATTAATGCTTCACAGCAAGAAGGTTGTATGTTCAAATCTGGCCTGGGGCCTTTTTAGTTTGCTGTTGTTGTTGTTCGTGTGGGTTTTCTCCGGGTACTCCGGTTTCCCCCACCCACAAAAACATGCAAAATAGGAATACTGTATGGCTGTGTGTGAATGTTTGGTGATGGTCGGAGGGGCCGTAGGCGCATACTGGCAGCCACGCTTCTGTCAGTCTGCCCCAGGGCAGCTGTGGCTACAAAAACGTAGTTTACCACCATCAGAGTGTGAATGTGTGAGTGAATCAATAATGTATCCTTGTAAAGCGTCTTTCACTGCCCAGGAAGCAGGAAAGCGCTATATAAAATTGATGCATTATTATTATTATTATTCATTCCAATGCCTCCAATTTTATCACCTTTGTAAATCAACAATGGCTGTAATTACATGATTTGCCCAAATTCTTTTTCATTCTAGCGAACTTTCCTTGACCTGTATACAAGTGCTGAAGCAGTCAAAACAACCATGCCTTTTTGTCAAAACAAAAATGTCCTGCAATCAAATTAATACATTTTTAAGGAACTATTTTTATACAGATGAAGGTTAGTTGTCCTCTCTCTGTTTTATGGTCTATGTTTGTGCCATGGAAATGCCTTAGGGAGCCTAGATGCTTTTTGAAATGGAGTCATTAGTTTAAAAATAAAGGCAGTTACAAATGGCACCCTGTCAATTCAGTGACTCATCTTGTTCAACATGTTCTTTGATTTAGCAAAATGGTTCAGGGTTGGTAAGCACTCACACCTCAGATCTATGATGGCAGTTTCCATAAAAAAGAAAAAAAGAATTCCTCTGCGCCGTCAAATCAAAGACCGCTTTTATATGCGTGCAGCGAGCACCGACCTGTTCTCTGAGGCTTGTCATGCTGTGTTTCTACAGCTTATAGCATAATGATTTATCTTGTAAGCATTACTGAATGCTGTTTATCTTTTGGTATCATATCCTTACACCGAACAGGGGAAAGCATAGAATATCGATTTGCATATGGTATTCTGGGATTCATCTCTATCAATTATCACGTTCCACAAAGATTTATGCATAGAGTGTGTCCACGTGATTGCAACTGCACAAATTCAGTGCTCATTCTATAACCCATTGTATTTTCATATATTTAATGCAACAACAGACAAAACTTTTTTTTTCCTGACTTCAGGTCTCACAACAGAAATCGATGGTATGGATAACAGTAGAGGGCAATTCATGTGGTGATGCTGTTCTGCTCTCTGCGACAGACAGAGTACACGTGTTTACAGCAGACTAATTTTGGGACTTCTTGGCAATCTAAAAAAACCTTCTGTGGCTGAGAGCTACTGGCATCCAGCTGAGTCATCAAACTTAGTCATTCAAAAATCAAAACCGGAACGTCCACCAAAGAGTAAACTTCATTATCTGCAAATATCGCTTCGCTCCAGTCAGTATATGTTTCTGGTTGATGTTTTATATGTAACTATTAAAGTTGATAATGCTGAAACAGCTCAAATAAAAGCACAAGGCACTATTGTTCTCTTCGCTGACCCATGTCATTGCAATGCTTCTTGTTCTCCGCCTTGCTGAAAATGCATCTGTTCAAACATATAATGCAAGTTGCATTGCAGAAAATGTACAAAACCCAAAACCAGTGAAGTTGGCACGTTGTGTAAATCGTAAATAAAAACAGAATACAATGATTTGCAAATCCTTTTCAACCTATATTCAATTGAATACACTGCAAAGACAAGTTACTTAATGTTCGAACAGGTAAACTTTGTATTTTCTTGCAAATATTAGCTCATTTGGAATTTGATGCCTGCAACATGTTTCAAAAAAGCTGGCACAAGTGGCAAAAAAGACTGAGAGAGTTGAGGAATGCTCATCAAACACTTATTTGGAACATCCCACAGGTGAACGGGCTAATTGGGAACAGGTGGGTGCCATGATTGGGTATAAAAGCAGCTTCCCTGAAATGTTCAGTCATTCATAAGCAAAGACGGGGCGAGGGTCACCACTTAGTGAACAAATGCGTGAGCTGATTGTCGAACAGTTTAAAAACAACATTTCTCAATGAGCTATTGCAAGAAATTTAGGGATTTCATCATCTACGGTCCGTAATATCGTCAAAAGGTTCAGAGAATCTGGAGAAATCACTGCACGTAAGCAACAAGGCCGAAAACCAACATTGAATGCCCATGACCTTTGATCCCTCAGGCGGTACTGCATCAAAAACCGACATGAGCGTGTAAAGGACATCACCACATGGGCTCAGGAACACTTCAGAAAACCACTGTCAGTAAATACAGTTCGTCGCTACATCTGCAAGTGCAAGTTAAAACTGTACAATGCAAAGCGAAAACCATTTATCAACAGCACCCAGAAACGCCGCCGGCTTTGCTGGGCCCAAGCTCATCTAAGATGGACTGATGCAAAGTGGAAAAGTGTTCTGTGGTCTGACGAGTCCACATTTCAAATTGTTTTTGGAAACTGTGGACGTCGTGTCCTCCGGACCAAAGAGGAAAAGAACCATCCGGACTGTTATAGGCGCAAAGTTCAAAAGCCAGCATCTGTGATGGTATGGGGGTGTATTAGTGCCCAAGGCATGGGCAACTTACACATATGTGAAGGCACCATTAATGCTGAAAGGTACATACTGGTTTTGGAGCAACATATGTTGCCATCCAAGCAATGTCTTTTTCATGGACGCCCCTGCTTATTTCAGCAAGACAATGCCAAGCCACATTCTGCACGTGTTACAACAGCATGGCTCCGTAGTTAAAGAGTACGGATACTAGACTGGCCTGCCTGTTGTCCAGACCTGTCTCTCATTGAAAATGTATGGCGCATTATGAAGCGTAAAATACGACAACGGAGACCCCGGACTGTTGAACGACTTAAGCTGTACAGCAAGCAAGAATGGGAAAGAGTTCCACCTGAAAAGCTTCAAAAGTTGGTCTCCTCAGTTCCCAAACGTTTACTGAGTGTCGTTAAAAGGAAAGGCGATGTAACACAGCGGTAAAAAGGCCCCTGTGCCAACTTTTTTGCAATGTGTTGCTGCCTTTAAATTCTAAGTTAATGATTATTTGCAAAAAATAATAAAGTTTCTCAGTTTGAACATTAAACATCTTGTCTTTGCAGTGTATTCAATTGAATATAAGTTGAAAAGGATTTGCAAATCATTGTATTCTGTTTTTATTTAAGATTTTTATCTAAGATTTACATAACGTGCCAACTTCACTGGTTTTGGGTTGTAGTTTGGAGCTCAAAAGACTACTGCAGATGAATATACTTGTTGTGTTCTGTGGGTCTGTGTGTTTGGTTAGTCAATTTTAGGTTTTTATTATTTTTTTGATGTCGGTTTTTGGTCCATGTCTTAGTGTTTCACATTTCATTCCTCCCCTGTGTTATTCCAGTCCATGTCTTACCCATGTACTGTCTTTGCTTTCTCCCCAGTCGCGTCATTGTTTGTAGCAGTTTTCTGTCTTAATTGATTGTGACACTATTTCGGGTGATTTAATGGATTCTGGGTTTCAGCCTTCCTTCCTTTCTCGTTTATTAATTTCCCCTTGCTTTTCTATATTACTAACCCCTACTAACAGTTTGTTATTTTCTAGAATTTACTAACCAAACTAACATTGTATATTAGACTAACATACTAACGAGCACCCGGGATTGTATAGCTACACTTACTAATTGACTAATGATCTCTCAGCATTCGCCCTGTTCTAGTCTCCGCCTCTTGCTTTTCTTTCACTGGCTTTGCTGTGCTTTCCTGCAGAACCTTTTGCATTTATCTTATCTGTCCTGTCTTTCTATGCTCTGTGAAATATTTATTCAGTTTATTTATCCCGTCTTTAATTATATTAAGTTTCTGCGCCTGTGTCTGCCCGTGCCCCTGCCCTATATCTGTCTCCAGCAAGCAGCCAGTCTCAGTTCTGACTTCGGTCGCTCGCTTCGCGCCACCACTCCTTGCCCCTGTGCACTTTCCCTCTGGTCCCCATTTCTTCTCTGTGTTCTCCAGCCATCATGCCCCAGCCCAGCCTGCCCTGCCTGCCGTTTCCGCTCCAGTTCCGTCTGAGTCTGCCCCCCGCCTGTTATTTCCAGAGCCTTCTTCCTGCCAGCTGTGCCTTCCGAGTCAGCCACCTGCCAGCTTTGCCCGTCTTCTCGTCCTGTGCCTGCCCTCTGCCTTTTGTCTTCAGCCTCTGTCCCGAGCTACCCCATTCCCGAGCTTCCCGAGTTCCCCCTTCCGAGTTGCCCCTATTTCTAGTTGCCCCTGTCAGTTCCCGAGTCTGCCCCTGTCAGTTCCCGAGTCTTCCCCCTGATGTTACCTTCTATTAGTTTTGGATTCCTGAGTTCTCCTTCCTTCAGTGCAGTTGCACGGTTTTTCTGTTGGCCGGTGTGCCCCGTTTTCCCCTTTAGAGTTCTCTGGTTTTATTTAATAAATACTATTGGATCCCTGCTTATGGCTTCTCATCCCCCTTTGTCTCCTTTTTCCGAGTTCCTTGTGTTTTCCCTACCAGATCCCTAACAATACTTCCAGTTTAATCAAATTTTATGTGCATTTTTGACATTATTTTCGGCTTATCTTACAAATGCATGTGAAGTTTGCTCTTCAATGGTAGACCCAACTTACCACACAGGCAATGTGAAGATGCACAGCAGAGTGCTATGGCAGTGGACCAAAAAGCTTTATTGTTGTAACTTTTGTGGCATTGGTTTGGCATAGTCACTTATGCATCACTCAAAAAATGTGTCACAAGGGAAAGCATTAACTTCTGTATCAGAGCAAAGTCCTTGATGTTGGGTGAAGTTGATATATTTTTTTTTTTAAATCTAAGTGTTACCCAAGTGCTTTTTCAGCCACAAAGATCAGTAAACCAGTTAGTTTCAATTAGCCAACTCACATGAATTAGTCAAAGCTGCTCTGTAAGCTGTCACAACCCTCGTGGGAATCCCCTTTGTGTCTCCTCCCATCCGACAGCTAGCGTGTCTTTTAGATGTACATTTATTCTTTTCATCGGTTTATGTCCCTCATGCTTTCCTCACCAACTGTCTTGCATTCATGTTTCCCTTCCCTTGGATGCGTGTTGGTGGATTTATACCCCTTACCTTGAGTGTGCAAACTGCTGATTGTCACTTGCTACACGCTCTTCAGCAATAGCAGTATTTCCTAGTGAAAGTTTATAGCAGGGGTGGGCAATCAAGGTCCTGGAGGGCCGGTGTGTATGCAGGTTTTTATTCCTATCAATTACCCTGACTAATTGAGTTAATTGATTGCATGCACAAATATAGATTTTCGCAATGATTCGATCAAAGGAAAATGTTTTATGAAGGGAGACAAGACTAGTCTTTGTAGTTTCATGATAATTTAAAGTAATGCGCATGAAACGTCAGATTTCATAAATGGTTTGGCTAATTGAGACAATCAACTAATTAAAGACCAGACGTTGGTGTGAAAACCAGGGACAGATACGGCCCTCGCTGCCCACCTCTGGTTTATAGCATTCGGTAATTTTTCATAATCTTTAATTATAGTCAAATATAAAAGCTTGCTTCCAAGTGCAATCTATAGGAACGATCTCCCTAGGCTTACGTTTGGTCTCCAGGATTGGGACCACAATCCTATTCATCTAACCTCAGTCTACTAATCTGCCCAGTTTATTAGGAACAACCTCCCAAGCCTTCTGCGGTCATCAAAATTGGGATCCCGTTCCTGCTGAACTCCATGTTCTTGCCTTCTGGCAATAAACCCGAAGGAGATAAAGGAGATAAATATGCCGTTTGCGACCAACAAAATTATGATCATTATTATTGCATGCGATTCCATTTTCAAAGGTACAAAATAAAGCTTTATAGCAGTGATAGCTGTCGAAATTTATAGCTGTAATTTAACACTCATTTTACCTAAAAACATCACTTTCAGCATCATGCTCAAACAGACACAATTATAGTTCGATGTCTAGGCCCTAACACTTTGAATTACCCTGCGGCCTACTGAGCTTCTGGAGATGAGACCAAAGAGTGGCAGTCAGAAAACCCAGGTATAACAGGATGCAAGTGTTGTAAGTGGGATGTTAACAAGCTGCAGGTAGGAGTGATGCAACAGGCAATGCTAACTAGCAGCCACAGAGAGTGATGCCGCACTGCAGCAGGTAAAGGCATCTTGCAGGAAACATGTCGCAGGAGAGGAGCTGAAATAGCTCACCTTACAAAGAGGTAGAGCAAGGACAGATAGGCATGTTTATGAGAGTGTTTATGGGAATAAAGGTATGGCTCAAATCGTTTGCCTGAATCAGCTCCGCTTGCAACTACCAGTATAGTACTCCTATATTGTCTGATTGCGGAATGTTATCCAGACTGTTAATATTCCAATATAGGAATTTATAAAAAAAAAACAACTTCAACCTATTTATTTTCTTCACTAAGACTTCTCCTCCCCTGGTCCCCTGTCACGATGCAATTTTAAGTCTTTTCACTTCTGGATTCCAATATGCCATTCGTCCAAATGGAAGGGCAAACAAATCACTTAGGTGTCAAATTCTGTTCGACTCGTTGTTTATCCTGTTTGGGAATTTCTTCATTATGCTGTCCTTCCAGTCGTCTTTTTCCTTGCTGTTGTTTCCAATAAAACATTTCAGCCCCCTGCCACCGTAAGCCTCAGAGGTGAAAGGCATTAATTTGACAATGTGAGCATAATTGACTCATGTCTGGAGTAAGTCTTCCTTGCTGCATTTTTTGAATTTCTGCTCACTATATTGCTCACCTAGAGGAAATTAAGTACCTAACTCTATCAGAGTGGTGACAAATACGAATGCTGTGTTCATAGCATTTAGCTGTTGAACGATGAGGATTTTTCTTTGCCGTGCCACAAAGCTATTAAAATTAATACAGCGCAAGTTGTGTAACAGTTATGTATGCACTCTGCTAGCATGTTAAGAGAGGGTGAATGAGGAAAAAGAAAGATAAAATGCGAAAGATCATGAAATGGGCGTCCCTGATGTATTAAACAATAGAAAGCGTATTATATCATATTGCACAAAAATCCCATGAGTGCCACATATTGATCTGGAAAATGAACCAGGTTGGATTCTATTGATCACATTTCTTGTCTCCATGGTGACCTCAACCAATCGAGTGCAAGGTATTCAACAGCATTGTCCATCAGCACTACTGTTAATAGATTATTTATCACCCAGTATCAGTACATTGGGCAAATGTTATCCCACTGAAACAAACATAAATCATCCTTGTGCCTCAGAATGCTTATTCGTATTATTGACAATGCTATGGCCATCTATTCATGCGAATGCAATAAGAGCCTGAATAAATGTAACAAAAACAGCAACAAATCAAGGAGTAGCGAACAGAAGGAAATTACAGAGTACATTTCTAAAAATTAGCCTTAACTAGGACAAAACATAGCAAAATAAGTGCCTTCAACCAGCTAGGATTTCTGTTAACAGCTGAACTAACCAATGTAACTCGATATTCTGCAGCTAATGCTGAAAAATTTCCAGTACACAGATGAAATACATGTTGATTGGTGAAAGAGAATTTAAATATAGATTTTCCGGGTGACATATTGCAATTAATTTAATCCGCATAGATGGTCTTTGAATTTTGATCAACCGAGCCGAGAAGCAGTCATTACATGCGCGCCCTGAATAAAAAAATGCTCTCTGAGCCATGCAGTCAGATGCCTTAGGCACTCAGTCATGAGCAAGAAGACACGGCTCTGGCTCCGGTTCCCAACACTGGACAGGGAACTTATTGTCTGGAGGAAAGAAATGGCACAGTTCAACCTGTCATTAAGCTAAGGAGCTTTACCTAATTCAATGGTTCTTGGGAGGACACAATGGTTCCTTGGCTGGGAACTTATTAACTTCACATCAATCAGTGGGGGTATCATACAGTACCAAAAATGTTTGTCTTTTACTCTGCGAATGTTGGGTAATGGGATTCAACCTCCTACCTAAGAATTGGAGAGGGAGCTAAGACTGAACCCATGTCATGCTCTCCCTGAAAAAGGCGTAATTTATAGCCAAATAAGTCCCTAAGCCGGGATATGTGCGGTCATCAAAAATGCAAAACGTCCAAGCAATGCCAACTCAATATGAAAAATTTAATGTAATTTTTGAAATGTGTTTTTTGGTGTTTTTGCACCGTATTAGGACAGGATGTTCCAGAATGTGCTGTACTGCCACTGAATCGCAGATGGTATAATTTTAAATGAAGTCAAATTTAATTTGCATGGCATATTTTAAAGAGCTGCAGTTGGCCAAAGTGCTGAACTAGCTTAAAATATCAAAATAAACAAATATGGAATAAAGGAAATTAACAAATAAGAGCCAAAGAAAACAATAAACACAATAATGAGTAAAAGAATAGCACAATGCTCTGTGACTCAGTTGTCCTGCATTACATCTCAGCTCGTATGCAGCCACGGTTTGAGCTTGTGAGACTGTCCAGGGGCCTGGCTGGGGCTACTCACTGGCGACCCAAGATTGAGCCGAATGTGGCTGCTACTTAACAGCTGAATCTCTAGAAAATAGCATTTTGGCCCAGCTGAGAATGTAGTGAAGGCTGATTCTGGTTAGGCATGCATAAATCATATTGGTTGACACTGGCCTGACGCCAGCAGAGTCTCTATAAGCATTCAGCAACAGCATTCGACCAGATTGATTAGAGCCGAAGCCGAGCCCGGCAGTCATTCAAATTGGAACTGGCCAGCTTTATTTCAGCTGTTATCTAGGAATCCGGTCGACTTACCCAGATAGCAAGCTCCTCTGCTCCGGATCCGGCGCAGATCTGGAGCGGAGGTGCTTGCTATCTGGGTAGGGTCTACATTTTCCTGGTACCTGGGGTCTGTGCTGACAGTTGGCAAAGCTGTTAGGAAGAGGCCTCTCTTGTCATGGAGCATAACATCTGACTGCTTCTCATTCATGAATGGAGATGCCACACCAGGATGTAATTTATGGGAGAGTGATCACAAAAATGTCAATACACCCCTCCTCCCCCACCAGTAACATGGGCATTTTTGTCTTGGTGTCTCAACCCCCACGATGTTGCAAACCCATACAAGCTTCACTTAGGATACAACATCAAATCTACACCTAGACTGATTTCAAACTGTTCACTATGAAAATATCTTGATAAATCTCTCCAATGAAATGTTACTTCTGTGATGGGTAGATGTGATTTTTTTTCCCATGTGTTTACCATGTTTCTCTTTAGCTCATAGGTGTAGACAACTGCCTAGTTCTCTTCATTTTCTTGTGAATTTATAGCGAATCCCTTGGTGAATCGTATTTTGTCGCTGACATCAATTGCACGTCACTGCACAGTGAAAGTGGATCAATTTCAGACGCGGATGCTGTAAAACCCCACTCATTAGACAGCGATGAAGCCAGGATAATGCTGGCATGTATAGGACCCAGAGCCGTCTTGGAGATTAGCTGTTTTCAGCATCTAAACTGAGGCATTTTTGGCCATGGTTGCAAATCTTAAAGAGCATGTTTGCTAATGACTGTTTACAGTAGAATAAAAGAGGGGCTTGTCATCCACATTTGCAAAAAAAAAAAAACTCAACAGCATCGTATCCTGCCAAATATTCTTCGGCTACCATACACAAACATCCGCTGAGCTTAATTTGTACACATTTTCCCTTGACCACAATCTCTCGGCCTACTGCTTGTTTTTCAGCCACTTTTCTTAATTTTGGTCAGTTTAAAGTAGCTTCAGTGGCAAGCTCCCTTAATTTTCAGCTCTTAATGACATAACTGGCATACATGCACAGACCTCACAACTGCTGAACCAAATCATCCATACTTCCAGGCTAGAAGTCAAATCTATGGACTTATGTATTTTAATTGCTTGTAATTCTTCAACCACGGATAGTTTTAGTCTTGCAACTTGACTTGGGTGACCTCAGTTTACTTTTGACATTTGCACCCCACAAATGATTCCATTTGACCAGGCATTTCTTTGCCCCAGCAATGACCTCACACAAACCTGCAGGCTGGTGTCACTGTGTCCAATCCTGCAGTACTGCTCGGTTAGCCACATTAGCGCCCGTAGCTCTCACCACTTAGGTTTTAGGGCCATTCTTAGTCAGGCGTTTGACCAAAAATGTAAAAAATAGTAGAAAAAAATCTCCTCCGATTACAAAAGCACTGGAGGTTCATGATTGTGGACCTTACATAGGAGCGCTACTTATCCAAGTCTATCAAGTAAAAATTTTATTTGTTACATGAACTTTGACTACTTAAGGTGAGAGGTCAAATACAACTGGTCACGTGTGGCTTCACATGGAAACAAGCTTTTCATAACTCTTTTTCACTTCAAAAACTGTAAGAAGTTGAAAAATCTAGAATTTTCATAGTTTTGTGATATGGAAAACAGCAAGGAATAAATTTGACACCTTACATTGATTTTCAAAGTATTTCTTTATTTGATAACATCTGGTCACATGTGTGACATTTTGGTTCACCTCTCAAAGAATGGCCCTTAAGCATTTTTTGAATCTCCCTATTTCCCCGGCCCAGTCCTCCCCCTTTCTAAGTTTTCATTTTTCCTGCAACCTTTGCATCGTGCCTCCATCTTCCCATCTGCCACCTTTCATTTGAATCATCACTGCGATCACCAGGGAGCTTGCTGTTGATTTTTCCCTATTCCGCGGATGGGCTTGTGCCAAGAAAGATACAGTATGCATGTGACAGAAATATGAAAACAGCTGCCAAACTACTGTCAGTCTGCGCTCAGACTGCAGAACAAATCTCAGCACCCATATTGCGTTGTCCTTCAGGACAACCAAAAAACTTGAGAATATTCCTTGTTAATGAGCGTGTCCTACATGAAGTCATATACACAAGGGGGGGGGATTTACTGTAAACTTTGGAAACTAAAATGCATCAAATTGACCAGCGTAGGGGATTTGGCCTCTTGTCAGTCGAGACCTGTGTGAAGCATTTTGAAACGTAAAACTCCACAGCTGTATTTCTGCCTATAAATAAAATATACCTTTTCCAGAAAGAAAAGCCACATGAAAGAAGAATGATGTAACATGACGGCAGTCCTAGAGAGACAGATAAATAACATGATTCACCCAGAGGAGAAGGCGTATCACTTGCAACACATAAAGACCATCCTGTTCTTTATTATTGAACTGTCAGGATTCTGTACCAGCTTGTCCTTTCACTCAAAAAAAAAAACTTTTCCATGTATTCTTCATAAAGATCACTCACTAATACATACTTATTCAATGACAATTATTGCGGCTGAGTTCATGGTCTGTGCTAAGTGACCAAACCTTAAAAAATAAAAAAAAAATTCACACCTGTAAATGAGATGACATCTTTCTGTCCCTCAAATAGAAATGTTTAGTTCAAAGAAAATTCAATATAGCTTTTTGCCATGAAATTTTCTATCCCTACTGGAAAAAGCTAAACTTGCATCACACTGCCTTACGTCACTGGTATTAATTCAGAATTGTCAAAAAAAAAAACTATAACTAAAAACTTAATTTTGTGACAAAAATGCTTGACTTTCTGAGTTCTGTGTCCTTATTCCTGCTGACAGTTATTATTTTTCTCCGGAGTGGCATGAACTCCCTCTCTGTTGAAGCTCACAGCAGGGTCCGTCTCTCACCGCGGCTCTCGGTAATGATCGCTATGACACTGAGCCAAAGCAGCTGCTGCCCAGCTTACAGCTGGGGCAGAGAGGACGTCCCCCCCCCCCCCCCCCCCCCCCCCGTCACCCTGGGAAAACAAGCAAAACAAAAAAAGTTTAATGCTTCGTGTTACAGTGCCAAAAAGACTCAGGCCCTCTAAATCTTAGAATAAACTGTTATAGTGAAATGACCTGCCTGACATCTGGCATTCCCACTGTGTGACACGGCGTTAAAGCTCAGTTTTTATTCACAATCTCGTTAAGTTACAGTTAGGATGTCAAAATAGAGGATGAAACCGTAGGGGGATAAATGATCAGCAGGCAAGGCTGTCTAAAGGCTAACTAAAGATATTGAAACTCCATCAAATACAATACTACAGCTTGTACCTGAGATCAGCCTGTGGGCCTCCAACATGCATTTTTATTTAATTCGCACAGTAAAAAGGCAGTGATGTCTCAACTCTGTTCATACATATCTTATTCTGACAGAGTCGATATGACTCACCTCAGATTCATTGACATTATTAGTCTTTACAAGATGCATATGCTCAAGATATTTGATGCTCTCTGATGTTTTTATTCATGGTGAAATGAAAAGGTAGCTATAGCGTGTAAATAAATGTGATAAATGAACTTTTAGGTATGTGTACTGTAGCAGTGCAGTGTTATTGAGTGCTGTCATGGTCTTCAATAATGTTCTCCCAATAGGATATGATACTAGAATTGGATAAAATCAGTATCTTTGTTTGAATTCCAATAAAATTTTGAGTGCTGTTTGCACTGAAATCCAGACTGTCAAGCAGCTGTAATATTCTCTGTTTGCTCTTTCCTTTCCTGGAATATTGCTATTGATTATTAATATTGGATTGCATGCACTCAGAAAAATGACAACCTCTTAAAAAGCCTTTGTCTGTGTTCTCAAACTGAAATAAATCCCTGGAAAGGCTGACAAAGGATTTTGTATTCATATGTGCTGTAGAGCTGCAAGATGCCGAGTTTAAATATTCATATGGTATCGATTCCACAGGCAAGGAAAATTTGCCTTGAGAGGTCTTTTATCGACACAGCAGTTTCCGCTTTAAGAGCAAACAATGTAAACATAAGGAGGTCTACGCTATTGAGTAGAATTGCATACTGTCATCACATAAATTTGTTATTTATTGCATTGCTTGTCTTAAAGGTGCCCTGTGTAATAGTCAGCCAAAAATTTAATTCATACTCTACACACTCCAAAGAAAAAGGGGGCAGTATATCTGCAGAAAGTGAGTTGGTCTACCTTAGCGTAACAATCGAGAAATGGCACAGTCTCTCCTCCCATCAAGCCTACTGTCCATGATTCGCCCCCACCTTCCCAACGACCGCATTGCCGACTATCTACAATCCAAACAGGGCCGCTCTGACTCCAAAACTCTGAGATATAAACACATGAACGAACATCATGTTTGCCTGGTATGCAGTCTTCACTAGCAAGACCTCGTCTAGCAATCAAGTATCATTAGTCACAACTAAACATTCTGTCATGTTTCATTACATTACGCAAAGTTTTCCGTTATGTTTCGTGCATTCATTTAAGGTTCATTATCATCAAAGCCATTTCAAGCTCCTTAGCTAATGTACCTTCCACATGATGTACCAGCAGTTTGGTTGGCTGTTATGTTTCCCGCATAGTGCCACCAATGGCAGAAACCGGTATTATGACACAGGATGGTGCGCAGCTAGTGATTTAGCATGCTAATTCAGGTTGATATCTCTGCAGCACTATACCTTGTTATCTTTTTAATGACATAATTGCCCTTATATCTTATCATTCTTTTGTTGTGTCTAGCTCAGTTTTTGGATATTTTGACCTCAATTCTTACACAGGGCACCTTGTAAGTGTTTTAATATACAGTAGTGTGCAAAGATGATTATATACTTAACAAAACGAAGATAAATCAGAAACCAAGTACAATTCAAGCATTTTTTTCAAGCAATATTGGATAATATGATGAAAATAAGTAAACAGATAACAATATATAGTAAAAACAAAAATAGTGTATTTTTGAGAGAAAAGGGTGAATAACTAGTGTGGCCACCCTTTGCTTTGATCACAGCATTTAAATTTTTAAGCATAGTTTTAACATATTTTTTTATTTCCTCATTCGATAAACCCTTCCATAAGTTCATTTCAAAGGAGGACTGTCATCATGTTACATCATTATGATACAACAGATTTGCTCAATTAGATTATGGTCTGGATTTTGAGCAGACCAATCCATTACTTTTATATCACCAGATGCGTCTTTCCAACTGAGATCATTCTAGCACAACTTGTCAAAAATAGAATCCCGACCAATCAGCCTCTTCCGGGTCATTATCTTGTTGAAAATAAAATCCCAGACTAATCAGTGTCTTTCCAGTTGACAATGCGTGCCTCACAAGGATGCTTCGACACTTCTTTTGATCAATGATTCTTTCAATTTCTATGAGATCACTGGCTTCTTTCAAGCAGACTGAGCGCCAAACCATAATATTACTACCTTCATGTTTTACTGAAGGGGTTAAACAGTCATTTTAGTTTTCCGACTCTACAGCACACCTTAGTTCTGCGTTTGCCTGAGAAAATGTTTAATTCTGATTCATTGGTCCAACAGACTTGTTCCCTGTCCATCGGTGTCCTTGAATTTCCTGGCAAACTCAAGTCTTTTTTTTGATGTTGCCGATTCTTGACAGCAACATGACCAATCAGATCATTTTCACACAGGCGTCTGGAAATAGCTAATTTTGATCTTCCATCTCTTCACTTCTGACAGAGTTGTCGTGCTGTTAACCTCCAATTTTTGTTTACTTGTCATACACAGATAACGAACATCAGAGGCACTAATCAGTCCCTCCAGAATTTTGTGGGAAGTGGGTCTGCATCTTCATGATGATGCATGCAGGTGAGAAGGACTAAGGTGATTGGTCAAATTTGCAGAAAAGTTGTGGTGGTTGGGAAAAATTGCAAGGTCGCATACCATTCTCATGGATCAGTTGAATTTGCATTAGTGGTTGCAATCATGACATCGCAACTTCCTGGAGAGAGTGACTAAACTTCAGTTTTGCACCTCTACTGCCACTAGTTTTCAGCGAACTAGGCTTGATGGTGTTTCTTACATACCATAGCAGCTTTTGATGTCTTTAGCATCATGTAAGGCCACAATGGGGCTACAGGGAGCTGCCTCCATCATACTTTTGTTTTTTTAACTCCGTCTCTCTCTCTAGGTAGTCCTCAGACGAGCCTTCCATCGTTGCTTCCATACATCGGGCCAATTCGCTGGTGCTTTGAGCTCCTGCGTTCTTCTTTAGCACCTCCTCATAGGTTAATGTGGGGCGTCCTCGCGACCGGTGCCCATGTGTTAGTTCCCATAGTACTAATTTGCTGGCTGGCAGTTCTCTGTGCCTTTGGCTGAGTCCTGCAAGTCTCATCCTCCTGGCTGCTACTTTTTCGCTCACCCTTGGAATTCCTTTGTACAGGATCTTGTTGGGAACATGTGTGTCCTCGCTGATGTTAAGTACTGCACGCAGCATCCTTGTGTAGCACCCGTCTTAAGACTTCTGCAGGGTCTGCTTCAGGGTCCAGCATTCACTGCCATAGAGGAGGACAGATTCTACGGTTGCAAAGAAGAAGCTTAGTTTGATTTGATTTGATTTGATTTGGGAGTTTGGAGCTCCGTACACAGGTCATATCGTTCAGCGCCCTCCATGCAAGTGCTTTCCTCACTTTCAGGTCTTGCTCGGTTGAGCTGATCCATGAGCCCAGGTACTTGAAGTCCTAAACTTCTTTCAGCACAGCACCTCCGATTGTCGTCAGTGGTTGATGTTCAGGAGAGATGTTGTAGGTGATGACCTCAGTTTTCTTGGCATTTAGCCTAGGGCTAACCTTGGCACACTCTAGCTCCACACTGTTCAGGAGTTCCTGTGCTTCCTCAGCATTGTTGGAGAGCAGGCTGAAGTCATCCGCGTAGTCAAGGTCTGTCAGGACTACTACGGGCTGCCGTCTCGACTTTCCTGGAGTTAGGGAAGCTGAGAAGCTGAGATCCTGCTCTCTTCCACTGATGGCCTTCCTGAGTGCATAGTCAAGGACTATGCTGAAGAGGAATGGGGCTAAGGTGTCCCCTTGCATCACCCCTGCCAGGATGTCAAACTCCCCTCTGTTGCCATCTGGGGTCACTACCCTGGCCCTTGTACCTGCGTACATGGTCTCTATCGCCCGGAGTAGGTTGTGAGGAACACCGTAGGCTTTAAGGATCTTAACCATCATACCTCTGTGGATAGAGTCAAATGCCTTTTTAAAGTCAATAAAACACACGACCGCGGATAGGTTGTCCTTCCTCACTTCCTCAATCATCCTCCTCAGTGCTAAAATCTAGGCAGTGGTAGTTCTCCCCTCCCTGAAGCCATTTTGGTTTTCCCTCAGGTGAGGGTCGATGGCACTCCTTATCCTGTTTAGTATCATGCGGTTGTATACTTTTGCAATGACACATGTCAGGCTGATGCCTCGGTAGTTGTCATGCTTTGAGATGTCCCCTGATTTAGGCACCGGGATGATGTTGGACAGAGACCATACTTCAGGCTGCTTATTTTGCAGTAGCGCGAGGTTTGAAAAATCCAAGATGATGTCATCAAGATCACAGCTCATTATGACCACTGTTGGTATGCCGTCTGGCCCAGCGCTTTTCCCAGCTTTCACTGTGGATTTCACCCTGGCAAGTTCGTCGGCAGTGAAGGGACAGTCATCAATGTCCAGGTTCTGGAGGACAGGTGGGATGTCTTCCTCGGCTGCATTGACTGTTGTTCCAAGCAGTCTTTGGAAGTGGTGGAACTAGGTTGTCACCCTCTCCTCAGGACTGTGTCCCTCAACCTGCCCCTCTTTGGTCCTCTTCCGCCCTGTCATGTCGTTGATGACCCTCCAGGCCTCCCCATATCGTTTTTCTTCCTGCGCAGCCTGCACTCTTCGCACCTTCTCCATCAGTTCTTCCCCTTGGATAGCATCGTAGGTCCCGAAAATAAGCTGTTTGACCTTCTTCAGCTTTCTACGACTCTGCGGGGTTAGTTCACGCTCAAAGTTGATGCATGCCTGCTCCACCCTATCCCGTGCTGCAACAACTTTGGGATGTTTGAACCTCAGTGAGGCTCTGGCTTTGCCTAGCAGGGGCATGAGCAGTCTGTTCGCCTCCTCATTTGCAGCATGAAGTCTCCCATATTCGCTGCTGGGCTCTGCACTCCAGTCCAGCAGCTGGAATTGCCTCCTGACCTCCTCCATATACCTGGCTTGAAGGCCAGGATCGGATGCGAAAGCCTTCCAGTCTCTCAGGATCTTGGGACTGGGCTTGGGAACCCTGAGGCTCAGACGCACCTTCATAGAGACCACATGATAGTCTGAACCCATCGAGCTGAAGGTGGTGTACGGTTCGACGTATGGTTCACAAGTATGTAGTCCAGCTGGCGTAGCATACCTGTAGCTCAATCCTGGAATGTTCACCTCTTGCCCATTCTTTTCCGGAACATGGTGTTTGCTGTGAGCAGATCGTTCTCAATGAGAAGGGCGATGAGATGTGCACCATTGCAGTTGGTATAGTCGTGATATGGGAAGGGTGTGTCCACTGGTCCAAGCCTTGCATTGAATCCCCAAGGATTGCCAGGAAGTTGTGTGCTGGGACATCTCATATGACTGTTGCAAGGTCCTCAAAGAACTTCTCCACCTCCTCAGGTGGTGCCACATTGGTGGGTGAGTACACAGCTATGACTGTTGTTGCTGGGTTGCCGGAGAACTCTGCGGTAAGGATCCTGTTGGTATGACGGTAAACCCGATGGAGAGCCTTACATGACCTGGAGCCCAGCATTAACCCTACTCCACCTGTAGCGGCCTGGGCCTCGTTTTGCTACGCAGATGCAGAGATGAACGTGCATCTCTCCACTCTGTGATACACAATCCGGTCGTCAGTGTGCACTCTTCTGTGTTCTTGGATCCCTAAGATCTCCACTTTCTGTTCCTGAACACAGAGTACTAGTTCTATCAACCTTGCTTCCTCTCTAACTGCACATGCGTTGAAGGTTCCCATTACAAATGGTCTCCGACAGCTCCTGAATGCATTAGATGGGGTTCTGTGATCGGACAGGACCCTCCCTCGCGGGTTTAAGGTCCTGTCGTCACGGTGCCCTCCAGGAGGAGGACCAGCACCACCATCCGCTGCGATGTTCCTGCGGACTTCCACCGCTGGAAGTATAGGATTTGGGATGGCTTGTTCTCCATGGTTGGCTTTACAATGCTGATAGCGGACTGTGGGGCGCAATTACTCGCAGTCCCGGTTTTACTTCAGAGTGTCCTTCTCCTAGATGGGTTGCCATCCAAGGCCGTGAGCACCATCTGCCCATGCTATTTACACATTGCTGGGGCAATGGTTGGCAGGCGCCAGGGCGTGTCCACACACCGGTGGGCCTGCGCGCCATGCCTCTGGGGCCCTCTGCTGCTCCGAGATCCCCTACTGTTTGGCCTGGGACTTTGCGGTACCCAGTTACCGTGTGTGGCCATGAAGAGGCACAGTAGGAGCCTTAGTCAGGGAGAGGCTATGTACTGACCACGGAAGGCTTATGCGCTTCGCTTCCATTACCCAAGTTGGGTTGGTCAGCGGCAGGAACTAGGGAGAGGGATCACATGCATCTCTACATGCAACGTCTCTCTAGCATGCTGCACTAGATGCATCACTACACCCTACGAGCAGAGCTTGCACACACGGAGTTAACTCTGTGACACTGCTCAAAGTTTATGTCAGCTTTTATACTGGAACAACTGACCATCAGATATAATTTTGCTGAATAATGTTGCCTCAAATCAGTTTAAACAATTTTTTTGCATCTATAATCATGGAATGAGCCTAAAAACACGGATTTAAGCTATGCAAGAGTAAAAAAAATTGTAACACTTTTCAATAGTTATAAAAATGTGATATTTTCAGTGTTTTTGTTTATTATACCTCGACATACTAGTGGGAATCATTTTTTTGTTCTCATTGCCTACACTAGAACTCTTCAATACATTTTCACCAAAAGATTTTTGAGAAATAATATATCTGGACCCCTTTTAGATGTAAGTGGTAGTGAATAATCATCAATGCACACTACTGTATATTTTTTATTCTTATGCAAGCTGGAGACAGATGACCATTTTTAGCCAAAGCAATGAGTGAATTTGAGCATTAAAGCATGACTTAATTTTAACATGTTTATTCTTAGTCGCTCTTCCACATCGAAGTGGTGTTTAGAACGTAAACTAGATTATCAGCCTGAAAACCCCAGAAAGTGTAAATACAGTAGCAGGCCAGAGTATTGCTGATTTCAGACATGGTCTTAAAGCTTTCTGGAGCAGAAAAATATAGGGTGTCACTGCAAGAACTCGAAAAGCTTGTGAATCCCTACATCAGCATGAAAAACTAGCAGTCTACTCTGGAGAATTGGTACCCATTTATTTATTTTTTTACTTTTCTTGTGCATATACTCCCTCTTTCTATTTGAGAATATATTTGTGAAAAGAACGCAGTCCCTGACTGCAGTAGAAGCAGTACAACTGATTGATGAAATTCCATTCAGGCAAAGAAATCCATTTGGCTTTAAAATATTGCTTCTTGACAGCATTGAGGTTGTCCTTTAATGCGCTCAAGACCAGTGGTTGGTTTATGCTGGCAATCTCCCTCCAGAGGTCAGTTCTTTTTCTCGACTGTGGGATGGACTCTCTTTGCCTGCCCAGTGATTCGCTGACTGCCACTGCAGTATTCTGGAACTTAAGCAGAAAGCTGCACAGCCTATGACATGACAGCGCTCCGATCAGAAATTCAGAAGGAGAGCGATGATGTCATCAATTATTATTCCAGTTGAAATCTGAACGGGTCAGGAGGAGCGATTTATAAATTCCCTGGTTCTATTTTTTCACTTATAACTCTGACTGTGCCTCTCTGATTACTCTCATTTTTTTCATTCGCTTTTTCGCTCCTCTGATTACCACAACGACCATGCATGAGTCATGCTGACCACACTCAAAACCCCGCGCTTTCCATTCTCTTTCATTATGTTCTTTTTCTTTTCACTGATTGCTGTAACAGTGTCCGTCAGTATAAACAAAATTAACTTAATTTTTACAGGCCGCATGGTCAGAAATTAGAAATGTCACTGTGACCCAAATTGTTCACGCAGCATTTATTTTCAATGTGCTGTTTGTTCATGCAAATCGTTGCCTCCACGGGCATTTTTAATTCACATATGTCTGCGCTTGATTCAGCTTCTTTGCAGAAGTGAGGACACAGCCTATACACATATGACTGTTCAAGAAAACTGCTTTAAATGCGACAAATGCACACACACACACACACGCACACACATGCCCACAAGCACACACACTTTCACTCAGCTATTCAACCTCCACCATTTCAGCAGCCAGTAATGGAAAAGTAAACATCATTGTGGACATAATTTTCTTGATTATGTCGGGCCACAGTGCGCCTCACCTGTCTGTATGAAGGCTTAGCGGCAGACGGACAGACTGGTTTCATATTTTCATATTCTGTGTTGCGAGATGATGAGATGTTGATGTGGGAGTAGCAGCCTTTCTCTCTCTCTCTCTCTTCTTTTGTGAGACTGGAAGCCATTAAGGTGGTGCCAGGTCGTGACGGTGTTTGTCTTGACGGTGTTTGTCACTGCACAGTTCTCCCCTCATTTCACCGCATAATTTGTTTCCTATCAAGGTTGACATTTTTATTCAAAGGCAATCGATTCAAGTCTAATGTAATTGATTCAAGTCTAAACTGCATGTTAGTGTGTAAATGCACACGCTTTTGTGTGTGTGCGAGTGTGTGTGTGTGTGTGTGTGTGTGTATGTGTGTTTTTAATTTGAGAAGTAACTCCTGCTCCCTGGACTTACTTGAGCTGCAGTATGATGATTATAAATATCTTTGTTGTCCATTTTCAGTGTTTTATGTAATTTTAACGACCCTGGGGCCCACATTTCTCTGTTATTTGCAATGTTTTTAGCATTTAACAGTATCATTAGCACCTTTGTTATACCTCATCAGATCAGATTTCATACCTGCTTTGATGAGCCCTGAGTTAATGCCTCTAATTCACTGTAATCGGAGCTCAGCTAATTTTAAATAGCTTACAGACAAAATGCTATCTTTCAATCCTCCTCCAAAGCTCCCCATCCTTGATTCATGGAGACTCTATTACAGAAAATCACAAATGCTTCATAATAATGACCAGGTATCCAGGAATAAATGCACTAGCAACGCACATACCTATACTCACACCTATACTCACAAGCTCGCACACATTTAAACAAATTCATTCTTGTGCCCTCGTATGTGTGCATGAGTTAGCCAGTGTCAAAATTCCACGTGCCTAGCTGCCCTAATATCTGAGTATAGCTGCAGTCTCGCGCAAATCAATTTGTTATAATGTAAAGGGATATTCTGAGATCAGCTTACAGGCTCAGAAAATCCACATAACCATTGTGAAACTATTATATTACTGGAGAACCTTCCTGGAAAAAAATAGGTCAGAATTTAGAGGACCTCCAATCACATTGTGAAGGATTACAGCAACATCCCCTATGATGCCATGAAATATTGATTTTTGACCCCAGGCTATGACAATGGCCACATCAGCCCGAGGTCTGAATCTTGTAGCCTTTAGTACATACCGGAAAATTGTTCATTCCTTGCAACCAATTATGTGTGTACGTAGCTTTATTATTAGCAAGTGAGACAGTGCTAAGACACGTATCCAGTATTCAGACCACTGATGAGCTCAATCTTGCTGACCCAAACCGTTATTAAATTGAGATGCACTATACTGTGGTGTGTGCAAGTCCTGATACATTAAAGTGGTACTTAAGCAGGATGAAGTGCCTCTCACAAATTAATATTTCTCTCCTGTGACAGGGAAACAGTCCCGGCGAAGTGTGGCCTCCGTCAATAAGAAGATTTTGAGATTACCACGCTGCTTCAACATGACATCATCATGGGCTTCAACCATCTAACTCCGTCCCCCCAGTGGCACATCTGTCCCACCTTAATCTTATCAGCTGTGGTACAGGGCCAAGGGTACGCTACGGTTATACAGCAGACACATATGGCACTGTAAGTCATGACATCACAATCAACTGCTCATTCAGTTCGAATCCACTTTCTTCTATGCAGTCAGGTAAAGTTAGTTGCTCCACTGCATTCACCATGAATGCACACGCTGAGCCAGTTTCAAAGGCAGATTAAGCTTAACCCTTGGAAAAATAAATTTTTTTAATGGAGATTCTCAATGTAATCCTGAATTTAGTTCAAGACTAAGCTTTAGCTACAACTGTGCCCATTGTGTTTCAGTGAAAATGGTTAAAACCTAAGGTGTTGTACTACTGAAGGTAGATCTGACCGTGAGAAAAAGCTTGTGGTGGAAAAACCTTTGCAAAACCCCATCAAATTTCCTCAATGGGTGATCCATCATCATTAGGTATCAGCTGTGGAACCTCATCCAACTCATTTCTGGGGCATTCGGTTCGCAGCCAGTGGTCCCTCTGATCATCATTACGAGGCAAGGCTCATCCCAGCCGACACACAATTCACTCACAGTGTTGCAGCCATGTTGCTGCAAAAGTTGCAACAATTACAAAACATTCCAGAGGCAGCGTGTGAACGTATTGTGTTTTCTAAAATCTGTTCAACCTCCTACAGAAAAGGACGGTCACTCCTCTTTCTTACTTTAAAATCAGATGGCATTAGATGTGATGAAGAAGTAAATTTTCTGTTCTTCCATGACCTACACAGAGTCAAGAGGAAGCCGGAGTCTGTTCCAGCATCAAACTTGCGAAAGACAGGAAACACCCAGGACAGTGTGTCAATCTACTGAAGTGAGCAATAATTTGTTGAAATAAAGACCAAAGTACCCCAGTATTGATCTCCTCAATACAACCAAACTGATTGAGATTATGCTGAAGTGTTCTTGCTCTTCCATTGAATACTAATTCGAAGACATATAAGCTATTGATGATGCTATCAGATAACACTTGCTGCATTGGAGACAGGCTTGGCTCTCATGACTGGTCATGATAAGGCTATAATCCCAATGGGCTCCAGAGCTATTTTGTACGTGTTTTTGCCGCCCTTTGTCGCATGCATCTATTTAACCCTTTAACTGCCACTGTCTCAACCTTTTGGTGGAGATCATTTTGAGTCCCTATATGCGTCATTTCATGCTAAACTGCACAGTTCACTGTGTTGTACAAGAATGGTCAATAACATTTTTTCTAGGAGAATTAAATGATTTGTATTATTCATATTTATTCACTCCCGAACTGAAGATATACATAATAAAAAATCAGAGTAATCGGTCCAACAACACCGGAGAAAAAGTGGTTTCTTGATGTCAGCCTAGGCATTGCGAAGGACATATTTTGTTACAAAATTTGGCAGGCAACTTAATGAAATGCTCATGACATGTCTGTTAATACTTCAAAAGAAAGTGAAATATTGCAGAGAAATACCCATAATAAAGGTTTTAATTGTCTACACTAAACTATCCGGACTCGTCTGATCAGAAATGCAATTTTAAATGACCGTGTTACGTCCGTCCCTGTGGGTTATTTTGCATAATGTATGCAAATAGCATAAAGATGACCTCGGCAAAAAAAGTGACTCACTATCTGCATCAAAATTTCACAAGGCGTAAGAGAATCATATATACCATGCTTTAAAAAATAATGTACATTTTTCCGTGTCCTAATATTGTGCTACGACCATAAAAACATAAACAACCTGCGCGCTATCACCATCAGGCCTACCAAAGAAAACGTAGCCTCAGCACACAAAAACTTTGAAATGCGTACATTAATCGCGGAGATAGCAACTGAAAAATAATACCCCGCTACCGAAACTGCAAAAACCGCAACATAAACTGTTGACTCGTAGCATAAGCCTATGAAACTGCAACATCTTCTTTCGCATCCGTCTTTGCCACTTACTGCGCTTGCGCGTACCGGCCCAGGCTGCTTTCAGAGATAGCGGAATCAGGCGTGTCTTTTTCGGCTGGTAAATAAAACTTCCAAATATGATGTTATTGTTAATGCAGATAATTGTAGCTGTTGCATCCACATTCTCGTAAATTCGCTTACTTTAGCATGTCACCCTGCCGAAAATGAACGATGCACTGTCGATTTCGCTAAAGTCTTAGAGTTGCCAACTTGACGACTTTCTCGCTAAATCTGGCGACTTTCCAAATCGGGATTGTTTGTCCAAATCGACAGTTCATCGTTCATTTTCGGCAGGGTGACATACTACAATAAGCGAATTTACGAGAATGTGGATGTAACAGCTAGGTCTTACAATTCATTGTTAAACATCTGCATTAACAATAACGTCATATTTGGAAGTTTTACTTACCAACCGAAGGAGACACGCCTGATTCCGCTATCTCTGAAAGCAGCCTGGGCCGGTACGCGCAAGCGCAGTAAATGGCAAAGACGGATGCGAAAGAAGATGTTGCAGTTTCATAGTCTTATGCTACGAGTCAACAGTTTATGTTGCGGTTTTTGCAGTTTCGGTAGCGGGGTATTATTTTTCAGTTTCTATTTCCGCGATTAATGTACGCATTTCAAAGTTTTTGCGTGCTGAGGCTACGTTTTCTTTGGTAGGCCTGACCATAGACTGTACAAAAAGATGGCGCCGCACCCGGTTCTGAAAAGTGAGGCCAATGTGGAAATTGAATTCCATTGAATGGCCAGGAGATAGCGATGTCGGTGGTAGAAGAATTGGAAAAGGTGGATTTGAATTTTCGTCACCAATGTAACACTTTTGCACATTTTAATGTGGAATGAGCCAAATCTGATTGAACGGTATGTTGAACTTGTCTCAACCTGATTAAGCCATCGCAGACACTGGCCTGAGGTGTGTCTTGCTGAAAAAATTCAATCAGTTAAGCTGAGTAAGATGAGGTCCAAGAGTGATGGAAAAGAATATCAATTAATAGGCAGGGAGAGATAAAGGCTTATCTTTGAGCAATGAAGCACAGGGTGAAGTTGAGATATTGGGTGCTGGAATCCCAATGAGAGCACCTCCTGCTATAGTAAACTTTTGCAGTTCGAGGAAGTCGGCAGGAGGAGGACTGGTCAGGGGCCCTAGTTACGGCAGCTGCTGTGGTTGGTGGAAGTGGGCAGCAGGGTTGGCTCTGGCATCCCGGTATCAGGAGCCCCAGTTAAAGGGAACTTGTCTGATTACTTGAAGTTGGCACCAGGGCCACTGGCATCTCGGTGCCAGGAGCCCCTGGAAGACCAAACGGCTGATGTAACGCGGGGGAGGGCAGCAGGGTCCCTGGCATTCTGATGTCAGCAACCTTGTTTAGAATGAACTTCTGTGGTTACTATAGATGGGCAGCGAGGCCCTCCACATCATGGTGCCAGGAACCTGGGTAAGAATGAACTGCAGCAGTTACTGCAGGTGAGCAGTGAGGGCCCCTGGGATCCAGTGCCAGAAGCCCTGGTTAAAACAAACTAATCTTGTAAGAGTAAGAATGTTTGTTTCGAAGGAACTGCTGTGGTTACTGTAGATGGGCAGCATCCCAATGCCAGGATCCCTGGTCAAGACAAACTCCTGTGGTCACTGTAGATGAGAAGTGAGGGCCCCTGGCATCTGGGAGCCCGGGGCCCAATAAAAATTAACTGCTGTGTTTACTGAAGGTGGGCAGCGAGGGACTCAGGCATCCCACTGCCAAGATCCCTGGTTAAAACTGTTGTGATACGTAAAATTCAAAAATTCAAATGGAGCTTGCATCAATTGCGCTACAACATGGGGGATTTTTTTAACAGTTGTATATAACGAAAAAATACCAAGCAGGGCTGTCCTGGTTCCCAGCACAGGCGGTGCCCCGGCATGCTGAAATCACCAAGTGCTGCGCTGAGAAAAATCAAGAAGTAATATCATGGTTGTTCTCGAATTAAAGAAATATTGCGTTTGATAGCTTTTTGTCCTGCACAATGTCGGTTCACGACCAGGATATACATAAATATCATGACAACTCTGAGTGATAATGTGACACGACAGCACAAATACTGCGCCACTCATGTGCACAACCGTTCTCTGTCACTGCCTCATAGGAATGGCGAGAAAGGGAGGTGTACAGCAAACGATTTAGCTCCTCTCACTGCCAAAGGCTAAAATTCATATATTATTTTACTGAAATCGATGCGTATGATACTATCGTCTTGGAGGGTATTCGTTTGATGACATTGTGTGTTTTTATTTATCTGATTATTTAATCATTGGGACCATTGCAATTCCTCTGGACTAGTTGCAGGGCTGTCCATCTGATCGCTGGATTGTTGACAGTAGTCATGGTGTTATGCCAGTGAGTAGTTTGCATGTTTGAGTCGATATCTGGGGCCAACTGTGTGAAGCATATAACAATTAACTGGCAGTTTGACACAATAATAGGGTAAAATCCCATTTGATTGAAGACATTTTAAAAGTATGAGCGGGACAGTGAAGTGAATTACTAATTAGGGATGAATTGCTGGCAAAATTGAGGATTCTCATGCAGATGGAAGATGAGTGATTATTATCATAATTATTATTTTTTTTTTGCCCACATTACTTGAATGGAAGTACAAGTACATGGCAAGTGTATGGTTTGGATCAAGTGAACTGGGCAACCTGAAAGGCGTCTCCGAATACCAATGCACGTTTGCGATACGGTAAGTGACAGCCCTATTTCAAATTCATATAGTATGTCTGAATTCTCTGTATGAATCGAATTGTGTGCGAACAAGATCTTTGTCGTTTCATTGGAACAGCTTGAAAGCAATAATGCATTTAAGGGTCAGAGACTCACGGCAGGCCATTGAAAATCCCATAATGTTGGTGTTACCATTAGAGGGATGTTGGGCTTCAGGAGGTTCAAAATGTAATTTTCTTGAATTACTTGCAGTATAACAATGAGAACGCTATGTTTGAGGGTCATTTACTTTTCATGGCATGCATGGATATCTCTGCCAAATGTTACTTTATTGAGAAATACACCTCAAGAAGGCAAGTTGCAACTTTCTGGGGGAAAAAGCTACATACACAGTGGGGCCCAAAAAATGATTTTTGAAACCACTGGACTCCAGGGTGTGTTAGGGATCGCAGCTCAGGTGCCAAACTATTAATTTGTTAAAACTGCAATTAGTTATTTATAGATGAGCTGGCTTACTGAATTACAGATGTCATTTAAAAGATGTTGCATCAGGTGAAAATTTGTTTTTCACCATGTGTTATTTTGAATCATATTTGACAGGTATCATTATTTATAATTGCGCATTTGTGTTTGCTTAAAAATTATTCTCTCATTTTAGAAATGCTGTCATGATAATCATTATCACGACCACAATAATAATCATGAAACCGCCAATAGCACAAGCCATGAATCTGGAAAGATACATTATGTGGGCGGTTATGAAAGGAGAAAATGGTTTCTTTTCTTCAAATAGGTTTTTCAATCTTGAGTGAAAATGAGTTCTGTATAATTACAGAAAATATATGGAACAATATTTGCGTTTTCCTTAAGAAATCTCACTGGTCCTGTCTCTTCCTCCATCTCTCCCTCTCTACCTCCACCTCTATTTCTTCCTTCAACTTTTTCTTATTCTCACACAAGCAAAAAAACACACACACACACACATAAACGCAAGATAGAACTCTGTTGCTTTCTCTGATCCTCCACCTCAACATCTGTTTGGCAAGGAATGACAACTGAGGTAGTGTCCACGTTCGGTAAAGAAACTGTCCATCACCATCCACAAAGCTCGCTGTCACCGCTGACTAATAACAACTCTCTGTTTGAATCTGTGGGATGTGAACAATGCAATTCATAACCAATACTGCCTCTGATGGTTGTCCCTATAAGGTATAGTGGACAGAGATCTTTTGACATATGACTATCAAGGAAACTTCGGAACACTCAAAGCTAATGCAACTAGAAGGGCACTTGGTAGAAAGCACACTTTTACCTGCACCATCATTTTTTTTACCTTTACAGGAATGCTGACCTGGAACTTTAACCTTAGCCTCTAAAAATTGAATCATCATTTTTGTTGTCATATATAAACTTTCCACGAACTTTCATCAAAATCAGTCTGGAACTCTTCCTGCAACCCTGCTTACAGACAGACAGACAAACCACTATGGGCAGAAATGTTATATCCGCCTTACTCATCGGCCGAGGTGAGAATTTGTTCGGAGGGAGGAATATGTCAACTATCCATGGACCAGAGGTAAATAACCACACCCTTGTAAAATGAACAGATGCACAGATATTTCTCTAATCCTAACAAAGTACACAATTTAAATTGTTAGAGAGCTGCCCATTGATAGATCATTTAATGAAATTCCACTGGAAGGTAGATCTCCAGGAACAAGATGGGTCACCACTTCTGAAGACATTTTTTCTGTTGGCTCTCACCTTATGTGCTTTCTCCTGGTCAGGATTGAGGAGGAGAATGAACCCTAACTCTTACCCGAACCCTAACCCTATTCCAACATCTCTGGGTAAGCGATAGGAACACACCCTGAACAGTTTGCCAATCAATACCAAGACAAGCACACCATTTACTCCCAAATTCATACCCACAGGCAATGAAAATTATCAAATTGGCCAAGCATTCATGTCTTTAGACTGTGGGAAACTCGGGAACCTGAGGAACATGGGGAGAACAAGCAAACTCGATAACGAATGGTCTCAGTTGCATTCTCCCCACAGCCTTCTTGCTGTGAGGCAACACTTCCACAGTTCTTTTCCAGCAGAAACACTATAGACAGCCGTTCATTATGTGCATGCTTTTACTAACATAAACATTTCACTTGATTTATAATGTTAGCCACTGTAACAACACCAGTGGTGAGTGTTGTTTTAAGTGGGAAAATAACTGTTTACTTTTCTCTCCATGTGTGCATCAAGCATTTTTCAGCAATGTGCTGGGCCTATGTACGAAGGGTCATTGGCTCTCAGTTCCCAACCAGCAGCTCTGCATTTTGCTGCCAGGATAATTCATCTTGTCCCTGACACCAGGATGGGTGGCCGGTTTTCTGATGTTTGTCAAATGTTTGTACACAGCAAATTGTTGGGAAACAGTCGACCTGATTTGTGATCAAACTGCGTGGGCTTTTTTTCCCCTATTCTACTCGAATTGTACTTGAAGAGCACCTGAAAAACTCTTTATGGAGCTAATATCAGCCAAAGCTCTATTTGAATTGTTACTCCGTGAGCTGAGCCACGTGCTCTGTAGATTATTGGTGCAAGGACCCAACCAAGTAGAGGATTCATGCTTAATTAAGTAGATGAGTATGAATTTTGAGACAAATTTGCCATAACTCTGTGGTCTGAAGGGTAAACGCTTGCTTCTCTGCAAAGCTCTTTGCCTCTGGGGCTGTTTGTGTCTGATATAAGACAACAGAATTCACCACTACGCAACGAATCAGTCTTTTAGCATGTAGCGCCAACCAACCGACCAGCTCCCTCTGATAGCAGTATTGTAAGGGATAGACCAAAAGAGAATAAAAAAACGACAAAAAAAGATATAAAGAGAAAAGGAGTAATAGCAAAAGCAGTGGGAGAAAAGGAGCGATGAAAGGACGGAGAGAGTGATAAAAAGGTGTTGTAAACCGTCTTGCGGAGAGGAGCCAGTGAGAGGCACTGAACCCCACGGAGTGGACACATCGCCATGCCAGCACGCAAGCAGCCCGGCAACAGGACACCTCTGTCTCTGACCTTTCCGCTAATCCGCCGCTCTGTCGCTCGCCGCCGCTCTTTTCATCTCTGCCTCTGGGCCGTTCACCAGCAGCGACTGAAAGGCTTGCCGGGGTGAGCTTTCATCCTCTGCTCCCTCAGCCATCTCCCTCTTCCCCCGTCCTCAGGAAGCGTCACTCCCGATTCAAAGTGGTACCTTTTGGCGCAGCCTGTGGTCGCAGAGTCGCACTGTGTGGTCCAGTTGCTAGTATTTGGGCAGTGACAGTACAGCAGGTGAAGGCTGTGATTCTCCTGTGGCCGATACAGTGCGGGGGTAAGCTGCTGCAAATTACAGCTGAAAATCTTTACTCAAATTACATACATGCCATCTTCAAACCTGCTCTGCTAGAGTTTCGTTCCAAAAAAAGCAAAAATTTTGCCACTCATCCAAGCACTTCCTGACTGCACGGAACATGGTGTCGAATGCTGTATAATCGGTTAGTTAAGGAAGTGGGCTTTGAAATACCAGAAGACTCTGCTAAAAGCCGATTTTTACGTTCTGGTCCAATCCACCTTAAAGGCCTGCAGATCAATCTTCCTTGAAAGCCACTTTGCTGTGTACGCACAAGGGCCTGAAATAGCTGCTTTATCTCTCTTTGGTATAATGTGCATGGGCATATGATGTGAAGGAATGAGGTTGCCTGGAAGTAATAACAGTGACCATTGTATTGTCCACTGACAATCTGAATCCTCATCCCTAGTTTTAGAATTTCTCTTCTTTACAGTCACATGGTTCATCTTCTGTCACTTGGATGCAGAACGATTTGTCTGGTGTGCTAACAGATGTCATCCCAATAGCAGGTCTCGCAAAAGTACTATAAGGAGTATTGATAAGGTGAGAAAAGTGTTCTGTGTCCAATCAGTACCTCAGGTTACTGTCATCAGTAATTATTTATTCCCTTCCTCCATTATGAATGAAATGGTATAATGTCTTCTGTTTGGGGAAACCATCTTCCGTGTATATGGCTGCCAGAGCCTTGCATTGCATCTCCGTGGCCCCAGGAGGAGAGGAGATGTGTTCATTCGGGTTTCTGGTTATTTAGGAAAGGAATTTTTATGTGTAGTATTACCAGCCTGGTGAATTCAACTTTCTTTGCGAAGATAGATCGTATACCAGAGTACCAGTACACTTTACTTGTGTCTGATTTGACAGCGGAACAGGGGATGAAAATGGGAATCATAGTGATGCGACCGTATCTTTCTGAATGAAACCAATGGACCAGGTCCCACGGTGCCCCGTCAGACCCCTCTCTGGTTACTGGAGAGTGGGATGTGTCTGAGACGGATGAGAGAGCAAGGGGGACATTCAAACAAGGCTCCTGCATTTACTGTGGAAACTCCGTGCTGGGTTCAGGCACTGGCAAAAGATGGTACTGGTAGGGAATTGAACATTGCTCCCTGTTTCATATGAGCTGCTGCTGTGTCTTGGAGATATTTACTAAAATGGCTCAGCAAGGTGAAACTTTCCTACTTTTGTACATAAATAGCAAAAGGAAGGGAATTTAAACAAATCATCTTTAATGGACTATAGCTGCTGAGAATTAACCATTGAGCCAAAACAGTCTCACTCTATGATATTTTTAAAACCACTGTAAAAAAAATGAATAATCGATATTAAATGACTGCTGGTTTGTTTGTGTGTGTGTGTGGGTGTGTGTACTTACCTTTAACTTATCAAAGACACACAACAAAGTGGAGGAAGTCTGAATGCTTCAAACTGGCCTTGTAGCGTTATCACCTATCTGACGTCTTTCTTTGGTTCCCCGCTGTTTGAAAACAGAATAAAGACTGCTGTCTGTTTCCATGGTTTCACACATGCTGGCGCACAAAGTAAAGATGAGCGGGCAGTCAGTCCGAAGAAATGCTTTATTTAAAACATAGCTCTTGCCAATTTCTTGATGTATGGCAATCAATGAGGTGGCTTGTAGCATATAAAACAGGAGTTGCACTTGAAAAATTTCAACCCCTTTGCTCAGATGTAGATGCCAGTGTCTGTAAATTCCAAAAAGTCAATTCCTAAATAATTCTGTAATTGAATTTCCAAATGTCTTACTTCACCAGAATAATTTTCCGGTCTCTGTGACACCAATACTGAATTATAAAGCCTAAATAGGCTCATGTACAAGAGGAAGGATTGGCATTATTAGTAGGAATAAGAACCCTCTTATGAAACCCCCAAAATGAGATTTCATCACATCATTAGAAAAGGGCATCATCTCTAGTTTTCTCACGATCTATATAGCTTGGCATTTGTTTTGTTGCAAGCAGAAGACAGAGTATGCTCCTATCCTTGAACCTTGTTTCATGATATTAATCTGGGAGGGTGCTCCTCGAAGTGAAACTCCAGGCATGTGGACACATAGCCCAGTGGTTCTCAAACTCAGTCCTGGTGCCCCACTGTGAATGCTTGTTTTTGTTCTGACCACAGTTGCAATCTTAGGACTTGAACAAGCTGTTGATTTGCCTTAATTAGATGCACCCACATGAATCTATATGAACATATATGCGCATAGTATATGCAACCTAATGTGACCAATTTTTTGGGGAAAGCAGACACACAGGAACTCCTACTGGGCCTGAAGGCCGACCTTCAGCTGATTTTCGACCTTGTGTCTTTGAAAGGCAAGAAAAGCCTACTCTTGCTGACCTTTCTCTTTCCGCTATTCTGCAACTTTGCGGTGCGTGACGACGGAGAATTTCCACACTGTTGTGACAGCGTCCATTCTCCGTTGAAGCAAGAGATTTCACTGACCAATACTGCTTCGCAATTCCTCCATTGTCAGTCTCACTGAACATGGTGAACACTGCTGTGGTCGTCAGGGGGTGGGACAAGATCAGTGGTCATCAGCTGTGCTCCTGGCGATCTCACCTTCCAGTAGGTTTTCCCACCACTGCTAACAAAGCACACCTCATTCGACAGCAAGAGACTTACATTGAGCTGCTAATTGGTAGAGTGAGGTGTGACAGTTTAGGGTTGAGGTGAAAACCGCTTGGCAGGTACAAAAATGAACATTGACCGTGTCTCCCCCTGTCTTGCAATCAGTCACAGCACGAGGCTCATTTAGTAAAAGGGGGCCTCATTGTGTAAATTATGCTCAAGTTACATTCGTAAACTGGGCTGAATATTGCCGGACAGGCCACGGGAACACACAAAAGTGAAAACATTCAGATGAAATCAGAACTTAATTGATTTCACGTTTTTCCCATGGTGGCAGTTGCTGCTGTGGTTTGTGCGGCACAAGTTGTGGTCACTCACTTCATAGAGGTTCGTTAGGGATGTGTAGCAGGTCGCGTACGTATGAAACGCCATGGGTCTAAGTGGTTTTGTTCTTGTTTTCTGTACTATCAAAGTGGAAAACAATGCTACCTATTTCTGATCGGAAAAAAAACATAGGTGTGGAAATGCTGCGTGATGAAGCCAAAGCAGTACAATAATTTTTTTTACCCTTTGCTAAACGAATAATGGCAGCATGAACTGAACCTAAGGCCACTCTGTTTTTTTTTACATTTCCCAGGCATGACCTTCCTGCTTCTTTGCCATTAATTGAATTTGTTTGATCTGAAAGGTTGCTCCGAAAATGCAGTGGTGCTTTCAGTCTCTGCAATGCATTTCCATATCTTTATAGGGAACAGATCATATCATAAATAAAGCTCCTATTGCTTTTTTTTTCATTTTCCACTCGCAACAGTGAATGGATCTTATATGAATCAAACCTTTTTGCTCGTCTCCCCTCTCTCACTTTTTCAGAGTTGCCCTACTTTTTGACACTGCATCATGCCACATGCGTCCCCATTGGCCATTTCTTGGCTGTTGAACCATCCACACTCGTTTACCACTGATTAGGCTGTTTTGAATTTTAAATAAGTTCGTTGTCGTGAAGTATGTCAAAGAAAATTAATTCTCCTTGGAATACTACACCCTGGGGAGCACTTTTCGCTTACAACATGTTTTATGAATTGCCGAAAGAACAGCGTGTGAGAATGGGCGATTTCATCAACATGGTCATGCTGTCATTTCTGCCCGTTACAGCGTTGTGGTTGTAATTGCTTTGTGACATCACTGTGGCTTCAATACAAGCTCATTTGGGAACATTTTGGTAGTGGTCCTGGCTTCACCTATGAACATTTGCTTTGTTGCTCCTTATCCTCTGGTATTTCATCTCTCCATTGATCCCTAGTTTTGAATACAATATGTGACACAGGCACTTTCATGGAGACAATTAATTTCATTGTGAATCCTTTGAGCACAATAGTGAAATAAAATGACTTGCCCGTTGGTGATCTGCAAGCACAAATATGCATATCGATGTATTCATCATGTGGTGAGTAACTGGGCAACAACTCAATTCTGCGGAAGACGAAATAAAATTTGGCATGCTGGGTGCTCGTCACAGTGTGAATGTATTCCAATTTTCATTCTTTGTATTTTTTTAATATGTACTTGACCTACCTGTACCTTTCAAGCTGATCTGTTTAGCTTTTTCAAGAAGGCATTTGACTGTAAGATTTCCTTCACATGACTAGAGCATGCTCTGGGACGCATACAGCCCCAGCGCTCCTGTGTGTTTCCACAATGACTGAACAGGGATAATGGACCTTCAGTTCTGACACAGATTGACCCCCACGGCGGCCATTACGGCTCAGAGTCTGGACGCGCTACGTTCTCCCTTGGGGCGCCGTGAGAGCACATGAATGGAGCTCTCTGTGTCCACAATGCACAATAATGTCAGAGGCCACAATGGAAAATTAAGCGAACAGAAACACGAGCAGTATTCAGTTTCACTTCCAGTGCGCAGTCATCAGTCGTCACTGCTTGTGGCACGAGATATTGCTCTTCGAGTTTTTCTCGAAGCTTCGACTTGCAAAATGATTCATAATTTTAACACAAACACTGTAGCTAAGTATATTTACTTTATGACTTATGGACAGGCGCTGTTTGATTTTGGTTAGCATTTTTATTGATGTAGTCCTGCTATTTCTCCTTGCTTGGTGATTAAGACTGAGGGTTTGGTCAGTTGAATAACTCTGATTGCAGGAATATGCAAAAATTGAGGGAAAAGTCAGTTGAGCAACAGTCGGTGCAGTGTCAATACTGGAGTAGAAAATGCCTTCATAGCCTGTATTGTAACATAAACGGCAGCCTCAGTGATGTAACTGTCGTAAGGGAAATGCCTATGCAGTAACATACGCGCATACTGTAGCATTATAATTTTAGGAAATCTATTTGGTGACGCTGTAATGAGTGCTCATCCACTAACAGAGGGCTAATTCAGTCTAATAGTATGTTATATAGAGAGCACAGGACAGATCATTAGGGCTGCATAGGGTGCACATTGATGACAACAGAGCTGACTGGCAGTAGGCAGTAAAGGTAATATTTCCTCTCTAACATCCAGGAAGGCATCTATTGAGCTCCCTGACCAGAGGGGCCCGGCGCTGTCCAGTGGATCAGGATCATAACCTGTTTTAGAGGAGTGAGCGTCAGTGTTGGGAGACCTGACCTGGTGTGTACAGGAAGGAAATGCCTGATTTATTACCCCTCCGGCCTTCCTTTCAACACTGTTCTGACCCTGCCAGAGATTTGCTGTGCTGATGTGGAGATGTGCTTTTGCAGAGAGGAAAGAGTGAGGGCCGAAGGCCACCTGGTTCCCACCGGAAGAGCAACACTTCTCTCAATAACGGACACTGGCTCGGGATCATTCAGGTTCAAGTGCACTGCATTTGGGAACCATTCGAAATTCCTGGATGTGGATGGAATCATTCACTGTTACGGTGAATTTCAATGGTGGTCACTGTTTGCCCTACTGAATTATTCATACACATCCATTACTCCCTCCATTGGAAGTCTTTTAAAGGCAGCTGATTACAGTGTTATTGAGGTGAAGAGGGATTTACAACGGAACTTGATGCCTGGATGAAATTCTGAAAGTGTTGAAAATTGCCTTTAATCGAGCAAGTTATGGCCAATTTGCAAATTTCGGCCTTGCCAAAGCCAAGGCACTCTTAGCAGTAAAATATTCAGAGTTAAATCAACTTTTATGTATTGCATACTTCCAAAATTAGACTCATATGTACTCTGTTGGCATTGAATCGACTCAGGATATTTTAGCTTGAATTCTCTCCTTAAGGCTGGTAGGTAATGACTGAGCTGCAATCGCTGAGGTTGTTGGAACACAGCACAGTTACCCTTGGCTCAGGTCATTCCGGGGATATATGTGGATATAGCAAATGTCTTCTGTTGTGCTATGACCTGGGCAAACACTTCTGTCGTATTGAGGTTAGCCAGAGCAGACAGAAAAGTATCAATTACTGCTGTTAACACACAGGAAATTACACCAGAACCATAGTGAGCTGGAAGCATTAAAGTCAATCGTCAACGTGGTCAATGTGATACACTTAACGCTGTCTCACCGCGACCAGACTTTGAGCCGACCCACAGAGTGTTTACACGTTAAACACTTACATCCTGGAAAGAGGTTTAAGAGAATAAAACAGCAAGTGAAGGGCGTAGTTCTAAATATACTCATTCAAACATGTGGAACGAACATGTTTATCGCCTCAGAAGAGTGCCTGCTAGAAGAGAATAAATTATATCATTCAGTGCAACTTTTCTTAAAAAAGTTCAACTGGAACATACACGATGGAAAAACGTGGTAATTTATGCCCTACACGTCCGCCCTCTCAGGGTGGGGTCAGGACACGTACGTGTCCCTTTCACTGTGGTTACTCGAGGTGAATTATTGTTTGTCAGTGGAAACTTGGCCCAATAACTGAGCAGTAAGAACAGTTTTTGTCTGTCCTCTCTCCTTCCCTCTCTCTCCCCCTCACGTAGGACAACTGCACCGTTCATCCGAGGCTTTTGCTCACTTCTCATTCGAATTCTGGCCAGCTCCTGTGGTAAATTCCTGAAATAGCTGGAAAAACAAACACTCTCAAAGTGGAGGATGGGTAATGTAGTTTTGAGATAAAACCCTCCTCACCTCCCTACTCTGGAAGGGGCTTTTGTATGCTCGAAGATGGTGCCAATCTCTCAGCCTTTATTTTCACCCCTGCTCTGTCCCCACAAAAGAGTGGGCGGAGCCTTTTTGTTACCCTCTGTCAGCACAGAATTAACTTTATTGTCGGCTTAATTGGGGAGTCTTACACCAGACAAACCCATGATTGCTCCATCGAGGATTTCTGGAAAAAGTGATTGCTATAATTATGTCAGTCTGATGATAGGTTTGGCATAATGAGTATATTTCATCAAGCTCATAGCCTAAATAACCCTCCACTGCGTAACCTTGGCCTCGCTATACTGACATCAGTTCTTCCTCATTTCTACACCACAAGCCAAGGCCACACCTCACCTAACTTTCAGTACCCCCAGCTTTTTTCCACAGTGCTCCCACTCACTGTGTGCACCTGCATTTCTGTATACATTTTACTGTCACACATTGAAAAAAGTTGCACTGGTCCCACAAAAGGCTTTTCTACATATAGCATACGCCCCTCCATGATTTGGTGTTTGGCTTGCTGGGTGGTAGAAGCAGGGAGTGAAGGAAATGTGTGCGTGTGTGTTTGTATGTGGGTGTATATGTGTGTCTGCGTATGTGTGTGCGTCTGCGCGTGCACATGTGTGTGTTCAGCCTCTTGAGTGTTTGCATGAAGCATGTCTATTTGTGTCCATGCAGGCAAGAGTGTATGTTAGTGCTCGCTGGCCAAGTGTCAAATGTTGTTTCGGTTCCCAAAAACACTGCTGGCTGCACAGTTTAGCTGCCCAGTCAGTGTCTGAAGGGGGGAAGCTCTTTGATTATGTGCTGAGACAGTGGAAAAATGGAAGAAACACAGTCACGCTGAAATGATCATGACAAAAGGAAGCTATAATCCAACATGCACCAGCTGATAGGCTCGTCCATCCTGACTCGTTGGGCTAATGACTGATAAAAGAGTAATTTCCACCAACTCCGCATTCAGCCGAGTGTCATATGACCTGGAAAGTTAACTGTGTCAGGTGCTCACTGCGTCACACTTGCATTTGTTATTTTTATTGTTGGAACGCTTTCTGTTAAAATCTGTCCTCTCTGCTCTCCCCCACCCTCTTTGGTGTGCAAGGTCATTTAGATGTTCGCAGATGCATTTTAAAGATGCATGTGATGTCTTTTTTGTTGCTTTTGAAGGTTCACTAGTCTTGTGTCCTGAGCTTTGTCAAGTAAAAAGGGCCTGTAGATATATCTTACTCAAACATTCTTTGTACGAGGTGTGCCCTCAAATTCGCAATACATAAAACTAACCCAGTATTTGTGCAGACCATTACCTGACTTTATTCATATTTTCCAGATGAGCAGAACTGAAATTTTAAAAAAGATCCTTACTTTACCAGCAGGCATTTGGTCCATTTTTGGATCTTACTTCTGACTCACGGAAAATTGTGCCTGATAAAGGTCAATTAAATTGAAAAGGCAGAAATGTTTATTCCTTTGATAAGAGAGGAGCATTGTCCTCAGTGGGGCTATTATTTCCTGTCCATTGTGTTCAGTGTTTCATTATTTTATGATGGGTTAAATGGTTGTGGAAAACATGGTCATATCAATGCAGATTTGGTTTGTCCGATCTGATTCTTTACCTGACGTTGAAGCAGTCAATGAATCAATCACTATCCCCATTTTTTAATCTTTTATTTAAACACCACTCTTTGCGGGTGACTTAGGTACACTTAATACTTGTTGCACTGTAACAGGTGTAACAGAAGACTCCATATTCCTAGCAGGTACTGAATGAGCAGAAAGCATTCCTGGGTGCTCGCTCAAACTGAGTTTAGCTTTCTCTCTGTTTTATAGTTTTGTTTTGGCTTCATGCTTGCCTTTTTTTCTTCACAGCTTGATATTGACCAGGCGTAATTGCATGTTCTCTGTTGTGTTTATGTGGATTCAGCGGACTGCAATCAATCTGTTTGCTATGGAGTTCAATAGTGCATCATTGAAATGAAATTGAAGTAGAGAAAATGCTTTGAATTGTTTATTAAACAGTGAGGTAAACTCCATGCCAAGTGCAGAACATTAGAATGTTCAAAACAAATTATTTATCCTGGTAATTTAAAGAAAAATCTAAACTAATAAATCAGTATTATGCAGCTTAATTAAAAAATTAGTAAGTAATTGCACTGCTTCTTCCATAGGCCCTCCTCTAACTCAGGAGAAAACCGTTTCACATAACAGAAACTGCATTATATTCCTTTTTTTCTACTGTCATGAATCACCACTAGAGACTGAAAACCACAGCTTGAACACCCTACAGTAATTCGCCCAACAAACTCTCCCAAACTGTGCAGTGCTACTGTGTGTAATGTCTCTCTCTCTCTCTCTCTCTCTCTCTCTCTGTCACAGACACACACACACTCACACACACACACACACAAGACAAGCAAAGCGCCCAAAATAGATTACGGATAGAAGAACTAGATTGCAAGGTTGCGGGGTCCACCTCTTGAACATCAATCATCCTGCCAGGGTAGGCGTGTCACATGCCTGTCTGATAAAGGATGAATATACAGCTCCTTGGAACCTCTTTTGTTCTGCTCCAACCACTCTGCAACTCAATTTTAATGTATGGGGCTGTCCCAAAGGGAAGCGGTTCTGTTTCTCAGTGCCAGTGGCGAGTGCAATTAATCCCACAACCATTCACTGAGGTGCAGAAGTGGACTGTGACGGAAATCTTTGCTATTTTATCTGATTTACCAAGTGCTTTATATTTACCTTCCTTCGCCCTGCGATCCCATGTGTGGGTTTTTCAAACACAGCTGTTTTCCTTGAACCTGTGGAATTTTTGGCCTATTTCAAATGCTAGTGGACATCCCAAGGTATGCAAAGATCTCAAATATGTCCTGCTGAATTACAAGAGAATGATTCTGAAACAATTCACAAAATCTGGATATTTTCTGTTGGATGTCATGCTGCAGCTGTTAAAACATCCTGAGTTTGGATATTTCACTCAGCATAAATGTGATACGGCTTCAAATAAGTGCTACAACCAGATATGTGACATTGTTCACCAATATGAAAAAAAAATGTTTGTTTAACTTCAAAAATGTAAGTGGAAATTTAATTTAGGGGCCTCACTGAAGCGGGCAATACCCCTCGGCCCCGAAGGTTACTGCTGCAAGGTCAAAGGTCAAACTGGGACGAAACCTCTAAAAGGCACACCTACCCCCCATGGGGAGTCCAAATAAGCAATATGTACTTCCAACCCAAGTGGTTACAGAAAAATAGCCTGGACAAAATTGGCATCTGCCCACCTGGACGCCGCCCGCCGAAGGGAGGACAATAACCCCTCGTGCCCTTGTCGGGCATAGGGGTAAAAATGTATTTCAGCTAGCATATCAGTCGGTTGTGTTGGATGTCTATTTGTCTGGTTTGTTAGCTACGCACCATTTTGCAATTTATCCTGCACCACTCTTAACAAAACTTTGAGACATGTTAGCATAGGTCACTCGCCACAGTCCTATACTTTTTAAAGTTTCTATGGCAAAGGTCAAGGTCACACAAAAGGTCGAAAACACATTTTGATTCAAGACTTTGTTTATAATCAAGCCAGATACTTGAAACTAATGGCATTCTTTTCACCAGCGCAATGCGATTCTAGCAGTTAGGGGTTGCAATGACGTCACTCTGATGTAAGTACTTGAAAATTGTGACGTCATTTGTTAGATTTGAAATTCTTTTTTTTTTATTTTCTTCTTTAGACAATATAATATATCTTTTCACCTTTTTAAATTTCATAAGAACAACCTTTCATTTCTTTTTCTATTATTGGTTTGTCCAGACAATATCTCTAAAATTTATCAGTCAGTTTCAATGATGTTTGGTGGAAGTGTGGGCCATGGGCCAAGGAACAATTGATTAAATTTTAGGAAAGATTAAAGCTCAAACATGGCTGCCACGGCCGTACATTATTACACAGAAGCAAATTCAAACAAGCTATACATTAGCCAAAGATATGGAAACATTAAGGGTTAGTTTCATAGCCACACATAAAAATTTGATTTTAATTAGGATTTTCCATACAAAACTCAATTAAATTTTGGACAAAAATTAATCTGTGTCCGTGAAACCACCCACTAAAGTTACAGAAATATTTTCCATTAAACTGAGATGGATTGTGTACAGGAATCATATTTACAACTACTCAACAAATAGTGCATTCTCCGTATGTGGTAGCTGGCTTGATATTTACGGAATTCCAGAACAGGATGAAGAGGAGGCAAACCGTACTTTCCTGGTAATTAATGAGGAAAGAAGCTCTTGTCCAGAATGAGCAAGGACAGCTGTTGGCAGCAATAGCAATGAATTATCCAGTATGAGCTAGATTTGATTTACTTACTTAACCTTTATTGAGACATTGCTTGATAATATACAGCCCTGTAACCTCTGGGGAAGGCAGTGAGCTTTTTTTCTGCATGCGTTCCGCAGGATAAACGAGCCAGCAATAGTGTTATATCAGTTGTTGAGAAGGCACAAGCATGTAGAAGAGGTGCAGGTCAGTGGCGTCGCCAAGGGGGGGCCAGGGACACACGCCCCCACCCCCCCCCCAGGGACATGTTGTGCCCCCCCATTTAAGATACGTAAATAAATAAATAAAGTGCATGTCATTCAGCCCCCACCCCCACTCAACAAAAAAAAAGACGACACCCCCCCGGTCAACAAAATAAATTGCGTGCCCCCTCATGAAACTGTTGTGCCCCCCCACAATAAAAAGTCTGGTGACACTACTGGTGTAGGTTAGGGTGCCAGAGGGAGAGCGGGACTGCTGCGACTGCATGTATCTACACAAGGGTTTTCACACGTAATAAATCCTAAATTCTTGGGTTTTCTTTCAAGGGGGCGACATGCTAGCCTAGCTGACATTACCTTTCACTTGTCAAGTGATGTTTTCTTGCCCCATTGACAAATCTGGAAATGATTCTGTTCCACTTAATTTGCAATCCTTCTTCCTATTTAAACAAAAATGTAATAGAAGTAGGATTTCGAGTATGAAGATTAAACAAAACTGTTTGCAATTGTCAGCCTTTTTTTGTGGTTTTGTTGTGGTAATATCGTGGTCCTCTTTTTAGCTCTGGTTTTCGTATTTAGCTCTTTTTATGCCTGATGAACTGCATAACGCACTCCACAACAATGCCCCAAAACACTACTGAGAGAAAGGGAAGAATGCAGTGCTCCTGTATGAGTAAGATTATCTCATGTGACTGTGGAAACCCAGCTGGTTCTCTCTTTGCTGTGACTCGATCGTTCCGTTATCCAAGTCATGACTAATATGCCCTGTGGTGTATTTTCCCTTCCATTAGCAAAGCCCATGCGTGACCAGCATGCTGACAGAAAGAGACAGTAGTGATAGTTGGTCAAGTGATTCAGGGTGAGAGTAACTGCTATCAGCACAGTCACTGTTAGTGATGTAGGGTGACAGAGATCTCAAAGAGGCCTGTGCTTGTCCTGGGCACCAGAACTTTTGACCATCGATGCACACGCATAAATTGCAGTAAAAGTCTTTCAGTCAGCATTCATTAGAAACTACTTGGGGCAGAAACAAATAGTTAAACGTTGATCATGTGTGAGTGTGGTGCAAAACATTTATAGGCTTCTTTCTGCATACTTGCAGTATTACTCACTGGCATTAGTTTCTGATCATTAGTGAGCCCAATCCATTGTGATTTTACTATCAGATGATGGCATTGAAGAAGCATGAAGGCAGGCTGCCCCGGTGGCACATCGGTCCATGTGCGCACACGATAAAGGCTGCGTCTTTCCCGCTGCAACCTGGGTTTGATTCTGGCTTGGGTCATTTGCTGCATATCTTCCCCATTCCTCTCCCCAAAAAACTTTCCTGTAACTCTCTACTGAATATCTATCTAAAAAAGGAGAAAATCCCCAAAAAAAGAAGAAGCATGATGACAAACAATGCTGACAGATTTTTAATACTTTGTGTGAACGAAACTGGTTGACTCTGTTCTACTCTGGTATTTTGATAGAGAATCAGCTGTGTACTCTCAGCATTTTAGCCCCTCCTATCTGCAGGAAGTGATTGCTCTGTACAAACCAGCTTGGCCACTCCACTCTGTTGCAGCTGGATGATTAAAACTTTCTTCTCACTCATTGCGAGCGCAGAGCTCCATCACCCTACCTCTACGGTGGCTGAATAACCTCCTCATTTCTCGAAGAACTGCTTAACCACTGAAGATCTTCTGTTGCGGCACGAGGATGCATCTCTTCAGACAACACCTGCGCTATCGCTCACTTTGCTCTTCTCAACAACTTCCCCTCAATCAAAACATATGATAGACCACTTTTTCCAATGAGATTTTTGCACTCATGTTATAATTTCTCTTCCCATGATTTGTTTCACTGTGGTTGTTGTTTTTTTTTTTTTTTTCTTATTGTAACCACTCCTCTATTGGCTGAGTTTGTTTATACTGGGCGTGTTGTCAACATTGTTTTTTAATTTCTTCCATTACTGTCTGAATGAGTCATTAATTTCCTATAAGATACTTTATCTTGCTGATGTTGTGTAGCAATTATAATGACTGTCTATATGCGCTGCATGTATGGCACTTTGCATAAGAGCATCTGCCAAATAAAGGTAATATAATCTAATGGCTGAGGACAGAGCTGCTTGGGCCTTTAGAAAAGTAGAAACTAGTGCAGATAAAACTGGGTTACGAGCTTCACTTCTGGCAGAGGGCTTGGAGCCCCAAGAGGAAAAATTCTTCTTTTGCTTGGGGCCAAGTGTCAACATTTTAATTTTTAAATAAATACAAACCGAAAGGCTCTATCTTGATGGACCTGTCAGACTCCAGGCGATTTCAATCACTGTCGTGGATGCGGCCTCATGAAAGAATATAAAGCATATGACTCCATCTCTATGCGCACGCGCGCGTGTGTGTGTGTGTGTGTGTGGGGGGGGTGGGGGTGGGGGGTGGTGGGGGGTTAAGGTTAGAAAGTGCACGTACGCAGTCATTTTTTTACCTGTTAAAAATTGTTGCTTTCTGGTGCCCTATTTGTCACTGAGGTAATGTACCTCCAGAGATGACTTCCTAAAATGAGTAGATTTAGTTAAACTTACAAGGCCCTAAATTGGGCTGACCTTTCACTGTTCTATCCTTCTGGCTTGGTAAACTTCGATCCTCATCCTCCCTGACGGCGCAGTAATGTTAATTATGAAGCTCATTACACGGACAGAACAAGTCAGATGCACCTCATGACTGCTAAAGAGGAGCTGCTTTCTGTTTATCATCAACTGGGAGTTCAGCTTTCTCGGCTTGTAGCACAGCCGTAAAAATCACATGCAGCTGTACCTTAGACTCTGATCTTTGAACAGATCTTTGGCTGTCATGTAAGGTGCTTGAAAAAAAATAATGCTTTATTTAACAGATCAAACAGCAGCTTAAGAATAATTTAGCAATCCATGTGACCATCTTTACGTCAAGGCCATTAGAAATGAAATAATCAGCACAAACAAATGCGCTGATGGAAGGGGCTGTGTGGAACACGCTTGCTTACTTGTGAAGATGAAAACTGAGATAGGCACAGGCAGATGCTTTGTTTTCCATGCAGAAGGCCTGAAGGCCTATCCTATGAATGCTTTCACTTCCCATTTTGCGCACATGCAGCACGTGCTATGAATGTCACAGGAATTCCTATGACAGTTATATTGCTCTACTTCATGTTGTGTCGTAATGATCTTGTTCTTTCATCTCCAGCAATCCTGGTTATGCTACGAATAAGAGGTGCAGAAATATCACACGCAAATTCCACTGGCCAGTCAATGTTTTGAAGACTCAATTTCAAAAGATTTCTCGTAACAGCATCATATCTCTTCTTAAAGGTTTGCACTTAGCATGGATTTTGAGATGATGTTTCATGTACGCCAATGAATGTGCACTGTAAAAAAAAAAAAAAAAGTTGTCCCAACTGAAAAAAGTTAGTGTCCAGGCTGCCTTAAAATTTTAAGCTCATTGAACTTGAGATGACAAGTTGAGGTAATATTCAACTTATAATCTTAAATTCAGTTAACTTGAAATTTTAAGGCAGCCTGGACACTAACTTCTTTCAGTTGAGACAATTTTTTTTTTTTTTACAGTGCGTGCAATACTAAGATGTAATTAAGCATGAAGAAAGAACTAGAAAAAACCAGATCATCACCCAAGTGACAGTAGCAAATAGCATGCAAAAAAGCAGGTTTGGCATATTTATTGGCTTGACCGAACAGGAGTGGATTCCTCTTTTCCTCTTTAGAAACTGATTTGGTTGAGAAATGTTACCAAAGTACTTCCTGTTCTGTCAACATGTAATGTGGTTGTGTCCTCTGTCTGTCTTACTATTTTTTTTTTTTTTTTTTACAAACACTCTTTCAAAATATATACTTAGCTCTATTAAAAACGCACGGGTGAGGTATGTACTGTATCTGCAGCAAATTGAAGAATCCATTGATTTTTATTGCCCTTCCAGTGAGGCATGAGAGGAAATAAAGAAAAGGGCATGGCATTGTCATCCGGGTGCGCCAAGCACTTCAGGAATAACAAACACTGAGCTGTTCGTGATGTGTACCGTGACGCTTGACTTGTTCTTTTGGGTGTGGTCAATAGCCTTCTTAAAGCCAACAAAAAAAAAAAGAAAAATACTACTGGATCAAGAAAATGGAACGGCTTGTGACACAGGAGAAAATGGGTTATCCCGTAGGGCCCGTGTGCAAGCATGTGTTGCTCACATCAAAGGGTACTTGGACTCACCCTCAATCATCTCGGACCCCTCATCTCATGATCAGTATTAGTTGCTGTCCGGAATCTGTCATGTACAGGCTGTAGCCAGATGTGGCGCTCTTGAGCCGTCATTGTCACTCGTGGCTGCCCTAAGCGGGGTCGGTCAGTGACAGTGCCTGTTTTTCATTCTCGGATGGACAGCTGACTAATTGTTGAACGGTGACAGTGCAAATGATGCACCACCTCTCAGCGGCCGAGATCTGCCCGTAACATGCCAAAGGGTCTTCTTCTCTTCCCTGTCTCAGAAATCATTGCATTTTCTTGATGCAGTAGCATTTTTCGTTTTTTTTTTTTTTGCTATATGTAGGCTATTGACCCCACCAAAAAGAACATGTCAAGTGTCACTGTATACATCACGAACAGCTCAATGTTTGTTATTACTGAAGTGTTTGGCGTGTGCGCGTGGTGCGCATCAGGATTACAATACCACACGCTTTTCTTTATTTCCTCTTGTAGCTCACGGGAAAAGAAATAAAAACCAATCGATTCTTCAATTTGCCGCAAATACAGAGCATACCTCACCCTTGCCTTTTTAATGGAGCTAAGAATATATTTCTGTCGATATTTATATTTTCAAAACCAAATGAAGTTTTTTTTTTTTTACAGAAACAGTACATCTTTTCCTAAGCAGTATGTACAGCAAACTAGACTTTACATCCTAGTAAGTCAAAGCATATCAAAAAATTATTTTCACCTCAACCATTGACTATAGCAATGATGTTGACCTGGAATGTTGACTGGAGAATGTAATAATATATATATTTTTTATATACTTTCAAATTACATAATAAGAAGGGGCATTTATGATATACGAAGCACAGGCAAAAAAAACACAAATTTGTCTGAAGTGTGGAGACTGAAACTATATTTGAAATAAGCAATTTTACTGGAAAATAATAATTTGCATAAAGTGAAATAATAACGAGAAATGTTCCCCTCTGTATGTCTTATAGTGACAGATTACAGCGTGTTATATTCAGCAAATGTTTAGATGGGGGATATGGAGAGATAAGAAGTACATAGCAATCAGGCAGCATTTTTAATGGGAGCTCAATGTCAATCATGTATCTATATACAGTTTTTTCTCAAGGGCTATATGCAAGACCGCTTCAAGGTCATTCATTAATTTAAAAAGTAAAAAGAACAACGGCAGATTGGCCTGATTTAGAAGTCATAAAATCCAAGTTGTAATCTTACATACATACTCATCGCTCGCATGAAAATAAATAAATGGTATTTGACAGTCACAAGACCAAGAACTCAAATTAATCAATGGTTGATTCAGTAACTCTGGAGGCAAAGAAAAAAAAAGTGAAAAATCAAGAAAAAACTGAACGTCATGGAAAGACTGACGTCAGGTTTAATTGGCCGTCGGGGAAGACTTGTGCTGGACTGGGGCGGGCTTTGCATAGCGAAACAGGTTTTGAAGTTAACACGAAAGTGAGCTGATGGACCGCCTCACTTCATCGCCATAATTCAAACCTCATACTTCATCGCCTATGATATCTAGGACCAAGACTCGATTCCTTTTCAATCGTGTCCGTGTAGAAATCAGCGTGAGCTGCACAGAGTGCGAAACAGAGAGAATCCCCATCCGCGATCGCTGACGTACACGTTTCCTCCGGCAACTGGTGTACTGGCCAAGCCAATTGGGATCCACATGGCGGCTCAAGCCCTTCCTCCGCGCCGGAGTCACATGTAAACGACGTTGTGTAGTGGGTGGGGTTTCGCCACAGATTGGATGAGGCAGGTAGGCTGTTGAAGTCTTCGATGAGACGGATAGAGTGAAGGAAGGGGAATCAAGGCTACAGTCGGAGCGCAGAGTGAGTGATACTTCCCCTCTTCCCTTTGCTCTGTTGTGGCTCTCGCTGAACCGCTACGGCGGGCGCTGAGCACTCCTGTCGCGCATCAGTTGGGCTCCAGAAGGCGATCAAACGCGAATGAACTCGCTTACTTGTGAACCATCGATTAGTGGGTTTCCAGAGAAGGAAATGCAAGCCGCTGGGAATAGTTTCTCTCTGTTTTCGATGCGTGCATGTGACGGGAGTGGCCGCACCATTTGCTTCAACCAAACAAGTTTGCTGAGCTCTGCAAGTCGATGGTATGTTGCAAAGTTGGTGACTGGCCGCATTGCATTTTGAAAGTGGCTCGACTGTTCGCGCAGCCGTTCAGAAGCGGCTTGAGGGACTCCGGTTCAGCGGCCGCCTGGATTGATTAACGCAAGCGAAAGCGAACCGAAAGATAACTTTGCGATCACAAGTTATGCGTCTTTAATTAGGTGATCGGAGGGGACACCGAAGTCGCATCATGTGGAGCCAAACTAACCTGGCTTACGTTAACTAACTTAACCAATTGTCGCCTCCTGATACCCCGCTCCGTCAAGTAAGAGGATCGTATTTCGGCTTAATGCTGCTTTCAAACCGGACGCGAAAATTTTTCGTACGACAGATTGCATTCAAAGTCAATGCAAAGGCGCAGATACGCGCGTTATTCGTTTCGCGTCCAGTGTGAAAGCGGCTTTACTGTTAGACCGTTAACGTGACTTAGGTTGGCTCGTTAATGGGAAGAAAACGAAAGCGTGCATCGTTTTAATTTGGTATCGAGAAGATCTGACACGTGCGCGCAGGATCCAAAGAAACCAGGTGGTGCCATTTCTATAAATAACGACGCCCGAAAACAAAAAAAGGGGAGCGATTTTCCATCCCTCTTTTCTAGCTAGTTAATGTTCGCCAACTTGACAGGTCGCTGTCTTTCAAAACCGAAAACTGGCGAGCCGGAGGCATCGGTCCTGCTCCCATGTCATGCGTCATTTGGCTTGGGGACGGGTAGGGCTAATCTTTTGAAAACTCTGCTTAAAAACTACAACCATCTATGAATACTTTCCTTCATTATTTCTTTATTTTTTAAATATATTGTGATGGAAATTTTCACCAGTTATTCTTGAGATGTATATCTATCAATAAGAGATTATGAAGGAAAGTGTTGATGGTTGTAGTTTCTCAGCAGAATGTTTTCAGCACATTAGCCCTACCCCTTGGTGACTGGTTAGCTGGCGTGGGAATGTATTGACTAGCTTTCTAATGTTAACTAGCCCGTGATCTGACGTTACTTGGACTGGCTTGCTTAACCACCAAGTGCAGTGTTGTCCCATTGGCACAGTCTGGTGGTTTTTATTTATTTTTTTGGTCCTAAATTGACTCTGCTGACTGGCTTTCTGTTTTGCTAGCAAGCTAACATTAGCTGGTTTTCCAGTTTCTACCAGAGGCAGCTATGAGCTGTCTATGCGGGAGACGAGTTCCACAACTTACTCCAAATGGGGCATTCGGGATCAGGATGGACAACTGGTTTATTTTATAGTAGGAGAGCAAGCTGGGGCAACTGAGTTAACAAATGTCTAAAGGCTGGTTAATTTACATATTTATCAGGCTTTGAGTTAACCCGACTAAAGCTGCTTTCACACCGGACGCGCAACGAATTTTTCACACGACAGATTAATGCATCCAAAGTCAACGCTGACTTTGAATGTAATCTGCCGCGCGAAAAAATTCATTTCGCGTCCAGTGTGAAAGCGGCTTAACGTTGGCGATTATTTCAGTCGGCGTTATTTATTTAGCATTGTGTTTTAATGACGTCTGGCCGATTTAGTTACTAACGTAAAATTCTTAGTAATTCTGACAGGTGCGAGTGACGACTCGCTATTTTGATATTAATTTGTAGCTGGTAACGTTATCTCAATTAACGTCAGCAGCTGCTGCTTTCTAGCCTGGTACGTTGGTAGTAACATGCGACTGGCTAACGTTAGCTAGCTCTGTTAAACTGGCCGTGTTCAGTCTGCTCGCCTAACCTTACTACCCGTGGTGGTGATGCCACCCATCCGGTTGGGTTGTCATTGACTTGGTAGATTGGTATGTTAGCTGAGTGCCTGGGATGGAGAAATGATAAGTTGCATCAAGCTAGCTAACGTTAGCTAACATTTGCTGACAAACTTGCACATGTGAGCTACGTAACCTTAGTTGGTTAAGGGTTGGTGAACTGGTCAGCATCAGAAGCGCAATGTACGTTCATTCCGGATGGTTGCTCAATCGGATCAACGGGACGATGTCGTTGATTTGTCAGCCATTTAGCCAGGTTAGCTTGGTTAGATGCTGAGAGCATCGATTGTCTAACAGTTAACGTTAACGTTTTCTCGCCAGCTAACGCAACGCTTCACCGGTTGAATCAGTTGCGGCAATTGGGCAGCGGCTTAGCCGCAGAACTGAGCCCGAACACGTTACTCGCAAAATCAAAACGCTGAACCACCAGTTTTGCAATAACTTTAGTTTATCGGGATTTCCGGCCGTTTGCTCTCATTGTTTACATTGGTTTGTTTGCAATATGAGACGCAGCGCGCAGTATGCATGACCTTCAGTACAAATAGTCCGAAGGCTGTTTCCCTGTAATTATTAAATATAGCTGCAGGGGAAAAGCAATCGTGCAGTGTCATACTAGAGAGCAGTTTGGTGTTGAGAAAGCAGATCTGTGTGATCCCGTTGATGACCTGAGAGAAATTGTCAGTATTCAGTTGTTAGGATTCCCTCGTAATTTCGATGTCATGACAATCCTACCTTTTTTAAACTCTCTGGTGTATCGTTTTCTCGATGGCTTCGATGTGTATGTCGGCTGAGTTATTCCTGTCGCTCGGAGCCCGAGTTGTTTCAAGGCTTTGTCCTTGGTTATAAAGCTTCAAGTATTATACTGCAAGTATTGTGTATATTTGTCTTTACCCTGTATTATTCTGAAGGACTTGAGTTTTGCATGTTTATTTGCGCTGTGATTTCAGATCTTACGACAGCGCACTTCAGCACTTTCATAATGATGGAAAAATCGATCTTGCATGGATTGTCGTTGAATGTGCAGTAAAATCAACTTTTTTTCATTTTGTTCTTCAGCTAACTTTGGGTCAGAAATCACACTGCAAATAGCGTGATTTTAGGCCAGGTCTAAAGTCCTTCAGAAAATTTTATGTGAGATGTAAAAATTGGCTTTAGAAATTTGGAGGAGCATGAAGGAGCTTAAGTCGACAAGTATTTGATGCTCACTGGGCGAGGCCGACTGTGAAATGTATCTGACAGCACCTGAATTGAGACTTGTACAAAAGAACGATACAGGAATTTGCTGGAGTGCATCAAGCCCTTTCTATTTGTTTGCAAATGCTAAAATTGTCTAGACCTTGGGGAACTGGTTGTCTGGGTGTCAGGAGTGTCTGTTTATACTGGCAGTTATTAGACTTGGACTAGAAATTATTTGAAAAAACACCATACGAGACTGGAGATTGACGATAGTTTGCTTTAAAAGATTGTTCTTTTTTATTGCTAAAGGAACTGCCCAAATGCCTGATTGAAGGATGTTTCTACAAGTTGAATTCCACTGCACTGTCAGCTCCATATTCAGTACCAATGGTCCTTTTAGAAGACTAACTGTTAATGATTTACCCCATTCATTTGGCAGAGTAACTCTTGAATGCATGTCAGATGAGGCACTGAGGCCTTTGGACTAGAAATAATTATGCTCCTCTTGCCCGATCGCTCAATAGCGTGAACCCAAGCCAGGTTCACAGCTTCAGAGGGCTTACTAGAGCAAAGCAGTGATGTATTTATTTTTCATTATTAAGACCAATATCACTGATTTTCGTTGGGTCAGTTTCTTGTTGGAAAAGGGATAGAATTGCCTCCGCTACTACAAAGTCCTTAGTCTTATGTAATTTCTGGAGTAAAATATAAACTTGTGTCCCAGATCTTGGTGGTCTGTCCTCCGAAGATTTATATGGAATAATTTCATAATTGTCCGTTTTTTGCTTTGGTTTGTTTGTGATGGCGTTTTAAAAATGCGTGAATGATTGCGTGGGAGGTGGGGGTATTTCCCATGTAATCCTATCAAGTGGCACCATTGGGCAAGTTGCTAAAACTAAGAAAATTGATAAATATTTTTCTGTATTTTTTGCAAAATTGTCATTTAAATGATGCAGTTTAGGGGATGACTAGTTTTGACGTGGCGGTAAAGTCTGTTTACTTCCTGTCCAGTGCAATTATGGAGGATCGAGCTACCTCAGTACATAAAAAGAAGCCAAAAAGTCACCACTCAGGACTACTGTGTGAGCCTGTTAATTCACTGGCTGACCACCAGGAAGAGGTCAAAATTTCAGCTGCAGGGTCGCTTACCGAAGGCCTGCATTCTCTCAGATTTAGTGTTTTCAGTCACTGACTGGAGATGGACGTTGGCTACTTGAAAGCAGAAAAAGGAAATCCTCGTTTAGAGAGCGGAAGAGTCGTACTCTGACATGAACAGGCTCTGTTCCCTATGTGGTGACAGGTGGGAGGGCAGGGTGTTGCCCATTTGGCAGCTGCTACAGTTTTTCTTTGGGCTCCTGATGGCAGTGGTGCAGGAACCACAGGTCACAAAGCACTACTCCATGTGTCATAGGAAATGGGCACTTTGAAGCTTTCTGTGAAGACGGCGCATGCTTGCAGGGCCCACTGCAGATGCATTGTCATGCCATGTCCGTCATTTGGATTTAGTCACTTTGGTGCTCATTCTATTGTCCTTATGCCTTGGTGGATTATTCCACATGAAGATGGCTGCTTAATGTGGAATGAGCCATTCAGTGGCCACCACTGCCAGCAGCTAACACAATGCTTCAGGAAACTAACTTGTATGTGACATTTACTGTGCATGCTCAGTACATGCATCCAAAAAATGTGAGTCTGCTTGACTTCAAGTCATAATATGATTTCATCGTTGCCAGTCTGTCTACGATTTGCATTGTATTTTTATATTTAAGTTACTCCAGCATTATGCTTTTTATATCAATTAAAAATCAATTAAAAAAGAGTTATCTTTGGAAATTTGAGGATACAAAGTGCTGTTTTAAGCTTTAGCTGGGGAATACGAAGAATGTAATCTGGTTGCCATCGCCAGTAATAATAGAAGAACAAGTAGATCAGAAGGATCTAATAGCTACGACCTCTCCTAGCATCCATCACGAGGCCTAGTGTCCATGACTGGTGGTTTCTTGTACAAGTGTGATGTCGAAATTGGCAAATGACCTTGAAAATCAATAGGGGACCCTTCCTCTGTACCAAGAAGCTTGTTCTAAGATGTAATAGCCATCCATCAAGTAAAAGTGGAGTTACGGTGCGAAAACTGTGAAATCGGGGCAAAATCGACACTTTTTTTGACCGGTGTGACCTTGGGATTCGACAGATGACCTTGAAAATTAATAGGAAACCTCTCCTCTATACCAAGAAGCTTGTTGTAAGATTTCATAGCCATTCATTGAATTAAACTTGAGTTACGGTGCGAAAACCGTCAAATTGGGCAAAATTGTGAAGGTCAATAGCTCCTGAAAAGTTCATGATGATACGACGACAGGAACATGATGAAAAAGGTGTCACGGACGGACGGATGGACAGACAGAAGCGTTCATAGAGCTGCTTGGTCGCAGCTAAAAATACCTTCTAGATTTTGACTGGCAGTTGAGCGGATTTACATCGGTCAAAGTTGTGAGCATGCGCAGTTTTTGTGACATTGCGCCTTTAGTTCTTTTGTTGGGTTAGTGATGGAGCCTGCTCCTTATGTAGTGTCCACGGTCTACTATTTACTTCTATCCATTTTCTTTCGCTTATCCGGGGCTGGGTCGTGGGGCAAACAGACTGAGTAGAGAGGCCCAGGTGCCCCCCTCCCCAGCCACTTCCTCCAGCTCTACCTGGGGGACCCCAAGCCGTTCCCAGGCCAGCCGGGGGATATAATCCCTCCAGCTTGTCCTAGGCCTGCCTCGGGGCCTCTTCTCAGATGGACATGCCTGGAAAACCTCAAAAGGGAGGCGTCCAGGAGGCATCCGGACTAGATGCCCGAACCACCTCAACTGACTCCTCCCGACGTGGAGGAGCAGCGGTTCTACTCTGAACCGCTCCCAGATGTCCGAGCTCCTCACCCTATCCCTAAGGGTCAACTCAGCCACCCTACGGAGAAAGCTAATTTCGGCGGCTTGTATTTGCGTTCTTATTCTTTTGGTCATTAACCAAAGCTCGTGACCATAGGTGAGGGTTGGAACGTAGATCGACCCGTAAATTAAGAGCTTTGCTTTTATGCTCAGCTCCTTCATCACAAGGGACCGGTACAACGCCCGCTTCACTGCAGACGCTGCAGCGATCCGTCTGTAATCTCACACTCCATCCTACCCTCACTCAAGAATAAGACCCGAGATACTTATTACCCCAAGTTGAGGAGTTCAACTGACCCCCTCCCTGAAGGGGACAATCCACTATTTACTTAAAATGTCATGTAATACATCTATAAAGTGCACAAGATGTATAAAATTCATTGACTAAAGAATTTTCAAATTTGGATAAATGGCTTGTCCTTCAGCTTTAAAGTAAGTTGTTTACATTTTACACTTTTCCCTCCCAGAGTATTTTTTTTTCAGTTGCCAGACATTATCAGCATTTTGATAATATTCTCTGATCTTTCAACACCCCCAGAACATTCAGTTCTACTAATGAATTTACACAAAGAACGAAGCTTCTAGTTATAGATGCAAGAAACCATTTCAGTCTAGCTTTATAATTTTTTATTTTTATTTTTATGTTTTACAAATGCTAAATTTTGCTCATTTTTAAAGAAACCCACGTTTTGGAGAAAAAGCAGGGAGAAGCACAAGGATGTTATTTTGGCTTTAGCAGCTGCTTTGTTGTCTGAATTTATAAAGGAGATTCATCACAGATCATGGAACTTGCCCAAGAAAAAAGTCTTAACATTTTTGCGTGATGCACTGAAACGCTCTGTATTCCACCATCAGAAAATCTGTAATGGCGCTTCCTACTGTTTTACTGTGAAAACTATGACTGACTGGACATCTCATCAATGGTGGGGAAAGTGTCAGTTTGCCACAAAATCTTGAATTGGCAGCAAGTTGACAAATTTTTTTCACAGGAAACCCAGCGGCCCTAGATATTCCCTTGAATGGCACAATAGTCTTACTGCATTGTAACAGCCTTCTGCTTCAGTTAGGCCTTCTTTTTAGGGCTTGTAACGGCAATGACTGGTCTAGGCTAGGCTAAGGCACACAACGGCGAGATGCACATGCTGCTGGATACACTCTTATCTCATCTCCAACAGCATAGGGCAGAGGGGTCTGAGTGGTTCACATAGCTCTTCTGCTTTGTACCATCCGCTTTAACAAGGCATGGCCTGGGTCAGCCAAAGGGGGGTGGGGGGTGGTAGTCAGGGAGTGGTCAACCACACACGGGGGTGCTTAAAAATACTCACTCTCAATCATCACTCCCTTTCCCCTCCCATAAAACTGAAGCAGAGGGATCCCTGGGATTGCTGTCCTTGACTCCCGCCTGAGGAAGCTGGCATGGAGCTCTGTCACAACTGCCAGCCGCCACTGTGAGGATTTTGTATTATTTTAACATGAACTGGAGAGCCAGTACTATCAGCCCTTATGTTATTTTAATTCTGTTTGATGCTACTAACATGCCCCAGCCTCGTTTTTTCTTCTCAGCTACTGTTCAGTAATGTTGCACAATCTGCCCATCTTATACTGCTGTATTTTTAATTTTTTATTTGTTTGTTTATTTGTATGTTTGGAGAGATGTACACGGAGATAAAAACGGCCTTTCACTGTGCCGAGCCGGCTGCTTCTGTCGGAGGACTTTTATTGCAACCTTTTTCTATTGTTGCAATGACAAAGCCTCCCTACAACCCAAAACTGTCACTCAGGGAATGTTGGCCTGTTTGTGGTTTTTGCAGCACGTAAGCGGAGTCTGGGAAAGCTCCGAGTCTGAGCCGTCTTGAGCTGCAGGACAGTGCTTTGTCAGTGGGGCAGTTCAAGAATTTAGCCTGAGCTACGCTGTGAGTTTAGTGGGGAGGAGTTGGGAGCTTTAGAGCAAATTGATTGATTGGTCAGTTTCAGTCGATGTCCTATTTCAGTTTATTTTGTAAAGATATAAACCCCGTAGGAGACAACCTCTATTTTATAGGGGGTCCTGAAACACGAATGCATACAATTGCAGATTTACGAGAAGGGAAGTCAAAACATGCACATTTAAAGGGTCCCTAAGGTGTACTGGCGAAACGTAACCTGTTACACCTTCGGAATACTAGACTGTAATTTTCCAGATTGTTAAGCTAGGTTTGCAAAGGTATACAGAAAATCGTAAATTTTTTATTGAATTCATGGAGTTTATGGCGGATCCTGGATTGCCCCATTTTGCAAGGTTCTGGCCCTCTCGGAAGCTGTGCTGTGAGGCAGACTTGATCTATTTTTCTGAGCCATCCCATGGGCAATCCAGATCAGCCGATGTGGTAGGAAATCTGGTCCCCCTCGGGAAACTTGGTCTTTCCACATCAAATTGCGTCACTTGAGTCCTTTATTTTTAGCAGCAACTAAGCATTCTCTGAAATGAATAAGCCTACACATAGCATTTCAAATTCTATGGCAGGATTACACGTAAAAGGGGTTTCACCATTTAAGCAACCAACTCCATGAATGAGTGGATTTGTGATCTTGCCTGATCACAAATGGCTGAATCTGTCCAGAAGTATCATTAGAGGACATTGTACCACTGACGCTTGTACTGTAATGACAGCTGCCTAGTTCTCTTATTAGGCTAGTTTTGCTGTATTGTAATAACCGCTAGCTAGCTAATTAATGCAAAATGCTAACCATATTAAAAGGTTGCTACTTGATCAGTCATCCGACATCCAATCAGGAGATGATGTTGCAAGCTAGCTAGCTAGCTAACAAAGCTAAAACTGCCCAGTAAAAAGCTCAAACATGTTAACAGACGTGTACAAGTAATACACTTCCTTAAACAGCCATTGACGTCGTGAAGGTACCGAATGAATCGGTCTTCCCATCCTGGAACTTGAGGATCATATTGGTTGATCAGATCAATCAAATATAGTGGAGAAACAAATTAGTAGTTGCGGGCCATTTCGCGGTATTCAAATAGTTGCATACAGGACGGTAGCAAACTTTTCAATGTTGTAGTGGAATATTAACAGGTAAAAAATTTTTTGTTCTTCTTTCACTTGTGTAGGCCTATGATACAGTCATCCAGTAGGTAACAATGTTTTTGAATTCCGTAGTTTAATTGGGTTTAATTAGCTCAAAGTATCAGCATGGTGCAGGGGACGCCCTGTAAAATGGATTTGTGGAGCTTCTGAGAATTTGAAAAATCCTGTTCAACAAAACCAGCTATCAAATTGGTACTCACTTGGTTAATATCCAGATGCTTTCACCACATTTTGGCCTGGATTTTCTTCTGACCCCTAAATAAGGAATTAACTTATTAAGCCATTGTTGTGTACAGGACACGCAAAAACGCTGAGTACAGGACATCCAAGAGAGAGCCGTGAACATCAAATATGCATATTTATTCTAATGTGTGATCAATACCCAATATGTCGATTGGTGTGAATAATCATTAAGCACCCATAGAGCGGTCTTGGCCATTACCTACAGAATGATGTGACCCCTGATGATGCCTAAAACTGAGTTGAAACTAGAAGACTGTATCAGAAAGTTGACTATATACAGTACTGATAACTGATGATTATGAGAAGAATGACCATACATAATTAGTCACTATGCAATGCCACAAATCATAGAAAATAATGTAGAAGTGTGCAAAAATGACATTTCAGACACACAGAGGGATAGAGGTGCCAGTAACCAGCACCTTGATTAATGCATGATTGATTATTGATTGTTCATTGAGAACAGATGCAGAAAGGAAATATCTGTTCCTTGCTTCCATGAAAGGCGTCTCAATCACCTTGACTATGTAGGATGCTTACTCCCATGAAATGTGATGCAGCTTCTTGAACTTGAATGCTTTCTTTCTTTTTTTTTTAATTTTTTTTTACCAAAATCCATGTCACGATTACTGAAATGGCCATTTACACGTGTAGGAGTGAATCGTTCACATGTACAATTAAAAATGAATAATTGACGATTAATGCGTCTAATTCAGATTCATGCAGACTGTCACCTCTCTTGAGTATCTGTTTTGTTCGTCCCTTTGCTTTGCTGTACTATATTTTGCATTTTTATGATTGGTAAGGATTCCTGTGGAAAAAAATTGTGGTGAATGTCGCCTATATAAGTCAAGGCTATATCAGCAATGTGCCTCAATCCTGGCTCTAAGTAGACCTTGCATTGAAATTTTAATGGGCCGTGCTTGCAGTTACCTGGACTGCATGCTGAGTCTGCCTTTTTTTATGAATGAGGTTATGCCTACTTTGTATGCCGTTTTGTGTTGTAGGAAACCTTTTTGAAACATCACGAGGGAAGCTCCTCTAACCTAATCAGATACCACTAGTTTGTATCTGGACTTGAATATCTGCATTTATGGACCTCTGAACGATGCACTGAATGCATGTTTTCTGGTGGTGGGCACACAGGCTATATGATCAATTAAGCATTTGTCAGGATTTGTGTTCACTGCTCTCAGTGCTTCAACTAATAGCCATATTTCTGTGCCACTGTTCAACCTAATTTTTAAAAGTTTCCTATTTGGATATTTTTTATACTTTTGGTCATCAATAATAATTGGGGCATTGTATAACCTTGCGTCCATCCACGTTTTGATTTTCTGTTGCTGCATAAATCTGCAGTCTTATTTCAGCCACAGTGGTCTACAGTCTGTCTATTTAGGATAATGCCTGGAGTTTTCATGGCCTTAACCTTTATCCGAAAGTATGTTTATGGCCATAAATTGGCATGGTTTATGGTTCTCTTCTGGTCAATTACACACGTGCTGATGGACTGTACTCCTGTGCGTAATTATATTTATAGCAGCCTCTGTCTCATGCTAATGAAAGATTTTTGAGAACTAGTGTGGCATTAATCAGAGCTCTGGAACCACACAGCTCGTTAAATTTACTGGTACTGCTGAATGGATTGCTGGGGATGCAGGTTTTAATCATGTAGATGGCCATTCGAGTCATTATGCTAACGTCATAAGTCGACAGATCGGGGATGTAGGGAGAGTTTACTGAGGACTGGCTGATTTTAAATGGATTATTCGCAGCTATGCTCAGTGACAGTGAATGCAATGACGCTTATTATGCTGATTATTTGTTGCACCTCTGCCACTTTATGCATTTATTTATTGGTCTTTATTTAGATGACCCCATGAGAATACAGTGAGAATGATGCATTCTGGGATGTTTAAACTATGGAATTTAATGCAGAGAAGTACAACTCACTAAGTGTGGGATTAAACTCTGAAGTCAGGTGGATTTGGTGTAGAATTGGGGAATGGCAGAGGGCTGTTCCATGTATGGGGGAGGTGGGGGCGGGGGGTGACCTCACGTTTTGTCGGCGTGAGTCGCACATGAAGGCCGTGCACTGTGCAGCGCGATGGATCCGCTCTGGTGCCGCAGGTCGCCTAATTCGATTAAGAGAGAAGCTTTCCAGAGATAATCATTTGTGGAGCCTGTTCCTTTAACTGAGCAGCAGCCGGGTGTGAGAGCAAGCTGAAAGTCGCACGCTTTTTTTTTAAGGAAAAATGGCACTTTTTCCCTGTGGAAATGACCCAGTGCACGATGATTGATGTGCTCCAGGGGGTCCGTGAAAGGCGCCAGCCTGTATAGCGCTCCCATTTTCATGGCTCCTGCCTCCTGCTGCCATGGACACAGGGGTTTGGCTCTTTTATGTGAGTACTGCTATGGCAAACTGGGGTAAAAAGTCCTTTCGGTCACTCGCGGTTACATTTTATCTAGTGTTGCTCCTGAAACCATATTGACCAAATATTTATTTTTATTTCTTTAACATTTTCAGAATTTGTTCTTAGATCTTTGTGAGGTTTTGTGCATCCGTATACTTGATAATATGTGCATTCATGGGCCTGTTCCCCAATACGAGGACTAGAGAAAGCCGGGGTTGTCCAGACTCCCTTCATCCACTCAGTGTCATTTTATGATCATCGAGAACTAGCCGTGCTTTTTGTTAGTGCTTTTCTTTGACGGCTATGTAGGTTTAAACTCAGGTGTTTGGTATGAAGTAAGCTGATCTTGGCTTTCTTCATTGATTTAGATCAGCTCCTGTTTTCAGTCCACCATTTGTGATCTTCTCCAAGTGTTTAGGAGCATGTATGTGAAACTGGGCAGTCTGTAAAAGTGGCACAAACTACTGCTGCAGTATGTCTCTTAACGGCTGGATTATGCATAAGTTTGCCTTGAGTAAAATAATGTTTTTGGCAACTGACATTGTATCATAGCTAACTTTTAGCGAAAGGCAGCCCACCTGGACAGCTCACCAATCCATCAGAGAGTGCCCACTCCATTCACCCGCACACTTGTACTCGCACTCATACCTGTGGGCAATTTAGAGACTCCAGTCAGCCTGACCTGCATGGCTTTGGACTGTGGGAGGAAGGAGGAAACCGGAGAACCAGGAAGAAACCCACGTAAACGAGGTGGGTTGCTGGGTGAAGGAGAGAAATGCTGCACTGGAAGGCTCCAGGCCGGTTTCAAACCCAGGACTTTCTTGCTGTGAAGTGATGGTGCCGCCCACTGTGCCACTTTTTTATGCCCCCGCCCTCCAAAGAGGAAAGTGGGCATTATGTCAACACCATGTCCGTCCGTCGTCCGTCCGTCGTCCGTTAACTTTGCGTTTCCGTGGGATAACTATAGAATCCCTCGTAGGATTGATGCCATTTCTTAATGGCGTATTGGGAGTGGCTAGAGGAAGGTTCCTTTCAAAAACCAGCATCGTATGATATCTAATATGGCTGCCACAGCAGCCATCTCAATATGCCCTTGATCAACATACAAGGGGGGGCATATGCCACGCTCTGCTTTGCTCTTGTTTTTAAATAACACAGCTTTGTTAAATGCCTGATGCTGATTGGTCAATGTCAACTTTCTATGGTCTGTTATTTCTGAGTAGCGGACCGCCGCTATGAATAACAGAGCTTTGCTATGGTGTCAGCTGCAAACACGTGGTTAGAAGGAAATATAGAGATATACATCTGCACTCATCGTGTTGATTGGTGCGCCTCTCCCTGCCATAGCTTTCAGTGCTGCAGAGAGGTATTTCATCATTTCCTGATTTCTTCTGTTTTTGAATGTTTGTCACACTTAAATGTTTCACATTGTCAAACTTATTTTAATGCTAGAAGATGACCTGAGTAAACACACCTGCAGTTATTAAATGATGATTTTACCCATGGTAGGAAAAAAGGTATACAACCCTACCTGGCCCGATATGGAAAAAGTAATTGCCCCCTTAGTTACTTCATATAACCAGGTAAACAAATTTAATTGATAATTGGGTCTGATTTCACTTGAGACACTCCAGGATATTTATTTCCAGCCCTGTCAAATCTAAATATCACTTAAATGGAACTTGTTTGGCCATGTGAAGGAGGCAAAAAGTAGCACATGATGCCACGTGCTGAAGAAATTCTAGAAAAGGTGAGAAACAAAGTTGTGTTGACAAATCTCTGCCTGTAAAGGGTTGAAAAGCCATTTCTTAGGCTGTGGGACTCTAGCAGACTGTGGTAAGAGCCAATATCTGCAAACGGAGAAAACTTTGAACCTTCCCAGGAGTGGCTGTTCTACCAACATTCCTCTAAGACAGAGGTGGGCAGCGAGGGCCGTATCTGTCCCTGGTTTTCACACCAACGTCTGGTCTTTAATTAGTTGATTGTCTCAATTAGCCAAACCATTTATGAAATCTGACGTTTCATGCGCATTTCTCTAAATTATCATGAAACTACAAAGACTAGTCTTGTCTCCCTTCATAATACATTTTCCTTTGATGGAATCATTGCGAAAATCTATATTTGTGCATGCAATCAGTTAACTCAATTAGTCAGGGTAATTGATAGGAATAAAAACCTGCATACACACCGGCCCTCCAGGACCGTGATTGCCCACCCCTGCTCTAAGAGCACATCATGAACTCATCCTAATGGTAGCAAAAGAACCCAGACTGATGTCTAAAGAGCTGCAGTCCTCTCTTGCCGCAGTTAAGAACAGTGTTTGCATTTCCACAACACGGAGACTGGAAAAAAAATGCCATCTTTGGAAGAGCTGTAAGACCAAAGTCATTGCTAACTAAAAAGAACAGACACTTGTCTCACATATGCTATTAAACATCTCGGTGACCCTTGGGACTTCTGGCATAATATTTTGAACTGATGAGTCAAAAGTGAAACTTCTTGGAAGACGTTGGTCCCATTACATCTGGCCTAAAGTTAACATTGCATACCACAAAAAGAACATCATACTAATAATAGAACTTTGATGTTAGTGTGATACTGTTGGGATGCTTTGCTGCTTCAGAACCAGGGAAAATTACGGTAGTGGATAGACAGCAGAATTCATGGTTCTATCAGAAAATTCTGGAGGAAAATGTCCATACATCAGTTCTTGACCTAAAGCTGAAGTGCAGTTGGGTTCTGCAGCTGTACATTGATTTTAAGTACACTGGCAGTTCTACCCCAAATGGCTCAAAAGATGTAAATTGAGGATTTCTGAGGGGCCTGGTCAAGTTCCTGCAGATACGGAAGGGAACACACATCCTAAACCAAAAGGAGCAGGTTCTGCGTCAAAAATGAAGCAAATAATATATCAAATGAATGACTAGCACGCTACAGGGCTCTAATTTATTGTATCTCCTCAACGACAACTGTCGGGAGCGACCGTGGTTTAGTTCCGGGGCCGCCTCGCCCGCCGCGCACTCAGAGATTTTCTGTCGCTCTGGAAGCGACAATTTTTACAGGATTTTTTTCTAATTTTGCGCAGGCGAAAATAATTAATTTGAAAATGCTCAAGACCGATTTTTGAATATTTTGGACGTCCAATATGGCTGCCGGCGGCCATTTTGTCTGAAATTTGGGGATCGGGGAGATGCACAACTTTGTCCCTATGGCGACGGAGTTATCTAGTTTCCACTTGCTTCATTTTTTGGTGGAATAAATAAGATGAAGAGCTGTTGTGCTCAAAACGCCACTCATTTGGTGGAATGAATAAGTGGAAGTTGGAGTTCTGCAGTGTGCGAGTCCTTCGTTTATTATACTAGTCAAGGTCCTGGCATGATTACCAGGATTGCTGTGGCATGACCTTAAACGGGTAGCTCATGCTCAAAAACCCTCCAGTGCGGCTGAGATGAGACTGAAGAGGGGGCCAAAATTCCTCCTCAGCAGTGTAAAAGATTCCTCGCCAGTTATTGCAGACATTTGATTGTAATTATTGCCATCATGGCCACCATAAGTAGAAACAGAATTTGGGAAGGAATCAAATTGTTTTTCCACAGCTGTGTGCGTGTGCCTGTTGGTGGCTGGGGATGATGTAGGGTAATTAATGGAAAAGGCCTAGTACCCCCACACCTCTCAATCTGTGGAGTTGATCTTCTGGTTCGGTGAATGTGCATAGTGCTGGGGGCAACAGCACGTCCGTTACGCCTTTGCTGGAATGCAGAACTGTTTTTCGCTGTGCTCCATTTATGCGGGCCAGAGGCTTATGGTGTCTTTTTTTTTTTTTTTTTTTTTTTTTTTGCTCTGCCTGGTTAATTCGACTGAGAGAAGTCTGCATACATTTAACCATACAGTTCAGCGAGGCGTTTTGGGAATGAATACATCTTTGCCAGAACGTACAAATAAAAAGTATGATCATATGTATGGCATGGCATGAAGACTTGTTGCTCTGGCCATTATCTTGACCGCGCGCTGAGGAGTGGTTCTTGTTGATGTATCAATGGCACCAATATTTTTTGCATCCCTTATTTCAACATTACCGCAGTAATACCGCAAGCTGTTTACATTGTTCCATGTCTAAATCAATGAGGAATTCGAAAGTTCAAAGGATTTTCAATGACCAGTAATTCAGTGGTTAGCATGTGATTGATGCACATGTGTGGGTTAGTTTGGCAATTCCTGCGTTACTCAAGTTACATTTACTGCATTAGGCTATAACATAAAATTATTTCACTACTTATTCAATGGACAGAACTTCAAAACTATTACATTGTGGCAACCTCTAACCATAATCAATTTTACGAGAGAGAACCCGGAATGAACCACTCAATGGTTCTGCTGGCAGACTGGGTTTTTCAAGCGTTGCACACGCTACTCAAAAGTTACATGGTTTTTATTCACTTAAGTTTGGTCCAATCTTCTTGATCAATGATGCATTACAGAATAAATTGGATGATATGTTTGAACCTTTATTAAAAATTCTAACACAACCAGAATTATAACTTGAAGCAATTTCTGCTGCGGGCCCTTAAAACAAAAGAAGTTAGTACCTTCACCAGCGAAGGTGGGATTGTGGTCAGGTTTTCGCCCCTGTTTGTTTGTTTGCTTGTTTGTTTGTTTGTTTGTCTGTGTCTGTGAACAACATAACTTAAAAAGTAATGCTCGGATTTGGCTGAAATTTTGTGGGTGCACTGCTATCACATCAAGGATGGACCCTATTGATTTTCACTGCGATCAGTGAAGCAATATGGCCACCAAGGCAGCCATCTTGAAATCGTATGACACGCGATAACTCAACTTAGTTCCCACTCATGAAGATTTGGATTTTGCTGCATTGGCAGAGGCTTGCATTCTACGAGTGCCTCTAGTTTACATTACGTTAATCATGTTACAACTAGGTTCAAGTAAATGGAGGCTCAAAATACTGCATTTTACCGATCATTCAAAATGTTTCAGCCATTTCTATTCAAGAGGCCTTCAGAATTTCCAATTTATATTGGCCCCAATCAGCAAGTCCATCCTTCACCCTTCACCCGCTTATTCCCCCCAGAAAAATATCACACTTGTGGCCCTTCGTTTCTCAGAACAACCTGTAACCTTTTTTTTTTTTTTTTTTTTCATAATTCAACCAACCAAATAGTCTCTTCACAACTTCAGTATGTGAATGATGTCAAACTTTTGTATGAGTACTAAAAAAAAATTGGTTTGCCTCAGACCTTCAAACCTCCCCTGAACTATACACCTGGATATACTAACAATAGAGCCAGACATAAATTGTATTACTATTTCATGTTTGAATTTTCAGTGGTCATGTTACACTTCAGCAGGAATTGCCCAATTGGGGACAACCCCAATTCCGAAATACTTGGGACAAAGTGTAAATTGTGAATAAAATCAAAACACGATGACTTTCAAATCCCGCCAATGGGTATTTTATGCACAGTAGAACAGAGATAACATAGTAAATGTTGAAACTGAGAAATTTTGCAATTTTTTCCAAAAAATGACCTCATTTCAAATTTGATGGCTCCTACAGGTCTCTAAAGTTGGGATAGAGGCCTGTTAACATGGTCTAGCATCCGCTCTTATTTTTAACACAAAGGAGGCGTCTGGGCATTGAGGAGACAAGTTTCTTGAGTTTAGCCATCAGAATTTGATCCCACTATTGTTTATTACAGTCTTCCAGTTGCTGGAGAGTTTTGGGTCTCCTTTGATGGACTTTTTGTTTAATTATGCACCATAATTAAGCATAACTTAATTAATTATGTTCTCAATCGGTATAAGATCAGGACTGCAGGCAGGCCAGTTCAGCACACGGACTCTTCTACTACGAAGCCATGCTGTTGTAATAGCTGCAGTATGTGGTTTTGCATTGTCCTGCTAAAATACACAAGGCCTTCCCCTGGAATAGATGTCGTCTTGAGAGTAGCATATGTTGCTCTAAAACCTTTTATATACCTTTCAGCATTCATGGTGCTTTTTAAAACATGCAAGTGCCCCACACCATATGCACTAATGAACCCCCATACATCAGAGATGCTTGCTTTTGAACTGAATGCTGATAACAGGAGGGGTGGTGTTTCTCTCTTGCCAGGGGGACATGATGCCCATGATTTCCAACAAAAATGTCAAATTTGGACTCGTCTGACCACGGGACACTTTGCCTCTTTGCTAGAGTCCATTTTAAATGAGCCTTGGCCCACAGAACATGGCGGGGCTTTTGCATCATGCTCAACAATGGCTTTCTTTTTGCATGATGGAGTTTTAGGTGGCATCTTTGGATGTCATGGTAGACTGTGTTTACAGACAGTGGTTTTATGGAAGTATTCCTGGGCCCATTTAGTAATGTCAATGACAGAATCATGCTGGTGTGCGATGCAGTGGCATCTCTGAATCTTTTGATGATCTTATGCGCTGTCGATGATGAGACCTTCAAAGCCTTTGCAATTTGACGTTGAGGAACTTAAAGTACTCCACAATTTTTTTTTCCTTTTTCTTTTTATGCAAGCCATCACAGGTTGGAGAGCCTCTGGCCATCTTTACTTCTGAGAGACTCAGCCTCTGTAAGACATCCCTTTCATAGCCAATCATGTTACACACCTGATGCAAGTTGCTCAATGTTCTTTCAGCTGATTCTCTCATTAATTCCTTTTCAGCCCTTTTTTTTGCCCGTGTCCCAACTTTTTTGAGACCTGTTGCCGCTCATTTTGTGGATAAAAATATAAAATGTCTCCGTTTCAACATTTGAAGTTTGATATATATTCTATTGTAAATAACATATTGGCTCGTGATCTGAAATTCATTGCATTTTGATTTTATTCACAATTTACACTTTGTCCCAACTATTTTGGAATTGGGGTTGTAGGATCTTGTTGAACACAATGGGTGTCATTTAATCCACCTGTTTATTTTGGTAACTCTGAAAATGAATGTTACTTAGACAGAATAATTGTGAAGGCTGCAGAAAAGCATATCAGCTTCATCACTTCAAACTTTCGTTTACATTTTGACATACCTCTGGGCTGAAAATATAGACAAGCAGAATCTCTTTTTGAACTCCACGCACTGTTTTCTGCCATTAACTGCCAATATTTGGGGAATTTCAGGGTTGAATCTGTATCAAGGCTATATTGCGAGCTATAGTGCTATTATTGACAGGGCTACTGATGTAGTTTTATGTTAATCTGCCATATGAGCGGTTTCACTTCCTGTGTTCGGGGCTTGAGCAGGTTCATATTGATCAGCCTGCTGGGCCAATGAAAGATTGCAATGGTATCCTCATTCTATTTGGGTATTGTGGGAACTGGGGTAAAACTTCCTGTAACAAATTTATGAATGCAATGAATTTGGTCTAATGCAGCCTTAAGTCCTCCAGGCTTTATCCTAGAGCAAGAGAAGTAGTTTTTACCTTAAATTAATGCATGTGTTGGCCTAAAACACAATACTCTTATGAACTGTGCTGTATTTTTAGGTCGTTGAAAGCTTAAGGTGAAATTTCCTCATTTTTCTAGCTTGTGTACCTGACAATTTTATTTCATTTAATTTATTTCATTCTTCTCCTTAGAGGGTTTTTCAGGTGCCTTGTCTCACTGCATTTTAAAAATGCTTCAGCTTCCTGATTAGCTGTAATCATCAAGCATACAGTTTCTCAGAATCTGTCTCTGAGCCCAATATGATAATCTAGCCTAAAATTAGGGAAGTGTGTTTTTGTCTCTGTGTGGGTGTGTGCGTGTGCGTGTGCATCTGTGTGCGTGTGCATCTGTGTGTCCATCTGTATTCGGTCTTGTGCGACAGACTGCACATCCTGCAGCCGTGGTGACACATCCGATGATGCCCTGATGTATTGACTGCTGTCGTGTGCTGCAGGAATAATGGTCGTCCCCGGGGATCAGGCAGATGCAGTGCGGCCGCGTGCTTGATTAAACCTCATGTCTGCGCTGACCTTTCGCCACCTTCGGGCTCTGAAATACGCCGGGGCACAAATCCAGCCCTTTAATGCAAATCATCCACCTCGAGAAAAGGGCACCGATTGCTCTTGGATGGTAAAGGTGGAAAATAGATGCTTTCAGAGAGAGAATCTAGCTAACGACTCATGGCAGATGACAAGTGTCACAGAGGGAAGTTAAATATGCCTTTTCTTGTCATTCTTTCATGTTCTCAACCACTCAAGATTTACTTCGGCTGTAATGGACAGGGAGTTTCACCCTAGATTCTGCCTTTGCAGTATAAATCTTGCAATCTGAATTATCAATTAATTCTTAATGTCTGTCTTGTCTCAATGACTAACTGGTTCCCACGCTGGGGACCCTCAAATTGGTAATGTGTTGAATGCCTGCCAGCGGTCTGTAGTTCTCGTGTTCTATTTCGAGATGCTGTTATGCTGAGCTTGAATGTGTGAAATGGGTAGTGTGAGCAGCAGGGTAGTATGTAAGCATGTGGTGCAAGGTTTTTGGTAATTTGTGTTCACGGCAAAATTAAGAGGCGCACAGCTTCTCACGATTCTTTCCGTCTGATCTGTTAGTCAGTCGTACATGATTCATGGCCTGGAGCAATGAATCCTCTGGCTGGAATTGTAAATTCAGTTGTTATTTTTGGCCTCGTTTTAAAATTATTTTCCTCCTGCATTTTCAGACCTTCCCATGAGTTTTGTGGGACTGTGGCAGACGTCGGGCACCATGAGAGGGTAGGCGGGATGCGCGGAGGAAATGGCTTCTGAATCACCCACTTTCCACTTCCTGGACTTTGACTTTGCTCGCCTCAAGAGGATTTGAGCATTTTTATGGGAGATACCAGACTTCACCACTGAGGATTTTACATTTTTACCCCCCTCCCCCCCATTTTACACTCCGGTTGGGACCTCCTCCTCCCTTCCTCGCCCCCGCTAAACTGAGGCAAAATGGCCAAGAACTCGTACAGCGGGGTGAAAAACTCTATGGCCGAGGCCAACCACGATGGCGACTTTGGTTGCAGTCTCAAAGAGTTGCGTTCCCTCATGGAGCTGCGGACGACGGAAGGATTACACAAAATTCAGGAGTCATACGGAGACGTTCAAGGACTCTGTTCCAGATTGAAAACATCACCTGTAGAAGGTAAATATGTTCTCCTTTCCCTCTTCAGAGTGCTGCGATTTCATATTTTCCTCCTTGAGTCTGACTTGGTTTGTTCAGCTTTGTCTTTGTGAAGTTCAAGTGTGGCCCTCACCTTGATATGGAAAATATGTGTTTCCATGTAACTGGCATGTAAAAGGGGGACACTGGGGCTAAAATTCATAAAAGATCTTGAGTATTTTTATGCAGCAAATTTATTAATACTTGGAGTCCATTCTCGAGGTAAATTAACGCAGATAAATAATGTGTGCAGTAGGGCTGCGTGATTAACCGAATCGCGATTATTTTTAGCGCTATAAAAGTAACTGCCACTATGAGGCAGGCAGACGTGCTTGTTTATGACCTTTTCTATGACACATGCCTAATGCGGCCATTTGAAATGCTTCTGGGAAGAAAACTGTGATTTGAAGTCCGCTAATTACCAGCGAGGTTGGACAGCCTCCATCGCCTTGGCATAATTGGCTTGCCTTTAATCAATTCCCATGTATTTGCCTAACCTGGAGTCAAGCCATTTATTCAGCCAACTGACTAATCAAAACCAAAGTGTGGCCTATAATGAACTAAAATCAAGAGCTATGAGTTACTTTATTTTAAATTTAATCTTGTTCAATTATCTAATAAAAAAATGCTACAAATTTGTGGCACTAGTTTGCCTGAACGTGTTTGCCTAATTTGGTGCATTGGACTGTTGCGTGCAATGCAGACTTATTCCCTCTCGCATTCATGTTCGATATACTTCACAAAATGTTCTCCACTTCACGCGGCCTATATTTTAAAATCAGGGCCATCATAGAATAATTTCCTTCTTAAAGAAAAATCTTTGATAATACATACAAAATTCCCCGATGAGAGGTGGATTTCAGAGGTTTGCTATTTATTCAGATTATTGACATTCACAGTAGCCTGGTTAGATCTGTCTGCTTCTCATTATGGTCGCACGTCATGAGGTGAGCACTGAAGAAGGGTGGATCTGTGACACTCCGCCAAGAAACTGCTAATTCAAAATGTATTTTTCTCTAAGTCATTCATTCTTTTATTGTAATTTTGGTATCAAATTGTAGCTGTTGAAGTTCTTTCATTTGCCACCAACTTTGTTTGATTTGGTGGGATACCTTTGGTTCAGTGGCCTTTTTAGAAAAGCAATAACGGGGTGGATCGGAGCGGTGGTGGAGCGGTGGCGGCGAAGAAGCAGCTATGGTTATTATGGTTATAATGTTCTATTACTCCAGGGTAAGGCAGTGCATCTTATATGAACCGGATGTTATCTACAAAATAAAATGAACCTGGGTTAATTTGAATGAATATTAACCAAATAACACTAGTATTTGTAAAAAGGATCCATTCCGAGAAAAACTGACTTTTAGTAGTGGCTTTCAATGCAATTACCTGTTAATTAAATACGTGTTACTCTCAATAACATTGGAACTGAATGAGATAATGAATTTCTGTTTGTTGTTTTTGACTGAGCTGAAGGTATGTAATATGCAGTAGGAGTATTGAAAAATGGACCATTTTAACCCTGTCCCACTTGTGGCCCACCTCATGACATACAACCTCCTTTCTTCTTAATCATTACAGGCCACATTTTGATTTTGATTAGTCGGTTGACTGAATAAATGCATTGATTGCAAGTTAGGCAAAGTACATGGGAATTGATTTAAGGCAAGCCAATTATGCCAAGGCGATGGAGGCTGTCCAACCTCACTGGTAATTAGCGGACTTCAAATCAGTTTTCTTCCCGGAATCATTTCAAATGACCGCATTAGGTATGTGTCACAGAAAAGGAATAAGCGATCACGTCTGTCTGCCTCATAGTGGCAGTTACTTTTATTGCGCTTAAGAGGGCCGCCAAGCCAATGTTGACATGGAGAATAAAAAAAAAAATTGAAGTATGTATTATGATTGGTCATTATAAGTGGAAAACTCATTGTAACATATTGCTTAACTGTAACAATGTAAATAATTATGTAAATATGTATAATATATTGAAATAAGTACATTGAAACTAATTAATACTATTGCTGTCATTCCGTGACAATTTGCCTCTTGTAATTCCGTGACATTGACTTTTTGAAATTTCTTGCCCATAAAGCAGGGTTTAAGTCAATTTTTGTTTCTATAACTTACAGTATTCACAAAAACACCTTAAATCTGAACAAATTGATGTTTCATTATTTCACTATGATAGGAACATCACATTCTGGATGTTTAAACACAACATTAAAAAAAACCTTGTCAATTTTGTGTAATTCCGTGACGGAGTAGTTTTTGCTTGTTTCTTCTATGAAAATTTCTCAAAAAACATATTTTCACTAAATAATATTAAAGAACAAGTTAGTACCTTCAATATGACACATCATACTTGAATTTATCTTATTTAGTTGTAGAGTTACAACCCTAAATGTAGTGGGACTGTAATTCCGTGACAGCTTGGCAGCCCCCTTAAAATAATCGCGATTCGATTAATTGTGCAGCCTCAGTGTGCAGTTTTGAAAGTCTTGGAATACTTCCTTTGTTGATGATGTTGCAGTAATGATTACCTTGATGTAACTTTGCTAAAAAGAACAGGGAATTTACTTTTTGCCACTCTTTTTTGCACAGTTTTTGGTCTCTCACTGGCACAGCGTGGGAATCAAAGGCAGAGTGGTCCACAAAAATGACCGCTTAAAAATATCACTTGCGACTTGGAGCTCTAAATGCAAATAGTGTTACTCAGTGATGTAAGATATTCAAAGCTGTTGAAAACTCATCATGTGGCGACTTATTTGAAAGATGATGGGTTTTCAACAGTACCGGCACAAGATGATTTATAATGTCTTCGTTACTTTCGTTACTCTTAAGGTCTAATTTTGTGTAAATGGTCAGGTTCTGCGTGCAATGTCAGTGGATTACGTGCAAAACCTCTAATTGGACTACTGAGTCATGAAAAACATTAACTCTTTATTTACATATTTATTTACTTTTGGCATTTCTCGCAGGTCATCACGAGCTGTATCCTGGGGTAGGGGGTACATGTCTAAATTTCTATTTGATTATTGGGTGTAACAAGCAGCAAAGTGCCAAACACCAAAATTGATCCAGTTCAAAGGAAAGATCCAGATGTACAGCGGAGGCCCTTGACCACTACTTGGGTGTCTTTGCGCTATAAATTCACTTGCTTGTATGGCTAAAGTATTTTCGTTTAGTTTGCTTGAATAGGAGGCTTTACTTGTCTTAGCTGTGTGTGTGGTATATGGGATTGAACAGCACAACGGTCAGCTCTGCGGCCTGTATTTGTCTGATGTATATGACTTCTGATCTGTGGTCTGAGGGCCGTGTCATGGTCACATTGGAACGGGATCATTCCAGCTCGGGTCACTGGCGACCAAAGCCTTGTGGTGTAGGACCTTTGATCTCCACAACACCCTTATAATAACGGCACATTTGGCAATCTCTCATCGTAGCCTTAACGGTAAATACGAAGGAGGATGCGGGGCCTGTCGGCCATTTCGGCTCAAACGTGGCCTGTAGCAAGCTGTTATTGGTTTGCTCTAATTCTGTGCTCTCAACCGTACGTTCATCTATCGTCCGTTCATTCCATTTGTCTGTTTTCATCAATCACATTGTCGTTAGAGTTGGGGTTTTTTTTTTTTTTTTTTTCCTGGTTGAATCGGAAGGATTGAGGAAGCTCACCATATAATTGACAGTTCAGCTGTGTCACTCAATGCAGCCCTGAGTAAACGGATTTCTGTAGTACGGAGAGAAGGACATGTACTTATGAGGTACCTGTCTGAATTCTCCAAACATGCGTGCAATCTTTGACACACATGAGCTGCCATCTTGGGTTTTTTGTGTTTATATCGGTTCCAGTCTTGAAGTTGAACTGGAATCCACATGATCTTGTTTGACCAAAGTCTATCCACCTTGTATGGATGAAGAGTCCATCCATGCATTTATTATGTGATGAAGTAAGCTGGTCACACTTTGTGTGAAAGGGCGAAAAATGGTATATTCGAGTCATTGTCAATTACTATGTTCTCTTCGGTTCAGATTTATGTAGTGAATCACATTAAAGCGTTCTCAACATTTGTGCTTTCAGTTAAGTAGCTATTGATTTAGCGCTATTCCCTGCGCTTTTGGAACAATACTGTTCAATTTGGAGCGAAAATTGTGTGAGGAAAGTTTTATATTTTTGGTTTTCAGACTCAAATACGATGAGGCTTTAGATTGGACCCAGGCACCTGTCGGCCTATCAGTTTGCATCCTGTAACTTTGACCCAAGACCCATACTTGGGCCGCTTCAGACTAATTGTTTTTCTATGGGCAAATTGACTTTTGCGATCACTGAATGGGACAGACTTTGAAGCTTCATTTGTCTGCAAGCCACAGTTTTTTTTGGGGGGGGGGCTCTTGACTGAATCCTCTCCAAGGAGGAAAATCTCTTGGCTCTGACCTTTTGAAAATGCGCTGCTTCAGGCCGCTGCAGCCGACAGTCCCAGCCTAGGATCTCTATCTCAATTAGGCAGCATGGATGATGTTAACACTATAGACCCACTTCCTGTGGGGGTAGAATTTTGCTCAGGGAAGCTCGGTAACTGGCGCTGTCATGTTCTACAATTTGTTTCCGAATTGTCCGCGCAGTGCACACCCAAGCTATCGACTAAAGGCATGGGTTGGAGGAGTGATATAACTTGCTTTCGATTCGGTCACAAAACAGTTGTGTATTGTTCAAAGGGCACTGTATAGCCTAAATTGGCCCAGGAGGAGACAATTAGATGAAGTGCCCTGCATTTTACATTAACTTGTGGGGGGGAAAAATGTACGAACTACGTTTTTTTTGTTGAAGCCATCTTTGACTCAAATTTTGTCTTTACTGAAACAAGTGGGAATTCTGCTGGCAGGCAAAGTCTGTCACTGATCCTAGTAAATGTGCCGTGAAAATGAAGTCTCGTTGTGGCCTTTCGCACCCCCCCCTCTGACTCTGCCGCAGCACAGCAAAGCTTGTTCCTGCCTCAGCCTTTTGCTCTCCGGCCTTGAATCATGGGCTGTGGTGACCCATCGCATTTCAATGTTTCTCGTGCTACGCTTTGATGAAAATTTGTATAGCTATGGAGGCGGCGTCCAGCCCTATTGTGCTGTAGGTGCCTGGCTTCCTGTCTGAGAATTCCTGTCCCATTTCTGGGGTACGCGGTACAGTTCCTATAATTGTGCAAAGTCTGACAGGTCTCTCGCCCCCCTGCTTGTGTTTAGTCAAGCACTGGTCTACTACTCTTTTGATGGGGTATTTTAGAATTTAGTCTTGTAAAAATGAAATAAGATGTGCAACTTGAAAACTCACAAATGTTTAAACCTGGTTAAAGACTGGTAGACCAGTGCCTGGCTAAACCCTTGCCCTTGTGTCTTGGTGTAAGAGCACTATTACGGGGTGAAAAATGGATGTTTCAGATGAGCTGAATTCAAGGGCAAATTAGTGGGCTAATATCTTTTGGTTGAACGGTTCTTTGACAGATGCCGTTTAAAGAAAACCTTTGTGTAAATTTGATGCATTTCTGCATAAGATGAAGCACCAAGCTGGAGAGTTTGAGAGATTGTGGTATCTAGGCTGCCTCATATTTGTCACTTGCAGTTTGAAGAGTCAACATGAGGTGGAGTTTGCACATCAAATGGTTTATATCGTCTATTTATGGCTTTTTTTTGCTGAGAACTATTCTTTGGGTTGTTGGTTCTGTGTTTGGTGGTTTGTTTTCAGAAAAACATAATTGCTATCTCAAGTAATCTGTAAGCCCCGAGTGAATTTAATTTTAAGTGAAATTCCTCTCTGTGAACCATTTCAAATTGAATTTGTGCATTTTCATATACTATGCTATTATAGAAATATTATTTATTCAGTGTGGGCAAGTGCCTGCTTCCCGCACAGCTTTCTGTCGTGTCATGTGCTATAAACTGCTTCACACAGCAGTCATTTCAACTCCCATTTCCTGTAGGTCGAGGCTTGTCACTTTTTCCTACATTTTATTTTCCAGGCTGGGACAAAGTGGTCTTGTGCTTCCTCTGTTTTCCCTCCTCTGCTGATGCTTGCGTGTGCTGGTGACTGGTGGTGGGGGGAGGGGGGAGGGCCGGAGTCTTCCAGAAAGTGTCAGGGTGGCGGCCGCCACCTGCGCGGTGGTCCGAAGTTTGGGAACTTCATTACCTCCTCCTAGACTCTGCGCTGAATGGCTGGCCTGACCTCCACTGAGCTCCCGGAGGTGGAGATTTCCATTTTGATCCCAGAAGCCACTGTGCAGCATTTCTGCCTTGGCTCCTGTTGTGCTCCTGCACGCAAACTGCAAGAACAGCTGTGAGATGTGCAGGCTTCTTGAAATTGCACTAGTACCTTGCATCTGTCTGTGACTGTCTCTATGCAGCCATTGCAGTGTTTTCCCTCCTGTGGCTGGGCTTTTATGAATTTCAAATGGCTGGACAAGCCCTCTCTCACTTCTGAGTTCTTTGAACCAATTTATTAAAGTCCCACACAACTTGATTTGGTCTGAATACATGGCTGGTATTGGCACATTCCCAATGTAGCTTCTATTTTTACCTTAAAATGTATGTATTGATCATTAATTGGCCTGTAATCCACTTAATTTTCTGGAGGAGTTGTACTGTGTGTGTGGCAAAACTGTCGTCTTCTTGTTGAAACAAATGAAGAATCCTGTTGAAGTTGTGAGTTAATTTCTTAGGCATTAGTGTTTTGTGTCTGCATGTTTGGTTTTGTTTTGTTTGGACTTGTGTTTGCAATCCTGGCTTGCTGTCTGACACCTATAAAACTGCAGACTGTCGTAAACGCCAGTCTAGAGGGATGTCAGTCCTGAATTGATTTTGAATCTTGATTCATTTATTTTAAAATGCATTTTAATAGGGTAATACGATGGTTTGATTTTTATGATTGAGCGGATCATTAGTTGTGTGCTCATTTGTGGTCGTTCTATTTTCATTTATTTTTTTGGTAAATAAATAGCTTAGTAGTTATTCAAGCGAAATACGCTATTGACTAGGTGGCAGGTAATCGTGTCCAAAGATGTGGTAACTGATGATTAGCAGAAACCCTGAGATGGTAATGAGCGGAAATTGATATCAGAGAAATTTAACTTGTTTTACGGACAAATAGAAAACTTTTAAATGTATATTTTTGCAGTCTTTCACTGTACAAATTAAGAACTGTTGAAAGTGCTACTTTTCAACTGACCTCATGATAAAAGACCCAAAATGCTTCAATGCCAATTGGGCACCCATAATATTACCCCTGATATAATTTCAAAGGGCTTTGCTAGATTTTGAATGCAGCAAGAGTTTTTTTTTTTTTTTTTTTTTTTTTTTAATGATGATTTGTGAACTCTGATAGGTCTAGACTTCATGGTGCATGATGCATCCTTTCTCTAGTTTTTTTACTGTGAGAAGAATGGAGTCCTGAGCTGGAAGCATGCCAGTGCTCATGGTCCTTTTAGCTTGTATTGTTGTGTATCATCTTTTGGCAAAAGTGGTTCACAAATGTCTCTGTTGGTGGCCAGCCAATCGCATGACAATCTGCAAGTCTGGAATAATGAGCTTCTCTTTCTCTTAGGAAGTTCACTGTCCTGGTGCACTGACTTCCTCTGAACTTGGACCAAAGTAGCTAAACTGGTCATTTACCTGCTAATACAAATATAGGCTGGATATCATTTATTTATTTTCAGCCGTGTACAACAACGCGGTCCATTGTATTTTGGGAATGTATCTGTGAAACGAGACGAGCTGAAAAGGCTTCCTGCCATCCTGCCGAAATATTTCCCCAGAGCACATGCAGTTCCTCATGACTTGCCAACTAATGAGTGAAGCCTGCTCGCAAGTGCTGTGTCTACTGGTTACTGTGCTTTGCTTTGATTGGTCATACAAAATGATGAAATTTATCTGATATTTTCAAATTGTCTTGATTCATTCAAATCTTATTATGTATTATTATATGATAAATATGAAATTGTCTGTGCACTTGTTACGACCCCTGTCGTGCATTTGTGAATCTGTTCTTGAAATCTGTTATCTTTTTTTTTTTTTTGGTTCGCCTAACGTCTGATACTTCCGTTTCCGGTTTACCCCTTGAAAAAGGCGCGGTCTAGTGTCAACCGCGGAGACTAGCTCTTCCGATCTATTAATAGCGGTAACGATTTGTGAGACTTTTTTTCTGCCTTCTTTGACTCGGATTGCCTCTGGATTTACGATTCTTGCCGTTCCCTTTAATTGGTTTGTTTGAATTGTGGTGGCTGACCCTTGGCTTGTCCCATTTGACTAGAATTCTAGCCCTGGCGTTTTGGTTTGGTTGCTTGGTGAATCCCGGTGTTTTGACCTCAGTTTCTGTATCTGACTACCCCCTCTCGTCTTGCCCTTTTCGGTACGCTGTTAGGTCTACTCTGGTTAGTCAGCGTGCTGAAACCAAATCGTTTTTGGATAGCTGTCAGGGTGGTTAAAAAAAATTTACTTCATGGTATTAACCAAGGCACCTCCTCATTTTGTTTGTTTCACTAAACTATGTAATTATGCCAAAAATCTTAATGATATTATTCATAGGAAGCAGTGCTCATGGGGTCATCTATATCCAGGCTTCCTCCAGGATTTTTTTGAAACTGTGGCGGAGGGCTTCAGCGTCGGTTCAAAATGGCCAGTTTTCATTAATCAGCAGGTTGGCTATTTAATAATTGAAATCTATGTGCACGGAGGTTTATCAGTTTCACGTGCATCATTGTGGATTTCACCTCTAGTAACATGGAAATCAGTTATGACTCCGGACTTTTCACGCTTTTCTTTACTGAGGGGTTGAAAGCAAAGGAATTGCATAAAAACGTTTCAAATGGTCTTATTTCATTTAAACAATTTGAATGATCAATAAACACATGCATTGTGGTTGTTGCTGTCTTTTTGAAATTTGTGTTTAAATCAGAAGCGAATGACCTACTTTTGTTTATGATAATGTTAAAACAATCGTAAATGATCAAGTTTTAGTTGAATACAGCTCTTTTTATTTGTTGGATGGAATAATATTTGCACTCCAAAGTTAGCAGGTTCTCTAATACGGCTCAATGATGGCAAATAGCTTGCGAAATTGACCCATCACGAGCATTGCCTTTACATTCATATATCAACTTGAAATAGATAAAAGTGATATTTGGAACCGCTCTCACATCCGAGCTCATAACCTTACACCTTAAAAGAGTAAAAATTCACTAACTCGGTAATATCTGAATTCTAAAATATTCCTTATTTTCACAGAACAGAAATTTCACTTTCAGGAAAAATCAATCGACTTAGATATGCCTCCATATTCAACAGAATGGTGTAATGAACGTACCGAGGGATCTACCGACGTGCGTGGACTGCATATATTTGGAGTAACGAGAACCTCGGCATTCAATGTCTTTAAAACGCGGTGTAAATTCTACAGCAAAAAGCCATATTGAACAAAATGCAAACAGAGTAGAAGTATAACCTGTTATCTTCATTGATGTCCTCCTCCACAGACAGATGTGTCGGGTAGAAGGAAGCCTCCTGTGCTGCTTCATTCGGAATAATTCCCATTGACTGCGTCCATACAACATGTTTCTCGTAAATGAAACTGAATGCTTCAGGCCGGTGTCGGGGGTCTTTGTTTCTTTGTTATCGCATCATTTTCAGCTGCGCAACCGTGGCCAACATTCGAAGAACACAACCGACCTTACTTTTACGCTTAGCTTTGTATCCTTTTCTTATTGTCCGATCAATGTATTTCAGTTATTGAGGAAATTTTAAACACTCGGGAATTGGATAAGAAACGAGTCTATCAATACATCGTTACCGGGGAAGCTTCACGAGGGCGTGAACTATAACTGTAGAGTTACGCTGATGAATCAGAGTATATAATTGAGTGATTGGCTATTGAGAAGAAGGGAGCGCTGAATTTGTCAATGGGGGAATATACGCGTTAATCCATGGGAGGGAACTAAGCATATTTTGTGTGTGATGATTGTAACTGACAGTAGAATGTTAGAGAATCAATACTATGTCGGATTTTTTGCTTCACAAAACGTATTTTTTTAACCACTAATTGGAATACTGTTGGCTCACTGTAGCTAAAATGGTTGCTACAGAATACTAAGATTTTTTTGTCGCAAGTGATAATTTTTTAAAACTACTGGATCGATACTATGGGCAAGGATACTGACCAGTTTGCACATCAGGCTTAGCTGAGGAGTTTAATTAATGCTACTCCAGAAAAACGGGGATTGGAGGGAACTTCTCCATACTCTAAATCGCATTTCAGCTCTTCCTACTTGTGAATATTCAATAGCTGATCCGGGGGTGCCATCTCGTGGTCGAGTACTGTAGCTAAGTGCTTTAATTTGCTATTCTATAGACGCGAGCGTCTACATCTGCAGAGAGGGGTTAATATCTGTACTCATTTTAAAAGCTTTGATGTTGAAATTAGGGATGAAAGTACATACTGTGATGTATATTGGTATCATGCAAAATTCGTAATGTGTTGTAGGCTATATTGCCCATCTCCCCACTTGGTACACGATCTTGTTGCACTTAATTTTGTTTACGGGGGCTGCCAAGCCAATGTTGACATGGAGATTAAAAAAAAAAATTTGAAGTATGTAATTATGATTGGTCATTATAAGTGCAAAACTCATTGTAATATATTGCTAAACTGTAAAAATGTAAATAATTATTTATATATGTATAATACAAATAAATACATTGAAACTAATTATTACCATTGTTGTCATTCCGTGACAATTTGCCTCTTGTAATTCCGTGACATTGACTTTTTGAAATATCTTGCCCATAAAACAGGGTTAAAGTCAATATTTGTTTCTATAACTTACAGTATTAACAAAAAAACCTTAAATATGAACATATTGAAGTTTCATAACTTAACTATGATGGGATCATCACTTTCTGGGTAGTTAAACACAACATTAAAAAAACCATGTCAATTTTGTGTAATTCTGTGACGGAGTTGTTTTTGCTTGTTTCTTCTATGAAAATTTCTCAAAAAATATATTTTCACTAAATAATATTAGAGAACAAGTTAATACCTTCAATATGACACATCATACATGTTTTTATCTTATTTAGTTGTAGAGTTACAGCCCCAAATGTAATGGGCCTGTAATTCCGTGACAGCTTGGCGGCCCCCTTACTTTATTTCCTGATGTTGTTCCCGCTTAATTTGGTTGCCCCCCATTTTGTTGTTGGTTTACTTCATGTTCCTGCCCCTTTGTTACTGTTGACCTTCTACCCTTTTATTGCACTTATTTTATTTTAGTGCCCTTTTTGCACTTGACCTTGTTGCCGTTTTGTTCACTTGCCCTTTTATTATTGGTTTAGATCTGTAACAATCTGTAACAATGGAAAGTGTTCTGTCACTTACTGTTAGCACTTGTACTTGTCTCCTATGAGTTCAGCACTTTTGTACTCATCCTGTGCACTTTTGTAAGTCGCTCTGGATAAGAGCGTCTGCTAAGAACCTGTAATGCAATGTAATGGTATTATTGTTAAACGCCGCAGTACTGCTTTTTTGAAACTTTGCCTTCTACTCTGGGAGATGCTGTTGACCAAGCCCCTGTAGTGGTCCTGATTATCGCTGGACTTTAATACAGTTCTTCATTGGTCGCGGTTGTCTATTTTGGGATATTGGTTATGGCTGCACGAAAGAATAACTGATAGCCGACAGTGTTTTTGTTTCAGCGTCTACTGTGCAAGTCCATAAATAAAACAAAATAAAATAAAATACTCAATTTTGAACTGCAGTAAAGCTTATTTTGATTTCCTTTTTCCTTTTTAAGAGGCACTGTACAAAATTTGAGATCTGACATAATTACAGAGCTGTCCACAAGATCATGAAGCCATAATCGAGAATTTGCATTCCAATATATTACAATTTTAAAAATTCATACTGGGAAAAGAGAAAGAACATCACAATTTTTGGATATATCATTAACAAAAACCTGCTCTTTAAGGTGAACTTGATTTGTATTTGATACATGGTGTCCTTCAACGGGAACATGGCTTCAGAGTTGCAGGAAAATGTGGTTTTTCTCATTTTTGATCGCAATATCTCAGATGCTATTTACTTCACATTGGTTATTTTCCATAAAACCATATACCTAGTCCAAAAGACACCTGCTAGGAAATATCCCCCTGTCATAAAAACTGATGAGTTTACAGGCGCTGAAAATGCTGCCACAGTTTGCGAATAGAAATTTTTGACAGAATCTAGGGGCCTATTACTGCATATTACACATTAGCTAGACTGCTGAAAGTTAACATATGTACAGATGTAGCACCTGATATTTGACAAACTTTGGAGGTCCTAGCTCAAGTGCTCTTTAAGATTTTCCAGCTCAAATTTAGAACTTCAGAAGGCGATTCTAAAACTCGCCCAAACCTTTGTCCTTTTAATTATTCTTTGTGGCCAAACTATTGGCAGTAGAGACCTACACTTTTGGGATTATTCTATTAAGAAGTGAATCCACAAACATTCATTTTTTTCATGAAAATCTGAGGTGGTCATGCCGGAAGATTTTCTGAAATTTGATGAACGGACACAGAATGACCCTGGTTGGAAAATTTTAATCGAATGAAAGGGGTGAAATTTGGTTTTCACAAGTTTCCCTGGGGAGTATGGCCCCTAAACCCCCCTGACCTGCACTAAGCGGTCATCACTTTGTACCATAGCATCGTCCGCAATGAGCTTGTACATATTTAGGGACCCACTTTTCCAAGTACTTTTCAAAGCTTCTTCGCTTTGGTGAAATCACGACTGACGTGGGTCCCCCCCCCAAATTTAGTTAATTTTAAATGGCTAAATGACAAAAAATCTTGCTGTGTAGCTTAAGTTATAAAATTGTGAAATTTGTTTTTTATTTACACCAAATATGGTTTCCTTCCTCTGCCTTTGAGATGATTTCACTGGCGTGGTATTTTTATTGTGTATGCGGGTCATCACTGCCTCTGCTTAACAATCCTTCGTGAGTCTCCAGCTCAACCGTTAGGAATGCTCGTCCTCATTTATCGCCAATCAAATGGACACCCCGCCCTTCAGAAACTCAGCTGAAGGACTATTAATTTTAACGGAGATGCTCATTGCTTCTTTCTGCCCCAGCTTTGTTTACACGGTGTTTTTGAGATGTTGTGCGCCTGCCAGTCCAGTTCTGGCCATTTCTTCAGCTGTACATTTGCAGAGCCTTTTCTCACCTCTGCTTTCTGACCCCTTTCAGCAGGCAGGGCTGGTGAAATGCCGCCCCACCGAGGGTTTGACTCCAGGGGATTGGGGAAGGGGGTGGACAGTTGGACTGCTCGAGAATCCCCCCCCCCCTCATGATTTTATTTTATTTTTTATTTATTTCATTTTGTTCCAATTTTGAGTGAAAAGTAGAAGACCCTAGCTGCAGGAGCCGAGCTCTTAATGGCGGCTTCTGCTCAAAAAGGGCCCCACCACTACATTATGCCGTCAGAGCTGCAAGCTGCTGTGAGCCGTGCGAAGCACCACGGGGCAGTGAATTTAAGCCTTTCATCAAAGGGAGGACCTGCATTGTAGATTGCCTCTCTCAGCTTTGGATTAGATAAGCCTGCATAGGCTGCCGTTGCTCCCCCCGAGCCTTCCCCACGCCGTTTACTATTATTGGCAGTGCGCTTTATGGTTCCAATTTATTACAAATTAGCTCATTCAAATTTGGTGTATGAAGTGAACCAGTCATTCAAGATTACATGGCTTTAAAAACTGAAAGGAGATTTCTAATTGGGTAGTAAGTAGGCTATTTCCCAGCTCAGGAGCAAATCCTGTGGTAATCTTGAGTGTTTTACAGTACCTTATATTTCTGCCATGGAGATCAGTCTTGTTTCTTGAAGGCAACATTTGACCTTTCCTGCTGTGAATATTCAGGTTGGACATCGTTTTTTTTTAGCGTTTGTAATGCAATCAACTTCAACAGTAGTCTGCCAATGCTGAAATAATTCCCCTGCTAAAATATATTTATCTGGGCGTTGGGGGTGGGGGTGATCATTTACAGATATGCGGTGCAAAATTTATAGCTTGGCAGCAGTCTTTAGAAAAAAATAAACATCTGAGAACAAAGATGTCAGCGTGTCAGCCATGTGCTTGTTTGTCCTGTACACATTAGTATCGCATTGACTGTACTAATATTGGGTAAAATGTTGCCCAGGCCTGAATGCGGTGATGTGCTTTGAATTTCGGTCTTGCTTTTTGTCTTCTTGAATTATTGAAGCGTTTGAGATAAAAAGTACTCCTCAGAGGAGACCATTTTCATTAGGTGGAACAGTCTGGCCCAAGGAAATCATGAGTAATTTTAACAACCACATTGATATATTTCAGGGGTTTTTTGTTCGTTATAATTTTTAGAGTCCTTTGGGTCAGTGAAGCTAATTGGCCTAATAAAGATGTGGGTATGATGCTATTCATAAAATGAGGGATGAAGACTACTGTACTATGCAGCATTAACTGGAGGGAAGGGGAGGTCGAGGCCTGATTTTGCGAGACACATTGTGGCTGGCTGAATTCTGCTGTATTTTCCGTATGGTACTTTTCGTTAAGGCTACTGAGCAGTCTCTAAGAATGTTCTGTAAAAGCAGCATTAAAACCTTAATTGGTAACCTGGAGGCTTGATCCAAAATGACATGAATTGAAACGATTGTTGGAAAGGTTTTGACTGTCGGCTACAGTCTCGTGCCGTCTGTTGAAACAAAATGGCCTGGACAGTGGAGGTTAAATTCTGAGCATTTTCTACAGAGCTTATCTACATTCCTGTGGGTTTTAAAATATGCCTGCCCAGCCTTGGCCATAAAAATGATCTCCCCCCATTATTCTGCCTGCAACTTTCTGTGCAATCCAGTCAAATAACTGTTGTAATTTATACCGATTTAACTGTGAATTGCAGAAGATTGATCTTGAAATTGCAGATTGTCGTCATCATCGGTTCTCTTCAGCATTGCTCATGTCGAATGACTTGAATCGTGACAAGATGCTTCATGCAAAATCCTGAGTTATGCCGGGTTAGCGATGTTTCTTCCTCCCTGATCTTGCTGGATGTGGATGTGGGGTGGATGTGTGCTGCGCATAATGTTTCATAGTTTTATTTTTGGCAGAATGTTGTATGCATGGAACACAGCAAATAGGAATTTTTTTTTTTTTTTTTTTCCCCCGGTATGTAAAAAGTTTTATTACCATAAAAAATTTCAGAGGTTTCTTTACCTCTCATCTCAATATATTTGAACAAAATGATTTTCATGGGTCCTCTTTTCATATTATGGTTATTTTAAATTTACTACATTTTGGGACTGTGTGAGGATGGATGGATATTGGCTTGGAAGCAGTAGTTAAAGCAAATCTGCCTTTATAAGCTTAGTGCTTGTACTGGTAACCATGGTGATTGATATAGTCGTGAGGTTATTGACATAAAATACATGTATGGACTATACTCTTTGCAACATACTAACAGCCGTCCACAGGCCAAGGACTGGACAGGGCACCAGGGCAGGTGAAGAATGGAGCAGGTGGCCTAGTGGGAGCAGATACCAGTGTTTCCCACACACAGACCATTGTGTGGCGGGCCGCCGGAGAATTTGGACTGCCACAAATTGATTCTGCCCCACCAAGATTTTCAATATCATATTCTCGCGTTCTATTGTGCAAAAGAAAAAAAAAACGGAAGTACTGGAAGATGCGGAATTTGTGCAATATTAGTGCCATGCCCCTTGCTGAAGAAAAGGAAAGGCATTCCCTCCCCCTCCGCTCAACAAAATGGAGCAAGTACCCCCCCGGGTCCTACAGCGACCATCACCATCAAAATGGTGCCCGCCAGAGAATCGGCGGGAGTGACTGATGGTGCCCGTGCAGTTTTCTCCTGACATGCACTGATTAATGCAGATAATAACTCAATATGGTTTCTCATGTCTGCAGTATTGATGTGAATTCCAGAAGAACACTTATTTTCATCGCGTGCTGGCTTACAATGTTGTGCTCATAAGCGCTCTTCTCGCTTTCACATGTTCCTGCAAATTGTTGTTATTTGCTGGTATTTGCCATGTGTTTTCCTTATCTTCATTGTGATTGGATCTCTGTATTCCAGAGTAAAACCTTTGTGCAAGTCATTTGAAGGGGCTGTAAATCGACCAATCTTAAAGCGGAACCTGTGGTCCAGTTCATAGAAATAGCTGGTTAACAAACACTTTGTCTCGCATTTGCTAATGCTAGATCTGATGTTAGCAGCTTTATCTCATGAAAATGTACCAATTGCTTTTTAATGTTACAAGCATTTGCCGAGTTACTGACCTTTGTCATTTGACTTGAGTCGTTGTCAATGACAATGGCTGGCTTCGTACTAAGATTTGGCGCAGATGCCGCCTCAGCTCACTATACGCACCGCTTTGACTCCTACCTAATGTTCACGCAAAGCAACGCGGCTAGACTACCTCCATAGGTGATTGGGCGGATCCGATCATACTCCGATCACAATGCATTTACACCTTGCGTGAAAATGCGTTTTTCATTACCCGGATATCATGTAATTGCATTTTAATATCTGGTGAAAAATAGGGTTTTAATGAAAGATTTGCGTGGGTGCTCGGTCGTCCTGCTGGGATTGTCAAACGGTGCTGAACTTTTTTTCCGACCTGATTGATACCCACCTATCTTGTGGCGACACAGGAGCCAGCCGTGCACTGCCCAAGGCCACTGCATTAGAACAGTGTGGAGTCTGTTCTACTGATAAGAAACTTGTTTTTGATGTCAGAGAACTTAAGTACAGTGTGAATTCGATTTTTGTGTTTAAACTGCATATCAGGGTCGTAAGTATATTGTTCATATTTTTGTAACAGATCTACAAGTTGAATGAAAAAGCACATTTATTCTGCAAGATGGTAATGATCGTTTAATGAATGGATGATTATGGGTGTTGTCTTGTTTTCCAGGCTGTTGTCTTAAATATGAGTGGAAGCCAAACCTGAATCAATTTTTGTATGGTCATTTTACATGGTTTGTTTCCATATTGTGTTTCTACCGATGAAGTATGATCTTGTGGCTGCTCTGGGTAAACAATTTATGTTAAAGCATCTGAAGAAAGCAGTATTATCTGGCATTTTTGTTGAGCTTAATCTGTTACCTCATAATTGAGTTTTTTTTTTTTTTTTTTTTTTTCAGGGATGCAGCAATTTTTTAAAATAAACCCTACTGTTAATGTTGAACAGGGCACATTCTCATCCACGAGTACAGTACAGCAAACCTCCAGCTGACATGATTGTAATGTACAGTACAGTGCTGTTGAAGTACTCCCATAACCCCCCCCCCCCCCCCCCCCCTTCTGTGTTAAACCAAGATACGATAAGCTGCCTGTACAGAGCAGAGCCGTGAATATCGCTGGAGCCTGCAGGTCTCTGTAGGGATGTGGATGGAAACTGCTACGCCGGCTCGCTGAAGAACCTGCCTTCTCTGTGTAATCCTCTGACCTCAGACTGCAGAGCTGCACATGATTGCTCCCTCAGGGATTTATCTCCCTCTTCCTCATTCTCTGCAGTCACCTTAACCTTTTCACCTGCACGCCATGGATCAACCCTGAGTGTGACTCCGCAGTAACACTTCAACATGAAATACTGCTTGGGCAGTTGAGTGCTGCGATGTATTAAAAAAATGCTATTGTGTTTAGTGCTTCTCTCTCATGGCTACTTCAATAGAATGTGGGCGTACAGTCAATGGTTCAAAATCTACTTTAGAACCGGCAGCCATACCTTTTTTGTGAACCCTAGCTTTGTGCATATTTTGGTGTCTTCTTTTTTACCTTAAAATGTAGCAATTTGGGAAAATTACTACAGTATTGCTCAGATTGTGACGTCTCAAAATATTGGAACATATCGAGGGCAGACTGCAATAAACAGTTATGTTTATAACCGATGTAAAACATCTGGACGTAACTGTTCATTGCAGTCAACCCTCGATATGGACTTGTGACACTCGTGTGATGATGCTGATTATGAAACAAAGTTCTTGCCAATACGCAGCAGTGCTGTGTGGTAGTCACAGGTCTGCCGTCCAATGGCAGAACCTAGTAACTCACTTTTATTTGATTTTGAGAAAAAAGCAGAAAATGAAACAATTTGACATCAAAGCCTGGTTACTTGGAGAAGGTTAGTTTTATAATTCATTATTATTCTCTAGGGATCACTAACTCAAGGACAATTTTAACCCTTAAAGGGCCCTTTTATTTTGGTGGGAAAATGAGTTACTAGGTTTTGCTGTTGCAAACTTCATGAAATGTCACATAAATTACTAAGGCAAAACATGGTACATATAAAGATATACAAATTTTATTTCTTTTCCAGCACATTAAACATCGTTATTAAGAACTTTTGTGACCATGAGTCCTTTATGACAAAATAGTGCAAGATGAACTGTGAACTCTACAGGCACATTGGGGGAAGGGCGTGCATCCCACAGGAACATCCTAATATTTTACCAGCAACTGATAATGTTCTCCATAAAAAGTAGTAGGCATTTCATAGGGACCATAGGGATCACTATTAATCAACTATTGAAGTAAGAATCTTCCCATTTGATTTTTCCAATATGAAAAGCTGGAACCGGTGTCATTATCAAGTACATTCTACTATCGAACTCTAACTTCCATGGTATTTACAATCTATACAAACTTTGAAGAACAATTCTTTAAATGATGTTTCAGGAAAAAATGTCCTAAACAGAGTTGTGTAGCTTGTGTTTTTCATGTGTGTTACACATTATCTACAAAAAAAATCAATTTCTTTGATTTGTGATTATAGAAAATACAAAACAATCACAAATCAAAACGTAGCGGTGGACACGAAACCCACACACTTCGACAACATGCAGAGAAGAGAAGGCGATTTCAAGATTTTCACGCCATTCCAGAGACAAACTTCACTTTGATCTATGAGGAGGAATATGCTCATAAGTCCTGGAAAATTTAGTCTTTTAATATGAATTCAGAAAATATGCCCAAGCCTATTAAGAGTATTTAAAAGCATGCCAGCAGCCAAGTAAAAACTTTTAGCAATATAGATTTTCTGAGACTCATTTTCCAACAATTGCTCATAGTTTTCTGAAGAAAAATGTTTGTGTTCTAGGTTTCATGATGGAGCATTTTCCATAATGGTTGGAAAAAAGTGAGGGGGCATGTGCCCCTCTGGACGCTACCCCAATGGGCAGAAGGGCAATAAATTATGGCCCAGGCTTATTCCATTTTATATATGTCGTGCTTAATCATCATTCATACACAATCATGAAGAGGACAGTGTGTCACTGTGTTACAGTACCGGCAGGAGGCCTATTTCCACAATACTCACTTCAACATTTGACAATACTCAATGGCCCAGATTCCAGGGCAACTTACTGCAATCTAATGTAACTAATCATTCAATGTGCTTTTTCCAAGGCCAGAGCCACTAATCTTTGACCCCTGTTAGGCCAATGAGTCATTGTCGACAGGAGAATCTCCAGGAACTTGTATGAAAGCCAAGAAAATCTTCAAAATAGTCTAAAAAAGACTTGTCTTCTGCCCATCATGGAGGCTGACATCTTGGATTCTAAATGGCGGAATGCTTCAATTTGATTGGTTGAAATAGTTACTTGGTTTTGCCCTGGCATGGATCAACACAGATGGTACTTACTAGGTTTGGGCATGGCAATACTCATGGAATAGGTGGGCATTTTGCAATGAACTGTATGTGAACATGAAGCACAAAACATAGTAACTACAAAAATAATGTTTTTTGACCTTTGAAAATACCTCAAATTTGACCAAAATGACAGTTACTAGGTTCTGCCATTGGTCGGTAGAGATGGTCTGTGGTGGTAACAGAGAGATGGTGTGGGACGTCACTGCCGAGCTGACTGTTGCACAGTTTCTTTACAGTGAGCACTTTGCTTTGTTCAGGCTGTAGTAGTTTGGTTTGTTGTTTTTTTTTCGTCTTGTTCCCTCCCCCCATATTTGTTTTGTCTGTGAACACTTGAGGATTGAGATGTTCTCTCCCTTGAACTTTTATCGACCTAAAAGGGAAGGTGCGTCGTGTGTTCGTGGTTCAGGGGTGACCGTATTTTGTTTGGGTTCGCCAAGGATTTTGGCAAACTCTTTAGCTCATAAATTCATACCCAGTTTAATATAAATAGGCGGAGTAAAAAATATTTTTTGAATGAGTTGTGTGCATCATGCCTCTCCTGTGACATTATTTTTATGCATTTCTTTTTGAATAATCTGTTTGCAATAGTGCAGTTTGACAAATTTGTTTTTTTTGCCAGTAGTGTGGTCATTTGATGGGAATCAAAGCCAGTGACAGCATGGCCCTGCTGGTTAAACCTGTGGCCTTTTGCTTCAGAGATGAGCGCTGAGTCATCAGTGTGATATCCATTGGGGGGTGGGGTGGGGGGTGGGCTGAAGTAATCAGTTCTACTCTCCTGCGTCTGCTCCAGCGCATGTTTACCCAGCCCTACCACCCTCCCCAGAACACACAGTTATCTACATCACAGCGCCCCCACCAAACATTTACTCAGTATTTGAGTTTCCCTGCCTCACATGTAGGTGCATCCCAGTGTCGCAGGAACTACAAAAAATATTTTGCACCATGTTTACTTGGCATTGGAAAAAATTCTTTATGATGGCACCCTTATATTTAATATTTTTCACCTTTTCAATGTGATAAAGGGCAATTAAAAATACTGCACATAGTTATCTTCCGAAATGGCCATTGTAGTGTTCTTGCAACAGTTTTTTTTTTTTTTTTTTTGGCGAAGCTGTGCGAAGACGGTGAGCACTGCAGATGTGAAACCATATTAGGGGCCATGGGAATGCCCAAAAAAGTAAAAGATGATGAAGAGGCATTTGGTGCATTTTGATGAAATATTGCAGATATTTTGAGTGTTCTTTACCAAAATCTCTCTTTCTAAGATGAGGTCATTTTCTGATGCAGAACAAGAGCTCTTGGTTATCTTCCCTTTATTATCCCCCGCCAACACGAAGTGGGAGGGGGATATAGGTTTGACCGTCCGTCCGTCTGTCCGTGCGTGTGTCCGTCCAAGAGAAAGGGGACAACTTATCTCAGAAACTATTACAGATAGTTCAACCAAATTTGGTGTGTAGCTTCAGACCATAAAGGCCTTGATGGAGTTCGAAAATAAGAAGCACACGATTGGCGGGGGATGTTGTAGACCATGTCGACTTGTTAAAAGAGGGAGCCACACTGATTATGCCTTACTTTTTTTTATTTTGATACAGCAAAGGTATTGAAAAATCAAATGGGGAATCTGACCAGCTGACATGACCAAGTTTGGACGTGATTGACTGATGTTTAGGCTAATGGTGCTTGGAACCAAATGGGTTTTGCCAGGGTAGTGGTTTGTCAGCTTTGCATAATAAGTCTATTCCCATGAGAAAGGCAAATGCAGAGTTATGTTATACAACTGCCTACTGTTTGTTACAGGAGATGAAACACTTGGACCTACTTAAACAGTAATATTCATCTCTATTGAAAACCTTGCAAAACTAGACAGTCCGGTCGGCTGCAACCACGTGGATGTGGCCCTCGAAAGCCCGCTTCTCCCCTTTCCTGCGCATTATTCTGCCAATGCTGTCTCCATGCCAACCAAAATCGATAGGTGTCATAAGTGAAGTATAACACTTGTACTTGCCAAATATAAATCGGTCAAAATTTACAACCTTTACGGTGTCCACAAGGAGGAGTGTAATTTGCACATTATTCAGCCAATACTGTCGCCAAGGCAAAAAATAAAATACTTAAATGTTTCTCACCATCCCACTAATGTTAATACTGTATAGACAAAGAGGATGGGAGTCAACCCAAAATCATGTATTCACATGATGATTTCATTTATGGCAGGTTTTTCAAAACCTGTTTTAACCATGTGAAAAACTAATTGCCTCTCCCCCGCCTCCCCTCCCCCCTCAACCTAACAACTGCAATGAAGCATTAGGGATAACTGGCAATGAGTCTTTTACATTGCTGTGGAGGAATTTTGGCCTATTCATCTTTGAAAAACTGTTTTTAGCTGCATTGGCGTTTTTGAGTGTGAACTGCCTGTTTAAGGTCATACCATCAGCATTGCTATTCGATTCAAGTCAGGAATTTTTTCTAGGCCACTCCAAAACCTTCATTTTGTTAATTTTTTGCTTTTGAGAGGTGGACTGCTTGAGTGCTTTGAATTGTTGCCCTGCTGAATAATCAGACTACTATTGACCTTCAGCTTAGAATCGATGGCTGAATGCATTCCTTCAAAATTTCCTCATAGTGAGCAGAATCGACGATTCAATCAATTATGACAAGTTGCTCAGGTCCTGAGGCAGCAAAGCAGCCCCAGACCATCACATTACTAGTACTATGTTTGACTGTTGGTATGATATGCTAATAGTGGAATTTTACTCCAGATGTAAGAGGATACATGTCTTTCAAAAAGTTCCACTATTTATTCATCAGTCCCAGTAGGTGACAGAATATTATCCCTTTGAGGTCATCAAGAATGGTTTGGCAGATGTGAGATGAGTCATTTTGGTTAGCAGTGGTTTTTGCCTTGCATCTTTCCTGTTGACTCAATTTTAGCCCCGTCTCTCACTTATCACGGAATTATGGTCTCCTCACTGACCTTAACTGAGTCAGGTGAGGTCTGCAGTTCTTGAGAGATTGTTGTTGGTTCTTTTTTGACCTTCTGGAAGAGTTATCGATGCACTTTTGGTGGAATTTTGGTTTGTGGGCCACTCGCTGGAAGATTCACCACTGTTCCACGTTTTCTCCATTTGTAGATGGTGCCTCTCACCATGGCTTGCTGTGGCTTTGTAACCTGGCTTTGGCTTTTAGTGCTTGAAGGCATGAGTCTTGGGCCTAACATATTAAAAAACTGGAGATGTAAAACTCTTCCTTTAGACCAAGGGTGTCAAACTGGTGCCATGGAGGGCCAAGAGGCTGCAGGTTTTCATTCCACCCAAAAACTCCAGCTGGTGATTTCACTGATTACCTCACCTTCAAGCAGAGTGAAAGGACTAATCAGTGAAGTCTGTGGCAGTGGTGGCGTTTTTGAGCAGAATGAAAACCTGCAGCCTCTTGGCCCTCCATGGCACTGGTTTGACTCGTGCTTCAGATGGTACGGCATGCCAATCGTATTCGGTGTCTGACTTAATTTTCGGAGCACCTGAGCCATGGTGTCAATGAAAAGATGAATGTGACACATACACATTTGTTTCACAATGAAATGGGTACATAGGCATTTATGAGACAGGTTGGCCACATTACAAACATGTTGACATTTAAAGAAACATCAGAGTAACTGCTGAATGTTTGAAAACAAGGTCCAGCAATGCGGTGTGTCAGTATGTAATTCCTTGAAGCAAAATATTGAAATTCACTGGATCAACTAGGCAGCAAGATTTGCAACCGTTGAAATTGTTTTTACCCTACTAATCAGTTTGGTAAACATGCAAATGAGTTCACCCATGGTGTACACTATTGAATGTGTTGCATTTGTGTCCTGCCAGTCCCCATGACAGAGAACAATGCCTTACTTCTGCAGAGGTATCTATATATAGGACCATTGGGCGAAAAAAAAAAAAAAAAAATTTTCAGACATGGGATTATTGGAGGTTTCTTCTAGATAGAGGTGGGGAATTCCAAAGTTCCATTTACAAAAGTATAACACTAGAAAGGTCTTGTGTATTAAAATTATTGGAAAATTCTTTTCACACAGTAATTACCATGGTTACACTGTCATCTTTTTTAGAAAATATTTTTTTTCCAGCTTCCCTTTATTACTTTATAATAAATCTGATGGCAGCACTGGTATATAATGACAATTCTTTTGTATGTCAAATACTGTGCTGGTAAGAGTAGATAATGATGCAACAGTGCTCAGTGAATGAAACGGTGTGAGCATTAAAATTTATTGCCATGCTCTACAGTCACAAATCACGCTATCTAGGCATTAAGCTATTCTTACCAACTCCCAACTTCCTAACATCCTTTTTGAATAACTTTCAAGGTTATAAAAACGTTTAATATTACCATAGTGACTGATATTTTTGTGGTCTTCAGAAAGTGGACTTGCAGTTTGCATACCAAGTCTTGGGGCTCTATCTTAATTACAGAATAAGTACATTCAATTTTGAAAAAATACTTGCAAATGATTGGTGTTTTTTGCTTTTTCCAGGCCACAGTACAGGTAAACTAAACACACTGAGTAAAGAAAAGTTGCGTAAGCCAAGAGTTCAGCAACTTTTCTGATAACAAAATGAAACTTATGGGTCTGTTTGCTCTGCAAATGCATGTCCCAGGCCCTCAAACTTACTCCAGAATTGTGGCAATTTTCTTAAAACTGTCTCCCCCTCCATAAAAGAAGCTTAATTTCAAGAACTGGCATTAATTGAGCTTAATTGTTTCACCATTTCACACCAGATATTTCAATCTTCCACTGTGGGGAGTATAATAAAAAAGAAATTGTTTTTGGTGGGGAAGTTCTTAAAATCTGGTTGATTTAACATGGAATGACCCTTTGTTTAATTGGTTGATTCAGTAACTGAGGGGGCAACAATTACTTTTTCAGATTGGGCCTGGTAGGGTTGGGTAGCTATTTTTTATTTTTTTTTCCTCCAATCAAAGGAAATCATTGTCTCCCCCAACAGAGTTGTTTTTGGTATGTTTCCCAGCAACATTGGCAGTCCTTTTTTTGGAGATTAGCTGAAACGGTGCAATATTTTCTTTACGAAACTTGGATTGTGTATAAATCTCATGATGGACTGGTGCCTTCAACTATATTGTGTAAATTAATTGGATATGGTTGCTTGTTACTTGAATGTGCTGAATGGAGCGCAAAAAGCTGTGCCAAGTTATGGATGTTTTACATTACCTCCTCAAAAATTGCTGCATAGTACCTTTTAGCCATGTTTCATTAATTTCCTTGACTTGTATGATGCAACTAATGTGATAGCGTCATCTACACAGTACTGTAACTTTGGACTCGCCTGGTAATTCACCCGACCTCAATCCCATTGAGAATCTCTGGTCCATCGTCAAGTCAAGGCTGCAGCAAAAGGACTGCAGCACAACAGCCAAAGTCATCGATGCAGTTGTCCAGGAGTAGCATCACAGTGAAGAAATCAAGGCAACCTGCAAAAACCTGGTCAGCTCCATGCCAAAACGGGTGGAACTGCTCATCAGGAACCGTGGCGGACGCATCTCGTACTGTGTGCAGAATTAGATGCTATTAAAGTAATGAAAATCCTGAAAACCTTTTGTTTGGTTTTTCCCACTCAATCCTGCTTTATCCAATTAATTTGCGCAAGGCTATAGTTTGAAATTCTAAACTTGATGGCAGAAAAATGAATAATCAATCAAAAAAATATTGATTATTACAATATAGGGTCTACGGAGGAATAGATGGGCATTTGGGTTTGCAGAGGCATGTTTCGTGTGAAACTGCATTTTGTATTTACTCAGATTATCTTGGTCTAATATTAAAATCTGTTTGATCTGAAAGGTTTAAGTGTGTCGAATATGCAAAGATGGGAGGAATTGGGAAGGTACAAATTTTTTTTTTTCACAGCACAGTAGTGTATTGTAAAATGGCATTGCATGTCAGTGTTACCGGTTTAACAAGGTTATTGTGTGCGTCATTGGGAATGACAGCTGCAACTGAGAAACTTCATGTAACCAACAGGCTTACAACGGGTAACGCTGGCTCACGTTATTAAGTTGACATTAGCTCACGTAAATTTGAAGTATTCTAGGATTGACAGCTAACTGGTTCATTCAAATTTGCCACAGTAAGTATCAGAGGTTAGAAAGTGCATACTGGCAACCCTGTTTCTGATTTTTGGTTGTGTGGCAGGATGAAATTTCAGATTGGCATAGCACTGCGATTTGCTACACAACACTGCATTGTATTGCAAACTGAATTGTATTGCAAAATGCCAAAATTTCTCCCCTAAGACACAAGGAGGGGTAAGACCCTCAAACTGCAGTTGTGGTCTAGGTCTAGATGGGCCTGTTTTTTTTTTTTAAGGCGCATAAATAGGCACCTTTTTGTACAGTCTCCTTTCTCCTCGTGCAGCTGTTGTCGCTGATTTTCTCAGCAGCTCTGAGAAAGCGCTTCGAGGCTGAAATACCAGAGTCGTGACCCTCACCTGGCATTATGCTGCCGACTGCTCCCGACTGAGAATAATTCTTTCACGAGGGGAGCTGGCAGTACTCTGCTGTACCTGGGCAGCATTCGGGCCATTTAACGTCGTCAACCGGCTGCAAGAGCCACCTGTGTCATCTATAGGCTCACATTTCTCACGAGTGTAATCCCTCCTAGTTAATGCTGTCTGCCTCTCGCAGCTGGTCTCCTGTAGCTTCCGCATCTCCACACGGTTCATTTTGCAGATCACGTTATGAACAAATGTTAGGAGACATTTTGTAATGTAACCTTCTGCACAGCCAATTGCCCATTACAAGCCATTTCACATTCTGTCCCTTGTGACATCACAAGGCAAAGAGACCACCCAGAATAAAGAGGGAACTGATTAACTTGTTGGCTGAAGTTGATCAGTCCTAGCCTCTGAGAAGTCACTTTTCCATGTGATTTCAAGAAGGAACAGATCTTTTAAATGGATAATACTTGCTAACTGGCTGTGCATGTGTTGACTTGATGGGGAACCTTTAAATGGTTCCATAATGTTGTGTACATGAGAAAATACCAGGTGTGTTGGCACTTGACATTCAAACCGCCTCATTAATAAAAGCTAAACCCAATAAAGTTGGATGGCGAATTAAAAAGCTGTTGTATTTTCTCAACTACATGTATTGTCGTGATGCTTATTAAATAGTGTTTTAGAACTGCTGTTAAATCCTTTCAGGAACATTTAATTGTCAAATCAACAAAAGATGCAACTTGATCACTCCAAAGTTGCTTGGAAATTTCACCATAGTAACAGATGGTAGTGTGCAAACCTGTGTCGGGATACAAAAAACTTAGTATACTGAGAGACAGAACCATGAGTGCCTAGAAGAGCTATAATGGGCTGCTTGTCTCTGATAACATTTGTTAGTCTTGTGCTGGTGGATATTTCCCCAAAATAAAACGCACGGCTTATAAAGATCTTCTTGGATAATGTATGTACGTACTATATTGTTAGGCTTGGGTTTAAGGTGACCGGTATTTCATTATAATGCACAGTCTCAGTGGCTTGACTTACCCACCAAAGTATAAAATAAATGCCTATGATTAGAATGTTGTAAACTCAACCCCCCATTTCTGATGTAACGAGCTTTAGCAGCTCTAGAATCCTGACTCGGAATTTTGTTGGAAAAAAAGAATATTCCAGTAAACCTGCTCTTCAGAGCAGTGTGGAACCTATGGAGGGGACTGCGCCATGGCTGAAGGCTAGCTGATAATGGGCAATAAAGGTGCTAATGTCATTCTATTGGGGATGTCCAAGTTGGCTTAGTCCGCATGCCATCGGACCCCCTTAATACGGCCCTCTCGAGTGTAACGATAAGGTGACAAGCGTTCCCACTCACACCGAGCTAGCACCGCCACTTGAATCAGATAGGACCACAGCAGTAGTATGTGGAGCACTGCTTGTCCTGAGATAATCAGTCAGCCGTCTGTCTTATCGCTCTGGCATGTAATATGGGGGCATATTACCATCATTCTGTCTGTCTGTAAACTCCCCCCTCCGGAGCATCACTGGAACGCTGTTCAATTTTTTATTTATTTTTTTTCGTAAAACTTGGCTGACACAGCAGACGCGGTGTAGTTGTGCAATTTGCTATTTTGGATTTTTAAATACATTTTTTACCCGTGCCGATTGCATAAATTTAGACGCTTTTGGCACTTGGCTGAGTTTGACTGTGGGTTTTTTGTCTCAAGGCATAACTTGAAAAGTGTTCAATATTTTTTCATTAAACTTGACTATTTTTAAAGTAAGTTTTTATATTTTGATTTTTGTCTTTTTTTTTGTTTTCATCAGCTTTGTTTTGATATGAACTTCAAAGTGACTGGTAAACTTAAAATTCTTGTATTTATGAAATTACACTTTGTTTGATTTTGCTGGGGTCTGGGCGGGATCTGCCATCTCATGGCTCTTGTTTGACTGAGAGAGAGAAGAGGATGGGAGGCAAGAGTTTAAGAGTTTGACTTAGTAGCGGTTACAGCTCTTGTATTGTCCATTGGTTGCTATTGAAGGGGACGGAAACAACAGGTGCTCGTCATGGAGTTGGGCAAATCTATTTCTGGCTTGCGGTGACCCGCAATGCGGCGTTTCTGTAGAGTGGTCTGCAGATGCACCGCGGGGCCGGATAGCAGCGTACATGCCCTGCTGGGGACTTCGTCAGAACACCCCACTAATCCGGTTTTTCCCCTATGCAGATCTCTCTTCGACGGCAGGCACTCATTCCCTCTGCCCCGTTGGCATAGCGGTAGCAGAATTTGCATTGAGCAGAGCTGCTTCATTGTGTTATGTTATAAGGTGTACTTCATTGTTAGTGAGAGATTTTTTTGTGTCAGTGTTTTTTTTTTTGTTTTGTTTTGCCCTAAAGTACTTCAGGTCTTCATGTGGACTGTTTTATCGGTCTCTCTGTTGGTCACTGAGTAAGCGTGTGTATTCCAGAGCTTACCTGCTCTGGTTTTTTTTTTTTTTTTGCAGTGTGAATTAATGTTTAATTCTCAGCAGTTGAATTATCCATCTCTGCAGCTGGGCCTCTTAGCTGACTGTAGTCTTAAATGTAAAAATTGACTTCAGATGATGGCTTCAAAATGAAATTAAATGGAGTTTCAAAGTTAACTGTAGATATTCAAATCGAATAATTTTCTTTCTCCATTTTTTTTTTCTAGGTTTAAGTGGACAGCCTGCCGACATCAGTAAAAGAAAAGAAGCGTTTGGGCAGAATTTTATACCTCCGAAGAAGCCGAAAACCTTTCTCCAGTTAGTGTGGGAGGCGCTGCAGGATGTAACGCTAATTATTCTAGAAGTGGCAGCCATAGTTTCATTAGGCCTTTCTTTTTATAGACCTCCAGACGCTGAGCGAGAAAGTAAGTACCTTTTTCCTTCTGTCTTTCCTTGATGAGATGGAACTCCTTTTCTTTTCCATTTAATTTTCAAGTCTATGGTCTGGAAATGTGTTCTGTTGTAGGAGTACACCTGGGAGTAATATAGCTATTGAATGGTAGTATTCCTGCATTAAGTAGATCAGTGCCTGTGTTACACTTGAGGTGTGCCAATTTATTTATTTTTATTTTCCATTATTTGGAAGCGCTTGATTGGGGGGGGCGGAAGAGAGAGAGAGAGAGAGTGCCTATTTTTTTTACAAAGAGTAGTGGTTGGATTTAAAACTTATTTTCAGCTTGCATGGCTTCATCAAAATGATTAAAATATTTGAATTGTTTACTGTTCCTCCTGACAATTAACACACAGACAGTGCATGGGATATCCGTGCATTTAAATTATGGGGATAAATGACTGGTCACCACCTCCCGTTCATACAGTACATTACCTACCACTAAACATTGAAGTTATGTTAAACAAGTCCCTTAAGGAAGTGTAAAACTGCAGTGCCCTCCTACTACTATAACTGTTCAATTTAAACTGTGATTGTTTTGACCCATTTGTGCTTCTGTGGCGCATAAGTTAAGGATACACAGTAGAGCGTGGTGCATCTTTTGAGGGAGGCACGCTAATTGAAATGTTTCCTGTGTCGTGTATATGGTCGCGCTCCGGTAAGCGGCTGCAGTGTACTTCAGCTGTAGGGTGAGCTGAGAGCAGGTAGAGAATGTGTTGGGTACAGTAAGAAGGGTGGAGCTGGAATGATGCGTTGGGTTCAGTGAGACCGGTGGAGTTGATGTGCTGGTCTTGCGCAGATTGCGGGGAAGCCGCTGGAGGCGTGGAGGACGAGGGGGAGTCGGAGGCGGGCTGGATCGAGGGTGTGGCCATCCTCCTATCCGTCATCTGCGTGGTGCTAGTGACTGCTTTCAACGACTGGAGCAAGGAGAAGCAGTTTCGGGGATTACAGAGCCGCATCGAACAAGAGCAAAAGTTTACTGTGGTCCGAGGCGGACAGGTCATACAGATCCCTGTGGCGGAAATCGTCGTCGGGGACATCGCACAGGTCAAATACGGTGAGAGGCCTTTAAAGCCCATAACGCTCCAATCTTTTCCATTTTTCGTGTCATTTGCCTCTGCTAAGTACACTCACACACAGTGTTTACTGCTTGGAGGCTCTATGGTTTGCCTTTAAACAATGTTGAACCCATCTTTGATTTCCTCAAACTTTTATGATGTTTTGGAATGACTGAAACTAGAACAGGTCAAATAGGTTCACAGCTGTGCATTTGATTATCATACTATAAAGTATGGGAGTGTCTGCCTGGGTCTGTGTCTGTGTCCTTTGCATTTGATGAGAGCCGTTCATTCGAGCGACTTCAGTCTCCATGGGTTTATTGCTGAGGCACCAGTTGAAAGGGCACTGCACGAGTCGCTTAAATGCGCTGCGCTGTACGCAAGTTTCTTGCTTAACCCCTTCAACTGTAATAACTGTAATTTTTATCTCAAGTTTTCTCTTGCGTGGGTTCAAAGTCAGAAAAAAGTATTTATTTCTTATTGTGCTTCAATGTCACGTACATATTCTGGATCAGCCGGTTGCAGCGCTTCACCAAAGCTGTATCCCTTTATATTGGGAGAAATATTCAGATCCAGGGCGCCATGTATTTATGCCCACAACATGGCCAATGGAAAATGTTGAGATCTTGTACATCATGTTTGTACACATTTCCTTGTTTTTCAGAAGGACATAATTAGGATCATTGGAAATCTGCATTGGATTTTTATGAAAATTAAAATTGGACTGAAGTATCTCATGTTTGAATGCAGCAGCTACATGTGACGGACCCATATATGGGTCCTAAGGTTTAATGAGTTTAAATGCCAGTGGTTTTGTTGAAATTCGGTTTAGCTTGGGAGCTGGCTGGAGCTCCGCAGCATGTGTCGAGGCGTGGTCTGTGCCTTGATTTTCGACGACGGAGTGTTTGTGTTTCAGGCGACCTCCTGCCTGCTGACGGAGTGCTGATTCAAGGCAACGATCTCAAAATCGATGAGAGCTCTCTCACGGGGGAATCCGACCATGTCAAGAAGATTCTGGATAAAGATCCCATGCTGCTCTCTGGTAGGTGGCACTCCGGCTCTTAATGCCTTTATTTTCCGAGACGCAGCAGGGTGCTTCGTTTTGTTTTCCATGTAGCCTGTTTGTTCTGGCAGAAGGATACAGGTGCTTAACCGTGTTTGTTTTTAATTTCATGGCACTGTGACATCACTGTCCATCTCCAGCCCATTATAAATCCTTGAACTTCTACCCTGCGGCTTGTGCCTGTGCATTTCTAGAAATTGTTAGAGCTTAATGCATCCTTTATATCATCCTATTTTTTTGGGGGGTTTTTGTTTGAAAATACGAATGATTTCTTAAAACGAATTGGAAGACTATTTCACAAATGCGCTTTGCACTGCCTGGCCTTAAAAATTTCTCAATAATATTTTGTTGGGCAGCCTTTAGCTTTGACCATGATGCATGTTTGAGGTGGTACTGTTTACTGTTTTGACAGTCATATATAAAGCTACATACATTTCTTACCAGGGTTGCATTTATTTTTGGCCAGAATCTTGATCTGTATTTACAATGAAAGATTCAACCCACGACTCTGTCAAGCCTTTTCCTGCACATCTTAAGGACTTCAAATTGATGAAGTTTAGGACTCTGCAGTGCCCAAGTTGTGTGAAAATGTTTCCTCGTCCTCTCCGAACCTCTGTCTGAATTTGAGGCTGAGGAAACTTGGTATTGTCATCCTGGAATATGCCTTTGCCATCAGGGATTAGAAATGAGATTTACCTGGTCATTAGGTACATTCAGGTTGTCCACAAGAGGCTGTTACGGTGGGCGCTATGCATGACGAGTGCATCCCCTCATGAGCTTCCTTTCTTAGCCAGGCACCCATCACGCTGGAGTGGGCAAATCTGGTCTCTTGAAACTGCATGACCTTTCGCTATCACTCCACAGTCCAGTCTTTATCCTTTCTAGTAAATTGAAGTCACGTCACTCCTGGATAAGCAAAGCGCTGGAAGGAGCATTGCGATGAGACTCGAGCGTCGCTCAATAATCAAAAAGTCAATTAATTTGCCTGTAAAATAAATATGATCTTGGAATGGATTACTGGTCCCTAATTCACAAACTGCTTATCCAGGAGCTTACGGTAGTGTCACTTTCATTTTTGGATTAGTCTCCCAAACAAGTCACTGCAAGTCACATTTTGTGTGCGGAAATGCTCCTACTTTCACAAATGAATATAATAATGAGTTCTGTCTACTTTTTTTTTTAATAATAATTAGGATGAGACTCCGGGCATTTTGGTGATATCCGATCATGATCATTCATGATTTTTTGCATGATCCGTTGGACAGCTCTCAACCAAGTTCCAGTGATCTTCATGATCTTTTGAGTTGTTTTCTTTGCTTGATGTCGGCCTGTAATTTTCCCCTCCGGAAAAACCCTTTGATATATTTTCCACCACCACTGGATTTCGTCTTCCAACATTGTTGTTTAAGAGAGGAGTTGCTACACAGCGAAAATGTCAAGGTTTCAATCCTAATGGTGATTTATTTTTTTAGGCCAGGCAGTGCGCCTTCCTCTCTAACCACCACATACAAAGTATGCTTGATTTAAAAAAAAAAAATGAATAAAATAAAAATAATGGAAATCTCGCAGCATTCTTTTAGTTGACAGTAAATCCCAGTGAGTGGAGTTCTCGAAGACTGTAGTATGGGCGGCTGTCGCTGCTTTGGCGCCTGCGCGGTGTCCCTGATATACCTGATTGCAGCGTATCTGAGAACTCCGCTGGGAAACGGTGTGAATTTCTATGCCGTAATTGTCACCCACTTAAACATATGTGGCCAGGCAACCTGCAGTCTGTTGTTTGCAGTCACAACAGCCTTCGCGCCGGCCCTGTGTTAGGTTCGCTCGCTGGCTTGGCTCATCTCACCTTTTCTTTTTCATTGGTTGCCTAACTAGTAAGTCAGGCTGGGTGGTGAGCCTTCTCTGTGATAAGGGATAAGATAAGCAGTCAGAAATATTTTTAGTCAGGTATTATATACTGGGGACTAATATAAAAAGTGACTTATTGATTTGAAGGTCACTGAAACTGCATTTTGATGATGTAAACCATTCTTTGGCCAGCTGTTTGTGTTGGTGGGTAATGGCCTTTAAATTTTAGCTTGGAGGGCCCCTGCGGGGCTTATCTGGTTTGAGGGATTAGTCTTGCCCAATTTTATGGCTTGTCTTGGAATTAATTCTGCCACTATCAGTGCTCACTGTGGCAGGGGCGATGTAAAAATTCAGCAATGTTGCCCAAGTTCATGAGGGTTTAGTGAGCGTGGATCCAGTTTAGTGGGGTTTGATAAGCACGGACTCAATTAAGTAGTATTTAATAAGTATGGATCTAATTCAGTGGGTTTAATGAGCCTGGATTCAGTTCAGTGCATAGCATAAATCCAGTTCAGCTGGGTTTAGTAAGTATGGACCTAGTTAAGTGGGGTTTAATAAACATGGATCCAGTTCAGCAAGGTTTAATAAGTATGGATTCAGTTTAATAGGGTTTACGAAACATGGATTCAGTTCAGTGGGTTTATTGAGCGTGTATCCAGCTCAGTGGGGTTTAAATCAGCACCAATCAGTGCTTTAGGGACAGGTGGTGCAGTGGTTAGGGGTTATTAAGCTGCGGAATGTTTTTCCGCTCAACGTGTGAGATGTAGTGTGATGTTTAAGTGGTGCTTGACATCACCTGCTTCAGAGAAGGGCCTGTGTTTTTCAGCACTCTTCAATCAGTAGCCAGCAGTCCAGCTGAGGGCCGATATGCAACTGGGTATTTTTCAATGGGAGAGTGACTATATTTGGGCTTGTCTGGGCTTCAGGGCGGTGGTAACATTATAATACGCTTCCGCTATAGGCCCTGGTTGCCGGCTTGATGAAGAGAGGAACTAGAGAAATACAAGCTCTCATTGCCGGCTTTGCACAGTGGGGAACTCCCTGCAAATCTAATCAAGGGAGAACCAACTGTGACGCCTCCTACAAAAATGACTGCCTATCTCAGGCTGTCAGGTTACAGGATTTTATTTCCTTATTTTTTTTCTGTGTTTTCATCAGCTATACAGTACCTGATTTTTTTTAAATTTTGTTTTATATCATTTATTTGTTTATTTTTATTGGTGAATAAACTAAAACATCACAATAACGTAACAACAATTCCTCCTAAAAATCAAACTACAGGCATCTTTGTTTTGAGTGTTTATGAACCATATCTGTGGGTGTCCTAAAGACTCCTGCAAGTATATGGATAATATCGATCTGCTGGTAAGCCACTGGTGACAGAAATGTCCTTTGACCGGTGGGGAGGGTTAAGCAGTGTTCGTCTGCGGCAAAGAGTGTACATTTGTTATCCATGGCTATGCTCATCCCTCAGACCGTGAATTCATGCTTCACTCGACCACTACTGTAGTTTTTCTATGTAGAACAAAGTTGAATCTGTAATGAAAGGCCATTTTAAGTGGTTTCTGAGTGTATACTGCTTTTCTTGCAGGAAGTGAACACTGGAGAGTTGATGGTGGCCTCCCACTTTAGAGCAAATGAATAGAGGCTTGTAATACAACAGGGATGTAACAGGGACTAATTCGCAAATTCTGCTTTTTTTATCTTCAAAATTAAAAAAATAAATAAAATTCCCATTTTTCAGTCATGAAAATCTGATTTCATATCTACAGCATTCTGACTTTTAGTATTTCCGAAACTGAATTGATCTTATTCATGATGCATTCTCCAGAACTTCCGTTTTCAGATTGGCCAGCTAAGGCACTTCCGGTCAAATGTCATGCTGTGTGGGCGGTGCCGCGGCGGCAAGTTTCAACACTGCGGAAAACAAATGACTTGGATATCGCGGATATTCGAGATGTCAGATAGCTTGTAGTATAGTTATAATAATTAATAGTCCGTATACCTGTATTTTGTGTAGCCCATTCGGCTAATGGAGCAAGGATGAAGCAGTCTTGTAGCCTAAGTTTCAGCGGTGGTTCAGTGGTTGACGGCTGAACACTGCTGCGTCCCTTTATGTAACTCGTTGAGACATCTGCTGTACATCGCTGGTTAGTTGCGTGGTTGGTTCAGTGTGTATCACTATCCCCCGGGAGTGCGAGTGAGTGATCGTCTTAGCTCTTTGATGCACCTTCGCCAGCTCCCATTAATGGTAGTTTGGCCAGTCAAACCATAACATTGCATTACGTAAGCTTACCAACAAACCTGGTGGACCTTTATTTTCCTACCTCACTTTTGCACACTTTAGTATGAAGCATTATCTCCCTACATTTTGACTTCGGTGAATGCTTAATTAATTGGTTACTGTGGCCAGCATAAGCACAGGTTAACAGTGCTAACGCAGCTGGGCATCTAGCACTAAAGCTAAATCATGGTTATTTCAGCAGCTGCCCAACTAATCAATGACCTTTATCAATATTAGCGAACGATACCAATACGACACGCAACTTTTCTATTGGGTCATATAATTAAAGGTGCTTCAGGACCTCGATGAGGAGCCCTTCCTTGTAGTTTTACTTTTGTTTTTTCAAGTACATGGAGCGTCACTGGACACCAAATATAGCCGAATGTGGCTAGTTAGTGACACTGTTTTTCGTTGTCGTTTGGCTTATTAGGTTAATATGTAATGCATATTTCCAGGAGTTCAATCAGGATTGTGTTTTTAGTCCATAATTTGAAGCTGAAAGTACTCTCAGAACTCATAGATGGTTTCTACAGATGAAAAAAGATTTATTAGTGGTGTGTATCTACAGCGATTATGTTCTTTTTTTTTTTTTTTTTTGCTATTGCACAGTACATTCAGGGAAGTCTAAATTCATAAAATCCCATGAGCATGTGACTTTGTGGTATGATTTTTGGAGTTGACTAAGAAGTCAATGATTTTATTGATACATTGGGTATATTCAATGAATGTTATTTGACTTTTATCTGAGTGCAATAGTGACAGATTAAATTCTTTACAAGCTTGGAGCTTGTGACTAATTTTGACTTAGAAATCAAAGATTGCATGTGTTTGTTGGCTTGAATATACATTGGATAATAATTCTGTTTTTTATTATTTTATTGAATTCTTAGTACACTTAGGGCACTAAAAATCAGTAAAACCTAGGATCTTCCGGCGGCTTCGCACCCCGTATCCCCCTACCAGGGCGCTGCCCTGGACCCAGCTGGGGGCCAGTGGCCCCCAGACCCCCGGCTACATTTTCAGATAATTTCACTTCACCCAAATCACATCCCTGATACAGAGCCATAGGCGAGCTGTTGTACTTTGAAAACAGAGTTTCCTTTGACACGCAGTCCCTGATATTATGGGTCTGGACCATCTGCTTTGGCAATTGCTCTCTGGCCTTCGGTTCTCTTTACACCTTCCGCCCTGGGATACTGTTTTATCACACGTCCGTCTGTCTGCGCATCCGGCGTAATGCTTTACCTCTCGTCCTCTATCCTCCTCAGGCACCCACGTCATGGAAGGATCCGGAAAGATGGTGGTCACCGCCGTGGGGGTGAACTCTCAAACTGGAATAATCTTCACTTTGCTCGGGGCCGGAGAGGATGATGACGACGATGATGAGAAGGAGGAGAAGAAGAAGGAGAAGAAGAAGGATAAGAAAAGTAGGTGTGAACGTCCGGTTTGGCTTCTCCTCCCGCGGTCAGTACAACCTTGTCATTTTATCCGTTGTGTTGTTCGTATAATGTTGCTTATTGGAGGACCTGGGCAAACTTGCGTGGCTACTATGGATTCATGGTAGCCACGCTAGCTTGTCGTCTCAGCCGCCTCTGCGTCCGTAGACACTTCCCTGTAGATGCTGTAATCTTTGACCAGTTACTTTCCTATGCAGCATCGACATGTATTGTACTTAAGTTATGATGCCTATCAATTTTAGTTGCCATGGTGACAGTATTGACCGAATAATGCGCAAATTTCTGCTGACAGAGATATTTCCTTGTGGACGCAGTACAGCCTGGAGAAGCGGGCCTTCAGGGGCTACACCCAACCGAAAGCGTAGACTAGACGTGACTGTCTAGTTTTCATGCATTTTCTCACAAAAGGGCTGGACTTCGTGCTCATTCCCAAACCACCTGCAGATCTTACTGGGGTTGTGTTCAAGAACAAATGTGTATCTGGTTGCAATATTGAAAGGTCCATTTGTACTGAGGCTGTTGGCCATGTAACTGTGCCATTTTTGCATTCCAAATATTGTGAAATTGGCCGTGTGTCCAGCTCTTGGCAGCAGGGGGAAGGAGATGAGATGAGTTTGCTAATGGGAAGCGAGTGGAATGGTAATGTCTCTGTAATTGTTGTGGAGAGTTATTCAGGGATTGCGTGGGCAGAAATGGGTTTGTTTATGAAATAACGTGCCCCGCTTTCCCTGGAACTCCAGTTCTGTTGGGGGAGTTGTCTGGCGTCCGTCCATCGGAGCTCCGTGTTCCAGTGATGGCTAAAATTAAAAGTACCTCTAGTCTACTTTCAGCTGTTAGAGATGTATGCTTTCTTGCAAAATGCTCAACAATGCTGACAATTGTGCAAGTGGGTCAGTTACATGTAGTTAACCTGGTCTTGTATGGTTAAACACCACACCAGGTTTTTGGATTGCTGCTGTTTACATATTACGTGAAACATTTTTCATTCTCACACTCCCGATTGCGAGAGAAAATCATGTTTTATTGACTGGTTGCAGATAAGGTTCATGCCAGGGCTTCCTTTTTCAGAACAAGAGAGTATCTCGCTTGTCATTCCAATGCTCACCATATTCAAGGTGAGAGAGCCTGTATATGAAGGTTTAGCTCTGCGTGAAGATTCATCGATAACACAAAGCATGGGCACCTCTTCAGTGCTAATTTTGAGTAAATACTTTCACAACAGCAACAAATCTTAACATCGAAACTTGGGCAGCCGTTGCATGGCACAGTGTCTTTGCGGAGAAACCGCAGTCAACTTCCTCTCTCTGCCTTGTACCGTTCATCTTACCGTTTCTCCAGTAGCAGCTAGTGAGGTAACACTTGGGCTGGTTTCAGCATCTCGCCGTACTTTGCGTTAGACACAGGGAGATTATCTTCAGACAAGTGCAAGCTGCTATTCTCATACCGGCGTGTCAATTGCTGAAAGAGGAGGAAGACGCATCCAAGTGCGATGAATGGGAATTGATTTAATTAAAGTGATGGGGAGGAGGAAGGATTTCATGCCAAGGCTTTCGCTTGTGAAAGCGTGAACCCAAGACTGTAGTGCGTGAACATGGCGTGTGTGTTTGTGTGTTTGTGCTGTGCGTGCATGAGCCCACGCGCCCTCGCAGCGACCGTTCTGTATTTGCGTGGACGGATGCGAGGTGCTACAACTCAGGATACGGAGTTAGAAATGATTACTACATAGGCCCAGTAACAGGAAACTGCTCTGCAGGCAACTGAGCGCTCAATCCCTTTGTGACGTAAGGTCACGTGGGCCTGACTGCGAAACTGCACTAACTGTATTGACTCATGATGGAACTTCTGCGAAAGGAGAAATCTGTTGCTGTTACTTGCACGCGAGACGCCCCTTTCATAATGATGGATGTCCAGCCCTGGTTTTTGAGTTCAGTCGTTCGGTTTCTTTCCCTACAGACAAAAAACAGGATGATTCTGCTGAGAAGCACAAAAAAGGTGAGACCTGCAGCTTCAGAGATGCCCTTAGATGTGTTTCCTTAGATGCATTGGATGTGCTTCTCTGACTTGTAGTGTCCTTCCCCTGGTTGCTCTGCTTTAGCACCGGCCAGTTGTGCTTCCGGTGCAGTGCTAGAATGTAGACTAAAATCCTCCACCCTGTAGTCGGATCCTGTTCCGAAGTCCTAATGGCTGCATCGGGTTTCCTCGTGCATTCCTGTGCTGTGAATAGCTTGGTATGTTAATGCAGTAGAAAATGGCGTGTGTTTTTGTGTGCGCGTGTGTGAATGTATGTTTGTGTGTGTGTGTTTGTGTGTGTGTGTGTGTGTGTGTGTGTGTGTGTGTGTGTTTTTGTGTGCGCGTGTGTGAATGTATGTTTGTGTGTGTGTGTTTGTGTGTGTGTGTTCTTGTACTTGCTACGCACTGAGGACCGGAATGAGTTTTTAACCAACAAAATGAAGTCTTTTTTGGAAAGTGAGGACATTCTTGCCAGTCCTCACCACTACAAAGGCAAATTGTAACTGATTAGTTAAGGCTAGGGGTGAGGTTACAATTAAGGATAGGTTAAGGTTATGGTAAGGGTTTGGATTAGACATACATTGCTTATTGTTAACATTAGAGGAAAGGCTGTCGAGACACAGGAAGAATGAATGGAAGTCAGTGTAATGTCCTCACAAAGATAAAGGTACAAGGATATGTGCGTGTGTGTGAATGTTTTTGTGTGCGTGAGTGCGTGCGTTCCTGTCACGTGCGTCAATCCTAGAGCAGTTTGCAGCACACGCTTTGGTGCATTACTTCAGCGTTTCTGATGCGTTACAGCACTGTGCATGCCACTGTTTACATTGCCCCTCTTATAGCCTCGCAGCGTCGATCGCCACATGCGTTCCTGTTGTGTCTGCACTCCAGTGCTCTCCTGCTGCATATACACGTACACTATACCATTGCGGAATTATGCTTGGGAGATGAATGCGTGCATTTTCATGCATTTCTGCACGGCTCTGTTCAGCTCTCCCGTATGCTGCGTGACCCGGGCAATCGGAGTTCACTTGGCTGTGTGCATTTTCCCACTGCGTAGCACACGGACCTGTGTGTTCCTACTGCCAGTGCAGCCTGTTGTGTTGGAGAGAAGCAGCAGGTGTTGCTGAATCCAGTTACAGTGATTAGTGAGATTATATGTGGAGGGGAACACCAGCTGCTGCTCGCCCCACCCCCCTTATTCTCTAATGGCGCTCTGAGAACTGGTATAAAACCTGACCGAGGGCGAAAGTCGCGTAAAGCCGAAAAATTTACGCATGTGTAAATCAAGGGACAGTCTTTCTGGTATGAACCAGGGCTGCATCATCAGTATAAACCCCGTCTCGATGCACCATCGTATGACCTCAATCTTTGTGGTATAAAGCCGGGCCAAGATGGTTCCCAGGTGTGTTGTCTGTCTTTCACCCTTTGCGTAAATATACATACTGGAGTCCGTAAATTGGGAAATTTAATTCCTAAATAATTCTGTAATTGAATTTCCAAATGTTTTGCTTCACCGGAATAAATTCCGGAGTCTCGGTGACACGCATACTGCATTATGAAGCCTAAATGGGCTCATGCATTAGCAGGAAAAAATTGGCATTATTGATACTCTGTGCAAAGGGGTTAAGATGGAGTCCAGGTATAAAGCTCATGCTATATATGCATGTGTTGTTGGTCTGAGGTATGGTGTGATTCCTAACCGGGAGAAAGACTATTTGGCATAATCTTTGGTTTTCAAGGAGAGGTGAAGTTTTTTTTGCATAAGATATGTAGCTTATGTCCCTGAAACCTGCGATATGTCATTGCTCGTTCTCCGGATGGTTGAGATTGAGCTGTGAGAGAATATGTGAATTCTGTGCCAGGAAACGTGGTTTCGTTGCGAGGCAGCAATCCCACGCTCACCATTCTATGAGAAATTAATCCCCTGTCTGGGATTACAGGCCACGTAAGTGCACAAATCAACCCCTCCCATCATGCGTTCTGCAGTCAGAGCAGTTTAACTGCTGTGCTGCCTACCCACTGTTGATTAGAGAGGGAAAAAGTGTTGCATTTCAGTGCAGGAGAGATGAGGTGCCATCGCGAGTGCTGAGCAAAAGCTCAAGTGTCTGACCTGCAGAGGGACTCTATCACTATGGTTACTCAGTCAGACGGACAGGCCGATGCGCCAGGTCACGAGGTCGGGGGGGAGGGGCCTGGAGCCGACTGCCTAATTTGACCTTGGCTTTGCAAACATGTCTGATGCCAGTGCTGTATTAAAGCCATGGTACCGGGTCGGCTAAAAAGACTTTTTTTTTTTTTTTTTTACTTTTTTTTGTTTTGCTAATTATAATTGGTGGTTTAATGTTATTTTGGAGAAAGTTATTGGTTACCAGTTAAAAAAACCTATTTGTTCACACAATTTTTATTTTTTATTTATTTTTTTTTAAACCTCACAGTAGGGGCATTTGTTTTTGTGTTTTTCTGTGTATCTGCCAGCAGTGTGGCACAAAAACAATTCGATTAAATTACACTAAATTTTTCAGGAAGGTATGCAATGGTCCAAATTGGGTCAAGGAAGGTTGTGGTCACCAAGCAACTGGGCGGGGTCTATTACACCGGGCACAGTTTGCTTCTTTGTAGGGTGCTCTAGCTTGCGTCTGGACGTGGTGCGGTTTCTCTACACGTTATGACAAGGGGAGAGCGATGAGGGGAGGCCGGTTATATGTGTGCAGGTCACCCCTCTGACCTCTGTCTCCCTTCAGTACCTGCTGTCCTTGTGTTCAGTGTCTGCCTGGTTGTACTAACGCGGCTCTTTTCCCTCCCCAGCGAAAGCCCAGGATGGAGCAGCCGTGGAAATGCAGCCTCTGAACAGTGAGGATGGGGCTGAACGAGAGAAGAGGAAGGCCAACCTTCCCAAGAAAGAGAAGTCTGTTCTCCAGGGAAAACTCACCAAGCTGGCAGTGCAGATTGGCAAAGCAGGTGAGTCCAGGGGGAACGGCAGACTAAGGATGACATTTTTGCCATCGGAATATCTTGACCTCTGTCTTGTCCTTAAATCGAAGCAGGGACATGATTTTCCCCTGTGTCGTTGCCCTCAGGTCTAGTGATGTCCGCCATTACCGTCATCATCTTGGTGGTTCGGTTCGTGGTGGACACCTTCTGGATCCAGGGCCTTCCCTGGGTGAAGGAGTGCACCCCCATCTACATTCAGTTCTTCGTCAAGTTCTTCATCATCGGCGTCACCGTGCTGGTCGTGGCTGTGCCGGAAGGTCTTCCGCTCGCTGTCACCATCTCGCTGGCGTACTCTGTCAAAGTGGGTACCGTCCCCTCTGAACGTGCGCTCTCCTATCTTTCTTCAGCATTTCATTGCCTCCCAGCATCTGTCTGTGAAGCTATTGAGACTTCAAGCAGAGTGGCGTGGTTAATCACTTTACTTACTTATTTTATGTGTAATGAGCTAAATGAGGCGATGTGGTGTTTTACTTCCTCCAACCCTGCAGATGTTCCCACATTAACACACTGGGAGTTTTGAGACAATTTAAAATGATAGTGTTGGTTTTTTGGTCTATATTTGTGAGTAGTGGTGCCTTTTGGGCTGCCGAATGCTCATTAACTGGTTTCCACATGATAACAGTGGCTCCTGATTTGACTTGTTTCCTCCAGAAAATGATGAAGGACAACAATTTGGTGAGACATCTGGATGCCTGCGAGACCATGGGCAATGCCACGGCCATCTGCTCCGATAAAACTGGGACATTGACGATGAACAGGATGACCGTGGTCCATGCGTACATCGCCGAAAAGCACTACAGAAAGATCCCGGAACCAGAGCTCATTCCAAACAGCACCATGGACCTGCTGATTGTCGGCATCGGAGTCAACTGCGCTTACACCACTAAGATCATGGTGAGACAGAGCACGCTCTGTCTACCGTTAAAGGAATAGACAACAGAATTTCAAAATACAGTTTGTACAATAGTTTTTGACATGATCTAATGATTCATGTGAATGTTTGAACATATAGAGCTCATACAACTAAGCTATCCATCTCCAAAAGTCAGTCCTGAAGCAGAACTCCCTCATCATCGACGATTTTATGAAAGCCGCCATTTCAAAAATATTTCAACAAATCAGAGAAATCTTCGCGGAGATGCTGACGTCACAACGTCACATTGGTGCAGCACGTAGAAGCTATAAATGGCAAGTGAGACTGCACAAGCATTGGGATGGTTGTTAAATTACTCACTAAACATTTTGTTTTATTGACTTCCACTGAGTGCTATACTTGCAGTCCTAATGAGCAAAAATACTGCAGTACTTTGAATCATTCCCGACTACAGCGTCGGGCACGTCCGAAAACCCGTTGAAATCCGCAGTTGCTTCACTGTCAGTGGATGCGAACAGGTGTCCTTCGTGATGTCAGTGTCTGGGTCTGCACTATGCAGTGGTATTTCTATCAAACAAAAAATATTCATTAATCCAATAACAAACCAGTGTTTTTTTTTTTTTTGTTTTGTTTTTTTTTTCCCTTTTAAAAAAAAATAGACATTTCTTCAGCGAGAGTTTCCTTGTAAACGAGTTTCCCCTCTTGGCAGCAGTCACAATAACACTCCCGGCACTTACGATAATAAATTAACAAGTGCCCCATCCTAGATCATACTGCTAGAGAAAACAAACCCAATCTGACAGAATGTGATTGGTCATCATAATGTTACCTAAGGGGTTTTAAATTATACTGGATGTGTACCACGGTTTCCAAACAGTCCTAATGGAAAAATATCAATTGCTCAGGGTGGCGTTCCGAAATCACGGATGTTAACTTGCGTCGTATGAACCATTGACGAACTATGTAAGCTGCTTGCTTAGTTAGCAACTACGCTTTTGGTAAATGCAATGGTCTGCAATGGACAGAAATGGCGCTTCAAGCAGTCTCCTTTAGTTATTGGTCAGAAAAGGCTGGAAATCAAAATGCCGCTGAATGATTATTACTGATATTCACCAAAATATTAACCAAAGCATATTTGTTTACATGGGTTCCAGCGGTCAGCTCTGCACACATTGGCTGATCTGGAACGAACAGCGTAGCACCTCTGGTTTATTTATATCTTTGCCTTCTGTGCTGTAGAGTGCAAATTCACCCTTGCGCCCATGTGACGTAACGCATCGCCCTAACGGAAGGCTGCATGGCAGCTCAGTAGTGGCCTTAGGACTGCCACACAAAAACACTCACAACTTTTTAATAAATGGTCAATTATGCCTGCATTTTCTTATGGGCTGTCAATATTACAAGCTATCAACCTCTGCATACATGTACGTTCCGTTGTCTATTCCTTTAAGATTTGCGGTGCTGCATTTTTCTTGTTGTAAAGAAAATCTGCTTGTGGAGGTTGTGACCCTGTGCTCAGACCATCAATGAAACATCAACACTCCTGAAATCTTGGCACTCTGCTGGTAAACACAGATGATGGGAGCATGTTTATAATCTACACCAGGGGAGAGTAATTGCTGTCCTGGAGGGCCAGTGTGTTTGCAAGTTTTTGCTTTTACCAGTTACTAAATTAGCTTATTGGCTCCAAAGGCAAGTATTATTTTGCTCATAGATTAGATCAGCGTAAAATGTTTAACTTGGAGTCATAAGGAACGGTTTTTAGTGGTCAATCATGAGCTTTTCGAGAAATGCTTCTAAAATGTGAAATTTGATAAATGGTTTGACGAATTATTTGAAGGACAAAAGTTGGTATGAACACATGGAACAGATGCGTACCTGGTTGCCCTCCTCTTTTCAAGACTAATAATAATTTAGCCGCCGAATAAAAAGTACCATATCTTTGCTTCGCAGGGGGACCGTAGTATAATATTAGTTTGCATACCAGGCTTTCAGTGGTTAGGATAACCTTCTGCTCGGGGACTGGCGCTGTCCACCAATTGTAATGGTGATTATTTGTCATCACTATATAAGGCGGTAGATATAGGTACAGGTGGTTTTGGGGGGTAAGTGGCATCCTATTAATCTTGTAAGGACTTTAGATGCATTGTTTTTATTCATGTACTCTCGGGGACTTGAACTCAAATTCTGGAAGGTCGCTGCGTCTGCTGGTTTTAGCTGCTAATTGAATGTAAATCCCGTAGTCGCAGCGGCCCTGTACGACTGAAGTTTGAGACCTGTGATGTAAGCACTTTTGAAGTAACTCTGAGTAATGTGCACGTTTTTTGCGGCTTCCTCTCCTTAGCCTCCAGAGAAGGAGGGCGGGCTGCCGCGGCAGGTGGGGAACAAAACTGAATGTGCCTTGCTGGGCTTCGCCCTGGATCTGAAACGGGACTACCAGGTGATCCGCAACGAGATCCCAGAGGAGAAGCTCTACAAAGTCTACACCTTCAACTCCGTCAGGAAATCCATGAGCACGGTGCTGAAGAATGCCGATGGAAGCTACCGCATGTTCAGCAAAGGAGCCTCGGAGATCCTCCTGAAGAAGTAGGCTGATGGTGTTGTATTTTTCCTCATCCAAACCTTTTCTGAATTGTTTTAACACGCCTTTTGCCTTTAGATTCCAAGCTTGGCTCCCTGCCCGTTACATCACGTTCCGTATTATGCTATGCAGATCTGTAGTGTGGAGGCAGATACAAAGAACTGCATTTAACTTCAGTCAATGCAATTCTGTAAGGAGTAAACTTTATTGTATGCTACTGTTAATAGTTGACCTTAATTTCTGTTATATTAGATTCAAGACTGAGGGATCTTTGGTAGGAAAGTTAGTTGAAAAGCAGTACTTGGAGAAGTCGTTCAGCACAGACACACATTCCATAATGACGGCCCTCGAAAAAGTGTTTGATGTGTTGACATGTAAACTCAAGGCGTCTCCCTGCATTAAGACAGACGAGCGAGAGAGAGCCTCACTGTTCTCGCTGACGACTCTATTGGCGTCCAGGTGCTGCAAGATCTTGATGGCAAACGGCGAGGCCAAAGTGTTCCGGCCACGCGATCGGGATGACATGGTGAAGAAGGTGATCGAGCCCATGGCCTCCGAGGGCCTGAGGACCATCTGCCTGGCCTACAGGGACTTCCCCGCCTCAGACGGAGAGCCCGACTGGGACAACGAGAACGACATTGTGACCAGCCTCACCTGTGTGTGTGTGGTGGGCATTGAGGACCCTGTCCGACTAGAGGTGAGGGGCCTGGCTTGACTGTGCTTGTGATATTGCTCCTGCAAAAGAATAGCTGCCAAGCTGAAATGTACATTAGCGCACACCTACTTTTGAGCATGAGTACAATCCTATATTTGTCCGTACGGAGGTTCGCTGGTACGATGTTTGCCTAGGGCCGTAAACGAGGCTGCCTGATGTAGATTTATGAACTCCAGCGTGATGAGATGATGATCTCGTGCTTCAGGTTTTACAGGAACCACTGTCCATTTAGACTTCACAAAAATAAGTCTTGGTGGAGGGTTTGCAGAATTGGCACTCGCTAGAGTCTTTTAACTGCAAAGCTGAAGCACCCTGGTCATATTTTTTTCTGGTAATTTGTTTATTTGTGATTCTTTGTGTACCTATTAGAACCCTGGTCCTCAAATCACACCCTATGAGGTCCGAGTACTGCTGGTTTTCCACCCTCTCTTTACCTGGAAGTCAGGTGTTAACACAGTCTGGCCAATTAGAGGCACTAACTGTTCATTTACTTGCCTGGGATAACAGAAAACCTGGGCTGGGTTTGGGTTCGAGGTCCAGATTTGAGGATCCCTGTATTAGAATATTTATTTGGTCGGGCTGGGTCTCTAATCTTCAGATTTTATCACGACAAGTCTGTCTCTTTGTCTTAAATGGAGAGAATTATCATCATTTAGCACAGGTCAGTGTGATAGCATGTTTTGTTTGGTAACCTTTGGGGTGGACAGCCACTGTTAACAGATTGGTGTGAACTGTCGTCTTGTGTTGAATGGATATAGACTTAATTATCTGGAGCAGGTCAGTCCTTTTTGGCTGGGGATCCTTCTTTCATCTGGAGATTGAGTCTTCTAGCACTTCCCTTTGAAGCCTGTTGTTTTCCTCTCTTGGTGGTTTAATTCATTTTGATTACGCGTTCATCTGAAGTGCTTCGCTCCCCGAGAACATTGCTGCAGCAAAACAAGTCGTTAATGGGTCCAACTTTGAGCCTTTAGAGATTGCAGTTAATTTAGTTTGTCTCGGTTCGCGGACTTTGACAATTATTTGGAATTGAGGGTGCGGAAACAACCTCTTAAGATCAGAGAGGGTGCACCCCTGGCCCGGCTGGCTGAGGAGGAGAGTGTAAAGGTAAAGTGTCCTCCTTGAGATCGTGTAGCAGATACGAGATTCAGTGCTCGTGCTTCAGAGCGCTGGAATATCGAGGTTCCTTTGAGTGACCAACGGCTTGTCTGCTTGCCCAGGTCCCAGACGCTATCCGAAAGTGCCAGCGCGCCGGAATCACGGTTCGCATGGTCACCGGGGACAACATCAACACGGCCCGCGCCATCGCCACCAAGTGCGGTATCCTGCAGCCCGGCGACGACTTCCTGTGCATGGAGGGCAAGGAGTTCAATCGTAGGATACGTAACACGAAGGGAGAGGTGGGTATTGCCTGCGCCATTTGGGCTCAACGCTGAAGGCCATCCGTACCAGCAATGGAGCCACAATGGACGAATCTTTTCCCTTCTCTCCTTCAGATCGAACAGGAGCGCATTGATAAGATATGGCCCAAGCTCCGTGTTCTGGCCAGGTCCTCTCCCACTGACAAGCACACGCTAGTAAAAGGTACGTCGGGCACCTGTCTGGAGTTGCCCAAGTACCTTATGCGTTGCTCTTGAAGTGTATTGTCCACAGTGCATCATTTCTAGCTTAACTGGGAAAAATAAAGTTGTGTGTGTATGTTTGTGAATGCTTACGCACTATTTGTTTTAAAAATACTGTATTTCCTATGAAGATCTGATATCTTGATGCCCTCAAATTAAAGCGAGGTGTTTGTAATTAATTAATAGTTTAACTTCTGGAGCACAGAGCACAAATGAAAGTCTTTTTTAGAAAATCTCTCTGACTGCACAATATATCCTGTGTCAGGCTGAAAGATGAGCGCCGAGTGTCTGGCGGAGTGCGGTGTCTATAGTAGGAGTTGAGTGGGTGTACAACAGAAGTGGTTAATGTGACGATGGCTGTCCTTCTCTTTGCCAGGTATAATCGATAGCACAGTGGTGGAACAGAGACAGGTGGTAGCAGTTACCGGAGACGGCACGAATGACGGACCGGCCTTGAAAAAAGCAGACGTCGGATTCGCAATGGTATGCATTCGTTTTTTGTTGCACTATGGCTCTACTAGATTTTTTCTCCTTGTTGACCTTCTGTTCTGACCTTGTCCTCAGTTTTACTTTGTGCGTTCTGTTCTGAGATGGGTTTCTGGTCTTAAGAGTGAGGCAGTGCATTTTGAAAGGTTTGCAAGTTTTTTGGGCCACTTCTTATTGGAAGATATGTCCCCTCTTGATGAATAAATATAATTAGTTTCCAGCACATGTGGGGCACTCAGTAGCTATGAACAGAAATTATCTGTAAAATTGCACCCTTATCTGCGCAGAATGCAAATAAAGTTTTCAGCAAATTGCAGTTCTGCACAGCTGAGATTGTGACTGCTGTTCCTTAAAGGCTGTTTTATACTGACTTCGTCCTGAGGGTAGTTGGTGTGATTTGCATTTTATGGGACTGTCACCAATGGAATGAGCATTTACATTATCGGTCAAAAGTTTTTGAATGCCAACAATTTTCAAGCAGTGAGAGTGTGAAAGTTCAAATGTAGATGCCTTTTTCTTTTCACAAAAAAACTTTCAGAGGCTTACAGTAATCCAAGTAGCAATATTTCTCAGTAGCAACTGCTTAGCAGATTAATGAATCTCTTCTCTACGAGGGCAGACACGGTTCCATGGGTTGGGACCAAACACCACTTGGGAATTTTCCTAAGATGCGCTGCTATTGTGGTTTGCATCTCCTTCCTTTCACATCCTTTGCTGTAAATAATGGAAATGATTATTTTACCTGTTTATTTTACCCAACTCCAAAATTTAGGTCACCATCCAGTGCAATTATATTACTTTTGGCTTCTTACTATTCATGTCGCCTTGAATGATTTGAGTTATTTAAATGAGTTAAAACTGTGTGTATTTCTTTGAAACGAAGAATGAAAACGAGTGATTTTTTTTTTTTCATCAATAGTGTTGTACTTGTGCATACGTAGTACGCATCACTTGAGTCTTGTAATCAGATTTTTGCCATTACAAGGATCATATTTTTTGTATTTCTCTTGGATAAAGTAGACCAGTGTAATCAGATCTCCTTGGCTAATGTCCTGATAAATTTCTTAATTGTTATTTAAAATTCTCTCCAAAAGTGAACATCATCCTAGTCAAATAGCCAGACGACCCATCTTCATCTGTGCGAAGTGGGCAGCCACAGGTTGCTAACTAAGCACTTCCACATTTTGGTGGAGGTGTACCACATCTGTATGTAAATGGGTTTCAACCTTCTCACATACCGTACATCCCGCACTGGGCTGTTTTGACGTTAACTCTGCAAACGGCCTGAAGGCAGAGAGTGTGTTCACAGGAGGTGCTACTGTATGTACAGGTGCCAGTACTAATGAGTAGTACGTGTTCTATGGGAAACCCCCATTTTGCTTTGCTAATGCTGACGTGCACTCCCAGGGTATCGCTGGCACGGACGTAGCGAAAGAGGCGTCAGACATCATCCTGACAGACGACAACTTCAGCAGCATCGTTAAGGCGGTGATGTGGGGGAGGAACGTATACGACAGCATATCAAAGTTCCTGCAGTTCCAGCTGACCGTCAACGTGGTGGCCGTGATCGTTGCCTTTACTGGAGCCTGCATCACACAGGTCAGCCTCGGCGGCGTAAATAAAATGCGAGCGTTGCATGTAAAACATTCCTCAAACATCCAACTGCTTGCTTGTAATTCTGTTTGCTTCAGTAGAGACACGGCAAACTGCCTGTTTAGAGTATCATCTCAGTGGGCTCTTGTTTTGATTTTGTGGGTTTCCTGCGTAAAATACTGCAATAACTTGCGCGTACACACGCGTTCATTGGTGCGTAAAATGAGCAGCTGACTCCGATGAGAATTACGTGCTGTGCCGCTGGTTGAACTTGCCTGAAGGCCTGCATTACCGTGCGCGTGACCACAGCGCCCTCTAGGGACCGCAGTCGGTAGGGGAGCAGAAATCTCAGGCATTTTGCAGCAGGCAGCCAAAAGGCGGTTTGCACACTGGTACAGCGTGTCCTGTTTGCGAAGTGACATCAGTGCACTGGAGTGCCCCAGCTCTCACTTCTACAGCGGCTGTGTGCCAGTGGGGCAAAGGTTGTATTTGTGCCCCAAGGCACTCAACGCTGCGCTGTGTGGTACATGGATTGTGTGTCTGTCACAGTCTTAGGACTGGCTGACATGGGCAGTGTCAAACATCACAATATTGATTGAATTAATACTGCAGTATATACTGTGGCAATATTGCTGGGATAACTATTGCTACCGACTTGCATGCAGCAAATATGATATCGTCGTTAGTAACATGAATATTAAGTTCAATCAGGTGGAGGTGACTAAAGGAACAGATAAGACTGTATATTACCGTTTTGTACTGAAGAGACGACACTCATTCCATAAAAAATTCTCTTGATATTCTAAATCTCAGATGGTATAATTGTTGTATATCTCGATACCAATGTAAATCAAACTATTTCCCAGCCTTACGGGATCTCATGGTGTGCTGCAGAGTTGGGAAACGGTGGCGGTCTCGGTTTCTGGTAATTATACGGACTGCAGGCCATCATTGGCCCGCAGATTTTGGCCCACCGATCTTTCAGCTGCTTTCCTTGAGACTTGTAGGAATAATGGTCAAAGATTATTTGTTCCCAAATATGAAGCATTGGACAAATCAAATTTACATTTTGTTAACCTGCTAGTGAACCAGTTTTGTAGAATACAGCTTTTTGCCTCCTGTAGCTGGTTCGGCTTCAGAACTGCCATGGAGTGGACAGTGCGCCCATTTTCAGTGTATCTGCTCCTGAAAACTTATGTGTACTTACTGGAATAAAATCATCATGGAGCACATCTAGTAATTGAGGTGGTATGGTGGCACAGTGGTTGATGCCTGTTGGTGTGATTGTGTGAGTAAATGATGAGTGAATGGTGTGTAAACCCTGTAATGGATTGATGAGCTGTCCTTTCGCCCATAGTTGGCTGGGATAGGCTCCTGCTCCACTGCGACGTTTCCGTGGAAGAAGCGGTTTCGATCATGGATGGATGTAGTAATTGAAATGCATGCGTGTTCTTAAGAGAAATGGCTTCATCGAGCCCTACCTGATGTTGATTATATAATGTGGGCTGACACATTATCTGCGGCAGTAGGGTGCGCATATGTACTGCAGTATAATGGCCTTTGTACAACCAAGTCTGAATTTTTTGGACATAAAGTTTTGAAGGAAAAAAATAAACAACTGTCTAGTTTAGTAGTTAACTATGTAAACTACCAATGTGACTGTTGTCCATTTAAAAAAAAAAAAGGCATCAGCAAATTATTACTAAGAAGAACCTTGAAATGGCAGGAAACTCCACTGTGTTTGTTTCATTTCTCCGTTTGAACTTTGAGAAATGCTTGGGAACTTGGGCTTTGCGGCTGACCTCTGACCTCCTGCAGGACTCTCCGCTGAAGGCGGTGCAGATGCTTTGGGTGAACCTCATCATGGACACCTTTGCCTCTCTCGCTCTGGCCACCGAGCCGCCCACCGAGGCCCTGCTGCTGAGGAAGCCGTACGGCCGGAACAAGCCCCTCATCTCCCGCACCATGATGAAGAACATCCTGGGCCACGGCGTCTACCAGCTCACCGTCATCTTCACCCTGCTGTTCGCCGGTGAGACCCTGGTTTTGGCACAAGGGTGTGATCTTATGAACAAAACATCAATAAAAAAATGAAATGTATTCTTGCTACACAAGCATTTCAGTTGTTCTGTCCCCCAGTCATACACTGTTACACCAGTACCTCGGAGCACTGAGAGTTCTCCTTTCATGACACATCTGGTCACACCAGTGCCTCGGAGCGCTGAGAGTTCTCCTTTCATGACACATCTGGTTACACCAGTGCCTCGGAGCGCTGAGAGTTCTCCTTTTATGGCACATCTGGTCACACCAGTGCCTCGGAGCACTGAGAGTTCTCCTTTTATGGCACATCTGGTTACACCAGTGCCTCGGAGCACTGAGAGTTCCCCTTTTATGGCACATCTGGTTACACCAGTGCCTCGGAGCACTGAGAGTTCCCCTTTTATGGCACATCTGGTTACACCAGTGCCTCGGAGCGCTGAGAGTTCTCCTTTTACGGCACATCTGGTTACACCAGTGCCTCGGAGCACTGAGAGTTCTCCTTTCATGACACATCTGGTCACACCAGTGCCTCGGAGCGCTGAGAGTTCTCCTTTCATGACACATCTGGTCACACCAGTGCCTCGGAGCGCTGAGAGTTCTCCTTTTATGGCACATCTGGTTACACCAGTACCTCGGAGCGCTGAGAGTTCTCCTTTCATGACACATCTGGTCACACCAGTGCCTCGGAGCACTGAGAGTTCTCCTTTTATGGCACATCTGGTTACACCAGTGCCTCGGAGCACTGAGAGTTCCCCTTTTATGGCACATCTGGTTACACCAGTGCCTCGGAGCACTGAGAGTTCCCCTTTTATGGCACATCTGGTTACACCAGTGCCTCGGAGCGCTGAGAGTTCTCCTTTTATGGCACATCTGGTTACACCAGTGCCTCGGAGCGCTGAGAGTTCTCCTTTTATGGCACATCTGGTTTCACCAGTGCCTCGGAGCGCTGAGAGTTCTCCTTTTATGGCACATCTGGTTACACCAGTGCCTCTGAGCGCTGAGAGTTCTCCTTTTATGGCACATCTGGTTACACCAGTGCCTCGGAGCGCTGAGAGTTCTCCTTTCATGACACATCTGGTCACACCAGTGCCTCGGAGCACTGAGAGTTCTCCTTTTATGGCACATCTGGTTACACCAGTGCCTCGGAGCACTGAGAGTTCCCCTTTTATGGCACATCTGGTTACACCAGTGCCTCGGAGCATGACACATCTGATGACTTTATGAAGGCCAGACCAAAAAAAGTCATGTCTCCGGAAACCTGTCCTGAACACGCTGACTCTAACAGTTTTAGACTACTCTTCCGACTTTGTCGGCTGGTGAACTGAAATTCTGCTTCCTTCCTTTAGAAGGGAGCTATATTTAACTACCTGTGGCTCTTTTTTTCTAATCAGTGGATGAGTTGTTAATGCAGGAAAATGATTTTGAATGGGTCAAGAATGGGCTGCTTGTTGGTTCTTGTCTTCCCGTGACTAGAAGAACTGGCTACACTTGTTGGTGCAGAGTTTTCATCGAGTTTTTGGGTTGCCACTGATCATCAGTTTCAAAAAATGTTGTGTGTCTTTGAATCGTTGCACTCACCAGCTGGCACAGTTGAACAGTTGTCTATAAATTTTAGGGTCAGCATGTTACTGGAAACGCAGGATTTTTATTTTTTTTTCTTGCCCAACCCAAAACAACTGAAGTTCTGAGGTGTTTTTACAACGCGTTGCCAACTGGTGTGTGTTTATTTTCTGCGGGGATCTATGTGGACTGTTTCTCCACTGTGGGAGGTTGTTTTTCCCAGTCAAAAAGTAAAATCCAGATTTTAGACGATTTTTCTGGGCTCTTTGTCGGTGCTGGACTTTCAGTGTCCCTCTCAGAGTGGGGTATGAAGGGATTCTTTGTCCCCTCTGCTGTGTGAATCCCCCGCAGGGAAGCTACCGCATCATCTGATCAACCCGTGGAGCACTGAAATAAACTTTTTAAACATATACGCCTTGTACTGTTGAAAACCTATCAGGTGGCAACTTCTTTTAGCCGTTTGCGCCAAATACAAATAAAGCCAATATTTCCTGTTATGCATGAGCCTATTGAGACTTTATAACTCAGTTTTTTTGTCACAGAGTGTGTGGAAAATTATTCCTGTCAAGCAAGACATTTGGAAATTCTATTTAGGAATTTCAGAATTTACGGACACCGGTGTCTCTATCTGCTCAAAGGGGTTAAAAAAGCCTTTTAAGTTGCCTCATGATAGATTTTCAACAGCTTTGATTTTGATGGCTTGCATCACTGAGCAACAATAGCTGCGTTTAGCGCTCTAAGGGCTAATGTGAATTCCCCTCATTTTCACTGCAGATTTAGGCCCACTGCATTCCTGTTATTTGAGGTCAAAGGCATTAAATTCATTTTCCTACAAGTAATGCATAGGCAATCTAGTTTGTTATTGATGTTGTATCTCAGTCGATAGGGCGGAGTGCCCCATTACCATCCATTTAAATGACGTTTCAGCCATGTTCAATTGAAGAATTAAACCTGTTCGTCCTCGGTGTCTCTTCGTAGGCGAGAAGATCTTCGACATTGACAGCGGGAGGAACGCTCCGCTGCATGCGCCACCCTCGGAGCACTACACCATCGTCTTCAACACCTTCGTCATGATGCAGCTGTTCAATGAGATCAACGCCCGCAAGATCCACGGCGAGCGCAACGTCTTCGAGGGCATCTTCAACAACATGATCTTCTGCTCCATCGTCCTCGGGACCTTCGTCATCCAGGTGAGGGGCCTCGAACCGGAGTTAGGTGGCACAGCATTCCCCCAGAATTCCTCCTGAAAGACTGCAGTCGGTGAGGTCCAGGGCTTAGGGATCCCCACACAATGCCACTGTTGGCCCCTTGATAGCCCCGTTTGCCCCACATAATCAGCATAAATCGTTTTACTGCTGCATTTGTTTTTCAGGTAATCTATTGTGCCCAAGTTGTCTACACTGTGTAGCAGAAAGCGTGTAGACACTTCACTGAATCCCCATTGACATGCATTGAAAATGGACACTGTTGATTTGGAATGAATTGGTCAGTTTGCGCTGATTGGACAGACTTTCTGCTTTAATTTGAGGATATTTTCATAGACTTTGTCACGATGTGGAAACTCATGCCCTTTCTGTTTGCCCGCACCCCCCCCCCCCCCCCCTTGCAACTCCAGTTGGTATTCATAGGGCCTTCAGCACAGGAGAGGGGTGAAGGGTAAACAAAGAGCTACAAAATCCTAATAGTTGGAGCAGATTTGCATCACATCACCCTCAAATGGAAACAGAATGTCTGTCCTTTCAGTCCATACTGACCAATACATTCCAACTTCAGTTAAAATGTCAGATATTCAGAATGTAAAAACGTCCATCTTCTACCTATTTTAGTGAGGTTTCAGTAAAGTGTCCATGCACTGTTGGCGATATGGAGTATGCAATTACTTCTGCTGCTGGGAGTGCTTCTTATCTCTGTGGTTTTCAGATAATCAGTTTGTCTTCTGATGCAGTTAGTTGTACATTGCTCTTAATGACAGAATCTGCGAATAACGTAAAATGTAATGTGCTGTATAACTGACATTGGTCACCCGTGCACTGCTGTCCCTCATCTGCTGTCCCAGATCATAATCGTGCAGTTCGGAGGGAAGCCGTTTAGCTGCGTGGGACTGACCATCGACCAGTGGCTGTGGTGTGTCTTCCTTGGCTTCGGTTGTCTTCTGTGGGGTCAGGTGAGCACCTGCTGGAGGCCTGCTCTGTGAAAACCTAAAGCTGAACATCAGGCTCTTTAGGAGTCATTCATTTTTTTCCCATAATTTTCACAAGAGCACAAAGTGTACTCTTTAAACCTGACCCACCCCCCTAAAAAGCGTGCAAAGAGAAATGGCGCTTTTCCACTACATGGTACTGGCTCAACTCTACTCCACTTGGCACCAGGTACTTTTTTGGGGTTGCTTTTCCATTAGAGGATAGTACCGCCTCCGTGGTACCTGCTCGTCATTGTGACGCAGCATGTTACTGCCGCGACGGCATCCTCAGTTATATCAAATTTACTTTTATTCCGTTGATTTTATGTGTTTAAATCGGGGTACGCGCACTACCATCACCACGTTTATGGCACTCAAGTCTGCGAGTGTTCAATTGTAATTGTATCCCCCGAACGAGTTCGAAGGATACTATGGATTTGGCCTCGTCACGCGTCCGCGTCCACCGCGATTTTCTTGTGAACGCTCTACAGCCCACATAAGTGCACCGATTCTTTTCAAATTTTGCAGGGACATGTATTATGGTAAGTTCACGACACCTTTTGATTTTGGGTACTCTGGGACCAACTGGGGGGCCTTCGGGGGATACATGTACTCGGTTGCCGAGTGCTCTAGTTTCTGTTTGACATTCTCCTGATGCATATGATAGCAGCTGGTGTTGTGACCAATTCGGTCGCACATTAAATAACGTACCACTGAAATCATCTGATACCTTTCTTCAGAACAAAATGCTTCATCAGCACCGTAGAGTCATTTTCAGCACAATTTTCGTAAAATAGGGGCAGCACAATAACTTTCTCAAGGGGAATTGGGGAACAGAATTGGACACAATTTCTCTACGAACAGGATCACAGACAAAGAAACACATTTCATAAATGTAAAAAACTTTTTTTCCTAATGCAAAAATGAAACAGGCGAGTAGAGCCGGTACCGTGTAGTGGAAAAGCGCCTAAAGTGAGTAAATGATGATCATGTGACCCATTCCAGCTAACCAGGCATAATGTACCAAAGATCAAACCTGAGTAGTTTGTCAAGTCATACTTGTATTTTTCAGTTTCTCAGCTTCAGTTTGATGCCTGATTTGAGAGCAGTGTGATCTTTAAAAATGATGCATTAAATATAATAGGCCTATTACTTGCTGCTGAGATGACACCAACTTCAGCTGGGGAAAGTGCACCCTCTTGTGGTGCGAATCCCATCTGCACATCTTGGCCTTGACCTTCTGGGCCGCGGTTGAGGATATCGGGTTATAAAGTGTTATTAAAAAGGGGTTGCGTCAGTCATCTCAGCAAGCGCCTAAGCGCCTGACAGGAAATGCGAGGTAAACAGTGTGTTCTGTCTGCAGCCGGGCTTTGGAAGACTACCCAAGCTGCTAATATTACTTTACACCCCTTATTTAATCCATTCCTAAGCTGCCTGAACACCTGTTGCCATCAGTATATGCTGTGCCCTTGCTCTTCATTCATGCTATATTAGTCAGGGAGGGTTCTGTGTTCGTACTGTGTTGGGGGGCTTCCCCAGCATTCAGTTTCCAAGGAGCCTGTGTCCTCGAATGCCAAAAAAATTTGAGAGCCGAGGTCGCAGATCAGTGATTTTAGAGTCTGATATACTCCGGTTTAATTGTCGCCCCAAAACAAAGTCAGGCTGCTGCTATGAATTCGTGGTCATCATCTCTGCCGTCGCATTCATGGAGGTTTTCTTGTGGAAGCTCTGTAGGCGCCATTTCATTTGATTCCTTAGTTATTTGCTGTAGGTAAAGGTTATGGTTAGGACACAACACCTATTGATTTTGATTGCCGTGGCAACAGAATTGGTCGAATGAAGCACAATTCATGTGGAAAATGTGCCCGTTTCAGTGTATGGCTTGTGAATGCACAAGAGGTCAGCTTTCAATATGTCACAAGTGGGCACTCGGGGGGGGTGGGGGGGGGGGCGACTGGACTGTCTAGTCTCACCTAGTTTGCACCCCTCATTGTTTAGAAGCTAAAACTCATAAATAGGACGTCTCTAGAGCCTTTTCTGTAGGCTGTGCCTCCACTGCTCCTGACCTGACCTGCTGATTGTTGGAATTTCCCACGCATAATCAATTTGAAATGTTCTTAATGAGTTGCTTTAACATGTCATCAGTGTTATGACTTTGTTAATACATTCTGCTAATGTCATGGGAATGTTTCCTGTTTAGTGAGGTCCCCACTGTACCTCCATTAAAGCTTTGCTCTTCCTCCAGATCATCTCCTCCATCCCCACCAGCCGCCTGAAGTTCCTGAAGACGGCAGGACACGGAACCCAGAAGGAGGAGATTCCTGACGAGGAGCTGGAGGATATGGACGACCTGGACGAGATCGACCACGCGGAGCGCGAGCTGCGTCGCGGTCAGATTCTGTGGTTCAGGGGACTCAACCGGATCCAGACCCAGGTACGGAAGGCAAAATGTTCGAGCACGGACCACAACCCCACCCCCCCCTCGTCCCCGAGTGGCCTTATACGTCTCGGCTTTTCTGTAACTTTACCTGCCCACTCCTCTCCCAGCTTTACTTCTGGAGCCACTTGGCGCTGTAAGCCCTGTACCTGAGCTGTGTCCGCTCTGTGGCTGTTGACTACGGCATGTGTCCTTACAGTAGACCTTGTGCTGATAACCTTTGGAGGTCCCAGTGCAGTATACCCCTCTCTCTGACAACCCTGACAAGTCTCACTACAGTATACCTCTCACTGATAATCCCCTCAGGTTCCAGTTCAGTATACCTTCCTCAATAATAACCCTGGCAGGTCCCATTTCAACATATATATATCTCAGAAGTAACCCTGGCAGATCCCAGATCAGTATCATTTGTTTTCAATCACGTGGTTAAAGTCTGTAAGGTCACTTATTGCCGCCATGTTGGATGATATACAGAGCTCTGCGACAAGTAAACATTTAAGTTTCAACAACAGTCGAGCGCTAGCTATGTAGCTGTGCATACTTTTCAAATATATTGAAGTATTCACGTAATTCTAGTTTTTATCTATAATAAAAGCATTTATTAAAGTTTTGTAAATAAGGATATATCACTTACTTGAGTATTCAGCATTCATTTTATTAGCGGTATGTTTGATTTCGCTAAATTCGTTAAGTCAGCACAAGATATTCGCAAATCATTTTTCTCTGCATTTTTTTGACATTCAATAGGTATCATTGCCGTGAATAGTAATAATGCTTGGGATCCTAAAGAAACACTCTTTGTTTCTTGTAGCATTATGACTGCAGTCTCAAACGGTGCAATAAAGGGGCATTATTTCAGCACAATAACCTAAGCCATCATGTTGCGAGACTTGGGGTTAAGGGTGTTAGTCTATCAACCAACATGTGGAATGTCAATTTAGCTGATTTGCACAATCGTGGCGTAGATTGAAAACTAATTGAAAAAGAATACTTCTCTCACTGATAACCCTGGCAGGTCCCAGTACATTATGCCTCTCTCTGATAGCCTTGGCAGGCTCCAGTACTGTATACCTGATAACTGGGACAGGTCCCTATATAGTTGTCCATGCTCCCTCATAACCCTGACAGGGCCTAGTACCATGGACCTCATGACAATTACTGCAACGGGGCGCAGGACAGTGGACCTCACACACCGATAACCTCAGTAGAGCCCAGGACAGTGGAGCTCACGCACTGATAACCTCAGTAGGGCCCAGGACAGTGGAGCTCACGCACTGATAACCTCAGTATGGCCCAGGTCAGTGGAGCTCACGCACTGATAACCTCAGTAGGGCCCAGGACAGTGGAGCTCACGCACTGATAACCTCAGTAGGGCCCAGGACAGTGGAGCTCACGCACTGATAACCTCAGTAGAGCCCAGAACAGTGGAGCTCACGCACTGATAACCTCAGTAGGGCCCAGGACAGTGGAGCTCACGCACTGATAACCTCAGTAGAGCCCAGGACAGTGGAGCTCACGCACTGATAACCTCAGTAGGGCCCAGGTCAGTGGACCTCACGCACTGATAACCTCAGTAGAGCCCAGGACAGTGGAGCTCACGCACTGATAACCTCAGTAGGGCCCAGGACAGTGGAGCTCACGCACTGATAACCTCAGTAGAGCCCAGGACAGTGGACCTCACACACCAATAACCTCAGTAGAGCCCAGGACAGTGGAGCTCACGCACTGATAACCTCAGTAGAGCCCAGGACAGTGGAGCTCACGCACTGATAACCTCAGTATGGCCCAGGACAGTGGAGCTCACGCACTGATAACCTCAGTAGGGCCCAGAACAGTGGAGCTCACGCACTGATAACCTCAGTAGAGCCCAGGACAGTGGACCTCACACACCAATAACCTCAGTAGGGCCCAGGACAGTGGAGCTCACGCACTGATAACCTCAGTATGGCCCAGGACAGTGGAGCTCACGCACTGATAACCTCAGTATGGCCCAGGACAGTGGAGCTCACGCACTGATAACCTCAGTAGGGCCCAGGACAGTGGAGCTCACGCACTGATAACCTCAGTAGAGCCCAGAACAGTGGACCTCACACACCAATAACCTCAGTAGAGCCCAGGACAGTGGACCTCACGCACTGATAACCTCAGTAGGGCCCAGGACAGTGGAGCTCACGCACTGATAACCTCAGTAGAGCCCAGAACAGTGGACCTCACGCACTGATAACCTCAGTAGGGCCCAGGACAGTGGAGCTCACGCACTGATAACCTCAGTAGGGCCCAGGACAGTGGAGCTCACGCACTGATAACCTCAGTAGAGCCCAGAACAGTGGACCTCACGCACTGATAACCTCAGTAGGGCCCAGGACAGTGGAGATCACGCACCGATAACCTCAGTAGGGCCCAGGACAGTGGAGATCACGCACTGATAACCTCAGTAGAGCCCAGGACAGTGGAGCTCACGCACTGATAACCTCAGTAGGGCCCAGGACAGTGGAGCTCACGCACTGATAACCTCAGTAGGGCCCAGGACAGTGGAGCTCACGCACTGATAACCTCAGTAGAGCCCAGGACAGTGGAGCTCACGCACTGATAACCTCAGTAGAGCCCAGAACAGTGGACCTCACACACCAATAACCTCAGTAGGGCCCAGGACAGTGGACCTCACGCACTGATAACCTCAGTAGGGCCCAGGACAGTGGAGCTCACGCACTGATAACCTCAGTAGGGCCCAGGACAGTGGAGCTCACGCACTGATAACCTCAGTAGGGCCCAGGACAGTGGAGCTGGCACACCGATAACCTCAATAGGACCCAAGACAGTGGACCTCATGCACTGATGACTTAAGCAGGGTCTAATACAGTAGACTTTGGTCAGGTTGCTGCTTCAATTGATATCAGCTTTGCTAACCGACGTAAATTATTTGAGCTTACTACAATTCTGAGCAGTAGTGTAACATAACCGACTGGCATAACCTTAGCTCTAATGGTCTACTAATGCGAAGATACTAATGCAAACGTATTGTAGTTATCGGAAAATAATCTTCAAAGGGTCAGTTGTCCAATGGGGGGAACATTTTTGTGAATATTTGACTTGTAATTCGGTCCTAACTGTTGGTACACTGCCCGGCCAAAAAAAAAAGTCACCGTTTGGAAGTTAATGAACAAATTCTAAAATTGGATCATTATTGCGGTTATTAATATGTTTCAGATGGCAATAATCATTTTAACCCTGGCTGATGAAGTGCGTCGCTATTCATTTCTTTCAAAATCATGTTGGAAAACACATTCCCAGATGGTGGAAAAGATATTACAGTATTTCAGAACGGGCAAGTTATTGGCCTGTATTCAGCAAAGAAAACCATGAATGACAAAACCAAGCAGGAGGAATCATTTTCACAAACAAATTTTCCACCACAAAGTCCTGACCTTGAACATAATAAAAGTTGTTGGGATGTACTCAAGACCACCGAGTGGTTCAACCATTATGTTGAGAAGATCTTGGACAAAAATTATGGCATTTCTGATATAAAGAAATGTTGTGGCATTGCATATAGTTGTCAAAACAATGAAAAGACGAATATGTACTGTAATCAAAGCTACAGGGGTTCCAATAAATATTTGAGTGTGCGACTTTTTTTTTTGGCCAGGCAGTGTATATGGCTTGTTTTATGTGTAACAGCAGATGTTGTGCACTGTTACCCATCTAGGCTGAGTGATGTAATGGCAGACCAATCAAACAAATTAGGAATTTAACCAGTAGCTAACTGATTTTCTGTTAAATTTTTTTTTTCTTAAATCGAAGCCTTAAGTAGTTTTTCCAGTAGTCATTGTCCTGGGCAGCAAAGCAGTCTTTGGCGTGTAATTTTTCGCTTCTCAACATATACTGTATTTTTACCAAACCAAAAACTGAATCTAGGAGCTTTGAATTAAAGTTATAGTTTGTTCCAGTTAAATTGAATCACCTCAGAATTTGCTGTTGCACGCATCTGAAGATGATTAGACTCCGGTTTAGTGAGGCATCACAAATCAGTCATTCTTGGTCTCCGGTTTGCGCTGACATAAATGCTAACTCTGATCATCTGTCCCTATGAAGCTGCATTTCCACCAAACGCGAAGCAAAATTTCTCCTCGCTTAATTTGCGGGAGTTTGACCGCTGGACAATTTTAATTGTATCGCTTTTAAGCTCTTCTGCATTATTCATGCGAAGATCTTATTCATTTCTATGAGAGAACAACCTGGCAGTGGATTGACACGTTAAATTCACACTGCCGATCGATAGCAATGCCAGTTGAGCCTTGTTTACATTCAAGGGGGCGGTACTTCCCACAGTGTTGCTAAATCTGGCGACTTTCCAAATCATCTTGGCGACTTTTGGTTGGTTGGTTTGGTTGGCAGCACTGCCATCCTACAATCTCCAAAAATAGTCAAGCTCACGGCGACGGTAATGTTGCTACGCTATCGTCACAAACATTTAACTTTATGAACATTGGGCCGGCTTGAGAATAAAAATATTCACAAAACTGAATGTTGTCATATCCGATGTTGAGCTTGACCGCTATTTTGTTGTGAAACTCAGATCTGTAGGATATTTGACACAGCTAGCTTGCTAGCTAAGGTTTGCATTATATCAAGCAATGCAGCTTTTTGCGGCTTAAATATGAAGCTAGGTAGCTTAGCTATGTTGCTGCTAGTAGCAATGATGCTAATCAGAACACCGCTGAATTCGCGCAAAGTTTTTGCAAAAGAATATTTTGACGTAGTGAAATGAGAAATTTGTGCATTCGGACCGTTGCCACGCAACACGATGCGAATGGCTCATGCTGTCTCCCAAGTGATGGGGCCGATTCATAGTCGACGCAAAGGCACGCAAACGCATTGCGACGCTTCACAACGCTTTGGCCGCCATGATGCGTTCGATTGTGTAGTCTGATTTTTCAATAAGCGAGGCAGCAATGCATGTAATACCATCCGTCGTCAACGGCGGCGGTATTGTGTATAATGCACTTACAATATTTTTTAGCCGACACAATAGAAGACTGTACTGAAAAAAAAAAAAAAAGAAAAACTGATACTGTTGGGTATTAGTGATAGTGCCACTTCAGCAGTAATACATTTCCACACAAATTAGATTCAAATCAGATTTTCGGGCGATATGATGGCGCTCGCTTCGTTTGTGCTGGTTAAAATTAGCCTTGATGATTTAACCAGTGACTGCCTAACGTTAGCCTTGCGTCCGGGCATCTGTCAGCCTATGGACCGGTCGTGCTTTCTAAACATCAACATATTCACAATCTTACGCTACATAGGCGAAGTATTGGTATTAACCTGTAGCTAGCTATTTGGAAAAAATGCAATCCATTTATGGCGTAAGGTCGCTATTTTTTCTGCTTGTTTTTTTTTTTTCCCTCCCTTTTGCTTGAAAATTGTCAGGGACGTCTTGTGGTACACGTACCCTCAGCACTCACCTCCGTGGAAGTTTAGCTTTCCATAAATGATCCAATTACCCCATCTACAGCCCTAATTTTGTTTTACAGCATTTGTAAGCCCATTCTATTATAAAACAGCGTTGTGTATCAATGATGCTGGCTTAAAAAAAGTTACGGCCTATGACATGGGTCTCATTGATAACGTCAGATGCAGCCGTGAAATCTTGAGTATAAATTAGGCTAATGCTAAGGGTTACTAATTTCATGTGGGCTATATTCTAGTGATGACCACCTTGACTAGTTGATTATAGCTGGCTAGGGTGTCATGTTAAGGTAAACCGATACTAGCCATTTAACGTTCACTTATTATTCAGGATATATCCATCGCAACGACAGTTAGTGAATTCCCTTGCCAAATAACTTGCTAATCGTTTGCTGTGCTGGAAAGATTCGGGAGAAGACTCGGGGGTCAGTCAGCTATCCAATCATTCTATAGAGATCTGTGAATGACACTTGGAATGTCAGCTGAAATGTCACCAGTGACGCTGCTACCCCCTACTGTGTGAGCGGTGTATTACATTTCACGTATCGCCCGTGTGGCTTGCGTACACTGTGTACACCATGAAAGGGAGTGCGTTACTTGCGTCGCTCGGATCCCTTGCTTGCGTGACTCGCGTCGACTATGAATCGGTCCATATGTGTCGCCCAGCGCGAACTAGCATCATTTCGCATGTATTCGCGTCTTTGCGTTGACTTTGAATGTAGTCTGGTTGCGCGAAAAATTTGCTTTGCGTTCGATGGGAACGCAGCATGAGGAATTCAAGCCCTCATGGCTCATTTTTTTCCCCCAATTTTTTTTTCCTTCTCTTTTTTCTAATAGATTTAATCAAAAAGTTTGTCTTAATGCGCCAGGTTGAGTTCAGCGCATTAGACGCGACTCGACTCAATTGGAAAGCATTGAGAACAAACCCTGTTTATCATGCTGCATGCACGTTCACACATCGCTGTGACCCCACCAGCCTAACTCTGCCTCCCAGAGGGAATAATCGGAGCCGCCAGAGGTGGCAGCGTTAGAATAGGCGGATGCCAAAGCCCGGGTGGGCCCGAGGTCAGGCTTAGTCCTCAGAGTGACGACGACCCCCTCACCTCCCCTCTCTCTGTCACTCTGCGCTAGCGTGTTTCGCCTTCCTTCTCTGTCGTGTCTCAGACCGCCTCTCCTGCTCTCTGGTTCCTTGCAGATGGATGTAGTCAGTGCTTTCCAGAGCGGGACTTCCTTTCAGGGGGCTCACAGGCGACAGTCCTCCACCTCCAGCCAACAGCTCGATGTAACCAATGTTTCTAGCCCTACACATGTAGCCTATTCTACTGCCACTGCCGGCAACGCCACCGCTACCACTGTGGGGTGTGAGTGCGTGTTTCCTTCGTGCATGCGACATTAACGTTTCCCCTAAGTTTTCCACACTCGTCTAACCTCTCATTTTCTCCCAATGTTCTCTCCGGTCCACCCCTTCAAAAAAAAAAAAAAAAGAAAAAGAAAATGACGCACATCCTCCATAATCGCCACCACACATTTATTGGTGTGCACTGTACTTTATACATGTGGGTTTCATTAACAAGGTCACGCGTCCTGCAGGTTTCTTGTTAGTTTTTTTTTTTTTTTTTGCTTTGGCTCATTTTTTTTGGAGGAGGCTGTGTTTTGAAGCCCCCCTGACCCTGCCGCGCCTGCGCTTCTGCCAGCCGCTGCGCTCTAATCCCGCCCCCCCCCCCCTTCCCCTCGGCTTTGTGGCTGCTAGCCTTACCTTTGTAAATTAGTTTGAGTATACGCCCATGTTCACCACATTTAAAAGCACTGCGGGTCCTTTGGAGGTGAGCACTGTTTGTCCTCTCTGCGTTGCGTTAACTCTCGCCTTTGCTGTTTACAGGCACTCCACAGGTGACTAAATGAGAAGTCTGGTTTTATTTTTTTTCCTAGAGTTTCTAGTGTTTTTCATGCTTTTACCAGAGGCTGAGAGATGTTTGCTGTATTAGCCTGCAGCAGTGAGGTCAGAACTGAGCCTCCATATGTAGATGAGGGATTTATACAAGGAGAAACTTGTATATACCAGCCCACTTCCAAATGAACTTTTCTCCATGCCCATGTCCATCGTCTGAAATCTATTCCTGTCTTTATCATCGTATAATCTTGTCCCTGTTGTTAATGATGAGATCCATGGTCTGGTGCCGTAGAGCGATGTTTAGTGTGTTGTTTTTCTGTCATCAGTTTCGTTAAGGTCGAGATCAGTTAGCTTTGTAAGCATCGTCTCCGATCACAATATTTTCCATCCTCATGTGTTTACAGTGTGGTCGTCTTATTCATTTTCTGTGTAACATCAGTCAGTATCAGAGCAATGATCACGTGTATCCAGTGTCTTTATTTTCCGGTGTGATATCTGGTATCTGCTGTCATTAGTGTGAAATTTATGGTCGTCTGTCTGTCTGATGTCCATTCTTCATTTCCCATTTTCAGTGTAATCTGCATCATTTCACAGAACCCAGTTCTCAGATGGACAGTTTTGGATCTGACTGCTCCAGACTACTCAGTCTTGCAGCTCATAATAATTGGTCATGAAGGCAACATGTCGTGCTGTTAGAATTGGGCTCAAGTTGCCTGCATGAGGATAAAGATGTTCACCAACCCAAATGGGTCCAATTTTTCCACTGAATCGATAGTCGTTATATGTGGATGTTATTAATAATGCAGACGATAATTCTTTGGGAATAGATGGCTAGATGTTTTGAATTGGAATACATCAACACATGCATGCACTCTAAATTCTGAGATGTTTTGGTAAATCGTAGCTGCCTGCATTTGGGTTGTTGGAGATCCTTGGGTGCGCTCTTGGCAAGTGACTAAATTGAAGTTGTGAAACGATGTAACAAAAAGCCTCGTTACCTACCCTGTCCTTCTCCTTTAGGATCTGAGCTGGGGTGTAACATTCTGCTTCGAACAACTCTGTCCTTTCGATTAACGGCATTTCTTTACAGGTGAAGGTGTACTCCGGACTGAAGAGGTTTCTTTTCAAATGTGCGCATGGCATTGACTCCGAACAGAAAAGACCTCAATACTGACCTGAACATGTTCCTCCTTAGATTCTGTGAATTGTGTCATGGGCTATACTCAAAGGTTTACAGCTATTGAAGCGAAGGTAGTTGTTGCTCTGCATGGGTCAGTCTCTGCTCACTGTGGGTTTTTACTGTGCTACAAAGCTTTATACTACTGCCTGGCTTTCTGCATTTTTTTTTAATGAAACTCGGTGACTGACCCCTCCTGTTCCAAGCATGGTTGAATGGTTAACCTCCTCTCTTCTAAATCTGCTCTTTTATGCATTTCAGTTTTTGCACTTTGATTAACAGATGTGAGGGTGAGAGGCTATGTTGCTTGTGCTTACTGCAAAGAAAGGTTATCTGAAGGTTTGCGGAGGCGTTGGTTGTGCTGTGTATGTACGAAGGCCTGCGCTTGTGAGGTCGGTGTGACTCGTTCCTCAGCTCGATGGAAGACGTGAACAAAAGCGTGCCGGTTTTTATCACGTGTCTGCGCTGGCGTGTGTGCTCGTTGCATACTGTGCACGTCTCTCGGCAGTCACCTGGCTCCGGTAGCCAAACTCACCGCAGTTTAACCACTAAAACAAGCCCATTTGTCCATAACTTGTTTTCAAATTTGTGTGTATTTTTTTTTTTTTTTCATAATGCAGTTTTGGCTGATGCTGCTTCCCAGCTGCGGTGTTAATTGTGTTTTTCAATCTTTTTTTTTTAAACACCAACCCCCCGCCCCCCCCAACTTTTCCGACTACCTCGTTCCTGAGCAGATCCGAGTGGTGAACGCATTCCGCAGTTCCCTGTCCCCGTATGAAGGTCTGGAGAAGCCGGAGTCGCGTAGCTCCATCCACAACTTCATGACGCACCCGGAGTTCCGGATCGAGGACTCGGAGCCACACATCCCCCTCATCGACGACACAGACGCCGAGGACGAGGCCCCCACCAAGCGCAACTCCTCCTCCCCCCGCGCGGCCACGCCCCCTCCTCCGCCCTCGCCCAACAAGAACAATAACGCCGTGGACGGCAGTGGCATTGGCCTCTACCCCGAGATCGGCTACTCCGGCTGCCCGCCGTCCCCCAAGAGCCCGCTGCACAGCCTTGAGACCTCGCTTTGATCCCGCCCCCTCTCGCCAGCCCATTGGCTCGTCCTTGTGGCACGGCTTTAGAGGCGAAGCGTCTCTGGAAGGGGGCGGAGCATCTCTGGACGGGGGCAGAGCGGACTGGAGCAATCCTCTAAGCTCGGATGTACTGGACTAAATAAACGAGAAGCAGGCATTCGTCAGAATGTAGGGGTTTGCTTTTTTTGCTGTTAACTTTTATTTTCTATTTTGTTTTATTTTGTCATCTCCCTACTTAAGTAAGAGGACACTCTGCTTCCAACTGTCACCTTCCCTGATAAATATTTTCTGGCGACAAAAGGAGGGATGTGTATAAACTGGGATTAAAAGTGACCTGCTTTTGTATTGTGTTTCAGAGGGAGTGAAACGGCGGGAGGGTTCTCCTATAGACTGCACCAGTCTCTCTCTGAATGGGTCTAGGTGTAGAGCTCTCTCCAGCCCCTAGTTCATTGGAACACTTAAATTTCTTCAATATTGCCTGTTAATATTTTGAATTATTTATGGTTTCAGAAAAGCAGGTCTGTTTACATGGTTTGTAGATACTTTTTTTTTCATGCGTTTGGGAAAAGGCTAAGGTCTGCAGAAGAGGGAATTTTGGGAAGGGGAGGATGGGTAGGAGGGGCACGATCAGTTGTTTCAGATACTGCTGTATTTTCAGGAAAAAAAGGGTGTTTCTATTGAAACTGAACTATTTTTGCCTGCAAGTTTTATTTGTTAAATATTTGTAGATAAATAGATCCTTATAGCCAAATAGATGACACTAAGGCTTGTTTAGCAATGAGCAGTTGGTGTTTTAGTCTGTTTGGGATGGGGTGGGTGATAAGGGGACACTGGCCTCTCCATTTCACATTTATATTAACATGTTCTGCGTTGCTTAACACATTTTCATGGTTCGGTTTTGTGTGACGTGTGAGAGAAGCCCATTTCTCATATTTTCAGTGGGTGAGTTGAGGAGCTGAACAATCATTGGTAAAAAGATGATGGTATAGATTTGGGATCTCAAACTGGAGACCTAGAGGGCCTTTTGTGGGTGTGTTTTTTTTATTATTTTTCCGACCCCCCAACTCCACTACACAAATGTGTACATGAACTCACTGGTTTGCTAAAGAGTCTGCACGGCTAGTTTCCAAGGCTGAAATTCAACTATGATGGGAAATTCAATCACCTTAAACCTGCAGAGACTGCAGTCCTCTGAGGCTGAAGTTAAATACTCCTGCTTTAGGTGCTGTGATGCAAACGCATGAGCCCCACCACTGAGCAGTCCATCATTAAAGGTCCATCACTAGAGGAGTTAAGCTAGCAATCTGTCAGTTATGAGACAATCCCTTATTTTTTCTACTATGAGGATGGAGAAAGGCCTGCAGCCTTGACGGTGAAACGGACCAGCTTTTCTTCAGCAGTGGGGGTCCCTGCCAACGGACTGTAACATCGCACTTCGGTTTACTCAGGCTTAGATTCGAGGATGCAGTTAATATGGTATAATTAATACTCAAAAGAGAAAGCATTTTAACCTCCAATTTGTCACTAGCTAGTCATTTTGTTTTGGTCAAAAAGCGAGTGGATTCTTCTCTTTTTATTTTTTTTTATTTTATTTTTAGTAAAACTTAATATTTCACGGTTATTGACATTTTGAAAAATCAAAAATCCGAAGACGTTTGTATTTTTCCTTCCTCATTGTCCATAAGACATTGTTATACAAGATATTGCTGCATCAAATTTATAAAATTGTGACACCTGATATACTGGAAACACTAAAGAATTGATGTTAATTTTTGCAGAAAAAAAGGTATACACTGGTATCGCTGCACAGGGTACTTTATTTCATAATGCCTCCTGTTGGAATAACTTTGATACACACGACAATGTAAAATGTACCTTTGTATTTTTTATGGAAATGCAGATATTAACATGCAGCCTATAGAACCAGAGCTTTGAGGTATTGACACAATTGCATCTTTTGGTAATGTTAGGGGGGATGGGAGGGGTTCTGGTCGAGTTCTGTTTAAAATGCGTATTTCTCAGGGTGGCTAATAGTATGAATATGTTGGGCTTCTGAACAAGCCTGAACTCAATCAAGTTTTCTTTCTGAAACCCCTTCCTGTCAATAGAATTTGATTTCTTAGGAGTTCAGCGGGCGATTGTGGGTTCCTGACTCCTGCTTATCATTTGAACCTTGAATTTAACAAGGTTTAGTGCAATGGGGAATGAGGAATGTTTGGGCCTGGTTTTCAGTTGGTTTCAAGATGAATTTCTATTTGGATTCAAACATGCTATCCTTATGAGTAAAAAAAGAAAGAAAAAAAAAGCAGAAAAGCAGCTTAGAGTTTTCAAAAAAGGAATTAAACAGAGGTGGAGAAAAATCCATAAAATTATATTATTTAGCATCTTCCTGAAAAGGGAAAGAATGTTTATCCATCTGTTTTATGGATTATTATTTTTTTATCTAAGATTTGGAAATAAAGTACTTCTTGTCTGTTTATCTTGAGCAATGTAAATGGTTATCGTGATTCGATTTACATTTGAAATTTGTCCAGTAATGTGTATGGTTTTTAAAAATAAAAAAGTAATATTTAGCCTATCCATATGGCCATGGTTTTGGCAATTGTGGAATTCTTCGGTACATAACACATCGAGGGTGGCTTAAACTATGTGTGCGACTGAAGTCATACAACTTGTAAAAGACATTTGGATCATAATGTTTGTTGGAGGTAAATTATTCTGAGATTAACTGCGCCCCCTTGGACAGTAGGAATATACAGTTGTACTCAAACGTTTGCATACCCTGGCTGAATTAGTAAAATGGATTACATTTTTTTAAAGAAAACATGGTTGGCAGGCAAATTACATTTCTTATTGGATTCATTTATAACTGTAAGTCATGTAGAATGGTATGATTATCAAATAAAACATTGCAGTTGGGGGGGAAAAAAAAATTAAATTAACCCTGTTCAAAAGTGTGCATACCCTTAGTTCTTAATATGGAGTTTTGACCCCTTTAGCATCAATAACAGCGTGCAGTCTTTTGTGATAGTTGTCAGTGATAAGATAGATATACCCGTGGGGTAATTTGTCCTCTGCATTTGACCCATCCTACAGTGAAGAGCAGTGGGCAGCCACAGAGCAGTGCCCAGGGACCAATTCCAGTTCTATAGACAGTTCTTTGGTGAGGGGTACTAGTTGGAATGTTCCTATGAGGCATGTTTTTGTGGGTGGGGGAAACTGGAGTACCCAGAGGAAACTCGTGCTAACCACTGTGCCACCTTGCCGCCCATGAGGCCCCTAATTCTCTCAGGTGGTATAGCTGTCCATTGTTCCTTGTACAATGCCTCAAGCTCCTGCAAATTTTTCAGTCGTCTTGCACGTTTGAGATCTCCCCAAACCGGCTCAATTATATTGTGGTCAGGATGACCACTGCAGAACCTTCACTTTTCTCCTCTGTAACCACTGGAGGGTCAACTTGGCCTTTTGCTTTGGATCATTGTCATGCTGGAAAGTCCAAGTGGGTCCCATGTGCAGCTTTTTTGCTGAAGAATGCAAATTTTCTGCCAGTATTTTCTAATGGCACGCTGTATTCACCTTGCCATCATTTTTCATGAGATTCCCTGTGGGTCAGTCCATATCTAAGCATCCAGACCCTCCCAGATGACCCCCTCAGAAATTTCTCAAAAAATTCATATGGGCACCTCTGGTGGACTTATGAAATAATACCAAGTATTAGACCAATATTCCTAATAGTTTTGAAGTCATGGCCTGTCACAACTTTTAAGTTTTTTTTTTTTTAATTTTGACAAAATTGTGTTTGGTCCAACTTTGGGCTTCCACTGCTCCTCTATTATTTAACCTACAGATCAGATTTTTGGTTTCTCGGGCCAACTTTTCCAATAGAATCAGAATTTCCGGTCAGATTAGGTGCATCTTCTTTGGTTGCCCCACAATAGGGCTCCAAATTTGGCCAAAAAGCCAAAAATCAGAAAAACTGCTGTACTCTCTTAAATGCTACAGATCAGAAAGTTTAGGGAATTCAAGCTTGAAATTATTTTTGCGACCATTCCTGATACCTCTCATGGGTAATCCACTTTAATCTTGTATCTTGGCAGGAAAGAGAAGAAAGAAAAAAATTTAATTTGCTTGTTTTTCATTTTGCGGAAAAAATAGTAATTTTGAAGTCCATGGTTCACCATGTGCGCAATTGACCACATCTTTCAAATCTTTACCATAGATTGCTATAGTTGTCAATTTCATCTGACAAAAAAATTGGGATTTTGTTCTGCCTAGTTTATTTTATGTGAATTTTTCCAATAGACACACCATATTGGCCATTTAAACGCACCATCGCACATCATGAATTGCTATAGATTTGTTGAAAGTATGAATATTAAGTAATGTTGAGTTCATCATGTTAAAACTTGAGCAAATAATGAAATCTTGAGGCAAGCACAGACTTGTTTCATCTTACATCATCATTAAATCTGCAAACTGGGGTAAGTGTGATAACTTAATCCATAATTCGTCCGAACTCGTTTTGGTATTGTGTAAATTATGACCAGTATAAAAGAGCTCCAATGATCAATTTATCATCACTCAAACCATGGAGGGTAAGAGGGATTTACCACAGTGTGACTTAGGCAGCAAATTGGGTGATGAATGTCACAATACACGTATGGCAAGAAAAACTGGCTTCTTCAGAGAGGATACCTTAAGCAATGAGGATCAAGAATTGCTCATCTGGAGTTATGCTTGAGGAAATTGAGCAAATTTGATTTCATCATGAGATGATGTTTTTATCTCAGTTTACTGAGTGAACAGCGTACATGTGCAGATCCAGGAAATATTCATACCAAATAGATTTCACATAAGTGTAATTTCCATGTTTTGGTGTTGTATAAGTTTATCCTGATTCTATTACAGATTTGCATGTGATTTTTAGTCCTCTATGTTGCTGGCAGTGAATGTAAATTTGATAGTTAGCAATGTTAGCAAAAATTACATAATGAGATTAAAAGCAGCATTCTAATGGTCTCTAACAAAAACCACGTGAACCATTCCAATGTAGTAGTCATACATATAGTCCATTGTTAAGCTTCAAATAAAACAATGGTTTTGCTTGAAAAATTGTATTGATGTTATTTTTTGCATGTATTTAGCTGTTTTAAAGAGCCTAGATGTGGCAAATGTGCTGAATTTGACAATTGATGCTACACAATGCTGAATTTTCATCAATATCTGCTCGAAATGGGTAACATCATTCAAAAAGATTGCAGTCAAAACACTAGGCTGAACACCATCCCAATTTTTTGTCAGATGAAGTTGACAACTATAGCAATCTATGGTAAAGATTTGAAGGATGTGGTCAATTGCGCACGTTGAACCATGGACTTAAAAATTGCCATTTTTTTCCGTAAAATCAAAAAACAAGCCAAAAAAAAAAAAAAAATTCTCATTCCTGCCAAGATGCAAACAAGATTAAAGAGGATTACCTATGAGAGGTATCAGAACTGGTCACAAAAAAAAAATTCAAGCTTGAATTCCTCAAACTTTCTGATCTGTAGCATTTAAAAAGTACATCAATTTTTGGCTTTTCAGCCAACTTTGGAGCCCTATTATGGAGGAACCAAGGTAGATACACCTAATCTTACGAGAAATTCTGATTCTAGGGGAAAAGTTGGCCAGGGAGACACAAACTGTGATCTGTATAGGTCAAATAATAGAGGAGCAGTGGAAGCTCAAAGTTGGATGAAACACAATTTCGTCAAAATTAAAAGAAGAAAAAAAAAAAAAAAAACTTAAAATTGTGACAGGCCATCACTTCAAAACTATTAGGGATATTGGTCTAATACTTGGTATTATTTCATAAGTCCACCAGAGGTACCTATTTGAATTTTTTGAGAAATTTCTGAAGGGGTGACCCAGGAATGTTCTGATTTTCTGGATGCCTTAACTTGAACTGACCCCTGTGCCTTTAGACCTCTCACACCCCCAAAACATCAGAGAGCCACCACTATGCTTCACAGTGGGAATGGTATATTTTTCACCATGATTGTGACAAAGTTCTGTTTTGGTTGTGAGGTTTGTCAAGTTGTTGTCTTGCATATTTTAGGCTGGCTTTTTTGTGAGATTAGCCCAATAATGGCTTCATTCAAGCAATGCGACCTTGCAGCTCATAGTTGTTTAAGTACCTCCTTATTGTGCTCCTTTAGCCGACCACAGTCACAACACCATTTTTTTCCCCAGAGTTTTTTTTTTTTTTTGAGGGGGGGGTCCTGTGTTTCTCTTTAGGTAGCTTGTGGATTTTTCTTTGTGTCCAGACCAATTTTTCTGGCAGTTTGGGCTGAAATCTCTCCTGGCTGTCTTACCTGACCTTGGCTTGGTATCAACATATCCCCTAATTTCCGACCTCTTAATCACAGACTGAACAGTACTGACTGAAATTTTCAAGTCTTTGGGAATGTTTCATACCCTTTCCCTTCTTTAAAAAAGTTGAACTACCTTATTACGAAGGTCCTTAGACAGTTCTTTTCCGCTCCCCATGGCTCAGTGTCTGGCCAGATCGATGCATAAACTCGGTAGCTAACAAACTCAATGACTATAAACACAGACTAGTAGTTACAATTTAAAAAGCCACAGGTGTGGAACCCTTAATATTCATTTAAGCCTGAGGTGTCCCCTTGTGTCTATATAACAAGGTCAAACATTCAAGGGTATGTTATGTGAACTTATGATTAGGGGTGATTGTATGATTTGAAAAGAAGCCAAATACCTATGTGATGATAAATTACTTCACATGATTGCTATCCTGAAATAAGACACATTTTTTGCATGATCAGTTATATTATCAAAATGGTATAATTCAGCTAGGGTATGCAAACTTTCGAGGACAACTGTATATATCCCATTTTGCAAGATGGTTTGAAAGGAACAGCGGTCGATTGCAAGCAGGATAACATCTCTGAAAATGGTTAAGAACCAATTTTTCTAAGGTTCAGACAGCCCGGATTGTTGACACCCCTGGATTGGGCTCAAATTTTTTTTGTGAGATGGTTTTGGTACCCAAACTTCAAAACCTGGAGTCCAGGAAAACACATTGAATTGTGCATTAATTTGCTAGCCAGCTTGTCAACTAGCTTGACCCCATTAAATAATTTTACGTTAATTTCAGTTTTCGAGTTTCCTTGTTCTCAACTCACGCCGATCGGCCAAATCTTTACAACCAGCAGCGAGAGTAGGGAACGATTAACTTTTGTCCGCCACACTTGCCGGTGTCCGGGAAAATATTTTGAATTGTGCATTAGTTTGCTAGCCAGCTTGTCAACTAACTAGCGATCACTACTGTGGATGTGGTTTCCCGACACATAGCTCATAAAATAAACACAATAAGAAAAAAAGTCTACAATTTATCGCTACTAGGCTACTGAAATAGCGCGCTAGTTATGCAACGCAGCTTGCAACGCAAAAGTGATATCGAACTCTGTAATGCAATAGCCAACTGGTTATCGGGTTAAGAGGCTAAACTTCGCTGACACTGAAATAGCGAGCTAAAAGTCTTGAAACAAACGTAACCTAACGAGTCAGTTGAGTGCAGAGTAGTTTGTTGCGCGCAGGGATATTTTGTGCAGCTGCCTGCCACAGTGGGTTACAGTAATTTTATACCGGCATCGAACGTGGCTTAGCCAATCACATTTAAGGATGGGAAGCACCCGTTTTATAATAGAGAAATAACTTACAATCAAAAGTGAAACTGACATCCAGAAAATGTCTAGCTTAGATGTGAAGCCTGTCACCTCCTTTGAGCAAATGAGCCAAAACATGCATGCAATGTTGACTTGTTTGTGCATTTGCACTCGGTGACCTCAAAGTACACCCATGTGACTCCTGAAGTCTCAAACAGCATGGAAGCAAAATTTAAGATACAGCTACTTTAGAAAACCTCAGGAACGGTTTTTTTAAAAATAGTTGATTTTATTTGGGGCTCAACAGTAGGCTACTTAGCTATTGGTTGGCCTTATGGTGCCCTAGTATTTGAACAGTGACTGCCACCAAGTGCAATTTTGTTTTTTTGTTACCAAAAGTTCATAACAGGAGATCCCAGTTATTTTCTTGTTTTGTTTTAATATTTAGGTCTATGCCTTTTTCTCCCAACTTTGAGGGTGTCCCACTGAAATAACAGTACAAACCTCCCAAATGAACAATACCTGCAATAAAGTTTGTGGGATACCCTCAAAGTTTCAAAATAATGGGAGGCCTAATTTAAGCCATTTCTGCCCGGAGCGTTTTGAGTGCCCCCTATTGGCCAACTTTGAAGGTTTCCCTGTAAAATAACAGTATTATTGTACCCCACCCTCCATGTAGTCTCCATATCATGAAACTAAGAACTGGGACACCCTCAAAGTTATGAATTAGAGGGGTGGGAACTTGGAACTTTTTGTTACTGTTCCAGGGGGTCCAAAATAGGAGGCGCTGTAACTTTGGTTATTAGAGGTCAACCATGGAACGGTTTGGGTTTTGAAGTTTGGGTACCATAACCGTCTAGCAAAAAATAAATAAATAAATAAAAAATTCAGCCAAATCCAGGGGGGTCAACAATCCAATGTGTCTGATATTGCCCTATCCTAAGAAAAATTGGTTCTTAAGATGGATAATGGTTCTACGGTGTCCTTTTTTCCACTGTTTTCGGAAACTTGGGAGGGAATGAAGCAAAATTCGACGGCTGTAACCACTTAAAAAGATTTCATCTTTAAAGGAGTTTGCTAAATGTTGCGCCCGCCCAGTTTCAAATACCCAATTCAAGACACCGTCCGAGCGTAAAGATCGGCCACTCGACTGAATATGCAGTTACATCCATAACGAAGCAAATTAGGAGTTAGGGATTTAAACTTAACCTATTAATTTAATCTGTGGCAAACAGGAAATCATGAATACTCTGGGGGTCAGAATTTCAGAAACGGCTTATCATTTAGACACACGTAGATTCTACACCTCGTGGCTTTTCCTTTCAGACGCAGCAAACTAGCTTATGTAAACAATTTTAATATGTGAAGCCTCGGACTTTTGCTCCTACATTAACCCTACAAGTGTAATTATTCTCTTCTTTCCAATAAGTTTATGCTGTTTTGAGTTCTCCTCGCCTAAGGAGGTGCTCTTTTGCTTTGCCGTTAGCGAGCGCCTTGTGCTGCATGGACACTTTGACACAACACTGGCCGACTAGACGAAAAAATGCGCAAGAGTCCGACTTCAGTGCCACACACTCCATCCATGATGCCGCACACCTTGCTTGCATGCTTCGTAGATCATAGCTATGTTACGTTTGAAAACCATGTTCCCTTTTTTCTTTTGTTCCTTTATGAAAATGTCTTTACTCCAATCTTCGACTGTCTTAAAATACAACCGCATGTGATAAAAGGACTTAAGTGTGCTCACTGGTAGTCCTGATAATCACTGGCAATCCTCCATCGTCGCGAAATAAATCTTGTGAGTTGCTCTCACACCGGACGCGAAACGAATTCTTCGCACGACAGATTACATTCAAAGTCATTGCAGAGGCAAATACACGCGTTTTTCCGTGTGTTCGCGTCTTTGCATTGACTTTGAATGTGATCCGTCATGCGGAAAATTCGTTTCGCGTCTAGTTTGAAAGCGGCTTTACCTGGAAGTGTCTGTGGTGGCGTCTGCGGGGAACTCCCCCGGAATGACTCGCCGTCCATTCAGTGGACGTATCTGAGGAGCGTCAGTCGGTATGTTGTGTATTGAATATCTTCATACTTAATTCAAATAATTGCCGACGTTTCGCTATTGTATTGTGGAATGAAGGTGGCGACCTGAACGCATCTGGATCGGGGACCGGTCGTAATTTCGTTATGCACGTAGCTAGCTATCTTATATTAGCTAATTAGCTGGCTGTTCTTGCGGATGAAGATGACTGGTCGGCTTCCATTGGGACGGAGCTGTACATAATCGAGGGACACTGCTTTCGGTCCCTCAGTGGGTTGTGCGCTAATTGGCGAAGTAAAGCCGCACTCACACAGGACGCGAAGCGTCTTTGCATTGACTTTGAATGTAATTGGTCGTGCGAAAAATTCGTTTCGCGCCCGGTGTGAAAGCAGCTTGACGCAGTGAGCTTCTGCATCGGAGTGCCCTGGTAGCGATTATGAAGTAAAACCTGTGTTACGCGTCGTTTAACGCCTGCTATTGCATTTCGAATAACTATTTTAAGGAAAGCAGGGAGGACCGGGGCTGATTTCTTGCGTGTTATGCATAAACTTATTTCGATAAGTGTTGTAAGATATTTACTTGGCGACAATATATTCAGGCTATATTAGTCTTTGACGTGGTTTAGCTCAAGCTGACATACCGATAACCTGATGATGGTGTCTGATTGAGTGGGTTAACATTATTCGTAATTGGCGATGCATTTGTGCTCTCAATTATACCGCGCACCCTGTCTTTCTGTGCCAGCTTCCCTTGGACTTTGTTGCAATCTTTGACACCATTGACCTTCTCAAATTGTTGATTATGTTTAAGGGAGAATGTTTAGTAATGCTTCATTGGTTTATCAAAACATGTATTTGGAAAATGCGTTTGTGTGCGGATGAGTGGCCAATGATACTGCTATTACTTCTGAAAATACTGTCATTTGGGTGAATTATACAGTAGTATTTAATTCAGTAGATTGGAGTTGATGTGACATTTCCCCTGGGGATAATGGGGTTTAGCTCTCCTATATTTTCACAGAGCATTTCCATTAACCTGTTTTATCTGGATGTGATTAGGACGGTTTCAGGACTGTTTAGATGCTAACTGCTCTGAGGCTGACTGCACATCCATCATGTGTAAGCAGAGCTGAGAGTGTGGCTCTTCCTCCTGTGGTATGAAGGAATGGTGGCTTCATGTGGGGTTGCTTTGCGTCCCGCTCATCGCAGTTTACCTGCACATCCCACCACCACAGCTGTCTCCAGCACTGAAAACCTGGAAGAAGTCTGGAGCCTTTTTCCCCTACAAAGGCCACAACATCTTCTACAGAGGTACAAGTGGGCGTGAGAGTTGTGGCAGGTTTTCTTCCATCACTCATCTGGCGTGATATGAGTAACATTGTTGGCCATATTCACAAAGGCAAACTAAACCTAGTCTCAGTCATATCCAACTCAAATTAGTCTAGGAATAAGATTAATCTTTATTTGTGAATCTCTTTTCACGGAGAAAGCACTGCTTTGCCACCTGGTCAGAGTGGCAGAGTATTTCAATCCCAAACTTGAACAGTGGAACTGGTGGGCAGCTATTTTGCATCACAGTTGTCTGGATTTGGGCTTGCCAACTGCTCAAAATATCGCTATGTATATTCAAAGTTCAAGTCAAGCATGGGTTGAAAAAATTCTGACATTCGACGTCTTGCTTGTAATGTAAAATACGCATATGATAGCCGGCGCGCCACAAGTGCTCCCATGAGTGATGTCACAGCTCTTGGCCTGATTCTTTGATAGGTGTTCAAGGACGATATTGGGGGTTGCTAAAAACCCGTTCTATATCCATGATTACTCTATTCCATTATCATCTCCACATAGAAAATGTTGATAGTTGGAGAAAGTACTGCATGCCCTTTCCGATGATACCAAGTACGACAATTTTTTAAAATAAAGTTACAAATGCATGGCTACTTTATGGGTGTTTTCATCCATCTTGGAAGCACCCCACCCCAGATAACTGAGCACACAAAAAATAATGGACATTTTTTGTTCTATAGGATGAATCCATTTTCATTTGGTCTCATGTCATTTGCATATCCTTTATCCTTTTGACTGATTGTAACGTGGTTAATGGACATCACCAGATGATATTCCTTGGTGATGCTCTGCCAGGCCTGGTCTACAGCCATTGTCAGTTTGTGCTTGTTTTACTTCAAATGTCCTCTTCAGCATGTAAAATGCTCATTATTTATTTATTTATTTTTTTCCATATCCTGTTATTGACTGAGCCCACAGAATCAAAATAACAAAAAATGTCCTCCCGTCCATTGAATTATGGTGCTCACTATATTTATGTAAATGCGCAGGGATAGTATTTGTGTAACAATTTGAGTGAGGAAGAGGTTTACATGATGTTTTGAATTTCACTTTACCTTTTTTAAGCAGATTCTTAATTTATACTTCTCTTGTGCAATGCTTTTGTTAGACCGCACTTAAAGTATTATTTGCAGTTCTGGGGACCGCACTACAAGAAAGATAAAGAGTGTGCTTTCGAAAAGGTTCAAAGAAGAGCCACCAAGTAAATTTGTGGTATAAAAAATAAAAACTTACAAGGACAGACTGAAGCATCTTATTCTCTTCAGTCTTTGTAAAAAGACACCTGGAGGCGACCTGATTGTGGTCTTTAAATATGTAAAAGGGATTAACAGAGTCAACCATGCAGGATCATTTAGGCCAAGTTCATTTTGCAGAACTCTGGGTCACAAATGGAAGGTTAGCCAGAAACTCTGGGAATATTCATGACCAGCCTTGATATAGTGCTTGATACCATCTCGTCCTTAGAAATCTAAAGTATTAGGCTCACTTTAGTGATGGCAAAATGGCGGGCCTTGTTGTGCTGAATGGCTAGTCCTCAAAATGCAATTTTAGTTTGATATTAATGTAACTTTTTAAAACAGATTCAGCTGGAGCTGTTGGGAGCACAGATGTGGTCATTCTTCTTCATGGGTTCCCCACCTCCAGTTATGACTGGTACAAGGTAAGCTTGTCAAACGTACAGAGGATGCCTTGAGTCAGCTGTTAACATCCTAATAGACTGTGCACAAATGACTCTCCGCAGGGGAGAAATTGTTTCACCATAACATGTAATTCTGTAGTTTCTATGTATTTTCTGCAGTCTAATTATTCAGAGTAAATAGTGCATCTCTGTGTTTTGGCCATGTAATAATAGTGAAGTCGCATTTGCAGTTTTATGATATTTGTTTATTTGTTGTCGCCTATTGCCTGGAAGTGATACTGTTTTTTTTTTCTGTGCAGTAATAGTGAAGGCATAATTGCAGTCAATGTGTATTTTGACAGTCTGGTATAAGCTAGTGATGATTTGAGTGGCGTGGTGATGAGTGCATTTCCTTGTTGCGCAGATTTGGGAGCCTTTGAACCGGCGCTTTAACAGAGTCATTGCACTGGACTTCATTGGCTTTGGCTTCAGTGACAAACCTGTAAGAGAGCTCTGTGTGTGTGTGCGCCTGTTGTACTCTAGGTTGCATGCCCTCAGAGTTTCGCGCACTTACTGTACACGTGCACACACTGACACATCCACACGCAGAACTTGCTTCGTCTTCCAAGTGACCTCGTTGCAAAAACAAAGGAGAGCCTCGTCTGGTAACTTTAATGAAGAGTCTAAGCAGACTTTACGTATGTTTTGATTTTTATTTGACGCAAGATTTGGGTTCTCATCACTGCCCGCACCAGCACTAATGTGGCTTTGTCTTTCAGAGGCCTCACAAATACTCCATATTTGAGCAGGCCAGCATTGTAGAAGCACTCGCCTCTCACCTCAGCCTTGGACATCAAAAAGTTAACCTCCTGTCCCACGACTATGGAGACACTGTGGCTTTGGAGCTCCTGTTCAGGTTAGTTGGATAATGAAATGCCCCACAATCACTCACACCCGTGCGTGCATGCACTCACACACACAAACACTATCATTTAGGAAAATTCTCTTGTATGTATTTTGACTTGAGAGGGCTCCTCTGCAAGTAAGATTAGTGCAAGATTAAATCCACTGTGTATTCCGCGTGAACTCTGTACCTGTGGTACAAACGTTGGCAAAGTAACACATTTTAGGAGTTGATTAATAGTGGCTTAACTGCAGGCATAGTTTGATCCATCCATCATCTCTATCATATTCAGGAATTGCATTTGAAATGGAACAGACTCAACCTGTCCAACAGAATTCATGTGATTTATTTATCTTTTTTTTCATTTTGGCTAATGAGTAAAGCCTGTGTAGAATTCTCTCTGTGATAAGAGATTTTCATTCTTCAGTACCTTGAACCATCTGTTCTTTCAATGTGCAGGCATGACCACAACAGAACAGGACATCTCTACGTCAACAGTCTCTGCTTATCTAATGGAGGTATAGCTGTGGAATGTGCGGATATGCTATTTGGTGTAGCACAAAGGGGCCGCCACTTCTTTTAAAAATCTTTGGCAGTGCATTCTTGCCAAGTACTATATTGTGCACATTTTACTTCTGTAATATGTTGGTTTATCATCTGTGGATTGAGAAAATTATTAGTTTTGACAAATTTAATCTGTGCTCATTGAAATGGCCCTTTCACGATTTAATTTAGCTACCGCTTATAAGTTTTGTCAGCATCTGCCATTGGTTAGTACAGTGTACATTTTTTTTCATTACTCACTCCTGACCAGTAGGCAGGTTGAGCCATTGGGAGCAGGCAGAGTCCAGGTTTGTCGTTGTCGTCGAGGACTTGTTCCTTTCGCAAAATGTATCACAATTTTCTCCTCCGAAACCATCCGCCAGATTCACTTCATATTCCATATGGAGCTTTTTTTTTTTTCATTTTTGGATTTTTAACACATTTTTTGTACTTAAAATTTCCCCATTTACAAAATACGCCTAGTTAATTTATTGCTGAAAGATGCAACTATTCTCTTTGCTGGGTGGTCAGTACAGTGTGACATAGTGAGATTCAGGAGGGTTTTGTCCAGGCTGGTTCTGAATGCCGACTGGTGAGCTATAGGGCCATCGTTCCCATTTTATTTGCTTATGTACTGTCCCTTTCACTGATTAACTTGGATTTTCGTTCTCTTCTAACAGGCTTATTTCCTGAGACAAGCTATCCAAGGTTCCTTCAGAAGGTTGGCATGTATTTTCCTTACTATTTCAAGATGTATTATAAAATAATATTTACAAGGCAACATGGAAGCCTTGGCTGCAGCTAATTTAGCCTCAATTAGAACCACTTAAGTGAACATCACTTTTTGGTTATCTCACCCCCAGTTGTTGAAAGATGGCGGGATCTTCTCTGCTGTACTCACCAGACTGATGAACTTCATGCTCTTCTCCAGAGGGTCAGCATCGGCACATCCCAGGCCTGTTTCACTAAGTGGCATTATGGAGTTAACTGGATAAGTGACCTTAGTAAAATTCACGACCCTCATGAAACTAGAACAGAACCAGAGGCATTACCAGGATACCAAGCTTGGGTGGGCATTTGTCCTCTTTGGGGGGGCAAAAAAAAAGAACTTCTAAATCGCCGTAAAAAAAAATACACATATATATATGACTCTGTGAAGCATGTCGCCGAAAAAGCTTATGCCAGTCAAGTTTCCGGAAGCTCCAGACCAGCTGCCTGGGCTCACTCGGTAGCCAACTCAGGTTATAACAACACGAGTCAACACAGATGACAAACTAGTACACAAATTACCTTAATGTCAAACAAGAAGCTTGGCAAAATAAGCGGTGGCAGAAGTAGCAGTAAAAGAGATATGGGCAAAGTTTTAATTCCCCGAGAGAAGCTCCGGGCCGGAGACGTGACCTCAGACTGATGAGTGAAGATGGCAGTCTAAGAGAATGGGAGGGTCCTAGTAATTCGAAAGTGCCCATTGGTTTCACAGCAGAATAGACTGACAAAGGAATACACCAATCACACATAGTCACAGATAACTAAAGCATACTTAAAGCTCACTCTAAATGGCTGTCTTCCTCCGGCTGTCAATCAGTTGGATATCACGCGTTTGCTGTCAAATCAGTTTTTTTTTTTCTTGAGTTTTCATTGGGGGGGCAGACCTTTTCTCAGGGTGGGCAGTGCCCCCCCCTTGGTAACGCCCCTGAACAGAACTAAAATAACAAGGCAGGGTCAAACCCTAGAGTATGACCGGCCCATTTGTGGTCCGTGTATGAAATTTTAGGTAATTTGTAACAAGTTAATTTTTGCTCCACTAAGGCCGCTGCAGACGTACTTTAAAATTGAGTGCATTCGCTGTCACCGACCCCTGATGACTCACTAGAAATTTTTTGCACCGAATTGGGTTGAAAGAGCAATGGAGAGTCGGAAGTGTCCACAACCGGCGACCAATTGCGCACCATTATCACTCACTCACTCACACACTCTGCCATGCAGACCTGTGGATGTCGGGCTTGACCATGGCGGTCCAACCAAAAAGAGCTGTTTCAAGTTTTACTCTGCAAAGTCATCCAGAAAACTCTACAATGTTGCTTTGTGAAATGCCTCCCTTATCGACACAGCATGTTACACCTTATCTACACGTCACTTTGGAATGTAAAAGCGTAGGGGTGTTGGTGCATTTGTGATTCATTGGGCCTTGACTAAGCACATCTCCTTTATTTTATGTGGGTCAAAGGCCAGAATTTTATTTTGAAAGGAAATATGTATGAGTTAGTCCTCAAGTTAATGAATTCATGGTTGAGTATTATGTCTGAAGGTCTATAAATGTGCATTCTATTCTGTAAAGAAAAACATGAGAAAAAGAATTTGCAAAAAAAAAAGGCTGAAAAATCAACCATGCCTTGCACAAATTATGTTTGTTGAAATGTCATTTTGAATTTTGTTTGAACCATTGTTCCTGAGCTTAGGGTTGAATTTTCCGCTGAATCTATGGTGTACATCTATTACTCAGTGTAAATATGGGTTTGTTTGAATGTACTTTGGTCTAAAAATGCACACTAAAGGCTGAAATGTATGCTCTTGTGCTCGGCATTGTGGCAGAATTGGGGAAGTTTTCGGTCCCTTCTCCCAGCCCACTGAGGCAGAGCTCTGGGACATGTGGACAGGAATCCGCTTCAACGACGGAAATCTGGTCGTGGACAGGTCAGTGACAGAGGTCCTCTGCTTTTCACTCAGTCACAAAAGCTCTGCTACCAATGGGAAAGAAGCTCTCGTATTCATCTGTGATCGCAAACTTGCATGCTTTTGACGAAAACACAGCGTTAGTGAGATCCTTGGAGTCGGTGGACCGTTGATGGTATGTGGGTATGTGACTGCCTCACTCATGTTTGGATTTATGGAGTCTCTGTGTCCTGCTATATAAATCCCATTCAGTTGCTCAGCGGCTTTGTCAGGTCGAGTCAATGAGCTTCACCTTTGCCTAGTTAAACTGTTAACACTGCATTCATTAATTATTGTTGTATATTTAACAGCAGTGCCCTCACCCTATTCTGCTGCATTCTGGATAGCAGCCAGGCAAATATTTGCACTCCAGTCACTTCTTGTATTTGTTCCAAAGTACTCCTGGCCAATTTTAATTGTACCAAAGTACCCCAGGCATTTTTCTTTTTTCCTCACTGGGTTTTATTATTTTTACTGAAATGACTAAACTTACTAATTATGTTTAAATGTATTTGAAAGTTTAAATAATAGTAGTAATTGAGTGTTCATTCTATAGACATTTATGACTACAATAACTGATATCATGTAAAATACATTTGCCTGTTCCATATTACAAGAGATCTGAGGTTCGCTTTGATGAACCTAGCTTTGTGCTGTGATAAATGTTTGATTATGTACAACAGGATGGCAATGCAGCTCAGAGAATGCCATTAAACTGATGTTGACTTTCTTTGCGTATTTAAATTCCACACCAATGCTCTCTTTCACTGCACCTGATATTGCTGCAATATACTTCCTGCTATCAGGCTTTGTATTTGATAAATGGCACCGAGGGTGACCTTCTGTGTTCCAGTATTTTGCAGTATATAAACCAGAGGCAGAAGCACAGGGAGCGCTGGGTTGGGGCCCTCACCTCAGCTTCTATTCCACGTGAGTACTGATGCTTGGCCATTAATGACATCGTAGTGCCTTTTCTGCATAGCCACAGTGATTATGATCATGTGATCCAGTAAAAGAAATCGTACATTTAGAGTTGGGGGGGGCCGGTCCAAACTGATGTGATGTTTTCGGCCACTGCAGTCTGTTTATTTTGAGCAAGGAAACCTTAAGCATGTTTACGGGAAGGTTTTGAGTTGTGGATTAATCTTTTGACTGCAGACTGGTCTCAGGAGAATAATGGCTGTTAAATAGGACATCCTGTTGGTCAGGCTCGACACAGGGCATTCTATTGGTCAATTTCAGTCTGGGTCTCCATTCTCAAATGCTTCCAGTAAAAAGGGAGGTAATTGTCCCTGGAGACTTAAAAGTGTGTGAAACGGGCCAAACAAAGGCTTGGCATGGGCGGGGGCAAAGCCCAAATTATTGTGGTTAAGCTGCGTAAGCCTGATTAATGCATGAAAGGCTTATTAACCCAAATTTGTTCCAGCACTCGCAGGGGTAAGGAGAACACAATTGAGCAGTGCTGTAGCAGTTTTACTGGAACACAGGAATCAGGACTCTGTCATTTCCTGACTGAATCACTGAATTTGTCTCTGCACTCCTGGTACATGTATTGCATATGAATGGCTTCTTTGTGTTTTGCTATTAAGAAAAAGGTACAAACTGTGATTATTACAACGAGGAATTGTTGACATGACTTCAACACTTTTTAACATTTTTATCATAGATATAACTTTTGCTGATAAGACCTTAAATTGCAGAGGGGAAGAATTTCAGGATCACGTCTACACTGCCAAAACATTGAAACCATTCAGAGACAAAGCAAATGCTGTTATCCCACAATAAATATAGACAGACCTTAGACAGTCGGTGAACAGCTGGTTCTCATAGTCAATATGTTGGATTTGGGAGAAATGGCGCCTGAGTGACTTAAAGAAGGACAGAATTGTTATGGCTAGATGAATGAGTCAGTGAATTTCTGCGACGGCAAGGTTTCTGGGGTGTTCGGTGTTAGTGGAGATAGACAGTGGTTGAAAGGGGTCAAGCCATGAACTGGTGACTCGCTGTTGGGCGCTCAAGTCTCATTAGTGCACAAGGCCAACAAAGGCCATCTCACCTGGTCTGAATTGAGGGAATGGCTAGTTTGACACAAGGCACGGAATTTGAATGATACGTGAGGAGTGTGTCACAACACAATGCATTGACCCTGGTGTGTAGCCCTTAGCTGCTGACAAGTCAGAGGGCCCATTTTTAACCCAGGTCCATGGCTGAAAGCATGAACAGTGGGCTCGGGAACGTTGCAACTGGACTTTGGAGCAGTAGAAGTAGTCTGCCTGGTCGAGTCAGCCCTGTTTTCCGGATGCGTCGAGGGAAGAAGCAAAGCTGGTGGAGGGAAATGTGATGGTCCGGGAAATGCTCTAGTGGGAGACCGTGGGTCAGAGAATTCAAGGACATCAGTTTGATGGAGCTCTTTTAGCACCACAAGGGGTGACTGACACCACATTATGCAGGTGGTTTTAATGTTTTGGCCGATCTGTGTATGTTTAAACTTAGAATGCTTGCATTTTAACATTTGCGTTCATAAAGGCTGCCGTTGTTTTCGAAGGCATCAGGTCCAAACTTTTCAAGAGGGTCTCTTTTTGACAGCTGTGTTTTTTCAGCCTCTATCATTCTGGATAAATCCGAGAACCTGACATTTCTCCCTTTCTTTCAGTGCACCTGATTTATGGCCCGCTGGACCCAGTCAACCCTCACCCCCAATTCATTAGCCGTTACCAGTGAGTGTTCGCTCTGCACTAACTGCGCTATGTAGCTGGAGCTAGCTATAGTTTGGGGGAGTAAAATAGTAAGTTATTGTGCAATTTTAAATACAATTATTGCTATTTGGCTATGGCAAATACTATTTTTTACCAAGCTAGCTTCTTTGTTAGCCATTCGTTGGAGTACTGCCATTTTGGATTCTGAATTTAATTGAAGCAACAGGGTAGCTGTAGCATGGTAAAAAAATAATGTTCATATGAATAAAAAGTATATTGGGAATTATAACCTTTACAGATCCCCTATTGTGCCACCAGTTGCACTGCTAATTAGCCATTATGAGCCAGTTCAAAGTCTCCCCGACCTGACATCACAAGGGGGAGTGGCCACCCAGAATACTGAAATCTGATTGACTGCTTGGCTGAAGGTGATCAGTTCTTGCTCTGGTTGGTTACTTCCCCATGTGATGTCAGGAGGGAAAAGATTTTGAAATGGCTTGTAATAACTAATTTGCTGTGCACCTGGTGAAATAATAGGGGACCTTTTAAAATATGCTTGATTGGAGTAAGACTCCCTAATTTTTTTTTTACATTAGCATTACTGTAGCTAGTGAACAGTGTTTTTATTACCAGTAAAGGCCATGTTTGGAATTTGGGTGCAATGCTATCATTTAATTTGATGCCCCAACTGCTTTGAAAGTGTGGCTTATTAATTTGAGTATAACGAAATTCTGTATATGCCAACATTTAAGGCCCTTTCACAGGTTATGCTTTTAACTAGTAATCTGAGTATATGCACATAATTCTAATTAATATTCTTGATGACCATATTTAGTTTAGGACTAGCGATTAGTCTTTGTCAGAAAATTGCCCATTAGTGTACTTAAGACATCAGTACTTGTACACAGTGCTGTGAAAAAGTATTTGCCCGCCTCCTGATTTCTTCCATTTTGCTTATTTGTCATATTATAATATTTCAGATCATCCAAGTTATTTTAATGTGAGATGAAAGACTGTGAATAAATGCAAAATGCTGTGTTTAAGTGATTATTTCATTTACTGAAGGGAAGGCGTTATTGATAGGCTGGCCACTCTTAGAAAAGAACACTACTAATTTTCTCCAATCGGAGATAATGGCTCTCATTGTGGTTCACTTGAGTCCCAGAGCCTTAGAAATGGCTTTGTTGCTCTTTCCAGACTGATCAATGTCAAATACTTTTGTTTTTTTTATCCATCCTTAAATTCCTTTAGTTCGCGGCATCATGTGCTGCTTTTTGCCTACTTCACACTGCCAGACAGGTTCTCTTTAAGTGGTGTTTCAGTGATTCAGCAGGGCTGGCAGAAATCTTGCCTGGGTTTATCTGGTATATTTGCACCCAATTGTCATTTAAATGTTTCATTGGTTGATTTAGGAAGTAATTACTTTTTCACAAAGGACCAGGTAGGGTTGGATAGCTTTTTTCTTTAATCTATGAAATGATTACCTGAAAAAAAAAAAAAAAGCATTTTTTGTTTACTTACGTTATTTTTGTGTGATATAAAAGTTGAGCTTGATGATTCTCCCCCTCCCCAATATATTGTTTTGTATGTAATCAGCATGTTATTGTTGATCACCCATGCTGCCTTCTTGGCCAGGTCACCACTGAAAAAGAGATTTTTTTAAAATCTCAATTGGTTTTTACCTGTATAACTAAATATATGAAACATGTACGTGCACGAAAAGGTAAAAAATTGGGAGGGGGACAAATACTTTTTCACAGCACTGTACATTTCCTGAAGACCATTATAATGCGCGAGAAACTGTTGAAAAATCAACCATCACTACAGACCATCATTCACAGCCCCTTCCCAACTGTGCTCTTGTGCCCAGGCAGCTGGTGAAGAGGTCCACAGTGTCAGTTCTGGATGAGCACATCAGCCACTACCCCCAACTGGAGGACCCTACAGGGTTCATCAATGCCTATCTCCACTTCATCAACTCCTTCTGAGCGGCTGTCCTCACGGAAATCGTGCTCTCAGCTCCAGTACATCGCATCCAATTTAAATTTTAGTTCGTCATTATGAGTATTATGCAGAACATTTTCCTCTGACTGACGGCAGAGATCGTCTCAGTGGAATTTACAGTCAGCTTTTGGTCCACTTAAGTCCTACTGTACGCAGAGCAAACGGTCATTTGAAAATCAATATTCTAGGGAAAGAACCTATACTCTGCCATTTATCATTTGCATACATCTGAAAAGTACCATTTTTAGATGATTTATCTTTTGCTAAATTACTCTGATTCAGTGGCTACATCGCAGGAGGCAACTGTGGTGTTACTGAAACTGCAGAGAAATTTTCATTTGGCGTGTCAGCATGTTGCTACTGTTAAATTTTGTTTTGTTGACATTACCTGCTGAGATCTTGAAAGCAATAAGTTAAGGATGGTGCAGTAAAATAATTGCCTATAGTTTTAATTCACACTATTGCTCAGTGTGTAAGGCGCAATATTAAGTTGAAAGTTGCTTGCCAGGTAGTGTCCTGAGGCAAAACAATTCCCGCTTTAAGTGAGGAAAATTCATCAGGTCAGAAAGTAAAAAGTACCGCAACATTCTTCTTTCATGAAGTGGGTCTACCTAGTGGTGGAGGTCTCTTGCCAAACCATGTGATTGGTTCATACAGAGAGTATTTTAGTTTTTTTCAATCTGTACTGTACATGTATGAGAATCCACACCTGGGCCTTTATTTGTAAAAATTCGAGTGGAGTTCATGCCTAAATATTGCATACGCTCAGAAACTGAAAAACAGTTCATAGTGTAAAAAAAAAATTGTAATTTATGGGTGGATAAGCTAAACTGCATGCAATGTTTATTTAAATAATCAAAATTAATTGGGAATCGTTCATATCTGCATAATCTTTTTGATTTTGTGTTTTTTATTTGTCAAGTTTGTTTTCATGAATCCCAAGTCTGCAAAAAAAAAAAAAAGTGGAGACTCATCATTCCTGTGCGATGCACTGTGTTGAAACGAGGCGCATATCATGAGTCAGGTGGTCATAATGTTACGGTTGATTAGTGTTTATCATGGCAGCAGGCACTCAGACCAGCTCTGCTTGCCAGTGGTGTGCAGTAAAGAATACCCAACACTAAATCAGGCCAGGTGTTGAGTGTAATGGGCCTCCACAAGCATAACCTGGCAAGCAGTTTCATTCTGATGACTCAAAAATATTATTGCCTGTGGACACATGCCACAATGCAAGACTTGACTGCAATAACCCTTGTGTGGGATTAAAAGAACAACAGAAACATTTTCTGTGGATCATCTTTTGGAACAATATGGTTCCCTTTGCAGTAAACAATGCTTACTGTGACTTAAGAATGAATTGAAATAAAAATAGTTTTTCAAAAATGTTTGCTGAAATGGTCTGAAATCTGAGGTCTACACTCTAGAAAAAAAATCAATGCACACAACAGTTAGGACTGCTTTGAATAGCATACACAAAAATATTTATTGACAGACCAAACTTGATGCAGACTATTTTAGGAAGAGCATCAAGAAAAAAAATTACATTATTGCAGTTTACATCTGGCAGCACTAGTAGAATGTGGTGAAAGGTTACCGGAGTACATCGAAATTTCTTGCTGTTACTAGCAACTAACCAGTTACTCCAGTAAATGCCATTCAAAGCAAATAGACATTAACGTGGCACCACTGGACAATTAGCCATTAAATGAAAGGCAAACTCCTCAGTAACATTGTAGTACAAGGGGTATTAAAAAAAAGAGCCATTTTTAATAATTTCACTTATACTGGGTTTTTGAATTGATGGATGAATTGTTGATATTTATGAATATCATAGCCATCTCAGAGGGGTTTTTAAACTTCCGTTTGGCATATCTGGCGGAATGTCAGTATCCTGCAAATGCGTCTGAATTTAACCAACCGATGCGAGGATCACGTCCACTGCAGTCTCCTCTTTGCTCCGTACGGTGACCTGCATGGTAACGCCGTCGGCCAAGGCGAGGCGGGCTCTCACCAGCACATCGTGGCCCCCGCGGAACACACCTGCACAAAGGGGAGGAACACGAGCCAGACATTCATTAAATATGGTGCATCAGGTAAAAGGGAAGAGGGTCTAAGGCACGGTCACAGAATTAGACAGCCAGTGTTCATCCACCTGAGGCGCCAAAGAAAAACCAGCGCGTTTCTTTACTGGAAAAAAAAAATGTCCCCCAACCCCTTGCTCAGATAGCCCTCAATAGCACAAAGCACCAGTTTATCAGCCGATCAATACACCTCCAAAATCTGTTAATGAAGTATCGAGCGGTTTCTGAGTTATGGTCCGGAAACACCTTAGGAACGCAGACGCAAATGTTGACGGGAACCGGGCCAAAAACGAAGGATTGGCGAGTCGGCTGTATCGAGTATGACCTCGAATTCCCCCTCCCTGCCTCATCTAAAATATGGGTTCTGTTCCAGCTTTAGCTCAGCACAGCCAACAATGTAATCCTCCTTTGTAAAAGACCCCCAGGTAACCAGACAAAACAAAGCGCTTTTCTCATGGGGAACCACAACAATTAAGTAATGAATGAATGACAATTGGGCTTTCAGTCTCTTTCTTCAGCCTCTTCAGTCTGTTTCCTGTTTGGCCAAGAGAAGAACTGCCCCTCAAACTGTTCAAGTGCTTTCAGTGGCAGTAACATTGACTAGATAGAGCTCTACACGAGCAGAGAGCAGTTTATATAGCCCAGTAAATGGGCTATAAGAAACTAGATAACTTCGTTGCCACAGGGACAGTAGTGCATCTCCCCGATCCCCAAATTTTGGACAAAATGGCCTCCCCCAGCCATATTGGACGTCCAGAATTGCTGAAAATCGGTCTTGAGCACTGTGAAATAAATATTAGAAAATATTGTCCAAAATTATAACAAAATCTCTGGGGGCGGTGGCCCCGGAACTAAACCATAGTATCTCCTGAATATCTTAGTCAGGGAGATACAAATAAAGCCCTGCATACCAGCATTAATTGCTTCACGTTAAGCGAAGTAAAAAGTAAACCACACTCTGTTCCACTCGGGGAAGTACCAGAAAAAAAAAAAACAAAAACAAAAAAACCTGTGGCTTAAAAACAAGTGAGTAAAAAAAGGAGTAATTCAAATGGATAATTGCAAGCAAATCCCTAATTTGCATGACACTTTTTAAATGCAGCTTAACCATGTAAATGCATTTTCTTAACCCTTTTAGTGCCCAAGCCCAATCTCAATTTATCACATGACGGGAGTGCCATATGGTACTCAGAGGATCTTATCTTGGCGTGCAGTTGTGTAACATTTGCGCATCAGACAGGACAAAATCTCGACTCTAATCAATGCTTCAGACTGGAACTCCAGGAAAAAGCCTAGCCCATTAGCCCATTCCAAAATCTTTGAATGGCTGTATTAATATGAATTTTAACTGCACTACATAAACCACTACATCTCCCAAGATTTGAACACCACAGTAGTAACAAAATGAAGCAGTGCCACAATGTTTATGCTGGCTCAATATCAGCTTCTGTGTGAACAATGTGAAGACACAGCATTCATAAACAGTAACAGGGTGGGGGTGGGGGGAGCGCCTCTTACCTGCCAGGAACAGGACGTGCGAGTTCTTGTTTTCAGGGACTTTATCCGAGCGTTCACACGGCTGCATGCCCAGGAAGCTGATTATGTTATTGACGGCCTCTGAAGGACGAAAAATCACAACAATCAAAACCAGAACACCACGAAACCAAGTGGGGAAGGTAATGTGCCACTGACATTTTACCCTCCAGAATACAAATATAATGTAAAGAATGAAGACTGCAGTGAAGGCTAAATTCTGCTGATATTACACATTGTGTCACAAATGGCCAGATACCATGACATTGACAAGACACTTCAGTGTGTTTGAAGCATATGAACAGTGACAACAATTGTGGTAATGAATTACACGTCTCATATGCGTCATAATTAAAAGTTGATCGACTTTCCCCATTCAAAACCAACGAGTGGGACTTCTGAGCTAAAAAGAGAAAGTTCTTACTCGTGTGAAAGTACTTACAGCACTGTGCAAATCTCCCATATTTCGTGCCCAGTCTGATATTTCAATACGTCCTTTAATAAACTTACCATCGAGAGTGCGAACAGAAGCGAGGGCGAATGTCTCCTCTTTCTCGAAGTCGTCACCCACTTCGTCCCAGGCAGCGCTGAAGTTGGGCTTGAGAACTTTCTGGATGTGGTCTGCAACTGTCACCTCCAAGTCTTCCAACTAGCAGGGGGCGCCAAAGCGCATGAAAAAAAATTCAATTAAGAGGGAGGACACCGAAAATTCCAGAAGCAGCAAAAGCAAAACAATAGTAGTCATGTACAATATAGCACGGCGAGAGGCAGACAGTTTGGGTTCAAAAGGTTAAAGAATGTCCAGTGCTTTGTTCCAACCACCTAAATTAGCCCACAGGAAAAACCCTTCAGCTCAGACAGTGAACTAATAAGTGTAACCAGCTAGTTGACCTCATAGGTGGAAGTAAAACATGGCAGCACTTTTACTTTCTGACCGTGGAATGGGAACCCCAGAGAACCGCCATGATATGGCCCATGTGTTCACCTAGCTACAAACTATGCTGAACAGACGCAGGCAGCAACTGAGATAACAGGAGAAACAAATTAAGTGCACTTTCACAAGCAAAGTCAATCAACCAATAAACCCTCTATTAACCAGTGTAGCGTATCTGCTACATTAAGTGAAAGGGTTAACAACCTGGACACCCTGTTGGTTTTGTTTCTTATTGCCAACTAAACATTTGAGAATAACTTGAATGGTCCGTCACTTTAATTTTTTCATACGCATCATTACCCAATGTAGCAGATTTGTTACAATTTGGAAATGTGTTGAAAATTTATTTGTCTACTGTTTTTGAAATAATGGCCCAAAATAAACATTATTGAATAGGGAAATAATTTTAACACAATTGGAAATGGGTTTGGTTAATAGAGGGTTAAACAGATGCACTGAAAATGCAGGATGTGAGAAGGACGTACCACATATTCATCGTCATAACCGTCATCGTCCGGCTCTCCTGTGTTGGGGTCACAGTCGCGTACCAAGTACTTCATAGTACAGCTGAACGTACAGGAGACTGGAAGGACACAAGGAAAGGAATCATTTCAAAGGGACGTTACACATCCTTAAATTAAAACTAATGTGATGCCCTTCCTTCATTTATAGGGATTAACATAACTGGTCACCATAACTGCAAGTGAACAGACAGGTCAATAAGAATTGGGACCATTCTCACATAGCGGATGTACATTTAGCCACCACTTCACATACACACCTTCCAATTTACATCAATACAGAATGAATCACGTGTGACGGACATGTGGTTAAGATGCGTGACTCACATCCATATGGTTGTAGGTTCAAGGCCCAATTTAACCATGGTAAGATCAGGACAGATGTTAGGCCCTTAAGCGAGGCCCTTAACCCCACACTACTCCACATGGGGGATCTGCCCCTGAACAGTCAAATCAAGTGCAAGTTGCTTAGATAAAAGTTTCAGATAAATAACAAAATTTCTTTCGAATTCTACAGATTTCTGCCTCCTCCTTTTGTGTCACCTTCCAGAACCTTCCAAAAGCCTCTCAGCACTAAATTGCAGTAGGTATCAAGGCGTTACCAAGCAACTGCACATCCTGCATTTGACTGAACAATACGGCATTGCTTCTTTACACAGATGTGAAATAGAAGAGGCGCTTTGTGCAAAGCCACACATGGCACTGGGTTCTCGAGGGCCCTACCTGCGGAGGGGTCGTCCTCCGGCAGCCGCACCAGGCTGTAGCAGGACCCGGGCTGGCTGTAGGGCAGGCTGGCGGCGGGGACGTAGTGGACCACTTCGTAGGCCTCTGAGGGCTCCATCTGCACCAGCACCTTCTGGAGCAGCTGATCGTTGAGCGTGTTGGTGCAGTCGAACTGGAACACCATGTGACCGGCGAAGGTGTGCTTGATGCAGCGCACCACGTACTCCGTCTCCGCCTCCGTCAGCTGCACCGGCTCTGACGACTTGAACAGCGGGCCCAGGCCCTGGAACTCTGGGATGGCTGCAAGTTGCTCTGTGGCATAAATGGGCAGGAGACAGTAACAGTATGTGCCATAATACCAAAGGTCAAGGGGCACTGCAGATGAGCAGGACCCACCCACTTTCAAATGAGACAATTTGTGTCCACAGGACACTGATGCCCTCGCATCTCGGGAAACTGGATGAAATTTACCAAACTTCAAACACCTGAAAACTGCTCAAAATTTTGACCGATTCAGAAAGGAAGTATGAGATGCATACCTTTTATGTCCTTACAAAGCACATCATTGATGAGCTCAAACTCTGTTGAGTAGTTTTAGAGAAGTGGATAGACTACACCCCCAGCAAAGGGGAGGGAAGCTTCACTAAATTTACTTATGTTTAAACACCTGAAAAATCATCAAAATGAAAGAAATTCAGAAACAGGGTGTGAGATGCACACCTTTAGTGTCCCTAAGAAGCACATGCACAAGTTCAATGAGTTCTGTCGACTGGTTTCTGAGAAGAACTGGATAAACAATGTCCCCGATCAACAGGACGAACTCTGCGTGGATGTACTCACAGACGGAAATGGGTAAACCTACAGTATATGCCCCCGCCAAACAAGGCAGCGGTGTAAAAAGTAATCTTGCCCATATACACTTTTCACAACCAAAATATTCGGGAACTATCCAGGAAATTCCACAATAGACCCCCCTAAACACTCCCCACTGCGGTTCCTGCCACCTTAAAAACCACTCCTAAACCCTCGTGAAGGAGGTCTGGACGAGACAGGAATGGACACCCTTTCATTGTTCAGTATTTGACATTTTCTTTAGCGAAAGCTTGCATTTACACTTAGAGCGCTAAATGCAGCCATTGTTGCTCAGTGATGCAAGATATCAAAATCAAAGCCGTTGAAAACCTATCACGGGTCGACTAGTTTAAAAGACCTCCCCTTTACAACGGCACAAAATAAATCTCAAAAATATATAAATACCTTGGTAAATGTCTTGTCGTGATGGCGCCAGTTTTTCTGGGAGCTTACTGGTGGCAACAGGTGCAATTTCTGAAAACAGCGTTAAAAAACACAAGCGTCATGCGACTGTAAAAGTGTTCTAAAGACACAAGTGAAACTGGCTCAAATAGTTCAAGTGAAACTTTTATCCACAATTTTCATTTAATAACGACCTGTAGAGGAGAGGATTAGATTAGAAAAATGTAATTAAATATTTAGCTCGCTCTAGGTCCAAGGTGTCCTTCAATGCTCTCATACAAAGCACTGCATTCTCCAGCGGAAAAGTGACAGAACAGCAGCACTATATTTCTACTCTCTGTGATATCAACTTGAACAAAGGGGAAATATCAGGTTTCATATATCCAAGGCCAGATAAAAAGTACCCATATTTGGCCTTAGTAAGAATTAGTGAAATGTTACTAACTGCACCACCCAAATGAGCTCCATTCGCTGGATATAACGATATGAACTGCACGGTCCACTAGATGTTCTTAGAGGACTTTGCTGGTGCTACAATAATGGTCATTGAGAGATACATTTGGGGATTTAATTCTCCAGATGGAGGTAAAAAAAAAACAATTTACAATGAAAACAATTAAGCGCACAGAAATTAATTGGAGGGGTTCAGCCCCATGTGCCCTGTCCCACATACTACAACTGTACTATGTGCACAGACCAGATAAAAGCTAAAATTGTGGGCTTCACTGGCTTGTTCAGGGGTGTTTGGTCATCATTTAGGATTCCCTGGTCCTGAGTTAGAGCACCTGCCAAAGCTGGTCCAAATCGGAGTCATAATTTTTAAGTTATCGAGAGCTGAAAAAACATCTGCATTCAAAATGGCCAACTCGGCTCATCAATTTATTACCGATTGTACGACCAATTGACATTTTTAGAACAAAACTGTTTAAAGAACCCATCTTTTATCAGTGTACATCACAGATACAGTGTAAGCGACACCGGAGAAGGTGGGTGTCAAAAACATGTTCCAAGTGGCGTGACACACAGTACCCCATTTGTCAATTAATTTCTATCACTACCTCCACAGTGGATTATAAAAACATGCAAAAAGGAATTAAATTAAGCACCAGACAAGGGGAGAGTCAACAGACCAAGTCTACAGTGTTTCAGCAGAAATCTTACCGCAAGTGGAGATGGCAGAGCAAAGTGCAAGTATTGAGCTGAAAAAGCTGAACATAGGAGCTTACAATGGCAGTTTAGATTCTGTTTGGACACAGACGTTAGACCGTCTGATGCTTAAACACAAAACGTACAGCAGATGCCAACCCATAATTTAACTTTCACAAGAGTACCACCGTTTAACGAACACATGCTGATTTCCTGGCCCTGGTTACACATCTCAACATGCACCAATCACCTGTTTTCTGCTCTGTGATTGGTGTGGTTGCCAGGGGAACAGACTTCATGTCGAAGGGCTTCTCAGAAGGTTCTAGAGTGTACTGGTGGAGAGACTTCTCCAAGCCAGGAACGGACACCGTCAAACCTAAAGGAAGGTGATGGCCACAAGTCATCAAATCATGAACAGGAACATGACCGTGACTGTTTATTCTCACAGCCATGTTCCACATAAATAAATACATAAATACAGGCGTGAGGAAATATACATGGATACATACATATATGATAAAAATTAAATGTCCCTCTGGTCATATTCCACTTAGTACAGAGTAGAATCAGTAGACATAATGGATGATTCCTCAGGCCATAAATGGTTTTAGCAGTAAAAATAAATGATTCCTCCAGGTTTAACCCTTTCAACTGAGATTTTTGCTTGAACTTTCCCTTAAGTTGGTTGGAAGTTAGGAAAAAAAGGGGTTTTTTTTGTCTCCATATTGTGGGATAAAGTTCATAGAGAGAAATATTCAAACCCAGGCTGTCAAGTTTTTATGGCCCCATCACTACATCAACGGAAAAATATCAAGATCATCCACATCATTTTACACATTTCCCTGTAATTCATCAGGACATACTTTGTAAACCTTGGGATCTCCTTCAGAAGGGGTGCTGTCACAGCCAAGCAAGCGTAAGGACTGCTCACAAGTTATTAAAGAACGTCCAGCTGTCCGCAATCTTGGTTTTAGTACATGATCTTGTTCCCTTCCTACATGATTGAAAATATAATACTTCAAAATACCCACAATTATTTATGTTTTGCCTCCCCTTTTGCCTATTTTCTGACATACCGTGTATATTCCAAAGTTACGAATAGTGAAGTCAGTAGAGATTCCCAAGGGTACGTTTCTTACCAGTATCCACATCCAGGCAAAGCAGCAGACAAACAAATGTCTCCAAATTTGTTAAGTCTTACCCCAAGTCAAAATTGTCTGAAAGAACTACACGAACAACTACTAACAGCCATGATACACTTCAGTTAGCATTAAACTAACGATTCCTACCACTGATAAACTTGAAACAACTGGCCAAGTTTACCACTCAAGCTCCGCAATCACAGTGCCCCTTTAGAATTTGCCCAAACTTCCACAGGTTTGAATAACGCAGTTGCATTTGAGGAACCCACGTAAGGGAGCGTAGGACGGAAGAGGTTAAACGGTATTACCATTAAAGATGTAGGCGGCATTCAGGGCCTTCTGCTTCTGCTGAAGGACGTTCATGTAGAAGGTGGCTCTGTCTCGGACCTCATCGTCACTGTCCATCATGCACCTGCAGGAGAGCGCAGGAGCCTCAGAGACAGTCACTCCGATGCGCCAAACTACTCACAGAATCACTCAGGAGGCATCCTGACCGCGAGTCTTTGGATGAAAACCCTGACTTTCAGCCTGGTTTATTCCAGACCAGAAAACAACACTTAAAGTTGTTTTATTAGGCCATAGCACTGCAACAGCGTCCCAACAGGACACCAGATCTTATGGACAAGTGTATATTCAAGATGTATTCATCCTCAAAAGATAAGATGGCCTTACTATGAATTTTGTGTTTGGAAATTGAAGGCATCTCTTTAATATTACAAAAAGAGAAATGTAATGCTTTGATCTGCTTTATTTTTTTGTACTTTGCCTGTTACCGTTGCCTATTAAAGTCTTGATGACATGCAGTTTTACTGGAAAATGAGATGTTACATGACTGTGAACCAGTTGGATTCTCTTCTCATCAGCCTGATTATTTAAAGGCACATCTGATGGCCCTCGAACACAGAGTGAACATAATGATGCAACATCCAAAATGCATAGTTCACTCAATTTCTTTAAATGCAATCCTTCAATAAAACAGTGGCAATACTGGTATCCCAGTGTACCCTGGAATACTGCTTTTCCATTTACTAGGATACCACATATACTTAATGCAGTGTTAGTCAAACTGAAGTTATATCAGTGAGCTCAGGAGATATAGTGTATGCTTGGAGCAAATAACCTGCAGCAGAATGAAGCTCATAAACCATAAAGCCCGAGGCCCACTGACAGTGCGAGAGGCGCGTAAGTAACACCAACTGACGGGATGTGACTGACGACACCCTTCAAAACTTCACTTTTCTCAATTGTTCCATTATTGTGCGTCAAATAAATAAAAATGCATTTTCCTTCTAGGTTATTTAACGACTTCTCTCATGACGCACCTTGTCATGGTGGCATGTATTACCCAGGAGCATTACCTTCAATTATCAAAACCGATGCAACACCTGTTTGACCAACTTGTAAAAATGATATTTTTCTGACATTTAAGTTGTAAAGCTCCCACTGGCAAGCTACACACCCAACTCAAGATATAACATGGCTAGTTTAGCTAGCCAACTTGCTGGTGGGTAAGTTAAAGTAAATCATGATATTACCAAATGTTGACCTGACTGCTGCATTTCCAAGGTGAAATTATGCCTTCATATGATGTATAATGCATAATAAGCTGAACATCACACTTTGCCATTACTTAAAATAAGGTAACAGCTGGCAGTTTCTAAAGGTCATCCTATGGAAAATTTGGGGAGAAATTCATCTATGGCCTGCTTCTATGCCATGTTGTCATCAGTTAACACTTGAATCTGTGGACGCATTCAGTGGTCGTCAGAGAACATTTATCATTTGACGCGACGCTTCACTTCACCACTAGTGGGCGTCGGGCTTCAGAATGACCATGCGATGGATCTACTTACCTCTGCATGAGCACCAGCACACTGGGCAGCAGGTCATCGTTCTGCGCCCCGAACTTAGCCAGGGCACTCACCGCAGCTGGGGGATGGGATAAAAATATGAGTGAGAGAGAGGACACAAAAATAAGATCACAGGCATTAACTCTTTTGCACAGATATAGACGCCGTTGCCCTTTAATTCTGACATCTAATTTCTAAATCATTCTGAAAGTGACCTTCAAATGTCTTGCTTCACTGAAATAATTTTCCACAGCCTCTGTGACACAAATACTGAGTTATAAAGCCTAAAGAGGCTCATGCATGACTGGAAAAATTGGCATCACTTGTATTCTGCGTAAAGGGATTAAATAACTGGATGCTGTGCTCTAAAATCAAGACAATAAAATAAAGCCACTCCAAGCATGAGCTGAAGATCATGCATCTGCTTGCGTGACCTCAGACACAAGCCTGCAGCAACACAGCTAACATCAACCCCACTCAAGCTCACTTAAGGGATGATGTCACCCAAACAGAAACTGCATCATTCCAAAGTATTTCGCATGTTGCCGGGACACCATTTAAAAACCTATGGACGATACAATTGCAAGTGATCTGCTGACACCAACAGTTTATTCGAAGGTTGATGCAGTTGGGGCGCGCTAGGGTTAGAGTTTGGGCAGTGTGGGCTCCATGTTAGGGAGAGTTGGCGTGTGTGAGGATTAAGGCGTTACGGTAAGGGTTATGACTGTCCAGTTTGGCGAGAATGGGTGTGTGTTAGAGTTTGGGTGATAAAGTAAGGACTGTGATAAGTTTGATGCGAGTCGGGACTGCTCACCGGCGCGTACGGCTTCGCTCTCCAGCACCACGCGGTTGAAGATGAAGCGGATGTACTTGGAGGGGCAGGGCGTCCGCGGGCCCTCCTTGCCCAACAGGTGCAGGATCTTGGTGGCCAGTACAGTGTGCTCACAGTCTTCAATAAACTCACACAGGTGAGCCAGGCCCGTCTCCTTACTGTCTGGATTCTCCTCAATAATGCTGATGATGCAGTCCACGATGGCCCGCTTGTACTCAAACCCACCCTGTCCCGGGAAATTAACACACACACACACACATGCGCACGCAAACACACATACAGAGGTTGATTTCCACAGTCATTCAAACCACAGTAACCCACGTGTTCGGTGAATGATGCAAAACCCCAGTAAAGGCGTAGATCCCCGTTCAACCACTCACATCATCTCTCAGCATGTTGGACAGGAAGTTCATCATGACGCTGTGCTTTCTGGGATACTTCTGGCACAGGGCACTGATGGCCTGCACCACCACCACCTGCAGAACCAACCGACAAACCCGCGATTCAGACAGCAAACCAATCAAATACTGTTTTTGTTTTTCATTAAAACTCACATGCTCAAATTGAACCAACCAAGAGAAGGTCATTTCAATAAATTTCCCATGATAGTGTTATAGAAATCCACTGCTTTAAATTCACAGCAGCAATAAGCATCTGAACAGTGAGGCAGATTCTAAATGCCTATTTGGATCCGCTCACGTTGACAGTTAAAAAATAGACTGAGAAACTTAAAAATCTTTATTCCACTAGGAAGTGGCCTTAATTTAACCTTTTAAGCCTTTTATTTTAAGCTCTAATGCATAGGCTGTGAACCTGCGAAACTGTGAATCTGCCACCCAAATGTGTGAAAAACGTATTTTTAAAGGTCAGTCCGGGGTGGAACTGAGCGCTCAGAGGAAGGCGGTCACCTTGAACTCGTCAGAGATCTCGGACACGAAGGAGGAGATCTGCTTCATGAGACGGTCCACGCTGCTCTCACTGCCCGTCTTCAGGAGGGTGGTGATGGCCAGAGTCGCGATGCTGCGGTTAGAGTCCGTGATCAGATTCTCCAGGTCCAGATTACAGGCAGTCACGGCTGAGGGGTGCTTCATCGCCACCTGGTGGACACACAGAGTATAGCATAAGCTCATAAAACTTGAGGGGTGATGTCAAGCACAGAAGTGAACAACGCTGCTAAATACCATTCAAAAAGGTCTATTGATACTTAGAAAAAAATGCTAACATGGTCAGTTCAATATTATTGCCTTATATTTACAAGCCTAATGACTGAAAGCAATTCTCAAGTAAACAAGCAGACAAGTCATTTATGCAAATTCTTAAATTTCAAGTGGTAAAATGATACTTCATTACTGAAAAATATTACTTGGTGCATAATTGGGAAAAAGTACACCAAAATAAAAGTATACTGTGCAAAGAGAGCAAATCAATCATCTCAAATCAAATTTAGGTGCGAGAGATGCAGGTGAAATGGGGTCTCACCTTGTTCAGGGTCCTGACAGCTGCATATCTCAGGGCCGCTTTGGGAGAGCTGCAGAAGAGCTGAAGAACTGGACAAACACAAACCCATTTTAAAGATTGACATTATAGGACCTGTAATTCTTAAAGAGCCACACACAAATACAGCAGAGGATATAAATGTGATTGGATCCAGTGGTCCTTGTCTGAATAGAGCCCAGAGGAGAGAACCGTCGATGGGGGAATGGAGGACTGACCGGAGACAGCAGGCGCCAGCTCTCGAGCGGTGCAATTGGGCATGTGCACGATGGCGGAGGCCGCTTCGTAAACTACCATCTCGTGCTTGTTCCTCAGGCAGCTCTCGATGAAGTCAAACAGAGGGCTGTCGTGCCTGCAGGCCGGGAGAAAGAAAGAAACGGAAAGCGCGGCAAAGAGAGAAAAAAAAAATCATGTTCAACTAAGGAAAATGGTTCTTGTGAAAAGCATCAACACAGTAGAGCTATAAAGCAAACTGGACAGAACTAAAGAAACATGTGTTGGCCAACTCATGATCAGGGCCGGCGCTAGACCACGGAATAGGGGGGGCACAGACATGTCCCTTTATGACAAGAATTAGCCCTGGCAAGTACTCAATCATTTTCCTTTATTGATGCGTTCTCCTATTATCGTAATTGGCATCCATATGTGATCTAACAGCGATGAAATCATGGGCTAAATTCAGGACAGAAAAATAATTTACTTAACAGGCCAATGCTTTGCATTGATTGAACTGGTCCGCATTCCAATAAAATATCGCCTTTCACTCTCGGTATTGTGTGGGTTGAGAAAAAAAAGTGGCACTCGGCAATTAAATAGGCTGTAAAAAGCATGCGGCTCAAGCCATTTGTGCAGGTATGCAATTTCAGCGTATGCCATGAGACGCGATCGCACCTGCGCCCGTAAACGCCCGTCAAATCATCCTCACGGGTGCGATTTAACACGCCCATCATTCACTTCACGGGGCGCCACTATTTAATACATGCGTTATTAATGCAGCTTGATCTTTGACATTTTGGCGACGTAACTTCCTCAATTCGCGGTATTCTCCTCAGTATTCAGCTGTGCATTGGAGAAGTAAGATGAAATAAGTGCTCTTCAGTGGTTTTGTAAAATGCAGTAAAATGCTAACAGGTGTCCTGTCCAGTCCACTGGCCAAGGACTGGACAGGACACCAGGGCAGGTGAAGAATGGAGTAGGTGGTTTAGTGGTAGCAGATGCCAGTGTTTCCCACACAGACCATTGTGTGGCGGGCCGCCAGAGAATCAACTCAGACTGCCACAAATTGATTCCGCCCCAACGAGATTTTCTCTATTGCATTCTCATCTCCATGCACGGGGGGGGGGGGGGACCAGTAAAATTAAAAGTACTGGAAGATGCAGAATTTGCACAATATTAGTACCATGCCCCCTGCTAAAGAAAAGGAAAGGTATTCCCTCCCCATCCGCTCAACAAAATAGAAAACATCTACCACTCCCCACCCCCCCGGTCCTACAGCAACCATCACCATCAAAATGGCGCCCGCCGGAGAATGGGCAGGAGTGACTGATGGTGCCCGCGCAGTTTTCTCCTGGCATGCACTGCCATTTTGAATAATATAAATTTAAATACATTAAATAGGCTACACGTCTAGATGAATGATTGTCGTCTCATCTAATCGGGGAGAACAAGCAGCACCTGTTCAGTGTGGAGTGCTCTCGGGGTGATTCTTTTGTTAATCATGAAAATGACTGAGAACAGGTCAGGACTAATAATTGTTTAAAAACGAATGTTTTGTGCAACCCAATTATCAGTTCTGGTTCTGCCACTGTACTGAATTTAGTCAATGATTTCATCGCTGTTATATTGCATATGGAGAGAAACCGTGTCTTAAGATGCCCATTACAATAATTGGAAAACGCATCAGTAAAAGGAAAATGATTGAGAACTTGCCAGGACTAATTCTTGTCATAAAGGGACGCGTCTGTGCCCCCCCAATTCCCTGTTCTAGCTCCTGCCCTGATCATGATGGAGATTTTACACTGGAAAACTCCAGGACAGACACATAAGCAGGCATATTCCAACAGACGGACGGCGGGAGACAGACGACAAACACACGCACCCTCCCTCTGTCTCCTCAAGAAGTCTGCTGGCGATGCGGATCAGCATGCAGTAGGCAAACGGGGACTTGAGGCCAGACTTTGTGAACTTGTTGAGCATCTTTGACACAGCCAGCCGGTCATTCTTACGCAGGTGATAGAGTAAACCCAAGGCATGGTACTGTGGGATAGTCAAAACATTCCGAATCAGAATCAAGAACATTCCTCACCTGAAAAGTATTCTGAATATTACAAACTATCAATCAAATCACACAGACCTCACTATTAACCAAGTGCATGCTAGCAAAGTCTGAATTTAATGCCAATACCTATGGCTCAAGTAAGGAGAATATAAAAACAATATACGAGAGATGCTGAAAACCAGAGGAAGCCAACAACCCTCTTTTCACGTCAGCATTATGCCAATATTCTGTGGAGTGCCATGGTGACTGACAGGAGCTCCACCCACCTGCACCATGATGTTATCGCTGGAAGCCGCCTCCTGAGCTTCGTTCACCCAGCGCTTCACCACGTCATAGCTCATCTTCACCATGTGCTGCACACACACAAACACACACACACTTAGCCTCTCACAAGCACAAACTCCGAACTCAGGCCAAGCCCACCAGCTCTCTGTGAAAGCCACGGGGCAGCAACTGTTCATTTAAACCATCCTCCATATGGTCAGAAAGGCTACTTTGCTTATCGCTAGTCTAGCAGCATAAATGCCAACCTGTTTTTTTTTTTAGTTTTTTTTTTTTTTTTTTTAGAGAATGGATTTTATTTTATCTATTTTTTAAGGTTTTGAGAAAAAAGCAAGGAATGCATTTTTCCACGATTATGAAAGAGCAGGTGATATCTCAATTTGGCAAAAATATGACTTGGGCAATTATGCCATGAGGCGAACGGTATCTCAATTCAGGCAGCTATGATATTAACTATAATTTGGAATGAGAAGCATTAATTTCTTCACATTTTAAAAGGCTCTTAATGAAAGGCTTAAATTAACAGCTAGACTGCTCATAGCAGCATCCTGACGGTAGCACAGGGTGGTATCTAATCAGTATTCAGATGGAATTCCACCTCTATGCCGAATGAAAGTGAACTGCTGGAATTGACTGACTTGGATCCTATTTAGACTCCACTATAACTTCACGGGCCAAATACCAAGCATCTCCTGGGATTCAGTACCTAATATTTTCTTTGTATTTTTATAAATGTTAATAGAGTTAATGTATTTGATAAATTCTGATGTATCCACTGATGACGCCCATGAAACACAGAGCCGGGACAGTGGGACTGACCAGGGAGGACACCAGAGCTGAGCTGGACACACTGGGGACCTTGTCCACAATAGCCTGCTTCATGTAACGCTCAATGGCCTGCAGCATGGTAGTCTGCATAAGGAAAACACAAATTCATTATCATACACGTAATCACGATAATGTCACCATCTTATTACACTGGCACATCAGAGAATGACACTGCACCAGATACAATGAGTTCCGTTATTTACAGGACAGGGGCATTATGTTATTTTGGTTCTGTTAGTGGAGTCAAAACACCAGATCTTAATTCACTTAATCATGAAGTTTAAATGCTGTAGAGGAACCAGAGGGCAAAAAGTCCCCACAACTAGCAGGAACTCAAGATGGCTGCAGTACAGGCTTGGCAGAGAATCATCAAGGAAGATACTCGAAGGATATGTAACCCAATGTAAAAAAAGATTACATTTCAACATTACATAAAACTGTCCAATACTTTTTGATGCCCCTAAAAAACAGGGGAAAGGACAATGTACAAACGGAGCTGAAATTTTTAAATGATTTATCCAGTATGGATGAAAAAACCCTCATATTTGAGCTGAAAGTCTGTACTTCAGCCTCATGGTCGCACTATCCCTTTAAAACTGATGTGCGAGAGTAAAAACCCAAAATAATGCGCCGCAGTCCGATGAACGGTGGTGCTCACAGTACATAGTGGAAATGAAGCAGTGACTCACATCGGTGATCCTGCAGAGGGCTCGGATCGCTGGGCCCCTGTACACATCCTCTTTGCCAGTCATGTCCTTGGTGAGGCTAAAGACGAAAACACAAACAAGTTCAATGACGATGATGAGATCTGCGCCACCCAACCGTTCGAACATCAATGCAGAGTAGGACTTAAGTTGACACTCAGCGACAGAGCTAGTCCCTTCAGATTCCAAAGAGCTGCTGTTGACTCATCGATGCCAACATGTGCAGCAAAATGCAAAGTACAGACATCCACAGGCATTTGGACGGCCATGAAATTTTAAAGAGCGGAAACTTCTGCAGGGTTCACTCAGTACAAATGCAAGATAGGTAGATAGGTAGATAGGTAGATAGATAAACTGCACATCAATATTACATATCAGATTATTTTTACCAACCCCAAGACATTGAATGTTCGTTGCCCACGGTTTATTTTATACAGTATATACAAGATAATAGTATGGTGGTGTCAACCTTAAAATATGCGCAGCATTGAAATAGCAATTACAAACAGAGTAAATTTTTAAACATATACATGGATTCGGCGACAGCATCTACACTCATTAACACATACATAGAACGTTAAAGGCCAACACACACATGCTCACGCACACACACAGATGCACACAAACACACACACTCACACCCACACGCACACGCACAACCTGCATATCGATGACAGGGAGATTATTAAGCATATCATCAGTTTTGGCTAATATTGATCAATAAAATGGTTTGATATTCGAGAACCAAACGATGCACGGGATGGGGCAATTTTAACATGTTGGGGAAGTTCGCACTTAAGAATTGGGGCTTTATACAGAAAACTCATGAAAACAGAATGCGACTTATATAGTGGGAGATGTACCTCATTTTGTTGCCTTGTGTTATAACTATGAACATCAGCATTAACATCAAATTTTGTCATAAGTCGGGTTGGTAAATTACAGTGTCTGAATCCAAACAAACCTAGCTAATTAGTTGCAATGGATGTCATCCAGTTTCATTATATGTAATCTTTTGAATAAATCGTTAGTGTTTGCAGTGCATTTTCAGTGCGTTATGACGTTAATGGCTCGCCTCTGTAGGACATTCAAACATCTCAAATAGGTTTTGTATGCAGTATCCCATACCATATTCCCATACTGGAGCTGGAGGTGGATTAACATGAAATGGAGCATTCTCAATTTGGATGATGATAAATAATTTTTACATCTATTCAACGCGAATAACCCGCTTTTTTCCCGACAATGGTTTATGTGGCATTGCCATTTTAGTTTTCCATCATTAAACACCAAGAAACTTAACACTCTCAACTTCTTCTATAATTTCATCATCAATTTTTCTCTGTTCAGGTATCACATGGGGCTACACGAACACTACAGGACCCCACACTATATCATGCTAAATTAAACTCCAACATTCATCAGCACTTCCTCACTCTTACCTGCTGGTCACAATGATGACATCCTCAGAGATGTTGGCCATTTCCTTAATGGTCAGGTAGCACATCCTCCGCAGAGTTTGCTGTTAAGAGATCAGGCATCTCCATTGAATGATAAGCCACCACAGAGCATTCGGGTCATGCCACTTCAAGTCATGTCCATCAATTAAGTTTCAGCTTCATACTGTGCAATCATGAAGCTCCTTCACAACATTAATGATGTCACATGGTCAATATTAGGTAGGTCATGGCAAGGTCTGTATTTACATCATTGGACTGGAACAGCCTGGTCATGGCGAAGAAAGCCTCCGTCGCCTCGGTCGTCCCAAAATGTTCCCCCTGTGAACGATAAATACAATCTTGGAATCAGTGACATCACACACTGGCTTGCTGTGGACTGCAGCACATTGGGAAACAAAGCTGAAAAGCTCAACAAACAACACCACTGTCAGTTTCAAGACTGAACCTGAAATATTTAATTTCAAAACAACACTCATCAAGCCTGAAATATGGGACAAAGAACCAGAATTATATATAGTCTGGCCATACGCACAAAAGAATGAGGGAAAACTTCAAACACATCCGCGCACGCACAAACATAAACACACACACACACAAAATGCTCACAGACACATGCCTGCACATCTACACCCTCAGAATACCACGACACACGCACACGCACACGCACACGCACACACCTGATTGAGTAGGTAGATGATCTTGGTGAGAATGTGGAGGCACCTTCTTGGATTGATGGGCGTCTCGTTGAAGATCCGGGCCTTTGAGTGGGACAAATTTCAATAACCACATCATTTGTTGTGTAAACAAAAGAAGCCTTCAAATATCAGAGAGAGAAAAAAAAAAAAAGAGAGCACCAAATTCCGATAGCTGGCGTCGGAAGATTTATCAACTCGTATTCAGAGGGCATTTTGGGCAGTAATTTACTCACAAGTCCACGTCCAAGTACTGACAGGCATTAACAGCCAGCAGACACTGCTGCTAACTATGCTTACTGTAGATCTTTAGCACTGAAATACAGGTGCACGATAAATATCGTCTGTGACAGTATCGTATACGTTGCTTCGATGTGCAATTTTATATTATCGAGAATTTATACTACCTCGAAAAGGAAACAAACGAAAGGCGAATAGATGGAGGAGGTGCGCTTGTTGTGTTGCCGCCTAGACTGCTTTAAGTGGGTTTACTACGAAGCAAGTACAACATAGGCAGGCTTCATTTGAGTGAGCCGGCTCAACAAACCCTGAATTCACAATCAGAGATAATTGGTACCACAACGGTTGATACCACAGTCCATCTTTGTTAACCTCGGTTTTGAGCTTTCAACGCAGTGCGCGCTCTTTATTATATTCCCCACTGTGGAAGATTTATATATCTGGTGTGAATTGGTAAAATAATTAAGCTCAATTATTGCCAGTTCGTGAGATTTTGCTTCTTTTAGGGAGGGGGGGTTAGTTTTAAGAAAATCGCCATAATTTTGGAGTAAATTTGAGGGCCTGAGACATGCATTTACGGAGCAAACAGAGCCATAAGTTTCACTCTGACATCAGAATAGTTGCTGAACTCTTGGCATAAGATACTTTTCTTTACTCAGTGTGTTTAGTTTACCTGTACTGAGGGCTGGAAAATGCCATGATTGTATGATTGGTGTTCTGGAAAGAACACCAATCATACAAATTTTTTCCAGATTTAATGCATTTATTATTCGGTAACTAATTAAGATAGAGGCCTGAGACTTGGTATGCAAACTGTCGGTCAACTTTCTGAAGACCAAAGAAAATATCAAAGTCACAATGGTTGTATTAAATGTTTCAATAACCTTGGAAGTTTGCTTCAGAATTAAAAGTGCATATTTTGGGTCATTATATCTCAAAAGGGACACAAGTGATCAATTTCATATTTTTAGTGCTTGAAGGCATGGGTCTTGGGTCTAACATATTAAAAAACTGGAATTGTAAAACTCTTCCTTAGACTGTACAGCATGCCAATCATATTAGGTGACTAACTTACTTTTCGGGGCACCTTAGCCATGATGTAGTATGTAGATGTAGTAATAGTAAACATTTTACAATTTCTTAGTTTTTGGTTTAAAGTATTTCTTCCATTACTTTTCTTTCATACAGCATGATTTTAATGAAATCGTATCCCACCGCTAACCCTAACCAGTTGGACCATTGCAAATTTACAGTAGTCAAGTGGCATATCAAAACAATGGTCAGAATGATAAAATACAATTTAATTTTGTAATTGGTGCTTTAATAGTTGCAGTACCTGTCAAGAGGACACGGAAGCAAGTTAAAACAAAGCATAAGAACATTTATTAAAGCGGTACGCCCGATGTTGCTTTGCTTCCATAATTATTTTAATGGTCTGTTGTGTAAAATGTTTGGCGCGGCATACAATATTCATGCTCAGAGTTTCTGCATCAACACCTAAATGTTGTAGGTTCCCGTGGCAAAAAACCGCAACGCTATGCATACTGTTCGTGCAACTGTAAAGTCCTTCACTTCGTTAGGCTGCCAACATAAGGCTCCAGTAGATCGCATAAGTAACAAATTCCCTCAGCTGAGAATCTGTAGCGTTCAAAGAGAATATCGTCAGAAAAAGCTAACAGGTCGTGCCAGTCTCCCTGGCATGACCTGTTATGAGTTTTAACAGCATTTTTTTTTTTTTTTAATAACGTTTTAAAGGATGTCGTCAGATTATCGTTCTCGGGATGTTTTAGATTACAAGAGATTTTTTTTTTGCCAATATCCCCCACCCCTACACTGAAACTCAGCAAATTTGCTTTGCCATCTCACAAACAGTATATACTGACCACCCCACGTTGCCAGCATTAGCTCTCAGCTAAGGTCGCCGATACCACCTTTGGTTTCAGGAACCAGCAGCCAATAAAATATGATTTCCATTTTCATCCCTAAAAAAAGCTCACTGCACTGACATGATATGAGAGAATAATTTAAAAAGCAACAACCAAGTGCAATGGGGGGGTAGAGGCGTTTATCATCACAGTGTGACAGAGAACAAGTCAGGAACATCAGCAGCACCACACGCACGCATTTTATAACACGCAGCCATTACCTCCTGGAGAACAGAGCTCTTCTCCAAGTGCTGGAAGGGGTTCGAGCCACTTCCTAGAGGAAACAAATTAATAACTGGTCTTAAATGACCCAGCATTCGCCGAAACAAACACAGAAACATGATCCAGGTGAGGAAAATAACAGTCGTATTCAACAGGAAATCACATAACTTAAATGATTGCACATAGATCAGTTAGACTATTGGGTGTAGCTAGTTAGCCAAGATTTATTTATTGTCATTCCAGAGTCGAAGCACATGAGGAAGGAAACACAGTTAAAGTTACTGAGTTCCAGCTATCAGCATTTGCATAATCAAGAAAAAAAAAGATATAAACTAGAAAGCACACGGAGAGCGCAGACCTCCGCCAAGCACAACATTTCCCTCCATATTGCGACTTCCACCATAGATATTAGTCTTAAATTGATTTCATCTTCATTTTTAGATTCCTTGACCATGAAAACATGGCAATTTGATTCATAATGCGATATCAATATTAGTTCCACAGCGTCTTCGCTGTTTAAAGTTGTCTGTTGCATGTTTCTAGCTTCATTTGTTTTGTTTTTTTTTTTCTTATGATGCAACATTTCCCCTCATGTTGTGATTTTCACATAAATATTAGTCCTACATTTATTTCATCAATTTTGTCAGATTCCCTGACCAAGAAAACATAGCATTAGCAACTGAATTCATTATGATATCAATATTAGTGCAATAGTTATTCACGAAAATCAAATTTTCCGTAATGGTTTTCTTCTGGATCTAGTTTCCTGGCTTTTGATGATACAGTAAATCTGGTGACACCTTCCTAATTCTGCAATATCTTGGCTATACAATGGTGTTTGTCGCATGTTTGTAGCTTCATTTGTTCTCTTCCTATAATGAAAGTTCCGAAGGTCCCCTACTTTCGTATTCTGGATCATAGTATCCGGAATTATTCTATTTTCAGGATCAGTCTTTGATATATTGTAGAACATGTTCGAAACTTGTCCTGTATTTTTTCTCGAAGTGCCCTGACCATTTTTGGTAGAGTTATATGCATAAATGTCCAAAATGGCCCTATCTCCCAATGTTAAAGAATCCTTAAAAAAATTCTTGGATCCAGACGGAGATCCGGATCACTTCCAAAATCTAATCATTTCTTCCTGTACAATCCCTGAAAATTTCATCAAAATCTGTCCATAACTTTGTGAGTTATTTAGGAAACCAACATACAAACATACAAACAAACAAACAAGCAAACCCGGGCAAAAACATAACCTCCTTGGCGGAGGTAACTAGGTAATAAATTAAACGATTCTAGGTAACACAATAGGTAATATCATAAGGTAAAGCATTTAAATAAAAAGACTGAAGGTAATAAAATCGAGTACAGAGAGTACAAATATATTTAACTCCGCCCCCCAGCCGACCGGTATGGCAGACGTAACCAGCACCAGCAAGTAACTAGCTAGCCAACTTAGAGAAACCTTTCCGATATCATGCTAGTAACAGTTACCCAGGTCAATCACAATAAATTAATAGCTCATAGCTTATATATAGACGAATGGCTTTAAACGTTGTAAATAGGCGGCCTTTTTTGTATATTGAACAAATGTATATGTCACCAGGCAGTCTGACTTGAGGACTTAGGCTAAGTTAGCTAGCCTGACGTTTCACTTCATCCAACTTACTGTCAACGATTAGCTACCTGCACCGACAAGGACTGACTGCTATTCAGCGTTATGACCATAGACCTATACACGGCCAACGATTCGTGTATGTCAGGCAGTGTGTAGAATATTGAAAAATATAGCCGACATGATGGTAAACAGACATCAATCCCACAAATGTGTTTATATCCAGCAGGCAACGCGTTCTTACAGCTGTCCTGGGAGCATTTCACGGCCAGGCTGGTAAGTTACGTTCGCTTGGTAACATTGTGCCAGGCCGGTAGAGCTAATCTGCTCAAAACATTCCGCTGAAAAATGACAACCATCTATACTTTCGTTCATAAATTCTCATTGATAGATAACTTATACATCTGAAGAATAACCGGTGAAAGCAGGCAGCAGATGAGCCCTTCCCTGCGAGGCCTGCGCCGCTCTTCCTGGGCTGTGTTACTGACGCGCCTCCCTCACTATTCGAGAGGATCGCTGTGAATTTGCACGATCTGACCTAAAGTTGTTGCTTCTTAATGAAAATGATTTCTTACCAGATTCTTCATCCTTCTTGTCAAATTTCTTAATCATCGTTGCAACCGGTTATTCTCGGGAGTCTCTTCCACCGCTCCGCTCCACCAAAAAAAAACACAGGAACTCCACGTCGACGGAAATGACGTCAACAGCCACGTTACAGAGTTTGTGTGGACGAGTTGCAATGGCTTCCGTCGACGATAGAGGCAGCAGTGAGGCCATTTGCGTGCGTTGCTGTCGGCTGCTGTTCGCAGTTCTGAAATCGACTATCACTAACGTTCCTGCTCTACTTCGCACGTCTGCTGAATTCCAGCGAACCAAAAATGCTTGGCATTGCAAGCAACATTAACCACTCATCGAAACAGAAGCAAAAATCAAATAGGAAAGAAGAGGGCAACAGATGTACATTTTTAATAACTGGGAATGAAAGCCATTAACATATATGCTGGCATTGACATCGACATTAATTCTGAGAAAACATCGTGCCAAATAAAATAGTAAACTCCGTTTTCTTCAGTTAATTGATGATAATGACATCGTTTCCCACCGTAATTGGTCTTAATCAGACATTTCTCGTCACTTCCGAGGCAGGGAAAGATTTGGACTTCAGTTTTTTCAGTAACTCACGCCATTTCAGTGGGTTTTTTTCCATTTTAAATGGAAATTCCAATATAGTTGACGTTTGAGAACTGCTATGGCTAAAATTATCTTTTAGAATTCACGTTAGGGTTTGGAATTCAGGTCATGTGTTCTTCAGATATTTGCATTGAAAATGTTCGTTCTGTCAGTCAGTTCTGGTGGATCACTTGTGCTGTATGACTCCGTTTATTTCTCCACAGGGAAAATTACGAAGTAAGTTTTGGTATGTAAACTTTATTTCTTTTCTATCAACGACAGCTGTATATCGTCTTTATTTAAATCACTGCTCAATAAAATATTATTTTGCAAATAAGGAGTTTTGGTTTTTGAATAAATGTACGGTATGTTGCTATCTATCCCACAGAAGTCCTTACAGCACCTGATGTTGACTAGACTATTGGAAAGAAGACCCTTGTTCAGGTTAATTGTGGGCAACCAATGAAACTTTAGTAGCATGGACACACTATCTATAAAGCAACCAATGTGAATTTAGGGATTCATGATCTGTGACATGCGCATTATGCCAAGTAGTTGAGTGGGCTTACACTTTTATAATTGACAAAGCACATAATTCAAATCTGACTGAGAGATTAAATACTATGGCACAGATATGTTTGGGAATGTTTCTGCAAATTCACAATCAAGTATTACAACACTATATTATGATCAAACTATACACTTTTGTCCAATTACCATGACAGATGGTATTGTTGAAACATATTTATCTGCAGTCCCTTTGAATTCCATGTGGATTACTGCAAACAAAGTGGCCCAGGTGTTACATGTTGAGGAGGGACACCAATTGTGAGGCTTGAATCCGGCAATTACATTTATTGAACAGAATATACATGAACAAGAAACAAGCAGTATGGGACATGCTTGGGGACATGGCACGGCAGTTTTTCTTTTGGCAACAGAGTTACACGGTGGCATTAGGGTGTTATTATAAGATTAAACAGTGGATTATTTGTAGAAGTTTTTTTTAATCTGTGAAGAATAAATTAAGTTGTCATTGCTGGTTTTCTTTGTTGTGATTCTCAAGTCATTACAGCAGACATGAGGAGGATTTCAATGGCAGTACAGGACATGACCCAGACGTGAATATAACACCGGGTGGCTTCATTTGTTCTTCCCCTGTTTCAGCAGTCTTGTGAGTTGTTCCTGTAAATTGATAGACTGGCTTATGATTCCCTCAGTGCAATCAGCTGTAGCCACTGAATGTCCTGTGTACACTGGTCGCGGGTTTTGTCTCAGTCGAAGTCAGATCATCTTTTTAGGAGCACTGACTCTGACTCCTTACTTTAAATTTTAGTTGTCCTCCCTGGTGTCTCTTTCAGTGAGCTCAATTATTGGTGAGGATATTATTAGGTGCAACAGGCTCTCCAAGCTATCTTTCATGTCTCCTCTTTGGCGTTATTATATGCGCACACTTGTGGCTCATCGTTGATCGTGCAATTGGCTCCCCCTCAGCCCAGTTCATAACAGTATATCTGTTGATGAAGTCGTGCAGGTGTTTCATTTTGGATTGAAGCCAATATCACTACTCAGAGTCAGCATAATGATTTTTGTTTTTCACAACTCCAGTTGCATGTGGCGACTATATTTCACAAATTAAGCTATTTCAGAAATGGTAAATATGCAGTCTGAATGTTTAAACCATGGAAAATTAATTCTCATGTGCATGGCTCTAGTGCACTTTTTACTGCAATAGACTGTCAGGCATAGTCACAAGAAACAAGCACAGATAATCCATATGCTTTAATTTATTACAGAAAAAATAATAACTTTAAATATAAAAATATTTTTGTTGTATAGTTCCTAAACAACCATGGTACCATGCATTTGATATGTGATTCCGCTTTAAGACACAAGGAGAAAAGTTGATATCCACAAAGTCTGCGATTAACTATCAACATCAGTACAAGGCTTCCACACCATGCGTTCCTGTTCACAATCAGATGTGCTACAAACTGACGGAAACCAATGATGCAGTCGGTTCAACAATATTTACAAGCATGATAAAAAAAAAATGAAAAAAAGGCCACATAAAGCACTAAAACAGGGAAATAGCTCAATTACAGTCTAAGAAAATAATCTAAGAAGATGTATTCTTTAATATCAGAAGAAACAATTTTGTTTTACAGCTGTGTTTCAAGAGGTCTTGGATATTATGCTCAAATGGTATGCAACCTGACAGAGTAAACATCAAAAGCTGTTCCTAAGTCACATCACTCACAAATGTAAGCATTCCTAATTACTTTGCATTGTTAATGGAGAACCTTTAGATTTTTAACCCTTAGAGCTCTTTTTAACAAGTTGCCAAATGACAGGTTTTCAGCAGCACAAGATAATTAAATGTATATTATATATATATTTTTTTTTAATTATTATTATTTCAGCACTCTAAGGGTTAAAATTTCAGTCTTAACTGCGTACAAACACAATAATCCCAAACAATCAGATCATGAGAACTGATAAATATCCTTCGTATTACTCATTCTAATACATATTCCTTCCCATAGAAAAAGGTCATACTGAACAGATTGTATAAAATTTAAAGTTTAAGGGTTTGTGAAGCTTTTCCACACAGCAATATTGCTGGTTAAACAAAGAAACCAAAATTCACCAGCTGCTTAAAAAATGTGAGTTAATCAAATTTGAATTAACTCATCTCGAGGGTAACCTTCATTTCAACTCACAATTAGTCAGTACAGTGGATAACTTTAAGTTTAACATTTGAACACTGACTAACTTGAGTTCAATATCTGACAAGTGGAATTAAAGAGAAGAAATAAGTTCACATAACCTAATGGGGTCATCATGTCTTACAGTGCATGATGTTGAATGTAGGTTATACCAGAGGGAGTCTAGTCATCCAGACTTCATTGACTTGCTTACCACAATCATAAACAGTGCAGATACATCAACAAAAATACTGCATGAACCTGAATCCAGTATACAGTCACATCTTTTATTCTAATTTTATTTATTTATTTATTTATTTTAAGTAACTGTCAGGGACAGATCACATCATACAGCAGATAACTAAAAAAATGTTTTCGTCGTTGCATGAATGATATTTGGGAATATTAAGAATGTGCACACATTTTTTTTAACTGGATAGAAACAGCCAACCCAGTGCAACACAATACATTTAAAGCGGTTCACTGCATTCTCAAAAATGAATGAGCTTCTAAATAAATTATTTGATTTTTGACCTATTAAGATAATGAAATCAATTCGAAGTTACGTAATTGTTTTCGACAGTTTCACTTTTCGGAGTGATGGTCTTGGAAACTCGTGACGTAAGTGAGAAAAATTACTTACCTATTCGAACGTCGCTGCTTTAAGTGTAGTGCGCAAAGCAAAGCGCACAGCACATAGACCATGAGCGGAACATGGCGCAAATAAAAGCAGAGCGCTCACAATGTGGGACTTTAGGCCAACTGCTTTTCACTATGGCAGGGGTTCACGCCAATAAGTCCACAAATTTTCAGACAGTCGCTTCCCCCGAAAACATTAACATGGCACATTTCATTTACAATATGGTAGCATCTTCTATTCAGGTTGGACGAAACAATTTTGGATAAACTACGGGAATAAAAATCCGTCTCATGAGAATCTCTTCGTGAGGATGATCATTTCCTTTAATTAGGCAACCCGCACCTTTCAGACAATCTTATGAGGGAAACTTTGACGCGAGCACTACATGTACATGAACAAAATAATCAGAATATTTGCTTGGAAAGTGCGAAAAATGCCACTCATTTGGAATTCTTTATGTCACATATGGATTTGCTGGTAAAATCGGTGCCCAAAGCTTAATTCCAGCCTAGATATAAACCAAATATGCTATCTAAAAGCGATAGCTACTGTTGAATACGTGCGCCTCACAATACAGTATGGCTTCAGTATAACCCTTCTGATTATAATGTCAGGTTCAGTTCTATCGTTCACTCTCAATGTCTCATTTGGCGCGAAATAATTGAAGCTTTATCTCTTTTTTAGACACCACATGGCATCACTGTGCAACACAACTAAAATAGTTCGTCCATATTTTTTTAGAAAGCTGCGAGATACAGGGCTAATCTTGTTGCCTCACAACAATTTTTGGCTTTTCCAATACATCACCAATGCAATTCACTTAAGTTCTCTGGATAGTCGCTTTCGTTGACCTTTTCATTAAAAGGGAGCTTAGTGTTGATTTCATACTCCCCCAACAGTTTTTTTTTTTTCTTTAGCATTTAAAAATAGCCAGTTGGGTTTGTGGAGCTGACCAAAAAATTAACCCATACGCCTTATGTCGTTTTCATATTCCCAAATAAGCTGTTATTTACTAGTTTTATCTTATTTCCTCAAACTTAGAACTTCAGTAGAAGATAATGCAAGCTTTGACAAATCGCCGCTCCTTTCACTAGAAGTCTTCATTTATTGACTTTTTGGTGCATATATGCTTAAAAATAAGGGACAAATGGAAACATGCAATCACATGTCTTGCACCAAATGTTGGGAATTTTATATTGCTTACTTATGAGACACTGGAGCCTTACCTAATCGGTATGTGAGAGCTTAATTTACACAGGTAAAGTTCACGACTGGCATCTATACATGTGGATTTCAAATGAAACAGATTTACAAAAATATTTTGTGAAATTTCGCAGCTCGGCTTCTACTTTTTCCCAATCTTTGCCATCAAGCGCGCATTGTCCGCTGCCTTAGCGCGCAGGTTCTTTGCTTTGGCAATGTTGAAGAGGATGTTCATGATGTTGGTGGGGACGTCGAGGGAGGTGGTGAATTTGCTCCGTCTATAGCTCTTAGCGCTGTTCTGGAGCATCTTTCCTTTAAGCTGCGTTTGAGTGAGATACTTGTATCTAGCGACCGGAAACGTCCTTTTCTCTCGCGTTTCCACCGAGGAGAGATCATCTTTGGGCAGGTAGAGGAAGCGTCGTTCATTTGACAATGATTCGTTTGGAAGATCACCCCTCTTAGCTCCAGGGAGAACTTCGTCACTACAAAGGAAGCTCAGTTCACTCTCGTACAGTCTGAAGCAGATGCTGGATGTTGGAGAACACAAGACGGCAACCACGAGCAGGGTTCTCATGAACGACATCATTGCATTCTTTGTTGGCTGTAAATGAAAAAAATTACAGACTTGTTTGCGATGGGAAAACAATGAGAGCAGAGAGTATGTAGAAAGTTTGATTCTTTTGATTCTCAGGATCGTTAGCTTTGCCTTCGTTTGAACTGAAGTTAAAGCGTAGAGGTTTTTATTTGTCGGGTTAGTCTGCAAGCCCAGAAACTGCCTTTTAACCTTCCTGTGCATTTCAGTCATAAGCCTCCATGTTTTCTGTTCCTTAGCCACTGGAACAATGACAGTTCCGACAGTGGGAACGAATAACATTTTTTTTATTATATCTCTGGTTGGAAATGGATAAAAAAACATTCATGATAAATAAATGATTGAGGATCTTTAGAAAAGGAGCGGTCACCTGTCGTGTCCCCATCCCCTTCAAAAGAGGGTGTATGCTGGAACGCTGGAACACCTGACAAGTTCTCAAGACAGTTTGTGAACTGACTTGGTGATTTTTTACTTTCATTCCTGCCAAGTTTCAGCCATCTGTTCCGAAAGTACTGTCGGTCTAGTGCCGCACGGTAGGCAGAGCGGCTCTACCTTGGTGATCTAACCCGGACATGTGTCGATACACCAGAGCAAAAGTGTACAGAAATAAATTAATTAATGAATAAATTGCAGAGCGGACGATCTAAGTAAAAAGAGCTTACAGTAGATCTCTCATGGCTTTCAACGTTTATGCAATTAACCTTGTACCAAACAACTACAATAAAGTATTATCCCGTCTTGAATGAACTATAAGCGTCCCGTGCACGCCGGATGTCAGTACATATGAGTAAAACACTTGCGCGGATGAAAACGAGCTATTCTCAGGAACGCAAAGGAATATCGAACGGAACTACAAATATCTCCAAATATTTCGACCAAAAATATACGTGTCGTTCCATTTTGTTTTCATATAGTCGATGTTTATATTTTAATTAGATAATTAGGAAATTGAGTAACCTGGCGGGAAAAGAAGTAAAAATGAAATTTTATCCAACCAAAAGTAAACATAGCCTAATTAAGGCGAGTAGACTACAGTTCTGTAAGTATTGTTTCATATGAGAAGACAATGTTTCACTTATTTTAAACATATTCCCAGAAACAGGTACCTTTAACGTCAGCCGTAAGAGCTGATTTTTTTAAATAGATGTTTTAATTGCAATTCATCTGATCTGTCGAGACATGAACTTTGGTCCTGCCGGATATCTCAATGAAAATAAGAGGTAACAAAATTCTGGAGGCAATTATGGGATAGAATGACAAAACAAGCAAATAGACTTACCCCAAGTTCAGAAGTTGAAGAAGCAGAATCCGCCACACAGTAAAGTTTAGAGATGTAAAAAGAAAATGTTCACATTTGTGAAGTAATCCACTCCTTTTCGAGATATTCTAGTCCATAGACAACTATATAACTGGTCTGATCACGAGATTTCACGGTAATTCCCAACGACTGGAATTAATTTAGAAGGTTTCCGTCAAACTGTAATCGTAAACGGTTACGTCATTGGTTTGACATTTTTGTTTTTCCTGGATTAGGATTCAGATGTGGTTCGGTTGTGCGTGAATTCGAGGGCGAGCTATGAGGCACTGCCTCCTTGCGATATTTTATTCACTGATCCAGTCTTTTCTCTAATGCAGAAACTAAAATATCAACCAAAACACTTCCCCAACGTGAAGTACCACGGAGAGCGCCCATTCATGCCTGTTCTGAAAAAAAGCATTCTCTCTCTCTCTCTCTCCAAACTCTTAGACTATTTCATTACAGATTGCATCAAAAGTAATCATGATCAGTCACGCCCCCTCATTCAAGCCGACTCCATCTGAAGTGAATTATGCCATACTGCTTTGGGCTCCACCCCTCAGTTATTAGTGCATTACCATCAATTAATGCTACTGTTGGATTGCTACCGCATCTGGTTCCCTGTCTGGATCATAACAACATTGGTGAGTTGTTGGTACTGTACGTCTTTGTATCAATCACAGCGACAAACAAGGGTTTTTGAATTGCAGTTCGCACAACCTATATAATCTTTGCCATTAGTGTATGTATGTATGTATGTATGTATTTACTGATTTATTTATTTGTTTGTTGTTTGTTTGTTTGTATAGTTGTTTGTATGCTCATCTTTCCACACTTAATCAATCAATACATTAATTAAACAACCCTTTAATCAGTCACTTGAATGCTGACATACTGTACAAACAAATATACAAATCATCAAAAACACTGCTATAAATATCATTTTTGAGAAACTCGCATACTGTTTGAGACGAGCTAAGAAAATAATTGATTGAATTCTTTGTTACTTTCAAAGCTATAGATCTGTGATTATTAGCTGTCATTTACCTTCAAATGTCCATATATCTCCCGGTCTCTGCTTTTCAGCAAAACGTTTTTCATAGACACCTTAGCTAAAACCATTTTTCAGGGGTGCTTTCAATATGAGCCAACTATATGACCAGGGAATAATTCATACAATTACCAATTTCACATCACTTGCAACGCTTTGGACGAAATAGACTATGAATATACAAAACCCAAAACCAGCGAAGTTGGCATGTTATGTAAATCGTAAATAAAAACAGAATACAATGATTTGCAAATCCTTTTCAACCTATATTCAATTGAATACACTGCAAAGACAAGTTACTTAATGTTCGAACAAATAAACTTTTTAATTTTTTGCAAATATTAGCTCATTTGTAATTTGATGCCTGCAACATGTTTCAAAAAATCTGGGACAAGTGGCAAAAAAGACGGAAAGAGTTGAGGAATGCTCATCAAACACTTATTTTAAACATCCCACAGGTGAACGGGCTAATTGGGAACAGGTGGGTGCCATGATTGGGTATAAAAGCAGCTTCCCTGAAATGCTCAGTCATTCACAAACAAGGATGGGGAGAGGGTCACCTCTTAGTGAACAAATGCGTGAGCTGATTGTCAAACAGTTTAAAAACAACATTCCTCAATGAGCTATTGCAAGAAATTTAGGGATTTCATCATCTACGGTCCGTAATATCATCAAAAGGTTCAGAGAATCTGGAGAAATCACTGCACGTAAGTGACAAGGCCGAAAACCAACATTCAATGCCCATGACCTTCGATCCCTCAGCCGATACTGCATCAAAAACCGACATCAGTGTGTAAAGGACATCACCACAGGGGCTCAGGAACACTTCAGAAGACCACTGTCAGTAACTACAGTTAGTCGCTACATCTGCAAGTGCAAGTTAAAACTCTACAATGCAAAGCGAAAGCCATTTATCAACAGCACCCAGAAACGCCGCCGGCTTCGCTGGGCCCAAGCTCATCTAAGATGGACGGATGCAAAGTGGAAAAGTGTTCTGTGGTCTGACGAGTCCACATTTCAAATTGTTTTTGGAAACTGTGGACGTCGTGTCCTCCGGACCAAAGAGGAGAAGAACCATCCGGACTGTTAAAGGCGCAAAGTTCAAAAGCCAGCATCTGTGATGGTATGGGGGTGTATTAGTGCCCAAGACATAGCCAACATACACATATGTGAAGGCACCATTAATACTGAAAGGTACATACAGGTTTTGGAGCAACATATGTTACCATCCAAGCAAAGTCTTTTTCATAGACGCCCCTGCTTATTTCAGCAAGACAATGCCAAGCCAGATTCTGCACGTGTTACAACAGCATGGCTCCGTAGTAAAAGAGTGTGGGTACTAGACTGGCCTGCCTGTAGTCCAGACCTGTCTCCTGAAAATGTGTGGCGCATTATGAAGCGTAAAATACGACAACGAAGACCCCGAACTGTTGAACAACTTAAGCTGTACATCAAGCAAGAATGGGAAAGAGTTCCACCTGAAAAGCTTCAAAAAATTGGTCTCTTCAGTTCCCAAACGTTTACTGAGTGTCGTTAAAAGGAAAGGCAATGTAACACAGTGCTAAATAGGCCCCTGTGCCAACCTTTTTGCTATGTGTTGCTGCCTTTAAATTCTAAGTTAATGATTATTTGCAAAAAAAAAAAAAAAAGTTTCTCAGTTTGAACATTAAACATCTTGTCTTTGCAGTGTATTCAATTAAATATATGTTGAAAAGGATTTGCAAATCTTTGTATTCTGTTTTTATCTATGATTTACATAACGTGCCAACTTCACTGGTTTTGGGTTTTGTACTTAAAGCAAACCAGGTGAACCAAATAAAATGGGTAATCTGCTTTAGAGCTTATTTAGAGAAGGAAAAGTCTGCTATTTATTACAACCCCAATTCTGAAATAGTTGGGACGAGGTGTTAATTGTGAATAAAATCAAAATGCAATGACTTTCAGATCTCATGAGCCAAATTGTTATTTACAATAGAACATAGATTACATTTCAGATGTTGAAACTGAGACATTTTATATTTTCATCCACAAAATGAGCTTATTTCAAATTTTCTGGCTGCAACATGTCTCAAAAAAGTTGGGACACAGGCAAAAAAGGGCTGAAAAAGCAATTAATTGTCATGGTTCTGGTTTTATGTTCATGTTTTATGTTCATGATTTTGTCTTTTATTTATTCGTTTTGGTTATTGTATTTCTCTGGTTTTCAGTTCAGTCCATTTACAGTTCCATTCCACTTGTCTCCCCTGTCTTGTGATCAGTTTGGTTCAGTCCGTCTCCCCAGTCTGTGTGCTCACCTGCTTCGGGTGATTTCAGTGGTTTCTGGTGTTTCATATTATTACTTCAATTCTCGTTTACTTCCTTTGCCTTGCTGTTCTTGATTACTAACAAGACTAACATTTGTATTTTATATCATAGTTTACTAACCAAACTAATCCATGTATATATTACTAACTCATTAACAAGCACTCTAGTTAAATCTGTAAAGTTGCACCGCTACTAATTAGTACTAATGCAGTCTCAGCAATCGCCCTTTTCTAGTCTCCGCCTCCTGCTTAGCTTCACCTGTCTCTCTCACGTGCCTTATTGCTTTCCTGCACTCATTGTCTGCGCACCTAGAACTCCCTGACCGCAGCTGTTTTACTGTCATAGGATGTCTGCGTGATTCCCGTCCGTGTCTTTGCTTTCGCCAATTGTTGTGGTTAGGATTAACCCATGTGTATCTCCCTTTGTAATTAGCTCTCATTCCATTCACCCGTTCTCGGCATAGCATGTGACTTCCCTTCTGTCTATTTAGAGTCCTCACTGCTGTTCTGACTTTGTTAGAATGTTGATCAATATTCTTTTGTGCAGAGTCTCATGTATGCCAATTGATTATTTTTTCTCTTTGACTGTTTCATGCGACCAAGATTCTTGCCATTGCCCTTTTTGTATTGTTTTTGTCTTTCTGGATTTCGACCTATTGTTGTACGACCACAATTTCGGTGTTTTGATGACCTGTGTATTACCCACTGCTTTGGATATCAACTACGACTTTTTGCCTGCTGTCTATATACCGTCGCACCTCTGTTTTTCTGGTTCTGACCGCAGCCTGTCTAGTCGACTTTGTTTTTGGATTTCGTTTAGTGGCTTGGCAAATCTTGTGTCTATTGGTCCTGACCCGGCATTCATTAAAGGCGTACGTTTTTTGGATTTCCCTCTCTCGCCTGTGGTTCCAGAACGCACGGTCATATAAATATATATGAGAATCAGCTGAAAGAAAATTTATCAAGTAATTAAGTTAACTAGCATCAGATGTGTAACATGATTGGCTATAAAAGGGATGTCTTAGAGAAGCTGAGTCTCTCAGAGGTAAAGATGGCCAGAGGCTTTCCAACCTGTGAAGGCTTCCATAAAAAAATTGTGGAATACTTTAAAAACAATGTTCCTCAATGGCAAATTGCAAAGGCTTTGAAGGTCTCATCATCGACAGATCATAACATCATCAAAAGATTCAGAGAAACTGGAAAAATCTCTTTTTTTTTTTGAGTAAGGGACAAGGCCGAAGACCTTTACTGGATGCCCGTGATCTTCGGGCCCTCAAATGCCACTGCATCTCTCACCGGCATGATTCTGTCATTGACATTACTAAATAGGCCTAGGAATACTTCAAGAAACCTGTCGTGCCATCCACAGATGCCACGTAAAACTCTTATCATGCAAAAAGGAAGCCATTGTTGAGCATGACCCAGAAGCGCCACCGTGTTTTGTGGGCCAAGGCTCACTTAAAATTGAAGGTAGCAAAGTGTCCTGTGGTCATACGAGTCCAAATTTGACATTTTTGTTGGAAATCATGGGCATCATGTCCTTTGGGCTAAAGAGGAGAAAGACCACCCCTCCTGTTATCAGCATTCAGTTCAAAAGCCAGCATCTCTGATGGTGTAGTGCATATTGTGTGGGACACTTGCATGTTTTGAAAAGCACCATGAATGCTGAAAGGCATATGAAGGTTTTAGAGCAACATATGCTCCACTCCAGAGGACAGCTATTCCTTGTGAAGGCCTTGTGTATTTCAGCAGGACAATGCAAAACCACATACTGCAGCTATTAAAACAGCATGGCTTCGTAGTAGAGGAGTCCGTGCGCTGAACTGACGTGCCTGCAGTCTTAATGTTTCACCGATTGAGAACATTTGGCGCATAATTAAACAAAAAGTCTGTCTTGCTTTAAACAAGAGTGGGATCAAATTCCAAAAGCAAAACTCAAGAAACTTGTCTCCTCAATGCCCAGACACCTCCACTCTGTGGTAAAAAGAGGAGATTAAACAGGCCCCTGTCCCAACTTTTTTGAGACCTGTTAGCAGCCATCAAATTTTAAAAGAGCTCATTTTGTGGATAAAATTGTAAAATTTCTCAGTTTCAACGTTTGCTATGTTATCTCTGATCTATTGTGAATAAAATACTGGCTGGTGTGATTTGAAAGTCATTGCATTTTGATTTTATTCACATTTTACACTTTGTCCCAACTATTTCAGAATTGGGGTTGTACTTTGCTGTTAGAGTGATATGCACTTGCATTTATATACATTGAATATCCAGAAACACAGAGGCTATATTAATTCTTAGAGCAATATAAGCAATTATAGTTGCGCAATGATGTAAGATATCAAAATCAGATGCTGTTGAAAGCCTATCATTTGGCAACTTGTTTTAAACTTTTAATCAAGTTGACAGTATAGATTTTCAAAAGCTCCGGATAATTACATTTTTAATAACTTGAAAATTTATTCAATGCTCTCAGGGTTAAAAAAAAAAACAAAACATTTTTTTCTTCAAATAAGTCTGAATAAAGAGTAAAGCTGCGTGGAAAGCAGCAGTTTAAAAGAGACAATTGAAGCAAACCTCCAGAATATAAACTAACCAACTAGAGATGGAATTATCGACAGCTCATGATATGGCCTCCCCAGTTTATGATTGATGTGCCTAGCAAGTGGTCCCAGAATCAGCTTAATCTCATGATTATATTGTAATTTTCTCAAAATTAATTTGTGGAAGCAGTGCAAAAATGGAAAAGCTCAGACGCGATCACTTGTCCCTCCCTCCCCTTTAAATGTATAAGACAGTAACATGAGATGCGTAATAATGAGTCATTAATATGCTGGATAGCACATAGGACACAAACAAACAGGCGCACACCATTGCAGACCTGTGCTCACTGACCTCCACTCACTGAAAAGCACTCCATCTCACCCTCATTATTCCTCTCTATCCCTCTTTAATATCGACGATGATCGCTTTGCAGAGGCCCCTGCCTTCAATCAGCCTGCCCTCAGTATCACGTGATTTATTCCTGCCAGTGCTGTAGTACTTTGTGGGGAAGCCGCTCAACTGCTGACTGGCCACAGTCGACTCCATAGGTGGGTGATGTTGAATCTAGATTGCTTGTAGAGTCCTCTGACCACAGGGGGGCAGTAGTCTTAAAATAGCCACACATTTTATCATTGTATGGCTCTGGAGGAAGCAGACCTCACTTTAAGAGAGCAAGACATTTTTTGTTTGTTTGTTTGTTATAATAACAAGAGGTTGGATTTTTCACAAACAGACAGGATAACTTTTTGGAAAAAAAGATATTCTTAACTTGAAAGGACTTTTCTGTCCCGAAAAAGACATTGGCTTCTGTAAATCAGAAGAGACAAATGTGGAAAAGAGTTGGACTCCAGGTAAGGGAGTGTATAAAGATACAGGTCATACAAGACAAGACAACAGGAGGTACACGGTATGAAACTATCAAAGAAACACACATAATCATTACCCAAACAGTTATTAAAGGACTCAATTGGCTCTATTTTTAAAATATAAGACAGTTCCATGGCACCTGTAAAACAAGATTTTAAACCTTTAAAACACACTCTCGCACACACACGCACGCATGTAATCAGAGACTCAGAGACACAGACACACACACACACACACACACACACAAATTCAGTTTCTGCAGGCAGTCCCTGGCCTCTTATTTACTTCCTTCAATAATTATGCACTGTTTTGAGCAACAATGCAGAGACAATGTAGCTCAGCGGTTCAGCAGATGTTACATTGCAGGAGGTCTAAACTATATATGTAAGGGAAAAGAAAAACAGGATTTTCATAGCAAGATGCCTCTAAGATACACTTTGAAACATTATTAACAATATAATTTAAGACCCATGTATGCAAATGAACCATTTTAAATACTAATTATTAGTGGGTGGACAGTCTTGCATGACTGAATGTTTAAATAAGCACTGCCTATGCATGGAGTGGGCGGAATAGATGCCATCACTGGAAATGAGTGAGTCATCACTTACTCCAACTCCTCAAAGTTAACTGGCGGTAACAATAGGATGACAACTACAAGTATTTGATCCGTGTGCATGTGTACAGTATGTTTGCTTGTAAGTGCATGAGTGTGCACTGTTATAAACTGGCACTTCTTTTGCCAGTAATTTCAACTGTAATTTTTCAATCAGTTTATAACAGATGTTCAGTGTATGTTAACTGTAAATCACAGTTAAATGCATGCAGGACTCTACTTACAGTTAAAATAACACAGAGACAATGCGTTAACTGTTAAATCCAGTCAATTTATAACAGTGTGTGGGTGTGTATGTGTGTGTGTGTGTGTGTGTGAGAGAGAGAGAGAGAGAGAGAGAGAGCGAGAGAGAGAGAGAGAGGATGGATTAATCATATGTCTAATGCAGGGGTAGGGAAGCTTCTCCAGAAAGAGCTGCTGTGGGTGCAGCTTTCATACCAACCAAGCTGCTACACACCTGATTCCATTGATCAAACCTCTGGAATGTTTGATAAGGGCCTTGATTAGTGGAATCAGGTGTGTAGCAGCCAGTTTGTATGAAAGCTGCACCCACAGTGGCTCTTTCTGGAGAAGGTTCCCTACCCCTAGTCTAATGTCTCGTCTTTAATTGTCCATCCATCTCATCCATCCATCCATCCATCCATCTTCTTCCACTTATCCAGTGCTGAGTGACGGGGTTAACAGACTAACCAGAGAGGCCCAGGCGTCCCCCTCCCCATCCACTTCCTCCAACTCTACCTGGGGGACCCCAAGCCGTTCCCAGGCCAGCGGGGGTATATAATCCCTCCAGCGTGTCCTCGGCCTGCCTCGGGGCCTCTTCTCAGATGGACATGCCGGGAAAACCTCAAAAGGGAGGCGTCCAGGAGGCATACGGACTAGATGCCCGAACCATCTCAACTGACTCCTGTCGACGCAGAGGAGCAGCGGTTCTACTCTGAGCTGCTCCCAGATGTCCGAGCTCCTCGCCCTAACCCTAAGGGTCATCTCAGCCACCCTACGGAGAAAGCTCATTTCGGCCGCTTGTATTTGCAATCGTATTCTTTCGGTCACTACCCAAAGCTCGTGACCATAGGTGAGGGTTGGAATGTAAATCGACCAGTAAATTGAGAGCTTTGCTTTCATGCTCAACTCCAACTTTACCACAACAGACCAGTACAACACCCCCTTCACTGCCGATGCTGCAGCGATCCATCTGTCAATCTCAAGCTCCATCCTACCCTCACTCGTGAACAAGACCCCGAAATACCTGAACTCCTCCACTTGGGGTACCAACTTACCCCCCACCTGAAGGGGACAATCCACCTTTTTCCGGTAGAGAACTACGGCCTCAGATTTGGGGGTGCTGATCCTCATTCCGACTGCTTCACACAGCAGCTGTGTTAATTGTTTCACAGTTAATGTTTTGACAGTAATGCCTGTATAGAGTAATGCCAATAAAGCTTTATGGAATTGAACTGAAGATCTCTGTCCTGCGTTTGACTCACTGAATGAACATTGTCATTTGGAAGGAAACACCCAGCCACAGAGTACCTCTTCTGTTTGGCAGTATGACTTTGAGCGGCCCGTACAATCTTGCTGTGCCTTCATCTGGACTGTGGCCTGTTTCACAGCGCCCCCTGCTGTTCGGGCATATGTAACTGCAAAGATCGGGCACAGGACGCCCCTGGAGTGGGAACAGAGAGGCCCAGTTTTCACAGGATTGCAGTTTGGGGTCATAGGACAGAGAAAGTGAAGGTGAGGGATTAAAGAACAGCACGAAAGATGGACTGAATAAATTCAAGAAAGGAAGGAAAGTGTGATGTTCTGGCCTTTATAATTAAAAAGTTCTGTTTTACAAACATTAATTTGAGGAAAGTACAGGATGCATCCTTCCCCGAGCACTCCTGTGGATAAGGTCATGACACAGGAAAACTATGCACCCACTCACAATGCACACACATGCATACTCACACATTCACACACAGATGTGCTCACACCCATGCATGCATCAAAACACATACACAAGAATTTACACACACACACACACACACACACACACACACACACACACACACAAACAGAACACACACACAAGCATTTACACACACACACACACACACACACAGACACACACATGCAGCACGAGCATTCACACATTCACACAAACACACACAAAGAGCACTGCAATCGCACACATGCACGTACGCACTCACAGACACACACACCCACAAAAACACACACACATCCACCAACCCGCTCGCACACGTCGAACAGAAAATCACAAGCAAAAGCTCCAAAAGAATGTGAATACTTTATTTCAGTGCATTTCATTACTTTTCATTTTTTCTAATTAGTAGAAGAGTGTGGGAGAGGAAATATAACAGATTATAAAAAGGCAATTGATATTCATTAAGAACTATGTCTGTACTACTCTGAATGACTCACATAGAGAAGTTTCTTTGGCTCAAAGTTCAAAGTCAAACATCCACATTTTAATTGGGAAGGAGATGTACGGCACAGAAATCAGACCCGCTGCCCATTCCAGGGCACTGAGCTCGTCTTTTTCCCGCTTGCTTTTTCAATCAGGCACATAGTAGCAATAAAAGCAAAACGTTCTGATTCACCGATTATTCAATTACCTCAACCTTCTAAACTTCACTTCAATTCTTCTTTTGTGAAATACCAGAGAGGTCGGCAGCGAGGTTTGCAGTCGGCGATTCTTAACTGTGAAGATGTTTCATTAATAGTTCTTATTTATTCTTTCCTTGCTAATATTGCTGCTTTATCTTATGAGAAGGAGAGGGAGTGTAAAAATGACACCAGCTGCAGTGGTGAAAATATTCGGCGCAAGTGAAGAGCGTGATTAGAACAGAGCAAAGAATACGAGACAGGATGATTAATGAACTAAATTGATTTGCTAATAAAACAACAAACTCTTATCAAATCAGCATTTAGTTCAGACATCAAAGTCCAATAAATCATGAACACTGTATATACCTTCACATCATTTCCATCTACCATAATGGTAACAAATAGAAACTAAATCAATCTTTTTTCTATTTTTTTTTAACATTTTTTCTAAAATGTTCACACAGATCCCGTTTCTTGCCGGGAATCATTCAAGATGAGGTCATTGCTGATATTATTTCACAGACTCAGAGTAACTCTTGCAATATACAATATCTGGGCACTACGGCAATTCTGTTTACTATATCTTCTGTGCCTGTATCGGTCACTCCAATAGCAGGGTCGATGTCAGGTGGATAATGGGCAGGATGCTCAGTTAAAAGCTTAACAAACATTCATGACCCGAAAACACCATTATCCCCGACTGTATATCTTGGGATTAGTTGTTTGTTGCATTATTTTTTAACTGTAGTATCCAACACAGTTTGAATATTAAACACTATGCACCATATAAGGCTGATTGTCTCATATTATACTTAAATACCATTTAGCATTAAAATCGGGTGCATTTATATTAAATTTGGGTGGATTTATAATCATTAATGTTCATGCTAAATTTTCAGGTAGTGCCTACTAACCTACTAACATTCTTCTTCTCAAATATCCATGTTATCAGAATGTGCATATGAAAAACAACACACAAAAAGAAAATATTAGAAATTAATTTACAAAAATATAAATATATATTTTTGGCGGCTTCCCATTCACCTTTCAGAATCTGCAAGGAAACACAAAGGTGGGGGTTTGTCAGTCATTTTATTTTCATCTGCTTTCCGTAAGACACAGAAATTGAAGAAGATTTTAAAGAATCCCAGTGGCTCAAATATTTATGTTTTGACTTTTAACAGCACAGCACAGTCAAATGCAACAGCCTGCTAAAAGTCTGAGGGCCTCATTTATAAAAAATATATGTGGATTTCATACCTAAATAATACGTTCGCACAAAAAATAAAAATGACATTTTTTGGAAAATAACCTAATAAACAAAACTATGGGTGAAATAAACTGCTTGTACTTTTCATTTATTTAATTAGGATGGACTTGGAATGTATTGACATTGCACATAATCTTAATGATTTCCCTTTTTTTAATGTCAAGTTTGTTTATATAAATCAGAAATCTGCAAAAAAATTTGATGTTCATATCTTTTCCGTGCCGACGCACCATCCATAAATAAGGCCTCTGGTCTTTTCAAATGAATAGTGTTTGTGACCTACTTGGCCATGTGCTTGTATTGAAATCACACTTGAACTAATTAGCTTTCTGATAACTGAAGGTATGCAAGCGATTACCAGAAGTTCTAATGAGCACCCAGTGTCACAATGGCAAGTAGAGGATCACTGAAGACTTAATCTAGAAACAGTAAACTGTGAAGTAATTTCAAATCTTACTCTACAGGGATATTATGGCTTCAGAGGTGTTTCATGTGAATATAACCCATGAACTGATAATAAAAAAAGTAGTTGAATGATATGTCATGTTATATTTTTGGCAGGAAAAACTTCCTGTAAAAATTGGACTTTCTGTTTATAATTGTGAATGCAATGTACAAACGATCTATTTATGCTCTCGTAACATGATATCACCATTAAAAATTCTTATCGTCTCTTTCTTTTGACAGAGAACTCGAAAATACAGTATGTGATCATGGGCACGAACTATGTGTGAGCATGTGTCTGTATAAGTGTGTGTGCATGCAAGTGTGGGTGTGCATTAAGTATGTGTGTACTTCTGTGTGTTCAAGGGCATGTGTGTGCACATGTCAGGGAATGAGAGCGTGTGTGTGTGAGGGTGTGCACATCTCTGTGTGAAAGCGGACACCTGTGGAAACCTCAGCATGTGAACAAATAAGTTGGACCACATACACATAAGTGAATGTTCCTGTGTGAGTGAGTTTTAGGATCTCACTAACATTCTGCATATGAGTGTAATGTAGAGGAGAGTACAGTCGGCAAAATGTGCGAAATGTAGAGGAGAGCACAGTCTGTATGTGTGTGTAATGCGGAGGAGAGTAAAGTCTGCAGATATGAGAAATGTAGAGGAGAGTGCAGTCTGTATATGTGTGTAATGTAGCGGAGAGTACAGTCTGTATTTGTGTGTAATGTAGAGGAGAATACAGTCTGTATATGTGTTTAATGGAGAGGAGAGTACAGTCTGCATATGTGTGTAATGTAGCGGAGAGTACAGTCTGTATTTGTGTGTAATGTAGAGGGGAGTACAGTCTGTATATGTGTGTAATGTGGAGGAGAGTAAAGTCTGCATATGTGTTTAATGGAGAGGAGAGTACAGTCTGCATATGTGTGTAATGTAGAGGAGAGTACAGTCTGTATATGTGTGTAATGTAGAGGAGAGTACAGTCTGTATTTGTGCATAATGTAGAGGAGAGTACAGTCTGCATATGTGTGTAATGTAGAGGAGAGTACAGTCTGCATATGCAGGTAATGTAGAGGAGAGTACAGTCTGTATATGTGCGTAAAGTAGCGGAGAGTACAGTCTGCATTTGTGTGTAATGTAGAGGAGGGTACAGTCTGCATATGTGTGTAATGTAGAGGAGAGTACAGTCTGTATATGTGTGTAATGTAGAGGAGAGTACAGTCTGTATATGTGTGTAATGTAGAGGAGAGTACAGTCTGTATATGTGTGTAATGTGGAGGAGAGTAAAGTCTGCATATGTGTTTAATGGAGAGGAAAGTACAGTCTGCATATGTGTGTAATGTAGAGGAGAGTACAGTCTGTATATGTGTGTAATGTAGAGGAGAGTACAGTCTGTATATGTGTGTAATGTAGAGGAGAGTACAGTCTGTATATGTGTGTAATGTAGAGGAGAGTACAGTCTGCATATGTGTGTAATGTAGAGGAGAGCACAGTCTGCATGTGTGTGTAATGTAGAGGAGAGTACAGTCTGCATATGTAGGTAATGTAGAGGAGAGTACAGTCTGTATATGTGCGTAAAGTAGCGGAGAGTACAGTCTGCATTTGTGTGTAATGTAGAGGAGAGTACAGTCTGCATATGTGTGTAATGTAGAGGAGAGTACAGTCTGCATATGTGTGTAATGTAGAGGAGAGTACAGTCTGTATATGTGTGTAATGTAGAGGAGAGTACAGTCTGTATTTGTGCATAATGTAGAGGAGAGTACAGTCTGCATATGTGTGTAATGTAGAGGAGAGTACAGTCTGCATATGCAGGTAATGTAGAGGAGAGTACAGTCTGTATATGTGCGTAAAGTAGCGGAGAGTACAGTCTGCATTTGTGTGTAATGTAGAGGAGGGTACAGTCTGCATATGTGTGTAATGTAGAGGAGAGTACAGTCTGTATATGTGTTTAACGTAGAGGAGAGTACAGTCTGCATATGTGTGTAATGTAGAGGGTTAACAGTCTGTATATGTGTGTAATGTAGAGGAGAGTACAGTCTGTATATATGTGTAATGTAAAGGAGAGTGCAGTCTGTACCTGTCGATTCTCCCCCACACCTCCTCTGACACGCCTGTTTGCTGGAGAACCGGTTCTCGTTCCCACCGCAGCCTCCATACAGGAAGGGCCGGCACTCTCCTGACCGTCTGTGATGGTACCACTGCAGGATGTATTCAGTGCACCGGCCCTCCGACATGGGCGCCAGACAGGGGTCAGAGGTCATGTCTGTACAGGGTGAGGAGGTGACTGGAATACCTGCACTGTATGCTGTTTTATGCATCCAGTAATTACACAAACAACTGCAGAATCCTTCATTTGTCAACCAATTAGCTTCTCTAAAGCAGTTAAATGCGGAGGTGCACAAAGTTCATTTAAAACTTTTTAACCTGATAGAACTCACTAGATCACTGGTGTAGCTTGTGTTTAAGCCTCATGCGACATGAGCTCATTTCTAGGATCTAGATGATGTTCCCTTTCAAATGAGTCCTGATACATGCATTTTCAGCATAGAGTATGTCTGTTTTCAGCTTTTCATTCCGGAACACAAACAAGAAAAAAAGAAAAAAAATTTGAGCTTTTGAAAGTGAATTCATGCTTTTAAATTTATGAATTGTTTGGAGTAACTTTTCAGAGCATTCATCAATTCATCTGCAATTAATGTAAACCAATTCTTTCAGACAATTGTAATCCATTTATCCACCCAATATTCTACACACAAACAGTGATTAATGTGTTTCTTTGTACCAATTCTTTCTGTCTCTTCAGAAAAACTGGGCCCCTCCCCCCAGAGAAATGATGATATCACATAGGTGGATATCTAACATACGTCCTCTAAACCTTCTGATTAGCAGCTTCATCATGAGGTATTTTACCTGTTAAGAGGGACGGGGAGTTTCGTCTATATCGCTGCCGCCACTCCTCCCGCTTCCTGTTATCTGATTGGGCAAAATAAATTATTCAGTTTGCATAAAGCACATCTCCCAAAGGGCAAGCCCAGGTCAGTGAACTCAGCGTTGCCATCACTGCCCCTCATTAACCCTTTAACTGCCTTGACCCTTTGGTAGAGCACATCTTGAATCACTGAATCTGGTTGAAAGATGTACTGAACTTAACCTGATTAAACCCTCTCTAACACTTGGTTGAGGTGTGTTATCCTGAAAAAATCTAACCATTTAAGTTCAACACAGCTTTCAATAAGATAGAGACTCAAAATGTGCTCCACCAAAAGGTTGAGCAGGCAGTTAAAGGGTTAAGGAAGATACGATATACTTTAATTAATTTTGTGGAGTAATTTATCCACGGCATCTGACCCATCTTAGCTTCTAAGGAGTAGTGGGCTGCAAAAGTGCAGCTCCCTGTGACAAATTCCAATTCTCAAAGCAGAGCCTTGGTCAGGGGCACAGGTCGGAGCGTTCGCATAGAGCATGTTTTTTAAAGTGAGGGAAACTGGAGTACACAGGGAGAACCTATAAGAACATGAAGAGAACATGCAAACTTCATGTAGAGAGGCCCTGGTCGGCCAGAGCTCAAACCTGGATACAACTTAATGCAAGGTGACAGTGCTAAACATTGTGCAACTGTGCTGCCCTGATGTCAATGTTGGGCATTCTGTCTTTTCGATAAATTCTATCAGGACCCTACGTATTGAGCCCCGCCTCTTACTAAGTTAAACTCCGAGGCAGGACTAAGCTGGTACTCAGCAGGTCAGATACAAAACAAGGGCTGGAGACTCAAAATATTAGGAAATGTGAAATGAATAATCTCCTTTTCCTATTTCATAAATCTCAGTTCATGGCTTTTTATAAATTAAAGCCAGGATCCACAAGCAAAGCCTGTAATCATGAAGTGATAATTTCAACACAGTCATGAAAACACATTATCACACACTTCCATACAAATAGCACATCATTCATGAGACAATGTATGTTCCATTTACAAAGTTGTACACAAAAGAATCAAATTGTAACATTTTACAATAACGGTACATTGATTAACATCACTTAACTGAGAGTTAACTAATATATCAGAGTGCTGAATACGCATTATGCAACACAAAATAACCATTTATTGAATAACTTTGTCAAACTCATTGATAAGTTGATAACATCCCTTAAGTATTCTTTAAGTAACACTTCAAACAGTTAAACCATTCAATAATGTATAAATAAACATCCAGGTTAACATAAACACCATTAGTAAACTACAGATTGTTATTAAGGAAAAAAACCAATGCCTACCCCCACTCAATGTAGCCCCTTCTCTCCCCATTGATGTTTACAGACAGTAAAAGGCACATCTACATACAGTGTTGAAAGAAGGTGCAATGTTTGATGAAAATATCTTAAACGGTTTTCACGTTATGGCCCCGAAACAGTGGGAACGCTGACGGGAAACTGTACAAAAACAATATGTCTCCCTTCCCTCCTGGGGGGAGACACAATGATTACCAAACACATTAGTTAACGGTTAATTTACTGCTAGCTAATGCTTATTACTGCATTAATTATTGTTAAATTATGTACCATTATAAGTGTTACCAATCAAACTTGAGATTTGCTCTACAAAAACATGGAGAGCAGTTGTACACAATATGATTGCAAAAAAATGTACTCAGTATTTCTGAATAGAATATTTAGTCCCAATGCCTTAATAACACCACAATCTCCATCTACACTTTCATGCAGTAATCACCTTATTAAGCATACATATCCTCACAGAGAATATCACATAAAGAAGCTCATTATTTGTCATTGAGCTGTATCACATCCATAGTTCCATTGGAACACCCGCTATGACGCCTTTCTATGCATGAGTCTAATTAATGAGCGATAACATGCCTCAGTACGCAAGGTCTGGAAAACTGTAGATTAAATTAAACTCTCTGCAGGGGATCCCTTTTAAATCAAAATGCCCGTGAACCATTCTACATCAAAAATCCTGTAATAAGGCAGTTAACGAAGAGAGAATTTGAACACTTTCGACTAAGCCCTCTCATAAAACTGCTTTGATCAGGAATAAGAGACCACTTCCTTGATAATACACAGTGCTCCAAAATTTCTCTATTTTTGAGAAAAAAAATCACCAAAATTCAAAGTTTTTGTAAATGATTAGTCCCCAATGGCTGAATAAGACCACATTATGATCAGACCCAGGTCTCACGAGAGAATCTCAATAGACCAACCTGGTTAAATACAGGAAAAATAAAATAACATAAAAATAATGAAAGAGGCATATCAGAGAGAAGCTAACACCATCATATTACCGCAGTCTTATTATCAATGATACACTGTATTACTGCATTAATAAACCCCAATTAAGCACGCTGAAGTGACATTACATTATTGATAAATGTTAGTTAATGGGCTACGGAATGAAGCAAAATTATAAAATGATACTACATATACTGGCATTAATGAAAACTGCTGTGAACATTATAACATCAGAGAATTTCTCATCCGATTTAAGCAGGACTCCTTCATGGCATATTTAGAGAAAAAAATTATTATTGGACAGGAGATCAAAAAGCATTATTGTTATTTAACAAGTCTATCAAAGTTTTATTAAGCTTTGAAAAGAAAAAAGAATCTACTTGGGACCTCTGATGATGAACATGACCGTGTCTGAGCTGTATGCGCATTTGTAAATCCTCACAATATCTGTGACATCTATTCAAACCTATTAGATTGGAGCAACTGTGCAGCATTACATCGGCATATTACTCCTAATACAGAGAGGCGCACAATTATGAAAACAAATAGCTGCTGCCTGCTTACATAGTTATTCCTGTTGTGCTTTTTTTTACTATTACGAGCAGCATTTAATGACTCGGTTCAATGAATCCAAAGCGCTATAAGGCTATATCGGTTAATGAACTGCAATAATACACTGGCTTCTGATTTCTCGGGCTACTTTCTCTTTTAACTCTCGGGGGAGTTAGCGGTGATGAAGGAAGTGATGAACCTCATTTAACTTCCAATCAAGCCTGAACTAATTACTTAGCGTGGGGTAATGGGTTTTACAGCAAGGTCCCGATAGAGGTGTGAGTGGGCCAAGATATCTAACTAATCAATGTTTTACTGGGAACCATCTTCACTGTCACTGATATTCCAAGGTTTACCATTAACTGATATCCAAAAGATATTCCCCTCAATTATTTCCCTTAGGATATGGCCCAGTACACTATCTCTGAGGATATACAGTAGTTTGTGACAATTTGCTGCATGATACGAACCTTCATGATATCTCTAAAGATATGACACTTAACAATACCCCTCAGGATATGATCCATAATGATATTAAACAGGATAGGACCCTCAGTGTATCAAAATTGATACTATTTTCACTGATATTCATATTTCAAGGAAGACCCACTTAAGACCAGTCTTACTAATGAACAATAGAAGATGACTGACCTGTGAGGTTGCGATAGGCGTTTTGGGAAGTTGTGACTAATTTTGCGGCCATTACTTCATCTGACTCTTTATTCTTATGGCCTGTATCTTCAGGGTGGCTTAACGAGAGGTCAGGATCTTCACCCTCTTCTTCCTTGTTTTCATCTTTTATTATGCTCTCTGCATCCGGGTCAACTGATTTAATCGTAAGCCGGAAGTCTTTGCCTGCGACAGCCAAACACAATGCTTACTGCCTTCATCAGACAATTGTACATGCATTATTCGCTGAAAAATGCCCGGCCACTTTGGACACTGACACAATATTTGCAATTACACCAGTACATTCGATATCAAAAGAAGGAACATGAGGTCAATTCAGGTATGTTGAACTTTTACTAGTGAGCCTATTTACTTTTGTACTTTAATACGAACCTCAGCATTCAAATTCCAACTGACTGCACTTTTCATGCATGTAATGACATACAATGTGAGTGTCTGAATTTCCATTAAAAATAAAATCACAGACTGTTTCTTTCAAGCTAGTTTTTATGAATTAATTCAGTGCCCCTGTCTCATTTCCAAAGTCTGCCGCGTTTCTCGCAGGAACGTGGCAGATGGCGGCGTTCGTGGGGTTCCGTCCTGCTTGAACGCGAGTCACGCACATGCTTTTTCTGAGATTCACAAATGAGCACCATCACTTTGATTATACATGTCACGGGGCGTGCATTGGAGCTGAGCCCATTTATCTTAAGGGGACAAGTACCCACAGTCTTTACACTTGAAAAAGAAAATCACAAGGCCAAATTAACGTGTGTAGACTGTGATGACTTCATCCAGAGCTCGCGAGAGGTACAAGGACAAACATACCGGCAGTTGCTTTTGCCCGTAGGCCATTAGGCCATGCTTCTATTCATTACTCAGGAACCAATGAAAAACTCTTAATATATCCCATATAATTATGGCGTACATTGAACGCAAAATTATTGATGTCCTATAACGCATCAAAAAGAATGAATAGCAGTCAAAGCACTTCAGTGTCCTGCTCGGGGAGCGAAAATGCAGCACAATTTCTTTGTTTTGGCCTGTGCTGAAGGGTCAAATCATGTTTTGGACCAAATTGAAATATTACACAATTGAATGTGCAACAGAATATCTCTTCATCAGCGCCTTTTTACTCAAGGATAAGCGATGCTCAGGAAGTAGGGTTGTGATGAGACTCGAGGGTCACTCATTAATCAATAAAGCAATCAATCCTTTTGCCGGGCAGTAATATAAATATGATCTTGGCGTGGATGACCGGTCACTAATTCACAAACAGCTCATCCAGGAGTTAACAATGGTGTCACTTTGATTTAAAGTCGAAGCGCTGTACTCCTACCGAATAATCTGTTAAAGGCATATTACCAGTGGAAGTTAAAATGCAGTACTTTTATTAATAAAAAAATGGCAGGCTTACACATGAGAATAACTGTTGATGATGATGATGACGATGATAATAATGACAGAGTAATTCCTTGCTTTACTCACCACACTTCTCTGCCAGCTCTTTGGTCACCAGTTCCCGCACCTCTTCTACCTGCCAAATGAAACAACAGACCCCAGTCCTTTGGTACCTGTCTAAATGTGCGGTCGCATGTGTAAATAATGAGACAATGTTAACCCTTAGAGCACTGAAATACATTTTTAAAAAATATTATTTTAATGATCTCCCCTACGGGAGCTCGTTTGAACAAGTTGCCACCTGATAGGTTTTCAATAGCTTTGACTTTGATATCTTACATCACTGAGCGACAATAGTTGCATTTAGCACTCTAATGTCATCCTGACACTTGCACGACTTTTGTTGCAGCAATGATTAAAGTCTTTGGGAACAAGCGTGAGAAGTGTGTGCAGGGTGCGGGCCATGTCGTAGAGAGAATTTTGAAATGTTCAAAAATCGTTGCAGTGCAGAAGTGACTATTACGTCGCAGGTTCGAGCCCCGGTCGTACCAGCCACCAGTGGTCGGCAGCTTTTTCAGCGTAGCGCATAATTGGCCATCGCGCTACAGGGTTTCAAATTGGGAAGGGACTGCCGGGTAAGGGAAAATAAATAAACAGCTTTGTTCATTGCTCAAGCGCCTCCTGTTGGCCAGACGGGCGCTCGTCAGGAAGATTCTAAGTCTGTTCATGTGCGGGTATCCTCCGCCCTCGGTCTGAACTTGCAAAGATTCAACCAATGAGTGTATAAGAATCAGTGGCAGACAGGCACGTGCTTCGGAGGAGAGCCGTGAACTGTCTTCACTATCCTGAGTTGGCAGCAAGGGGTCGAATACGAGCAAGCTTTGTACATAGTTCACCAAGTGGGCATTCCGGATTCGGGTGGGATTGGAGATGCCAAATTTATCAAAAAAAAAAAAAAGAAATGTTCAAAAATTCTGTACGCATCGATGTTCATGCCATGTGCGTGCCACTTGCTTGAACCATGCATGAACACCACGCGAACTGGGTGCTGAACACTGTTGACGGTACGTGTCAATGCGTGCCATGTTAGGGTGTTGTCACGAGTTGTTCTTGTGATCGTGGCATGCCCAGCTCATGCATAGTTTGCACACGTCACGAGCCATTCACGCATGGCAGGAACTTCTCACGAAGAGTTCACGCATTTTGGCGTAGACAGTGCGCATTGCGTAGACAGTGCGTAACTTATGCGTGCACAGTGCGCGAACAGGGCGCAAACAAGGCTCCGCTGCGTACCACCGAAACGGCACACCTAGCCACAATGCATTGGACGGCATAGCGGGGACAAAAATTGTGCAAGTGTCAGAGTGGCATGAGGGTCAAGGCGTGCTGTGGTGAAAATGGGCGGCACAGCAGGCTGCGATGGACAAAAAGACAGCCAATGTTAGGGTCTCCTCCATGTTGAAATATGTGGATTTGGGGGTCAGCTCCACCATCTCATCACACATTGGTCGAGCTTCACTGAGTCAAGCAAATTTGTATGTCTAAGGTCAGCATAAATTAAACTGGGGTCACAAAAACTAGGGGAGATTTCTTTGCCCGCTAAATAATTTTTTTCACTTTCTTTATTGAAATGAATGAAGCCAGGTTTTTTCACAGTCCCATTTTGTACACGTGTGACCACACCTCAACGGCGTCCACCAACGGCCCAACATCAACCCTGCTTCCCAACTGTTGCATTTCAATGCAAATGGGCCAGAGTGTTGTCAGGAAGTTTGATTTGCAGTTTGATTCTTACCTTCATAATCCAAAATAAGCGTTTCACATAACTACACAGTAAAAACTATGACTTTTCAACTTAAAACTTCAGTATATGGGCTGCCTTGAAATTGAATTTTCGCTTAACTTGAGAAGGCAAGTCAACCTATAGGAGTAAACAACTGCTCTACTCAAGTTCACATTTTAAGGCAGAAAAAGCTTAGTTTTTTAGGTGGATAAGATTATGTAAAGTTTAGGTTGGTATTTTTTACAATATAGCATTTGAAATAAACAGCCACTTGAAGTATGGCTAACACCATCACTTCAGAAACCGAACTTTCAGTTTATCAGTGAATAGTTTAACCGTGCGGACGAGGCACTTACAGAAAGTCCTGGGTCTCCTTTCTCGCCCTTGGCACCCTCTGGTCCAAGTTCTCCCTGTAGATGATAAAGTTTCAGCAGAGAATTACAGTGCCAAATTTTAAGTACTTTGTATCAAAGGCTTTGCCACTGTCTGAGAGAAAATTAACTTTCTTGTACTTTGAGAAAAAATAGAGCAGTATTTCCTCGACCACAAAGTTGCCCCCTCAGCCAAAACACCAAATGTTCAGTTTCAGAAATACTAACTGGAGTCAGCAATGCTAAAAAAAAAGCTTTCAGACTTAAATGTTAATTGAAACAAATATGGAAACAAATATGGCATATGGAGTCAAATCTGTTGCTGCATATCCCAGCTTGTATTTCTATGAACCTGGTGTCAAAAAATGTTGGCAGCTTGGGAACACTATTTTTGATCAAAACCATGGAGAGAAAGAGAAACCTGAGCTGTCAAAGGAAAACAATGACCGTTTACAACAGTTATTAAAAAGGTATCATGTTAGAATGCACAGCAGGTGTTTATCATGACACAATTTATGACACGCAAGGTCATCATAACACAATTAATCATACACAATATCATTATGAACCCAGAATTTATCACACCTTTCACTCTCATCCCTATGTTTACTGGGCTGGTGCTTCCTAAGTGATACTAAAACCTCCTGAAATCGATTGAAGACCCAAGTGCTAAAAGTGCTTCAGTCACAAAATGTCTACTTTGAGAAAATTGGCTTAGGTGACTACAAAAGAGGTTTTCCCATCCTTAACTCACGGTGTGTGAAAATGTGACATAAGTACTTTCAGCACTAGGCTCTTCATTTCCTCTGTTAAAACTAAGTTTGCATCACACAGACTGTGATAACCCCATTCACTCACAGTTTGCATCACACAGACTGTGATAACCCCCTTCACTCACAGTTTCTCCATTCTGTCCCGGGATTCCTGGGGTCCCTCTGAGACATGGTCTATTTCTCCCTCTCCGTCCCCTGTCCCCCTAAACAAAACAGAAACCTCAGACTCCCCACAGCGTGCAGCAGTGTCAAGAACCACACAGTGTAAAAACAGTAAATGTAACATTTTTGGCACATTGAAGCAGTTATCCACAAAATTCCTTCAAAAATGGGTATTTTTCCTCAAAAATACTGAATTTGGCACCTGACTTGTCCACTTCTAGGTGGTGCTGTAGCCATGTCGATATCGATTTTCTGTTACACGTAAATGGGCACCATTCTGCCAAATTTCATGCAATTCTGAGATGTCAGCTCCACTAAGTACCTCAAAAGTGCCATTCTCTAAGGATATGGCTCTTAACCCTATCGCTCAAATGTCTTTCAGTTAATAAATTGCCAATATGTATTACCACTGATGCAAAATATTTGTTTAAACATTTGTTTAAACATATTTTCAAATATGTCATATCTTAAAAAGGTCATAGAAATTTAAAGCAAAAATATATATATAATAAATGTTATGTGATTGCAAAACAATTCCCTGTGAACAAACAAACAAACAAACAATGGATAGCAAGTGGCTAGCAAATGCATCCGGTCCTCGGATGCCCAACCCCTACACTATAAATACATGACACGGTGAGTATTTTTATCAAAAGATAATTCTCATTAAAAGTCGAGGGAATCCAATCTAATCTGCATCAATTGAATATTACTTTGTGGTTTTAAAAGGAGAAATCTGCAAGAGATGTATTCAGCTTGAAATCACTTTAGAAATAGCTCCGTCTCTCAGCATTAATTGAGCCTTCCTCCCCCGCTTCAGCAGCTATACTTAGGGACGGTTACGATAGAAATCCTACCAATTACCCAGCATACACTGCACCCTTGCTGTAATTACGCACACTAGATCTCCTGCAATTTACATGGATATCAGAGAACAGTCCACAATCTCAGAAGTCCACAATATACAATTTTAAAAAAATCAAACAAAAATATGTCTAACCCCAACCCTAATATAAATTCTGACTTGACTCTGAATGTTCACTTTGTCCAGACTACTTTATATAGTTTATTCCAACTTGTTTTACGAAAAACTAGGTCAGAGATTTAAGGCCACAAAAAAGCAAAAAAAAAGAATTGACATATTAATCCACCAAATACATGAGTAATCTTTACATTCAGCTACTGTTGTTAAAAAAAATGTAAAAACAGCTAAAAATGTACAACACACACATCCTTTCATGGAGGTTTCTTAAATATTTTTTAAACCGATGCTGTTGCTACTTTGCACTGCTTAGAAAAGTTGCCAATGTTCGGTAGTGGGCGTAAAGATCCATTCATGGATCGTGTATTTTTTCCTTAACCAATTACTGTAATTTTAACTTTTTGAGAGTTCAATAATCTATGGACCTTCGCGTCCATAATTTGGACTAAGTGAGGTCACTGGTGTAGAAAATGCACAATGCATTGCAAGGTCACGTGAGATCGTTACTGTGCATTAGTTTTGTCACTCAGCAGTAAACATTTGTAGTGTCAGGTGGATGCCGCTTGACCTGAGGGTACAGTTATGAGAGATTATTTTTTCCAGGTCGGATCTGATTGGGCGATGTTACAGGACGTGAACCTCCATTTCTGAGGCAGGAAGCCGATCAGCACCTCTATACCTTTGGTCCCCAATCTCCTTTAGCTCCATCTGGACCAGGGGGGCCTGCTGGCCCTCCTTTGCCCGGCATCCCAGCTGAACCTTTGAATCCACGAAACCCAGCAAATCCCACATTTCCCTGTGGGGGAGGGGAGGGGAGACACTGAAGCATGATGGGAATTATACACATTACAGAAACCCAGGGCAAGTAAAACAAATGCATGCAATGGAGTTCATTGAATTTGACACTGTTATGAGCGCTTTTGAATAAGACTTATATCATAAAACATGTCCCTACTCCCTGTACATGCTCGGGATGACTTGACGCTGTCTGAATTTCAGCAATATTCAGCAGTACCAAGATTTTTGAAAATTACACTGTGCCTTCACATGTCCTGGCATAATATAAAGATTAGACCCATAATACATTACCATATCATAACATTACATCATAACGTCAGTGATTTAGAGTGTTTACTATGACTCATTCACAATCCAACCCACCTTCTCTCCTTTCTGACCTGGAGGCCCTGAAGCACAATTCAGACCCCCTTCTCCTTTGTCACCCTAATAATTAATGGAGAAAATAATCTCATTTTAAAATCCATCCCACTATTATCAAACCCACTTATTTCTGCTCAGGGCTGTGGGAGCGGGAGCGTGTCCCTGTATCCAATGGCTTAAAGTCAGCAACACACCCAGAGCAGATAATAAATCCATCGCAGGGCGCACGCGACATTCTCATCTTAAATATATATAAAAAAAAAAACATTTCTAGAAACTGTGAGTGTGCAACAGTCAGGTACCATAAGGATTGCCAAGGTAGGGATTTCGTCCTGCACTGTGGACCTAAGCACTGAAACAATGTCTTAGCCAGACAGGCAACCCAGCAAACTGCAATGCATTGAAACATTGTGTGCACACCACCAAACGCAGAGGAACTGTAACACAATTAAACTTACAGATGATCACAACGCAAAAGGAAAACAGAGGCAGAAGTTACCTGAGTGAAGAAAAGTCCTACATTTTTTTTTTGTTGTCTGGCCTGGCAGCCATATGTTGAAAAATAATATATTAGGAGGTATATTTTATTTTGAGAAAACCCAATTACTGCCAAAAACATAATTGCTCTGAACACATTATGTTCTTGTACCAGCGGGCTCAGGAAAACGAGACATTATTCTGCGCAAATCCAAAGGTTGCATGCTTTTCCTATCAAATTAAGTTTTGAAACACATCATCTTCCTTCTAAAATTAAAGGGCAAAATTTACATGGATATCAAAACAATACGACAAATTCATTTATTACTGGGTTATTTTTTGCGATTTGTCCATGACTGATGCTATTTCTGCATCTGAAATAAATGCTCCTAATTTATGACAAAATTGAAGAAAGATGTTATAGCAAAAGCGGCATGAGTCAACATGTGGATTTGTTTCTTTCCAAGAGGAGCGCCACGAAATGATTAATGAATCAATCATGAGGCAGAAACTCAAGCATTAGGATAGAGCTCGTTAGCATTTCATGTGGAATATGGCTCTCTGGGACAGTCTAAGGCCCAGTCCACATGTACTTGTGCAATTTTGAAAACAAGATTTTTCCTCCTTCGTTTTCCAAAAAAAATCTCTGCCCACTAAAGACGCAAAATCGCAATTATGGTGCTGTCCAGAACATGCTAAACCAACAGGTGGCCATGATATAATTTAATGTAAGACCGTATAAGCCAATCACAAGGCTTAAAAACTCGCCATTAGGAGCACACACTGACATCACATGCTGAACACACTGCCTTCCCTGCCCACATGTAAACAGTGAAAAGAGAGTTTCAAGAAATCTTCACCCTAGATGGTGTTTTCCTAAAAGCCCTTTCTCAGTAGGAGCTTTCTTAGTGCTTTTTAAAGCCACAATATTTACGCCTCTGTAACGTCTCGCCTGCACTATTAAAGCACCAGAAGCGGGATGGGGGATCAAGAGATCCCACCTCTGTAACGCCTTCAGAGGGAGTCACAGTGGCGTAAAATTGGTGGGACTGTTGGAAGCGGGACCACTATGAATTGGCCATCCCGACAAGGCATAAAATATGCCATCGCGCGCGACAAATTCTTCTTTCCGAGATCAGTGCCAACAGACTTAAAAGAACCATACGTCATCGTCTCCGGCGTGCAGAATCAGCTCGCCTCTCATTCTCGAACCGTCTCTGGCTGCTCCTATACTCTAAAAACAGAAGGTTCTATAAAAACCTTTAAAGGTTCTATAGATGGTACATACAGTATATGGCACCTTCAAAAGGTTTTAAATAGAACCATTTCAGAGGGTTCAGTTTAAAGAACCCTTGGGGTTTTTAAATTTTTTTTAAAAAGGCTTCTACATAGCACATTAAAAAGGTTCATTCATACCCCAGACCTTTTAATTTTATTTTTCAGTTGAAATGGATAATAGACGGCATTTATATAGCGCTTTCTAGTCACATGACATGACCCCAAAGGGCTTTACAATTATGCATCGGCCCTGATGGCAGAGGCTGCCATGCAAGGTGCCAACATCAGGAGCAGTTTGGGGGTAGGATGAGTGTCTCCTGGAAGGTTCCATAAACGGTGGTTGAAGTTCAAAGAATCCTCTCGTAAAGGAAATAGCACCTTTTTGGAGTTAAAGGTTCCATTTCTTTAGCAATGAACCCCAATGGTTCTACATAGCACCCTCAAGAACCCCCTTTTTTAAGAGTGTCTGTTCTCCTCCAGGGCATTTTTAACAGCAGAAACACGCACTTCACTCGAGTCCGACAGTAAATGAAACATGTTAATCAAAATGCACAACATCTTTGCCTGAATATGCAATATCTGTACAGCGAGAGACAGCACAACGTTCATTCCTTCAGTCCCCTCTCATTCCGCGATGCCGGGCTGTACTGTGAAACGTCTCGAATATCACGCCTTCCCGGAATCACTATGATTGCGCCAAGGTGAAAAGCCGGCACAGATCTTCATGGCAATATAGTGGGACATGCTCGGGAACGCACTATGAAAGCGTCTAGTGACACAAAATGCAGTTTTGAAGAGAAGAGCATTAAAAAATGACATGCGTCCCAAAAAACTCATATACGTGGGGACAGGGCCGAAGACATCGGTAAACTAGGGCTGCCCAACACATTCTTGGAGGTCTACCATCCTGTGGGTATTTATTTCCAACCCCAACAAAGCCCATCTCGTTCAACAGCCAGAAGTGTAGTTAAGCCGCAAATGAATATACTCTATCCATCAAATTAGGGTTGAAAAGAAAACCAACAGGTCGGGAAAGGACACCCCGATATAAACAGGCCACTTACAAAATCTGTAGGTTTAACTCGTATTTTGAGGGAAAAATCGAGCTTCCTCTTATGAAAAGGTTCTCTCTTGACAACCGCTTGAGTTGACAAAGCCTTTGAAGTTTGATTGACGCTTCAGATGTGTGAAGGAGTAATGTCAATTCAGGAGGGCTCCTTGAGGTCTTTTCCAGCCAAAGTGTTTTATAAATGCCAAGAGGCCTTTTCCACAATCAATAAGGAACCTCTGGTGCGCTCGTGCTTGCCTTTCAGTGCTTTTTAAGTGCATCTCGTAAGTCCAGGGGGAACTGAGTATATGAGCTATGATCCTTCCTTCTTAAAAACTCCAACCAACTGCCCCATTCAGTGCGGTTTCATGTCAAGGGCACTGTGGGCAGCAAATTGCTGAGAAACGAAATCATTGCAATCTTCATATGATTCTGTCATAGCATGAAATCATACAGGACACTATATTTAAAAGAAACAAATACCCAGCCGACACATAATATGGACATCCAGAATGCGTATAACTGACAACATGAGCAGAGGGACATTGAGACTACTTCTGGGGAGTCTGAGCATTTCTGGAGAGTCAGCCTGTCCATTAAATTGCCCAGAGTGGGCAGAAATATTATAATCCTTTAATTCTAAGATCATTGTGTTTCCAAGTAAAAGTTACTTTTGAGTATAATGATGGTGTAGAATTTTGGAGGCCTTCTCACCTTTCTTCCAGGGGGCCCATTCAAACCCGGGGCCCCTGTAATCCCAGGGGGACCAGTGTCACCCTGTGTGGACAAGTAAGCCAGTGAGAAAACACAGATGAGAATGTCATCATGTCTGAGACAGGTCATTCACGATAAGATGGGTTTCCTGGGCTCATTAGGAATGTGGATTAAATTGAAGGCATTCAAGTTGAGTGGAGGAATAGAATGGTTACTGGATAGTGACAAAAAAAGAAAGCTGAAAACGATTCACAAAAGATTCACATGAATCCAAAGTAAAATATTGTAGGTTTCACCCAAGCAATGCGAAAATAATATTGGCAAGTGGTGCGATGAAATTAGACCATTACATTACATCAGATTTATTTGTCAGGTGGAATGAATGATTGGAATAGCTACGCAACACAACTCAAGAAAAGATAAACTACATCATGAATGCTGTGGCACCAACACGACAAGGGGTAGGAAATCATGATACAGCTATCGGTGGAGGGCATTCTTCAGTGGAGCTATGTAAGAGCCAGCTATGGCACTGAGAACTCATGCACTGAGGGGTCACAATCTTTTTTTTACCTTTTCACCATCTGGCCCCATAGAGCCCAAACGTCCAGGAAAGCCACGGAGTCCCTAGACAAAGAGCAAGCCACGAGGGTCTAAGCAGACCTTAAGTATTTGGACAGTACCACTATTTTGCTTCAATTCTCCCCTCCAGCAAATGGAAATGCAATAATAAATGTGAGGTCAATGTGTTTTAGCTATTTATTTTGAGAGTAGTCATATCTCATAACTTTTGTAGTAATTGCAGTCATTTTACTAATGACACTGTAAACTAAACAATCTCATTACAGACAGAACATCAGGTCAGTCAGGTTACCATCCCATCATCTTGATCAACAACTATGGAACTGCTAATGCCTTCACAATGAGAGAATGTTTTTTTGATTACTGACAAATACCTTTTAATGTTCAGGATTATGAAAACACTTCGTCTGCGCGCACTTTTTCCTCCAAAGCACCATCAAAATTTTACACTCACCTTTTCGCCCCCTGCACCAGTGTCTCCTGGTAAACCTGGCTCTCCTGGATCACCCTGGTCATGAACAAGACAAAAATTAGAATGTGAAGGAATAAAATCCACCAGGCCAGAGGACTGGTCTATAGGACGCATAAAGACCACAAAGGTAAAATGATCAGATTAAAAATTTTGCATTTTTGTATATTTTATGTATTATTAGAATATTTATGCTAACATAATATAATAATGTTACATATCATTATAATATTTCATATTACAACCCCAATTCTGAAATAGTTGGGACAAAGTGTAAATTGAGAATAAAATCAAAATGCAATGACTCTCAAATCACACCAGCCAGTATTTTATTCACAATAGAACAGAGATAACATTTCAAACGTTCAAACTGAGAAATTTTACAATTTCATCCACAAAATGACCTCATCTGAAATTTGATGGCTGCTACAGGTCTCTAAAAAGTTGGGACAGGGGCCTGTTTACCATGGTGTAGCATTCCCTCTTCTTTTTAACACAGTGTACGGACTCCTCTACTGTGAAGCCATTCTGTTGTAATGGCAGCAGTATGTGGCTTGCATTGTCCTGCTGAAATACACAAGGCCTTCCCTGGAATAGATGTCGTCTGGAGGGGAGCATATGTTGCTCTAAGACCTTCATAAACCTTTCAGCATTCATGGTGCTTTTTAAAACATGCAAGTGTCCCACACCATATGCACTAATGCATCCCCATACCATCAGAGATGCTGCCTTTTGAACTGAACCCTGATAACAAGAGGAGTAGTCATTCTCCCCTTTAGCCCAGAGGACATGATGCCCAAGATTTTCAACAAGAATGTCAAATTTGAAAAGTGTGACTCGGCTGACCACAGGACACTTTGCCACTTTACTATAGTCCATTTTGAATGAGCCTTGGCCCACAGAACACGGCGGCGCTTCTGGATCATGCTCAACAATGGCTTCCTTTTTGCATGATAGAGGATTGGTGGCATCTGTGGATGGCACGGCAGACTGTGCTCACAGACAGTGGTTTCTTGAAGTATTCCTGGGCCCCTTTAGTAATGTCAATGACAGAATCATGCCTGTCAGTGATGCAGTGGTGTCTGAGGGCCTGAATATCACGGGCATCCAGTAAAAGTCTTCGGCCTTGTCCCTTATGCACAGACATTTTTACAGTTTCTCTGAATCTTTTGATGATGTCATACACTGTCGATGATGAGACCTTCAAAGCCTTTGCAATTTGATGTTGAGGATCATTGTTTTTAAAGTATTCCTCTATTTTTTTACACAAGCCTTCACAGGTTGGAGAGCCTCTGGCATCTTTACTTCTGAGAGAATCAGCCTCTCTAAGACATCCCTTATATAGCCAATCATGTTACACACGTGATGCCAGCTAACTTCATTACTTGCTAAATGTTCTTTCAGCTGGTTCTCTTATATATTAATTGCTTTATCAGCCCCCTTTTTGCCTGTGTCCCAACTTTTTTGAGACCTGTTACAGCCAGAATTTTAAATTTGAAATAAGTTCATTTTGTGGATAAAAATGTAAATTGTCTCAGTTTCAACATTTGAAATGTTATCTCTGTTCTATTGTAAATAAAATATTGGCTCATGTGATCTGAAAGTCATTGCATTTTGATTTTATTCATAATTTACACTTCGTTCCAAGTATTTTGGAATTGGGGTTGTATTTTATATTTTTTGCAGATTTTTTCAGTGCTTTGTTTCTAAGATTGTTTTGAATTTTTCATTCATCATGTCTCCACAATGTGACTTTGATTATTTTTCCATTGTAGTCTTCACTTCTTAACAGTTGAAACAGAATAAAATGATAAAATTATAATAAAATTTTCCCTCTGTATCTGATATACAGTATGGCGAATGAAAGTTTTAAAGTGCCAGCCATGACTCACCTGGTCTCCTTTTTGACCCTGGAGACCCCTGTCTCCTTTAGAACCCTTGGCTCCGTGCATTCCGTCATTACCATGGCGACCCTGCGAGACGGGCCAATCAGGACTCTCAACATTTAGTGCACCTTTATCAACACCTTACGGTATAAGAAGTGACTGAAACATAACATTTTCATGATCATATTAAAACCAAAAACCCACCACTTCACCATTGAAACCAGGCTCTCCAGGGTCCCCCTAAAATCACAGTGAACCCAGCGTTACACACGGAGAATGTCCACCAGAATACCATCTGACTTCAGTGAACATTCAAACCTGTTATATTTTCTTTGTTTCATTATTCCAGTTTTTGAGCATTCTCCCGCTTCTCACCTTCTGCCCTACAGGGCCCCGGGGCCCGAATGGCCCCACGGCACCTTTGGTTCCAGCCTCCCCTTTCAGTCCCTTAAAGTAGACAAAAATATAGAATCACAGCAGACAAACAGTCAGCACCAATTCGCTGGATAGAAACGCATTTTTGACAGAGTCAATCGCCAGATCTGAATCCAGGTGAATATGCATTTTACATGCTGAAGAGGAAACTGAAGGCAAAAGTCCCTAAAACAAGTAGGAACTGAAGATGGCCACAGTCCAGGCCTGGCAAAGCATCACTAGGGGAAGATACTCAGCAAATGGTGATGTCACAGACCTCATGCAGTCCTTATATGCAAAGGAGATACAACCAAATGTTTAAAAATATTATTTTATTCAACCCATTAACCAAACAGTCCAAATTTTTTTTTGTGCCCAAAATGAGGCCTATGTACAAAACGCCTGCTTGTCTCTAAACCGCACATCCACTAGATTGCACTGCAACCTCACAGGCATTGTATCCTTTCAGACTCACCATGTTAGAGTGCAGAACCAGTTTGAAAAATGTCCAGTCTATAATGGAGCTCATTGCAACTTTGGACATAAAGAATGAGTGCAGCCTTCAAAAATGCCTTTAGCAGATTTGGGAATCAGGAACAGTTTTGTGGCTACATCACATACCAAACAGAAACATTCACACGGCTATTTACCTTCATGCCTGTTGGTCCATCCTCCCCCTTCTCTCCTTTATCCCCGTCAAAGCCAGGGGGGCCTTTATAGCCCTACGGGAGACACAAGGCCCGAATTCACAAGATCATCCAATGAAATACTACGCTACAAAACCCCATAGTCCCAGGCCGAGAAACACATAGGGCCCAATTTTTCTGCATGTGCTACGACTGACGATATGTGCGCAGACAGATGGCCACATCTATTCCTATTGTCCTCCAGCTGCAAGGACTAACCTGTAATTTACTGAGTGCAGAGATGAATATTAAGGGCATAGTTCTATTTCAGGGGTTGTTTTTCATGTAAATTAGATGGCACCAGAGTGAGCGTCATTCACATGAAGTCACACAAAGCGATATTTGGCATATTCTGGAAACATAGGGCCCTCCGTGTATAATTTGTAAGAACCATGTCTAAACTCAATCTGTGACTAATTTCACTGGAAAGTGCAGACAAACACAACGACTTGTTATGTAAATAAAGGCATTTATAGTTTATGAAGAAAGTATCATGATTGTATTGTGTTTCATTGTCTGACCGAAGTAAAGCCAGTATTACTCGCAGTCATTCATCTGGGATTGATAAAGATGTCGACTGAGGCCTGGACTACACGTATCTGGATATTTTTTTTAGCGGATATTTTTTTCCTCGTTTTAAAAAAAAAAATCCATCCACACCACAGAAATATCTCTGTCCACACTAAGAGGCAAAACTGAAAACGATCGCGTCTGAAGCCTGCAATGCCATGCCCGGCCGATTAAGTGGCAATTGTTGAATTGTAAAATTGTTGTTGTTGACAACCGTTTTGCGCATGTGCGAACGGCTTGTCGCTAGGCGCTTGACGTCATCGCGTCAACACCAGATCCGTTTAACCTCGCTGCAAGGATCCACAGAATTGGATATTTTTTTATTTCACCACTTTTTTATCCATTTAAAAATATATCCGTTTATGTGGGTGAAATCGCCGTGTTCGTGTGGTTGAGAGGCCCAATCGGACAGAAAAATATGCGTTTAGTAATATAACGTATTTGTGTAGTCCAGGCCTAACTTGACGGTGGAGCCTGTGTGCTAGCTTCACCCTCCCACAGGTGTGTACAAAGGCACGGTTTAAGAATACTGAACACATGTCAGTCACCACAAAAGGTGAGACTCAAGTGTCTTCTGCTCACTTGATTTTATTTCATTCTACCCATTCAATCCGAAACAGTGATTTTTGGTATACGAAATATACTGAGCAACAAAAGAAACGCAAGTTAGCTAGTTAGTTAATGCACTCTAATGGTTACTCAGTCAGAGTGACCGCAAAATAAAGAAAAGTTTGATGAAACAAGTGTAAATGTCCATGCGCTAGTAATAAAATTGATTTTCTAAAATAATTACGGGCAAACTTACTTTCAAGTCTGCCTTAAATTAACTTGCATTTCTTTTGTTGTTCAGTATATATAACTGGTAGTTTCGCTACCATGCCTTTTCTTTACTAGTATCTTTGCTACCACACACTGCACTTTCGCTACATTGTTAAAGACCGTTCGCTAGAAAAGATACATGCGTGCAAAGAGCATAAACATTACTGAAGACACTGTGGTAAAATTTCATAAAAAGCATTAAACATTCTAAACTTATGCGAATGCTTTTAATAAAATTTCACACCATTTTTTAAGCAATATTTATGCCCTTGGCTTTGCATTTATCTTTGGTAGCAAACTGTCTTTAACATGGTAGCGAAAGTGCAGTGTATGGTAGTGGAGACGCTGGTAGCGAAAAGCCATGGTAGAGAAACGACCGTAAACCACGAAAGATGAACGGCAGATAACATTTGCATCGCTTGACCGCTGACTGTGATGCACATTAAAGCACGATGTACACAAAATACTCCTTCCTTCCCCAATGACAGCACACCCTTTAGCATACCAGAAACATGACGGCATCTATGAAATGCGATATCAAAAGCACCTATGAACGTGAAGAAACACAACGAGAAAGATGATGCCACTTACAAAAATGCAAAAATGACCTCCTCAGATATAAACATAACACATCCTCTACAGCTTTATCAACTTCTATTAGGAATTTTTCTTTCCTTCGTTTTGTTAAGTTATTATCAGTTAAGTTATATCAAAGTTATTCAAAAACTGGTCACAGTCGCTCACCATTTCCCCCTTGTTCCCCTTGTACCCGTGAGGCCCTTGGGCAGTGAGAGGACTTCCCTGTTGACAAAACAAGCATAGTGCTAAACCAACTCACCGGAAAAAGGGCACAGTTTTCAATATGATTTGGGATTTACCTTTTCTCCTCTGATCCCTGGCACACCTTTGTCACCCTGTGAGGAGGGAGAAGTTTCTAGATCGATTATGGTGACTCAAAACTGTGCATGAAATATTCGCCAACAACAAACTTCTGCGTCATCTTTTGAGCAACTGACATTGGTCACAATTAGTCGGTCGTAGCAAAGATGATAAGGAGGCATGATTGGGGGTTATAAGAATTATTTCATCAAGGGAAAGTGGTCAGTAGTATGTAAATAGTACAATGTACATCCACTGAAAAGTTGTCAATTATAAGTTGTAAAGTCACAATCTGTCCACAAATGCAGTTGAACACAAGAAACAATCATTGCGTTTAATTAAAAGTGGCGTCAGCGATTTGGGAGAAAACGAGTAGAGAGGTTGTTGATATTTGAAGTGTGAAGAAATACAGACCCACCCTCCCTTCATATTCTGCCGAAGTTCATGGACGCGTACTGTCATGTAAACGGCAGTAGAAACTGCGTAGCTCGACTCGACTGCTATTATAAATAGATAACATCGCAACAATGGTACATTTTGGTATATTCGACAATATTATGAATGCCTGATGGCTGTTACTGTTGTGTGAAGCACCGCAAAGCTAAGGTTGCTCACGAGCAAAAACACGCAAACTCCGCGTCCTTTTTCAGACCCTCCACCGTCGAAGAGCCACACCAATGTTGACCCGGGTATTCGCCCTTTCATGGTCGCAGCCCTTCTTTTTTAATTTATGTGCGATGGGCGTTGGTAGTTGGATGCCACGAGCAGTGGCCAGAAATAAAAGGAAAAACCAGCAGCGTACTGAGAGACTAAAACAGATAGAAATCATAAGACTCGCGCTACCAACAGACCTGACGCCGTCCGTGTTAGAAAACAGGCGAGCTCAAAAAAAACAACAAAAGAAAAGGGAAATAAACCAAAGATTCCCTTACTCACTAACACTAATCCAGTAATGCAGCTAAAATCCTGACAATACTCTCTCCCTAAAGACCTTACCGGCTAAAGCGCCAAGGGGACAATGACACTCTAGCAACACGAGCGAGGCAGAACAGGAGCTTAAATAGAGTCCGGGTAACGCCCCCAATTAATGCCAGCTGGCCCAGGAATTCGATGGCGAGCAAAATGACATCGTCCCGGACGAGAGTAACAAAAGGAGCTCTCAAAGCTCCAAAACCATGACATTATGTTCCTCCGGCCGTTTTCTCTTGGGCTGTTTTTCAGCCATCGCAAATGCTGCAATGCCGTGGCTCTCTCTCTACTCTAACTGCGCACGCTACGCGACCTGCTACTCCCCCCCGTGTCTGACCTGTTCACGAGTATGAACCCGCCCCTGGGTGTGGAGGGGTGGACCCATGTTCTGGTGGCTCAGTTCGAGCCAGAGATCTACCTGCTTAAATTCAGAGCCCAGGCTGTGTATTGAAACTGGATATTTTTTCCAGCATGCTCTCAGAAGTGACAGCTTGCAGATAGTGAGGAGAAATACAGTGATTTTGACAAAAAAGTGCGTGGATTATGATCGCTAACTATAGCTTTAATTATGCTACATCCAACCATACTTTTGTTCAATAGTCAAAGGACAGGTTAATCTACAAAACCCAAAACCAGTGAAGTTGGCACGTTATGTAAATCGTAGATAAAAACAGAATACAATGATTTGCAAATCATTTTCAACTTATATTCAATTGAATACACTGCAAAGACAAGATGTTTGATGTTCAAACTGAGAAACTATTTTTTTTTGCAAATAATCATTAACTTAAAGGCAGCAACACATTGCAAAAAAGTTGGCACAGGGGCCTTTTTACCACTGTGTTACATCGCCTTTCCTTTTAACGACACTCAGTAAACCTTTGGGAACTGAGGAGACCAATTTTTGAAGCTTTTCAGGTGGAACTCTTTCCCATTCTTGCTTGATGTACAGCTTAAGTTGTTCAACAGTCCGGGGTCTCCGTTGTCGTATTTTACGCTTCATAATGCGCCACACATTTTCAATGGGTGACAGGTCTGGACTACAGGCAGGCCAGTCTAGTACCCGCACTCTTTTACTACGGAGCCATGCTGTTGTAACACGTGCAGAATGTGGCTCAGCATTGTCTTGCTGAAATAAGCAGGGGCGTCCATGAAAAAGACATTGCTTGAATGGCAACATATGTTGCTTCAAAACCTGTATGTACCTTTCAGCATTAATGGTACCTTCACATATGTGTAACTTGCCCATGCCTTGGGCACTAATACACCCCCATACCATCACAGATGCTGGCTTTTGAACTTTGCGCCTATAACAGTCCGGATGGTTTTTTTCCTCTTTGGTCCAGAGGACACGAAGTCCACAGTTTCCAAAAGCAATTTGAAATGTGGACTCGTCAGACCACAGGACACTTTTCCACTTTGCATCAGTCCATCTTAGATGAGCTTGGGCCAAGCGAAGCCAGCAGCGTTTCTGGGTGCTGTTGATAAATGGCTTTCGCTTTGCATTGTAGAGTTTTAACTTGCACTTGCAGATGTAGCGACGAACTGTAGTTACTGACAGTGGTTTTCTGAAGTGTTCCTGAGCCCATGTGGTGATGTCCTTTACACACTGATGTCGGTTTTTGATGCAGTACTGCCTGAGGGATCGAAGGTCACGGGCATTTAATGTTGGTTTTCGGCCTTGTCGCTTACGTGCAGTGATTTCTCCAGATTCTCTGAACCTTTTGACGATATTACGGACCGTAGATGATGAAATCCCAAAATTTTTTGCAATAGCTCGTTGAGGAATGTTGTTTTTAAACTGTTCGACAGTTTCGACAGCTTGCCACTTGTGTCAGCTTTTTTGAAACATGTTGCAGGCATCAAATTCCAAATGAGCTAATATTTGCAAAAAATTACAAAGTTTACCTGTTCAAACATTAAGTAACTTGTCTTTGCAGTGTATTTAATTGAATATAGGTTGAAAAGGATTTGCAAATCATTGTATTCTGTTTTTATTTACGATTTACACAACGTGCCAACTTCACTGGTTATGGGCTTTGTATAACAGAATTAATTCCAGCTGTTTTAGTGAGTCTAGTGCACTGTGACTTCTCCCTGATACTCCTTTTTTACTTTGGTGAAGATAACAAAGAAAATATATGCACAATTTAATAAGATTCTGGTGAATTATACAACCTAATATGGCTCAAAAAAAAAAAAACCCCGTCTTTTGAAATTTGTTTTTTTTTATTTTCCCCAATGAAAAGCTTGTAACAGACAAACTAAGGCCAAAATGTTGGTAAACTTCTCATTTCAAAGGCAACATCTTTTACCTCCTAAAAATTTGCTCAAGTAGTAGATGGAAAAAAACATACCACACTATATCAGCCCAAACATAAAGGATTTCTTTTTCCTGGGTGTGCTGGCGATTGGGTGAGTTCCATTAGATAGCAAAAAAAATCACCATTGTCCTTTAAATCTTTTGACATACTGATATGCTTGAGTTGTTTCCCTCACTAAGCGGTGCCCGTCTCACTCACTTTATGATCAGAAGTGACATCACAAGGTTCTGACCAAGGCAAGACAAGCTATCTCATCTCAGTACAATGACACACAGTGGTATAAGTCTGACATGTTGGAAGACGCTGCTCAAAAGAGGCTTATAAAAGGCGCTTGCATTGAGAAGGCCAGAAACGCCACGACAGCCATAAGAAAAGCAGAGAAGTTTCCGGAAGTCTGTGTCAGACCTGCAGAGCCTTAATCAAAAAAGAGAGCAGGCGAGAAACTTTGTTAAAAGACTGAGAGGCGCAGCACAGATATTAATATTTAAACCATGGTCAGATGCCCTGTACTCGAGCTGCACAGAGATGACTCTTGGTTTGAATTTTTTAAACTGTCCTTCCTCCTGTAATGAAAGGATCCCCTGGCTATAGGAAGAGACCAGGCTCACCTTCACTCCTTTAAAGCCAGGAAACCCCTTGGGACCCTGAAAAAAGAAGCAGAAAACAACAGAATAACAACACAATGCATACACTGGCAACAGAGCACACCTGTATATACTCCACTCTGGACCCAATGCCCAGCATCAACAAACTAGATGCATCTATGCATGTGAAAACTGCAATAACAGAATAATGTCCTTTTTAACCACAGAAAGATGCTTGTTTCTGATATGAAAACAAAAGCAGATGTGCTGTAACTCACTATTCGTCCATCAGGGCCTTTATTGCCAGCAGTTCCCTTTTCGCCCTGCATTTTTGGGAAAAAAAACGAATGTGTCGACTATGACAATTTTTATTAGAGACAAAAACATTTACTAGACACCGATTGTCACTACAATCAGCCTCTTCTCAAGTCAGAAAACAAAAATAAATATAGCCGCAAGCGGAAATTCCGGGATTCAAGCCAAGACAGACCATTAGTAGTTGAAAGCTTTAACAGCTTAGTTAATAAGTGTTGCCACGAAAGGTGGCCATGTCCCCCGCCAGGTGACGAAAATCGACTGGGGTCGGCATATCACACAAATACACATTGAAACCAAAGATGAATAAAATCGGTCAAACCGTTCATGAGACATTGCGTTCACAACAAACGGGACATGACGGACGGATGGATGAGCGGACGGAGCTGAATACTATGTCCCCCACCCCTAATACACATTGAGACCAAAGATGAATGGAATTGGTCAAACTGGCCTAGAGATATCGCATTTAAAACAAACGGGACATGACAGATGGCCGGACGGAACTGAATTCTATGTCCCCTGCTCCACTCACTACTGCGGCGGCGGGGGGAAAAGACCACTTTAAGCGTGATCGTATTATGTTTATATTGCTATATGTTCTCTATATCACCTCTGGTGATTCTTTGAGAACAAACTTGACTTGACTTGACTTGACTCTTAAAGACCACTTTAAGAGTATGTTGCAGGTATTTATGTGGACCTATTTTGCCAGTGTAATGATTGGACCAACAACTAATGATATATAGTCTGATTTGTATTATGTTCGGCTATTTTGTGCATTTGTGGCGCCCCCTACTGGTCTTATTTGATTGAAACTTTCAGGCTATGTTTCAGGTTCTTATGTGGACATATCTTGTGAGTTTTGTAATGATTGGGAAAACTATTCATGATTTATAGTCTGATTTGAGTTATACCACGCTGCTTTGTTTTAAATTTATAGCACCCCCCATCAGTCAATTTGAATTGAATTTTCAGGGTATGTTTCAAGTACTTATATGAATATATCCAGTGAGTTTTATGGCTATTGGACAAACAACTGCTGATTTATAGTCTGATTTGTGTAATAGCATGTACCAACAAAGTACACGTTCAACTGACCATGCGTCAAAGCAGCTCGAGTGAGAAATGGCAGCAGCCCAGAGATTACGTGCCTACTAACCGGAGTTTCAACAGTTTTGAAATGTATTCAATATTTAGGCAGTGACTTCACTGAGCGCTGACACTAAATTCACACAGAATGGTCATCCACAGTCACATGACCAAAATGTAGACATCTTACCCTTTGACCAGGAAGCCCAATCAAGCCTCGTTGTCCCGGATCCCCTAGAACACTGTCTCCCTGGTGATCAGGCAAGAGGCAGAAATTAGGACGGGTAATGCCCACTGCCAAGCGCACTGCTACTGCACAGAATGGTGGACGGATTTTCACCCCATTTTTTTCACCCACAGTTTACTTGATAAAGATGGAAATAAAGAGATTTCTTCCAGAATATTTTTGGTGAGCTTAAATTGTAAGCAATAAGAGGAGAGGTGAATCAGAGATGACTGTGTGCTTGTCGACACTGTCTCGCATCGAATGTGGGCCAATATACTGTAGTTAGACATTACAAAAGAGTGTAGATACAAAGAGACGTGCGATCCAGTTGTGCATGTGGAATTTATGTTCAAAAAAGGCATAAATGTCAATCATTCAGGACAGAAGTGTCTGCTGAGCAGTAACGTGTCACACAGTGATGCGTCTGACAGGATACTTTCAGTGATTCAGTCCAAATCTCACCTTCTCTCCTTTTTTCCCCGGAGATCCTGGGAATCCCTGTATAACAGAAAAACCACAGACATCCAGCATGTCAGGAAAGTCACACACAAGCATAAGCAGGCATGTGAGCACACACTCACACACACAACCCATCAGACACACACACCAAAACACGCGCACAAACTCATACGCACGCACGCACAAACACACACTCACACACACAACCCATCAGACACACACACCAAAACACGCGCACACACTCATACGCACGCACAAACACACACTCACACACATTCGCACCCTCAAAGACACATTCACACACATACGTGCACACACACACACACACACGCACATACACACACACAAACACACGCACACGCAAACACATACACTCATAAGAAAACGCATAGACATACGCACATGCTCACACACATTCACACACTCACACACATTCACAGACCTGCATGCACACGCACACCCATCCACGCACAGAAACATAGACCTGCAAACACACACACTCATAATCAAATGTATGGATACACGCACATACTCACACATGCGCACACACAGTCACACTCACACACTCACAAGTATGCACACAGATACACACACACAGGATAATAATAAGGGCACTGTAGAAACCTCCGCGGAATCCTCAGGTGTATTGGTATACCTGTTCACCGGGAGGGCCGCGTGCCCCTGGAGGTCCCGGCACTCCATTCTTGCCCCTCCTGCCCCGCTCTCCCTGGAGAGAAGGGAGTGAACGCACGAGGGAGAGAGACAGATACAAAGAAAGAGAGGTGCTGTGAGACATACTGCATGGAATCCCTTCGCTTCCTCCCACTGCGACCGCACCAACATCATTCGCATTCATTTCACAATTTAAAGAAAAACTAATATGAAGTGTCTTAGTGAGGTACTGGGCCCCCATAAGCTGCTAGAACAGCTGTACTGTGCCTTAGCATAGATTGTGCAAGTCTCCGGGACTCCACTGGCAGGAGGGGACACCATACTCTGAAAATATAATCTCTCATTTGACATTTTGATAGTGGTGGCAGAGAGGACCGCCTAACATTTCCGTCTAACATAATGGAAATGTAATTGTATTATGTTTGATTCCTGTACTGGTCACTCACAGGTTTATCTGATACAACAACGACATTTAGAAGCTGCCTCTGCCGAGTTAAATGTCGATGCAACCCTCAGCTATAACAAAGAGGGGAGAGAATGGATCAAGGGTTTGGAGAGTTGCTCAAAACCTTTTTGTCAGATCAGCACAGCTAACTAAGCCTCTTAATCACGGGATAGCTGTCTGAGAAGCCCTGGAGATTAATGCGAATAAAGATAAAACTGAATATTTCAAAGTCCATAACAGCGACGAGTCATTATGAGGCATTATCTGCAGAGGAATTGGATGTGGTTCATTTCTGTAGCGGTGCTGACTCATAGTAATCAGTATTTAAATGAAGGAGGCAGGACAAAAGACATGTTTGAATTACTGCTACCACATAAATTTAGCTGATTTATTCTGTCCCTAAATTTGGATAGTGACCTTCAACAAAAATGCAAGCGCTAAAATGTAAATTCAGTTTTATTTTGATTAGTGCTGATATGAATCTATCAGTATTCATAGCATCAAGAAATTATTGCATCTGCTCAGACTCTTTCTGCTGAGCAAATTTAAAGAAAACCTGAACATGAGCATAGACAATTTAAGCAAAATAAAATTGGAATTAGTAAAAAGATTTTAATAACTAAAATTCTGAATAACAGCACATGCATTTCATATGAAGAATCTCCATAATAAATTGAAGGACTAAGCTCCAGCAGTATCTGTAACACTGGAGTGTTGAGTTGTAGCATTCTTTTCAGGAGTCACATAAACACAAGTCAGAAAGGACTTGTGGTGGAAGCATCGCTACAGTAACTTGGCTACAATAGCGCTCACCGCTATTCCTGGTGCACCTTGGTTTCCCGGCAGACCCCGCTGACCCTGGAAGCCTGAAACTCCAGGGTTACCGCGGATACCCTGGATGCCTTGAGCACCAGGAGGTCCTGGTTCTCCAGGTTCCCCCTGTTTGTTCGTATAAAAGAGATGAAAGCCAGACCAAAGACACAGACAAACAAGCGCTTGGTATACAGATCATGTCACATACCAAACACGCTTTCAACATGATGGATGCAGGCAAAGATTTGTTGGATAACATAAGGAAAGCACAATTAAGCTTTACTGTGAAGTTTAGGGAGGAAAGGTCATGGGGAGAAGACAAAAACACACAGGGAAAAAAAAAACATACGTCATTAAATTCTGGCAGACGACTCGAGACAAGCCCACATTCCCATAGTCACGCCCATGGATATCAGACACTGCTCCAGCCATCTGTAAGATGGGCTATTTAAGCTGTTCCCTGCTCCACCGCTGTACCAAACATCTCTTGCCTGCTGCTGCATCACTCTTGCCTGCTGATAGTCAACATCCTAGCTCCACCCCAGGATCTGTTTCAGCTCTGTTTCTTCCTGGGGGGGGGGGGTTATCCTGACACTCCCTGCTCTCTTTGCATAGTAACCTGTGTAGCGTGTCAGGGTCAGAACCTGCACACCAAACTATCATCATAACTGTTTGTTATTTCTAAAATGAACCGTTCAAACATGACTTGGCTGGCAGATTACATTAGCTCCTTGCAGAGCGTGAAGCATGGTCCTTCAACCTGACACTTTGAATTACCAAAAACATTGAAGAGGAGAGTACAGAATTATCATCCTTGCCTTCCAGAATGTGTACATTTTCTAAACTAGACTTGGTTAAAGGTGAACCAACGTTTTTGTCAAAAATTTCCCCCATTCGCAATAGATTATGACCCACTGAGATAAATGGCAACGGACTGAAAATTCACAGATAGCGTTTTTATTAGGGATTTGTTGCTCGAAAAGAGTGCTGAATCAGACCCGGAAGTGTCACGTCATACCCAGAGTAAACAAAAAGATCCAGCACGGTGTCCAACTTCCATTCAACAATAAAAATAGTTAAATAAATATAAGAGCACAAGAACCATCCTAGTAACATTCAAGTTGTGTCAACAAGCCATCCAGTTAGACCCAGTCTGAGCGCGTGCATTCAGGACATTAATTGCAAATAAGAAAGAAAGATATTGGCAATTTCACACCACATAAATAATTAATTGTTAGCAAAACAGAGTAAACATACCTTTCAGATGATGGGAGTCTAGAATCAGAATTATTGTCATCCAGCAGAATAGCGCTGTATATGCGATCGCGCTGTGATATTATTTTATTTGGTAACACTTTACTTGAAGGTATCGTCATAAGAGTGACATGACACAGTCATGAATGTGTCATAAACCAAAAGTAAGTGTCATTAACGTTGTCATGAAGTGTCATTCGGTTTTTGAGATGACAAGTTGACATTGTTTGGGTTGTCTTGATTATGACAACTTCGTCATAAGAGTAACATGACACTGTCATAACTGTGACATGACACATGTAACAGTTATGACAGTGTCATGTCACTCTTATGACGTTCCCTTCAAGTAAAGTGTAACCTTTTATTTCACATTTAGCGACATGCTCATTTAGTTGCTTGGTACTTGACTGGTATTTTGTTGAGGTAAAAATGGTCATCACGAGCTTTCATCCGAGCCTCTTCCCATTAAGTGAATATGCGACATGAGCAAGTTGCAATTTGATAAAACGCTTTTTTATGGAGTTTCTTCAGATGTGTGCATCTTGTCCCCGATACTGGGGGCTTTCTGGTTTACATAAGAGGCCAAATTAAGTCAGAGGGGATGATCGCACTTGCTAATGAAAAATAAAGAATAAAAATGTTCAATAATAATCACCTGTTGGCCCACTTTGTTTCAACCTGATGTTCTCCATGCAACTCCTCTCGAAGTGCGCGATGTTGGTTACTGAAGGCTCCCAACTGCATTGACAACTTATCCATATGAAACTCAAACAGCCCATGTGTCCACAGAGCATCGCAACACGCTGTTGCGGCAGAGTTGAAATGATCAATTAGAGGGAAAAACACGCCACTCAATCACTTCTGCAGCCGTTACTGGCTTTGCTGTTCTCGGCATGACGTTATCAGAATGGATGCAAATGTACACTTCCGAATACGAAATCCTGAACAAAAATGCTTTGAATGAGAATTCTTTTCTGAAATTTCAGCCAGTTGTTATTTATCTCAATGGGTCATGATTTTTTGCTAATTGGGGAAATTTTTTACGAAATGTCAGTTCACCTTTAAGGGCATGTCATGCTAGGATAATCTGCAACAGCAAATTCGTACCTCAGCACACTGGTACCTAAGTAATACCTTGTTTTAGTCTTCATAAGAAGTATAGAATTAATTAGCCTTACGGATACGCGACAACTTAGATTATATCTTGGCAAACCCATAGTCAGACATCGTTTTGAGCGTTATAGAAGTGAGGGAGAATTTTACCTTTTGTCCTGGGGGGCCGGCCTGTCCAACGGGACCACGATGGCCAATCCCTGGCTCCCCCTACAGACACAAACCCATCAATGGCACGCCAATACATCAGAGAAATTTATAAGAGTTGAGAAAAAAATGTGCAAACAGACAAAGTCAATACCTTTTGCCCCTTTTCTCCAATTTCTCCCTTTATTAAAAAAAAAAAGAGAAAGAATTTTCAGTCACCACCTTGGCAATATTCCAACTTTGCAAATTTTACAAAGCATGTGCGAAAAGGAAAAGGAGTAATGCTGGAAATGGAAAAATGAGTCTGAGGGCATATCAACGTCAAGCCCATCCATCACAGGGTGAAAATGTTGGACTTTCTTACATGCAGGCAGCGCCAGTATATGGGATATTTCATGGCATCCATTTTGTTGAGTGACAGGTGTAATATCTCAGAATTCAAAACAGGAGTGTGTGACGTCAGCGTACACGGCCAAGAGAGGTGGAGTGAGTCATCCACACGGCAGGAAGTAATGCAGAAAGGTTATGTATCCCTCCAGAAAACCCATGACTCACAAGCCATTTTTTTGAGCAAATAAACGCATTATTAAAAGCTAATATGTGAACAAGGATCCTCTCGTTAGGCTGAGGACAATCATCCTTTATTCCCAAACCTACCGACCTCTGCAACCGCACAAGAAAAAGCTTAAAATGGCAGCAGACAAACCTTTTCTCCAGGAATTCCATTTTCACCAGGAGCACCCTTCAAAAAAAGTACACTTAGTTGAAAACATCCCCAGAAGAAGTATGCACACATACACAGAGGGCCAGATTCAATAAGACCTTTTGCAAGTGCAAAACCCTTTAACATGTGCAAAACCAGTTACATCACCTACAATTGGTGCAAAACAAATGTATTGGCCAATCACTGGTCATGTTTTTGGTTTTGAATCTGGCCTATCGTTTACAGTTAATTTGTAAGTACGTGCTGGGGATATATACTCTGAATGTGAATTGAGAATTTAGAAGCTAACATACTGTATGATAGATATAGACGTAAATACTTGATGGAATGCAAGAAATGCAAGCTATGGCTCATATTTGTTTGGAAACAGAGACAGGGGGAACGGGATTATAGCGTCTTTACCTTTAAATAGTCATATGGGCTCTCAGCATCCGTCCTGGTGTGCGTCTCTCTCTCTCTTTCCCTCTCCATTTCCTCCAGGTCTTCTTCTCTCTCTCTTTCCCATTCCATCCTCCTCCTCTCCATCTCCAGCTCTTCCTCCCTCCCTCTCTCCAGCGCCATCCTCTCCCTCTCCATCTCTAACCTGTCTCTCTCTCGCTTCGCCTCCAACTCTGCCTCCCGTTCATTTTCCAGTTCTGACCCTTCTCCCTCCATCTCAGCCCCATCTCTCTCTCTCTCTATCGCATCCCTACTTCTCTCCGTCTCTCCATTCGCACTGATCTCATCCACAGTTTCTGACTCTAATCTCTCTCTGGTCTCCTGTTCCTCTGTATCGGTTTCCTTCCCTGGTCCAGACATTCTGTCAGCATCGCTCTCCGTCTCTGTTTCAGTACCATAATCTGTATCGGTCACAGTCCCATAGTCTACATCAGTCTCATAGTCTTCATCGGTCTCAGTCTCATAGTCTGTGTCAGTCTCCGCCCCATATTCAATCTCAGTCGCTGTCTGCCTCTCGGTCTCGTATTTCATACCCGTCTCAGTTTCTTTCTCTGTCATCCCCTCTCTCTTTATCTCACTCTCTGATTCCATCTCTGTCAGCTGCCCAGGATTTTGTCGCTCGGGTTCGAAATCCGGCCGCTTCTTCTCCCGGGACCAGGTGAACAAGATTGATAATATTTCATCAACAGAGTATGCTTTCAACATGTACGTACTGTCTGCATTACCATTTGGCAAGATTTTGAAGTTATCACAGAGTAAGAATAAATAAACTCACATTAAGCATTGTCCTTCTGCCAGCACCAGACTGGGACTGAAATCAGAAAGGAAGATACGCATACAAGTGAAGGCCATCCAGGAAAATATACAGGTGAAGACTATTCAAAAATATATACAAGTGAATACCACCCAAGAATATATACAGTACAAGTAAGGGCCATCCAGGAATATAAACAAGTGAAGGCAATTCAGGAATATACACATCCATGAATACAAGTGATGGCCATCCAGGAATACAAACAAGTAAATGCCACCCAGAAATGCAGGGTGTATCAATAACGGTCACCTGAGTTGTATAAAAACTGATGTTATTGATGTGAATGAACCAAATATTCCCATCATTTTCCTGTATAAAGTATAGTAGACTTCACCCCCTCCCCAAGGGCAAACATGGAGCCCGGGGGCCATGAAATTAACAATTTTTATAAAGCACCTGAAGACTCTTCCATCAATGAAGAGTATTGTTTTCCAGCATATCTGTTTCTGGAGAAGAAGAGTTTGAAAATTTTTGCCAATTTGACAGCTTTTAGCCCCGCCCCTCAGAGCCCCTGTGGATGGGCACAATATAATTCACAATTTTGGTGCATAATTGACCAATGAAGGTTCCTGCAAAATTTTGTTGAAATTGGATCAGCAGTTTCTGAGAAGAAGACGAAAATATATTCACCACTTTTAGCCGCACCATTCAGAGTCCCTGGGGGTGGGCACCATATTATTAACAATTTTGGTGCATATTTGACCCAGGAAGGTTCCTGCAAAATTTTATTGAAATTGGATCAGCGGTTTCTGAGATGTCGAAAATGAATTGACCGGTTTTAGCCCCGCCCCTCAGAGCCCCTGGGGATGGGCACAATATTATTCACAATTTTGGTGCATATTTGACCAAAGAAGGTTTCTGCAAAATTTTATTGAAATCGGATCAGCGGTTTCTGAGAAGAAGTTGAAAATGTTAATTGTTTACGGACGCGCGATGCACGTTGGATGACGGACGACGCGCAACGGACCAAAGGCGATTAGACTAGGTCACTTTGAGACTTGTCTCAGGTGACCTAAAAAAAGTTTACACTTTGAAAAATGTCTCCAAAATTGATATAATATAATTTTCCAAAAAACTGTTATGATGTATTGATGGACCATGCCCTCATGCTCCTATTGACACCTTGTTAATCTCCTGCTGTTCCTCATGAGTGAACACGGGTTGTTTATTTTCACCCGATTTAAACTGGCTTGCGCACAGAATTGAGAGGGTTAAAAATGAAACAAACATGATGGTTGGCAAGTTCAGACATTTAATTTCTTTCTCACCAATTTTCATGAAAATTAGACAAACCCTTTGTCCGCTACCAGCCACCAACTTCAGACTCAGATTGCCGAGGTTGCCATTTTGAGGCAGGATCCTGCAATGGTCCAATGGTCTGTTTATGACATGCTGAGGAGAGCTGTGTACAAAGGTCTGTGTACAAAGGAATGGAGCCCATGTCGAAGACTGAAATTTGAATGCAATGTTCCTTGAACCATGGAGTTATATACATTCATGCTGTTGTAAGTGTGCTGAGAATAGCAAAATGTCAGTCCAATGTTAGTTGGCTGGTAGTGGACAAGAGGTTAATCCAAGTTTCATGAAAATTTGTGAGGAAAAAATAAAAGGCTAAAACTATTGTCTGCCAACTATCGTGTTTGTTTCGTTTTTAACCCTCTCATTTCTGTGTCCAAGCCAGTTTAAATCAGGTGAAAATCAACAATCCCTGTTCACTCACAGCTGGCAATTAACAAGGCGTCAATAGGAACATGAGGGCATGGTCCATCAATACATCATAACAGTTCTTTTGGAAAATGATATTATATCAATTTTGGAGACATTTTTCAAAGTATAAACTTCTTTTTTGATACACCCTGTATATGCAAGTGAAGGCCATCCAAGAAAACATATAGTAAGTGAAGGCTATCCAAGAATTTGTATATATGAAGGCCATCCATTTTGCACAGTACTTTCATAATTTTAACACTTTTTTGGTTCATAAATGTATTTTCCAAATCAATTCACCTAAATACTGGACCACTCCACCTTCAAATTGATTTAAAGTGCAAAATAATGTAAATACAAGCACCAAAGAGTTTTTCGCAAAATTCTTGTTTACTTTCTGTCCTTGAGGGTAGCGATTCCTTCCTCCACGTGTCCCAGGCATGTAGGCCTGGAATAAACAAAGCTAATTTGTGGAGACTGTCCCAATTCAACACATAAAACATGCAATTTGTTTAGTAATCTAAGGCAGCATTTCCAATTGATTCCGAAGAGCTTCACAGGTCATCATAAGGACATTATCAGACTGTTCTCTGGTTTTCGCAATTCAGGGTATATTAGATGGCAAACTTTATTTACGCACATCACCATAAAATTGATTGGTCCACATAAAAGCAATTTCATTACCCTGAATATCGCAATACGTTTTCACAAATTTGCCTGGTCCGCTGATTCATTATTAGAATGTCCGAATAACTCCTATTATTCTACTTTTCCAAATTGCTCTCAGACCAGGCACTAGGCAAATATACTCAGGGAATAAAAAAAAGATTCTCAAAGCCTACATACCATTCTAAGACTAGTTTTCATGAAAGCAGCATAAGAAATAGAGACCCCAGAGCACTGGGGATGGAATTAATGCGAGCCACAATGAGTAAAAATTAGGTATGATGGGGTCACATAGCTGTGTAGACTATCAGTTATTATCCAGCGTGCAACCATTATGGATGGTTGACCTGAATTTTAGCATTCATGTCAGGCGTCATCAGTTTTTTGTCAATAATAAAAAAAAAACAATCACCAATCATGAATGCTCTACTCATTATGCATCATTACTCACCGATAGTATAATTTTAGAAAAGTAAACTTCAGGGTAAAAAAAACATTTGAAGGTAAAGCAAAAGAATAATTTGATGGCATACGATATCCAGATTTATCTTAAATCTTACCTTTGACAATATATAATCAACCAGTGCTTTATCGATACTAAGATGAATTACAGTGCCTTTCTGTGACACAATCCTGGAAGCTGGGCATAAAATGAGACGAATGGTGCTATTTCACTGCATAGTACGGCTCTACTCAACTCGAATCTATGTGGCTTTTTTATGCATTTCAACTGTGGATAGTACCTGGTACCAGGTGCTTTTTTTTGTGCCGCCTTGGCCAAGGTTCCGAGCGAGCCGAGCCGATACTAAAACGCATGGTAAATGCACTGCTGATCACTGATTGGTCATCTAATGTGCAACACAGTAGAAGCAGACATAACACTTAACATAACTGACATTACAGTGGAATAGGAGGATTTTCGCGGCAACACAATCATAAGTATAAACATTATGATGTGTAAGCTGATTTCAGGCAAGATGATTTTATTACAAGAAACGTACGATCTTACTGTGATGCACCTGGCATAATTTGACTTCTACAGTAATCAGATAGCCAGCTACAGATCGACATGAAAAATGGGCTTCTCAACACCATGGTTTTCATGTAGCCCAGTAGCTGGCTGTTGTAGACATGAAATGAGGGTATATGTAAGTAACATTAGTGCAGTGCATTTAAACTGAACCAGAAACAAAAAACAAACATCGCTACCATAACTACTGGTGATATTGAGCCTTTATCAGGCTTAGAATGAATTGGTAATAATGTTTTAATGCGCTAGCTAGCTTGGTTAGCAAACGAACTGATAGAAGCAATGTGCAGTCCGACTGGATTGTACAGGACCATGTGATGCGGAGTGTGTTTGCATATTAATTTTGTGGGATGCAACTTCACAGACCCAACTAAATTTTAATCAGCTTATTTGCTTCACTATATTGTGCAAAGTTAGAAGGCAATGGCTGGTACCATTCTTGAGATATTAAGTATGAATGGATTGTGACTCTCTCACTTCCATTATGGCCATATTAGCCAGCTATCGCAGGAAACGAACAACGTACAATCTTACTGGATTGTACAGGAACCTGTAATGTGGAGTCCTAATGCATATTAATTAAGTATGATGCAACAAGGCTGAAGTGCAGCTTGTAAATTCAGGATCTGTTCAGAGAAATGTAGCGAGCTGGTAAAGGTAATAACTAAATTATTCCTACCAAGCCAGCATAATTTGATGTCTAAAGCTAGCTAACTACAGAGCTGCATGTAAAATGGGCTGCTTAACACCACGGTTTTCATGTAGTTCTGTAGTTAGCTAGCTGGCCACTCTAGACGTGAAATGTGGGCATGCACAAGTGACCTTAGCGCTGTACACTTCAACTGAGCCAGAAACACACAAAAAAAAAAACACTGAATGACATTAAGTACCGCATGAGATTTTTGTCCCGCTCACAACTGAGCTGTACTATGCTGGCTGGAAAGAGTGCCTGGTACCAAAACCCAGTAGAGTAGAGCCAGAACCATGCAGTGAAAAAGCGCCATAAGGAATAGTTGACTTAACCCATTGAGTCCCCTCAGTACCAAATGGTAGTGCCTCATTTGGGTCGATTCGCCTGATGGGATCAATTAGTCAGATTGACCTTGGGAATTAAAGAGTAAATATGAGCTCTTGTTGGAAAAAGTATGATTACTAGCTCCTTCAACAGGACAAACAGTGGACAGGACCTTCACTCACCATGTACTCTGTGCTTCTTCTTCCACGAACAATTCTTTCTTTTAGTCCAATTTTGGCCTTTCTTCCCTGCTCAATTCCAGATACAGGCTGGGGGTCAATCTCTTCCACGTCACTCACAGGTCACACCAATAAAGCGTATCAGATAAGCACCATCATCGGGCAGTGTTATAGTAAGCAGAGTGTGGGAAAGGGGACATCCCTGATACATCTATGGCCATTCTACACCACCTTGATGCCCTTCTGACAGTACAGGCCAAAAGTTTGGACACACCTTCTCATTCAACGCGTTTCCTTTGTTTTCACGACTATTTCCACTGTAGATTCTCACTGAAGGCATCAAAACTATAGATGAACACATGTGGAATTATGCATGTATCTAACAGGTGTCCAATAGGGCTGTCGGCTGTGTATCAACCTGACTTCTGCACAACACAACTGATGGTCCCAACCCCATTGATAAGGCAAGCAATTCCACTAATTAACCCTGACAAGGCACACCTGTGAAGTGAAAACCATTTCAGGTGACGACCTCTTGAAGCTCATCAAGAGAAGCCAAGAGTGTGCAAAGCAGTAATCAGAGCAAAGGGTGGTTATTTTGAAGAAACTAGAATATAAGACATGTTTTCAGTTACAGGTATTTCACACTTTTTTGTTAAGTACACAATTCCACATGTGTTCATTCATAGTTTTGATGCCTTCACTGAGAATCTACAATGTAAATAGTCGTGAAAATAAAGAAAATGCATTGCATGAGAAGGTGTGTCCAAACTTTTGGCCTGTACTGTACGTCAAACTGCAAAGCAAAGCTTGAATGGCCTTGGTTAGTAATTACATGGAAGATTGCTGCTGAAAGTATTTGAAGAATTTGATCACAAAACACGATAAATGCCACATTCAAAATTTTTGTACTACCACTGCAAGGCGATCATTACCAGCCGACCAGCAGTCATGCCAAGTTTAACCCCAAGAAACATGGTAGATGTTCCAGTGTTTATCATGCTTGAACGTCAGTATTCATTCCAAAGCATAGTAAACGGCAAGCCAGTTTGCCCACTAATTGCGATATATATCCATGAAGTCAATCAGCGATAGAGAATCCCACACTGCTAACAGGGTCAAATTGTTATGCGACTCATGTTTTGTGCAAAATATATTGAGGGTTTGGAGAGCAATGGTTATTTGTTTGTTTTAGTGGTTTTGAGAAAAAATGATTTTTAGGCTTGCAAATGTTTTATTAAATCAGGTGCATCATTTACATCATTTTTATGTCAGTCACTCTTTCACTGCAAGGTTCAGAAGTATGAACATGCAAGTTTTCACGAGTGTGTTACTGCGACATCATGGCCACAATGGCCAAAATGGACATTTCACTTCCGCGCTCCAACAATTCTAGCACTTGATGTGACATAACACAATGGTGATAGATTGAAGTTAAGTTTGTTTGCAATGGAAGACAGATGATTCTGTAATACTATTCATGTTTATTCATCGTAATATCAATGTTTAATTCATATAAACAGTTTTTGTTGGACATACCACAAAATGAAAATGTGAATTCTGTTTAAAACTGAGGTACATGGACATTATAATTATTGAGCTCCAATAATTAGCTGATAGAAATGTGTGACAGGAGGTAAAAATCTCAAAATCACAAAATTTGGACACATTACCATTGTGCTCCAAGCCCTCGATATATCCCATCAGTGGACATTGTTTTCCCTCCGCCAACCAAGGTTTTGGCCACATTGAGCAGCAAATTCGCAAACTGGACAGTGTACTACAAGCGCAAGTGTATTACAAATTATTAAAGAAACATGGAAATATTATGTCCATGATACTGACTGGCCAGCATTTGACTTCAAATCATACTTCTGAGGATATATTACATTTTTCCAAATAATCCAAGCAAAGTACACTATTTACACTTTTTCACAATATTAATTATTCCTAGATTTGTTTTAACTTGTTTAGCAAGGTATATTAACAAATAAGCTCTTCAATGCTTACTTTTCCTATTACAAACACTTCTAAAATTGCTTCTGATTGATTTGTTTCGTTTTGCGATGAAATTTGTCATTTGCAAGCCACTTTCTGCTTAAATAGAAGCATAATGAACCCTCTGCATTATGGGATCTGTATTTTATAGAGGACAGATGCTGTCCGGATGTAGTTTTACACCAGGGCTTGGACTTACCAGTGACAGAGGAAATTATAGGCAATTAATGCCATGCTGAGAAAAATGGCGGCATTACGCAAAAACGAAAAGAAAAGATTTGTCTACCCATCACGTTGAAATTTTTATAGACCCAGGTGCAATTTTCTACGTTAAGAGTTCCATTTGAAATTAACATATTTAATATCAATAATACAATGTTTTTCAAAGAAGATTACCCTCTGATAGAATATTTGAAGACTTGCATCAATATGTCATTGAGAGAGGGTATCAAATTTTATACTTTTAAAATAAAAATTATGCACAGCATATTATGGCGTTTAATTTTGAATTAAGACAAAATTTTATTTTATCTGAACATTCTAATTAAATATTTATTGACTATATTTCACAAAGAAGGATCCCCAAGGCTGAAACAAGCTCTTCCAGGAGGGTTCATTTTATCTCGGGACTTACAGTGACATCAGTTGTAGATTTTACCTCATTCGCAGGCACAACCATAATTACTCTTTTGCTTTTCATCCCTCTTTTGAGGAAATACATCTGGTGCCAAGTAAGATTGGAGTCAAATATTACCAGAATTCAATGACCGAAATAATCTTTCCAATCCCATTAATGGACAAAATGAAAAAAGACACTTAGACAAGTGTAAGAAACAATCATATTTACTCATGTTCATGCTCATTGTGGTTAAATACAAAAAAATTTCTGCAATTTCACCAGTGGAAACAGGAATGAAAATATTCATACAGTGATACATGTCTTGGGTGACACGCATTTACGCATTTATAAACATTTTTTTAAAGACAATTTATTTCAGCTGAAGAAAAGCAGTTCAACATGGACAACAATAAACAATATATTTTCCACCAAATTTTAATAAATAAGGCAAATGTTCAGCTCATTACGCATCACTGCAGATGAAAATATTACTACTCACAAAAGAGTGGTAGACTAAAAAATGAATGTGAATTCATGGTTCCAAAGCTAGATGCTTTGGAGATAAGAGTACAAAAAGATAATTGTTTTGAAGTTCACCTATTTAATGATAATAAAAGCTACTAACTCATTCTTTATTCAGAGGAACCTAAAAATAAATTGAATTTATCTTGATAAATAACACATAGAACATTACAGGCACTTGATCTTGATAGCATGGTCATTGTTCAAATAGCTATCCCAATGTTTGGGATTGATATCTCCTATTGGATATTTCAGAGACTGTAATTGCTGCTCACATTGCTTCTGTGTACATAAAACATTTTCTGAAAATGCCTCAATTCATTTTGGACTGTTATAGTCTTTTTTGTTGGTCTGAATTTTCACCAGGGTGACTCAAATGTTTCTTTTTCCATGGCAAAGAGGAAGTGTCTTGAGTTTGTGACATCATCAGGGTGCGACGAAATGAAGTCTCTCCCCCATGTAATACTGGTCTGGTTGAAACTGACGGTCAGAATGAAACTGACAGTATCACCAAACTTCACAGTATTTAGTGACAGTTCACAGGAAGCATTAATGCTCACTTTCCTACAGTTTCAATCTGGTTGGCTTAAGGACAGTCCCTGTGTTAAAAATTAAGAAGAGATTTAATTTAGTCACATTTCTCGCTGTTTTATAGTCAGCACAATTTAATCAACACTGTACAACTTAAAGGTTCCCTTTGGACTTCTGATAGGAACAGTCAAGCTAGAAAGGCCATGCGAAGTACATGCGGAGGTGGTGACTATTAAGACAGTAATTGACTATCATAGTTAAGGCAATTTTTGGTACTGTAATCAATTCAATCAAGTTTATTTTAAAGTTACTTTTATGGTGGTCTAGGAGATTAGGACTGAAAAGGAATATTAATAGCTGGGAAAATTTGGGCCCCATTTACACTGGTGAAATTTTACTCCGGTTATCCAAATTTTATCCTACTATTAGCATATTAGGAATCAGGACAGAGATGATTTTAAGTTGACCAGGTGCTTTGGCCATCAAGACTTTTAGCAGAAATACGCAAATTTTCAAGATAATGAATTTGACTGAGTGAAACTGATTGTCGCAGAAAAATTTCAAAAAACACAAAGGTAAAGATTTTAAATCAATAAAGAAAAATTAAAGCCTCGTTTCATTTAGATTTAAAGACTCTCTACTAAAACTCTGCTGATCACCAAAGCACTTGTGCAAACAGTGCATGCACCCTCTCACCCATTGGCCATGGGGTGCCTGGGGGTTACAAAGAAGTGAAGGGGTGGATACCACAGCCAGCAGTTACAGTAGCCAATGATGGCGCACTCTTACAGGTTGACAAACGGGATTAGCCAATTGAATTGCAGAGGCAGACAGCTCCACCCTGGCACTCCATTGGACACGCCCCTGAAGGGAGGCAACCCCTACTTTTGAGGAACATGCAGGAACTAGCAGGGTAATTAGCACAGCCCAGCACACTCACCCACCCACAAGCTAGAAGACAGCAGGACAGACCAAAAAATATCCCCCTACCTCCTCTAGACCCTCCTCTGAATAAAGGGTGCTGACTGTTTGGACTTCACCCTCCTTTTAAAAAACGAAAATATGTTTAATTTACTTCGGGTGTGCCTATGAAAATGAGAAACATAGGCTTGGAGTGCGCAAGTCTGTGATTCAGAAGTAAATTACAGGCACAGACACCGCACTGATACTGTACTTATAAACATCTCACCTCCTCTGTTTCTCCGAGTAAGTGTCTGGGTTCAGCCGTGGGGAATTCCTGCTTTGAATGAGTATTCAGAAAACATCAGTCAGCCTTTGTGCTCTTTTACAAACAGATTAATGATCCAGGAAAACAAACCCAAAAGCAATTTGTCACAACAGACCTGCAATCAGGTTAACTGATTTTAGCTTGAGTCTGACCAGTTGTTGAAGGAGGCAAAGATGTCACTGAATATCGGCAACTTTACACTCTATGTCATTCTTCAGCGAGTTAGTAAAACATTTTCATACAGAAACAGACATCTGTAAAAGGCCAGGCAAACATAGAAATAAAAAAAAAAAATCTTTGCGCACCCTTAGCATTTTCAATGTTTTTCTCTTTAAATGAAGCAAGATTTGTGGCAGAGACACAGTTCAAAAATCTCAGACCCCTACCTGGTCTACTTGTGTCATGGATGGATTCTCTGATGGAAGTTCTTCCTGGTTGAAAAAAAAAAAAAAAGAAGTTATTGCATTTGACATTAAAATTTTCCCTATATGCATCTGACTAGGTGACAAGTCAGTGACACCGATAGAAACAGTCAGAAAAAAAAATTCGTTGGTGCAAAACAAAGCAATTTACGAATCAATTTAGAGAAGCATTATGTAGACAAAGCAAAGACACTGTATCTTTCCTTTTATTTGTTAGCACATCAACATATCGATTTTCTTCATCTGAGTCATTTCAGAATAGATCCCCATGAATTTACAAGGAGTGGGGGGTTTGAGCTTGAAATGCACTCTGTAATAAAACAAACCAACATGAGTCCTGAAACTCAATCCCAAAATTTTAAGGCGGTTCCTCTTCTGTTTTTTTTTTTTTTTGTGGGCTGTTGGGATATGTGATAATAGGATGAATTTGTATTAATACTCTTTATCCATAAACCTTTCTTAGTTGTATACACTGGAGTTTGGCTTTGCATACTGCTCCATTGTATAATATCATAAACATTTGTGCATGTACACCCTGCATATTTTAGCTCATGACAAAAATATCAGGTAAAAGGCTGTGAAATTTGTGCACAGAAGAAAATATCTCATTTTTAGGTTCATGCTTTGGCGCTTTAAAGTTGAAAAAACAATATCATAATTGAATATAATACAGCACCGTCCAAATAAATATGAAGTTTGCAGTTTGAGCATGCAATGAAAGATTTAGAAAAGTAGTTGAAAAACAATCCTAACTCATATTGACTGTTGTTGTGTCTCTGAGGTCCTGTGACCCACTACATATACTGTAACACTTTCTAATTTGATGACAGGATAAACTTCTGTTGGATTTTCCACAAGGGAATAAAAGAAATGAACACTGCAGAACACGGCCAATACGTTTCTGACATTAATAACTTTTCTTAACTAGGCTAGCTACATTGGAATCCAAGAAATTGTGCCTGAAAATAATTTTCATGACTTTGCCACAAACTTAATTACATCAGCCGGGGAGTGGGTGTAATTAATCAGAGATGTGGAACTCCACTGGGTTAGGCATGTCCATGGGGCGATGCGGGGGCTGGGGGGTGTCCCAGTGGGTTCAACCCACGCTGTGTCAAGAGCTTGTGTCAATTATTTTTGCTTGTTATAAATCCGGAAGCAATTAGAATATTCCTACACAAGCCAAATTTGCTGGATCTTTTTACTTTTATCATTTTAGTCACAAGTCAGTGTATAGTCTAATGAAACACCTCGAGTTTAGTTCCTAAATGAAAATGAGTATGGACACTGAAAGAATTTGCAATTATTAGCTTGCATTTGAGCCTGAACAAGCTACACTTAAGGACTGATATGGCCACTGCTTCCAATGAGCTAACAAAATTACACTGATCAACCAAGACTGGGCCACTTCTTTCGACTAAACCCAGGATGAACTGGAGCACACAACATCTTTCATTTGAGCATTTATTGGTGCAAAAAAAGGAGACTAACGTTTCGATGGACCAACGTCTTCCTCAGAGTTTGACTCTGTAGAAGACGTTGGTATGTCAAAATGTTAGTTTGCATAACATGTTCAGCCTATTAATAAATGCCCTTATAAGGGCAAACACGCACGGAACATGTTAAACAGTGAACATCGTATATCAAAGATTAATTGGAACAAATTGTGCTCGATTCAGGAAATGGTAAGAAAGGAGACTTCAGTTGTGAAAACAGTAATGCGATAAGCATACGCAAGACAAAATTAACTATGACATCCGCTAAAACACATTTTTTTCATTACTTCCTCAAATGATAGACGAATGATATCCTAAAGTTCAGAGTATTTTCCGGATGTATTGTACAAAGCTTAAAAGATTTTGTGATGGAAAAAAACATGCATCTGCAGCTGTATATTCCGATTTATTTCAGGCAACTGTCATGCAAACAAAAAACAAACTGGATCCATGATTTACCTCATATTCATAAAAATCTTCATCACCATCATAATTTGTCGCCGTCTCCTCCTCTCCCTACAAAACAGAAAAATTGCCGCATAAATTCGATACCGAATTATCATTGGCAACTTCGAAAATCTAAACGTTAACATGCAAAATCCATGTCTAATGGCTCATTTTTTTATGAAAGTAAAAAAAATGTTGAATATGCTTTTATTTGTTTAATTGACTAAATATTTTATTATTTGCTCGCAAAAAATACAGTCACTGCTTTAGCCAATTTATCAACATGAGCTCCAAGCAGACACATCACTCCCATGAACATAGGTTCAAATAATCAGGCTATTAGCAGTGCATTGGACTGATTAATCATTTCCAGACAATGATGGTTCATATTAAGAACATTTGTTTTGTAATTAGTTATGAACAAATAGAATATCATATTTCAAATTGGTGACTACTCAAATGCTTTTAAGTATTTGGGCATTTAAGTGTAAGATACTCAGCTGTATGTATGTAGCTACTGTAAATAACTTATTTGCAAAGCAGACGTAACCAACTTTTTTTTTTGCTGTGGAATACAGATTTCAACTTTCCCATGACTGAAATATAAAACTCTGCATAGTGTCAAAAACATTTTAAGTAACATTTAAGTAACAGCTGTCTCTTTAACTCTTAATGTGAATGTGGTGCTCAATACGGTTTATGACATATTTAAAACTTTAAAAATAAGGCCAATAGAACCTTCAGCAAATATTTCATGCGTCCACACATCCAGATGGGTGACAAAGGAAATCCGTAACTAGATTTAGTCAGTAAGCATGCCTTACAGGATACCCCCTGCAACAACAAGTAGTCGGGCAGTACCACAGTCAATAGACCTGCCAGCAAGAAAAGAAATTTTCAAAATCGGATGAGTAGGTTATGAGATCTAGGTCCGGACGCACAGACGCACGCGCACACACACAGACACACGCACAGACACACGCACGCATGCACACACGGACGGGCAAAGCAAATCCAGTATACCCCCCTAAACTTGGTTGCGGGGGGCATAATAATAAACTTCGTTGCGGGAGGTATGATAATAAATGCAAAAATAATGAATGTTGATAATTCTGTTCATTTTTCTGGCATGGTTTGGGTCCACTCATCCCCTTAATGCAGAGTCACAGGATGCCCTACATCCAATGATTAAGCCCTCCTGCTATGGTGCGAGTGATCTCTTCCAGGATGACAATGACCCCAGCCACACAGGGCACAAGAGGTCACTGAATGGTGTTATGAGTATGGTCATGGTCCTGAAAATACCCGACCACCTTCAGTCACCAGACCTCAAGCCAGGTGAACTGATATAAGAGAGTTTGGAACAACATGTTAGACAGCGCTCTCCATTACCATTATCAAAATGCCTAATGAGGGAAATACTGTATCTCTGAGGCAAAAGGTACTCCCTTCCTCCAGTAAAGCTGTACTCTTGTAGACTCTATGCCAAGGAGTGTTAAAACTGATCTGGCAGCTTGTGGAGGCCCAGAACCTTACAAAGACAGTTTATGTCAATTTTTCAATTAATTTGTCACCCGTCCGTGGGTTATTGCAGTAACACTATGTTAGCACAGTCAGACTAGAAAGGCAGTTCGTTTTTAAAGCGATGTTAGGCTGCAGTGTTGTTTAAATGGAGTCTGAGTGCTTTACCTTCCCCTGTCTCTGCCTCCTGTGCCTTCCCTTGTTTCCTTTGCCCTGGTCAGGAATTTCACAGTGAAGAATGATCTCAGTAAACAGTCACTGCTAATCTCAATCCTTCACACAACAAGTCCAATTCAGTTTCAAGGTAGAAACTATGAGGGTGAAAGGGTACAATGTAGAACACTCCTGTACGATATCAGAAGCAAGGTGAGCGTGTTGCAAACCTCATATTTAGAAAATATCCATTGTATTGAAAAAACAATGTAGTTGAGTTAAAGCGTTACCAATTGTATTGTATCTTTGTATTTTAATCCCCAATTGAATGTAGGTTAAAAGACATACAGAAATAATTGCTCGCGATTATTTAACATTTTACACATTGTCCCAGTTTTTCTGAAATTGAGTTTTGCATGAATATATGGTACAAATGTGATTATTTCAAGTACAAATACTAGAATTATACAATCAAATACAGTAGAAATGATCCGTATATACAGTGAAACTAAACTGACAAGGAACACCATTTCAGTTACTGGGGCAAGTACATAGCACGGTGCAACCTGAGCAGGCAGATGGTGATTTTCATGCAAACAACTGCTTCTACAGCAGTCAATGGTCTAAAAATCATCATGAGTTGGTTTTACCTTCCCTCTGTCTTTACCCTTCTTTTTCTCTCCAGACTTCTTCCTCTGTGAATCTTTCTCGCTGGGTGGGACAGTCTGTATTCCAGCCTCTGTGATACCAGAGTCCTCCTGAAAGAGACCAGAAAATGTGACAAGGTTTGGCAACACACCAGGAAACAAAAAAAAGAAAGCAAACCCATTCTATTTTGTTTCTGCTGCAGATTTATAAAACTTCACAAACTAATGAACAAAATGGTAAAATTACAGGGTTACAGGACTCAGATTTTTCATCTCCAGACTTTTCATTCCCCGGGACTTTTCGTCCCTGGACTCTTCATCCCCGAGGACTCTCTGTCCCTGAAGTCTTCCTCGTCAAGGACTTTTCGTCCCTGGATTTTTTTTGCCCCCAACTGACAATGAAACGTGCCGCCATTATTGACAGATGGATGGACGGACTGACGGACGGCAGGCAGATCACCATGATCTAGCGGTTAGGGTTAGGGTAATAATGCGGGAAGGGGACAAAGCACTACTGGGGACAAACAATCCAGGAACGAAAAGTCCAGGGACAAAAATTCCTAGGGGACAAAAAGTGTGGCGACGAAAAATTCAAGGATGAAGAGTCCTAGAGCCTAAATAAAGAGCACAATACCGCAGACAACAATCGGTGATTAATGCTTGGTATCACTGTCCAGCCCTGAATATCAACAATGAATCATAATCTGCCTGTAGTGCAGTTTGTCAGAAAATCTTTCCTCAAACACAACTGGTGCCTCACTGAAACAACATTCATTCACAGTACTGACTCGGCTGCGATTATCAAACGTTGGTCTAGTCCTCAAACTGCTTCCTGTGTTTTTTGAGTCATGCCGCTATTGATGGTATGCAGCCCAAATGAAGAATCCTTAACAAAAATGATATCACAGGTTGTAAGCAAACCAATGTAAATACATGCCTGTCATTCAGCAGTGGCTATACCTTGCGTGTGGTGATCTTCATCTCGGAAGATTCCGGCACCCGAGTCACAGTCCTTGAAGACTCCGTCAGTGTGTATCTCTCCTCCCCTTCCCTGGTTCTATCGCTCCCAGACCGCATCAGATCCGCCGCCGTCACGTTTCTCCGGCTGGAGTCATCGGCTGTGATGGCTTCCCAATATGTGGGCACCTCTTCCCCGTCATACGACAGGACCTTTAAATAGCAAAAATACACTTCTGCATGACGCCTCTTATACAAGCAGCCATCAACAGGCCAATGGAAATTTGGGCATGGACCATAATTATGGTTCAATGTTAATAATCCCAAGTTTCTTAAAAACTGGACTCACGTCAACTACAACTGATGTGTAATTGACTATACTGTATCTAAACTAAGCAAATTAGTTCTTAAACAATCATCTTATGCTGACGTCTTTAGTAATATGCATAATGGTCGGCAAATCACGTTAGTTTCTCAATAACTAGAAGAATTGAATATTTTAAAGTTCAGGCAATTTCCCTTTATCAATTAATCATTATTATGTTCTCTGGGTGAATTCAGTGGACAGTGGGAAGGAGTTCTTAAGGAGAAAAGCGGGGTGTTCCTACCCGTTCCTCAGGGTCCGTGTCAATGCCTGCTTCTACATCACCCGGTTCAGACAACAGTTCACTTGAAATGTCGTACTTCACAGAGCTCTGTCGACAAAGGCAGTCTGTCAGTAATGGCTCTGCGATACATAAACAAGGGCGTACTCTAATGGGGGTAAGGGGGATGCACCGTCCCCAGTAATAAAACGTATTCTTGCGGACACCAGCGTTCAAGTTGTTCTGTCCCTCTAGTCATAAACAAAATGTTACACCCTTATTGCTGGTGAAAGGACAGGAAGCTCTGTGATGATTCCATTTTTGAGGGAGTAGGGAATATGAATTTTTTAGCTAGTAGCTGTAAACAAGTCTGTATTGCATAATTTAAAAAATAATTGTCATTAAAGGTATTTTTGTTCGCTAATGCTTTCATGCTTTATGCTGCCAGTGGCTCGTTTGAATACCATGAAATAATACATACAAAATCATGAAAACATTCATCGCAATAAAATAGGAGCCAATTGAAAATATGACCAAAGTGATGTAAGCAATCATTACATTATGGTTGGCTCCATATCTGCAATTACAAAGAAAAATATTCACCCTCATGAACGCATAAAAATGATTCAGCTGAGCTCTATTTGGTAAAAGATGAACATGCTTACCGTGTATTCAGAGATGACATTATAGTCATGCCCCTTTCGGTCACTTTTTTGCCGTTTTGAGCTTGTGATCACCTGTAGAAAATCTTCCATTCCATCTTGCAGTAACCTGTCAATCAGTGCCTTCAGCAGGGGTAGCTGGGAAATGGAGTTTTATTGTAAATCAGTACACTTCCTGGTTTGACACAGATAATCAAGATCTAAAGAGTAAGAGGAAATTCTTACCCTGATGCCATAAGCTTCAAATAATACTTCAATGTCCTGAGTAATCAAGGGAGAGTAGGAACCATTGGTCATGTTTTGAATGTTGTGTGAATCCAAAGCATTTCAGAAATTAATTTTTGCAAATATTATCCTTAAAATGTAAATTTTACCTTCATCTCAATGGATTTTCCTGGCGGGCCCATATCGCCCTGCAATGAAACAATCAATCCTGGTTTAGAACCGGTTCAACATCAAAAGATTCATTCATTTGAAAAATATTGCGGGGCCAGAATTACAGAGCACAGATTACTCGAGGCCCAGAAATGCCAACACAAGTGAAGGTCTAATGGATGGCTCAGTCTTTTTAGTAGATAGATAACAAGCTCAAAGACATATAAGTGTAAAGCGCAGTCTGCAAGTGACAAACAAATAACATCAATGAATTGTACTGCACCTTCTCTCCCTTTTCACCTCTCTCTCCCTGCGAAGAAACAGAAGGACCATTATGAGCAGACCTGCCTTGAAACAGACGACCCCTCTTCTCTTAAGAGACACTTCAGAGCCTCAGTCTTACCTTAAACCCAGGAGGACCCTACGACACGCAGAGGACAGGAGCAGACAGGAGAGGAACATGCATCATAAATGCATGTGGGGAACAAAAAAAAGCCCCTGACCCCCACTTCCTGACAGCGACTTATCTTTGAACACTGAAGCTATTGCATACAGTGAGGTTCGCAAGCGACAGTGACACAATTCAAATTGCTGCCGATTCCAGCAAGGAGCACTCGTATGGATGTACTGCGCATGCCCCATAAATAAAGCTGATCGCTTTATTGTGTAGCTATTTGCATCAATATTGATGGCACTGAACTGGAAGAATAGCCCTTTAAATTTGCGTCATTGTCCATATACTTATGTAGCAAGCTGTATGCACGCCAGATCTCTGGATAGCATGCGACTCTTGTAGATTAATAATCCAGGCAGCACACACAGTATCATGTTTGCGTTGTTAGCTAACGGGCAGCCTCCCTAGCACACAGCAGTGAACAGAATGTCCTGTCCACTCACCATAGCACCCGGAGGTCCCATTGGCAGAGGAAAAAGCTTTCTCATATCCTCCAGTTTTGAGTCCTGAAAACAAACAAAACCCATAGGAATTCACCTTTTAATCTCAGGTTCAATATGTGTGCCTTAATGATGGATTTACATCTGTAAGACCGACTTGTTTTACATGGAACACGCCGGCTTTACAATAAAGCCAGTTTCACGGAATTCTTTGGATTTAAAATTGTTCTGTTATTGATGTAAGATGTGATTTCACATTTTTAGGACATGCATTTTATTAAATGGTCACTGTGGATTCAACAGAGGATGGAGAGATGTGCGCACACTGAAAACAGGAAGTCCTCTTACACAGACACAGGAAGTGGGAAGTGCTCTTACCTCCTCAGGGGAGAGGACTGAGGAGAGGTTGACCAGTATGGGGTGACCTGGGAGGCCGGGAAGACCCTGTTCCCCTTTAGGGCCCTTTACTCCCTACAGGAAAACAGCACAACTTCAGAAACACAGGACAGACTTCTTTACCCAGATGATGTTTTTCGTAACTACTTAGGGCTGGGCTATTCAACACTATCCAGTATGGGCTGGTGTGGGTTCAGGCTCTCATTCCAACCAACCAGTTACACTCAGTATACTGATACTACTAATCAACCCTTAGTCTTTGTTCTTTCTAGATAATGTTGTATAGCCCTGCTTTGTCTAAAATAAAGACGTGGATATGGAAGCTTGACTGAATGATTATGTTTTATAGCCACATTCAGCTCTGCTCAGGTTATTTCATGTCTGTCGCTGCATGCGTAGGAATGCAGAGATCACTCACTCATACCCGTGTATAATTTAGAGTCTCCAATTAGCCTAGCATGTATGAGTTGGGACTGTGGGAGTTGAAAACTGTTGTCAGGGTTACTGCAAGAAGCATCTAAATCTATCACAATCCAGTTTCAACACCATTCATTTGTTGCAGAAGTTCAACGTGTTAGAATTGTTCTTGACAAAGCAGGGATCCATTCTCGCTATGACCCATCTATTGGTGCATCAAGGATTTTGCCATACGGAAGTGGACGTGATTTAATCTAAGCTGTTGTAGAACAATATAAGCAATCAGACCTAAGGTGCCTCTTGTTTTTGTTTTCAAAATTATTCATCCCTAGAAGCCTGAGGATTCTTGATTAACTCTGAATTATCACAGTCACTACCTGGGTCACAGACACACTCATTACAGCATATCTGAGTAAAACAAATCATTTGAAGGGAGAGAGTTTATTTAGTAAATGGTAAATGTAGTCGTACTCACCCTACAGTTTTTTCAGAATTTCTACTTTTAAATGTTTTCCTATGATAATTCAAAATTGACAAAATTGATTAGAAAGATCATTTGGATTTCAGCTTGTGATAAGCAATTAACAGGTGGTTCACATAAAATGAGTGAATAGAATGGCAATGCTTTTACATCATGTCATTTTACGCTATAAACAGCATATAAAGCGCCGCATCAGTGTGTCCTCTCAGGACCGTTGAAGGGACCATCAGAGTGCGTTGTATGAATCTGAGGGTTTTCCTAGAATCTCATTGGTGAATAAGCACTGAGAAATTCATCAGTGTGAGAATGACTTACAGTCACCACTTACCTCAGGTCCCGCTTCTCCCTTTTCTCCCTGAACACATATAAATCACAAAACAGAAAAAAAACTGGTTTTATAACATTTTATGGCAGCATTATTCCATCTGAAAAGTCATATTAAAACTGAAGTGTTCTTTGAATTGGGGAGATTCAATTATGCTTAAATCAAATGAAAAATAGGAAAAAAATTAATAACCCTGCCTGAAATGGGTAATTTTGTTTCAGGTATCATTTATCTGTGTGTCTGCGAGTCAGTCCGAAATCGAGCGCAAATCTGGATCAAATTAAACAAAATTTTTTGGAAAGGTGTGCACTGTGCAGTGGTCGAAGGTCACATGATTAAAATTGGGCATAAATGGGTTAAAGGTCAAAGTGAAGATCACCAAAAACGTGAAACTCTGGGGTGGGGTATGTTGTGTCTGGCTCTATGTGTTACTATTTGAAGCTACCGTACATCAGAGTTGCGGCACTTTCATCGCAGCATATACTGTATGCGTGATAATGCAGGGTATTCATACAAACACCATACAGACATATACCTTCTTCCCCTCCAAACCACGAAGCCCAGCCTGACCCTGAAAGAGACGAGAATGAGAGACAAACTCAGATGCTGCTTTATCCAGTGCTGTACAAAACCAAAGCTCCCTTTCCATGGGTCTTCAGCTTTGATCCATGATTTGATTCATCAATGCAAGAGCACTCCCTTTGATTACTGAACTAGCCAACCACAGTTTTTATGAAAAGAAATGAAAATTTAGATTTAATTAGATAAATTTACACAACAGTAAAATCCTTTGGAGAGAAAAGTACAAAGAGAAAGTATTTATTTACATCTTTCCCAGAGACTCCTCGCTTTCCGTCAATGCCAGGTCTTCCCTGTGTATCACAGAAAAAGCAGCACAAATAGTTAGGGGTTAACCAGGACAGTCCCAATCCCTGGAATTACACTAAAACAAAAAACCTCAGTCAAAATTCAGCTACTGCCTCTGGCAACTGAAAATGCACAGGTTCATACAACCAGAAGCAGCATGCCAGTCAAGCTCAGCAAACCTGTGACAATAAGTGTGATTGGAACTGATAAGGAGGTCGATAAGGAGTTTAAAACGGCTCAAATGAGAGCTGAACTCACTGGAGTTCCCGGCAGACCAGGCATCCCAGCTATCCCAACACGTCCAGGGTCACCCTTCTCCCCTTTCTGTGGATAGACATTAAACACAGCATTAGCTAGCACGTTAGCAATGACCCACGGTAAGGCACTGCAGTCTAAGAGTAAACACAGCACGGAAATTCCAATCTTCTTCAATTGCAAACAGTGAGAAGCTACAGCAGAGGTGTTGTACCCCATTCCTGAAAATAAACCTATAGACTTTCGCTCTGACCCTCAGCGGACAACCAGGGGCAAAACAGACGAAGAAGAAGATGACTTCAACAGGAAGTCTTAACAGACTTAATCCTTTGAACCCAGTATTAAATAAAGAAATTGCGACCCCCACCTCTGCCGAAACACAGTGTACTGTGATGGATAAACCACCTGATCATAAACAAGGTCACATGACAACAAAAATCATGTGATCAAAGTCACTTGTCTGGAGGCCGGTTTTCCGGCATTTTGGGTTGTTGTACATTCTCTGTGCAGCCGTTAAACCGGCCCGTGCGGTTCAAAGGCTTAAAAGCTCTTGACTGCTCTTTGCTACTTATTTTAGGGTTCGCTCTCCATCTTTCTTTTAAAGATCAAACTTGCAGTTGAAGAATTCTGTGATTCAGCTTCAAGTTACAATCCTCAAGAAAAATATGGAGCCTTTCAAGAGAGATAGAGAAAGAGAGAGAGTGGCAGAGAGAAACAGAGAAAGAGAGGGAGTGAGAGAGAGAGACAGAAAGAGAGGGAGAGAAAGAGAGACAGAATACTTACGGAGCCTGCTTCTCCTTTCTGTCCCATTTCACCCTGGAATCATGCATCGCAAATTAAAATTAAGCAATTCATACGCTGCTATAAAATGAAATTGATATTATATAAGCATAATCTGCTCCAGGGATGGGCAACATGAGCCCTATCAATTTACACATCCCACGGTCAGCTTCCGCTCTTTATTATTTGGTTATCAATCATATTGAGTGGTCTGGCAACTGCTTCAATATGAGATCTTCTGCAGAGGGTCTAATCTGCGAATGAGTCAGCATCGACCTCTAGAGATAGTCCGCTATTTCAGGCTCAGTGATCTGCACCACATAAAAATGCATCAGTCCAGAGAGAGATGAGCTGATTTCAGTCTTATCGTGTATCAGAGATACACTGATGGACCGCAGACCCTCAGAGTGAAAAACACACCACACCTGACTCCCAGGTAAACAGAGGGTGGAATACCAGTCTGCCCTCAGGGCCTGTGATTAAAGGCCATAGGCGCTACACGTCTCTTTTCTGGAAGGAAGTGACCTCACCTTCGGCCCCGGCGGACCAGGAAACCCCTCGATACCATCCTTTCCTGATCTTGAAGACCCTCCCTGCATGAACAGAAACAGTGGACGATAAAAAAAGACTGGTAACCACGATCAGGGGAAGCAGGAACGTTTCACAAACATGGTTGCCATGGGCTTTCTGTGGTCAAAAATTATTTACTTTTCAACTATGTGAAAATCAGCATTTGCAAAACTAATTAAATATCGAAATTGCAATATAAAATACTATATGAACCTGACCATTTGAAAATATTCCGTATTTATAAATACTGACATACCGCTCCAGTTCCCGGAGGCCCTGGCTTTCCCTCTGGTCCCTGTGGAAGAAAAGATTCCTTCAGCGCTGCAGTAACACTGTAAATCTGTAGCTCTCTGGCCTATGAGATGGCACCGGCTTGCCTGCACATGCTGCCATTGTCCTATAGGGTGCATTTGTGCATCTGATGCACTGAATGCTGGGACTGGCCTCAACCCCAACACCCCACCCCCACGCCCCCTACAACCCTGACTAGGGAAACCCTGGTTAGATCATGGATTGATAGACGAGCAGCGCACTCACTCGTGGGCCCGGATCCCCGGTCTCTCCTTTCGGCCCTGGGCGGCCAGGATCTCCGCGCTCACCCTAAAAAAACACAAAAACGGGCAGCTTGTCACTAAGCGCATGCACGAGTACATATGCTCAACTGCAGGAATACACGAGAGCAAGAACATACGTCCATCATGCGCACAGAGAATTCATCAAGACATATGCATGCACGCACACCTATACGTGGACATTCAAAGAGGAAGGAGGAAGTTGTGTCACCATCACCAGGATGAACAGCACATTTTAAGTTGTCCTGAAGTGTTTCGAGGTTGGATAGTTTCCACAGGTATCCATGTCTCTCATTCAAAAGTAGCATATAAGTATATCAAGACACAGCTTCATGCTTAGTTTAGATCATGCCAAATGATAATAACAAATGAGTCTGCAAGTGCTGCACAGGCATTTTTAGTAAACTTCAATGTGAAGGTGCGGATTCACTCTCCCAGTGTTACCTTGACAACTCTGGTTATGATACTGTTGTCTGATACTGCCAACTGGAACACAAATTTCCCAGATATATGAAAGTGAGATCAAATTGTCTCCAGAGCATAAGGCAGATGTGAATTTGATATTTCACGAGCACCTCTTATTTCACAGCCTCTCTATATAGTCATATATCACATAAGGCTGCAAACATTCAACAGCTTCATTTATTTCACAAAGAAATTCATCAGAAACAACCAATGCCTTGTTGACGCAAATATTCCCATCCATTGCGGCCATGGAGTTTTGTCAATAAAATATCCACTTACATTATGATTAACTTTACGAGCGCGTACAGTATATACCTTCAAGACTGTGTACAAAGAACATCTCAAATCTCACAGAAGATAGGAAACAATGTATTTTGTCTTCAGTACATAAGTTAAGAAAAAAAAATGCAAATTTTACCTGACTGGACCCTGGCGGCCCCGGTAACCCCTATATAATGGAGACAGTACAAGAAAATATATAGCACTTAAATGGAAGAGGACAGAAAGCGAATTACTACGGGTGAATTAGCAGGAAAATAATAGCAATAACATGGCGAATAAGTTCATAACCAAATAATTTATCATAATAAGTTAATTACCCTGCTCCAAAGCAAGTACACAAAAAGACTGGGAGCGTTTCATTGATTTGAATTCAAATGGAAAAGAATAATGTGAATCACATTTGGATTCTAATTAACAACAATTAAAACAATACTGCAGAGGGCAACAAAACATTATTAAAATGCTGCAAAAGAATGAACCTACAGGATCTCCCCTCTCGCCCTTCTGTCCTGGAAACCCCTGAAAAATAAATGAAATATGTTTATTTATTCCACACGAAAAATGGCTGCAGCATGAGACAGGACTAGGATAGTCAGATTAACTGAATAAAATCTACAGACTTGCATACATGGGTCCATCAAATGCAGCTGCTGTTTTCGGACCTGTGGGACTTATGGGGTTCATTTTAAATTACAGTGCTCATCCAAAGGTTTCCAATGATGCCAAATATCTTCTGCTGAACTGCAGGGAAATTTGCGTGAAATAATTTACAAGATCTAAATATTTTCCATTTGATGAAATGCTGCGGCCCAAAAAAACGTGGCGTGCTGGGTTTGAATAATTCTCCCGGTGTCAGTGTGATGCAGCTTCAGTGATGCGCTGCTCCCCGATGATGCAGAATATGCATGTCACAAACCTTGAGTGAATCGCTTTTGTGTCCCCGCCCATCCAGCAGCTTGCGTGTCGATTAAAAGTATTGTCTCGTTTGAGTGGTTTACGTCCTGTGTGCCTTCCTCATCAGATGTGCCCTGTTCAGGTTTGTGTTCTGATGTATTAACACCCCTCGCTTCGAATTTGCAGGTTGCTGGATTGTCGCTCTGTTTGCGCACGAGTGAAGCCGCTGCTGTATGCTCTTTAGCATCAGTCACCATTTGCTAGCAATACTCTCCGTCTTTCAGTGTTAAAGGTAATTCTTAATGACAGTGATGTACAGAAGTACTCTTCCTTGTTTCAGTAACAGAAATAAGCTTCCAAGCCTTTTTCTCGGCAAATGCAGGATTGGGGATTGCATTCTTGTTTATCTACTCAGTTTGTTCCTCTGTCCAGTTTATTAGGAACAAGCGCCTGAGCCTTCAACAGTCATCAGGATTCTGATTGCGTTACCGCTAACTTCTCCGTTGCGCCGTCTGTCAGTTTGGCTCTGGTTGAGAGTGCACTCCACCCGACAGTCATTCCAGAAAGCCGCTGGACGGATATTGGCATGCCTACCTGGTTTTGCCAACAACATCTGAACGTAACAGTGCAATTCCCTTCTGAGCTCCACCCCCCACTTAGCGTATTACTGTTAGTAAACCCTACTGTTGGATTGTACTCTGCCTGCGCAGTTGATTCCCCATCTGTATCATAACAATGTCAGTGACATTGTCCAAAAATATGAAAAAACTGAAGGGCTTAGAACCAGAGCAATCTAACCCACAGGACATTATTTTTGAGATAATAATAAAGTTTTTAACATTTTTTAGATATAAAAAAAAATATTACTCACAATGTTATATTCAGGTAAAATACACGTCATATCACCAATTTTGCATTATGTAGTAATTGATGAAAGCTAAACCAGTAAACATGCTAAAAATATACAAAATGTGTCATTGTGCTTTGATTTTAAACACAATTAACACTTTGTCCCAACTATTTTGGGATTGGGATTGTATTAATTCATAAGACAAACAGTTTCAAAAGGAAAATTAAGGACATGCTAAGACCTTCTCAATTTTAAAACCATTTTTCAAAATTTTATCTGAACGACAGTAACACGGGGTGTTTTCAGAAAGTGAGTCATCCTCATCACCATCATCCGATTCTTCAGACTCCTCAATATTCTCAACAGGTAGCATCTCATCACTGTCATGTCTGGCTGTTGTGGAGGCCTTTGGTCCTTGTAGAAGGGATGGAATACAGGCGGAACATAATCCAAGAGATCTTTGATGTTTTTCAGCTTTTTTGGATTGATCACCACATCTTGAAAATTCACATACCACCTAGTGGCAAAAGTTGTGGGTCAGAACACTGTGGCTCTGAAACATGCTAAAATTTGTGGGCTAGACCACAGTGGCTCACTGGGCTCCACAGAAAAATTGAGTAGCAGAATTATATTGGCTTCATTTTCAGTTAAGAGTGACTGACTTAGGTTCGACCACTCTGGTACTGATAAATCTTATCACGATCTGTCGCAATATGATCCAAACTTTAATTTTCATTTTTTTGGGGTTTGACTGCTCTGCTTCTCAGCCCCTAAAATGCTTTTTTTGACTTTGAACCTACTAAAGGGAAAAGTTGTAGTCAGAGTAAAGCTTGTGTTTAATGGTAAACAGTACCGTTATTGATGATACTTCTCACTTAATTGATAGATCGGTAAAATAACATGACTCAGATTCTTTTTCACATAATTCTCACAGAATAATAATTTGATTAAACAAGCATGCTCCCCACCGTTAGGCCAATTTTCCCAGCATCCCCCTTTTCTCCCTGGTCACCAGGTCGCCCAGGAAGACCCAATGGGCCCTGAAATCAGAGACAGTGGATTTTTGCATTGATACAAGTATGTAAAATGCCCACCAGCAGAGACCATCGTTCTCTAAGGAAGGTGCAACTGTTTCAATAAGGGGAAGAATATATCAACAATGAAAAAGTCAACAATTCAAAATTGAATGCCGAGTGATGAAACACTCCATTCTATTACAGGCGCTGTCATAGTTTTGCTGCAATCTACTCCATTCTAACTATATTTTATTTTTTCCATGTGTTTCTCAGTAGCCCTAAACCTCCATACCAATGACTGATGCCTAAAGTGTTTGATACTGAAGCTTCCATTTTGCAGTCAACACACACTGGAATAAGATTCACGTTAGCATGTTCTGTTTGACTTGAAATAGCAAGTATTGAAGGCATAAAATGGTGATTGACAGCAAGCACTATGGCATTATTTTTCATTGAAAAAAGACAGATTTTTATTATTTTCAAAAATAATAAAGAAACGAGAATTCCTCCTGAAAGTATACCAGACTCAATTTGAAAAGAGCTCAGTTTAAATTATGATCAAAACAGACCGTACCCTCACTCCTTTCTCCCCAGGGTCACCAGCCGGGCCACTTTCCCCCTGAAAATAAAATCCAAATCACACACAGAGGACAGGGTGCCATTCACGCCCTTACCCACGATACCATCATATCCTGCCGGACTGATACCGGTAAGCTATCTCCAAACAGCCACAAACTAACAGATGTACAGAACACTGCAGTTTATCATTTAGCGAAGGCTCCTGGGATTGAAAGCTTTTGTTCATTTCAATGTGCGATTTTAATCCCACATTCATTCTATATGAGGCATTTAACTTATTTTTAAATTTAGTCGACATCATTGTTTAAGGTTCTCTTGGGCACTTACCCTGCCTCCTGGTTCACCTTTCCCTCCAACTTCACCCTATAAAAAAAGTTCAGCACTTCCTCATTCCCACAATGCATGTCATCACTGGTCAATTTTATTAGCCTCAAGCGAATCAAGACAAAACTAAACAATCAAAATGACAACAAGAGGAACTTCAGCTTCCTCTGTCTGCTGGTTGACAAAATTTAACTCTGCGCACTTCAGTGATTATTCATAAAACTTAAAAGTAAAATATGAGGTAATCAAATATGGGAGGCAATTTAAGATAATATCAGAGAAAGAGGAATAGTTAAACCTTATTCCACTCCGTAACAACCAGGTATTTTGCAGGTTTTTTTAAAGACCAACCTGGCTAACTCAAAGTAAACATAATTTTCAAAAACAAAAGCAACAGTGCCTCTTCATCTTTTAGTGAACTACAGTATATGCAATATTCACAGAAGTACCAATCAATAAAAATATGTGCTCCATAGTTCAGAGGGTTAATTCCCAAAAAATCATCCAATTTCATGTGATTTCTACACAAGATTTACTTACATCTTTACCTCTTAGTCCGGGAAGTCCAGGATTCCCTGGGTACCCAACTTCCCCTTTAACCCCTTTCCCACCGTCATGTCCCTAAAGGTGAGATAGATAAGTGACGTCACTCTCATTACCTTCACAGATCAGAATATACATATACAAAAACATAGATGAATTTGCCAACTAACCTTTGGGCCAGGTTTTCCAGATAACCCAACATTACCCTGGGAAGGAAAAATAAAGGATTTTTAGGAAGAAAAGTGGCTCCATGCTGCAAATGAAAGAATATGAGGAAGTATTTGAGATTTGAAAGCTGTCTCAGACGTATGCAGCCATTCCTCACCCGTTCTCCATTCTCTCCCTTGGGTCCCGGTTGGCCAGGAATACCAAACCCCGGACTGCCCTGGAAGATCGAGCAAATTTATCACATTTTGTCAAACTCCACAACTTCCACCCACAAAACAGACAGTGTAAGAGGACTACTCCAATGAGGTCAGGCATACTACTCATGAATGTTTCTTAAAAACAGCAAGAACTCATGATAACGCCTTTGAGATAACGCCAAGTCGATAACCATAATAACACACAAACGCAAGCGGACTCATTATTCTACAAAGTTCCATATTACATGCTACGAGTGCTTTTTAGCAATGTACTCAAGGTAGTAATAAAGGCACAGGGTTAGTGTTTGTAGCCTAGTTCCATATTGATGATTTCATAAAAGTACTCAAAATTCCAGATTTTTAGGTGACTCGAGGCTAATTAGTCAGTTGCGTTTTAATTAGATTGAGTGAAAATGAGTGGAGACCTTCACTCCCTTGTCTCCTTGATCTCCCTTTACTCCCTGTGGTCCTTGTGGTCCCACTGGCCCAGTGTCACCCTGAATGAAAATGTTTAGACAAACCAGTCAAACCGAAACCTGAGCAGATCCAGATCACTTACAGTCACACAGACGGAACAACACTGCTGATTCGCTGATCCTAGCACTGATTATGTTAAATTTTACGCTGTAAATGTCAAAACTGGCATTGTTCTTGAAGACAGCCAGCTAAAATGTACTTTCACACTGTAAAAGTCCTCCCCTTCATTCTTCTGTAACTACCTGTCTTTGTTAATTAGCACAGCTAACTTCAGCCAGGAGCTAGAATTAGATAATCAATCGAATCAGCTGAAATGAAAGAAATATACAAATTTAACATTCTGACTCATGGACTTTCCGCTGTGGACATCCGTGAGTCATATAAGTTTGTAGTTAATGAAAAAATCCACTACAGGAATACATTCCCTTGAATCCCTTGCTTTTCCGGCTCAGAAATTCCTTTTGTAAAAAGTAAATGCTATCCTTCAGCAACTGGTCATGATTTAAGAGCATAGTTAATGTATTTGATTCAGCCTTGTGATTGCATCAACAACGTAGTTCCAAGCCGCCGTACCAACAAAGCAATGCTGTAAATCATTCACTCGAAAGCATTGCTTCTTCATTTGGCCATAAACTGTGTCCTTTCCATCTGCTGACAGTGAAATATATTAAACATGAATGGATACGCACTACATAGCTATAAGTGTAAGAACACTTAAAAGAAATCTCATTCACATCCATAGAAAAATATACATTTTCAAATTCTAAATATTTAACATTTAAATTGAATTTTAAATTAATTGGTCGGTCGGTATGGGCACAATGGATAGTCTTTCAGCTCTAATTTATGGGTATTTTCATATGATTCTGCTCCACAATTGGAGAATTTTTGCACTTTCAGTAGGTGCTCCCCCTGCAAACACCCCCCCCCACCCCCCCTTCACAACTCAAGTAGTTTCACTGAAGCCTTCACATCAAAACGAGGTAAAGCAGCATCCAATGTGCAGCAAAAACCTGACAGTAAAATGGATGTGAATTGCTATACCAATCAATTCCAAATTCAATTATAATATCAAATACTTAGAATTTAAAAAAGTGTCTACGTTCGTGGTTTTCTATGTATGTCAATGAGGTTTCAGTCATGCACTTTTAGCTATAGTATATACAGTGGCTCCAATAAGTATTTGAACACTACTTGAAAATTCGACTACATAACAGCTTTTGTATATTCGGCTAAATGCTTGCTATTGTGTGTAAAAGTGATTAAAATATTTGATAATCAATATGTTTTAAACAAATATTTAATGTCAAAATGGCATATTTGGTCAGAAAGGCGATTATCTGACCCAATAAGTATCTGTACAGTTCCATTAGTGAGTCACAAAACTTATAATACTCACCTAAAATTGACTCAAGATGTTTACAGGACATGGTTGACTCACTTGGTCTGATTTGGTCAAGCGTGACCATACTGGACACTCCCTCTGTACACAGACTAGCCTATGTAAATGGCCTGACCATGCCCATAATGTATTCCTGTGATATATGGCTAAGACAGGCGAGATACCCCGTCGAATACAGGAGCAAATCATTCAGCTACATAAAGAAGGCCAAAGCACCAGAAAAATTGGAACTCTGCTATCGTTACGCCACACGACCGTGCAGTACATCATCAAGAAGTACAAACAGTCTGAACGCATAGCCAATGCAGCCAGGAAAGGACGTCCCAGGAAGACCAGCCAGCGCACTGACCGGTACATCTCCCTGCTGGTACAGAGGGAGAGACAGTCCTCGGCCTCCAGTCTTGCCACCAAAGTGGAGGAAGCAACTGGAAGCCATGTTTGTGCCCAGGTCATCCGTAACCGGCTCCATGAAGTACAGTACTGTACAAATACTTATTGGAGCCATTGTATATTTCATACAGAATTGTTCATAAGTTAAGAAATTGCCATTCGTGTCCATCAAGTCAACTATAGACCATATATTCCTCTCATACCAATCTTCAAAAAACAAGGATTTACAGTGGCTCTTCATCTGCGTTTGAGTGACAGCCGACAAAACTCAGGGAATCTCACCCTGATAAGAATACCTACATATAATCTGTGGCATTTTAAAATTTGGCACCAATAATAATTTCATTTTTTCCGTGCAGATATGTAGTAAAAATAGTTCTGAATCCCTCCTGCAAATGGATGTTTGATATTTATGTCTGTGGGGGTAAAAACACTGATATTTGTGAGTGGGGGAAAGAGAGCAAAATTGTAACATTCAACAAAAATGAAAACCTGTCATCGTAATAACTCCGATAAAACATAACCTCGCAGCAATATCTGGGGTTATAAGCAAACAGATAGAAATAATATTATAAAATAACATGTCGACAGTGGTACAATTTCTGCTTTAAGACTTAGTACTCGAGCACTACGGATTCTAAAAATAAAAAAAAAACAAAAAACAAAAACAAAGATGAAGTTAAAAATTTAAGCTTTGATCATCAGGTATATCACTTCATATTCCGCATCCGCACTGCAAATATATTTACTGTCCCTACCCAGACACTGACAGACTTCAGTGTATATGTACACAGGACGCTGGAAATATAGCCAGGTCTCAGAAATAAAACAAAAGGTGAAGAACACAAAAATGGAAATAAACTCACCCTTGCTCCTTTCTTCCCAGTGGGACCAAGTATCTAGAACAAGAAGAAGGACATTTTCAGAGCGCACACAGGAAATGCAGTGATGTATGTGCATAACTACATCTGCAGTCTGTAACATGAGCCTGTAAGGTACTGTACCCCTTTGGCTGGATCTCCTGGAGGTCCTTGTAGTCCCTGTGAGTAACAGAGAAGAGAAACAATGGGCATCAATAATCATGTGACATACACACGAACGCACACACACACACCACACATGCACGGACACACAAACACACACACACACACACACACATGCTTATGCTCACACATTCACAACAACACATCCCGTCCGTGCGCACATGCATACACATGCACACACTCAAACGCACGCGTGCACACGCATTCATTATATAAGCAGAGACAAATTCACACCAACACACACATCACGTATACACACAGAACATACACACCAACACACATCAAATTTACACACACGCACACACACACACACACACACACACAAGCACCATATATGGTGAAAAGATTTGAATATATTAACAATTAAACTGCATAATAGCCTAGCAGCAGAGGATCATCTTCATTGACCCACTCACTTCATCACCCTTGTACCCCTGTGGACCAGGGAGACCCTAAAAGAGAGAGAGAGTAGAACAGGGCTGATCATAAAGACCTTATAAAATAACAACTCTTATCATTATTATTCATTATCTACAGTTAACGACGATATGAGACTGCTGGGCAGATTATGCAATTCAAATAGTGTCCCTACTGACAACCACTTATACAGTGTCAGACACCCCCCCATAGGTATCGCCAGAGTTAGGTTTATATCACAAACTCAATTTAAGTCCCAGCACAAAGGCCTCAGCCACTGCAGTAGCTTGACTGAAATGGTGATTCCTCGCCATTCCAGCACAGAATTTCAGATAAGCCCAGCTGGGTCCCTAAGATAGTGCACGATGGTTTAAGATAAGCTTTTGACATCTACCTGATGACTGCTGGAAGGAGATTGGTCTAAGTAGAGAAATTTAGCAAAACTGGCTAAGTTGGTAGAATAAGCCAATGGTCAGACTGGCAGACCAGCTGACTATGTAGGCTGGTTAGCAGATGAATGCCTGAGTCATCTGCCAAAATACACAGCATAAACCAAGTTAGACCACCCAAGGCAGGTTTAAGATGGAATTAATAGCAGGGAAAAGTTACAAAAAAAATTTATCTTTACTCGCAACTTTAAAAACTTCCTGTCATTAAATCAATTTCCACTGATGATTCATCTCCCATGGTTTTTCATTAAAAAAAAAGATTTGATTGGTGCCTTTTGAATATGTGGCAGTTATTCACAATAGACCCTGTCCTAAAAGTCATGGAGCTGTCGTATTCTCTGACAAACCAAGAGCCGGAGAGGAACCCCAATTTCTCTCACAGCGGAACATCACAGCCAACAATGTTTACAGAAGACAGGCGAGAGAAAAGTTCAGGTTCTGGCCCCGATTTAAACTTGCGGAGTTTTCTTCACTTTTAAAGGAGTTTGTTGGATCAAAGATGAAGAAGGCAAGGGTGATGTTTGGATTTAGACAACTTATTTTCTCCCGTTCTGTTCTGCCAGTAAATGCAAAAAAAATAAATAAAATGCACTGGCAATATAGCAGGAATGTTTTGGCACTCGTACACTCCCTGGTCAAAAAAAAATGTCACAAATTGAAATTAAATAATAAAATACTTATTATTAGATCACTATTGCAGGGATTAATATGTTTCAGCTGGCAAGAATTCTTTTAACCTGAAATTGGTCATGTGACAATGCAAGATGTCAAAAAAAGCAAGTGATTTGTTTGTAAACATTGGACGTTCAATGTCCTGTCTGAGAATCAAATTTAGATGCTCTTTAAGAGATGCAGTGAGCTTCTAACTTTTTTAACCCCATAAAACATATGGACCCATATCTGGGTCCGTCAAATGCAGCAGCTGTATTCAAACCAAGAGAACCTCAAACCCATTTTAGATTCTAAGGGAGATCTCAAGGTTTCCAACAGTCCAAAATGAGTACTGCTGAATTAGAGAGAAAAGTGTATAAAACGATATTCAAAAATCTAGATATTTTCCATTTGATGTCATGCTGAGACCATAAAGACATGGCATCCTGGGTTTAAATATTTCTCTCAATACAAGTGTGATGGTAACCTAAGTGAAGTGCTGCAACCAGCAGCTACAGAACATGCACGTGACATTTTCCTGCAATATGAAACAAATGTTTTCCCTGGCTTTGAACCTAATTAGGGGAAAACTTAAGTGAAAAGTCAGAGATTATGGGGTTAACCAACAATGTCTGAGGACGTATCTCATGGTCGTAGAAATTATGTTACCGCGTTTCAGAATGTGGAATTTACTGGCAAGCATCAAGCGAAGTATACAAAGGAGATGGCCGAATTCCCAAGCTGGTGCATTATAAACCCCATTCACAGTCTTTGCAATTCGCCGGAGAACACTTCATGGAGTGATTAGACTCTCCAATTGTCAGTAGAAGATCTTGCCCAAAATTAACAGCAAGTCGGTATGGAAATAAATTTTGTGATGCTGCATAAGTTTGCCATGATGAGGTTCACCGAAATCAAAGCTAAAGGCAGTCCAATGACATATTAGAGTGTGCCAATTGTCTTTGGCTGGGCAGCTAATAACATTGCCTCCGTCTTACAGCGACATTGCAAGAACATTTCGCATTAGCTGCCTTCACTGCCTTCCGTGCCATCATTGCAGGCCATTACTCACCGCTATACCGGTCGGTCCGACTGGCCCAGTTTCTCCTCTTTCACCCTGTCAAACAGATACCCGTCAACATAAACAAGCAACCAGGGAAGGGTCTGTAATTCAGGTCTACAGTACTGACTTTCACACATTTACCCACCAGCTCCTCGAGAGCTCTAAAGGTCATCAGCAATTCTACTGGACAGTAATCTCGAATGCAGTGTGGTGCGCTGAAGTGTTAATTGATCTGCACGAATAGTACGTGTCCTTATATGAAACATCAGCTGAATTATCTGGCTGTTGGTATAATGGGAGACGTGTTCATTACATTTTATATTTGACTTCATATAATCAGAGGCTCAGTTCTCAGCAGTTAGATGTCTAAAGGCTTGCAATTAAGGACCAGCTGCATAAAAGAATTTCAACTGACCTTGTACATATATTTTGAGTGCCTATCAAAATATTGTGTTAACACTGTTGTACTGTGTAAGAAGAGCAGGGATGCTTTGAATGTTGCACTTCTGAACAATTACGCAGTTTTATTAGCGTGAGGCTGAGCTCAGAGGAGTGATCTTACCTTATCCCCTCTGTCTCCATGAGGCTGAGCTCAGAGGAATGATCTTACCTTATCCCCCTTGTCTCCCTTTGATCCCTTCTTCCCCTGCACATGAAATAATCATTATCTTGCATAATACAAACAGACATCTCAGCCAAAACGCTTTCTATTGCCTCAATGGAGCTCATTATCACATGCAGTCCCTGATGGCAAACTACTCCGAGCCAGCTCTGGGCCAGTTCTGACCACGGAGGTAATATAATGGAACTGGAGAGAGCGAGGAAGTACCACCCCAATTATTTTCAATGGGAGATGCTAGGCTAGCTGCCTCAGCCCAGGAGGTACAGAATTGACCGACGCCATCTGTAAAAATTATAATCCGGAAAAAATTTTTAAAAAAAGATTAATTTAAAAAATTGTTAATCTGGAACGGGCACGCACTTTTCACTCTTTTCGTTGAATTGCTGGAGTCAGAGCAACAGCTTGACAACCAAACTCGTGTACGAGTCATGAAGCTCTAAGTATCAATTCTCATTTTACAGGCCCTCTTGAAAACATCGAACAGTTGCGTCAGACAAAGAACAAAATAATGAAGGATTACCAAATATGTTTTCTATTGTTTGCGCTTCATTTGGCAAGAAAAAATGCAAACTTTTCAATTGGTGTCTATGGAGCCACCGTGTCGCTGGCCACAAAATTGTCTCCAGTGGGAAATGCGGAACCAGGAAGCTAACATGCTAACAGGCAGAAACAAAGGTACTTCCTCGTTCTCTCTGGTTCTATAATATATCTCTATGGTTCTGACCGACTTCAAAACCAGAATAAGGGCAGATCAAGCCCAGAGTCGAACGCGATCTGCACTGAAACGAATAAATAAGACCTGAAACATCATTTCAAGTCAACCTCAATAGGACTCTCATTTTTGGATGATGATTATTTGGAATTGAATGAGGTGGAATAGGCCTGTGGCACTGACACATGCGATGACATCCGATGCCTACCCGCAGTCCGATCTCTCCTTGGACTCCCTGTAGTCCTGTCTCCCCCTGGAGATAAATCATTACAGATTCAGTCTCGTGGAGGTGGATTACGTGAAAGCTAATGTTAGAGGTACTGCATTCAGTAATGTTCCCCATTTTCCACAGTATGCACTAACAACAGCCAGTGTCCCCAGTATGTAACTTACAGGGGCTGAACAAATTATTGGAAGCACCCCTAAAAAATGGCTTTAACCTTTGGAGCGCTATACTGCCCTACAAAAGCTAAGTGCCGTAACTACAAAATAATTTAAGCAGTAAAAAATGGCTTCAGAATTTGTTTGCTGTCCCAACAAACAAATAGTTGTCACATCTATTATAGATTATGGTCAACAAACTTGCTATGGTATAATTTCTATCCAAATAAATCCTGACCTCCAATTACTATCAGGCCCAGAACTTCACAAATCACAATTTTTCCATGTGTAGTTTCTGCACTTAGGCTTTGTAAGACATAGTTGCCCAATGATGTAAGATATCAAAATCAGATGAGTGCTTTCAAACAAGCTGCCACATGATAGGTTTTCAGCAGCTCAGGATAATTACATTTTTAATTCCATGAAAATTTACTCAGTTCTCTAACGGTTAGTAGAGTTCCTAAGAATTCAAACAATCGGTGCCTGACCACAAAAAATGCATTATCACTGAACTTAGGCAGAGAGGAAAACTATTTCAAAATATATGCTAATAGTTGCTTATAACCACAGACATACAGAAAATGGCCACATTATAAATCAAACCATTTCTGAACCAGTCTAAATGAAAGCAGTTTGTCACAAGAGTCACAAAGCTTGAGTTCATGGCAGAATTTCAGATGATTTCCTCAACAACTATTTTTCAGACACCCAAAATATGCAAGCTAAATGGAAATCCATGCATTAGAGTCATAGGACAACTTGGTGACAGGAAGGTTAATAGCATCTGTAATGAAACTTGTGCAAGTCGGGCTTCATCTTACCCTTGGGCCAACAGGACCAGGCATACCAATCATTCCCTAAGAAAAGATTAGATTGCCAAATTACATGTCCGTGCAGTAAAGTATATGACTGGGTAGTACTGATGACAACAGACATGGAATAAGTGCACTACGCATCACTTTAATAGAGAATAACATTCTGTTGATTTGCCGGGGGTGGAGGTTCACACCAGGATGTGTACAGAACTCAAAAACTGTGATGCCTCTGTGATTATTCCTCAAAAATATTGCATCTCTCCTGAGGGGGACTGAGAGCACAGATGCATGGTTATTTTCAGACACAGGGAAAATTATACCCACTCCTGAATAAGTGTCATATATCCATTGTGCCATTTGATTGCATCTCTCAATTGACCATATGGGAATGGCTTCCACGTGAATAGTTTTGGTTGAGCTCATTTTGCGTCACTGTATCTAATCGAAAGATGTGCTGAACTTAACTCAACCTGACGAAACCTTCTCTCACTCTTGCTTGAGGTTTGCTAAGTTATCCACTTAAGTTCAACACATCTTTCAAATGGACAGTGACTCAAAAAACCTGCCAAAAGGTTGAGCAGGCGGTTTAAAGGTTGAGCAGGCAGTTTAAGGGTCAGTGCAGCTCATCAACACTAGTACCTTCTCTCCCGGTATTCCATTAACACCCTGGACACCTGGAAGTCCAATCCCGGTATCTCCCTAAGAAAATCACATCACAGTGAGGCACAGCACAGGAGTAATGATAGACAGTGGAGATAAATGCACCCCACATAAGTAATGACAAACTCAAGGAAATTCATTATTCTTAGCACCGCAGTGACAAAAAAAAATTTCTGAAAATCGAGAAATGTGAGATTGCAGAGCAGACTGGTGGGTTTCAAATTAATGACTGCAGTGAGAGAAATGACGCAAAGGTCTCTGAGTAAATTACTGTGGAGACAGTACCTGCGGGTCTATAAGTGACGTAAAAGTTACAAGTAAATTAATGCGGGAGTAGAAATGACACAAAGGTCGCAGGTGGATTTATGTGGAGACGAAAATAGCCCCAAACGTGATAATAAATGTGAGGGCACAAGATACCTTCTCTCCTTTCTGTCCAGGGAATCCAGGAATGCCGTCCAGTCCCTCAGGTCCAGGCATTCCCACAAGGCCCTGCAGAACCATGATGTCACTACTGTACATTTGCAATTTTTGATGTTGTTAAAACCAACCTTGATCACCGTCACCTGACAAAAGGTCTAGTGACCATATCTGGTAATGAAAGGAAAGATGCTGAGATAAAAAGACTAACTTAAATCTGATTTTATGGATAAACTAGAAAGCAAGAAATAAAGATCCTATCACAAGCATATGATGTGTGTTTCTTTCAGAGTTAGTGGATTTTAGTTTTTGAGGGTGGCCAATATTCATTGCTGGCTGTTACCTACTGGGTCTATCCTCTTGGTTCGCAGGAACAGACTGTTACAAATTTTATTTGTGAAATGCCCACCACACACTCTTAGACTTCGAAAAGACAAATGCCTGATACACTCTCACATCTGAAGACAATGTATCATGAAGTCATCCAGTTACTCTTCACAGACCATAAGACTTTGCAAGATTATACACCTTGCTGAGAGCACAGTTGTTGCGCTGTTGCTGACATTGCTCACGTAATTACAGGTCGTTATTTGCACAAGCCAAGAACAAAGACTTTTGATAATATTGAACGTGTTTGATTTTATCGGACCGTCAAGACAAGAAAATCCAGAATTGGACTGAGTTTCCCGACCATCTCACACCGAAGGATCAAGATGAGCGCCCCAACCACAGCAAAACTCCCATGAATTCATTCAATCACTGCAAATTTGTCTGTGACACTAAAATTGCTTCAAAAGACATTGGTGTAAGGCAAGCAGTAATTGGCCAAATGGTAACTCAGTTCTTCCTTACAGTGATGGCTCATGGAATTAAATTGGGTAGGAATGCTAGGGATTGTGGGAAATTTCAGACATATGGGAGCGGTGACCGTCCAGTGGAACAGAGTTGTATCCATGTGAATTTGGCCAACACATAGGAGTGAAAACACCTGCTCTTTCAATCACTGGCCATTGTAACTCTAAATACCACAGTGATTCAGAATCTGTGAGTTCATCATCACAAATAAAGGAAAGCACCTCTCCTGGTGTACCATTTGTCCTAAATGTTTTAGATCTTTCTGGAACAGGGGGAGATTTAACACATGAGGGGCAAGTAGTGCTCCAGCAGAGGTTTGGGTAACATCATTCTGCGTATACCATAATTACAGCATCGTATAGAGAGAAGACTGCCCCCTGCTGGCCTCGCTGACACCCTTTCCATCAGCGACTTGTTTCTCCCAGGAGGATGCCAATTCAAGTATTATGCAAGCCTACATCAACCTAACTTTAAGCAGATTGAGAGGGGTAGATTGTGATTTGGCTTCTTACAGACCTTAAGAGAGTCACAGAGTGGACATTTGGTCTTTTTACAAATAAACCCAAGCTGTGCATGTGAGTAAGAGAGGCTGATGGTGGTGGGATTGTAGCTCAGGCTTTAATGAACAAGCACTAACACTGCGGGTATGTCTCGCCCCGGCTGCCCCCGAAAACCTTAACCAAAAACTTTAACCTCGGTTAAAGTTTTTGTGGACGGACGCCGACGCCGCGGACGGAAAAAGCGGCGCCTATGTTTCGCAAATCCCTTCAGGGCGAGACAAAAACCAGCCTCCGCTGCTTTCCACTCCAGCTATCTGAATCAATGTTAGGCAAATGTGGTCCCTGAATCCAAAGCCCAGCTAGACTTTCTTTCTGAGATTTTTAATCTGAGTAAACAGTGCTTTAAAGTCACATTATGAGTCATAACAGAGGTCATTAGGCATTTTAGAGTAAGAAAAGGGGAATAATACAAAAATTGCCACTTTAACCGCTCCTAGGATTGCAAAGACATTAAAGTGTTGCATTACACACTTATACCCCTTTTCCATCAAGAAGAACCTGGTGCTGGTGCGAGTGCCAGTGCTTAGTTGGTTCATCCCACAAACCTCCTAATGACCTGTTTGCATTTCAATCGCTGAGGAGGCAACTCAGAACCACGCGAATACTTCACCGTAATTTTAAAACCAACAGATCAGGAGAAAATGAACTTCGTTAGAGACCTGTGTCTCTCTCAGCAGTGCTCGCGTTACATCTGGTAATACAGAAATACTGTACGGACCGCGGGAAACCATTAATAAACATTTAAAACTATAATAATTCTTGTGTTTCTATGCTCAGTAATACCATTATAGTCGCTGAGGTTTTATCATTTTTAGCGGTAATATAAAGGTATTATAGCCCAATAGATTGCTGTGATCATGCATTGAGTTGATATCAGATATTTGAAAAGCAGCACAATAAGGCGCAAACACAGAATGTGTCCCTAATCTTGCGTTGTTGTCCGTGCGTGTTAAAAATACCGAAACCTTGCGCAGGAATAAAGTGTAATAATAGGAACACAATATCAATCTTTTCTTTTCCCAAGGATGCAGTCAGGTAAGAAATAAAGGAGCAACTGTCGTATTTCATTCTAGCTTCATAAGTTTGAATGATGAAATGTCGTTTCATTTTGAAATGGCCATCAAGCTCCCTAATGGCAATTTAAAAAATTTGTGAACACCCTAGTAAGCCAGCTCATATTCGTAATGCTTAATATGGACGTTTGCGGCGTAGAAAAAATGCCTCAAGAAGAATATTAAATATAAATGCATCAGGCGGATATAAGACAGATGCTTGTACATTCCAACATTTACTGCGAGCCGAACGCTCAAAATACTTCCGCGACCGCAATGATCTTGTTAGTCACTATAACTCCGCCCCACATAATCAGTGTTTGACTCTAGACCAGCAAGGAGTTGGTGCTTGTTCTGGCACCAGTTCTGAGATCCAGGAGCTGATGCTTAGGCTGTGGAAAAGCAAAGAACCGGTGCTAAGTCAGGCTCTGGCTCCGAACTAGTACTGGAACCAACTCGGTGGAAAAGGGGTAATAATAATCAGCTCATCGCATCACGGCATCACAATGATGCAGTAACAAACAACATACACTGCTCTAATATCAGTATCTTTTCACTAAATTACAGTATCTCTGTACATAGTGTCATGATGGAAATACTGGGCTAAAACAGCATCATAAATCACTCACATCTTTGCCTTTTTCTCCCTTGTCTCCTTGAGGTCCAGGTTTCCCACGCAAACCCTGAGAATTCAAACATGTTCCAGTTAAAGATGAACTCACAAGCATACGCACATAAATGAAGAGCTCTATAAGAATTTGGAGAGTAGAAAAAAATTCAAACGGCTGTAATTCCTATATGGTTCATCCAAACATGGTTTATTCCTTGCAGACATACATACCCTCAAATTGAAGGTGACAGACTGCATTTTAATTTCAAGGTATTAAAATCATATGCAGTGAACCATGTAGTAATGACATGCCTTGAAACTGTGGTATGAAATACTTATATACCTCACAGTATGCAATCAGCTTTTTCCTCTGTAATTCATATCTTTCATTAATGAAGGAGAAGAAAAGGACCTGTTATATGGATACTCTACTATTCAAGAGTCGAAGTTACATTGCTGCGGGCAAATCACAGATCGAATGTGACAATTTTTGCTATACTATGAAATAGCGGAGTGTCAGATCTTAAATTCCAATTTCGAGGACTGTGCTCAGGTTACAGTGGTTTCTTTTAGATATTGGCCAATCACTGCCATACATACAAGATGTGCAGATTCTGTAGCCAATCAATGACTTCGCAGCTTAAGTATTAAGACTAGTCGAGATTGCTCAAACATTGACATCAACTCAAGCTGATATTTTCCTTATTAATCGCTTTAGCTACTTTATGAAGAGCAAGTTTTCCTTTCACTATTCATGAAAACATTTAGCCATTTTATGACAATAAATAAATTTCAATTTCTCGCATTTTCGCTGTCCTAAAAATTCAAATTCTAATAATAATTTTACAACAGTGTCATCACTATCCCCCCACGATCAAGGGCCATAATTCAGTAAAAAAAACTATACTTCGACATCCATTTTCAAACTCATCATAGATCATGAGTAGTTTATTAAGCATACACAATTTCATGCTTCTAGGTATAATGGTTTTAGAGAAATCTTTTCCCCATTGTGGCCCAGATGGACGGACCCAAATCCAATATTCTCTGTCACACTTTGTGAGGGGGAATGATAACGCTACTACAGTCTTTTTTTCTATCGTAATCGTTCTGCTTCGAGCCTCCTCAGCAAGTCCACTGGACAGCCTGTGTTTACTGCATCATCTCTTACACTCAGGGTGACGTCTGCAGTAACAGCTGTCACTCACCCTCAAGCCGATATCCCCAGGTTCACCCTGCAAGACAAAGAGCATATATCCATGGAGTTTTCCCCAAACACTTCACCGGGATGTTTTATCAACACCGTGGATCACACTGCAAAGGAAACACCAGAGCACTCCTGATCTAATCTTGCCTTGACAGAGATCCCCATGGGGCCAGGTGGCCCCAGCTGACCAGGGAGTCCTGAGGGACCGGAAACTCCTGGCAAACCTGGAGGTCCTTGAGGACCCTGTTGAATAAAACCCAGGAAAAATCAATCCACAGTACTGAATTCATAGTGATAGTGAAAACTCAGTGGCTTCTATAATGCTGATTATACCATGATCTGGGTGAATACTCTTTTCTGATTGGCTGGCAGAAATACGTTAAAACCATGGAATGCACAGGTAGTTCAGCTACGATAATTTCACTGTTCAAAATTCATCCGCTGGCCAACCTGAAACCAAACCAACGTAAGAGAGCGTCGCTGTTGAACTGTCAACTGTCGAGAGCAGAGCACAACAAAACAGAAATTGATGATTTTAACATTTCTCTGCAAAACTTTCACAAAAATCTCTGGATGCTTTGATTTGATATTGCTGGCAAATGACCATGGTATAAGGGGGATAATCAACTCGCAGGTGTGCATCAAACAGTTTTAAGGCACTTTGCTGAGGCAACCACCTGACGCAATTCGCCTCCGCGTCATGCCAAAAAACTTTGTGATGCACACCTACGAGTTGATTATCCCTTTCATATTCATTGGCTTCCATGATACTGAATATTCATTAGCCTCTATGATGCTTAATGTTCATTGACTTCTTTGATACTGCATATTATTTTGGCTTCTATGATGCTGCGTAGTCACTGGCTTCTATAATATTTACATTTCATAATAATCTACAATACTGAATGAATATTCATTGGCTTTTATGATGCTGAATATTCATTGGCTTCCATGTTGGTGAATTTCCATTGGACTCCAAAATGCTAAACATTCACAGTACAATGCCAAGGTTCAAAATAAAGTGGGTATTATCAGTGTTTAGCATACAGACTGAAAAACAGCAGTGCAGCTGCGATGATGGAACGTGTGACTCACCGATGCGCCCGGCTCCCCTTTTCGCCCAGGACTGACGCCCACTCCGCCCAATACGAATCCAGGCTCCCCCTTAAAGAAAGGCCAGTCATTCACTCAGCAGGTACAGGGCCATAGGTATGAATTCTGGGTAACTGACTATGAGTCAATCCATGAGAAATGGCCGAGACTAGAATTAACATTTTGCAGTAACAGCTAATGTTAATGACAGCATTAGCGCAGGCTGCCCCCAACACACAAAAAAGAAGGATCTATTTTTTGAGTAAACAGGTGCACAGACTGTGTGCCATCAGGAGAAAGACCCTCTGGGAACACTTCTGGGTGATAAAAAATGGATTAGTGCAGCTGCCGGGTTAGCTGACTTGGTTACGGCGCCGCATTTGCGGAGCAGTAGTGACAACCGCGGCTGTGGGTTCGATCTCCGGTCGTACCAACTGGCAGTGGTCGGCAGCTTTTTCAGAGCTGCGCATGATTGGCTAAAGGGCTGCAGAGATCCAAATTGGTAAGGGACTGCTGGGAAGGGATATTAAAAATGGTTGCCCACTTCTTTGCTCAAGTGCCTCCTGTTGGCCAGCCGGGCGCTTGCCAGTGAGATTCTGAGCTTGCTCATGTTTGGATATCCTCCGCTCTTGTTCTGAACTTGGAATAGTTTCGACCAATGAGTGTAATGATGCAGGGACTGACAGGCTCGTGCTTCGAAGGAAAGCCGCAAATTGTCTCTCTCTCCTGAGCTGGCAACAAGGGGTTGCACACGAGCAAGGTTTGTACATAGTTCTCGAATTGGGCGTTCCAGATTCGGGTGGGATTGAATTTAAAAAAAAAAAAAGGACTACAATCATGGTGAAAAATAAGCCAGTGAAAGTTTGAGATAGTGAGGCTGAAGTGTATTTATCACTATGGAAAATGAGTCCTTAATACTGTATATTGCATACTACTTAAGTATTATTGAGTTCACTGTTTTTCTACAATATATTTCAATAAATAATTTCATGCCCTGTCCTCAATAGTGCAAAACTTACCCTTTCACCTCGTTGCCCTTTTGGACCAGGAGCTCCAGGATGTCCCTGAGGTTATAAAAAAAGAGCGCAAAATCAGTAAAATAATCATTATTAAAACTTATCTGCTGGACTACGGGGGTTATTGAGCAATTTCATCCATCTGATGATGTGCAGGAGAGAATGGACAATGTTCTCATTTAGAAACGCCACTCAATTACGAATTGGATAAAAGCAGGCTTCTCTTATAGCTGTATATTGCAGTGCATCGTGAATTTATAATGTGCCAAAACCTTAGAGCCTTGTCCTATCACTTACAGGGTCACCAGGCACACCAGGGGAACCCTAAAAAGAGAAGAATCACCAATAAAACATTTTATACCATGATCTGGGTGAACACTCTTTTCTGATTCTGAAATTCATTCACTATCAAATCTGTAACCATGGCAACATCAAGAACCACAGTTGTCAAAGCTTACTTGTTATCAAAAGCAGCAAGCACAGTTCAGTTATAAACTTAAAAAATGGTGCAATAAGTTCGGACACGATGACCATCAAAGCAAACGTACAGTAAGAAAAAATGGACCTAAAATCAAGCTTAATTTAATACTTTGTAATGAAATACGGCAGTGGAACCCTGAACTTCTCATATCAACACTGTAATTCATACTGAGGCCTGTCTGCTTGGATGTAAAAGGGACTAGAATTATTCCTTGTTGAGACAACAGTAAGCACAAATTCTTTTGATTTTGAGCACAAAACTTTCAATAAAACTTTGAGAATGTTCTAATTTTATATTGGTAACAAAAACCACAGTATAAGAGAGCTAATCAATTCGTAGGTGTGTGTTAAATGGTTTAAGGCACTTTGCGGAGGCTTGATGCCGTGACTCGAAACCGCTTGAAGCACACCTACTCATTGATTATCCCCTACTTGAAGGTGCAGTAGGTAACTTTCAAAAACTAATTTTTTAAAATATTTGTCCAATAAAATATGCACACGATTAATCCATTATACCCTTTGTCCTGCGGAGCCGGGAGGACCAGTTCTTCCTGGCCGGCCAGGCAACCCTGGAACCCCGTCTGTGCCAGTAATCCCCTGTATTAAAGAGATGGATATAACCCACATATAATGACTGTTGCATTCATAAAAAAGACAGCCAAATCGAGCCAGGGGAATCTTCATGCGCAGCAAGAGGGCATGAATAGCATTGAGCTAGAGGTCAAATCTGGAGAGATGAGAAATTAGTTGAATCCTTGAGTTTCCAAAGGGCCCAACTCCTAGGATCAGTCTTTTTCAAGAAAGGGAAATATTGATTTGTTTTTTGCCATATGTTACGACCCATATATTTTTGGTTTATTTCTTTACATGAGTGTCATTGTGATACTTTTGGCTGAAATTACAAGAAAGTTCCCCTTTTTGTCATAAGATATGCAGACCTCTAGTTCATTGGAGTTGGGCCCTTTGGAAACTCAATGATTCATTTATTTCTCATTGAGAGTGGTCAAAGCATGTTGCCAGGTCATGCATTGGAGACAGAAATGCTGCAAGTTTAACACCAGGTTTAAGATGCAGCACAAGATAACATCCAGCTTCAAGTAGACAAAACTCTTAAATGCACTATTGTGGTAGAAAAATGTCTAACTGTGTTGGGCTGAATGAGCTGGTTCCTGTGATTGTGCTATGTTGTGTTGTTTGTAGTGCTAATTGGATATACCACACAACAGTTTAAGACAAGCGTCATTAAGATTGAAAACCATAATGTTAGAGAGCTTCAGAAAAAGCTATAGCTACCAGCTAGCACTGAGATTATAATATGTGTGCCCAAGATATTCAGTGATGTGTCATAACGGTATCCCTGTGAGGGGTAGGGAGTAATTAAGAGCCCCAGAGAGGATGGGGGCCGGGGTGGGGGTGGAGTGGAGGTAGCACAGAGTGGTATTGGGGGTGGTCTAGTCAGGGCATCATGTTTACATGTTACATAAGACCTCAGCGCTCTATGGCTTCATCACAGAGGCCTGTCATCTGCTGCATGAGGTCCTCTGACATGCGAATCTACCTTGACACATCTCTTCCTTTTCTGCTCAGTGGCTTCCAACATGGACCATAAATCTGCGAGGGGCAAATCACCCCGCTGAGAATATCGATTTCCACGTGTGTCACCGACAGAGAGCATACTCTAATTACTGTGCAGAAAAGTCTGAGAGCCATTTGCATGATGTCTGATTTGATGAAATCTGTCATTCCTACTGGCAGCATAGAATAATGGGGTCAATAAACTGGCTTTAATTCATAAAGTGAAATATTGAGTGAAAAATAATTTCCATAATAAAAAGTAAACCACCGGGGAAAATGAAATAAACCCAGAAGATTCACAAAAGCACAAAAAAGGCCGTTTCACGCCAAAGACGGAGTGAAAAGGTGAATCGAACATGCAGAACACTCATTAATGGCAAAATACAAACATTTTGAATTCAGTGGCACATCGAGATAAATGAGTTGGAATATTTTAATAGATGCATCTTTGTTGCATTTTTTCAGTTCCAACTTTGATGCAAAACAGCCTTAAAATGTGCAAAAATGGATATAAGTTTCAGCCATACAGTACAACTCAACAGTGTGGAATCACTTTGGAATAGAAATGAAAAGCATATGCATTAAACTAAACAAGATTTGTTTTAAACGAGACTGACCCAAAGCATAAATGCACACAAAATATGGAGAGGCCCGCTCAATCATTAAAGACAAACCCTACTGAGCTGTTCCTGCACCACCAACATCATAAAGATGACGAAGCTCACCAATCTTCAGAGAAACAATAATATTACGGTAAATATTAAACAAACACCAAAATGTCATTTGAGATATTTTCGTACCTCAAGAATCTGGGGGCAATTTTTTTTTTTAAATCGATAATAAGCTTAGTTATTTCACACCAAAAGTATCCACAGTGGGATTAATTTATGCTTGGCAAATTTCAGGCTTTCGGGATATTATGATTGCAAAGTCATCATGTTCACTAAAACTCCCACATGGACTGGTTATGCTTTATTTGTTTGTTTTTAATCATGTTAGATTCAGTTTTTTTTTCCTCTGATTTGTTTGTTTTGCGATATTGTTGCAAATTCTGCCTGAGCGGCTTTAAGGTTTAACGAACGAGACCCCTTCGCACTCGCGTCGTCCCCCGCACCTTCTGTGTAACAGAAGCAAACTGGTGCACATCCAGTGGAACAGTGAACGCTGCGGCGTCAGTGTGAAAATGGGCACTTCGAATTCAGGCAAGACAGAAAAAAAACACACATAGCAATCAGTTTTAAAAGTACGGTAAGTCAACGAGGAGGCAATGAGATGCAGCCAGTAGGAACTTTGACTCAACGTGAATGAGAATCCTCCAAGGCTACATTCTGTACAGCAATCTCATTTCTACAAAACACTCCCCCAGCTTTCCCCTTCTGTCTGACTGGAGTGGAGGAATGCCTGTGGACCACAGGCTGATAGCAGTGGTCAGACAGTGGCGAGGTGAAAATTTGAGGCTGTCGGCGGGACAGTGCTCTTACCCTCTCCCCCTTCTCTCCTTTGGCTTGATATCCGAAGGAACTGAATTGTCCTGTTGGCTTGGACAGTCTCTGAATGAAAAAAAAACGGCAGCGCCTGGCTTATAGTGACAAAAACACAGAATAAACACAAGTATGGCACATGACTGATGAATCCATCATAGACCAGAGCATACCAGTCCGCCGAGACCAAAGCCATCACCCTGTGGAGGACAGAGAGGGACTTTTATTATTGACGTTTATGTTGATGCAACCAAAGACATAAACAATAAATCAAATTTACCTTTTCTCCTTTCTGGCCCTGCAAAAAGTAAGGAACAATCTTGAATTAAGATCTTGTTAGTAATCGTATGCATTGATTACTAACGTAGCAAACAGAACAAGACGAACAAACGGCAGCACGTAGACCTGTTCATAGCCCCAGAAGGGAGGCGACAGATTAAACATTCATGTAACAGCATAGAAAACACTTCACTCTAAGAAGGATGATTGGAGGATGATTAGATAAAGAGAGAGTTTGATCCAAAGAAGGGAATATCCAGAAAGAGACTGAAAATATACACTATGATGGCCACCTCTTAACAACTATTAAGAACAAACACGCATTGTGCGCATATGAATATTTAAAAGGCCCCCCCGCCTTTGATACTGGGGTATAAAATTGCAAAGGAATCTGAGAGAGAGTAACGCACCTTCATACACTGTGAAGAACAGGGACCCTCTGGTTTGCTGAGGGGCTCTGGATCACCGGTAGGTGTGTCCAGCTGCGTTGACTGACAGGAGATAGGACAGCAAGTTAATCGATAACACTACACCTGACAGTAAACGACCGTTACGCGTTATACCTGAAAGTTTCCCGCAAATGTGATACCAGATGCTTACCAAAAATTTCATACGGATACTGAACTTGTCAGTATCTCAATTCTGCCTTTGCTATTTTTCTGTTTATCTTATCATTTTTTGTATATTTTTATGTTTATCCGTGTAATTTTAGATATTGTGGTTATTTTATTGTTTTCTTTCCCATACCTCGTTTGTTTACCCTGCTTTTGTTTTGCTCATCTCTCCTGCGTTCACCCTCCCTATTCTGTTTTACTTCTGGTTATTTCCCTCAGTTGTAACCACGTTTTTAGTTCCTATTTCTACTGCTTATACTGGCTGAGTTTGTCTTTGATTCTTTGTGAGTTTGTTGCCGTTCTAGAGATCATTACAAGCCTTCTATTTCCCAGTGAGTTTTCCCCATTGAGATTCTGTTTTGTCCTTCAGTTTTCGAGATTGGCAGCTCATTTGTATTGTGGCTTTGACTTTGCCTGGTTTTTGGTTCATGATTCTGACCTCCCCTCACACTGACAAGAAACCGTCCAGCTTCAGAACTTTGGACGGTACCCTAACCATGATTTGGATTATTTCTCTTGTTCATCATGTATACTGTTTGGCCCTGAACCTGATTGTCTGACTACAAGAAAGCTCTTTAATACACGTGTGGAACTAATTCTCTGTTAGCGCCTGAGTCCACAATCCGATGCCTGGCAGAACATCACACAGACTCAATAACTACTACATTTACAGGAATGTATGACATTTGTGGTAGGCAACTGGTATTTAGTTTGTGGACAAATACATTATGTTTTTGGGATTATTACACGTTACAGTTACATCCTTTATGTTCAGCATCCATAAACACTGCTGGTGCAGACAAGAAAAACTATATTTCTGCCCGGACAATGGAACTCTCACAGGTAACAAAAGTTGGGCATTTGAAGCTATTGAGCTATTGAACATTTATATTTACCATAGTGGTTTTAAGGTTTTGAAGAAGATGATGGTGTGAATTTCCATAAATGAATTTAACTCTAGGGCCAGGTCACGCGGTAACATTGTTACAAAATTGGTTTATTTTGTATCATAGCTCCAAAACTAAGTAAGATAGAGTAACAATGACTTCACTAGCACTTCAAAAAACAAAACAGGCAATTCTGTTCATTTGATTTATTTGGGGTGAAAACGGCAAAAAACTATTTTGTAACTCTGGTACCGCCTGACCCGGCCCTCTAGCACATTTAAACGGAGCATTGGCTTTTATCCATGAGAGCCCAACAGCATGCTATATACCTCATCCTGCTCACTGAACTCCAGCTGTAATTCTTCACTACAAAGGCTCCCAATGAACTCCCTCTCAATGGAGGCAAAGTCATCGAACGTGGTAGTGTAGAAGAGGTTCTTGTAGTCGGCCGGCGGCGCAATCCTGGTCAGCTCATCAATATCAGCACTTGCCACCCCTATCGTCAGGATGCTGACACCTGGGAAAGATGTTTAGATGGCGATGTGTTGGAATGTGAAGGTTCCAGAACAGCGGTCTGTATAGATATGCCCAAATTTATGAATGCATGGGTGTGTTGTTGCTGAAAATATAACAAAAGCAACTAGCTCAATGTCTAAGAAGAAGTGAAAAAAATCCAGCTCCCCACAATCCAATAGTTCTCTCTCCTTAATTAAATTCCCCAGCTCAATTTTAAACAACATTGTGCTTTTTTTACTGCATGTAAATTAAAAAATTGACTTGTTACAACAAACCATCAGAAATCACATCATATTTGTACATGTTTTTACCATTAATGCTGGAACAACCTTCATGTGAATGCTTTCTGTGTCTCCACCCATTCAGCTACTTGTGTGTCCATTAGAGGTGATGCCTCCTTTGATTGGTTTCAAAACTCTTCATCTTTTGAAAGTAAAATGTGACCTTTAATGACAGTAATTTAGAGAAGCTACCTTCCTTATTTCGTAAAGAAGAACCAGCTCCCAAGCCTCTCTCAAGGAAGCTCTCGTGGGCTCGGGACCACCTTCTTGTTAAATCCTGTTCCAAGTATATTCCTCTGTTCAGTTTATTAGGAACAAGCACTCAATCCTATTGCGGTGATAAGATTGGAACCGCATTCCTCCTAAGCTATTCTTTCTCATCCTGGGACAGTTCGGATCTGTCAAAGTGTGTAGTCCATCTGGCTGTCATCCTGGAAAGCCACTGGCCAGAAATTTGCACGCTTACTTACTGCTTCGCCCATAATATCTGAAATGAACTGTGCTTCCATCTTGTGGGCTCCGTCATAACAAATACAGCTTCACAGTTATGCATCCACTTCCCAGCTGATTGTACAACATATACTCTCAAATCAGATTTTTGCAAATCAGTTGTGCGGTTATTGGAGATCTTTTCACAGAAGACTCATCGCTTTCTGATTTCAGTAGACAAGTCAATTCTGTCCCAGTAAACTTTAGCCTTTCAAATACGTTTTCCCTTAAGTAGGTTCAAAGTCAGTGAAAGAATTATTTCTTTCATATCGTGGGGCCGTGTCACATTTATATCCCATATCTGCTGGTTGCTATGCTCCACTGGAGCTACATCACACTGATACTGAGAGAACTGTTCAAACCCAGACGTCCATGTTTTTATGGCTACATCATATGGAAAATATCTGGATCTTCTCCATCATTTTATACTGATTTCCCTGTAATTCAGCTTGAATTTGGGATCGTTGGAAACCTTGGGATCTCCTCTAGAATTTAAAATAGGTCTGAAGTTCCCCAGGTTTGAATATATCAGCTGTATTTGATAGACCCACATACCAGTCCCTTGGATAAATGGGGTTAAGCTATGTGATTTTTCTCAGACAGACGAGAGGCGTAATATTTGGACAGTACTCTAAAGACAATCTTAAGGGAACTGAATCTGCACAGACCTAGGCCAGGAGTGTCATTGGTCAGTAATTAATAACAGCCAAATTTTTTAATAAAACGAAGTTCATATTATTTTTGTAGCCAGAATAGAGTAAATGCTGCTTGTCAGGTTAAATAGCTAAAAATGGCGACGAGGTGTGATTAAAATGCAATGTAACTGATGGACTAAACTAACATACATTCACACAATATAAATACATGTATTTAGCTGGTGCTTTCGCCCAAGGTGATTTACAGTTGATTACAGTCAACCTTCCCCCGGGAGTAATGTAGGAAAAAGGTCCATGCAGAAGGGCCAAACGTTTAGACTGACCTTTTTGTGACAACACTGGGGCTTGAACCACAAACCCTCTGATTCCCAGTCACACTTCATCCACTAGCTATTCGCTGTAAAGGTTTGACCTGGCAGTCCCTCCTCCTGTTGCATCCTTTCACCTCCACCTTAACAGGCAACAGGTGCAGCCCGTTAAGGTGGAGGTGATTGCAGAGTATAAAGGGCTGGCTATTGCCAGTCCCCAGTGCCTCTGCATTTTATTTGTATTCTGGTGATATTTTTGGTGCTTCTTTGATTTGTTTTAAATGTTTATTTAATTAAATCTCTGTTCATTTCATCAGCCTGGCATTTGAGCCTTATTTTTATCTTTAGGCCCATGGTCCTAACACCCGCCGGGTAGCCATTTGTATCCGGCGGGAGGAATTTCATGACGCTCGCCACGAGGCGACAGGCTGCCCAGTAAATGATAACTGATAGACCCAAAAGATGAGTTCAAACCAGTGGGCAGTTAGACTAACCCAGGGCATGAGCCACTCTGGAGGGAGGGATGACATCATCCTGAGCTTTCCCATCAGTCACCAGGACCAGCACATGGGGCACATCCTGCCTCATGCCCAACGACTCCTGGAAGAGCTCCTTCAGGACATAGCCGATCCCAAGACCTGCAGGAGAGCAGAGAACAGAGCAGGTTAACCATCTCTTCCATACTTTAGACTGTATATCAGGGCTGTTAATGACTGTTCCACAAGAGATCTACCGTCTCAACTCTAATGTGGCACACCTGATTCAATACGGTCCATCGCTGTTAATGAGGTGTTCTTAATAAAGAACTGGAGTGAGAGCCTCCATGATAGTGGATTTCCAGGAAATCTACCAGCTCGTCTAAAACATTTTGAAACTACTCTCACAAATGCCGAAGAACTCTGTGTTCACCGCCCCAAGACACTTCTGCCAGACAACATCCCTGTACCTTACCTCATTCATTCTTTATTCGATTCCCCTTAATGATTACATATGATGCCTATATGAAGTGTATATCGATGGACCTTTTCCCTAGCCTCTCCATCCAGCAATTAAAAGAAACAAAGAAAAAACACTATATAGTTTTCATTTCAAGATAACTTGATATTCAGTTCATATAATATTAGACATATAGCATACCACTGTGTTCAGGACAGGTTGAAGTCCAAGAATTAAATGTCATATCAGAGTTTTACCACCAGTGTTTTTTCGTGAAACGATTCAAAAATGATTAAAACACTTGTGAAAAAGCTTTCAATTATCAATAAATATCTGAAAACAGATTTTTCAGTGATTTTTGTATGAAGCAAGCCTCACGTGTATAGAAACGTGCTTCCTGTCACATTCTCACAATCATGTGTTGAATTGGACTATTTGCACCGTTTCTACATTTGTGCATGACATTTACATAACATATCATTTGCAGCATTTGATTGGTCAACTATAACAGACTGATGTACGTGCCACAGTCCAAGACAAACCCTCTAGAGATCATCAAATCACAGTCTTCAAAACCAGATGGTTTTTCACCCTCCCTTCCCCTGGGAGTCAGACATGAAGACAGACTACCCAATCAAAGCCACTAATTGTTAAAAAAATGTTCTGGAAGAATAGATAATCAGGACTGGAATTGTATTTGAGTTTCAGATTTGATGATCCTGGGCCACTATAAACAGTGTCGTTTCCACTTCAAACGGTGCTCTCAAACATAGGCAAAATTGTCACTAGATGTTAATAGCCATGTCAACCACTTCCTTGGTCAAACAAGAGTGATTTCTCTCTTGACCAATCAGCGGACTGCAGTGTCTCTAACTCCGCCTTTGCGTATCGAATCAGTATGCTCTGTAACTCTACAGGGGGATAACGAAAAAACCAGACGGGCTGGAACAGTTCTTTTTGTGCCATCTACAACTTTAGACAATGGAAACACAAAAATAACCACTCTAATGTGTACCGAACTCAATGTGTACAAAACTGCCTGTTGGAAACGAGGCTTTAAACACTTTGCCACCAGTGCACACTTCGCTCAGTAACTGACATCCAGTTTAGACATACCAGTCCTGGTGTTCCCTCCTCGGTACTGCACTCCGCGCAGAGCTCTCAACACCGAGTTCCTGTCTCTGTAGTCATTCAGTCGAAATTCTATCCTGGGCTCGTCACTGTAGTGCACAACAGCAAACTGTGGGAGCAAAGTCACATTTAACCACCCTATAATACTGCGATACTTACAATAATTAAACATATAGGCGTTGCTATTCTGGAATACTGTACGATGTTGACACAAAATTACGCTCAAACTCGACACTGACGCAGATATAGCCCGTGAGTATTTTTGTGTGCATGCACAAAGACACAAACGGTGCATTCTGCTGTCCGTATCATTTTTAAACTCTACAGAGAACAGTTTTTCCTCATAGTTTGTCTTTATTCTGTATTTTGCGTCATCGCAGAATTCACTCAGCAACACAAAAACACTAATGTTCGCCCAAGTATTGTTCTGGGGGCTGGGTGGATGTTATTCATTTTGAAAGTGCATTATTTGGTAAAACAATCATCCACACAACACCCTGCTGAAGGGTAATAAATGTAATCAGTTTTTTTTTTACATCACTCCTATCCAATGTGCCTGTCTCTGGTGCAGTTAATGAACGGAGTCGTCTGAGGGAAGAACTTATTTTTATGGTATAACTCCTTTTCTTCCAATGTATAATTAATATAATTTTGTGTGGAGACGAAGCCGGATCTTTCAAAGTGCATAAAGAACTACCTTTTTTAGAAACTAGTTTTCTCAAACCTAGAATTGTATCGGCGTATCTGATTTTGGCATATGACGCAGATATGTGAGAATTTATAATTAAGTTATGTATAAAACACATTTTCAAGCCAGTACTCGCCCACAAACACAGTTCAAGACTTGACATGAAACAAAGTGAACTGTCCATATTGGGTAAAACAAGGTCCGTGGCTTTATCGCCCGTTGCGAAGATGGAACCTTTAATGAAGATCCTTAGAGACAAAAAATAATTACAGTATGTCCAAGGCACACGTATCAGTGACATACACACCTTTTGCAGCAAAAGGATATTTTAATCCAATCTGCACAGCAAGAATAACGATGTGACAAAAGACAATGGCCAACTGAGTCATGTGGTCTGAACAAAACATGTGCAAGAGAGCTGGATGATTAAAGTGTTTTTTTTTTTTTGATAAAATACAAGGTCTTGAATGACAAAACTTGTTTCAATTCAGCAACTTTCAAAAATATTGAACATTTTATTTATTTTTTATTGAGTACTGAGTGTTTTGCAGACAATTTTGTTAAATGCTTATTGAAATCAAGAGTTCTTGAGATCAGAACCCTACATAACACTCCACAAATTGAACACCTTCATGCATTTCTGGTTTGAGGTGTACTCTGTGATGGAAAATTCTGAAATTCTGACTAAAATATGTAATGCCAGTTTCCACATTATATTTAAACAGCTAATAGACATACTGTATATCATAATAAATTTGATTCTGTTCTTACATGAAACAAAAATATGTTTGGCCTCTCGACACGAAGTATGTTTAGCTCTAGATGACTATATACTTACATCTTTCTCTTTCTCTGAAAACCGTTGAACTAATAAGGGAGCGCAAAAGGGAGCATGGCATTCTTGAGGTTGGTTTAGTTCCTGAAGCATCAGCAGTTGTTTGTTTGTTTACAGGCTCAAAATGGCCAGAAAGAAAGACCTTACCTTAGAGACCCGTCAGTCTATTGTTGTGCTTAGAAAAGAAGGCTATTCAATGCGAGAAATTGAAAACTTAAAATCTCTTACCATGCTGTCAACTACTCCCTTCAGAGAGCAGCACAAACTGGCACTAACAAGGACAGAAAAAAGGAGTCGGAGGCCCCAATGCACAACAGTGCAAGAAGACAAATATCTGAGAGTGTGTAGTTTAAGACAAAGACGCCTCACAGGTTGTCAACAAGCAGCTGCGCTAAATAGTTCCCGTCAAACACCAGTTTCAGTATCAACAGTGAAGTGCTTTTTTTTTTGATGAAGGCAAAGTTTGAAGTACATATTTGTCATTTTCCATTAAAATCATTATTTCTAACTCAGACAATGTCAGCAAGTTCTGTTCATTTGCTAAATTTCCTATTCAGACTAATTTCATGTGTGTTTCCGTGGAAAACAAGAAAATTTCCAAGTGATCCCAAACTTATGAGCGGTAGTGTACATTCATGCTCCTTTCCCAGTAATCTTGACCCCCATTTACAGAGAAATCTGCTGAGGAGGACATGTCACACTGAGGTGGGAGACTCACCTGTGCCCCCTTTGAACCAACAACGGGGAAATAGGTAACCACACGGAACAGGAAGTCCTTCAACTTGTCGAAGTTGTGGTTGCCGATGCTCGAGGATTCATCCACAAGAAACACGATGTCTGCCTTCATCTTTCCACATACTTAACAAAAAACAGAGGGAAGGCTTGTTATGGTACATAAAACAGTAAACAAGCAATGCCCAATTGTTGGAAACGGAAATAAAAATGATGCACTGGCAAGCTTAGCTTTTTTCTCATGGCGAAACAAAAACAGTTCTCAGACACTGTCCTCAAATACTCAAACAGAGCTCTGCAGAAGACCTAAAGGGTGGAAACATTAATTGCATGATTTCCAAATAACTTACAAATATTTTTGGAGCAGTATCCCAAAAAGTGCTACAATAATTTAAAAAAATATATAAATTTAATTATCTTGTGCTGTTGAAAAGCTATCGTGCGGCGGGAGCTCTTTTAAACAAGTCGCCACATGATGGCATTTCAACAGCTTTGTATTTAATATCTTACATCATTGAGCAACGATAGCAGCATTTAGCACTCTAAAACTGCATTTCCACCAAATGCGAGACAAATTAATCGCGCGGCCAAATTACATTCAAAGTCAATGCAAAACCGCAAATGGATGCAAATACACACCTTTCTCACGTGTATTTGCATCTTTGAATTGACTTTGCATATAATCTGGCCACGTGAATGATTCTTTTCGTGGTTGGTGGAAACACAGCATAAGACTTAAGTGAGCGTGCCAGCCTTTTTCCTATAACTACCTGCTTTTGGACTTGGCATCTTACAAAAACTCTTTGATGCATGTGCGGTCGCCCAGTGACGAGAGGCCAGGACACACTGTGAACAGTTCCTCACTCAGTTGCTGGGCACCACAGTATTAGTCAAGTCATACAAAAGAAATACACCACAGAAGTATGCTGAGACATACTCGGTCCAGGTCGTGGGGTGGTCTCCGCTCCAGCTGAGGTCATTGCCGTTTTGGCTGAGGGCGGACCGGCCTTCTGCGTTGCGGCGGGGGCCGTTTTGACGGTGACAATGCGCATGTCTCGGGTGGTGACGCGGGTGGTTGCAGGAAGGGCTGGAGCCATGGTGGCGGCAAAGACTGAGGAAGTCTGCCCCACTGCGAAACAGCAAACGCAAAAGTTATCGTCGCCTCATATCCAACACTGTACACTGTAAATAGTACATGCAAACCTGTCGAGTAAAAATTTACATTTCATTACACTCGGACGTTTTCGACTTTTCGCTATGGTTTGATGTAATACGTACCCATAAAGCATTTGATTAAAAAAAATTACAGTGATTCGCCTATCAGTTTCAATAGAATCATGTAACAAGTAAACCTCTATCACAGATCAAGTCAAAAGTGCCCAACTTTAACAGCTTTGATCTCAAAATCACAAAGTGTCATGAAATGTCAATTTTTTTGTGTACTGCACATGCGCAAGTTGACACTATGCTATCAAGTTGTAAGTCTGTTAGTCGGTATGTAAAACTTCTTAGCCTGCAGTGAACTACCAATCCACAGTAGACATATGTGCACATCGAGGACCTATTTTGACTTGATGCGTTCTCATATTCACTATATGCCTAGTTAGCATACTGTGATTAGGGACATCCCACCATACTGGGCCGGGGGTTTGGAAGAATGCACATAGGCATTTGTTTCCATCAGTTAGCAATTAGCGAATTAGCTGCACTCATCAACAACAGTTTGGTCACAGCCTCTTTCATAAACAGAGACAATTATACTCATAATCCTACCAGCTCTCGCATATTATTTGGCAGGTTGTATAATTAGGAGAAGCAGTTAGCATGAGCTCCAGAGACAAATGGCTGTCCTTGCTCGCCCCAACACAAAAGGCATCTCCACTTTAATCATGTTATGTGCTATTTATCTCTCAGTAACACAAACAATTAAATCCCCATTTGAATAAGTCTGACTGCACAGTATGTTGCACAGCAGAAGGACAGAGAGCTGAGAGGGAGGCTGTAACGGTGGCTTACATATCCTCTTCGTAACGGTGGTTACTGGTCCCTTCACCTCCCCGTACAGGGGCTGTATGGTGAATATGTAGGTTCTGCCGTACTGCAAATCGCTGATCTTGAAGTGACTAAATGTTGGACTTAATACCTCATTGCTGGTCTTCAACTCTGCAGGGAGGAAACGAATGCTTGACTTTTCTCCACATTTGTAACAAACATCCATCTCCCTCTCACTCATTCGACTGAAATACATTCAGTATCTGCAAAACAATACTATTTTCTCAACACAGTTGCAATGTTTCAAATGCAGAACAAAATAAAACTTTGCTTACAGACTGTATATATTTATAGCAAGACGCAAGTGCTGGAGTTATTCACAATAATTGAAGATCCAAGATCTAAAAGTACTTTAGTGACAAAATGTCCGTTTTGAGAAAATTGAGGCAGTGAAGTGAGATTACTATGAGAGATTGTTTCTAATCCTTTCACGACGTGTGAAAATGTGACAAAAGAACTTTTAGCACTAGACTTTTCAATTTTAATAATTGTTATTGTGCAACATCCGTGTACAGGGCATAGATTCATTTTCATATAATTTCATACAACATAATTCAGTGTGTAATCAAGTCTACTAAAAGTTTTTCACTGGCGGTCCAAAGAGCAGTCGCATAAAAAGAATTTCTCAGCTTTTCGTCCAATAAAGAGAGTTATGAGGTGCAAATCAATCTTTTTCATGCCCTCGTCTCCTGTTGTTGCTCTCCTGTGTTGGCCAATCACCTCTGTCCACAAACAGAAATATGCTGGGGATATGGAGAAAGGCAGTGTCACTGGAAAATGGCGGATTGAATGGCAGTGAATGCACCCGGAAATCAGGCGCGCACATCGGCAAGTCCTGACATTTCCGCAGAGAGAGAGACAAACCCGGAGCGCCAAAAAAAGGTAATAACATGAATTAGAGGAGGCAAGACTGACTGAAAATAAGCCCTATCCATGTTTCCTGAAAGTGCAGGGCCATTAAAATGAAGTGATCCTGTCTCTTTGGTTGCCAAGATTGCCAGCTTCAGTAATGCAGTGACATGCTGTACATGGCATAAACCTGAGCCGCAGAAATGCAGATATTTACTTCAGACGAAACCCCAGTCCACCTGGAGTCAGATCAACTCTGCTGATACTCATTTAATTCCATTTTATTCAGTGAATTCTCACTGTAAGCTCTCTGTCAGGTATGTCAAGCTCCTGTCCAAGAGGGCCATAGTGTCCACAGGTTTTTGTATTCCCCGACCAATCAGCAGCCAATCACTGCCTCTGAACTGGGAGTGTGGGCAACTGCGGGCCTCCAGGGACAGGAGTTTGACGTCCCTGCTCTATGTTAAGTTTGAGGGAGGGTCTGAATATGCACTTCCTCAAAACCATATCCTGTCAAATATCCATCCATATCCATATTTCTCCAAACCAATGGCTGAACTGCATAGTCTATCCCTGGAAGAATATGAGCACCAGCAGGGCACTAGAGTATGATTGATCAGAGGAGAACAGTTACCCAAGTCAACTGAGGGGGTGCGTATCCTCCTGAAACCTACCCCCACGTTGGGGGTAACATCACAAACCTGGCCTGCTGCTGATTTCTACGTACTGTAGTCTAGGAACGACCACTGGAATGACTACGCTTTGATTATAGACTCCGAGGCATGTCACCGAAAAATAAGTGGTGAACCTTGATACACAACGCTGAAACCCTGTTATGTGGCTTGCTGTAATGAATGTCTGTGACAAATTTTACGGCTTTGTATTCATCAGTTGAAATACAAGCTAAAGTCTAAATGAGAAGAGAATAGAAACCTAGACAGCTGTTTGGTGCCATGGTCCATGTGACTACACAGCCAGTTTTCATTTTTTTATCCCTTCATTTAAAGTTGGGGGCAAATATTAATAAATAAGAAAAAATTTGCTCAATTTATGGTTTAAGTGGGACCAGTGTCCAGCTGCACGTGATACACTGAGTTGAGGGTATTTAGTCTCTTACATATAGCTTGTGTTATATGTTAAAATACGCATGTACCCAACTGTAAAAGCCCACGAGGACCATTTTTCGCAAATAGTCAGGTCTTCACTGGTCCTACCTGAGATGTGTCGCCAGGACAGGGAATACCCAGAAACCCCGGCAACCTTGGTCCAGTTAAGCAGTGCACTGCTGTCAGTCACCTCCAGCACTGCAAAGCCCGTCACTTTGGGCATGTCCACTGAAACCACACACAGGACACACGAACCATCTCAGCACCTGTTCAGCCTTCACAAACATTACTGCACAACGGGTGCATTACTGCTGCTGTGTTAAGTCATATCTGATTAGCAACACTCAAAATTTAAGTGTCAGTGATCTAACAAGCTGATTAAGAAACATCACTCAATGAGCAAATTTAAAAAACATAAAACAGAGTATTCGACATAGCAAATACATGAAATTTATAATCTAAAGAAACATTTAGTTTTAACTATTTTTAATTACATTTTACAATCCCTCAGATCACGAAACAGGTGATACAACGTGAGACTCAACCATCCGTATACGCAGAGCCTTAGTTCCTTCCTTAGTTCTCATTAGACTTCACACCCTTTTTAGAGGCAATTTTTTTTTTTTTGAAGGATCATTGTATTGTATCATACAGTACATACCCACTTAAACTCACCAAGAGAAAGTAGAAAGGACGTGGCGCACATGTTAAACAATGAAATTCAAAATGTGGTGTTTAGTTTCTCCCTGACTCGCCTAAAATCTCCCCATAAGGGAGTTAAAACCAACTCCATGCCTTACTTCCGACGACACGCCCCTCATTTTAAGCAGGAGCTCTGGCTTTAAGGCAGTAATTAAGTTCAGTAAGATATTTCAGACAGGAAAAGAATAAAAAAAATAAGCAAATTAAACACCCCCTTGGAGAGCAATGTCATTTCCATGCATATCAATCAGTTCAGCATGTTTCAATGAGACAGTCAGATGTGCATACCAATGAAGGCGACAAATGGATAAGATAGCAGAGATAATAGAAGACATATGAGTGATTCTGTGGTATAACAAACACTTTTTAGGATTTCCTCCTTTATTTGACAGTCACACAGTAGAGGGAGACAGGAAACTTTGGGGAGAGAAATGGGGAAGATATGCAGCAATTGACCCAAGTTGGAATCAAACTTGGTCGCCGAGGGAAGGCCGCAGCCTTTAGGGTGCGCACGCTTAGACCGATGTGCCACCGGGACGCCCCTAACAGACAATTTTTATCTAAAGTGACTTACTGTTGGCTAGACAAAGTTGGGGCCATATCCCCTTGGGAGCAAAATAAAATTAAGGGCCCCACAGCAACATTGATATTATTGCAACCGTTGCATTGCCAGAAATGAAAATTGGGCTGGGCACAGCATCCCTTTATGACAATTTTTAGTCTTGATTTTTTCTGAATCATTTTCCTTTCTGAACACTTTGTGCAATTATTCTGTGAGAGTGATCTATTTGCAATTAAAGATGTAGCCTCTTTTTTGATGAAATGTAAGAGCAACAAAATGACAGGCTAAATTCAGTTCAGAATAATTTATTCATACGAGAACTTATGCTTAACAAAAAGTAAACTGCTCTGAAATTTCCGCTGTACATTTTTGGCACATCAGGCAGTCTAACCTGCACTTATAATAATTTATAATTATTTAAAATGAGTCATAGACAAAGATTTGAAACATATTGTCAATTTTAAATAAGGCTGATAAAAATGCATGAAATGCGCATCTAAATGAATGACTGTCAACTTACTTTAATAAGGAGAACTCGCAGAACCTGATAATGTGGAGAGTTTTTGATGTAAGTATATTGCTCATTAGGAAAACTGACTGAGAACAAGTCAGGACAAATAATAGTTGTACAGGGATGTTCTGCGTCCACCCAAGTGTCAGTTCTGGATACGCCACTGTATATCAGCCGCAATAGGGGCTAGAGTCACCCATCTCCCCCGCCCAACCAGAAGGCTCCAGGCAAGTGATCATGACAAACATGACAAACACTGTGTAAACTGTTAGGTAAGACTCAGACTAAGAGTATTTCAGTGAGGAGAAGTTGACAGTAGGACTTCACAGTACCGTGGCTTGACCTTAGATGAGAGTGTCAGTTTGAATGCGTTTACTCACAAGTACGCGCTGTGAGCAGCACCGGGCTCCCTTCTCGGTCTCCTACCACTGACGAGACCTGGATTTTGTAGGCCAGATTCTCCTGGAGTCCCGGGATTGTGAAAGAGTTCGCTGATGAGGGGACAATCTGGCTCTCTTCTCCGCCACCTGATAGCACACAGAATATGATAATGGGATAGTTAGTTCAGTCCAACAGGCGATGTTAAACAGCTTGTGAAGATAAGGGGGAGCAATGAATGAGTCATGGAGGAGATGAAAAAAAATTGGTGAGAAATCCATGAGACAAGTGAAATTTAATAGGCCAGAGCAGGGCTGTCCTACCCTGTTCCAGCAAAACCTGCAAACCTGTAGGTTATCATTTCAACCCAAATTTGGCACACTGATTCATCTGATTAGCAGCCCAGTGATATCTCCATTATTTTATGAGGTGTGCTTTGTTAGTGTTGGAGAGAAGACAGCGAATCTCCAGCCGCAGGGTTGGACATCCCTCGACAAGACACACGTATGAGTATGAGATGATACTGGACAAACAGGAAATGATGACGCAGGAAATCCTAGTGCGATGACTGTGAAAGGTGAAAGACAAAGGACAAATGAGATTTACCTGAGAGGATTACCTACCACGAAAGGGGCTCCAGGCAATCTTGTAGCCAGAGACACCCGGTGTTTTCTTCCAGACCAGTTTAAAAGAGTTCACCCCAACATCCTCCACCTTCACCTCCCTCACCGCCTGCATCAGCTCTGAGTTCTTCAGAGATGCTAAAACAACACAACACAATGCTGGCTTTACACAACAATACACACACACACACACACACACACACACAAAACACTGGCACACACACACGCACACTCAAAACACTGGCATAACAGCACCAACACACAAACACACACAACAATGGCTTTTCAGCAGCATACACACACAATACCACCTTCACAATACATACGCAGGCAACACCAGCTTTACAGCATCAATACACACGCACACACAGACTGGAGTCATGCCAAGGACACCAAGCAATGAAATCTGAAGGCATTATAAAAAACAAATGTGAAGAAAATGTCATAAAACAAAAACTCTGAAAGTCAATTAAACCACAACTCTTAGATCTGCATCCACTGGGTGCGATTATAAACAGCCATGTAACATTGCACATGACTATTTCGAAACATTTATTTGAGAGTCCAAATAGGACACATTTCTCAAACATTTTCCAAGAAAAATGTTTGATTTTTTTCGATTTATTTTTTAAAATAATCTATATTTTTATTTCTAGCAGTTTGTGGATGTGATTTTCAATGTTAAGCAGCTATGGAGGCATGTAAAGTGTAATGTGTGTGGACCTTGGCTTATATCTGAATAGCTGTTGGTGTCATTCCCAGTTTGGACAGCTGCTATTAAACTCCTAAGTTAAGTTCTATATCTGAATCGTTCAGATTGTTTGAATTAAAAAAAAGCTGCTTGTCGAGCAATAGCTCCTCCAACGTAATGCAGATGCCAATAAATATAAAATGAAACAGAACTTTAATGAGAATGTAATATGTCCATTAAAAATATTGCTCTGGCTCTCTTTGTTAATCAAACAGCCCCACACTCCTTCATAGCAAAAAAAAAACAAAAAACTCATCATAACAAGTTTGTCAGTCTTGATATAAGATAGATTTAAGTCACTCTATGGTAGTTAAGACAAATTTTCCGAATCCATTTGCAAATCTTGATGTGATTTAGACTTATCTTGCCTTTAGTGACTACCACGGCGCGGGTTTGATCCCCGGTCGTACCAACCGGCAGTGGTCGGCAGCTTTTTCAGGGCAGCGTACAATTGGCTATAGCGCTGAGGGGATGCAAATTGGGAAGGGGCTGCTGGGATATTAAAAACTGCTTTGTTCCTTGCTCAAGCACCTCCTGTTGGCCAGCCGGGCACTCGTCAGTGAGATTCTAAGTTTGCACAATTTTGGATATCCTCCACCCTCGTTCTGAACTTGCAAGAGTTTCGACCAATGAGTGTAAAGATGCAGGGACTGACAGGCGCATGCTTCGGAGGAGAGCCGCGAACTGTCTCTCTCTCCTGAGCTGGCAACAAGGGGTCGCATACAAGCAAGCCTTGTACATAGATCTCGGATTAGCCATTCCAGATATGGGAGGGATTGGAGATGCCAAATTGAAAAAAACTTATCTTGCCTTGTTTGTGGTGTTCCTCTGTATTTAAGCAAAAAAATTAATGGAGCTAAAAATACATCCCTAAACTAGAGACCATCTAGGATTGCAGCGGCTGCGACAGTGATGCTGGTATAGTTTTCAGTATAGCGCTTCAATATAAAGCATTCAGTGAGTGCGCACTCAGACCACACCCAACTTTGAACTCCACCTTCCTTTTTACCCCAACTTCTCACCTGTGAGGTTTCCTGAGAGCATCTTTACAGCTGATATGCTATCATGTTCACAAGAATTGTCCACAATCAGAAACAGAGACAGACAGACACGTAAAAACAGCAGAAAAGGTCCTGAAAATGTCTTTCATAGGAGTTGTATAGTGGTTCCAGACTAGTCTTGCTGAAGTTTGCCCTGATGACACATTCAGACCAACTGAATATAATACACAGCTATCACAGCAGGTTAATACTTGTAAGAACTGACTTCCAGTATCTCCTCATTTTTGTAGTGCCGTGATTAGACTTGGTAGCTGAAATATGACCAGGAGTGCATTTCCCAGAACTGTAATTGTGAACCAAGTTAGTAACTAACATAGTTCGTCCATTCCCAGTCTGTAGTTCGAACTATGTAAGTTAGCATCTGCGCTTTCGAGAAACACACCCCAGAGTGGTGAGTAAAGTTATCTAGACTTGGCCAGCGTTCAGAATCTCTGTCTCTGACACTGTTACCCAACACTTGGCACGGTGGATGTCTGCACTATTGGGTACATGTTGCCATGAGCTGTCACCGTGGCGATAAGATGATAACAGTAATAACGGGGACGATCTCTCACATACTGAAAGCTGTAGTTTAAAATGTGAACGTTCTAGGGCAGCTGTCATGGAAGGTTAAAGATGGAAGTACAAACTACAGGACCTGCCAATCAAACCCCAGCGGCTTGACTTTCCCAGAAGGAAGAGCAGGAGCCAGGAGGCTGCATTGTCGAAGATAAATGCGGAGGCTGAAAAGAACATGTTATGCAAATCTATTGATAGCAGTCAAAACAATAAGTAAATCTGTTCCAAGCCTAGTGGCTCCTCAGGCTGGTGCTTAAACCTTGTTGCAGTAGCATGAAGGGACCAGGATGTATTGCCACTGGATGGGATGCAAGTCCTGTGCAGGTTACCCTCCTAGCTTTTAGTCAGGTTTCCCTGACAATTTGCCAGGACCCAATTATATACCTGCGTGGAGTGAGGCACTGTGGGAGTGAAGTATTTTTGCCCAAGGACACACCACGAAAGCCGTGGCAAAGACTTGAACTCAAGACCTTTCAGTCCCCAGTCAAGCACACTAAACTACTGCACTACTGCATCCCAGTTTATCGCTTTTAACAATGAACTGCCAAATTACAGTTAATGTAACTGGCAGCAGTGGTGCCAGTACTTCTTGCCTTGAAATAACGGGAGACCTTAAATTTAATCTAACTGCAAAATAACGGGAAGCTGTAACCTAAATTTAACTGAAAATAAACTTGTCCAATTGCTTTATTGCTTGGGGGAAAAATATTTTTTTGCAGGTGGGTGTTAGGCAGGTTGTGGCTGGGAAATTTATCCTGTAGTCTTTACTTCCAACGCATGCCGTGAATAAAAAATGCTTGTAAAGGAAAATTAACCATAAATTTCAGTTAATTGTGAGTGGGTGTGCAGAACGTTGCATTTACTGCGAACAACAAGATAAACAGTACACACCACATCACCTTCATGTTTTATTCAATCATAAGTTTACCTGCGTTTCATGTGATCATCCAATACCTGAATCTGAATGCTGAATGTGGCCTGTGTGTAATGGCACTGAAGGCGAGGAGGCTCAGACACACAGCATAACAGGATATGACACGCACTGTACCTGTGTACTGCGACAGAGAGATTTCTGGCCCTTCACTGTTGCCGTACACAGCGTGAATGCTGATGGTGTACATCATCTCTGGCTGCAGTCCTTCAATGCGGTACAGCAGAATTCGACGGTCCAGGTAGTGGCTTTGTGGGCTGGCTTCTGTTCAAACAAAGACAAGGTTTGTCAGAGCTGGAGTAATTTAACAGGAGGCAGAGGAAGTGCAGTAACATGAAAGTGCCCATAGGCACGGGTGTAAGTACTTTTTTTGGTCACTCATGTGAAGTAAGGTATTGATTTATACATTATTGAATAGTTTCTCATTAAGTAATCTAAGATTCTCAGAGCAAATTATTGAGGGTTACCCTCCTTTACAATGATGCCCAGATTACAAATGCAAACAAACAAATTAGCAGATCAAATCAGCTAAAATCATGAGGGACACTATCAGGTAGTCAATAAATAATATCCATAGTCAACATGCAAAATCAGTTGTTGCAGCTACACACAGGTCGTGAACGATTATTAAGCAGGTTCCTGAAGTGACCTATCAAAAGTTTGGCTGGTCCTCTTTGACTAAGACATGCAATTGGTATCGGTTCATATACATCTGCAAAGCTCTGCGAAAACTGCCATCATATGGTGGCGATTTTCACTGACAACCTTTTGATAGACAATACAGTAGTGAGTATTGTGGGTATCTGCAGTAATAAAAGTCAGAGCTGAGAGGTAATTAGCATCTAAGGGTCGTAGTGTGGAGGCTGCAGTGAGTCTGTGAACCACATCCCCATAATCCAAAACTGATCAAGAAGTCCATTCAACAATTCTTTTAGTGCACTTCACTGAAATTCTGGCTACACTGGAAATTATTCCTATAAAAAAAAACAATATTTTGCCAACAAGGATCTTGATGTGATATTTAATCATCGGGTCATCAGGCCAGTTTAATAATTTGAAGTGTTACATGCAGAATGCTGACAAGATATTTTTAACTTCACAATGAGAGTAACAAAGTGCATTAATATTTGGTTAATCATAGTTATGTAGAACCTGAATATTTGATTTAGCTCAAAACATGGGTCAAAAATCCTAGTGTTGGAACACATGCTCATTACGCTGGTAAAATCTGAACGTTTGGGTGATCTGACACAATCCAGAGCAAGCAGTACACTTTTACAATCCTACAGCCTGCCGGTGAGAGTGGCATCCTTGTTCCCCACGGCGGGGGGTGGGAGCCATCAAGTCTAGCAGGCCCAGCATCTCTGGAACTCAAATTCACTGGTTTCATTGAAGTTAAAGCGCAGCTACTTCAATTGGCTTAAAACAACTTAAACCTCTATCAAATTCATATTTTGTTTATGTTCAATATCCTAAAAGGAACCTCTCATATATTTATCACACTATTGGGCTATAATATTCCATTTTAAGGCTTTTCCATGACAACTGCATCATTTTAGCACACATTCCTATCATGTTTGGTCTCTTTATTCTCGGGGGAGTCCAAGGAGTTGAATGGAACATGTTTCATTTCCCTTGGAATTATGGTTTGTTTGTAAGATTCATTCAAGCAACTACCCTAGTCTCCCTGTGCAAATTATCTCATCACCTAGGCCAGTAAAACTCTGATTCGGCCAACCTTCCCTCTACCTTGTTCGGAGGAGTGGTTTGGAGCCTTTAAAGGTACGAGATCCTGAGGGGGCGGGGTCTCTTCTTTTCTTGTCTCTTATTCTGTCCTGTCCTGTCCTGCCCTTTCTTATTCAACATCGGACGAGCTTAGGTGAGTTGGGGAGGGGTCACATGTTACCTTGTTCCGGAGCGCGGGAACATGCGAGTTCTCCCCGACCACGTGGAGCGATTTTAGCTGCACGTGGTCATTCCTCTTTTCCAGGTATGAAAATACTCTAAATTCTTCTAAATTATATGTAACGGTAATTGGCTTATCATTGATTTGTTTTATTCAAGTTGTGCCTACCTGGTGAATTAAATTATTGTTATTCCTTTTCTAGCTTGCGTGGTCTCGTGTCTTTTAATCTTTTTATTCTTCTTAGCCCCGTCTCGGCGAATACCTAGGGGAATAGTTTAGCCCCACTGAGGAACGACTGGCCAGCGGCCCGGTGTGGGAATCGGTTGGTTAAGTTGATTTAGGCAGCCAGGATCTACCAATATACGGATTCATAGCCCAAGTGTGGAGTGAATCTGGGTTCACTGTAATTCAAGCCAAAAGATGCTGTTGCAGTGCTGGTTGACTTTCAACCTCTAATCAAACCAACGAACCTAGGATTCGAACATGGTGTTAATGCCCAGGAACATTAATGTAGCGGCGGTGGTTGTCTGTTTGGAATTCAAGGTATAGTCACGTCATGTTTGTCCTTAGAGTTTAAGTTACTGTTATCACTGTTTCGAGATTCACGCAGGTGTTCCCTAAATTATCAATTCTAATTCTAATTTAGAGTCAGATTTTTAATGAGATTATAGCTAAATTTTGTATTCTAACTGTTATATGGAGTCAGATAAATCGTAACCATTGCGCTTTCATGCCCCGTCCTCGGACGGTGAAAAATATCCATTTTATTGTGATTCACCCCAGCCAGAAGAATGCTCTAATTAAAGTTAGGCTAGAAGAACACGTAAGGCCTTCAACCCAGGCAACATCCGCCGTTTGGAATCGCCTTTGTGGGGTTTTACAGTTATATAATGCTTTTTCTGCACTGTGATTCATCAGTTAACTGTTATTTAATGCTTATAACTGCATTGACTAATGTTAATTAATGTATATTTATTGTGCAGTGTTGTCTGTCTTGTTCTTTTTTTTTTTTTTTTTCAAAAGCTGCTGATTAACAGGGGTAAGAAGTGCATTTGTGATGCACATAAAAGTTGCAACCTTTTGTTTATTAATTTACACTGGAATTCAGCGGGAGCACTAACTTACTGATAGAGACATAACATTGCAATTAATCAATATAATTCTTGTTTCTGGAGCAAAAACCAAAGTCATGCCTTAAAAAAAAATGTAATTACTCAACTGTATTTTCAAATATTTACTGATGCCCTCTCAACACAGTGTTCATGTTAACATTTAAAATTCACCGGCAGAAAGAAGACAGGAGCGAAATTAAGAATTTCCAGTTGGACTCAGAAAAGTATAAAACTGGGTAAGAACATAAACTGAGCCAACTGCCTGTGTTCATTGCTTTATACTGTAGAAATACAGGTATACATTGCCATCAGATTGCGTACAGAGTATGCACACTAGTGTTTGAAGTGGATGATCAGAGCTGAGTGGTGCACAGGTGAGCGCAGAGGTAAACGCAGTGCTATGGCTTTATTTATTTATTTTTTTATTTAACCAGGGGAAATCCCATTGAGATTGAAATCTCTTTTTCAAGGGAACCCTGGGGGAAGAGGTGGGAGGAACAGAGGAATTGCACAGCCAATTAGATCAGGGGATGATTAGGCGGCAGATCGAAAGAGCCAGGTTGGGCCTTTAGCCATGACACCGGGGAACCCCCTACTCTTATCGAAGAGTGTCATAGGATCTTTAATGACCACTGTGAGTCAGGACCTCGGTTTAACATCTCATCCGAAAGACGGCGTCTCCTTCAGTACAGTGTCCCCATCACTGCACTGGGGCATTGGGGTTATCCTGCCAGAGGGAAGATCGCCACCTACTGGCCCACCAACACCTCTTCCAGCAGCAACCTGGTTTTCCTCAGTGGTCTCCCATCCAAATACTGGCCAAGCCCACACCTGCTTAGCTTCAGCCACACAGCTGAAGCAGATCGAATTGTGGTATGGCTGCTGGCTTTAGTCCTGCGAAGGCTAGTGTACCTTTCTCAGACATCCAGGTGAGTTTGTACTCTGTGGCACCGACAATGGGACTCCACTCCACTGTAATGGAGGTGCTGGTGAAGGAGGTCACCTTGAAGTTGGAGACATAGCCCAGGGGTGCTGACATTGTGAAGAAAGAGAAATACAGAAATACAGATGAACTCGGCTGCAAAGATCGCACCTGTGGGCAGCATGGAGCATAGCTGTGTTATAATACATATTGTAAACCAAGAGTAGGTATTTTCCGCAATCTGATTGGTTAATTACCCTTGTTGAATAGTGTTCGACATCCCTGAAATGACAGGACCTTTTCACCTGCTCATGAATACATTAGCATGCAGAGGTGTATAATCCAGGGGTCAGAAAGTAAAAATCCTACCATGTTTTCATTCCAACCGTAAACTCCTGTCAGCAGATTTGACTTGTTAGTTTTACCACCCAGCTGAAGAATAGTGTCAGCTGCCCGGTCTTTTGTGGCTGGAACAATATCCTGGGATGGACTTTTACTTTCTGAACCTGGATTCTACACCTCTGTTAGCATGAAAACGGACCTACTTTCGCTCATTCAGCCCATCAGTTCAACTTGACAGGATGCGCAATTCTAGTGCGTGACTCGATGACCTAATTGTGACGGATCACGTCGCCATACGAAAGAGTCCGTGCAAAAAAACGTTTCTTTCTCGCTAATGGTTTACAATATCGATAAATAGTTACTTTTGTGAAATTTCCTGGGATTCATTGGAATTCAATGCCCGCAAATTTAAACGTTTAAAACCACCGACTAACTTCATCGGTTTTAAACTAAATTTGCGGGTGTTGAATTCCAATGAATCCCGGAAATTTCAAAACGTAACTATTTATCTTCATACTGTATAATACGCAAGCTTGATGTCAAGGTGAAGTGTTTGGTTAGGAAACAGAGTTGGAAGCAGTGTAAAGATAAACCAATTGGGTGGGTAGTGCTCTCTCAAGTGAAAGTTAGAGTGCAGTTCACAGCTATCTGGACAGTCGCTGTATGAGCCCCTTAGAATAAGAGTGGTCCAACTCATTTTTGACCACATTTGCACTGAGTTCTTTATGTGTTCTTGAGGTTTGGAACATATAACCCACTAATTGTATGTCCCTGGAGAACCCAAGACATCTTTTTTCCTCAAGAAAAATATTAACTTAGCATAAAGATTGACATCTGCTAATGTGGGGTAGGGGCTTATTAGGTGAGGTCAAATTTGACCTCGTGGGTTCTCCAGGGATATAGTACTGGAACTATGCTGAGTTAATCCATCATTGCAGTTAACAGATTGAACACTTAGGAATCATTTAAGATTTGAACAGGTGAAAGACAAATAGAGTTAGACCACTTTTGTTATCATAAGAAGATCATAAGGGGAAGGTTTCGGGGAGCAGGGAGAGCTTTGGGTGGGTGATACAGAGTTTGGGTGGGTGCGGAAGTTGGACGGGGAGAGCTGAACTCACATGTTCGGACAGTAGCTGTGATTCCAGGTCCCACCAAGCTCCCAAACAGCACGTAGAGGGATAGAACGTACTCCGTGTCATGGACCAGGTTCTTGAGCTGGTACACTGTGGAGCTGGCATTAAACGCCAGCTGTCTGGGACGGTCACGCCCGGTAAACTCTATCAGGAGCAAAGAAAGACTAACGTGGTTATTGTATATTCAGTGCCCGATGACCCTGCCTAAACCAAACTCGAAGACCAATCAAGACTTCAGAAGCCCAACCGCAGTTAAAGTCATTCTCAAGTCACAACGAATGATTGGCCCGAACCCAAGATCATGGACAAATCATTGCCGACTTAGCTCATTTCAATCTCAAATCACAATCATCTGTGATGACTGTCCCAGCTAATACCTGTGTAGTAATCACCGTCTGCAACACCTTCCTCACTTCATTCTCAAATCACAACAGTCTGCTGGCCAACATGAAAACTTGTGGACCAACTAATGGTGACTACACACTGAATCGTCCATTCTCAAATACAGCTCTTTCTCAAATCGCATCATCCACTGGCTTGAACCAAGCTGGCGGACAAATCACTGATCATCCTTCTCAGTTCCGCTCATTCTCACCTCACTGATAGGTGAATGTGCTCAATTTGCAAAGTGATCCGTTTTTCAAAAACCATGTAACATGTGACTTTCCAATAACAAATCTGCACAAATCATGTGCTGTACATTCCTAGCTTGCGCAGTGATGTAACTATTTTCTGATTTAACAGTTCCCCAGATGTGCTCAATATTAACAGTTGCAAATTTATTTTCTCGACCATCTAGGGTTGAGTTTATGAAAAAATAAGAGCCCAGCTCTTTCAAGTTTACTGTGTCATCTTATTTTATATACAGTAACATCACGTCCTTTAAACTTCAAGAAGCAAAGATTTAAAAGAGTAAAAAGGTGCACTAAAAGATAACTGAACCCAATGCTATGTGCAGTGATGTACATCTATCCTCAGGAATCTAGCAAGACCAAGCATTAGCATGACACATATTAGCCATTCTTTGTGCTTTGCTTTATATAAAGCAAACAAATGAAGTAAAACATGATTTACACATCAATAAAAACATTAATTTTCTCAAGCCAGACAGAGAGAGAGAGAGAGAGAGAGAGAGAGAGAGAGAGACAGAGAAAGAGAGAGAGAGAGAGAGAGAGAGAGAGAGAGTGATCAGGAGAGAGACAGACTTGTCTCAGGGATAATTACAGGATCTCTGGATAGTAAGTGAGAGGAAGTGAACTGCTAGTACAGTGAAGCAATCAGCATATAGATAAAGACACAATTTTAACAGGCTGCGGTTCATGAGATCCCAAGTCTTTTCTTTCAATTTGGAGTAAATACATCCAAACATTTCCACGTAAAAGTTTGGAGTCACTTGTAATTTTCACATGGATTAAATGGAATGAGCCACGTATTGCGGCTAAACAACAACCCAAAACATGAACTCAAACCCTGCAGGAATTTCTGTATAAAAAACCACAACTTATGGAGTGGCCAGTTTAATTGCCTGGTTGAAAACCCATGGAGCCGTTGTGAGATAAGCTGGATTGTAAAATTTAAGAATTGAGCCCACAATCTAAGGAACACTTTTGAGATATACACTGCATTAAGTTTGAAAATCTATTGAAAGCAATGCCTTTGTAAGATAAATAACCCAAATGCCTAAAATTAGCAAAATAATATCATGGTCGATGCTTTTGAGAAACAACTCAAATAAATAAATTACTTATTTTCCTTCCAGATACCTGAAATAATAATTAGAATGCCTTAGAATACAGTTTGCTGTTCATTTTGCATAATTTCCTGTCACAGAAAGACTTTTATTAACCCTGAGAGTCCTGAGCCCTGAAGGAGCTCTTTTAAACAAGTCGCCACATGATAGGTTTTCAACAGCTTTCATTTTGATATCTTACATCATTGAGTAACAATAGCTGCAATTAGCGCTCTAAGAATTAAATAAAATAGTAAGGACTACTTAAATGACAAGCGACTCCAAACATTTACGCGGTAGTGAGTATCGTCACCCGTGGATGCATTGCAGCCATTCGAAATTGCACCACAGTCCAAACACAGGCCTCACTGCACACAGCAATGAACAGGGGCATTATGGGAAGTTTTACCAGGTGTCGGGCCCCAAGCCAGTCTGTATCCTGTGGCCCCCGGGACCGAGTTCCAGGTAATGATGGCACTGTTGGTGCTAACTCCAGAGGCCTTCAGCGTCTGCACCGCGCTACTATCCACTGAGAGAGAGAGAGAGAGAGAGAGAGAGAAAGAGGGAGAGAGAGAGAGAAAATGTATGATGGATATACCAAACGTAATTTACTCAATTTCCCATCATTGACATGCACCCAAAGATCCACAAGTATCTGTGATACAGGTATACTGCGACAGTGATAAAATTTTAAAGGGCTGAAAGGGCAAAAAAGGGAAAAACCAACATGGGTATACCCCGTGAGAAGTTTCATTATCTTGTTATCGGTTTATTTATCATATTTTCGGGTCACTCTGACTATGATTCAGCACAGATAGTGGACATCTGTCACACTGTCCCACCTGATCCAATTCAAAAAGAAACAAAAACATAAACAGACAAATGTGCCCCTCTCAACCGTACCATCAGCTCTGGAGACTGTGCTCCCTCAGTGCACTTCTGCTGAATTCTATCTGAGACATTAACAACATGCTATTTCTCACCCATATGTATTGTCCCATAATCTCAAAACAATACTTTTTATCACATGATAACAAGGTGCAAGTAAAAAACCACAAACTTTTAGTTGCACAGAACTTTTATTTTTGGAACTCCTCATTTACACCTTGTGCAATAACCAAAGATATCAACTGTGCCACAGTGACACTTAAGCAGCTCTCACATATGTGTAGGCAAAGCTAGGTAATGAAAATTCGCCAAGTTCTTCACTAAGTTCATTATGTTATTCCTCTCATGTGGAGTTGCTGGTTGGACCTCGATGATTCTGGTGCCATACTTCTTCTTGTTGTTGCCGTTGTGTCACGGTCGTGTGGTCATTGTGTGGCCACTTAATGGTGCTTTGCTGTATTGACTCGCCAAATTGTTTTAATGCTCTGCATTGGTGACTATGGAAATTTAATGGTACCACAAAATCCCAGGTAACACTTTGATCTACATCGAACATGACTTTGCCACACTTTTTTCTAAGGTTGCCAAATGCAAACCAAACACTTACCAAAAACTCGCCCATAAGTGGTGCCACTGTGTCCATAATGTTCATAATTAGCCAACATTCGCAATCATTTTGCTGGCGAACCATGACAACATGTCGCCCTCAGCAGCCTTGGTAACCAACAATGCCTTTCAATTGTCTAGTTCTACTTGTGACAACCGCTTTAGATTCATGGGTGCGCAGGTCTGTTAATGAAAGCAAACAATACACTTACATTGCCCCCACAGTGGTAGACCATGATCCAGAAAGTCATAAATCACCACACCTTTTCCACATTAAGGGATCATTGTGTTTCATCAATATGAAACACACTGGCTGGCTTGTAACTCCTTGCATCAATAGCCCAGCAGGACATAGGTTTTTATTGTCGAGAAAGGGATGCAAGAGCTTTCCAATGCACATCAAACAACTCACCACCACCGGAGCCAAGTCCCTTTTATTAATCAATGTTTAACAGAGACCTAGCATTTATGTTACAGACATGCAGAAAATTTACTGTTGCAAGTTAGTGACAATGTAGGGAGTCTGACACAATGGTCTGAGAAGGACTGTCTTGATGCTTCAGACCTCTGAGAGTAGTTATTTAAAGCTACCTGGCTGCTATGTTATGGCTATATGATAATATCGTAAGAGGATGTCAATGACTGCAGGCTAACCCTGTCACATCTCAGTAGTAGATTCTTTCTCAGCAGGGACACTGACTTGAGTGGCAGATTATAACTGATTTTCGACTCCTCTATTGTCTGAATTCATGCATAAGCAATGGGCAATGCAGTGGATAGAGCCATCGGCTCATCACAAGAAGGTGTTAGCCTTGAATCTTGGCTTTCGAGGATGCAGTTTTGCATGTTTTCTCCATGTCTCAGAGGGAACTCTTAAAGCTGCGTGAGGCTAATTGGATAGTCAACACTCGCCTTCATCATAAGACTGTGAGTGAGTGGTGTGTGGGAACCCTATGATGGATTGGTAACCCGTTCTGTATCCCTGCATCCCTCGCACTGCATGCCAGGATAGGTGCCAGAACCTCCACGACCCTGACCAGGCATACGCTAGCTAAATAATTAATGTAGGAATAGTGACTATGCACCGTCATGTCCAAAAACAGCCAGTGACACAGAGCTGAAATTAAAAGATTGTATGATAAAACATACAAAAATTTTATGCCACCGACATAGTAGTCAGCTTACTCTTTTATCTAATTGGTCCACAGTTCTACTGCAAGGGCCATAAAAGTCATATGCATACTTGCACATGCATAAGGAGTGAAAAGAATTTTACAACACGTTCAAACAAGAGTCATTAGAAGATGACATATCCCACCGGTTCCACATAATTTGTGCTTTGTGGCAGAGATTTTGAATTCTGCTGTAGAAAAGGGACAAAGTCCAATTTTTGGGCTGTTTTCGGTATAGAAATGAAAAATTTTGGGCAGAATGGAACTGAAACCCCCAAAAGGCACAACTGCAGCATGAGGGTAAGTTCCATACCGAATTTGAAGTTTCTAAGTGGCATAGTTTTTGAGTTCTGTCCCGGAAACAAGACAAAGTCCAATTTTAGGGCTGTTTTTGGTGAAAATTTCCGAAATTATGGGCAGCGTGGAACTGAAACCCCCAAAAGGCACAACTACGCCATAAGAGTAAGTTCCATAGCAAATTTGAAGTTTGTAAGTGGTATATTTTTTTAGTTCTGCTCCGGAAATGAAAATGATTACGGATGGACGGACGGATAAATTTTGGGCACCATGATTTCAAAATGCCCAAAAGGCACGATGGGATCACTAGAATAACACGCGTACAAAATATGAAGTTTGTAAGTGGCAGAGTTTTTGAATTCTGCTCTAGAAAAGGGACAAAGTCCAATTTTTGGGCTGTTTTTGGTGTAGAAATCAAAAATTTTGGGCAGAATGGAACTGAAACCCCCAAAAGATTTTTTAATCTGCGCATGTGCGACTTTTGGAGGGAAAGCAGCATCAGAAGAAGAAGACGATAATATAAACCAAGATTTTCCAGATATCAGTTTATTTAAGTGCATGTAAACGCCTGCAATCAGATTGTAGCCATTTTCGGACTATTCCCAGTTACCGGATTATGATGTGCATGTAAACGTACTCAGCGACCACAGCCATGGGGCAGTGATGGTTTCGTCTGCAGACACTCACGTGTTTTGGCTGTCGCCGAGGTGACAGGGCCCTCGATGTCCACGAAGATGGGGTTGATTGTGACAGTGTAGACGGTTCCTGCGTGAAGACCCTGAATCATGTAATAACTGTAGGCCTCGTCCAAGTTCACATTTTCAATGTGTCCATCTGTGAAAGAAGCAATACATTATTCATAAAGAAAGTCAGGGCATTCTGTTTAATAGTGACTTAGATATGAATGTTTGGAGTTTTCGTATGAAACTTCAAGTATTTCCATGGTCAATCGTTTGAGGAGGATGATGTCAAAATATTTCAATTTGACCAAACGTCAGGTAAAACACCGTGGTAGTCAAGATCTTCAAAAAGTATTCTCTCAGAAGTGGTGGCAGAATTATCAACTCTTTTCTCTTCTAATTGCATTTTCTTTCAATTAATGTTAATTAAATAATTTTTTTTTTTTCGTAAATCATCTGCTTGAATCTTTAAAAAAAGAATGTAATAACGCTTGCAAACACTACCACTTACTATTTCAGTTTTACTAGTTTAAAATGTCTTTGCGGATGCTCAAGGCCTTAATAAATCAGGCTGTCAGTCGCTGCATGTCCCCGGTAGCTACCTGAAGAGGACCAGGTGAGCCGGTACCCGGTGGCGCCCTTCACTGTCGGCCATCGGGCCTGCACGGTGTCGGTGGTGGAATTCTGAAGCAGGATCTCTTTTACCGGAACCAGTTTGACTGCAGCACACAGATCAAACCGACATTAATACAGAGAGCACACAGCGAGGCTAACAGATATCAAGTCACCATCTATGATAGGTTTTCAACAGCTTTGATTTTGATATCTTATATCATTCAGCAACAATAGCTGCATTTAGCGCTCCTTGGGTAAATTGTGACACACAAACAACAGCCAAGTCAATTCAGGTTTTAACTGTGATACAAGGACAGCAGAACCAAATGAGCCCATGCATAAAAGGGCCAATGCTGTGAATTTTCCCTTCAAGTTATAATATTCTCACAAAACCTAAAGGAATGTTTATAAACTTTCCGCAAAAAAAGCTCTTTTTAAAAAATCTTTAAGTTTTAGGCCAGTCATTCTCTAACAGCTGAATAAAAGGCTGTTTAGAGTGGTTGCCATCTCTGTAATAATGAGCTTTGCTCTAATTGGCCAGATAAAAGAGCTAGACGCTAGAAAGTAAAATTAAGCGCTATAAGGGAGAGAGAGGTGGTGGAGGTCAACAGAGGCTGTGGGAGGGAGCAGGGGAGACCGACCGAGCTGCTAAGAGTGATCAATGCAGAGGAAGTCTGTTTGTGAGGTAAAAGCGCAGCGGAAGTTTTAGCTTAGCACTGATGACGGAGAGGGAGGTCTAATGGCCACACTGGGAGGCCTTAGATTAAATATGCACAATTTAACAGAGACAGCCATCGGCCAAGTTAGCATGGGTTTCAGCTTCGACATGCTGACGAAAGCCAAATCAGCAGGTTTAACTGTGACACAAGGACACATTCAAATTAAGCATTCTGACTTTACAACACAACAGCAAAACCAGTCCTAAAAGTTTTACTGTGAGCACAGAGACAACAGACAAATTAACACATTGCCTGCATTCACTGTAACACACGGGCAATACTGAAATTAGCACATTTTACGCTTCCAGCTTAGCACATTTAAAAAGTAGCAAAATAACACTGAATGCAAAATAAGCAAATGTTAGAATGGCTATACGGCGTATAATTCCTCATTTAAGTGACGCTGAAAACAATAAGAAACAGTGAGATCAACATGATCATCTCACACACCAACGCAAAAGTATATTTTTAAAGGGCTATACAAAGCAGTTAGGTATAACATCATACAGTCGTATTTCAGTTCACCAGACATTAAAGTATATGATCATTGATTTATCTTCTCAGTCAGACGAGATCACATCTGAGCACACGCCGGGGAGATAACTGCATCTATTTTAATTATATTCTGCCACCTTGTGGGCAGATATAGATACAACATGAATTAATATGATTCAGAATGATGCGTATTCAAAGTATAATCCTTATTTCAGTGAGTTCCCATACAAAATGCTAACATGACAAAATACATGAAATGTGTATCATTAACATATTAATGAATTAACAGATGAGAGTTGGCTGTTTGAAACCAGTGACAGAGGTAGAAACAGCCGTGGTCAGAGAGTAGAAGTCCTCCAATGCACGTTTTTTACTAATTAACTCAACCAGCAAATTTCAGTAAAAATTCTACCTGTCGAGTGAGGCACTGGGCTAATTAGAATGATCCAGGTAACAGGATCATTCTAATTAGCTGAGCCTGAATTCAATAAGCCGCTGCCCAGTAGTAGTAAAACAGAGCCCATGTGCAGAACAAGTGGCACAGAGTACTGGTCTGTGTTTGTCTTAAAAACTGATGAGGGACTCGCCTGTTTTGCCCACTATAGATACAGGCTCACTGGGACCCTGTGGATATACAGCATAGATGTTGATGGTGTACTTTTTGTCCTCCTCCAGATTTTCAATCAAGTGGGAGGAGACATCACCGCCCAACACCTGCTCGTATGTCAACCCGGGTCTGCTGGCTGCAGAAAGAGAGAGTCACAGCAATCAATTATGAATCACAACACTCAACCATCAACTTAGAATCACACCATCACTGCTATCAACAGTGAATCACAGCTATGAACTATGAATCACAATATCACTACTATCAACTATGAGTCACAACTATAAACTATTGATCAGAACGTAACTGCAATGGACTATGAATCGAAACTATGAACTATGAATCACACCATCACTGCCATCAACCATGTGTCACAACTGTGAACTATGAATCACAACGTCGCTGCTATCAACTATGAATCACAACATCACTACAATCAACTATGAGTCACAACTATCAACTGTTGATCACAACGTAACTGCAATGAACTATGAATCAGAGCATCATCATTTTGAATTCTGCATCACAAAATCATAACTATTTACCATAAATCATGACAAAAAAACTGATATTTTTATTATCAAACATTATCATCACAACTGAAACCATTATAACCCAAAACATAACTCCGGGTGAAATGAATCACTGCACCAAAATTAAGAACTATGAGTCACAATATCATAACGACTATGAATCAAATCATTACTATAAACAAGAATCACAACGTCGCATCTATTAACTATAAATCATAATATTAGTCTTATCAAGTGTTTTAGTCTTGCATTGAGACTTCAGAATGTATTGAGAATCACATTTCTGGTATTACTTGACTTACATTAAATAAGGAGGAAATGTTTCCAATAGGGGGCGGTCAGCATTTTTGCTTATTTTTCCAGAAGTTTGTTGGGTAATAAAATTTCTCTTGTCAAGGAAAAAAGCATCCAGAAATAAGCTCATATTCTCTCTTTAAATTCCCCAACAAGCTTTTTTCTATAACTTTAAAACTGTAAAAAAACAAAATCAACCTTATATTTAGTGTGACTGCACTTTGCTTAAAAATTAAAGACATTTCCTGTTGTAATATGCAGTAGTTTCATAACATGATTGGCTTCTTTTTGATCCACGCAGAGAGGAAAACTTGCCACTGTTCTCCTGCAGAATAACCGTCTCACTTGGGTCTACCCCTCCGAGTAACTACAGACAGCCATCATGATGTTGACATCAGAGCTTTATCAGGACTATATTATCTACAACTGTTTTTACTGAAATACAAACGTGTATTAATAAAACTTTTTTTTATTTACATTCAGAAATTCAGATATACGTTTTAACTTCAGAAAAATAAACGTGGAAAACAAAAGTAAACATCTAAAGTCAGACTTAAATTCTTTTCTAAATGTAGGGTGGCTCAGACTTGTGCACGGTGCTGTGTATTGAACAGAGATACAGTGAACGCTGCTGAATGGTAGTTCTGAAATCCCGATAATCTCCAACTTACAGCGAGGGATATAAATTTTGTATCCATTAATTCTCTGTATCGGCGCAGTCCATGCCACACGCAGGCTAAAGAGACCTTCCTCAGTCACTCGGAAATTGGCAACAGGAGGCACGGGAGCTGCAATGAGCATACACAAGAACACACACACACACACAAGAACACACACACACACCACATCACATCACATCAAAGAGGAGAGACAAGATGATTCGGCTATGCATTTGTGTGGCAGACTGTGAGAATATACGGCATATCATGTACATATGTTTGGATGCAGGAGTGTGTTTTTTTGCGAGCGAGAGAATTTTTTGAGGCAGCGTGAGCGCTTGCATTCGAGTCTGCTTGGGATTATGAGCGTGTTTTTGCATTTGCATATGAGTGGGGGAGTCTCTATCTATGCTCGTGTGCATGCATGTTTCCATTTGTATATGTTCAATATGTGCATTTATCTTTGCATTTGTATTCATATGTGCATGTATGTGTGTGTTTCCATGTGTGCATATATGTGTCGGCATGTATGTTTGCGCGTTTGCTTGTGCGTATCTGGGCTGGTATAGCTATACTTGTGAAAATCAACTCTTGAGAAACCGCATGTTGTGAGGACATTTGGGGTTGTGAGGACATTTATGGTCGTCCACGCAGAGAATTACATCGGATTGCGGCTAATAGGTTTAAGTTAGGGTTACAGTTACAGTTAGGGTCAGGGTTAAACTTAATTTGGTTATGGTTAGGATTTGGGAAAGGCAGCACAAAATGAATGCTAGTCATACAAACATGTGCGTCTTTGTGTGTGCAGAAGGGAGGGATACACACTTGTACTTGCAGTAATTGTAGCCGAGTCCCCTATGAGGTCAGGGTAGATGGCGTAGGCTGTGAAGGTGTAATCTGTACTGGGCGTCAGGTCCTTCACCACCACTGAACTCACATCCCCCTTCAGGTCAATCTGTCACAACAGACACAAGAGAAGGAACAGAGGTCAAAGGTCAGCTTCCTGCCTCCCTCACAGACATGCAGGAAATTGTCTACCTCTTAGACATAAACAGCATATCTCTTTGTGATCGAATAATTTTGTCTAAATTTTGTTGTGCACATAGCAAAATCCCGGTCAACATTAGTCGATTTGAGAAAGATGATAAATTAAGATACTGTACTTTGTGTAAGTGAGGTGATATAGGAGATGAGATGCATTATATTTAAGTCTGCTCAAATTTTAATTCTGAACAAGTAAATTTATTAAAAAATGGTACTACTCAAGACCTAATGTAACTAAATCTGGGAAACTCTTTCAGACTGAAAATTTTAGTGAATTATCCAACTTGGTCAAATTCATAAAAATGATCTTATCAAAATTCTGATCTCTTTAGGCCTATGTCCTCTAAATTACATAATGTATCACTGTGTAATTGTCTCTTGTATTGTTTATGTTGCTGGTAGTTTTATGTTGAAATGTTGAAACATCGATTTAAGATTAGCTCTTGTAAAAGTTTTACTATGTTGGTAAACTAGTCCCGCCCTCTACTGCCATTTATTGTTATTTTTAAAAATTAATCCTTGTGTAGTTTTGTAGTTCGTAAGAGTCAAAAAATTCAAATTCATTCATTCATCCAAATTCAGGAAATTAGAGAAGGACGCACCTCATGCTGAGGAATTATAGATTCTCAAAAGACATTCACTAAGGACATTCGAATAAGACAACCTTAGAGAATAACTGCATTTATCCGCTACCTCGCTGCCACTGGCCTTGATGATATTACATTTAAACAGTGAACTCTGACTGTACTCTGAGTGTGCGCTGACTGTACTCTGGTCGCAGGCCTGAGTCACATGATTCACACAATAAATAGCACTGCACTCCCTCACCTACACAGACCCAAATATCGACACACACCCATACATTCTTCCTCAAGCACACACTTCCACGACTGAGCGCACAAACACTCACACACAAACATACACACGCGCACACACACCCCCATGCACACAAACGTACACACATACACTCTCTCACACAAGCACACACATACACACACAAACAGAGATACTCACGCACACACTCATGCGGATACACACATATGTGCACATACACAAACATAAGAGCACACACTCACACACGTCTATTCACGCGCGCACACACATATACTCACTCACACACAAACACATACACATGCACTCACACGCCTGCACAAACTCACACACACACACACACACACACACACACACACACAGAAACAGCAGTGGCTCTATGCCAAGTTTGGAGGCAGCTCCAGTGACATCAGTCCTTCCTGTAATTACTGTGCCAGCCTGAATTTGTCTCTCAGACTCCAAACTTAATGAAAACCCACCATATGGTTCAGAAGAGAGCAGACTGGCCGCGAGGCCAGAGCTGACGCAGAACCACCATATAGATTTCCGAAATGGTGGGGGGAGGGGTGAGGTGGGCACGCCATCCACATTGGACGGCTTTCTTTACCTCCTTCAAGGGTGGGTGCCAAACTGCAACAGTCAACCTTAGAAAATCTGCCCTGAGCCACTGTTTTCCATCCCTGCTCCTGCCCTGCGCAGTTTATGGGTGTATCTCAAAGCATAGGCTGAATCCGTCGAAGGCTGCATTTTCAGGGGTCGTCACTTATTTCTGTCCGACAAACTGACAAGATTCGGTAAGGTAAGGGACAAGGTTAGGTTTGGGGCCAGGTTTTGGGTCAGGGGTCAGAGTTAAGGTTAGGGTTCGGGAAACCAGAGACGACTCGCTTCAACCAAAGCTGTTTAATGGAGATGAAATTATGTCATGTCAGCGTGGCGGATGGAAGTAAGTGACGACCCCTAAAAATTCAGCCTTCTAAGGATGCAGCTTACGCTTTGAGATGCAACCTATATGTCTCCTTAATCTGACACACTCAGTTCAGCTTATCAAGAGTGAATCTAACAAGCTGATCAGCTGAATCAGGTTTGTTAAATCAGGGAGAAATCCAAAACATGCAGGGTAGGGTTACTCCTGGAACAGGGTCGGGAAACACTATGTGCACAATCAAATACTAGACTGATTTTTGTCAATGGTGAGAAGCCGTGATATTGTCGATCTGCGAATCAACACCTTTTAGGCCCTAAAAGTCTGCAGCGAGGTCCAAGAGTATTTCAATATTGAAGCATTTTAAAAGGGGTGTTCTTAACTTACTGTGCAGTTTGCTCAATTAAAATTTAAATGCCCTAAAATGGAAGCTGGTGGCTGATTAAACGTCATTTAATTTCCACCCGTGTGACAGAAACTGTGTGGGAATCGCCGTCATTTAAAACGTGGCCGCTGTCCAAATACTTAGGGGCTCACTGAGCGTATATTGAATTTTACACACCAGCTCGGGCACCGACACTCTGCATTCGGCGGCTGTGCCGTTACCCAACTTGTCATTTTGTCCGCCATCTGCTACCTGCCAATACTGCTGCATTCGCACCGGCCCTAATGAGCCAGGGCACGCCGCGCCAGTCAGGCCTGTTCAAACCCCTCACTGGAGATGCAACCGAGCCCCTCAGGGGGCAGGCGTACTGGATTGTGCACACCTACACATTCAGACAGCGCCGAGGCACACGGCTTCCCTGGAGATGAGTCGCGGAGAGCACGGAGGACAGCGGCAGGGCAGGTACTGCTCATCATCACCTCATTACTGCTCATCAGGCTGAAGCAGCCAGAGCGACAAGCCAAGGTCATTCTCCCGATTTTCCACTGCGCCCCTGCAGCCGGGACTGCATACAGCCTTCACTGCAGCGGCTCGACCCTGCTGAGTCACGGCAGGACTGCAAACAGCCTTCATTGCAGCAGCTCGACCCCGATGAGTCACGGCAGGACTGCATACAGCCTTCACTGCAGCGGCTCGACCCTGCTGAGTCACGGCAGGACTGCATACAGCCTTCACTGCAGCGGCTCGACCCTACTGAGTCACGGCAGGACTGCATACAGCCTTCACTGCAGCGGCCCGACCCTGCTGAGTCACGGCAGGACTGCAAACAGCCTTCATTGCAGCAGCTCGACCTCGCTGAGTCACGGCAGGACTGCATACAGCCTTCACTGCAGCGGCTCGACCCTGCTGAGTCACGGCAGGACTGCAAACAGCCTTCATTTCAGCAGCCCAACCCTGCTGAGTCATGGCAGGACTGCATACAGCCTTCACTGCAGCGGCCCAACCCTGCTGAGTCACGGCAGGACTGCATAAAGCCTTCACTGCAGCGGCTCAACCCTGCTGAGTCATGGCAGAACTGCATACAGCCTTTACTGCAGTGGCCCAACCCTGCTGAGTCACGGCAGGACTGCATACAGCCTTCACTGCAGCGACCCAACCCTGCTGAGTCACTGCTGGACTGCATACAGCCTCCACTGCAGCGGCCCGACCCTGCTGAGTCACGGCAGGACTGCATACAGCCTCAACTGCAGCGGCCCAACCCTGCTGAGTCACTGCAGGACTGCATACAGCCTTCACTGCAGTGGCCCGACCCTGCTGAGGCACGACAGGACTGCATAAAGCCTTCACTGCAGTGGCCCGACCCTGCTGAGTCACGGCAGGACTGCATACAGCCTTCACTGCAGCGGCCCGACCCTGCTGAGTCACAGCAGGACTGCATACAGCCTTCACTGCAGCGGCCCGACCCTGCTGAGTCACAGCAGGTACAGCCTTCACTGCAGCGGCCCGACCCTGCTGAGGCACGACAGGACTGCATAAAGCCTTCACTGCAGTGGCCCGACCCTGCTGAGTCACGGCAGGACTGCATACAGCCTTCACTGCAGCGGCCCGACCCTGCTGAGTCACAGCAGGACTGCATACAGCCTTCACTGCAGCGGCCCGACCCTGCTGAGTCACAGCAGGTACAGCCTTCACTGCAGCGGCCCGACCCTGCTGAGTCACTGCAGGACTGCATACAGCCTTCACTGCAGCGGCCCGACCCCGCTGAGTCACGGCAGGACTGCATAAAGCCTTCACTGCAGCAGCCCGACCCTGCTGAGTCACGGCAGGACTGTATACAGCCTCCACTGCAGCGGCCCGACCCCGCTGAGTCACGGCAGGACTGCATACAGCCTTCACTGCAGCGGCCCGACCCTGATGAGTCACGGCAGGACGGCATACAGCCTTCATTGCAGCGGCCCGACCCTGCTGAGTCACGGCAGGACTGCATACAGCCTTCACTGCGGCGGCCTGACCCTGATGAGTCACGACATGACGGCATACAGCCTTCATTGCAGCGGCCCGACCCTGCTGAGTCACGGCAGGACTGCATACAGCCTTCACTGCAGCGGCCGGACCCTGCTGAGTCACGGCAGGACTGCATACAGCCTCCACTGCAGCGGCCCGACCCTGCTGAGTCATGGCAGGACTGCATACAGCCTTCAATGCAGCGGCCCGACCCTGCTGAGTCACGGCAGGACAGCATACAGCCTTCACTGCAGCGGCCCAACCCCGCTGAGTCACGGCAGGACTGCATAAAGCCTTCACTGCAGCAGCCCGACCCTGCTGAGTCACGGCAGGACTGTATACAGCCTCCACTGCAGCGGCCCGACCCCGCTGAGTCACGGCAGGACTGCATACAGCCTTCACTGCAGCGGCCCGACCCTGATGAGTCACGGCAGGACGGCATACAGCCTTCATTGCAGCGGCCCGACCCTGCTGAGTCACGGCAGGACTGCATACAGCCTTAACTGCGGCGGCCTGACCCTGATGAGTCACGACATGACGGCATACAGCCTTCATTGCAGCGGCCCGACCCTGCTGAGTCACGGCAGGACTGCATACAGCCTTCACTGCAGCGGCCGGACCCTGCTGAGTCACGGCAGGACTGCATACAGCCTCCACTGCAGCGGCCCGACCCTGCTGAGTCATGGCAGGACTGCATACAGCCTTCAATGCAGCGGCCCGACCCTGCTGAGTCACGGCAGGACAGCATACAGCCTTCACTGCGGCGGCCCGACCCTGCTGAGTCACGGCAGGAGTGCATACAGCCTCCACTGCAGCGGCTCGACCCTGCTGAGTCACGGCAGGAGTGCATACAGCCTCCACTGCAGCGGCCCGACCCTGCTGAGTCACGGCAGGACTGCATACAGCCTCCACTGCAGCGGCCCGACCCTGCTGAGTCACGGCAGGACAGCATACAGCCTTCACTGCGGCGGCCCGACCCTGCTGAGTCACGGCAGGACAGCATACAGCCTTCACTGCGGCGGCCCGACCCTGCTGAGTCACGGCAGGAGTGCATACAGCCTCCACTGCAGCGGCCCGACCCAGCTGAGTCACGGCAGGTGGCCAGAGCTGACACAGATGCCATCATGGGAGGCCGTCCAGTATAGCTCTCCAGGTTAGGCAGCAGAGGCAGGAACAGGGGGCTTACATGACCAGGAGTCTTCTTGATGAAAATTTGCAATAGAAAGAACTACTTGCAATACCTGTGCTCTGCAGGGGGTTGATTGTGATCAATAATCCCAACAAAAAGTGATGTCACCTGTCGTTATGGCAATGAAAGGCAAAAAGAAACAGAAAAAATGGCCCAAATTTCAGTAGAGGGGTGAGTTATTTTGATCTCACATGGCACAGGACAGAGGCAGGCTTGTCTGGAACATATATTCCAGAAGGCGCCGGGATCCACTGGGCGGTTTGGGAGGAGATACGTTGCAAAGGCCGGCCAAACAGAATTAATATATTGATAGGTAAACTGAACTGCATGGAATTTTCATCAGGGTTAAAGTGGAATTTTTCATTGGTGCATACCCTTATTATTTTTACTTGTTTTCTAATGTCATATTTGTCTTTACACATCCAAAGTCTGCAAAGGATTTGGCACGCACAACATTTATGTGCCAACACGCCGTTTATAGATGAGACCCTTGATATGTATGTTGGGGTATTGAATACTACCTAATTTTACATACATTTTGCATTAGCTACATTTTTTTGGAGTGAAAACGGTGGGCATCGTTGCACTGAAAGCCCCGCTCTCGCATTATCTCAGGTCATGTGATTTCATGCTATGCTCTGCTATGCTGTATTATCTAGTTTCATGTCATGTGATGTCATGTCATGTTATGTCATGTCATGTTAGGCTAGGTTCTGTTATAATCTAATATCTAATTTTAAGTTGTATTTTGTTGTGCGACAATTAGTTTAGTAACCGTCAAGGATTCTCATCGTACCATCAGCTTTCTAGGAGAGCAGGTATTTAGTGAAACATTTCCCCGATGTTTTACTCCACTTTTCAGAGTTTGTTTCATAGAATTCAAATGAACTGGAGCAGTTTGTTTGTTTTATTGAGGGCCATCAGTAGTTGGCTCTAGGAAAGTTAGCAATATCAACAGGGCTGGAGTGGAATATCAGCAGACCACAAACAAATCGTAACACCTCTGAGGAAACAAAACATTCCACCCCCGTCACCAAATTCATATTTCACCGGACGCATCGCTGAAATGACAGGAATGTGCAAATCAATGTGAGCCAGCTATCAAGGGCTAAAGTGATTATCTGACGGGCTGTAAATGTCCATTGTGTTTTGCAGCAGACAATACTCTATCCAGCTTGTGTTCTTCTGAAGTTATATTTCATTGGCGGAGCAAAAAATGAGCAAAATATTAGATTAAATTGTGCCCGCAATGTCAGTTATTCATTATTTTTACACTCATCGTTTATCAAACTGTTGTATAATTTCAATATCATACCCAAGGTGGTGATGTTATACTAAGTATAGTAACAGCTATAATTATCAGCAGCTCTCAGCCCTCAACCTAGAGCCCACCATCAAATCACAGCCATGATGATATTTAGCATAACGGCAATCCTTGTGTGACATCACTTCATTAGCATTCCACCATCATTTGGCCAGCCAACACGCTCTAAAAGCCTGGTGATTGATACTTAGGCTTACCTGTCTCTCCTCGGCTGAGAGCAGATATCCCTTGGGAGAGATGGGCGTGACCAGCACCCGGTAACCCGTCACATCCCCAGTGGCGGGAGTCCAAGTGAGACGCAAGGAGCTGTACCCCAGCTCACTGACCACAATGTCCTTTGGCCCAATAACCCGCTGGGGTGCTGCAAGCAGGCCAACACACAATGAGTGATGGTAATGTGTGGCTGCTTATAGCAATGATACGCATACTATATCCAGGCATATCAGGCACACATTAGAGGTCATTGTTTTAGATTTTTTCCACGTATGTTTTTGCCCGGGATGAGTAAAGGTTTAGGGGAGGATATGGAGGATTTGTTAAACCCTTAAAGTGCTTAATTTTTACTCACCCCATCCCTCCAAAAGTTATTCAGTATTTAGCTGACAAAGGCATTTCAGAGGGACTCGGGTACCGGTGGACCCCTTTGAAGGTCATTGCCAACAAATTTGCCAGCTAAAATCCACAACATTGTGAAGGCTGAAATCCGAAGTTTTGCCTCATTTTGTCAATACATTTTGTGCATTTTGTGCCTTGTGTGACAATAGCAGTGATTAGTACTTTAAGAGTTAATATGTGTACACTTCATGTTATTAGGTAATCTCCGCTTTGTAAAACAGGGCCCTTGTGTTGGTGTGTGATTGGTGGATGGTATTGGAGTTTTTCTGTCTACTTGTAATCGGCGGACAGCTTCGGAGACCTCAAACAGTCAGTGCCTTAAGCAAATTATTAGCTTATTTTTCAGGCAATGTTCCAGTTTCGAGAGTTTGGGGTTTCATATTTATCTAGCTAACTCTGTAATCCTGATTTGTGAAACCGGGCTCGAGTGTCAGAGCATGATTGATGATCTGTACCCATCCACGCTTACCAGGTTCGTGCATTTTGACGGGGCGGGGCGGCTCGGAGGCGGTGAAACACACACGGCGGGAGATTTTCGGCAGCAGGTTCTCCAGGTAGGCAAAATCAGGGGTTAGTAGCAGGTGCTCCTCGAAGGGCTCTGTCACAATCCTCCTCAACTCTGATTGGTCCGCCTCTCTGACCCCTGCGTCAGAAACCAGCACCTCAGTTCACTCAGCGAGGACATACATCGCTCCTGTTCCCCCGTTAGCAGTGATTCAGAGTTTGAGCTCTTAAGCGATAAGTATCAAGCTCAGCAAATAGGAATCCACGAGCACCTGACGCACAGCTTAACCACAGAGACAGCGTCATGATGAGAGTGACTGATGAGGCTGGGAGCTCCGTGTCAAACGATACCGCATTTCCGCCGAGCCACAGACGCGCCGCGCGGTTCAAGCAGACAAGATTTACGACAAGTTCTTGAGGGGCTGATTAATAACAAGCCGGACTCCAGTGTCAAAAATGCGGCGGAAAAAAAAAACCGTGATGAAAAATTACTGCAATTAAACAGCCAATGGCTAATGAGCTGTAATTATTTCAGCTCTCTAGGACTAAAGAATGAGGGATGCAGTATCTTACCCATGCACATGCAGTACACAAATGCACGCACTGACAGAAATATAAGTATATAATCTATATGTGCATGCATACATGCAGTTACGGGGGTGGGTTAAATATTGAAAACACCCCTAAAAAGCTTCGAAGTATCTAAACCGCAATTGCAAAAGCATCTGCACAGGTTATTCCTGTTAAGTTGCAATTAGATTAGAATTAGAAGCATGCATCTGTTTACAAAAGGTCTAATAACCAGAGGTTTTCAACTTAAGTCTCCAAAACACGATGACCATACTAACCGGGTTCCAATGGGGCCAATAGAACCACAATAGTGCCCATTTTACCCATTGCATCGTAACTGTAAAAATCATCCCATAATTAAAGCAATCCATATCTGAAATAGTCTAACAAATAGCTCCAGAAAGCTGATATCTCAATGTTTCAAAGCTGGTTACGTCAGTGTTTCTGATGATTTGACCCCCATTTATGGAAACAAACCCAGACATATGCACTAGTATATGCACACATTCTGATAACAGAAACAAACACACTTGCGGTTATTGGGGTGAACTCACAAGCTCAGTGGGATGTGTCCAAACTCTACGCACAAACATGCATGCCAGCAGGTATGCTAACATGCTAATAGGGATTTACAGTAGGCTAGGCACAACTGCCAACATAATAACTGGGATGTACGCTAATATGCTAACTAAGATATAGATATAGTACAAGCAAACAGTGATGTGTGGGGATGTACAATATGCTGGCTACTTGTGCTAACATGCTGGCTGGGTGGTTTAGCATGTAGGCCTAGGCCCAGATATGCTAATATGCTAACTGGGTTGTACAGAATAAAGCTGGGATATACAGTATGCATTTTGTCTCCCTAAGATTTCATTCAGCCTTGTTCAAAATGCCTGTTTGAGGACTGAGTGCAGAAAAACAAGAACATACCCACTGCATACAGGGAGATTCCACTGTCCATCACTGCCTGAGCGGGTCCAGCAATCAGATCAGATGACCTCCCGTCAGTAATCAATATAGCGATCTGACAATGCACAACAGCATAACAGTGACACAAAGTTGGTGACTCCTTTAGCAAATTCATGATTGATAACACCCAGATTTATAGTTTTATAGGGTATGTATTTACACACAGTGTGAAGTTTGATATTTAAACAAGATTTTCAGGTCAAGCATACTGGTATATGATAGAACTGCTTGGTTGAAACTTGATGCCACAACCTTTGAATCACATGCCCAGATCTCTGACTGCAATATTCAGCATAGACAGAAAATAAAAAGTAATGAAAAGATACACACACTGCATATTTCTAAGCGACTAAATGAATTTCATTATTTCCCTAAAAGAGTGAAATAATGTTTTTTTCTGTTTTCTTTTTCAACTTTCTGGCAAAACTTCCCCTGTGAGACCCATTTGTGCTGCCTGAGCTCAATTGCGATTAAAAATAATGTGAATGTACAGAGTTCATTTCAGATATGAACATATTTTTCTTCCGAAGGGATAGGAATAATGTTAAAGATCTCCAGCTGTCATGATATATTCTGAGTACTTTCATTCCACACAGGCAGCCAGTGAATTTGAAGGTTTTCGTAGCAATACACAGAGTGCATTACTATGGTCTGAATACCAACTGTACTTCATTTTCAATCGGTCTGACATCAGTGAAATTCAATATAAAAAGCAATTCTCCCTTTCCACATCTCAGTAACTCATCGGCTCCCCAATGCACCGCTGAAGGGATGGTAAGAATCTAAATTAGTCACAGAAATCGGCCCCTATCTAGTTTGACCAGCAGAGGGCAGTGTGGTATTTCATGACTGCTCAGCATCATGATTCAGTCAGACAGTTTGATGTCAGGGCCTTGGCCACGACTTTATTAATACAACAAAGTTGAGTCCAACTCTGCCGCAGAACGCAGGGCTATCAGGAGCAGTGCAGTTCAGCTCTTCTGTTTTCACTTTTCCATCCAATCTTTCATTTTTCCAAGAGTACATCCACTTGGAATGGATCAATCATTTTAAAAAACATGATGCGACAATATTCCAAAAATGATAATACAACGTGCAAAAGAAGAAAGCGATGCAAAATTATATGATAATTAAAAGCAAAGAAGCTAAAAGCAGAGAAGCTCTCGTGACGATAACGAGCATCACTGAGATCCCATCACAATAAAACACATGACATACTGTCAGACCATGCAGATAATGTGTTCACCTCGCTGTGGACTTCTTGAGTATACATATGTTCGACCAGTATTGCAACAGGGTGTCATGCTCTCCCATAGGGAATAGTACAACCCTTCTACAGACTTTCTTGTTTTTCTATAACAGGGTGCACAGCTGTTATATAGGAGGCAGTCCTGCCCTTCTACTCATAATGGTACATCTCTTTTATATGATATGGTACTGCGCAATGAGCAAATAAGTCTCAGCTTCATATAGAATAAAGTCCCTCTGATGTACTGTGGATTGCCCATTTATGATTAACAGTAAAGTCCTCCTATAATGGACAGTCCTCACCTTGTTTCATAATGATACATCCCTTTCGATGGGGAACGGCACCGGTTCTACAAATGAAGTCCTGCATTTATATTGAGAACAGTCCTTCTGCTCAATGGCGCTGCAGCCATTTTCTACAGTACAGTCCAGCTCCTACACAGGGCACAGTCCTCTACAGCTGCATACCTTGGGAGCCTCGTCTCGAACGATTGCGGAGCTAAAGACTGACTCCACCAGGAACTCCAGCGCCTCTCCGGTCTTGCTGCTGCCTCCCTCGTAGGGCATGTCCCGCACGGCCCGCAGGATCTCCTCCAGGGTGGTGTAGTCCGTCAGTGCAATCCTCATCCTCAGAAAGGGCACGGGGGGGAAAGAGAGGCGTCAGGCTCAGCCAATGAAGAGCCAGAGAACTGTGAACATCCCCCTGAGGCAGGTGGCTTCATGACCCCCATCACAGTCTCAGGTGCTTTGTAATACCTACAGATTTTCTTCTGTTGAGTTTAACTGTTTTACATTATTCATAATTTACAAAAATGTATGAACAAATCCTCATTTATTAATGAATGATCCAATTGCAATTATTTCAATGGAAATTCTCAACAAGAACAAACAAATGTAGCGCTGTCAAACCCTCAGCAAGTACACTGTAAAAAATAAAAGATAGAAATACTAGGTATAATGAATATACTTATTTTAAGACTTAAAACACTTATTACTATCACCATTTTTCTTAGTAAGACAAAAAATTTGTTCATGATTTGAGATAATTTTGACTAGCTTGCCAATGGAATAAGTCAATTTTCACTTGCCAAGCAAATAGTAACTTTTACTATTTCCGCAAAAAGTGAAAATGTTTTACTGATTTTAACTAACTATTTGCTTGATAAGTGAAATTTTCTTTTTCCATTGGCAAGCTAGTCAAAATTACTTCAAATCATGGGCAATTTTTTTGTCTTACAAAGAAAAATGGTGATAGAAATAAGTTCTTTAAGTCTTACTAGGTGAGATAAATTTACTTGTTGTATTTTCATCTTTCATTTTTTGCAGTGTATTGTCAGACTGCTAATATCTGCATAACCCTGAAGTTATCCCATTCAATAGTAAGTGCTTTCCTGGTTTTGAAGGACCCAGCATCCTCCTCTGAACAGTGGTCATCTTCTCTCAAAATGGTCTCACCCGGGCAACACTAATACTACAGTCAAATTATAAGCTGTTTTTATGACCCCTGACACCAAAAAATATACCCAGTATCTTACCTGGGGACATCGCTGTACACTGTCACTCCAAAGCGGATGCCCTCTTCTCCGATGGCAGTGTCTTGGAAAGATTTGATGACGTCACTGATGAACTCCTTCACATGCTGGAAGTTGACCGGGCCCATACTCCAGGATTCATCCACCAGGAACACGATGTCTGCGGCAACGGCGCTATGGCATTCTGAGAGGGACAAAAATCTACAGTCAAGCTTAACACTTTGAACCCTGTATTATACTGTATATAAAGGGGTTGTGACCTCTACCTAATGCGAAACACAGCTTACTATGATGAGGAAGAAACCTGATTGTAAACAAGGTCACATGACAACCAAAAGTCATGTGATCAATGTCACGGCTTTGGAGGGCGTTTTACCAGCATTTTGGCTTGTGGCATGTTCTCAATGCAGCTGCTAACCTGGCCAAAAGGGTTCAAAGGGTTAACCCTAGAACACTATTGCTAAAATTAGTAACACCATCACTAACGCCGGGTGATTTTTCCCGATATAGTAAAATACCCAATAAAAAGTACTTGTCATCAAAATATGACAATACATGACAAATTAGAGTAGTGTTCTTTTATTTTCAACTGTGCCATGTCTAACAAAATGAAAAAAGTACCCTGAGGTAAACAAAACACCCATGCCTTCAAAGATGTCAAAGACAATGCTGAAGCTACCCAGGGACCCATAACACTGAGACAAACGCAACATAATGAAAATCACGTAAAAACGTTTGCTCGGGTGAAAATCACCCGGCGATAGTGTTCTAGGGTTGAACTCCATAGAAAATCAACTCAGCTAAATAATAATAAAATAGAATGGCCATAAAAGTCCTCTGCTGCATAAAGAAAGATTACTGACTTAGCTGAGTAACTGCAGTAAGTAAAACCCAGAGCCCTCCCTTATCTGAAACATGGGCAAAATGGGCAGCTCCAGGTTTAGAGAGCACTTATCCAGATAACGCCGTAATCCGTCTTTGTGACACACCCCCAGTAGTATTTTTTCCAAAATTATTCTGAATTGAGGCGGACTGCAGGAAGTGAAATATTAATTCCCGTGCAGCTAACAGACGTTTGTGCAGAGGAAGTCAAGTACCAATTGTTTGCCACAGAGCATTTACAATTAAACTAAAAGGCAACCAACAACTCAACACAATTTTTCAAAGCTTTGCTGTTTCCTATCTGAGAGTTTCCTCTGCAGGACGATACATTCATGCATCAACAGACAAACGTGTTAATAATATACAATATTTTGACCCCTAAAACCCTCACATAAGTTTTCTCTTAAGTAGGTTTAAAGTCAAAGTAAGCTTTTTTTTTTTTCAAAAGGACTATGTCACATGCATATTCTGTATTTGTTGGATGCAGCGCTTCACTGAGGCCATTATATTGAGGAAAATATTCAAACCCAGGACGCCATGTTTTTAAGGCCACAGCATTACACCGAATGGAAAATATCAAGATCTCGAACATCATTTAATGCACATTTGCCTATATTTCAGCAGGACATACATTTGGGATTGTTTGAAACCTTGAGATCTCTACTAAAATTTTAAATAGGCTTGAGGTGGTTTGAATAAAGCAGCTGTATTCGACGGACCCAAATATGAGTCTACAGGGTTTACGGGGTTAATGTGACAAGGAAAAACAAGAGATGCTTAAACACTCCGCTGAGCGCAATGCTACAGCTACTGCCACAGAGTACAAGCTGGAGATGGGTACGTGTTCAACTTCTTTTGCTGTCTGTGAGAAAATTACCATCGACTGAACGGAGGCCCCTGGCTCCATTCAGTCAGCCTTTCACGCACATGTCAGCATCAATTTTTACACGAGGCAGGTCATTCCTGGCACGGCTGTGTTGGCTAATCAGACTGGTACAGTAGATGGCACTCTAACATCGTTAAAGACGGAGGCTGAGCTCCCATTGGACAACCGCAGAGTGCCACAGTCAGCCGTCCTCAGTGCTTCTATGAATCTTTTGCGGAACATGAGCGAGGCAATCAGAGCGAGGGAGGCACACCATCAATATTCAGTGCGCCGAATCCCCAGCTGCTTCAGGGCACAATGCAGGGGTGAGAATCACTCTTAATTAGGAGGTATATATACTAATGCAAACATCCATGGGAATACACACACACACACACACACACACACGCACATTCATGCACATGCACATACACACACACACACACACGCACACACAAACACACACACACAAATACACACTCATCCTTGTGCTTCTCCCCTCGTGAGGACATTACATTGACTTCAATTTATTTTTTGTGTCTCTACAGCCTTACCGTAATCTTAACAACGAGCAACACGCCTAAATCAAACCATTACTCTGACTTTAACCCATCGCTAATTCTAGCCTGACCCCTGACCTGATCTAACAACTCTCAGTTTGTCTTTGTAGAGTTGAGGACACGCAATGTCCTAGGTTCCCAAAAATGCCCCCACTCTGTGACAAAAAAACAACGTTTTTTGCTTCTCGCTTTGCCCCCAAGTACAAAAACATGCAGATACACATACACTGACACATACACACACGTGCGCACTTACATGCACTCACACTTACACACACACATGTGCACTCTTTCAGATGCTCACAAACTCCTTCACTCTCTCTCTCTATTATCTGCACATGCACTCTCTCATCATTAAACTCACACACACACACACACACACACACACACACACACATACACACACACACATACTACACATATACACACACACAGACACCACACATACACGCACAGACAGACATAATACACACGTGCACACATAGACACACACAGACACCACACATACACGCACACACATGCTACACACGTGCACACATACGCACGCACAAATCTCCCCTCAGTAAATGAGCCCCACCCAGATGACGCACGGCACCAGTGCAGTAAGCGCTGGCTGATTGGCTGAATGGGGAAGGGCGGGTGGGAGAAACAGCATTGATTACACTGGTGAGCTGCGGCAGAAGGACAGTTAATGGGCTCTGATGTGATGAATGGCCTGTGTGAGTGTGAGAGGCTCTGTCCACTCCTGTCTGCCTCAGGCAGCCTGCCCGGGATCCAGCAGTACTGACATACAGCAGCAGTCCAATGCGCACTTCCCTCCTCTCATCCTTTCCCCTCTCTCTCCTGCCTCCTGATCCCTCTTCACCCTCATCTCTCACTCCTCTCTTCTCCTCTCTCCTCCCACTCTCTCAGTTCTCTCCTTCGTCTTGCACTGCTCTGCTCATTTGCCAAGTCTATACCTCCTCTTCACTCCCTGCTCATACTGTACCACACAAATCAAATCAAGGGAGGTCATGTGACTCCTCCATTTTGACCTCCCAGCAGGCTTGAACCCTTCATTCCCTGTCGAAACATTGCGACATGACGCATCCTGAATTCCCATCCAGCCAAACCCATGCTGGTTAAAACATGCAAACACAAAAATGGAGGAGGTCTACATTTTACTTCTATCCATGAGCCTGAGGACATACAGTTCAAACACATAGTATTCATGTAGCTGTGAGGTTTTACGAAATGGACCACATGCGAGAACCAGTAAAATGCAAAAAGGAGGCTTTATTTCTGAAGGGGGAAACCCCCAACAGAGCAGGCAACAGTACAGAGTCCACAGTCCAAAATCAGAATCCAATGGGAGAAATCCAGAATCGTAACCAGGGCACCAATCACAAAAATCAAGGTCAGACAAAAAAGGTTCAAAACACAAGAAGGGGGAGAATTACAGGGAGAGTGCAAAAATCAAATGTCAAGGACGGTCCAGTCAGAAAGATAATCACGATGGGTACAAGGCGAAATGAACGTGGCACAAGTAAGCATGAGAGAACGATCTGACAAACCAGTGCTGTGAAGAGACATCTAATATACGTTACAGGGAGGTCACATGATAACAGAACACAGGTGGAAGCAGTGAGACTGAAACACATTAGGAAGAACCTAATCACATGAAATTAGCAGAAGCCAAAATGCAGACAAGGATCAAGGGACAAACCTATAGACAACTAGAGCACTCGGCAACCGAGTACATGTATCCCCCGAAGACCCCCCAGTTGGGCCCAGATAGTCCCAGAGTACCCAAAATCAATAGGTGTCATGAACCTACCATAATACATATCCCTGCAAAATTTGAAAACAATCGGTGCACTTATGTGGGCTGTAGAGCGTTCACAAGAAAATCTCTGCGGACGCGGACGCGTGACGAGGCCAAATCCATAGTATCCTCCGAACTCGTTCAGGGGATACAATGACACAGCTCCGGTCAAGGAGTTCTACCGTGCACAGATACTGAGAGAAAGGAAAGCATAAGGTGTGGAGATTCCACTGAAATGCAGCAGCGAAGATTAGGGAGAGACAAGAGGCAGAGACTAGAACAGGGCGAGGGCTGAGAGCTTGTTAATCAATTACTAAGCGCAGCTATACAATACCGAGTGCTCCTTAGTAAGTTAGTCTTATATACAATGTTAGTCTTGGTTAGTAAATTAGCAAAAACAACAAACTGTTAGTATGTGTTAGTAATATAGAAAAAGCAAGGGGAAGGAAGTAAATGAGATGGGGAAGGGAGATTGAAACCCAGAAAGCATTAAATCACCCGAAGGAGTGGCACGCATTACTGGGGCTGTGAGCAAAGACAAGACCAAGGACCAGACAGGGGGAGACAAAGTGCAATGCATGGAAAAATCAAAACACGGACTGGAATAAAACTGTGGCTATAAGTAAAACATGGAAAATCAAAACTAAGACAATACATGAATGAAAAGCAACCAAATACAATACATATATCTAAAGAATGGTCAGACAAGGCAAAGATCAAAAAGCAACAAACGTGGCAAGGCAGAACCAGAATCACAACAGTAGCACCCATTAAAATGGTTGCAGGAAAGAGTTAAGGTTACTTTTTCGGAGCCAAACTTAGATAAAGTTCTTGTATAGAGTCAATCAGGGAGTTGCAATCTCATAATTCTACTTCAATTAATGAGGCTAAAAAATGATGCATTATATGAATCAGCCAAAGCTTAAATACCAGAAATGAATATTCCTGTGAGAGACTCTCAGAAGAACTCTCACTGAGGTCTCAAATTAATGAAAAATTAGGATGAATGAAGAATCTTCCAGACCCACTGGGTTCTAATTTTTTGGCGCAGCGCTGGTGGCGTAGCGTGGCCCAGCCCACGCAGTGGTAATTTCGTCCGGCACAGCCCGCGCAGTGGTAATTTCGTGAGGTGCAACACCGTGCGCAGCCTTGGGTAGACGAACGTGTGCTGAGATGGGTGTGGCGGCGTAGTAGGGGGAGGTGTCACATATTCATCAAGACGCAGTGACAATTTCGGTGGAAAAGTCTCAGCTGGAGTTGCGCAGAAAATTCGCCAGCTCCAACCTGGTTTAATTTCCGTGCAGTGGTAATTTGGCTGACTGGCGCACAGTGCGCACACGTCACGGAAATCTCACAGGCAGGTTTCCAGAATGTTAGGCACATTTCAATGCAATAAATAATTACAGGAAGCACTATTTAATGCAACTATCTGAATAATGACATAAATTATAGTATCTACATCGATTGTCCTGATTTCAGATTAAAGGTGGTTGGCACGCGTAATGGAAACTTGACCTGGCTTAATCAACGGAGTTGAATCTGAGATGCAAACTAACGACTTCACATCTTTCTCAGCCAACCACAAACTGGATATATATATATATATATATATATATATATATATATTTATATATATATATATATATAAAACATGCCTGCGTTCTATGCTCAGTAAAGCCGCTTGCACACTGGACACGAAACGAACTTTTCGCACGATTGATTACAGACAAAGTCAATGCAAAGACGCGATAGTCGGACAGGGTTTTAATATAGCTCCGTTTCCGAAAGTCATAAAAGTTCTAATTTTTCTGAGTATTCCATGAATTATTAGACGTGCGAACTTGGCCATGTTTGCGTTCAACCTTCACAAAATGCAAATCGAAAGCTATCGACTTTTCTTGGTCTTTTTAGCCTATTTGTCTGTTTTCTTCCGTTGAAGATAGACAACAGTCTTTCTTCGGTCTTTCTTTAGAAAATTTGTCAGATGGATCGAGCAGATTCACGCTTCATTTCCACACCAGAGATAAAATAGTACTTGCAGTCAGTGAGCAAATCAATTCCATGACCATTGACAGTGTGAATAAATAATCGTATGCACGATCAAGACTGTCCGACGCGAAATGCAAAATACACCATGTCCAGCTGCCAACAAAAAGTAAAAGTACTGATATGAGAACAGATTTATAATGACATAAAGAATAAAATATATCACCAACACACGGAACATCCAAAAAGATGACTGGCAAATAAATAAATCGCAGTGTTCATTGGATGTTCTGTTGTTAAAATGTTTCTTTTTATTCTATATTTCTTTATCAATCTGGTCTAATCGTCCTCTTTTTTTTTTTGTCAGACATGGAGGCATTGTACATTGTCCCATGCCAATGTCGACTCACTTTATTGAGCAGGGCTTAAACAGAAACATTGATTGAAATTCTCGGTACTCATCTTAAAGAACTGAGTCATTTTATCAAAACATTCACGTTTAATATCTAAAAGAGTCAGTAGATTTGAAGAAATTAAAAACAATAATCGACTGTCGGACACGGAGATATATTAAAACTCTGTCAGATTTTCGGACACGAGACACTGCGTTCAACGCAATCTGTCGTGCGAAAAATTTGTTTCGCGTCCAGTGTGCAAGCAGCTCAATACGCTACTATTATTGTCACTTGGGTCGTTTTTAGTGGGGGAAAGGAATACAGCCTGATTGCTATGATGTCGTACTGAGTTAAGATCACATATTGAAAATAAATGTGTAACGTATCTTGCATTGTTGTCCATGCATGTTAATCCCAAAATTTTAAGCAGCAACAGGCTGTAATAATAGGAACACGCTATCCATCATTTCTCTTCCCAATGAGCAACCGTCGTATTTTATTTCAACTTCATAAGTTTGAATGATCTGACGTAGTTTCGCTTTGAAATTCCATTCAAGTTCGCTAATGGTAATAATTTGCGAATGCCCTAGCTAGCCAGCTAACTCATATTTGTAGTGCTTCATATAGACGTAAGCAGTGCAGAAAACATGCTTGAAGCAGCAAAGTAAAATGCAACAGTAACGCATCAGGCAGATATAGAACAGATGCTTCTATATTCCAACACATTAAAGGTGAGGAGAGGAGCTCATTTGACTGGTGAAGATTTGACTCGGCTGTGTTATACCCAAACGCGCCTTCTTTGCCAGTTGCGCAGGAAGGCGGAACAGAGGCGGGACAGAGGAGTGCAATACGCCTGGACACACCCCGTTAGCGCGGCGCGCCATGCCTGCACCTGGTCTATGAATTTAGAGCCCACTGTGTTTAAAGCGCCACGCGTCTCTGCTTAGTTCTACTGATCTTGCTGCTGATTGTTCTTTCTTTATTTTAGCAGTTCATGAGATGGTGAGATGGATGCTGCAACTTTAAAACCTGAAAATAAACCATGAGCTGGGCCAACCTTAGCAGTACCACGTACTAAGACTCCATGCTGTCAAAAGCAGCAAGGTTCTATGTATACGTGTTGACAGCTTTTTACACCTCATAGGCCAGGCATTCGCCTCACTGATATTCAATAAAGCGTCTTTGTGACAGTTCTATAAGAAGCCCTACACAAATAGAACTGAACTGAACTGAACTTCTGTTTTTACAGGGGGAAAAACAATTCCATCCTCTTCTTTCACCATTCATACTGAGCTGATTTTCTCTCCCTCCATCCAAGATTTTCACTCTTTCTCCCTCTCTCCCTCCCTCTATTCTTTTGTGAGTTTTCCCCGGTTCTTAGTTCTTCCCCACAGCTCCATCCTCTCCTTTTTCTCTCCATTCATACTGAACTGCTTCCTCACCCTCCTTCTCTCTGTCCTTCCAGCCAGCTCTGTGGCTATAGGTGTTGTGATCCTGCATGTTCTGTCTTTGCCATGGCCATGTTCCTGTCTAGTTCAGGTTCTGTGCCTGGCCTTGTGCCATGAATGATTGATCCTTATGTTTTAGTGACCTCTGCTTCGACTGAACGTTCTTGTATTATGTATTGTGTCTTTGGTTATTAGGATTTCTTGTTTTATTATTTTCATGTTTTAGTTTATCTAGTCTCCATGCCATGTTTTGTTTTCTAAGCTATGTTTATTTTTCATTGCCATACTTTCATTTCCATGCTTTGCACTTTGTCTCCCCTGTCTTGTCATGTGTGTATCTTTGCTCACGGTCCCTTGTCTTGCGTGCCACTCATTCGGGTGATTTATTGGTTTCTGAGTTTCAATCTTCTTTCATTATCTCGTGTTCTTCCTTCCTCTCTCTTTTACTGTCTTACCAACACATACTAACAGTTTGTTGTTTTCACTGATTACTAACCCACACTAACCCTGTATATTTTGACTAACTTACGAACAAACACTCGGGATTGTATAGCTGCACTTACTAATTGACTAATGATCTCTCAGCAGTCGCCCTATTCTAGTCTCCGCCTCCTTGCCTATCCCTAATTATCTCTGCTTATTATCTCTTATTTTGCATGCACTTGTATGTCATCAGCTTCCAGGGTCACATGGGTGAAGTGCACGAGGCAGCGTGTTCTTGGTCCTCACAAACCATGTGCAGCCATTAGTGCGGTCGTTAGTGCGCGGGGTCATGTGGCCTTCATCACCGAGTAACATCAACTAGGCCACAAAAAATAAAACTAGACAAATGCTGTCAGCGGGAAACAACAGGGTCTATCACCAAAAATGCAGTATTCTGCCCAAAGGAAAAATTAATAGTTTGGCTTTGGGTGGCACTACAGGAAAGTGTAAAGGGGCCAGTAAATCAAGTGGAACTATTCTCGGCTTTAGGAATGTTCATAGCTAATTTGCCAAATTCACATAACTGTTTTACCTTTAGCATTTTTGAAAGAATGAAGTTTGGCATAAAGTTGGCGCCACAGGCAAACTCATAGCCTCACCAAAACAGTAGGATTGCTCTATCATGCAGCAAGTCCTTCACAGCTAAGTTGACCTGATTCTCAATAAAACTTATAGCATTTGCAAATGTAGTTCTGCCTAATGGAGGCACTGCAGTAAAAGTAATAGAGCCATAAAAGTCAATAAGGTCCCTTTTCTACGCACCAGGAATGATGACAGCAGATTTGAGAGGATTTGCAATAAAACTGCTCAAGTTACTGCATCTTTAGCAAGACTGCTCTGTGTGCACATCTCCCACTGGAGGCATGACTGCGATATGTGCATCATCAGTCTATCTGCAGCATGTGCGCAAAGTTTCAGGGATGCGCTATGAAAACTGCAGGAGGAGTTGATTTCACCAGCTAAGTAACCCCCCAAAAAGAATGAACGGATGGAAGGATGGACGAGAAGATTGTGCCACAACATAATCCCTTTTTTGGGCATTTATTTTTTTTGGGCAGGGGATAAAAATGAAAAGTTTGGCTGTGGTTGCCATGGGGAAGGTCCTAGAGCCACCAACATCACCTCTACACACCTGGAACAACCACATAATTCTGATAAAAATTGATGAAGTTAATGGGGTTAATGTGGAAACGTTAAATTTGGCTCGAGTTTGTGCTTAAAGACACGTTACAGACACAACACTATCTAACTTCCTCCTCTACATACCAGAGATACTGAAACAGATTTGACAGGATTCCCATTAAAGCTGTTTGAGTTGCAGTTTTCAAAAATTAAAACTCAAAAATTAAAACTGATGATGCGACAGCAAAGATCATAGGGCAACCGATATCAATGACAGACCCTCTCTATGCACCAGAAACAACAACAAGAAGTATGACGTGATTTCCATAAAAACCACTTGAGTTATTGCATTTGGAAATGTTACATTTGGCTGAGTGATGGTGTTGTAAGAGACATTACTGAGCCACCATAATCAATATGGTCCTCCTCTCTGTATCAGCAATATTGAAAGCAGATTTACATTTCTCCAATAAAGCCATTTGAGTTATTGCAATTTTTAAAAACTAAAAGTTTTGGTCTGGTGGTAGTGCAGCGGCAACGGTTAAAGGATGAGCACCATCAATAACAGCCCTTCTATTTGCACCTAAATTGATCACAAGAAGTGTGAAATGATCCCCATTAAAACTGTATGAGTTCCTGCATTTGGGAGTGTAAAGTTTGACCAGGTGGTGGCGCTACACGAAGCATTACAGAGACACCATAATCAAGAACTTCCTGCTCTATGCCCCAAGAATGTTGAAAGCATATTTGACATGATTTTCATTAAAACTGTTTGAGTAAGAACCATTTTTACAAATTAATAGTTTGGCCTAGTGGCGGCGGGACATCAAAGGTCATAGGGCAACATCAAGAATAGCCTTTCTGTATGCACCCAATCACAACAAGTTTGACATGATTCCCATTAAAATACCTTGAATTATTGCATTTGAAAATGTAAGCTTTGACCTAGTGGTGATGCTATAAGAAAGGTAGAAGGGTCACATAAAAAATAGTTTGTCTAAGCACTAGAAATGAATACAAGAAGTTTCATTCCATTTCCATATGAATTTTGTTACTTATCGCGCAAATACATAGTATCTACAGAGGTGTCCAAGGAAAATTAATATTATAATTACTATCAAAAACTCAGGCTAGGGGATATCATTACTGTTGAAGTCCAGAAGTCAAGACAACTATTTTATGCCATATATATCTGTGAGCACATGTGCGTCTGAGAGTGCGAGACAGTGTGTGTGTGTGTGTGTGTGTGAGAGAGAGAGAGAGAGAGAAGAAAGTGAGTGAGAAAAGGAGATTAACATATGAGTAGTGTCGACAGAGTAATAGTTGTTCAGTATTTCTATTGTCTTTAATCATTTCCAAAATGGAAGTCATGCATGAAATCAGCCACAAGAGAAAGCTTTGGTGTGGATGAAAGGTACAATTCAGCACTCAAAATGAACGCAGCTTGACATTGTTTGCGCTCTCAATTCAATGAGGCCATTAATCTCACCGTATCACAAGTATGAAATCACATGTCAAACAGTGTTTCAGGAGGACACGGCGACCCGGACATATATTCAGCCATATGTCATACACAGAAAAATGTTCTCATAATAATATCTTATGGATCAGTAGAGACATTGTATCCTTTCCTGATTACTATAATCCAATTCTTACTGCTCTCACTCCTGATACCAGACTAACACAGACTAATCCTGTGGTAACAAGGCTCCAAGGGCTAATTAAACTAGCTTAAAATGACAAGCGGGAAAAGTCAGTTAGTGGAGCAACCTTCTCTAAACCAGCCACGAGAAAAATGAACATCCAACCTCCAGCCTGATTTCATAAATGAGTTGCAAGCATATTGGTCCACAGAGAAAGCTATTGCCTGTTACACATGTGAGACTCTACTCTGGAGTCTGCACATCTGCAGATAGCGGTGTTTCCATTTTGTTTCCTTTACCAAGTTTAAGCACTCTGAATTATGAAATTTCATTAGTGTAATGAATGCTAGATGAGGACAAATACATAGAAAGTCTGGCCAGTCAAGCACGCCAAAGTTTAAAGTCCAATGCAATAACGATGATAACAAGTGTTTGCCACTAACATGGCAATATCCCCCGCCGCCTCAATTTTATGTGTCCGTACGGACGGACTGATGGAGCCCAATGCTATATCCCCCGCTTCGCGCTAATCGCGCGGCAGAGGATAACAATAGAGGGTTAGTTTTAGACATCAAAGATGTGGCTCCATAGATGAGCAACAGGATGGCGCTCAGTTTCAACGTCTGTTTAGTTTGGTTTCCTATTTCGTTAGGCAACTAAATAATTGTGATGATGTAATTAATGAAATCATTTATAATATACTCTTGACATTGACAGTGGTGGGGCTTTCAACAAGGCCAAGCTGATACATTGGAATTCCTAAGACACTTCATGCATTAATGTTCTGTTATGTTCAACTGTTGAAGACCTCAGTACAATAGTCACAAAATCCCCATTTTGAGAAAATCGAGGCAGTGGCCTTAGGTGACTATAAAGGACGTTTTCTCATCCTCATGTCATAGTGTGCAATAATGTCACTCAAGTACGTTTCACACAAGAGTCTTCAATTTAGTGAACATTCTTCACTGCTTTTTCACTGCTATTTTTTTTTTTTCCAAAAAATTTGGCATCTCCAATCCCACCCAAATCTGGAATGCCCAATTGGGGAACTATGTACAAAGCTTGCTCGTATGCGACCCCTTGCTGCCAACTCAGGATAGTGAGGACAGTTCACTGCTCTCCTCTGAAGCACGTGCCCGTCAGCCACTGCTTCTTATACACTCATTGGTTGAATCTTCGCAAGTTCAGAACCAGGGCGGAGGATACCCGGACATGAACAGACTTCATGTGTTCCTGACAAGCGCACGCCTGGCCAACAGGAGGCGCTTGAGCAATGAACAAAGCTGTTTATTTATTTCCCTTACCCGGCAGTCCCCTCCCAATTTAAAACCCTGTAGCGCGATGGCCAATTGTGCGCTACTCAGAAAAAGCTGCCGACCACTGCCGGTTGGTACGACCGGGGCTCGAACCCGTGACGTGATAGTCACTTCTGCTCAGCAACGCAGTGCCTTAACCGAGTGAGCTATCCGGCAGCTTGTTATTACACAGCTATTAAATTTATGGGATCTATGTTCTGTGAGTCAGCAAGAATACTTGTGCAGAATCGCAAAAAGCGTTACATATATGGTTCAAGCATAGTGGCACAGCAGAATGTAGGGATATTGACCAGTGATACCTGAAAGAAACAAACAAAAAAGCTGTAGGCTTACTATTGTACAATATCATAAAAACAACCTGGGATTAATTCAACCATCTCTTAAATTGGTATCTCTTTATGATAGAGATTAATAAATTAACATTAGCTAATGCAGTAATAAACATTAACTAACAGATTACTAACAGTTAACTCATGTCTATTAATCATTTATTAATGGTGTTCAGGCCAAATAAGGTATCGTTTATATATTATTGAATAGTTTAATTGTTTACAGTGTTATTTAAGGGATAATTAAGTGAAAATCAATGCTCATTACTGCTTTAACTAATGTTGATAAATATTCCCTTACTGTAAACTTTTAAATCATTACCATTAAATCTTTCTTGTGATCACAAAATTTTTGCAGGTATGATTATTTGTCAAGTAAAAGCAGGGTTGTCGCCTGAGAACCAATAGTATTCTTTCAACAAAATGTTGTCAAAGGCCCCGTGTCTAATTATTTCTTTCCTCCTCTCTACCAGCAACCTATATGTCATTTAGAGCTATTGTCTCCTTAAGTGGTTGAGTGTCTTGTATACCTTTCCCTTCCAGGTGTTATCCATTTGTGTGTCCCGCTCCCGTGTGTTCCTGTGGTATATATAACTTTACTTTCAGTCAAGCAGAGTGGCTGGATTATTCTTGCCATATAACCTGAAGCGGTGAATTAGTTAATTCTTCTGATTAAAAGAGTTAATTATATTTGGAGTTTATTGTAACAATTATTAAAGTGAAATATAGAAGTACTCTTCAAAGTATTAGTAAAAGAGTAGACTCCCAAGCCTTATTCTCAGTCTCCAGGATTGGGACCAGTTCCTGTTAAACCCTTCAGAACAGCTGTCTGACAGCTCTACTCTCGCGAGGGAAAACATCACCTGGCTTCTGCCCCAGGATGTCACTGGCCAGGCGCAGGACACGCCCCTTACCCTAGCCCATTATACCATCTGAACTGAACCATTTTTCTATTCTGGGCATCGTCCCTCCTTGCCATTATCACAGTCCAATCAATAAACACTTTCACTAGATTGTACTCTGACTCCAAATCTGGTTCTTTGCCTGGATCAGAACAGACTGCTACCAACTAGCCTGAGGTTACAGAGGTCTCTACGAAGCTTAGTGTAAGTAATGTAGCAAATATGAGAAGGCTGTCATTTCTAAGCCCAGAATATGTCACATTTTCCTACAGGATGAAAATATAACACAGTTAGGGAAAGAAAAAATACCTACCCACTGCACATACAAGGTATGCACAAAGCTGAATGGCCAACAGATGGCAGCATGAACATTATGCACAGTGTACCTTTCTGGATTAACTCCACTGCCGACATAAAGTTACTCATGGTGCCAGTGGTAACACATGTGTACACGATTGCTCAAACATTCCAATAATTCCCTCCTCAGAAACAAAGATTCATTCATACAACTATAAAAGAACAGTGGAAATCATTATAATGAAGCACATTTTTAAGATAGAATAATCATTATCATCATCATCAGCATGATCATAGTCATAATTGAAGCACTGATTACTAAAACCCCACAAGTCAAGTCAAGTCAAGTGTGACTTATGGGGTTTTCGTAATAGGTGCTTCAATTATCATCATCACTAGATGAAAATGCTGCAAACTAGTGATGGGGCAGATGAGTTGCCATTTCACAGAAAGTAGATCTAATCATGAACATCTAACCCACATCTTTAGAGCACTTGATATCTTTTCAAACTTCCTTCCACTCTCAGTCATCCAATACTGAAAGTTTATTGCGTCAGACTCACAACCGATAACCATCACAGTCGAGGTTATAGGTCCCCTGTCCTTTCTGAAATGGCAATGTTTTACAAGTCGAGACAGGAGGACAGAAGTGTGTAAATAAAACAGTGGGGGGGAAAAAAAAACAAAAGCAATAAATAACTTGAAACATGGAAAGACAAGGCCTTAAAAATCACATCCCTTCGGCTCTTAACGCCCAGTTGTCAGTCACTGGAAGGACAAGCTCTAAAAACTTGGGGAAAATTACCGGTATTTTTTCACAGTGGCTCAGGCAATCAGTGTAAGATCTCAACCTCCAGCCCCCCTCTCCCCACACCCAGGTCAAAAGAGCTGTTGGCCAGTAATCCTCAGCCTTATGAGTGTTCACAACTGCCCTGTCCCCCCTGGAGATAGAAGTGATCTGGAGGCATGCACAGTAGTCTCACAATGGAGCAGTCTTCTTCTTTGGTGGTGTAATAATTCTCAATGTCCAATTTGCCATTTGCCACCACAGCTGCATACATTGGTCCCTGTGGCCCAATCTGGAGAGTGAGAATATTTGTGGTCATTCTCTGAAACACGGTGTCAGCTGGCTGACTGTGAGTTTTTTCCAACTGTGGACCACAGCTAAGTTTGTACAGAGTACAGCTGGAGGAGGACCTATTGCCTGAAGCCTTAGCATGTACCCCACAGTCATATGATCGATTGACAGGGATTAGCTGATAGCGATATTGCACAAACCCCTGACTTACTGAAGCTTCCTGTACCCTGAGCATTTGTGTGCTGCCCTCAGTAGCCAGCAACAACAAGCTCAACTAACAACTACAATGCTTGATATTTAATAATGCTTTCATAGAATGAGCTGCCTTGCAACACCCTGCATATTAGTAAACTTCGCTTACAAAGTTGATTTCCAGACATTACCTGTATAGTACTGCACACAGAATGTTGACAACCTTAAGAGATCAAACCTGCTCAAAATTTAATGATATCCAACAAAGAACTACGTATCTGCAGAGTCCACTTCAGTGATCAATCATAGCCTGCTAAACTATGCATCTTGCATGGATTAGTATACCCAATCTAATGAAATTTCCTTTCTGTTGCATCCACAAAATACTCATAACCTGCAGATATGGAGCAGACACGGTACTGATAACCAAATGCTAATATATCCACTGCAGCCTCAAGCCTACAGATTAAGTGGTAGAATGGATAAGAAATGTAATTTGAGGCCCAAAATCTGGCCATAGCACATAAGGTTTTTTCCTCGCTTGATTACCAATGAAGCAATTAATTGGAAAAATTTTTTTCCCCAGGTATACAAATTATACTCTTGTACAGAATCCCATAAAAGGGACGTGCTGATGAAGCGAAGAGCAAGTCATCTGCAGTAAATAGCATGAGACAGCATTTTCCTGATTAAAGTCGTCGAATGGAATTTGTTCACCGGCATATTGAACTGGATTAACCCTGTTTATTCAAAAGTTTTGCCTTTGATGCAATTAAGCCAACTGCATCTCAGCATTTGAATGCAAATGCAAAAATAAGAGAAATTGCTTCTTAAGGAAGGGAATAATGTGCCGGGTATGATTCAGTTGTTTTGCTAATGAAGAAAAAGTGAAGGGATTGAAAACAAGGAGCACTTTGAAGGGAGGAATTCAGCCTACTGCAGCGAGCCTCTGCTGACAGACGCACCGTACCTCTACCTCTGGGGCTTTCATAGCGCAGAAGGTATGCAGATGTGCCCTCCCGAAAGAATCCAGGTGTGCCACAGATTCAGAACTCATTCAGGTGTAATCAGGACAAATCCTCCAGTTCATTCTACTTCAATGATTCCAGCAGGTTGTACGGCTTATACATAACAGCTGTTAATCCCTATGTGTACGCAGGGAAGTAAGAGCATGCCAGCGGACGTAAATTTCAGTCACTTATTTAACGGTAGACTTCCGCAATTCAGCAAGTTTAATGACTACTCTGTAAGTGTGCTGTTATTTTCAGATTACCTTGAAAGAATTAAATATACAGGCCCCAGTGACAGCCTGCACTGTTTTTAAGGCGAACCCTCATTTATCCTGTTAGTCTGGAGACCAAACCGAGAACGCCAAACCAGAGCCATTTCCGGGACAGGAAAAAGATAAAAGCTGAACCCCCAGATGTCATGCTTTACAGCCACCACACCTTGAACCTGAACGTGTTTCTTGTTATTTTTTTGACATCTGAGGAATTATTAAGGGGGTTAAAAAATTTGGATGTTTTTTGGAGCTTTTCCAGCTTCCAGCCGCAAAGTTTAAACAGAGCATATCCCTGAAAGAACCGTGCAGGAAAATCCCTATATTCCACCTCTCCAGCCCCCATGCATTGCCAAGACATTTGCTTCCCATTCGGCAGGTCACAGGGGCCTAAATCTAAGACACCATGCAGCGAAACAAACAACCACACAAAGGCCGCAGTTAACTTTGGTACGAAAACAACAGAGATTAATGGGGGTTTAGTGAAAAGCGTGGATCTCTTAAAACACCTTAAGCTTTGGGCTTTTGCTTTATTTAAGGGCCCGGCTGTGATAGGATAAAGCAGTGGGTGTACTTGTGTTGCTGAAATCTGAATTGATATTCAATGAAAAAAAATGCAATTCCAGTCCTGGAGAGCCGGTGTATATGCAGGTTTTTATTGCAATCAATTATCCTGACTAATTGAGGTAATTGGCTGTACACACAAACAAAGTTTTGCGCATAAATTATACCAAAGTTAAATGTTACATTTGGGGTAGTTATGAACAGTCTTTGGTGGTCATTCATGATAATAGAAATACAGCAGAAATGTCTAATTTTACTAATGGTTTAGCTTCTTACTACAATACTTATTAAATGCCAGAAGCTGTTGTGAAAACTAGTGACAGATACGGCCCTCATCGCCCACCTGTGTACTCGACATTTTTAAGTTTTGACTTGTGAAGTGTATTGAGGTTGACACAAGCAGTAATGCACTGGTTACATTATGCCTGGTCTCTTGGGAAAGACTGCAGTCGCTAGTTTAAAGTAACACCCATAATGGCAGTGTGCAGCAAAGTAGATCTTTCTCCACCAGCAATTAAAAATTATTTGTCCTTGATTTACTGGAGCATCTGTTGTTAAATTTTTTCAAGCTGAAAATCGTCTTTTTCAAACATCATTTGATACAAATACTATATAACACTGTTCTAGATCTGGTACTGGGTCTATCAGGTGTAATGGGTTAATTGGCGCGCACTCTGCTGATTTGGCAGAGGTTCAAGACTTAGCCCAAAAATAGCAGTTTTTTTACGATTCAAAGTGGTTTATTTCCGGACAAAATAAAACCGTCACATGCAAAATTAAAAGTTCTGACGGTATAAATGCTTGGATGGAAATAACAGAAACATCTGGTAATAGGAAATTTGCATTCAGATGGCAGTCTGACATTCGTGCATTGATCTTAAAAGCCATTCCATGAGAAAATGGCACTTTTGAAGAAGTTGAGGAGTTGAGTCCCCTGGAATTGAATGAAACTTGGCAGATAGGTAGATATGGTAGACTCATACAAAAAGCCTAATTTTTAGGTCCATATCTCAAGAATTCTGCCGATGGCGCCACCTGGAAGCCACTAAAGTAGCTCAGTTACATGACCTATCACACTTCAAGTTTGGATAGACATTAGCACCACATCAGCGCCAAGCTGGGTAACTATGTTAGTGAGAGCGAAATTATTTGAGAAATCAAGGTAAAAATCAAAAATGGGAATGGGAATAAAATAATATCCCAGACATATACCAATCAAGAATACTCTATTATGTGTTTACTCACAACAAAACGATCATTTTCAGTTAATATTTCCTCGGTATCTTGCTGGATTAGCACAATGAATGGCCAGAAGATGGTCTAAATTGATTTTGGTGCATATTTGTTGTATATTTCCTCAGTAGCCCAGATATGATCCATGATGATAAATACCGTTTCTTGCGCTTTTGGAACTCAATATCAAGTATTTCTTTGGTACCATCTACACTTTCGAGCTATACGGAGCCAACATTGGAGGAAAACTCAAAACCGACCATTTCATAGCAGATTGTACCTATTTTTAGGCGGCATTATTTAGTTTACCCATCAAAATATAGATCTGAAATTTTCTGGATACATAGTCGCTCTGGGATACATTTCAGTATTAGTAAAATTTCAACGGTACCACTTTCAGTGTAAATGATTTTAAACATCAAAAGTTAGAAAAATTACCCTCCAGAAGGCACTGTAGGCTGGATGCAAGTACTGACCATCCCCACCAATGTCTCAAAGAAATTGTTTTTGAATTGTGACGCCCACAGCTAGTTTTCTCTGAAAATGAAAAATTCTTCTGACATTTGATGTTTGAAATCATCTACACTGAAAATACTACCATTGAAATTTTACTAATGCTGTAATGTACCCCAAATGGACTATGTAACCAGAGAAATTCAGATCTCTATCTTGATGGGTAAACTAAATAATGCCACCTAAACATAGGCACAATCTGCTATGAAATGGTCCATTTTGAGTTTTCCTCCAACTTTGGCTCCGTATAGCTTGACAGCATAGATACTACCAAAGAAATGCTTGATATTCCAGAAAATAGAGCTCCAAAAGCACAACAAACAGCATTTACCCACACAGTACAAATCTGGGTTACTGAGAGAATACACCGCAAACATGCACCAAAAATGAATTTCGACCATCTTTCTGGCCGTCCATTGCACAAAAAAAGCAAGATACCAAGGTACTATTCACTGAAAATGATAGTCTTGTTGTGTGTAAACACATAATAAAGCATTCTAGTTTGGTATGTCTGGGGTATTATTTTATTCCCATTCCCATATTCAATTTTTATTGGTATTTCTCAAATAATTCTGGCTCGAGAACGTAGTTACCCAGCTTGGCGCTGATGTGGTGCTGAAGTCTAACCGGACATGAAGTGTGACAGATCATAAAAAAAGTATAACATAATTGGTGCTGTGCACCCTTAAGTCATGATAGTTGATGTAAAATGTGGAGTCAACAGCAAAACTAAGCCACCTAAATGGCTTCCAGGTGGCGCTATCGGCAGGCAAAGTGAAATACGGACCAAAAAATTTACCTTTTTCTGTGAGACACCCATATTTGCCTATGTGCCATTTCATTCAATTCCAGGGGGGTCAACTGCACACCGAATGTCAATCTCTCGTGGAATGGCTCTTAAAGTCAGTATTGGGATTGATCGCACTTCACGTGATCATTGTCTATGCGAAATAATTCCTCGGTGTGATACGATAATGGAGCATAGCAGATGGACAAAGGTATGTGCTACCCATGTTCACCCAGGTTACACAACAGGATTTTTCTGACCTATTTTTCTTGTATTCAAGCAGCAAGCAGTCCATTGCATAGTAGGCATACCTTGCTTAAGGCTAAAATGTCAGCATCAAGCTTTCAACCACTGAGTAACAACCCAATTACATTTCAAAATTTAGACAGTCAGCTTGTCCAGAGTGACTTAAACAATGAAAAATCCTACACCCAGAAATCACCAACATCGCTAGCAGTATGGTTTCCCGTCCATCACATATCACAACATCTTAATCTGTTTTTTTTTTTCGTCCTCAAAAAAAAAAATAAAAGTTTTTGGAAAATTAGAACAGTACTCATTACTCACAATTCAAGCTCAAAATTTTAAATGTCCGAGCAGACATTATGAAAAACATTAGCAACCTCAATATACATGCGAACAGTAGTCCCAAAGCAAGCAACTGTCATTCAGTAACCTTAGCTGGTCTGTGCAGATGACTACGCAATACTAAGCCAAGAAAGAAGATTCTCGCAGAGTCGTTGCACAGTTGTGGCCATGTCACAACATCAACTTTAAGTTTCAGTTATGGTATGAGAGCATTTTGTGTTCACAGGACGGTGAATGAGCGAGACGGTGGAGGAAGTGTGAGTGAAATACCTTCGGCCTGTGCTGTGACGGCTCGGTGAAACAGGGACAGAGACAGGAGAAGGGTCCAAACGCAGGAGTAATCCATACTGTCCTCTCCTCCCCTTATCTTCTACTGCAGGTCCTCTTCAGCTCTCTTATCTTCTCAAGGAGTTCTCTGATTTGTGAGCGCAAAATCTATTTCTCCCCCAGTTATCTGAAAGAGAAATGAAAGATAAATGTCACAAGGCTAATGTATATGCATATTAATCACAAAAAAAGTGACATTTTCACTGAAACGTTTGCATTTGCCCCTAGCAGCAAATAAATGGAAATTAAATTGATCCACCCCAATGCCAACATCAGGCCGCATTCCTGCAATATCATGATGATATAGTGACTATATGACCTGGAGCTATAGAGCTGAAAATTGCATTCATACCCCCTTTACATACCTTACTGTCTAAACACATAAATATTTACATACCTCAATTATATACCCTGATAAGCCATAACATTAAGACCACCTGCCTAATAATGTGTAGGTCCTCCTTTTGCCACTATAAAAGCCCTTTCCCGTTGAACCATGAACTCCGCAAGACCTGTGAAGGTGTGCTGTGGTAGCTGGCACCAAGTCCTTAGCAGCACATCCTTTAAGTCCTGTTAGCTGCAAGATGGCGACTCCATAGATTGAACTTGTTTGTCCAACACAGATGCTCAATTGCATGGAGACCTGGGGGATTTTGAAGCCATTTCAACACCTTGAAATCATTGTTGTTTTCCTCAAACCATTCCTGAATTATTTTTGTTATGTGCCAAAGAACATTATCCTGCTGAAAGAGCCCACTGCCATTAAGGAATACGGTTTCCATGAAGGGGTGTACTTGGTCTGAAAAATGTTTTGATTTGGCAGGACCCAAGATTTCCCATCACAACATTGCCCAGAGCATCACACTGCCCTCGCTGGCTTACCCTCTTCCCATCACGCATCCTGGTGCTATGTCTTCCCCAGGTATGCGATGCACGCACACCAAGCTATCCATATGATATGAAAGACAACATGATTCATCAGACCAGGCCGCCTTCTTTCATTGCTGCGAGGTCCAGTTCCGATTGTTTAGTGGCTTTGTTAGTGGACAGGGGTCAGCACGGGCACAATGTCCAGTCTGCTGATACGCAACCCCATATGCTACAAAATGCAAAGCGCTGTGTGTTCTGACGCCTTTCTACCAGAATCAGCATGAACTTTCGAAGCAATTTGGACCACAGCAGCTGTTGAATAAAAACATATAGGCCAGCCTTCGCTCCCCATGGGCATCAATGAGCCTTCCCAGATAGCAAGCACCTCCGCTCCAGGTCTGCCCCGGCTCTGTGCCGACTCCAGCTGATCCGGCTCAGAGCCGGGGCAGATCCGGAGCGGAGGAGGTTGCTATCTGGGTTTGCTGCCCATGAGCCTGTTGCCCGTTCATTAGTTTTCCTTCCGTGGACCAGTGTCTACAAACCAGGAGCTCCCCATAAGAGTCGCAGTTCTGGAGATGCTGCGACCAAGTCATCTAACATCACAATTTGGCCCACATTAATGTCACTCACATCCATAGACTCTACCATTTTTCCTACTTTCAACACATCAACTTCAATGACAAAAAAAAAAAAGTTGTGCCAGACATATCCCATCCACTGACAGGTGTCCGTGAAATGAGATAATCAGTTATTCACTTGACCTATCAGTGGTCATAATGTTATGACTGATCAGTACAATCTGATACAGAATCCATTATTCAAGGCAGTTTAATAACTGCATGCTTCACAGGTCCTAAAGACAAAGTTTGGGGACAAGCACAGCTCACAGAGTGGGACAAAGTAAGTTGTCCCAAACTTGACACATTGGCATTTTTTGAGAGGTGCATTTTGATTGAAGCGCAGTGAACATAAATCTGGAGCAGCAGTCCAACGGATGATTCTGTGCACCTTATAGTAATGGAGCACAGGTTCATGCCAAAGCAGATTAATTTAGTTCCCAATCTTTTGAGGCAAATGCAAAATTAAAGTCATGTAAAGAGCAGTTTGGGATTGATTCCTTAAATTTTTACAACAAAAGACAGTTTATACTGGGTAATATTATGTGGGGAAAATCTTCAATACAACATGTATCATAAATACAGATCAGAAAATGTATCAGAAATACGGTGGTAGTCAATAGTTTTTAAACATCGGAATCATATTCCATATTTTATTGAAATATACGCAGCTTTGATTACTGTAAATAACCTCAAATCACATACTCCAATGCAAGATGTCAATAGTGAGAAGCAAAAAAGAATATGTTATTTCAGGGGGTAATGACGAAAACTTTGGAGCCAATGAAAATGTATATTAAAAAACAAAGAACTAAACTAATTATTTCTATTCTTCAACAAACGATGTAAAAATCTATCTAGATTGGTTCAGACTGGAGAGAAAAATCAGGATCAAAAAGTGTGCATCTTCAGAAACGTGCTGAGGAGAGTAGCATGTTAACCCTAAAAACCGCATGACTGTCCATATAGAAAAACATCAATGACTCTGATCAGCTGTAACTACGGCAGATGGTGGGCATTTTAACCCTTTCATGCATGGAGGTCAGTACAGCTGTTTAAAAGTTAAAAAGTATATATATATATATATATATATACTCAGCAACAAAAGTTTCTGTGACACCATTTATGTGTATGTTATAAATGACACGCAAAGATCTCAATGCAATCAATATGTTTATTTAACAGGAGAAACACTGACTTTTCAGTGCCAACGTCACTCAAAACGAAAAATGTCATTTTCATGCGTCATGAAGCACTTGTCTGACGTCTAACCAATTGTGACCTTCACACTTCAATACCGGGTGTGACTTCCTCGTGCCATGATGCAAGCAACGCATCTCCGGCGCATGGACCGAATCAGATGTGCCAGAAATTGCTGTGGGATGTCATTCCAAATCTGACGTAGACGTTGTCGCAATTCCTGGAGTGTAGCTGGCGGGTTATCCAACCGCCGCAAACGTCGATCCATCTCGTCCCAAAGATGCTTGATTGGGGACATGTCTGGGGATCTGGCTGGCCATGGCAGGACATTGACATGTTGTTGCATCAGATACTGCTGTACAATCCTTGCAACGTGTGGTCTGGTGTTATCATGTTGCAGCGTTATTCCGGGACCATGTTGCATCAAAAACGGTACCACCAATGGCCGTAGCACTTCATCGCGATATCTTTGACCTGTCAGATTTCCATCAATAACAAGCAAATCTGTTCTGTTTCTAGCCGTGATCCCTCCCCAAATCATGACACTACCACCTCCAAAACGATCAAATTCCTGAACACAGTTGTTGGCATAACGTTCTCCACGTCGACGGTATACACGTAAACGACCATCACATCGGTTAAGCATGAATCTTGATTCATCAGTGAAGAGTACAAGATCCCACTGACGTTGGATCCACCGTCGATGTTGTTGTGCCCACTGTAGACGCAGTCGTCGGTGTTGTACTGTGAGTATTGGACGTCTTGCTGGCCGACGTGGGACAATGCCAAAATGACGGAGACGGCGACGGATTGTCTGTGCAGACAGTCGCCTCAAACCAGGTATCGTTCTTGCAGTTATGGTTGCAGGTTGGAATCGATTTCGGAGATGGGTTGTTCGAATCCAGTTGTCCTGTCTGGGAGTGGTTACTCGTGGACGGCCGCTGCGAGGACGGTCTCTGACATGTCTTGTCTGCTGATGACGCTGCCATAAGTTCCAAATGGTGTTTCGGTGGACATTCAGGCGATGAGCAACTTCCCTCTGCGAGGTTCCGGATTCAATCATACCAATGACCCTCCACCGATCATTTTCAGACAGTCTTGGCATTTAGAGGGTAGAGTTCCTGATCCGAAATGGCTGTGTTTTCGATAAGTGATGCTTCCGTCGTTCATCAGGCACAATGTGAACATTCCAAAAATTCTCCTCTTTTATTGCCATCCACAAGCATGATTTACGCACATTTTCACGTGCAAAGTCATTTTCTCGCATTTTCATGATTTCCATTTCAATGTTGTGTTTACGTGTACTGTTTCAGTGTGATATCACCATGTATGACAATTTCATAATTGCGTTATGAAAAATAATTGACAATATTGGTGTCACAGAAACTTTTGTTGCTGAGTATATATATATATGCCTGCAGTTTTGGGCACTGCTGCATATAGTCCGCTCTAGGGGAAGCTATTGCATCATCCCATACAAAAAAATCCCATTGGTAGGTCATTGCAATGGGAAAAAGCAGTCATTTTTAGAATAAAGATAGATTTTTTTTTTCCAAACCTTGTCTTACATCCCTAAGGATGTATAAACCCACTTAGTAAAAAGATCCTGACTGAGTTTAAAAACTTGGATAGTTGCAGGAGAGAAAGTGCTCATATTTCAGTTTTACAGCTGACTGTTTGAAAACTGTGGGTGTGTGTGTGATGGTTCAGCCCTGCAGCCCCTCCCCCCTCCTGCGGTCTGCACCTCCACCTCAACGAGCCACATCTGTCGCTTGCTTGTGGAGGTGGAGGTGCAGTGAAGAGTATAAAAGAGCTGCACTGTCAAACAGGCAGTGCAGCTGCATTCTGTGTCCGAGAGCCCTGTTCTTTTTGCCGCTGCTTCGCTCTGTTTTAAATTCTTTAAATTAAATATAATTTTATATTTTTACTTAGCCTGTGTGTGTGGGTCCCTTTACTTGGTTTTAAGTACATGGTCCCAGTGCCCGCCGGCTTCATGTCTACAGCTGGCGGGGCAAAACCATGACAGTGTGAAAACGTTAGACCAGTGCAGTGCAGTTGCTTACATTTATCGAGCATTAGCTAACACTGAAACCATCATTTTTAATGTTAACGCAAGCAAACAAGTACATTGTATATGAAACCATGCATTCTAAGTTATGATGGCTGTTGTCAGGTAAGCAAGCTGCTCATGGTAGGTAACCTACGCTATATTTGAAAACATACTGGTATTAACTAGGCTACCAAGTGACCTATTAAGACCAAAGTGCTTTTTCACAAAATTCATTGATGTCACACAAAGAAAACAGAGCTACCACACACAGAGCAATCGTTTTCACAGGCATTTTCAGAGTTGCTTATTTCATGAAGGATTATACTGCAGTCTGTCAGGTTGCAGACATCAACCAGTTTTTTTTTGCTTTGCAGCAACTGCATCTGAATACCAGTATTACTTTAAAGTAAAGACTGTAAGAATACATGCATACTGTCTGCATATAGGGCTTTTCTCATCAAGGCTCAAAGCACTTAAGGTCCGGCTACACATTCGCGGATTACGCTGCGTGTTACGGCCGCGTGAAGCGCGGCGCTAAAACGCTTTGATTGTAGTAATTGATTTATAATGATCAGGTCCTCACATCGACGGGACAGGAAAAAAAGAACGCGCTGCCACCGCCGCGTGAAATTTCAGAAACCTCCGAAGGATTTTCTGAGCGCATCACGCGACGCGTCCAGTTAAGCGTGTTCCATAGTCAGCCAATAGAAATTCAGGAAACTCTCCCAAATGATGATCTGCAGGCCTGACAGATTTTTTTTTTAAAGTCGTGGCTAATTATCCTGTCAAACTCAGACACAACCCTGTTCGCATTCATTTACAAGCAGAATGTGACGAAAGGAAGAAGACAATCAAACTGAACGTTTGATTATCGAAGTGAAGAAAAACAGAGTGCGAGTCTCCCCTAATCTGGTAAAACCTAGTAACTCATTTTGGTAGAAAGTAGGTTAGTACCATTTTTGAAATTACTAAGCGACTAATCATCAAATAAAGTGCCTAGTCACCAATTTGCTCTTTTTATTGAATTTCTTTTTTACAGAAAGTTTATCCTGAAGGACTTCAGTTCTTTTGTTTTCTCAGCTTCATGAACAAGTGAGTGATTTGGTTTTACCAGATTAGGGGAGGAGTTTCCAGCTAACTCGGAGGACAAAGCGTGTACACCCACTTTACCTGCCAAGGTGTAGACCGTTCACCGCTGCGTATTATGCAGCGCCTGCTCCGAGCGTCTTTCGGCGTTAACACGCGTTATAAACCGCGAATGTGTAGCCAGGCCCTTATACAGTGATAAGAGGGAATCTGACCTCAAACAACACCTATGTCCTGCACCCACCTAGGGGAGTCACGGCTGACATTTTGTATCGGTCACCGCACATCAGCTGAGGTGGAGAGGGAGGGAGGGATGGGACAATTTTCACAGCCGGTTAAATCAGGACACAATTGAGCGGCAGGTAAAAGGAACCAAGCTGAGAATGGAGCCAGGATACCAATGAACCCCCAAACTGTCAAAAGCGTCATGGGATCTCTAGTGACTGCAGTGAGCCAGGATCTCAGCTCAACTTCTCATCTGAAAAATGGGGTCTCCCACAGCACAGGGTCCCCATCACTTCACAGGGTTTTTTTAATTTGTCATAGGACCACAGGGAAACCAACCCCAACTGGCCCACCAAAGCCAGTAGGGGGTAAAACTGGTGGTAAATCTTCTAGGCCTTCATGCAATCTTCAGGCATTTATTTACCTTATTTAACTTCACGTGACATCTTACATTTTGCATTTATTGAAAAGCTCTTGGATGATCACCTAAGACTGTTTTTGTGACATAAATAAAACATTTTACCGCAGCCTAATCTTTTAGTAAACTTAAGCTAGGTAGTACAGCCAGTAAGCCGATTTCGTCAGAGCACTTGGTTGAAACTAAAACATGCACACACACCGGCAGCTCTCCAGGAGTGGAGTTGCCTGCCCCTGTTGAATGTTATATTGCTTATATAACACACTTTGAACATGAAATTTATGAAAATGAGAGTTCAGAGTACATTGAAAATAGCATTGGACAAAAAATAATAATAAAATGATCTTATCAGATGACCGATGGACCATTATGCTGCATATCATATCACGTCTACCACAGTCTGTCACGGGAGGTCCTCAAGCATCGCACCCAATACTTACTCTGCTGCAGAGGCAGGCCTCTGTTATCACAATCACATTCACAATCAACAGCAGCTTATAATAAATCAAATGCTTTACCTCAGGCCGCTGAGCTCTCCAACAGGCAAAACAAGCCAAAAATGGTTTGTGCGGGGAATTTTCTTAATATGCGTCCATAAAAAAAACTCACATCTTTCAAATACACAGGTAATAATCACCTAGCAGGAAAAGTAGTCATCATAACAACATTAATTGTATTTGCACCGTTTGCACTGTCTATTGTAAACTAGACAGACCGGTCGCCTGCGATCAATGGGTGTACCCCCCGATTGCCCACGTTTTTCATTTTGGCTTATATTTCACACAAAATTGTCTATTGTGAATTATGTTACCATGGCAACCTAAATCGATAGGTGCAGTGTCCTAACCACTGCTCATATACTGCACACACCAAATATAAAATAAATAGTTTTAAATGTGTGGCCAGTTGAGGGTCCACAAGAAAATCTTTTTGTGGCGGACGCCTGGCGAGGACATATCCATAGTAGCCCCGACTTCGTCCGGAGGCAACAATTATTGCATAATTTGTTATGCCAAATTATTCTTGAGAGCTTCATTAGATGGACTCATACTTAGCAAATAACAATAGCTAAAATACATAAATATTTTCAAAAATATTAAAAAAAAAAATTTTTTTAAAAATAACTACTTTATGCTCAGACGAAACACATCCACTATCAGCTCGGCAGGAGGCGCTCCAGCGCCCTCAACACCCCATGTCCCTTGGCCTAGCTTACTGGTCATAATTTCACTTCTCATAGCCTCCATGCATTTCTCCCACCCTGCTGTATGGTTTTTGCATGGAAAAAGGGGGAAGGGTTCCCCATCTTGCCCAACGACCATAAAACAAGCAGACGGCTGTCTCTGTACAAAATGGACACAGCTTGGACACAGCTGGAGCGGGGCAAAAGATTGAGGCCCGGTATCGGGTCCACGCGATTTCACTCTGCTGAAAAATGGAAGAGCTGCTCAGGGCCCCACTAATGTCAACTTACATTTTACATGTCACTAACATGAGGGCTTAAACGATACCACAAGAGGTACACAGCACATATAACACCACAAGAATGTGTAATGATGACTTAGAAAAGTAATACATTGATGTAGTATTCCCAGGAGGGTATTTCACAAAGGTTTACTATGTTAGCTGGATAACGGCATGAGCAAAACCTGAAAGATGTGATTTTACCTCACTCGACGATCCAAATCCATGAGTTTTCAAGGTTTTACTTGCTACATTTATTCAACTGATGGAACAACCCTGCTTTCTGAAACAGCGCCCTGGTCTAAGACCCGAGTTTCAATAAAAACTGAATTGCGACTGCATCAGAGTCTCAGGTAATGATATTTGTATCCGACTGGTACTTTTCAATCAAGCATTTCCTGCACAGCATCAGCGAGATGGTCCCTTATATAATACAGGCATTATTGCACATGGTGATGATCTTAGGGTGGATTCTATCAGCGCTCTTAAAAAGGGCTGCTCAATGCTGCTCCTGAAAATCCACCATCCCGTAGGTTTTAATTTTACCTCTAATCTAGCATAGCTGACGCTGCTATTACTCTGCTAGTACTAGAGTGAAAACTACAGGAGGGTACATATCTTGGGACAGTATTGGGCAGGCCAGCTCTAATATGTGTCCAGCTCTGCTCGTAACCACATGCAGGCCGCTAAGAGAGGATATGCTGCTAACTTATATGGAGTAGCGGTCAAATGAAAGCCTGTGAGGAGGAAAGTGGTCAGAGGAAAGTGTTGAAACTCAAGACAAAACTCTGAGAAAAGCAGACAGCCCAGCGGGCCCCAGGTTCTTTCCAGGGATCACACTAAATAACTGTGATGCACCGAAGACTGCAGATCTCTCCCAGTGTAGCTCATCTGCAAACACCCACCCTTCATAGTGGCCTGTCCCAGGCAGCACCAGTGCACCACTGAACCAGATCAGTACCAGAGTACTAACCATATAATCACATCATAACTGGCGAAGAAGCTCTTTCAAACATATAAGACAGATAAGGCTTTTGAATCCAATCCAGGTGATTTGTCAAATTTGTACTCAAAAGCCGCCTCAGCTGCATAAAAATTCACGGGCTGAATGCCACTTGAGCTTTTCAGCTTAACAACGAGTGGAATGTCCTACCTGTGTAAAAATAAATAAATAAATAAATGAAATCCTGCAGGGTACCTACAGCCCCCCCGCGTCCTCCACTCCTGAAAATTGGCCACTTTTCCTCGCCACTGCCATGATTTCCCCAGTTAATTTCTTCAGAACGGAGAGAACAGTTGCTGTATGCTGTATCCCACAGAGCCCTGCCTCGGCGGCCCGGCTTCCACGTACACTGACAGCACCTGGGCTCTGCGCTCCTCTCACCCTCTCCCTTTCATTCTGAAAAGCAGACAAGCCGCCTCATGTTCCTCTCTGTATAAACTGTGGCATGTGCCTCAGTCCTCAAAATCACCCCTGCACTCGCGCTTCCATTCTCCTCTCCTGCTCTTTCTTCATTCCTCCGTCTTCCGAGTTATCTGTGCGAGCCCTCCGTCTCAATTCGGCTAATTTATTCGGTGTTTTTTTATCGAGGCTGAGCACTTGCTCTGTTTCAGCGCTTTGCATTGGGTGAAATACCCTTTGACTGTGAATATCGATTTCATGGTATTGAGTAAGGTAATTTAAATGACTTAAAATAAACTTGGTAAGTACATGCAGATAACAGTTTGTGGAGACAGTCTTCCGAGGAGCCTCGCCGTGACCTCCTCTTTCTGCCCAATGCGCCGGAACTTTCTTACCCACTGAGACCATTAAAGCTTCAGGGCTTAATGGAGTTTGAGCTGCCTTTGAAGTTAGCGCTCAGTCATGGCTGTTCGTTTGATGTGCACAAACAGACATCACCGCGAGACACAACAGCACCCGAAACTAACATAGACAGCTTCTTGAAGGCAGAGGTCAGAGGTAGTCTGATATTAACATTCCCGTGTACAGTGGAGCCGCAAATTACAAGGTCAAATTGCACACAGATATCAAGGGCATTCCCCAGCTTCCCAAACAATTGTGAGAGAAACACTGTTGAATTCAGGGGAAAAAGATCTGACCCCAGGTATTGACCTTTGACCAGTCAACCCTTCTTACAGCCTTCCACCCATCTCCTGAAACCCCTATCACTCTTCCTATTGTCAAGCTTCCTTTTACTAAATTTGTACCACATTTTCAGAAAATAGAATTTTTTTGGGCAAATGACATTGATGTGATTGCAAACTGCAATTGTGCACACTATGGTAGAGTTAATCTATTTTGTTTTGAGTCACATTTTAATATTTCAGTAACTCATTATGGTATTGATTCTTATGTTATAACACTGTGCTGCTTTTATTGGTATATCATTTTTTTCTTATTATATCTTCAATCCTATTCTCAATTGAGTTTGTTAGATGATACAGGTCCTGTCAGACGCCATCTTAAGAAAATCACGTGCTGCTAACAGTTTATAGGATATAAATAAAGTTGATTAAAAATAATCTATTGCGATTATGCTTTTTTTGAGTCATCCATCAACAAAGACAAATCCTCAAGTTTCCAAAACTGCAAAAACAATTCAATAATTATTAAAGTATATGATATCCAGAGTAAATTTTTATACTGTCTGTAAATTTATATTGCCAGTATGTTTTTATGAAATCTAACTATGAGATTTAATTTGCCAGGAAAGTAAGCCAAATTGGAACAAATGTACTTCTTTGCAAGAATCTGAATCTGTCACTGATGACTACAAAACTGCAGCTTGCCGCATAATGTCCTGGGTTGGGAATTGGTACATACCTTTGAATTTTCTCATCTATGGTGAGGAGGAGAAGCCATGATACAATGAGGTGTACTGGAGCTGTCACTGGGCTTTTATTTGCAATTAAAGTTTACTGTCAAGCTGCTTCAAAATAAAAAAATATTTATAATGCTTCATAATTTTGGCCCAATGCTGCAAGAATGATGCTGGCCTGAAGCAAAATACACCTGAATTTATAAGTGTGTAGCTGGGATTGGGGACCAACTGACAAACTGAAGTTATTAGAGTCCTTGAAGAAGGAAGAGTTAGCAAGGAAAGCAGGAATATGGTCTGTTTTCTGAGGATGTATTCAATGAACATTCATTTCTGAGGACCGGTTAGCAATATTGTCTTGTCCTCTAAAGGTAGTGGTATTCATATTTAATGTGCACTTTAATTCAAACCTTACAGTTTCTAATTACAGTTTTGCACTATGTTATGCAAGTAATGTTTAAAAACTCCATAGAGGAAAAAAAAAATGTTTGACTCCCCTGGGGGGACGGGTTTGTAATATATTTTGACACTCACATTTAAAAATCTAACAGCCAGGGTGAATAAATTTTTATAATATCTCAAATGCAGGTTCTCATGTCTCTCTCCATCAGAGATTGACATCAACCAATAGCATAAAGCAAGGATTTAATTTCAAAGTCATCTGGGGTGATATGTAGTCCTGCCTATATTTTCAATCCTGTACGCTTGCAGCAATTAATTTATACAGGTGTCGAACAGGGCTTCAGTCGAACAGAAGAACCTCATTCCCCAAACCAAAGTGTGCCTGACTTACTTTCACTCAGTTTTTAAACCCCCTCCTTTCTCCCAGGTGTGCAAAGATAAGAATTATAGCTGTGTGTTCTGTCACGCCTTAGCTCTTAGTCAGTATTATCGGTGTTTAAAACGACATATCGGACCCTATAGCCACTTTCCCGAAAGAATTTCTGGACTTCGCTCAAGCTGAATGTGACTCCAGTTGATTGATCGTCACACCTGAGGTTAAAACAACTCAAATCTCCCACTTTCTTCCACAAAGTTAATATCAATCCTTCGCTGCTGTCCTGATGTGAAGGATATGGTTCAAAGTCAGACCAGAGCTGGATCTGCTGACAGCTGTGAATGACAGTGAATGAACCAGCACATATTAAAACAGAGAGAGGCACTGCGTCAAAGATTGGGTCATTCAAACCAATTGCGCAACAAAACGGGGGATAGTGACCGGTACACTATCCTGTCAACATCGATGCAAGACGTTAAATCATAAAACTCAGAAGAGACTGCACTTAAAAATGCTATAACGCACTGCGTAAGCCAGGATTGAAAGACTATTTCAAGACCCGCTAACTCTATGGGGTTAAATCGAACAGAGCACTTGAACACTGGTGGGCAGTTTTGGAGTATCGCCACTGGCGATACTCCAAAACTGCCCACCAGTGTTCAAGTCTCTGTAACAAAGGCACAGACACGAATTTACATTGTTGACGGGCGATTCGCCATCCAACAATGTAAATTTGTGTCTGTGCCTTTGTTACAGAGACTGGAATGAGTTACACAGATTCATTCAAATTAGGGCAATGCTGATGCCTCAGCTCCAGAAAAGACTATTGTCAGCAATTGCCTCACAGCCAAGCCAGCCCAGCCAAGTGTTTTCTCTCAGAACACAAGCCTTTCTCACTCACATTATCCACAACAGGAAATTACAGCCTGTTACAAGTTTGAGTCGTCTTTTACGCTTCACGAACAGAGGGGGAAAAAAAGAAAACAAAAAACTCATCTGACCGTACTGTAAATAGTTACGCAGACGTGCACAATGTTAGGTCAAGTGTTGATTTAACTGCGCACAGCGAGCTTCACCGCTTTGATTCACCGGCATCCTCACGAAGGTTTCTTTGAGGGTTTTACTGGCATTAACCCGAAAGGTGAAAAAGCAGCTGTTTCGGCTGGATTTATTGATTGAAAGGACAAAAAGACTGGAGCAATTAATCCACGGGGTCTGACAGGGCACCATGTAACCTACAGGCCTGACTGTATGTCCCACTGTACAGACCCCTACTTCACTTGGTCTCCTTGGAGAGGCTTTGGAGTGGATCATTTCTGAAGATGGGAAACTTCCAGCTCGGAAAAACTCCTCATACATGGAGAGACAGTGCCCCTGTGAATCTAGTCTTCCAAAAAGCCCCCCCCACCACCACCACTACCCTTCCCCACCCCCAAGAGTATTTGGGATATTGGGTCATGTCAGCTTTCATCATGAATTTATTTACTTTTTTGGAAACACAGTGCCAAAAACCATATTAACACACCGCTCACTTATTCCACAGTCAGGCCTGTTTGGCAGTTTTCAGGGTCACCAGTTGGCCTAGCGAGCATGTCTTTGCACTGAGGGAGGAGACCCGAGTAAAGGAAGCACTTGAATGAGTCCATCAAAAAAAGATCAGTCGATATTTCACACAGCGGCATAAATCTTTCTGGCCATATTCAAATACAGAAATACATGTTTATGGCAATGAGCGAGCTCAGGTGCTTAGATGAGTGATACCTTTTCAATTGTCGTTTTGGCTGGGAAAAAAAAAAAGAGTATTACTATCATTATCATGTGGCATTTATCTCTAACTTTATCCTAAGGTCAAGTCTCAGATCTTTAGAGCTTTCATTTTCAGCAGTCCGTTTGGAGCGGCATGAATGCAAAAAAAAAAATGTTCCCGTTTTCGAGTTTTTATTTGTTTATTTTCAATACACATCCTCACAGCACAGAGCGAAAGAATGCAATTTTAATTCCAGTCTCAAAAACTGCTGCTCCGTCATCCCCCTAAACTAAGTTTGAGCTGCGTCCGAGCTTCAAGGCAGTTTAACGTCTATTCATGGAGCAGCGACCTAAAATGCCTATAATAGATCAGCATTTTGAACTCATTGAATTCCCTACATCAAAAAATACTTCCTTCACAAATCAATACAATATCAGCCTCCATTATGATGCAGAATCAAGCTCAAACGCTGAAAAAATTGAGACTTTGGATCAAGGTAAAAGAATTGCCTCAACTTGTTACAGCTAATTTTTTTATTTTTTCTCAAGTGAAAAAAATTTTTACAAAGGTAATTTTTTTTCAGTTGAGAAAAACTAAAAAAAATAGCAGTAACAAGTTGACGCAATTCTTTTCCCTTGATCCAAATTCTCAATTTTTTAGTGAACTGACCTCAGAACATTTCGTGGGACCTTAACATAATACATAAAGAATAAAGCCACACTGCATGTATCCAAAATGTTAGGTACATGAATTTCAATCGAGCGAACCAACAACAATCAATTTCCGGCGAACAGCTGACACCCAAATTAGCACACTTGTGAACAATTTCTGATTCAGCCTGAATTCTCTGCACTCAGTCAGTCGGATCATGTTATAGCAGACAGCCCGAGCGGTGGCTGGTGGTAGCAAACAGGTTGTCAGGCATTGCACTAGGAAAGCACAGCCCTCGTCTTCTGTGATGCAGTCCAGCAGCGGCCATCACAAACTCACCTCCACAGCAGCTCCATCATCAGCCTTTCTTCCCAGCCCAGGTAAGGGTATCCATTCAGGGCGTCCAGGTGTACACACAGATCTCAGGTGAAGAAAACACGCCTGGGTATTCCTTGAGAAGCAGGGTCCCTCAGCGAGCATCGGTTAATCACAACCAGCAGTGAGCTTCAGGATGGAACGGTGTGGGAATATGGAGCAGATTTAGGAGAACAGAGGGGAAGTGCGTGTGAGCGTGTAAGTGGGCGAGTGAGTGTGTGTAAGGGAGAGAACCTCTCTCTTGTCCAGCGGCCATAAAAAGTCGAGAGGGTGGAGTCGCCGATGTCCTTCTCTCCAGGGGAGAGAGGCGTTATTTATTTTATTTGTCGCCTGACCTTGCGGTCATCTGTGGCTCTTCCTCGTCTGTTTCTCAGACCTTCTATTTCTGCTCTTCTTACTGGGGTCAGAATGCTGGCCTGGCTCACCGGAAAACGCCCATAAAGTTGCAGAAGCGTTGGACATACTCTGCGGAAACCAAACACTCCCCCGCTGGCACCAAAAAGGGGATGGGATGGCTTTGAGGAGATTTGTTTTTGATGCGTTGAGGTGAAAAACTCTTACGTGTGGAGAGGGCCAGGAGTCGTGGCTGACACAAGCAGCAAATAAATGGGAAATACTGGCAGAGCAGCGTGAACCAAAACCCAAACAAATTTGAGCACTGTTCCGATGCAGCGGACTCCAAGGGAAGTGTCACTTTAAATAACGAGGGTGCTCTCAAGCATTACACGGCACACATCTGATGAATAAAACATTACTTTGCACCTTTTAAGGAACTAAGCAAAATGAAACCCTGTCGCAACAGCAGCACAGTAGCATGGACGAGTCCCCCTTATCTCCCATTTAGGCTCAACTCCCGGCCAGCTCCCAGCTATCGTGCAGCAAGGTCTGAGCCCTTTAAGCCTCATGTAATTTATAGGTCAATCTGCACCTGGATGTAATGCGAGGTTGGATAAGAACAATGGGCCTCTTTTCGTGGCGGAGGTGAGGCGGCTCACTGCGCGATGCCCTTGGGCTGGCTGAAATAAGTAAGGGTTAAGTTTTATTGTTAGGATCAGGACTGGGGTGAGGGTCATGGGTGACAAATAGCTCCGACAAGCACCCCCCCATACACACACAGACACACACACACACACAACCTGGCTCACAGGTGTCAGCAGCCTTGGTGGAGTGAGGGGGGTGATGCCTCCCCTTTGTTTTGAGGGTATTGCCTGCTGGTCAGCAGAAGCTACGAGCCTGATCATGGGTCATATATCTTCCCGAGCGGGCCAAGCCTGGCTCCAGGAATGCACAGTGCTCCCGGAGGGGTATGGGGGGGATGGGAGATGAGAGTTTGTCTGCTCAGCACATTGACCAGTCACAGCACTCACACACCTCCAACCACAGAAAAGTAAAAAGGTAAAACGCAAACAGGCAGTTTCTGTTTACAGTCATTGTTGTTGGGCTTATGAGAATGGATGGTATCTTGACTATCCCCACTTTCGTTCCCCTATATCAACAGGTAAAAGAAGTGACATTTTAAAAATGCCAACTAACTGCAAATCACAGGTTCTCAACCATGTTCTTGGAGGTCAACCATTCTGTACAAGTCAATCTAACCGCTGTTTGATGCACTTGATTCAATTCATAAGCAACTCAAGGAGACTTGCTGTTGAATACTATGTGCTGATCTCCTGGAATGTCATTGGGAACCACAGATGTGCGTGAACCCGATGAGGATTGGCAGATAGGGTACAAACTGGGGTCGTCTGAAAGCATTTAATTGCAGGTCACATGCCACTTCATCGTGAATGGTACTAATATTTACAGTAGAAGACAGGAATATTTTGAAGCAGTAGCATGCAAGACGGGGGCAGCGGGGCAGCTGGCCCAATGGTGGATCTGTTTCAATTCATGATTAAGTCCAGTTGCACCTTCAAACTGTGCCAGTGTCGGCCGTGGTCCTTAATCCAACCAGTTGAGGCCCAGTTGGTTCTAGCATTGCCCAGATCACGATAGGCAGTTTCAGTCAGATAAAAGTATTTCACCCATGCTGGTCAGTCAAGTTACAATGTCTTACTCAAATTATGAAGGAAGACCCCCACATGTGCCGCAATAAATTGCAAAATGTAGTGTTAAAAAATAGGACCAAGAGTCCTGTAGTTTACCGGCAAGCAGTCTTACAGCGATGATACAAGTAATGAAAATTTCATGTGAAGTTTGACATTTGAATCAATGAAAATCAAATGTCACTAAATAAAGGTTCACATACATTTATAAGACCTTCTGTAATACAATCCTAAGCTCTGAAGCAGTTTGGGTGATACAAATCTTTGAAAATTCAATATGTCAGTTGTGAACTTTAAAGGTCACAGAACGTAAAGTATAGGTCAGTAAATGGACTTCATATACGACTTTCTAAATGTCTCTACACAAACCTTGGCTCAATCTGTGACCATTTTGGTGATAGAAGTCATTGTAATTTCACTGTTGAGTTTGAACCTCTAAGGTCACTGACAGTTGGATTTTACCAAATGAAAGTTCATATGTGACTTCCTAGATGTCAGTAACACAAACCTAGGCTCCATCTGTGACCATTTTAGTGATACAAGTCACTGGATCTTCCCTAGGTCACATTTGATCTTCGAAGGCCAATATGAAGGTCACCAAATGAAAGCTTATATATGACTTCCTATAGATCTCCAATACAAACCAAGGCTCCATCTGTGACCGTTTTGGAAATACAAGTCATTGTAATTGCATTATGTCAAGTTTTACCTTCAAAGGTCACCAAGTCAAGTTTAATGTCACCAAATGAAAGTTCACATGTGACTTCCTTAAATGATTCAAGCTTAGGCTCTATCGGTGACCTTTTTAGTGATAGAAGTCATGGAATTTTCACTTGGTCAAGTCTGACCTTCGAAGGTCAATATGACCGATATATAAATGACAGTTCATATTTGACTTCCTATAGGCCTCCAGTACAAACCTACACTCTAACTGTAACGATTTTGATGATATAAGTCATTGAAATTTCACAGCAAAGTTTGGCAGTTGAATGTTATTGAAGGTCAAGTTCAAGGCCACCAAACGAAACCTCATACATGACTTCCTATACGCCCACAATACAAAGCTCTATCTATAATAGTTTTGGTGATTGAAGTCATTATAATTTTGCTATGTGAAGTTTGACCCTCAAAGGTCACCCAAGGTCAAGTTCAAGGCAACCAAAAGAAATTTCACATATGCCCCTATAAGTGTTTAATACACATAGTTTCCCAATCTTCAATATTTTCAAGCCTAAAAGCCTTTGAAAATTGTAACATTTTGCTTTGATCTCAAGTTTGACCTTCAAGATCATCTGAAGTCAACTTTAACATAGCCAATGAATAGGTCATACATGACTTCCTATACTTATGTCGATAATACAAACTTAACCTCTATCTGCAACCACTTGGCCTCCACAGGCCATCTTGCTCATTCATAAAGTACAGCGCCCCCACTAGGCCCACTTCCGTCTATTCTATCAAAGTGGCGCTCGCACTGTACATTGAGGGTAGCAAGGGAAGTTGATTGCCTGATTTTGAAAAAAAATGATCACACTGTTTTTGAGAAATAATTTCTTGAAATTTCAAGTCTTAACTTTTAACATTGATATTATTTTCCTTGATCTCAAGTTTGACCTTTCAAAGTCATCTGAGTTTAACTTGAACATAGCCAAATTATAGGTCATATATGACTTCCTATATGTTGATAATACAAACCTCATCTCTATCTGCAACCATTTGGCCTCCACAGCCCATCTTGCTTATTCATATAGTACAGCGCACCCAATAGACCCACTTCCGTCTATTTAATCAAAATGGCGCTCGTACTGTACATTGACGGTACCAAGGCTAGTTGATTGCCTGTTTTAGGAAAAACATTATCGCGCAGTTTTTGAGAAATTATTTTTCTTAATTTCTCAGTCCTATCTTTAACATTGGAGCCAAAATTTCAAGGGCCCATAAAACAGACAAAAATTATTCAATCAAAACTCTGAGAAAAACATCTTGAGATATGGTTTAGTAGTATTGAAGATTCACAAGAAAATTCATCAGGCCAAAAAAAAGATAAAAAATGTTCCAGACGACGGACGATGGACGACATGACAATACCTTATTGGCCCATGGGGCCGGCACGCTAAGAAAGCAGAGGCTAAGCTTTTATGTCTCAGAGGAGAGCATATGCTTGCCTGAACTCTTTAGGATTAATAACAGAGTTTGCAGCAATGACACCAACTGGAAGGGGGGAGAACCAAAGTATTTTTCATCAATCAGTGATTTTCTGGATTTGGCCCTGTTTTTAACAGCTATAAAAGCTTCACCATGGGTAATTACACATTTGGTGCAATAGTCTGTTATTACAAACAACTTGGCTCAGTCCCAGCAGCTGAAGACCATTGAGCCGAATAAAGAGTCATGTCTGTAAATGCTCTGAGTGCTGTGGAAATATGAATCCAAAACCACGGCAATTTGATTGGCATGTCATTGCACACATTTGGATAATCAAATATTAAGCACTGCCATTTTACAGAATTTTATCAGTTACTAAATGCGGCAACGTTTCTGAATGCCTTCGATAAAAGCACCGCCAACAGACTCATGATATATCGGGGAAAAAAAACCATATTTGCATTAGATGTACAGCTATTTGAACGCATCAAGTAACATAGAACGCAATGCTAAAGTACCCCGGCCGTACGGGCATAAGCCAAGGAATTAGAACACATAAAGGGTTTTTTAATATATGCCTATGTAACACAATGTGTTTAATACTTTCGGGCTTGTGAGAAGTTTCAGGAGTGAAAAGGAAGGCTGAGATAATTGTCCAATTTCATCTAGGACCTGCAGGTTATATGGACAGTGTGGAACAGGACAGCTGGGACTTGACATCGTTTGGCATTCAGAGTATGAAGTCTGACATGATGCGCAGTCATCAAAATTCAATGTTATGTTGAAGGTGACTGAACAGTTTGGTTGATAATGTTGCAACATCAAGTTGTTATTAGAAGGTATATAAAGTAGGCAAAGGCCATGTATCTTCCATGTCCTCCAACTTTATTATCCAGTGAGTTCACCTTATGAATTTGACATACAGTTCCGTGAAAAAGTACTTCCCTCCTGCCTGATTTCTTAAATTTTTTTGCATATTTTTCACACTTAAATGTTTCAATGTTTCAGATCATCCGACAAATTTTAATATTAGACATAGAGAACCGGAGTAAATACAAAATACAGTTTTAAAATGATGATTTCATTTATTGGAGGAAATAAGCTATCCAAACCTACCCAGCCCAATAAGAAAAAGTAATTTCCAAAGTTAAATTATGAATTGACTGTGATAAACCACATTTTTTAATTCACTTTCACTAGCCACTAGGCTGATTACTGCCAGACCTGTTGAATCAAGAAATCACCTTAATAGAACCTGTCTGACGAAGTGAAGTAGGCTGAAGAACTTCAAGAAGCATCTCATTTTGCTGCAATCAAGAGAAAATCAAGAAAAGATAAGAAACAAAGTCATTGACATCTTTCAGTCTGGAAAGGGTTACAAAGCCATTTCTTAGACATTGAACTCCAGTGAACCATGGTGAGAGCCATTATCCACAAATGGAGAAAACTTGAAACAGTGGTGAACCTTCCCAGGAGTGGCCAGCCTACCAAAATTACTCCAGGAGCACACCGACGACTCATCCAGGAGGTCACAAAACCACCCAGAACAACATCTAAAGAACTGCAGGCCTCACTTGCCTCAGGTAAAGTCAGTGTTCATGATTCAACAAAAACTGGGCAAAAATGGCATCCATGGGAGAGTTCCAAGGTGAAAACCATCGCTGACTAAAAAAAAAATAAAGGCTCGTCACACATTTGCAAAAATACATCTTGATTATCCCCAAGACTTTTAGGAAAATATTCTGTGGACTGAGGACACAAAAGTTGAACTTTTTGGAAGGTAAGCATCCCAATACATCTGGCGTAAAACTAACACAGCATTTCATAAAAAGAACATCGTACCAACAGGCAAACATGGTGGTGGTAGTGTGATGGTCTGGGGCTGCTTTGTTGCTTCAGGACCTGGACGACTTGCTGTAATTGATGGAACCATGAATTCTATTCTCTACCAGAAAATCCTGAAGGAGAATGTCCAACGATCAGTTTGTGACCTCAAGCTCAAGTGCACTTGGATTATGCACCTAGACAATGATCCGAAACACGCCAGCAAGTCCACCGCTGAATGGCTTGAAAAAACAACATGAAAGTTTTGGAGTGGCCAAGTCAATGTCCGTACTTTAATCCAGTTGAGATGCTGTGGCATGACCTTAAACAGGCCGTTCATGCTTGAAAAACCTCCAATGTGGCTAAATTAAAACAATTCTGCAAAGATGAGTGGGCCAAAATTCCTCCACAGAGATGTAAAAGACTTGTTGCCAGTTATAGCAAATGCTTGATTGCAGTTGCTGTCGCCGAGGGTGGGTTTAGGTTTAGGGAGCAATTACTTTTTCACATAGAGCTAGGTTGGTTTGGATAGCTTTTTTCCCTAAACAAATGAAATCATCATTTAAAAACTGCATTTTGCATTTAGTGGGGTTATCTTATCTAAATTTGTTTGATGATCTGAAACATTTAAGTTTGAGAAATATGCAAAAAAAAAAAAAAAAAAGAAATCAGGCAGGGGGCAAATACTATTTCACGGCACTGTAGCTACACCAAAAAATGTTAGGGTTGTGCAAAGGAGTAATCAAAGTAACACTATTCAGAAACAATGAGACCTTTTGACCCCATTAACCAGGTGAAGGTCGTCCAGCTTTAATGTTCTGCAAGCTGATTATCCAGAACATATACGCTGTAGATTTTACGCGACTACAACAAAAATAGTGGATGTAATCAAGGAAACAGTGTTTACGAAGTATGTGACCTTTTGACCCCTGAAAGTAGGTCCATCTTCGAACTTGTCCAAGCTACGTATATGTCCCTAGAACAGTCCCTGTGAGTTTCATGACCCTGACATTAATAGGAAAGGAGTTATTGTCTACACAGATGGACAGACAGACAGACAGATGGACACATGGTCTTCGTAATACCCGATGGCCATATTTTGGCATTGGGTAAAAATGGACATTTCATGACAATTTGTGATTTTGAGATAAAGGCTGTTAAAGTTGGGCACTTATTACTTGATCTGTGATAACGCATCACTTTCTACATGATTCCATACAAATTAACAGGTGAATCAAAACAAATTTTTTGACATCAGGTACTTTATAGGTGCATACAGCAAACAATAGCAAAAGGTCACAAAAGTCCCAAGTGTCATGAAATGCCAATTTTCACTTGATGTGTTCACATATACTGCATGCATATTACAAAATACAATCAAATACCAAGCTAGGTTACTGAATGGTTTAAATACATATTAATTTCAATTCAGAGAGAAGCAGCCTTAAATAAAACTAATAGTACAGTATGTGAAACTTCTTATAGTAACAGAGATTAAACCTCAATTTCCGGCATACAATACAATACTTTTCGCTAAATTAACACTCATCAGCCTCAGTGACTAAAGAAATTAAATGGTGGCATGTGGACCTATTAACATTCCTACAAGGTTCTGTGCATACAGAATTTATGCATCAGAGGATTTTACTGAGCAAAAATATTTCACTTGAATAGAAATAGCTTATGTTTCTTTGCTTCGACCAGTAAATCTGAGCTTCGCAAATGAGTTGGGATCAAAACTTCTCTTCTGAGGAAGCACTTAAGGGTAGTAATGCAATGATATTTAATAACCCAGATTCATGAAAACATTCATCACATGCAGAATCTTCACTTTAATTAATCTTTACAAATTAGGAGTTGGAGACTTTGTTTTTGTAAATGCAAGTCATTTTCAATTTCATTGGCACGCAGTTGCCAAGCAACTAACAAATGCCGTTTTGAAAACATTTAATCTCATTCTACTGTATGTCATGCAAAATATCAAAATGACTTCAATATTTCAGGGTAATCGGCCACAATTTATTCCCATGCAGTGATTTTCATAAAATTTCTGCCTGGTCTTTGCCAAAAATTCCCTGTCACTGATCAGTATTTCATCACCCAAATGCTGACACATTTGCCACTCAATCTTCTGCAGTGTGATTTTTATTTATTCTCTTTGTAATAATTGGAACAGTGTTTTATATTTTTGGCCTCAAACTGTATTCATTTATTTAAACATTTTGTAATTCTGTCACTGATCCATTCAGTTTCCTGTCACTGTCATTTTAGTGCTGTTTCATTTGGTAAATGTGTTACAGCCAGTTTATCACCGCTCCCTTCGCTGCCACATTAGCATTCTGTTAGTCACTGCACCATTCACTGCTACTTTTAACATTCTGCTCGTCACTGCTCAATTCACTGCCACTTTAACAATCAATTAGTCGTTGTACCATTAACCATTACACATTCTGTGCGTCACTGTACCATTAACTGCCACTTTAATATTTGGTAAGTCAGAGCTCAATTCTCTGTCACTTTAACATTCTGTTGGTCACTGCTTCATTCACAGCCACTGTAACATTCTGTTTGTCACTGCACTATTCACTGCCATTTTAACATCCTGTTTGTCATGGCTCCTTTAGCTTCCACTGGCAGTTACATTCTTGCAGCACTCCATTCACAGTTACTGGTGCATCCTGTCACTGTCAGATTCGCTGCAAAGCTTTAAGGGGTCTTCAGGGTAAAAATTTCAGTTTTTTTGTTTTGATTTTCACATGAAATATATAAAGGAATGCTGTGAGATGCTAGCAAACACCAAGAATCTATGTTTTTCCTCTGCCTCAATTGTTACTTATGACATTAAATGCAAATTACCAAAAATCATAATTTTGACTGATTTTCAACCTTGTGGCATTCATAAAATCATTAATATTCATCTGATTGACTTGAAATTAGGACTAAAAGTTGTATCTGTTGGTGATCTATGAAATGACATAGAATTTTCTATATTGGTGCATCCCTAGGGGGTTCATTTTGAAATTGAAGCAAGTTTATGATAGCGATTTGGGTTATGGTTAGATAACAGAGCTCATTAAATATTCATAAACCATTCATGTGAGAATAATCTGAGTAAAATCTGACCAAGGGTTACAGAAATATCATTGCCACAAAATATTTTCAGATTTTGTCATTAAAGTGCCGTTTCCATGGCAAACGTAAGTTTTTTATCAAAAGACTACATTTTATGAGGTTAAAATCATGTTGATTATGTTTATTTCTAAGTTTTTTCATTATTATGGTTATTTCTTCACTTTACCCTGAAGACCCCTTAATTGAATTGCTTGATTGGAACAAAACAAACTGTCTCCTTGAATGATCCCAGAATCAGTCATTTATGAAGACCTGGGTCATCTCAAAAAGTAACGTGCTCGAGGTTTAATGTTTGCTAGTACCTAGATAGTGTGTTTTTTGAATGGTATCCAGTATTAAAATCTTATAGAGAATAGATCATGCAATGCAAACTTCTGTAAAACAACTAAAGGCTCCCAGCAATTCATTGCAGCGTGCCTCTCCCTTCCAACTGCTTCTGAACAGATTCAAATTCAACAATGAATGCTGAGCTGCTGTTCTTTGCCTTCCTGCCAAGTATTGTTTCTTGTATGAATTTTGACATTTTACACAGAGAGATATTTTCCATTAAAACTACACAGTAACACAAGAAAAACTTTAGATGTGTCTGGATATGCTTTAGTGACAATGAGCTTGGATTGTCAAGTAATGATTGGTTAGGAAGAGACATGTTTGCTGCAGAAACTGTGCTATAATAATATCCATAAATTGTTTAAATAGGTCCCTAGTTTATCTATGATCATTTAGCTATTAAAATCTTTATAGCTCTACTCATAATTTTTGGTCTTTGAAGAAATGAACATATTGTTTCAATGTGCCCCATGTTGTTCTCATTAGTTTTCTTCTTCTTTCATTAATAAGGCTGTTGGAAGGGGGGGGGGCTGGGGGGGCTAACACGCTGACAAGGAGTCTGACAGAGAGGCAGACAGACATGGACCATATAGAGAACAGAAATTGTTTCCATGAATGCAGATCAATGTTTCAGTATTACTCAATTATTAATTCAAGGAACCTAACGGTGTACAGTACACACAGACAACACTGACACTCAGCTAATTCTTGCTTCTGTAGGTGTGTGGAACATCATCATATCCTACGGGGTCTGGGCGGGCAGGAGGGCATCACAATTTTACATTACTGTATCTCAGAAACTACTGATGCCATCTCTTCCATACTGCTCACATATTGCACTCATCTGCTTGGTTTTTCAGGCAGATTTGACCTTTGAACTTGACACAGAGACCTTTTCCCCTGAAATTCCTTCCCAGAGCATATTTCAGGAACTATTAATAGTACATACATGACAGTGGGTTGTTTTTGTTATTAGGTTGAAATGATAGCATTCACTCCACAGTTGTGCTTTTGGCTAGTAATTTAAGAATTATGACCTCTGAACGTGCCACAGTGACCTTGAAACTAAAATGTCTTTTTGGCTCATTTTCATTCTAGTATATTTTGTTCCATTTTGATAGAAATACTTGCTCATGGGTGGTTATTGAACTTGTTTTAATGATCCCGCTGCCAGATTTGACCTTTAACGCAACAAAAATGACCATAATCGTAAAATTTGCTGCTTGAGCGAATCTCAGAAACACTAGAGCTTTGATATTTGGCTTGAATAAAAAAATTTGCATCGCTGGAATGCCGTTTCAAGTTAGTAAAGATTTTGACCCACAACTGTGACCACTTGTGTTGTCACGCCTCGCCCACAATGGTCGGGGTCTGAGCTCCAGCCTGCTCCTGCATAATCAAATCCACACCTAGCCGCCGCTTCAATCCTCCTATTACCCAAGTCTTTATGTATCAGGTTCTCGCACCAGTACGGTAGCTCTTTGTGTATACGTCTCGTGTTTCACTCGCTTGTATACTCAGCAACAAAAGTTTCTGTGACACCATTTATGTGTATGTTATAAATGACACGCAAAGATCTCAATGCAATCAATGTGTTTATTTAATAGGAGAAACACTGACTTTTCAGTGCCAACGTCACTCAAAACGAAAAATGTCATTTTCATGCGTCATGAAGCACTTGTCTGACGTCTAACCAATTGTGACCTTCACACTTCAATACCGGGTGTGACTTCCTCGTGCCATGATGCAAGCAACGCATCTCCGGCGCGTGGACCGAATCAGATGTGCCAGAAATTGCTGTGGGATGTCATTCCAAATCTGACGTAGACGTTGTCGCAATTCCTGGAGTGTAGCTGGCGGGTTATCCAACCGCCGCAAACGTCGATCCATCTCGTCCCAAAGATGCTCGATTGGGGACATGTCTGGGGATCTGGCTGGCCATGGCAGGACATTGACATGTTGTTGCATCAGATACTGCTGTACAATCCTTGCAACGTGTGGTCTGGCGTTATCATGTTGCAGCGTTATTCCGGGACCATGTTGCATCAAAAACGGTACCACCAATGGCCGTAGCACTTCATCGCGATATCTTTGACCTGTCAGATTTCCATCAATAACAAGCAAATCTGTTCTGTTTCTAGCCGTGATCCCTCCCCAAATCATGACACTACCACCTCCAAAATGATCAAATTCCTGAACACAGTTGTTGGCATAACGTTCTCCACGTCGACGGTATACACGTAAACGACCATCACATCGGTTAAGCATGAATCTTGATTCATCAGTGAAGAGTACAAGATCCCACTGACGTTGGATCCACCGTCGATGTTGTTGTGCCCACTGTAGACACAGTCGTCGGTGTTGTACTGTGAGTATTGGACGTCTTGCTGGCCGACGTGGGACAATGCCAAAATGACGGAGACGGCGACGGATTGTCTGTGCAGACAGTCGCCTCAAACCAGGTATCGTTCTTGCAGTTATGGTTGCAGGTTGGAATTGATTTCGGAGATGGGTTGTTCGAATCCAGTTGTCCTGTCTGGGAGTGGTTACTCGTGGACGGCCGCTGCGAGGACGGTCTCTGACATGTCTTGTCTGCTGATGACGCTGCCATAAGTTCCAAATGGTGTTTCGGTGGACATTCAGGCGATGAGCAACTTCCCTCTGCGAGGTTCCGGATTCAATCATCCCAATGGCCCTCCACCGATCATTGTCAGACAGTCTTGGCATTTAGAGGGTAGAGTTCCTGATCCGAAATGGCTGTGTTTTCGATAAGTGATGCTTCCGTCGTTCATCAGGCACAATGTGAACATTCCAAAAATTCTCCTCTTTTATTCCCATCCACAAGCATGATTTATGCACATTTTCACGTGCAAAGTCATTTTCTCGCATTTTCATGATTTCCATTTCAATGTTGTGTTTACGTGTACTGTTTCAGTCTGATATCACCATGTATGACAATTTCATAATTGCGTTATGAAAAATAATTAACAATATTGGTGTCACAGAAACTTTTGTTGCTGAGTATATATACTAGCAGACTCTCAATTTGTCTTGCTGCACTTTGTAATTTTTGAGAAGTGTTGTTTCCTGTGTTGTTCATGTCTGCATTTGCGTCTCTAGTCCTGCACAGACGCTAGTAAAACTACTTCTTAGTTCTTCCCATTTGGATCTTCTCACCTCTGCGTTTTTATCTCAGTGCACAACAGTCTGTGCACTGACATTGTTACATGTTTGCTGCTTTTTACAGATCCAGATCTAGCCATAAGTGAGGATAGATTGAGAGAAACAAGTTCTAGGGCCATAAACGGTCAAGAGCCGTAGGCTATACTAGGTTTCAACCTAATCATGTTTACAGTAACCCTAAAATCACAAAAATGACAAAAGAGTTATTTAGTGACTTAGGTACTTCTTGCTTGCAGGTCTTCAATCGGGCTCTCCCAAAAGCCATGCTGAAACTTATACTCTGACTGAGATCATACAGTATATGAGAATTCTTAAATACATTTCTCTGTAATTAAGCTGGGAAAAGGGCAGTCTCACGTTTTAAATTTGGGTTGTATTCATTTTATTGTGTGAGTCTGATTTAGCCCGGGAGCCTGGCAGTGCAACACATGGGCTGCTTCAGTAAATGACTGATTAAACTGCTTAGATCTACTTCTTCCTTCTTCATCATAAATCAAGGAGATAAATTTGTAGGGACGGCACATATTGCAATCACTGACAACAGCTATTGCCAAGAGGTAGAAGAAGCAATATGGATGGTGCTCTTTCGAGAAAACTTCAGTTATGGACTGAAGGCGCGTACACCAGCATTTACATCTAAACCAATGCCAGAATTTGTAGAATAGCACAAGCTACATTTAGTTATGACTCAAGTCATAGTTATGACTCAAATGCTCACTTTACAATGGGAAAGCCAATCCAGCAGTCTGATCTAGCATATTCAAACCTGGTTCAAAGTCAAACACTATAGAATGTGAACCAAACTCAGCATACAATGAGACTCTAAGTAACACACAATCACCATTGTGAACACTATATTGTGAAATGTGCTCAAAACATCACAAAATTAGCCATACTCAGTTGAGATTAGGTTTAAGACTTTGAAGTGGTACAATACAAAGACAAAGTAACATTTGATTACAGGATTATATTAATTGATCACCAATATTTCTGTACTTGCTTGCAGAAGTGTAATAAACTTTTATAGATAACACTTTACAATAAGGGTATATAATATCATGTTAATTAATGCAGTAAGTGAGGCATAATGCCCGACGAGGTGTCCATTATCAGAAATGGACGACGCGGAGGCGTGAACTTCTGCAAAGTCCATTCATTTCTGATAATAGACACCTTGAAGGGCATCCCGCTTATACCATGGTCGCTTACGAAAGAAATAATTATTAAATCAATTATTAATATGTTAATGTTGTTTTTTACCGTTTTACCGTGAAAATCGTAAGTTTTTCACAAGAAGCGGCTGAGTGGACCATTTAATATCTCTCGTTGTGACGCGTTGCCAAGGTAACCGACTCTGGCCACAGAACCTGCAGCTCGGTCGGCTGCAGCTGTTATATTAGGCCTAATCAGTGATCTATATAGTACAACTGGATTGTTGACGTGATATAGAACTGCGTTGGGACGTTGAAGCAAGCGGAAGTGGTCGTGTGGCTATTTTACCATGCCCGGTAGTAAGCAACTGTTATATAGTATTCTATGGCAGAGAAGCGCTGATGTGCAGCCTCGTAATGCGGAGCGACATTTTTTGGGGGTTGTGGCGAGACGATGCACTGGCTGTAGTGAAGACGGATACACATAAATTAATTTCAACTAATATATTGCTTATTATTAGACACTGGCTATCTACCTTAATGGCAGATAATGTGTCAATGTTAGCCCAGCTAATGATTATTATTGGAACAATTCAAATTAATGTTCACTAACATGATCCATCAGGTTAGCCTAAAGCTACCTAGATTACCGAATTGAAGTTAACCAGATCAATCGACGTCACGTGGCATAAATTAGATAATCCAGTAAAACTCCTGTGTAACGCTGTCTGTAATATTAGACCAGACTAACTAGACAACAAAACCAAGTGTTGACTGGTCTAATCATTGAGGCAAATTTATGCCAGCACTAGAAAAGGCTAATGTTCTACTGACACTCAATTACCGTTGATGGACAAATTTAATTCTGCCAGGTTATCGATGAGGATATAACGTTAGAGCTACTTAAATAGATAATGTGATTCACACTCGACAATGAATGGCAGGCAGTTTTACACATCTCCACAATGCACAACTCACTTCACTTCTCATGTGAACGCCGATTTAGCGACCTTGATAAGTTTACATTGCATTCTCTTCAGCAAACCCACTTTTGCTTCGTAGGAAAATAAACCTAGCTTCATGGCAGCTACTGAGTGAAGACAGCGCAAGAGAAAACTCAATACAAGACTCCGTTGGGAGTTACATATGCGTTCTTATATATAGATCAGTGGGCCTAATCAGTGGAGGGAAGTGAGATGATTGCTTAACGTCATGTTACGTGACGTTACATGTTACAAAGTATCATTTCAGAGGGCAAGTGCACCTCTTACCGCTTGTGTGTGTCCAGAGGATGATGCAAAATTTTGTTTCAAAGAATCAAAGTCCACAGATAGTTTCCTAAATCATTTTTATTGCAAAAAATATTATCCACCATTCACTCTGATCATTAAATGTGTATCAAGCAAGTAAGTCTATCCTAAATTATTTTTATAAATATTATCCATCAGTCACTCTGTATCAAGCAAGTAAGTAAGGTAAGCAAGACAGAAAGACAGGCAACAAGCTATTTTAAATTAAATGCAACATTGCCGTTGATCGTGAAATTTGATAGAGATACTGGCATGTCCATCATAGTGGCATTTGAAGGCCGGACATTCAACGTTCGTGGACCCCGACAGTTAAAGACTAGCGTTTGAGCCAACGCAATAATTTAGAACAATCAGGCTATTTGACCGGAACTTCTTTATAGGTGTCTTACTACACTTTTTAATGGACACCCTGCAGCCAATCAGAATCGAGTATTCACCCAGACCATGATATAATAAGCATTAACTAACAGTTAATCAACAGTTGACAAATGTGTCTACTATTCATTAACTAATGGTGTTCTTGTTAACTAAGATATTAATTCATACATTATTGAAAGGTTTGATAGTTTGAGGTGTTATTTAAGTGATACTTAAGGGTTATTTTTAACTTCGTATTAAGGATGTCAAAGAGCATAAATTAATGGTAAGTTAAGGTTACCTAATGCTTATTTAGCTCTCTGATGCATTAATAGTCAGTTAATTGGTAGTTAATGCTTATTTCTGCATTACCTAATGTACCCTTATTGTAAAATGTTACCCTTTTATACCAAGAAACAGAGCAGAAACAGAAACAGAGAATGAGATGGTATCAATGTTGGTAAAATTATCGGAAACAATGGGATAAATTCCAGCTATGGCAAGCTCAAGGTGCAGGGGGGAACCGGTTAAGTCATGACAATGGCTGGGCAGCCATATACAAATTGAGTTGTCATCATGAATTAAAGAAAGAGAATTCATTTCGCTGATTTGATGATGCAGGGAACCACATGGAGAAAGTGGTATGCAAACTAGAGCCAAAAATGAGATTTTTCCGATTAAATTCTCACTGCTTAAAATATCATCAGTCTTGTGTATTAACTGAAAAATTATCCTGTGACACTGCTGCATTTCACTATGAGGTTGTTCAAGCTATAACATGATGGCATAAACTTAACGTAACTGGATTTGCGTTACCTTGTGAAGTAGTCCTTTGTCAAAACATTGGTTGTTGGGTAAAAAGGTCCACCAGCCCAACTTAAACTTACCCAAAATAGGTTGAATACTTTTGGCCGATGCATTTTGCCAGATATTTTGTTATTGTAGAAATCATTTCATCATGCCTATTACCCATACTCCAAAAATTTGGGACAGAGGCATGTTTATCACTGTGTTACATCACACTCAGCGGCTGTTTGGCAACAGAGGACAATAATTGCCCCGGATTTGAAAGTGGATGTTTTCCTCTCATTCATATTTGATATGATACTGAAGCTGCTTCACAGTCAGTGGTCTCCACTGTTGTACCTTACTCTTCAAGATGATTGCACGTTTTCAATGAGCGACAGGTCTGGACCGCTGGCAGGCCAGTCTAGCACCCACTCTCTTTGACTATGCGGCCATGTTGTTACACATGCTGAATGTGGCATGGTGTTATCTTGCTGAAATAAGCACAGAGGTGTCTGAAAAAGATGTTGTTCGAATGGCTACATATAGTGCTGCAAAATTCATATATATGCTTCAGCACAAAGGGTGCGATTTATCCATGCCATAGATACTAACAGACCAATCATGGCAGCATTACCTGACCTGTTGTGTATAACGCTGTTTAACCGTAGAATGTTCCAAGCTAGTGTTTTTCTACCAATTGTCATCCTTCTCAGTATTATACTGTTGTTTCACCAACTTTTATTGAATGTATGGAATCAAATGCAGGAATCAAAACCGGAATGAAAGTACATGTACAAAGATCAAGAAGGTAAAAACCTTCAACATTGTTTATTAGTGCGGTTTTCAATTATATATAGGCGAGAATACATGGGAGAATTGCCTAATTACTGCTTTCTGCTTTTATTAGCACAATGCACTCTGTCCCAACTTTTTGGGAGTTGGGGTTGTACAAACCGAAGACCGACAGGGGCTCAGCCCCCTCAGATGACCTCAAAAATGCAGCCGGCCAGGTATCAGCAAGAAAATCTATATGTGCAGCAGTGAAGGAATTTACGATAGACCGCTACACACCACAGCAATTCATCACAGAAATTGGTGAGGGAGAGGGGCCAATGGCAGGATATAGTAGACTTGTACGAGCACATCAGAGTTTTTTATGACCCCACGGAGGCTGAACTTGCCAGTCAAATCAAAAGACTTGCTGACTGGTTTCTTGCACAGTTTCAGTCCTCGAGAGAGCACAGCTTGCCCCATGACCGTGCCCAACTTTCCCCGACCTTGGGGTAAGTTGTGCCGCAGCACCAGCTCTTTTTGATTGGTCAGTCTTCCCAAACAGTATTAGTTCAGTATAATGAATTAATTCACATGAATGCACAACAACCTTAAACGAGAACAATTTGCTTTTATGGTTGCTTTTGTGACTGCGGTTTAGATGCTCAAAAGTAAAAGCCGTTTTTCATGGGTGCTTCTGATATTTTGTCCACCCTGTTGTACAGCCCATTACCTTTTGGAGACCCCCCCACCCCCCCACTTCGTGCCGCCGGTGGGAGAGTGTACAATATTTTCCATTTCCCCCTATGAGGATCATCAACATAGATGGAGACAGTAGCCTGCTGAGCGCCCAGACAGAACCCAGGAACCACTAACAGCGTGATGCGGTGAGATTAATTACAAAAATTCCTGAGGTAAGAAATTAATTGAAGTTTCTGCGCTTCAGTATTGCTGCTGGGTCTTACTTCGCATTCTCTTTTGAGGGCTGCTCAGATCCTGTGAATTACGAGCTTTCCAATTAAAGACGGCTCTGTGAAGGGATAAGGGGGAGTGGAGGAGACCACATGCCCCTGCACATTAACGCAGCGTGTTAAAATAATAACGTTTATTTTCCAGGTCCAATGCAACTTCGTGGAATTTACTAATATGAAACCGTTGCTAATATGAAACTCATTTGTGCAAATAGCTCTGAACTAATGAAAATTTTACTAGGACAAGCAGAGAACTATTTGAAGTGATGTGTACTGGAATTAATAGGATGAACACAATTTTGCACAGAAATTTAATCATAATTGCTGCTGGGAAATTTAAATACTATATTATGGTGAGGTCCATAAATATATGGTCACTAAATTTGAAGATATAAACATAGAATTCCGGTATACAGTGTAGGAATTACAGCACTTTTTATGCATCTTCCGCTTTTCCAGGACTGCTCAGTTTTCCCATGTCAAGGTACGTGCTACGCTGTCATGATTTAACTAACTAACTCGTGAGCTGATGAAGGGTTTAGAGTTGTTTTCAAGTGTGACATTTGCAATCAAAATCTGTAGCTGTTAACTGTTAATATGAAGACCGCAGACTGACCAGTTATGTAAACCTTCAACTGGCTAAAAAATTGAAACAAGCCCAACAGAGAAACAGAAAAAGACGAGTTTCCAAATCAACTATTTACACGGTGGAGTCACAGTGTTATGACCACCAGCTAATATCCAGAGTAACCGGCACATGCAGCAGGGACAGCAGCTAGACGGGCTGGGAGTGTCTCAGGACGGTGCTGGAAGGTTGTCACCGGTATCTGGAGCCATGCTGACTGCATTGCATCCGACAGCTGCTGGAAGGTGTGTGCTGGAGGATCCACAGAGTGAGCATGACGATCGTTCCCACAGATGCTCGATTGGGTTCAAGACTGGGGAACTAGGGGGCCAGGGAAGAAGTTGAAAATCTTGGGCTTTCTCTTTCAACCACTGTTGGACATTTCTAGCCATGTGACATGTCACATTGTCTTGCTGGAAGAGCCCATCCACCCCAGGGAAGACAATCAGCATGTATAGGTGTACATGAAACATAACAGCAACGAGTGATATGTTTGCAGACTACCTACCGCACATTTTTTCATACCCACCTAGCCAACTGAAGAGGCATGCCTTATTTTCATTGGCTACACTCTACTGACATCGAAAGTATGGGGTGATCATAATAATGTAACTCGACTGTGTAGCTCCTCTCCAAAAGGAATAAAGCACTGGCCAGAAAGTCCACAGATAACTACTGTAGTGGCTGCTCCCTGTCGATTTCATTTCCTGATGAGGCAAAACCAAAATCAAGAGCTCTGCTCAGGAGATTGTTGAATCTGTATCAGTCAAAATTGTAGAGAAGACTTCACCAGAGTAAATACAGAGAGTTTATAACTAGGTAGTGGACCACTGGTGAGCCTCAAATTCAGGAAGACCAGATTTGAGTGGGAAAGATAGTTATTTTTCTACTTTTCCAGCGTATGCTAAAGCTGAGACGAACACAGTTGCTGACAGGTGCTCTGAATGAAAAATTAAACCCTTACGCACTTCTGCAATGAAGCATTTTCAAGTGCAGTTCCAAAGTGGGAATATCTTCAAGTAGTTTCTAATGCCATAGAATTGTGTGCATTTCTGTCGAAAGTACTGAATACAGTTTGTAATCCTAGCAAGGCGTAAAGGTGTTATTTGTTCCAAAAGGTTGCTGAAATAAATGTAGAAAGGCAATCAAGGAAAAATGGCGGGGTAATAGAACATTGCTTCTGATATGTCATAATAATGAAAAGGAAAGGGAACTCCTTGGCCTCTTCAGCTTGTTAGCCGGCGTCTTATGAAGCAGAAATAATTTATCTGGTTACTTCTGTATGGCCATAGCACGTACAGCCTCAGAATGACTCATTTTGCAAACAATGGCATTCACTGCAATTATTTTTGATATTTTAGAGATAATAAGCAGAATGTCAGCTGAATCTGCCCCATCGATATTCCTATCCAATCTTGTTCATTATAGAAAGGTCTTTGGACTCTTCTTAATGGTCAAAGCAAATGTGAAAAATATGCTATAAAAAAAGAAATGTAATTATTGGATAAAAATATATTGCTTGACAAAGAAAAATTGAGAAAAAATTATTTTGTTTGAAGTATCCCACTGATGTGAAATTCCAAATACTGCCCCAGAATTAATGAATAGACAAAAATGCAATGTGCGGGGGAAACAAAATCACTGGTATTTTGATGAAGGAAAACAGCTTAGATATGATTTGAAGGAGGAAACTTAACACTCCCTCTAAGTTATGACAGAGTAAACAACAAGTCAAATTGAGTTTACCAGCAACTGGAATGCATAAATAATATATTTAACATTTTTGGTCAAAGCAAAGGGCTGGATCCACAAGCATTGGCAAGTTTCTTATTATGCAATATCCCCTCGTCGTAGACATGTACACGCCCACACACACACAGACACATATGCGCATACACACACACACAAACGCACGCACACAAACTCACACACACACATGCACGCACACAAACTCACGCACACACGCACACACACACAAACACACATACACACACGTTTATGTTCTGTGATATTGTGTATCTTTTCCCTGTAGCTTTTCTCTGACTTGGAGTTGTTTTTCTCTTACTTTTCTATGGCTTAGTATTTCTTTACCTTGTTGCTGTTCTGTGATGTGGAATATATTTACCCTGTTGGTGTTTTGTGATGTAGTGTAACTTTACCCTGTTGGTGTTTTGTGATATAGTGTACCTTTTTCCTGTTGGTTTACTGTTAAGTTGTGTATCGTTTCCCTGTTGGTTCTCTGTGATGAATGTTTCTTAACCCTTTTCACCCTGTTGTTGTTCTGTGATGTAGTGTATCTTTTCCCTACTTTTGCACTGAGATGTAGTGTATCTTCAGCCTTTCTTTGTTTTGAGATGTAGAGCATCTTTACCCTGCTGGTGTTCTGTGGAATCATGTTTTTCCCTGTTGGTTTCCTGTGATGTACAGTACAGGCCAAAAGTTTGGACACACCTTCTTATTCATTGCGTTTCCTTTATTTTCATGACTATTTATATTGTAGATTCTTACTGAAGGTATCAAAACTATGAATGAACACGTGGAATTATGTACGTATGTATCAAACAGTTGTCCAATAGGGCTGTCGGCTGTGTATCAACCTGACTTCTGCACAACACAACTGATGGCCCCAACCCCACTGATAAGGCAAGAAATTCCACTAATTAACCCTGACAAGGCACACCTGTGAAGTGAAAACCATTTCAGGTGACGACCTCTTGAAGCTCATCATGAGAATGCCAAGAGTGTGCAAAGCAGTAATCAGAGCAAAGGGTGGTTATTTTGAAGCAACTAGAATATAAGACATGTTTTCAGTTACAAGTATTTCACACTTTTTTGTGAAGTACATAATTCTACGTGTTCATTCATAGTTTTGATGCCTTCAGTGAGAATCTACCATGTAAATAGTCATGAAAATAAAGGAAACGCATTGAATGAGAAAGTGTGTCCAAACTTTTGGCCTGTACTGTATGTTTCTTTTCATTGTTGCTGTTTTGTGATGTTGAAGATATTTACCCTGTTGGATTTTTGTGATGCAGTTCATTTTTACCCTTTTGGTGTTCTGTGATGTAGTCTAACTTTGCGCTGTAAGTGTTCTTTGATGCAATGTTTCTTAACCACTTTCTGCAGATGTGTCCACCTGCAGACATAGAGCTGCTCTATTTATGCATGCAGTTACACTTTTCTATCACGAGATGGCACACCCGGAGCGGTTCTTGAATATTCCCTCGCAAGCCAAGCTCAAACACGATTTAGAATATGGACGAGTTCACTCTCATCCACATTAGCTACTTCAGCAATTATATACTCAGGCTCATCGACGTAACTGCACAGTTATAGTTCATGCCCTCCTGAAGCTTCCCCGGTAACAATGTATTGATTGACTTGTTTCTCATCCAATCCCCGTGTACTTAAACTTTCCACAGTAACTGAAAGACATTAATTGGACAAACAGATGAGTATATAAGCCTTTGCATATCAGCAAGGTAGGTTACATCCTCTCAACATTGTGCAAGATTGCACAGATGAAAATGACGCGATTTATAGAAAAAAAAAGACTGAACTGTTCAGTTACATTTACAGGATTTGAATGAGGTAAGGACATGGTCAATGGTAATTATTCTTAATGAAACTGGACCGGAGGGTTCCTTCTACCAGATACATCTTTCTCTGAAAGAGGGATTCAATGAAGAAAGGTTATGCTGCTACTGTGGTAGCATTTTGCTCGATGTCGCTTTCTGTTATACCGTATTCATTGAAATCGAATGCCGAGGTCTTTGCACCTTCAAAACCTGAACTGCTCAAGCACTTCGGTAGACCCCCTGGTGTGTTCATTGCACCATTCTGTTGAATCTGGGGAAGCATATATTGCCTGATTTTCTCTGATAGTGGAATATGTGTTCTGTTAAAATATTGTATATTTCAGACATTACTATGCAAATGAGTTATACTAGTTCCTTATAAGGTGTAGAAAGTGTTTATATAAGGTTGTGAGCTCGAAAGTGGGAGCTGCTAGATTTTCATTTAAGGATGAATGTTCTGACCGTTTACTAAGCAGTTCATTTAATGAGTATGTGTGCTGGCATGGGGGACTTAGATGAAAAAATGGACAAAACTCTAAACTTTATCATGGAGAAAAAGCATGTTTTGTGTTTGGAGAGGTTTCTGTGACCAATAATGTCCAACAGCACCAATATTGATAAACTAATGCTAAATTCAACCAGAAAGTGATTAGTTCATATTTAATTTCATGCGTCAAAAGTTGATTCGTGTTAAATATATGATTATTTTATGCCATTTTGAGGGATCTTAGACTTTGGGGAGCCACCTGGGCTGCGTTCCAATCCGAAATAAGAATACTCCCTTCACTTCTTCCCTCAACTTGAGTGAGCCCTCCGAATGATGTAGCAGGCGAGTAAGCCCTTCCCGACCGAAGGAGGACAATGGAGGGGACTTCGAGAGAGGGTTGAGGGAAATTGGATTGGAACAACCCTCTCTGCATTTCTTCCGCACTTCAATGTTTGTCAACAAGCCAACGGGAAGTTTGTGTTACAATGGAGCCGACTGAGTTAGTTGCCTGTATGTTTTACCTTTTACAGTTCAGGCGGAAGCGTATCGCATGTTTACAGCAAGTAGAAGATGGCGTGCTTGTTTGATTGCTGCGGCACTTGTGACTGTTGTATGGGAAAATAAAGCTACTTTCACCCCAGACACGAAACAAATTTTTCGCACGACATATTGCATTCAAAGTCAATGCAAAGACGCGAATACACGTGTTTCGCGTGCATTTGCGTCTTTTCATTGACTTTGAATGTAATCTGTCGCGCGAAAAATTTGTTTCACGTCCGGTGTGAAAGCGGATTTTAGCTCCGCAACAGTCCTCGCGGATGCTATAGGCTAGCTACAGCAAAAATGAAAGTAAAGTCAAAGGCTTAAAAAATAATGTGAAACCGATGCCCTTCACCCCCAAACTTCGCTATTTGCTTATAACTCTGTCATAAATTAAACACTACTCGCACACAATTCTTACATTTGTATAGTACTTTCCCTGCCAGAATTCCCCCTTTTGCCAGCAGAAAAAAATGGTGGACGTGAAATTTTGACCGAGGCAGAGTGAGCAAAGCATTCTGGGCTATATCAAAGCTTGGAGGGATGTTCGTTGTTGGCTTCCTTTGAGGGAGGACAATCGAGGGCTTGAGCAAATGAAAATATGCCCTTCCCTCCACAAAACTGGATTGGAACGACCCTACAAGTGGCAGCCATCTTATATCTGGGATTTTTTGGGGATTCCCCCCTCGATTGGAGGACGAGAGAACACGACGAAGCAAGAATTTTTTCAGATTGGAACGCAGCCCTGGATAGCTGACTTATTTGGGTCCTAGAGAGCAGGTATTTAGCATTCAATGCTCAGATGGCTTGCACAAGTGGTCAAGGAGTTTATGATCCTAGAAATGTGTAGTTTTAAGCCCCAGCAATTTTAAATTCTCTGTATTATTTTTTTACAATTTCGATGCTGAATTTTCATTAAGTTTTTTTTTTGTGCTTGCATCCGTTTTTCTCTACCAAAATCATGAAAATACACTGAAATATGATGGAATTCTAAATTCTTCTAGTGTCCTGGCTCAGTTGAGCCATTCCTTTCCTGCCTGTTAAGCTGCAATCTTGAATTATAAACACCATAAATAGCCAGATTTGGCTTCTGAGCAAAAAACATTACCTTTTTGGTTTTCCGTGATGCATGGCATCTTTACCCTGTTGCTGTTCTGTGATGTTGTGCATCTTTACCTTTTTGGTGTTCTGTGATTTTGGTGTTTACACACACACACTTGCCATGGGTGAGAGGAACTTTACAGCGAGTGCATGATTCTGGAGTACCATCTGACCCAGCCTGAGTGTATACTAAATGCTTCCTTTCTAGGCAATCTTGCTTCTCCTCCAGATGCAAAATTTGTACAAAACTTGGTATGAATTTTGCCGGGTTTCATTTGTCTGATAATAAAGAAAGAAGTCAATGTTATCACCCTCACCACTGACAATGTCACCAAAAATCGCAGGGGAGCTCTTTTAAACAAGTTGCCATATGATAGGTTTTCAACAGCACAAGATAATTAAATTTATCTTTCTTAAAAATTTGTTTCAGCGCTCTAAGGGTTAAAATGGCTTTTTCCTCAAAGCAGAGAGAAAGATTGGCAACAAATGGCCCAGAAATTATGGATTTGTGTGGGGTGTCTTGTCAAAACGCTTATAAATGTGACTTTTACACATAATTAATATGATAACTTGAAAAATAACAGCATGATACGGGCCCTTTAAATCACCAATGAGGCATGTGGCCAGACAGCACTGGGTACCAGCAACTCATCAGATTTATGCTAACCTGACCAGAAGAGGATGCTCTCAATACGGATTAGAATATGAGGAAGGGTTTTGTTAAAACAAGCGACAGTTGATCTGGTCAACTTTCGGCCATTTCTCTGATCAGTAGCTAATACCCGTTACTTCATGCTGTTAATCTGGTCAGGTTCCGTGGGCCATTACTGTCATCACACACTGAGGCCCAGTATGAAATATGCTGATCTAGTGTTCTTTACCAGATGAATATTTCATAAAAGAGTTATTCCAAGTTGTGCTGATTGTTGTATCGACTTTTATTTAACTGTAGCGGGGAAAAAAAAAAAAAAAAAAAAACGAATTCCTGATGTGATCCATCATTTACATTCATTAGGGCATCATTTCTCTGCTTGTTGTCTGCATTTAATTCTGAATTGCCATTGTAATGTGGCATCCTAGGAAATTAATGAAACCGTTAAAATGAAAAAAAAAATTGAACACATTACAGTAACAGTGTGCTGTCAGTGAGATATCCGCACTGGTGCGCTGATGGCACTAAACGTATAACAGCAATAATGATAATAATTAATGTACATATTTCACGAGCAAGAGCGAGTAAATCAACAGCACAGCTGCAAGGGTGAAAGCAGGCCTTGTCCATTCAAATTTTAGGAATGAAAATATATTGGGTCTTTATAAGGGGATTCATAAGAATTTGGACAGAGTTGCAATCGCATGGTTCAATTAATATGAATATTCATGCTGTCGAATTGAAGTTTTTCATCTTCAATAAGCTGGAATTTTCATTCATGTCAAGAGAAGCGTTGAGGTCAAACAGCTCTTTAAAATAGTGCAACTATCTAAAAACATACTGACCTCACCGAAATCATGTTATCACACACATTTTATAATGCCAGATGTGACCACGCACAAGCACAGGAGACTACAGTTTTTCCACAGAAATGATAACTTTACTACATTACGCACACTTGGGGTACTATCAGCAATGGCACATACCACAGATAAGATTGAAGTTTTCAAAGTTATGTCAAGCTGAAAAAAAGGCCTCCCACTCTAGCGTGACACGGATTTAGGGGGGTAACAAAGGGGGCCCTGGTGTTGTCCATGATCTCATTACAACCGTGAGTGTAAGAGGGGAAATGTAGCATCACTCAAAACCAGTCAGATTACAAACACATGCGTGAGGGTGCACAAATGACAGCAGCAGAGTAGCGTGGGGAAGGTGTCTTGTACAATGTACATCCTTTGAGAAAGAAAGGGAGCAGGAGAGAGAGAGAGGGGGGGAAAGAGAGGAAGAAGAGAGAGAGAGAGACAGAGAGAGAGAAATGAGCTTTTCAAATCTTATGCATTTGCCTCCATCAGAATCCTAATGAGGCCAGGAAAAAACTATGATGTAAAGGACAGTGAAACCAATGAGTTGTAACTGTCGAGACTGCGATGAAGCAGTGGTGCAATATGACATTTATGCATTGGTAACAAGGGAAGCCATTGTTAAAAAGGATTGTGGGAAAGGACTTGTGAAGACAGCGGGGGGAAACTCAAAGCAACACAGATGCCAGGGGAAGTGGAGAGAACGTGAGATCGGCTAGGGTTAGTCTAGAGGTCGTGTTTGACACCGGTCATGGTGCATAAAAAAGGAAGTACTGGCCAGTGAGAAACAGAAATGGTGTGGGAGAGAAGAGAAGATTGACTGATTCTGATTTTATCTTTGTTGAGGGTCATTGGAGATTATTGCTTCAATAAAACAGTCGTAAAAATTGACAACAAAGACTTCCATTTTTAGGATGTTGGGCCAACTCGAAATAGTAGCTTATTATAGCAATGTTTGTATTGGATCCTGGCTTATAAATATTGAATTCAATTGATATGAGGTTACAGCAGTGGCGGTGGGTGAACTGGTGATAGGGGAAGCTCAAACCCATCCCTTAAACATAATGATTGGTCATGACCTGTTTTCAATCATTCATTTAATTACCATTGCAGAAACTCTGAAAACTCTCAACGTTGTCAGGTGTGGTCAGTTTTTATTAATAACGCACACCTGTCAACCCTCAGGCATTCAGAGTTTGTTTTAATGGCATATTTACATTCCCCTGCTGTAGTCAGGAATTATTCAATCAATGGGTATGTAAGAGATGCTCGTGCGGAACTGAAGTCCTTGTGCACGGAGGTTTATCAGTTTTACCTGCGTTATGACTCCATACTTCTCATGCTTTTCTTTACTCAGGGGTTGGGAGGAATGCGTGTGTTTCGTGATCGTTTAACTAGTTTAAATGAAATAAGATCATTGGAAGCAAAGGAATTCCATAAAGCTGTTTCAAATGATCTTATTTCATTTAAACTATTTAAACGATCATGAAACACATGCATTGCCCCCAACCTCTGAGGAAAGAAAAGCGTGGGAAGTCCGGAGTCATTATCAGGTGAAACTGATTATCCTCAATACACAAGGACTTCAGTTGCGCGCGAGAATCTTTTACATACGCGTTGATTGAATAATAGCCGATTACAGCAGCGGAATGTAAATATGCCACTCAAAACTGATGCCGAATGCGTGGGAGTTGACAGGTGCACGTTATTAATGATAAGGTATTTGCTTCGGGTACAGCAGTTATCCAATGCATTTCAATGTAGAGAGGTACGGCAGTCCCAATTTCAAACCCTGCCCTAACCTCACCCTGACCCTAACCCTAACCATAATCCCTAATCCTAATCCTAATCCCTTCAAATTGACTGCTGTATGCATAAAACTGCAGTACCTCTAGGCACTGCATAATGATAACTGACCACACCTGATAATGTTGAGAGTTATCAGAGTTTCTGTATTGGTAATTTAAATGAATGATTGAAAACAGGTCATGACCAATCATTAATTTTAAGGGATGGTTTGAGCTTCCCCTATCGCCAGTTCACCAGCCGCCATTGGGTTACAGGGGTATGTTTATAATGATTTTGCAATTGAATTTGAGCATGGATCAGCTAATTATATTCCCTTACCAGAAACTATCCGTTTGATGATTCCTGCTTAAATTTAATCCAAGGGCTCAAACCACAAGCGTGGGAATAAGACTGTGATGTAATGTTTGTAAACATTTTTTGAGTATACTGCGTGATGCTAAGCAAGCCCAGAAGAGTGGGTTTGTTTCCCAATTTGACACTTCACCAAGCGCTGCAGGGTGAAGTAGCCTTCAGCCGACGACTTTCAGGCTGCTCAGCCTGTCAGGCTGCGAAAACGCCGCCCCCAAGTCCAGCCAATCAGATCGCGAGCTAGAGTAAAACCAATCCGCTCACGAGGCAGCCAATTCAATTCAAATTCCTCTTCTCAAAGAGGAGGGGGTTTAAGAACATCAATATGGTTAAAAACGAATGCATTTAATCTTCTTTTCTCATTAAAGAAACTGATTAGTGAGGTAAGTTAGATATTTCAGCTATTTTGATTTTGTTAACCAATGCAAACAAGTGCTTTTTCTGTCTTACAGTAAACTTATAGACCTAGCCTCAGCTAAACAGGTCATACTTGTTAACTTAAACACTTCTACAATATAACCAAGTATAACTGTTTGAAAAATAAAATTGGTCTACTTGTGAGATATTTTGTTCAATAAGCTGTCTAGCTGAACTTCTTAAAAACTTCAACGGCAAGTTGCTGTAACGTTAGCGGCCTTCAAGGCTGATTGTAGAGACTACTGCCTTGCAGGCTGATTAGAAGGCTAATGTTGATTGCATATTGTATAATCTTTAATAGGATTCAGTCGTATGCCTTCAAGGCTGATTGTATAGATTAGTGCCTTCAAAGCTGCCAGTAGAGGCTAGTGCCTTGCAGGCTGGTTAGAAGGCTAGTGTTGATTTGATTTTGTATAATCTTACATATACTCAGCAACAATAGATTCTGTGACACCAATATTGTTAATTATTTTTCATAACGCAATTATGAAATTGTCATACATGGTGATATCAGACTGAAACAGTACACGTAAACACAACATTGAAATGGAAATCATGAAAATGCGAGAAAATGACTTTGCACGTGAAAATGTGCGTAAATCATGCTTGTGGATGGCAATAAAAGAGGAGAATTTTTGGAATGTTCACATTGTGCCTGATGAACGACGGAAGCATCACTTATCGAAAACACAGCCATTTCGGATCAGGAACTCTACCCTCTAAATGCCAAGACTGTCTGAAAATGATCGGTGGAGGGCCATTGGGATGATTGAATCCGGAACCTCGCAGAGGGAAGTTGCTCATCGCCTGAATGTCCACCGAAACACCATTTGGAACTTATGGCAGCGTCATCAGCAGACAAGACATGTCAGAGACCGTCCTCGCAGCGGCCGTCCACGAGTAACCACTCCCAGACAGGACAACTGGATTCGAACAACCCATCTCCGAAATCGATTCCAACCTGCAACCATAACTGCAAGAACGATACCTGGTTTGAGGCGACTGTCTGCACAGACAATCCGTCGCCGTCTCCGTCATTTTGGCATTGTCCCACGTCAGCCAGCAAGACGTCCAATACTCACAGTACAACACCGACGACTGCGTCTACAGTGGGCACAACAACATCGACGGTGGATCCAACGTCAGTGGGATCTTGTACTCTTCACTGATGAATCAAGATTCATGCTTAACCGATGTGATGGTCGTTTACGTGTATACCGTCGACGTGGAGAACGTTATGCCAACAACTGTGTTCAGGAATTTGATCGTTTTGGAGGTGGTAGTGTCATGATTTGGGGAGGGATCACGGCTAGAAACAGAACAGATTTGCTTGTTATTGATGGAAATCTGACAGGTCAAAGATATCGCGATGAAGTGCTACGGCCATTGGTGGTACCGTTTTTGATGCAACATGGTCCCGGAATAACGCTGCAACATGATAACGCCAGACCACACGTTGCAAGGATTGTACAGCAGTATCTGATGCAACAACATGTCAATGTCCTGCCATGGCCAGCCAGATCCCCAGACATGTCCCCAATCGAGCATCTTTGGGACGAGATGGATCGACGTTTGCGGCGGTTGGATAACCCGCCAACTACACTCCAGGAATTGCGACAACGTCTACGTCAGATTTGGAATGACATCCCACAGCAATTTCTGGCACATCTGATTCGGTCCATGCGCCGGAGATGCGTTGCTTGCATCATGGCACGAGGAAGTCACACCCGGTATTGAAGTGTGAAGGTCACAATTGGTTAGACGTCAGACAAGTGCTTCATGACGCATGAAAATGACATTTTTCGTTTTGAGTGACGTTGGCACTGAAAAGTCAGTGTTTCTCCTGTTAAATAAACATATTGATTGCATTGAGATCTTTGCGTGTCATTTATAACATACACATAAATGGTGTCACAGAAACTTTTGTTGCTGAGTATAGTATTCAGTCCAATGCCTTCAAGGCTGATTGTAGAGACTAGTGCCTTCCTGGCTGACTGTGGAGACTAATGCCTTTCAGGCTGGTTAGAAGGCTAATGTTGATTTCATATTGTATAATCTTTGATAGTATTCAGTAAGATGCCTTCAACGCTGATTGTAGAGATGAGTTCCTCCAAGGCTGATTGTAGAGACTAGTGCCTTCTAGGCTGACAGTAGAGACTAGTTGCAGGCTGATGATTTCATCGTATGTGTGTGTGTGTGCGCGTGTGTGCGTGTATGTGTGTGTGTGTGTGCGTGTGTGTGTGTGCGTACAATTCTGATGCCTTCAAGGCTGACAGTTGAGACTCCCTCAGCATTACTGACGAGGTCTCTAATGGGAGTTTTTACTGAGTTGAAGTCTTCCAAAGCTAATTAAAAATCTTCTATTTTTCAGCCCATAGATTTATTACAGTTTGAACCCAACCAGGTTACCTCAGAAAACTGACCGAGGTGTTTTTGCATATTGATGCTGTCTTTACTTTTTACTCATTTTTTAGGAGTTCAATCGATGTCTCAGCGCCATCGTGGAGCCTTATCTACCTGCCCCGCTAAAAAAGTTAAAAATAATGAACAGCCTAAGCAATCGTCCCGGGCCCTGATGCCTTGAAGGCACTAGTCTCTACAATCTGCCTTGAAGGCATCTGACTGAATACTATGAAAGATCATCAATATGAGATAAACAGGAGCCTTCTAACCAGCCTGCAAGGCACTAGTCTCTACGATCAGCCTGGAAGGAAAAGTCCTCTACAATCAGCCTTGAAGGCATCTGTGGCAATACTATGGAAGATTATAAAATATCAAATCAACATCTGCCTTATAACCAGCCTGCAAAGCACTTGTGCTCTACAATCAGTCTTGAAGGCATCTGAGGCAATACTATTGAAGATTATATAATATCAAATCAACATTAGTCTTCTAACCAGCCTGCAAGGCACTAGCCTCTACTGGCAGCTTTGACGGCACCAATCTATACAATCAGCCTTGAAGGCATACCACTGAATACTATTAAAGATTATACAATATGCAATCAACATTAGCCTTCTAACCAGCCTGCAAGGCACTAGGCTCTACAATCAGCCTTAAAGGCAGCTAATGTTACAGCATCTTGCAGTTGAAGTTCTGAAGAAGCTCAACTAAACAGCTTATTAAACAAAATATCTCACAAGTAGGCCAATTTTATATTTCAGAGTTATACTTGAAGTTAAATTGTAGAAGTGTTTAAGATAACAAGTATGACTTGTTTACCTAAGGTTAGGTCTATAAGTCAACTGTAAGACAAAAAAGCACTTGTTTGCATTGGTTAACATAATAAAAATTGCTGAAAAATCTAACGTAACCTCACTGGTCAGTTTCTTTTATGAGAAAATACGATTAAATGCATTCGTTTTCAACAATATTGATGCCCGCTCCACTTTGAGGAGAAGAATTCAAATTGAATTGGCTGCCTCATGAGCGGATTGGTTGTACTCTAGCTCATGATCTGATTGGCTGTACTTGGGGGCGGTGTTTACGCAGCCTGACAGGCTGAGCAGCCTGGAAGTCGACGGCTGAAGGCAACTTCACCCTGCAGCGCTCCAGTCTGTGACCAGAATGATCGCATTTGCGCCCAAGATTTATGTTTTTCTACTTACATTCTCACAGCGGTCGCGCACTGCGCGACCAACACTTCGTGCACTGTGTGCCTATTCAGGGCAGCGATTCACTCCCTAATTATCAGGCGCCGGCAGCGATTTTTTTTTTTTCTGCAGGTTGGTTGGTGCCACTACGTACATCAGCCAATAACAGATTGGCTGGTGCCATCAGCCAATCACAGCTCGGCTGTACTCATGCATCGATGAGAATGGGAAAGCATTCGATCTTGTCACTGTCAGCTGAGTTGTGCGCGCGGCAAATTTGTAAAATCTTGTCTGACAATAACGATGTGAATGCTCCACAATTACAAGTAGCTGGTCTGCTGCAGAAGTCCAGTAGTCTACGTATTAGGCCTCGGCTTCGGTGACTAATACCGCAGATCGGAGAGCAAATTTCATGTTATCAGGAAGTGTTTTCATTATCGGTTTTTTCATTTTGCTATTTAGATTTCTCGCTTTTCTAAGTTTAATGGAAACGCACCTGGGTAGTGAGAACGATGTCCGACGTTATTAGCCCAAAAATACAGTCTGCTTCGTGACCGTGACTGTTTGTGACACAGTTAGGAGTCTTTTTGATAATAGCTATGGGTGCTTGCATCCAGTGGCGAATGGTTTTATTTAGCGTTTCAATACCAATCGGTAACCTTCTATCCTTACGGATTAGGTTGGATGCGCACTTCCACTCTGATTTGAAGTTCCCCATGTACATTAATATTCATACAGTATGTATGAAATCAGTGACTGGTTGGTCCAAGTGCAAGATTATTTATTTTCATTGGAGTACGATAAAGATGAGAAAAGCTGCAGTTCTTAAAGATTTATAGTCCGTTTCCTTTTAGGTTCCGATAATTGGCCAGCTGTCTGAGGAATAGTATTTTGTCGACTGCAGAAAATGTTCAAAACTGATTCAAATACTAACTGGTGACGCCAGCCCAAAGTACTTCAGCGACGACCATATAAGAGTCTGTGTCACGAACAGAATAAGATCACGAAGCAGACAGGAGGGGCTAATAACGTCAAACATCGTCCTCACTGTCTGTGTGCATTTCTATTACCTTTCGAAATGTGCAAAATCTAAATAGCGAAATAATTATTTAAAAAAACCTGGTAAATAATAATTATTATTATTATAATAAACCCCCCTACTACATTGTTACCGGTGAAAGAATTTCTTAAAACTTTGAGCAAACGAACTTGGCATACTGCACCTACTTTTTAGCCCGCTTGGCCGACAGGCTCAAGGGGCTAAATTAGTTTGGCATCGCAGCAGCAGGCAGTGCTGTACTTAGGCTCATTAGTGGTGTCCGTGCCTGCGTGCGTTACGTCGTTTCACGCGATACAGCATTCAGTTTTCCACTGATCCTTTTTATATTTTATCTGCATGTATGGGCCCAAGATCTAGCCCAGAGTTCGATTTTAGGCATGCTGCCATTCTTGGTTTGGCCAACAGGTGGCTTTTTCTGAAAAATTTCAAACAGATCTTGCTCCCTTATTCTACGAGCTAAGATGCTCAAATTTTTACTGTAGGGTGTTCTGCCAAGGATTCATCATACATGTCATGGGTTTTTGATTTGACCAAATTTTGAAGGTTATATAAGTCAAAGGTCATAAAATGTGCCGATTTCGTTTTAGCGCCATAGCGCCCTCAGTTCTCAACTGATCCTTTTCCTATTTTATACGCATGTATATAGGCCCAAGATCTAGCCCAAGTTCGATTTTGGTTCTGCTGCTATTCTTGTATTGGCCATCAGGGGGCTTTTTCTGCAAAATTTCCATCAGGTCTAGCTCCCTTACCTGCAAAGTAAGATGCTCAATTTTTTACTGTAGGTTGTTCTGCCAAGGGTTCATCATATATGTAATGGGTTTTTGATTTGACCTAAATTTAAAGGTTATGTAGGTCAAAGGTCGTAAAATGCACAGATTTTGTTTCACTGCAATAGTGCCTTCACTTTTCAAAGGATCCTTTTCATATTTGATATGCTCGTATATGGGCCCAAGATCTAGCCTCAGTTCAATTTTAGGCATGCTGCCATTCTTGGTTTGGCCAACAGGTGGCCTTTTCTGAAAAACTTCAAACAGCTCTAGCTCCCTTACTCTATGAGCTAAGATGCTCCAATTTTTTGCCTGCTTGGCCAAATGGCCCAATGGGCTTATGCTTTGCTCGGGGTCTTTAGAGGTGGTATGTTGTGGATCCATGCGTGCATGCATAAACTTTTGGCTTGTCTGCGCTCTAGCGTCTTCAGTTTTTCACCATCCTTTTGATATTTCATATATGTATATAGTGGGCTCTAATTTCCTGGCGCAGCGCAGGTGGCGTAGCCAGGCGCAGCCCGCGCAGTGGTAATTTCGTACGGCGCAGCCCGCATAGTGGTAATTTCGTGAGGTGCGCAGCCTTCGGTAGACGAAGGTGCGCCGAGATAGGTGTGGCGGCGTAGTAGGGGGAGGTGTCACATATTCATCAAGACGCAGTGACAATTTCGTAGAAAAAGTCTCCGCTGGAGTTGCGCAGAAAACTCGCCAGCTCCAACCTGGTTTAATTTCCGTGCAGTGGTAATTTGGCTGACCGGCGCAGAGTGCGCACACGTCACCGAAATCTCACAGGCAGGTTTACAGAATGTCAGGCACATTTCAATGCAAGAAAAAATTACAGGAAGCACTATTTATTGTAACTATCTGAATAAGGACATAAATTATAGTATCTATATCGATTGTCCTGATGTCAGGCGGTTGCCACGCGTAATGGAAACTTGACCTGGCTTAATCAACGCAACTGAATCTGTGATGCAAACTAACGACTTCACATCTTTCTCAGCCAACCACAAACTGTATAATATCGAATGCTTGCGTTCTATGCTCATTAAAGCCGCTTGCACACTGGACGCAAAACGAATTTTTCGCACGACTGATTACAGACAAAGTCAATGCAAAGACGCGATAGTCGGACAGGGTTTTAATATTGCTCCGGGTCCGAGAGTCATAAATGTTCTAATTTTTCCGAGTATTCCAGGAATTATTAGACGTGCAAACTTGGCTATGTTTGTGTTCGGTCTTCACAAAATGCAAATTGATAGCTATCGACTTTTCTTGGTCTTTTTAGCCTATTCATCTGTTTTCTTCCGTTGAAGATAGACATCAGTATTTATTCGGTCTTTCTTTTGAAAATTAGTCAGATGGATCGAACAGATTCACGCTTGATTTCCACAGCAGAGATAATATAGTGCGTGAGCAAATCAATTCCATGACCACTGACAGAGTGAAGAAATCATCGCATGCACGATCAAGACTGTCCAACACGAAATGCAAATTACTCCATGTCCAGCAGCCAGCAAAAAGTAAAAGTATTGATATGAGAACAGATTTATAACGAAATAAAGAATAAAAATATATCAGCAACAAATGTGATATCAAACAAAGATGACCCGCCAATAAATAAATCGCAGTGTTCATTGGATGCTCTGTTGTTAAAATGTTTCTTTTTATTCTTTATTTCATTATCAATCTGTTCTAATCGTCCTTTTTTTTTGGCTGTCAGACACGGAGGCATTGTACATTGTCTCGCGCCAGTGTCGACTCACTTTATTGAGCAGCTTAAACAGAAACATTGATTGAAATTCTCGGTACTCATCTTGAAGAACTGAACCCTCTTATCAAACATTCACGTGTAATATCTAAAAGAGTCAGTAGATTTGAAGAAATTAAAAACAATAATAGACTGTCGGACACGACGATTTATTAAAACCCTGTCAGACCTTTGGACACAAGACGCAATCTGTCGAGCGAAAAATTTGTTTCGCGTCCAGTGTGCAAGCAGCTTAATACTAGGCTACGATTATTGTCACTTATGTTTTATCGTCTTTAGTGGAGGAAAGGAATGCAGCCTGTATGATCTCGTACTGAGTTAAGATCACATATTGGAAATAAATTTGTAACGTATCTTGCTTTGTTGTATATGCACGTTAATCCCAAAATTTTAAGCAGCTACAGTTTGTAATAATAGGAACACGCTATCCATCGTTTCTCTTGCCAGTGAGCAAGATTTGACTCGGCTGGGTCGCCTTCTATATTCTAAGACATTAAAGGTGAGGTGAGGAGCTCATTTGACTGGTGAAGATTTGACTCGGCTGTGTTATACCCAAACACGCCTTCTTTGCCAACTTGCGCTGGAAGGAGGGGCAGAGGCGGGACAGAGGAGTACTTGCGCCAGGTTACGCCGGGCACGAAATTGCCACATACGCCTGGACACACCCCGTTGGCGCGGCGCACCCCCCATGCGCCGCGCCTGCGCCTGGTCTACGAAATTAGAGCCCAGTGTCTTAAGATCCTGACCAAGTTTGATTTTCAGCCCAATTGGATCAATACTATGGCCAATAGGGGGCGTTCCATTTTTGCCACGTTTCGCCAAGCGGGCACAGTGGCTTTGCCACTATTTTTACCAAATATTTAGGGGGATATTAATTTTAATAATAAACTTTCAATTTGTGATGAAAAAATGTAGCCAAATTATACTTTTTACGGCTTCAATTCCTCCTGGGTCTCATATTTTCAAAGCAATTAAGCCATGTTTGGTGTCAAATTGTTCCTTGGGATGGCAGCAACAATACCAGTTGTACATTTTAGAACTAGCACTATGATAATTGGGAGTAATTCATTGATTTATCCCCATATGTTGGTTTTAGGGGGGTACTCATCTAAATTTGGCCATAATTTTTCTATGAATTATTTAGTTTATGTACAGGGGAGGGTTTGATGAAAAGTAGTCCCTTTGGGAAATGGAGACTTGTACATGCATTTAGACTTGTATGATAACTCTCCAAAATGATAACTGCATATATGCATTCTTCAAACATTCTTGTGAACATCAATATCTTCTTTTCAGTTCACAAAGTGCTTTCTGATAATGTTTCTTAAATAAATGCAGCAACAACTGATAGTCTGTTCATGTATCTTTATTTGGGCTTGTAAATATTCAGGAAAGTATCATGGTACTTTGCGTGACCACTGTTTTGGCCTGCGTGCCTAAATTTTGGCCTGCGCGCACAACTTTTTCAGGTTGGGAGCGCATGCGCTCCTAGGTCTGAAAGTTAGTCTGGAGGGTTGCCAAGTTAACAAATGAAATCCAAATCATAAAAAGTATTCTTTTGAATAAAAACACTCAAACTATGGCAATATACTGGAAGTTTCAAGGCCCGTTCATCCAAAATAGTTCAAATGAGACAAAAAAATTTCAAAACTTTGCAGGGAAAAGTAGGGGCATTGCAGTGGCAAGTTTGAACTCATCTCATCGCAAATCTTTGGTCTGAGCTGGCTTTAACACAGGGGAAAAAAAAAAACAAAAAACAAAATCTTAATTTTGGGCCGTGATGCATCTCAAAGAGTAAGAGAATGGCTTCCACGTTCCCCGAAATATAATATTTTTGTCATGAAATTTAACATTACGTAGCACTTTTAATACCACTTACCAGAACACTGCAATAAACTGAAACGACCATTCCATCAACGTTACCAGACATCATTATGTCAACAGTATGGAGCTTGGAATCTTAATCACTCCTCTCTTTATCACTATCGCTCTTACCGTGACTCTCTGACCTCAAGACATCAAGCCACATTTGGCAAAGTGAGATAAGACATTCTTTCTGTGACAGGATATTGGCCACAGGGAGCCCCATTAAGTTCCTGTAGTATTCCTAGACGGTATTCGCATGTCAGATAGCTTTACCATGGAGGCCTGTGTAGGCTTGCATCAGGATATCAGACAGCGAGAAACTACAGCAAGAAAAACAGGGCAAGAGCATTATAAGGTCTACACTGTTTCCAAAATCGTGTCTCCCTGCCTTTCATAGGAAGAACTTGATGGTGTGGCAGCTGGTTTTTGGTAAATTGGAGTTAATTACCAAAGCTGTTGAATGTGGTGGCCCAGGGCCAATTCTTTGAGGCGCATTTTGAAAAAAAAAAAAAAAAAAAATCTCTAATTAGAATTTAATGTATGTTTATAATTACCATTTAAATGGAAAACAGTTTGGTGCCAGAATGCAAAAACAACAGCCCTCACAATCATAAAAAACACATGAATTACAAAGGTTATTCGAATGTTTTAAGTACAGCCGAGAGAACAAAGACCAGAGTGGCAGAGCAGTTCCAAAAAAATTGCGCTCCTTTCACAAGGCTAAGTTGGCTCCTTCCTCAGTGGACCGAACCAACAGTAATTAAGTTTCACTGTACCGAGTGAAGTCAGGAATAATGGCCGATGACATTTTTCTCTCGGTCTATGCAGTATAACTGCTGGTTCAAGATGAAATTTTAGGGACTGCGCATCATTTCCTGAAACTCAGATGCCTTTCTTAAAGCATTGTAGGAAGTAAAAAGCCGTAGTGCTTTTGTCACAGAGCTCTGTGGAAATCCCACCAAAAGAAACGACACATGCATTTCTCCACAGAAAGGGACATTCCAATCTTTCTGTCCCATACTTCCTGCCCTGACCTGAGGTGACTGATCACAGAGCAGCCTCATGAGAAATCTGTTTCTAATTAAGCTGACTTATGTTTTATAAAAGACCAGCGTATTGGACGGATCAGTCTCATTAGTTTATACAAAGCTGTAATAAGGAGCTCCACTGAAAGTGCAGTTCTACATCAGGTATTGGAACCACTGCAAAAATTTATCAAATAATAAATAATATTACCTTGCAAGACAAAGATTAGACTAAAAATTGGAAAGATTTAGCATGAACTCCTATTAGTATCCCCTATTTGCTTTCAAGCAGATCCTAAACCAAAAAATTGCTGGTCTTTGCCAATCCCAGCCCAATTTTGCCCAGAGGCACGATACATTGGCGTCCGTCCAAGTGCCTGACTTTACACAATTAAGTGTTGCATCTGGCTAACTGTTAACCGCCAGGACTTTGCACTTGATATCACAATGATCTGGCTGCAAAGTTGACGGAAGCTTGCCATAAGGATATCGTAGCTACAATGTGAGTGAAGATGAGAGGTTCAGAGGGACTGTTGGGAAGATAGTTTTGTTATTATATCGACATTTACAGCAGATTAAATTACGGCTCTATTGTGCCGTCTGTCGTACTCTTCTAAGTACATGCACAAATTGAATCACATTGCATTCGCTCAGATGCTCATATCTGCGGGGAATTTAGAGTCTCCAATCAGCCGAGTATGCATGTTAACGGCTGTGGGAGGAAACTGGAGTACCCAGAGTAAAGTCAACTCTGCACAGAAAGTTTTGAACCCATGGCCTTCTTGCTGTGAAGTGAAAGGACAACCCGCTGTGCCTCCGTGCCGCCCGTCGGGAAGAAGCGAGATCAAGTCAGTGGGAGGATCATATATTAGCACCTTAATTCTGTTCCTGTGGAAATAGAAATTCTCTTCCTGCATTAAACCTTTAGCGTAAGCTATTCAGGGATCAGTTAATGAACCACACGCAGATATTTCTACTGCCCGGTACAAAGAGGATGACTGGCCATAGGACAATTGCAGGAGGACCCAGTGAAGAAAGGGCTTGGGTCAGGTAGTGGGGTCCAACATTTACCAAAGTTTTAAATGCAAGTGACACAGGACTCTCTTTTTTTTGCAATGCTAGCCCCAGTGTCCTGCGCACATGTGCTCTCAGGAAATAACTTCTTCTGCAACATCATGGAGTACCATGATCAAGTTCAAATGTTCTTTTCGGCAAAATAGTCCATTTTGGGAGCCACTGCACTTTTCCCACCTGTGATCAGGGGAATAAAAAAAAAAAAATCTAAGGAAGGTTCCTTTATACAAAACCATAGAGAACATTCATTGTCTACACAATACTTTCATTCAAGGAAATTACTGAAAACATTTTGGGATACCTAATTATCTTGTGGAAAAATTTGAATTATGACTAGGGGTGCTAACTGGGGTACATCTTCAGGTATTCTGCGCTGGATTTTTTTTTTGGAGCATTCCTTACACACACATTCCCAGAAAAACAATCTCAATTTTTTTTCCATCAAGCATTCAAATAATTTCATCGCTAGAACAGGAAAGTGAAATATTCACCAATTTTGCAAGACAAACCCCTGGCATTTATTAAAGAGACCAGATTATACACCTCCTGGGCAACTAACCATCTCCATTTGACATCTCTATTCTGTTAAACTGCAGTCAATATCCAAATATGACCACTGCCCTCATCAAAGCAAGTTGCACCACTTCTAATTTAAGAATTCAATTTAATTATGGGGGCAATGGTTGGAAATGGAATCAAAGAGTGATAAGGAGCGAATTAATTCAGTTTAACAGAAATTTATTTCAGTTATTGGGTGTCATAATTGCAGCCAGGTAGCACTTCATATGCAGGGTGTATTGAATCGTGCAATTAAATGCCATTAGCACTTCGTTTTTGTAAGTGGTATCTTTAATTACAAGAGGTAAAACACCCACAGAGTCGGCATAGAGAAAGTGACTCAATTCACTAATTAACAAAGTAACTTTCTTTCATCAACTTGACAGGCAATTAATCTCCAGTCTCTGGAACAGAGAGTCGAAATGATACATCGTGCTTCCTCTTTATCACCAAATAAAAGGTGCAGTGCTGTTGCCATGGTTACAGCACCCACTGCATTGATGACGGAGGTGTATGGGCTCAACCTTGTGGGTGAAACATACACAGTCTGGAGCCTTTTATTGAATAATGAGCTCTGCAGTGAGCATTTGCTTACTTGAATTCTCTAGATTTTACAGGCAAAACTGCCAAAAAGAGTTAAAAAAATTAGCTCTCCTTTAGTTAAGGTGAGGAACTCGCTGCAGCTGGATCTAGATTTTCAGAAGACAATTTGTATTGTTTTGATTGCTAGACAAATAGGCCAGATCACCAACCAGAATTAATGCGCATCCATGAACAAAAAGACCAGTTTCTTTCGACATGTACAAAAATATCCCAAAATGTAAGGGGAAAATCTGCATTTTAACCACACAAGAATCATTAAATTTAAAAAAAAAAAAAATCCAAATAGTGGAGTGCAAAGCCAAATAAAAAGGGAAAATATATGTGGGGAGCCTTTGTTCTAAACACGGAACCTATTGCAGACAGAACTGCATGTCATAATACATTATTGAATGAGAATGTTATAGTCTATGAGTCACTTGCAATCAATCCTTTTTATCGCGATTAGAAAATCCACTTAAGTACCCAGGAGTGATTCTATTTCTGGGGGTGTGACCCTAACATTCCCTACATGGAGGTAGTAAACAGCGGTAACATCGTGATGGGGAGAAAACAAAAAAACAGTTTTAAGAGACTTGTGGCACATAAACAAATGTGAATGAGTCCATCACATACATCATAGTGTAAATATAACAATTATCATTAATTTATTTTATATTCTGTAGGATCATACATCATACGCAACGATTTCTGCAGCGACTTGTCACATGAAATACTGTCATGAGAATAACACAAACAAAGTCCGTCACGATGGCCAACCAATGAGAGTAGTCGTAATCTCGACATCTCGCTGATTAATTCTGAAGCTTTAAGTTCAGAGTTTTCGAACAGGAGTGAGCCTCTTTAATAAGACTTCCCAGTTCATTCCAGGACACATCTTTCCCCTGCACCCTGATTGCAGAGAGCAGATTGGGAACAGCCAATAGGAAAGCTAGTCAGAGAGAGTGACAGAGAGATTGGAGATTCATGCGAAAGGTAGACAGGTGGTACCTGCTACTTAAAAATTTGTCAAGTCACACTGTCAGCCGGAACATCTAATTTTCTCAATCGCATGAATCGCTAGGAGGCTGTAAAACTAGCAGTACAACCTTAATAAGATTTCGAGTACAACAGAGATGTATATTGCTGTAGCTATGATGCATTTGTATTCAGTAACATTGTTCTCTGTTATGGCAATTTTCTTGTCAGGATATCCAGTGATTGGCCAATGCTCTCTGCAAAAACAAAATGCTTTTACATGATTGCTTTTTGGTTAATGCTAAACATGCCTTCACATAAAAGGAAGTAGTGGAACCCTATGTGTTATTAAAACATAAACAAGTGCCATCAGGAGATGGCATTACCCCCTGGCCCCACACATTGAAAGAATGAAAACCTCACCTGCTCCAGAAACAAACCGTACCCCCTAAAATTCTAAGTTCAAAATATTTCCATGGAAACCAGAATTCCGATCAGCAAAAGGCACCACGTCAGGTCATGATTAATGTTCACACCATGTTTTATGAGAAAATATGGAATGGTTTTCAAGTCATGCTCCGGAAATGAAATATTCACAGACAGACGGACAGACGACGGACAGACAGCTGCACCCGTGACTGTATCCCCCAGCATCATATCCTGGGGGAATAATAATAATGTGACAACTGCTAATCCCTGTATTGAAAATGACCTTTTAAGTACAAGGATCTTTAAAGGTTTCATGGTAAATCTGTGTGATAGAAAATCAAACATTGCTTTCTCTCATCCCAGGCCTTCCAAGCCTGGATTCCTACATACATCCCACATGAAGTCTTTACAAGGAGTCCATCCCAAAAGTCAACAAAAAAGTTCCAATAAAGGCCCACTTACAAGTGAAATTTGATCAGAAACTGTGGATCACTAAACACATCACTTAGGTATTTTTAGGCTCACATTTTATTTCTCTAAAAGAATATGAGTCACCAAGCCTGAAAATTTGTGACTAAAACTGAACCAGAGATATGGGGCATACGCCATAGAGACACCAAACTATTTCAAACAGGACACAAAATAAAATGAGGAAACTTTATTAGTAATACAAATATCAAAACATTTTTAGTGATTTAGAAAATGCGCTGGCCAACTGTAATAGTTATTTGGAGAATATGAGACTAAAATTCTATCACATTCGCATGGAAGTCACATCGCTTGCTTTAAAGACGGTTTGTGGTGTGCGTAGCCAGAGGTGGACAATCCAGCCCCAGAAAGTAAAAGTCCGTCCCAGTATTTTGCTGCAACTGCCTGGATCTAAGAATTGCAGCAACTCTTCAGCCCAGAGGTTGAACTAATTGGGAAAATCAGCTGTCTGAGCTCATGGCTGGAGGTAAAACATGGCCGGACTTTTACTTTCTGACCCCTGGAATGTCCAATGCGCGTAGCCCAGGTGACATAGGCGGAGGTGTGCTGAAAGCCCGGCCTTGTTTGCACAGGGTGTTGCACAAAGATAACACACTAACCCTTTTGGGGCTTCATTTAAAGCATCCTTTCTGCTGAGCCTGCTCTGAGTAATGCGATTAGAGCGTTCTGCTTCAAAATTCTGTCAGAGACAGGATATCATCAGTGGCACAAACCCCACAACATAACTGCGGCAATTCGAGGATTTAAAGATAAAATTATCATTGGTTAGTTGTACCTTTTTCAATTTACAAATAAGCCAACTGCGAGAGGAGTACTTTATCTCATGGTAAACATATACCGTACTTACCTCACTGGGAGGTTTGATTTGTACCCAGTGTCAACTGAACTTCACCCAACAGTGGGTGAATCCATTTTGACACACATAAATTTATGTCACTCTGAGAGAACTGTTATCCAAATCTAAATAGGCAATTGAAATACAATCGCTAATTGACATTTGTAATTTGTGCATTACATCCATCTGTCCAACATTGCTTGGTCCTCACTATGGTCGCAGAAGGAGCTGGAGTCGATCCCTGCCAACTATGGGCAAACGGCAGGGGCACACCCTGGACAGCTCAACGATCCATAGCTGGGCACTTATATCATTCACTCACACACAGCCAATTTTTAAGGGCCTCCATTTAGCCTGGCATGCGTATTTTTGGACTGTGGGTAGAAACCCATACAGACATAGGGAGAACATGCTAATGCCACACCAAAAATGCTTGAGGCATGGCCGTCTTGCTATGAGGCGGCAGTGCGACCCACCGTGTATAAATTATATTCAGAATCATAATCATCCACTCAGTAACCCAAAAGGATTACCAGATGCGATGCACTGTCAAATGAGCAATTCCTGTCCAGAATGTGTGAAGGGGTTGTTGGCGTGGACATGCAAGTATAATCATGCTTACGCCATCTTTTTTTGAAAAATTTGAACGTGAGGCCTTAAAATGATAACAATTGTGCTGCATTTTGCCTGATCACTGGTTGCATTGCAGGCTTGGTGGCTTATGCTTTCATGAGGAACATGTTTCAGAAGCAACGATAAAGGATATGACCTCCAGTGATCAGTACTTTTCATATAGATCTTCTGATGATTTGCCTCCGATATGTTGAGCAGTGTACTGCTGTCTAGGTCACGTCTACCCAAGTAGTTATAGATCAGAAATAACCTCCTTTGAACAGTTTGAGGTACTCCAGATAAACCTTATTTTCTTCCAAGGTGGATTAAGCCTAGGTTCAAGAAGCAAAGTAATATATGGCCATTCTTTAACTTTATGATCCCTGGACTTTCCATTCGTTCATGAAATTGAATCCAGAGTTACGTTTAGGACCAGTGATTCACAGAGGGCCAAAGACCACATGCAACCTCTCTGCCAAAATTTACATTCAAAAAGGACTATGGTAGTATTTTTATTATTCAGAAATTTTAAACTGGTCGGGTGGAAGCCTCTCCCTTAAGGTAAATGTGCACTGGGGTGTCGGTATAATTCTTTCAGCTGAGAGGGGCGAGCGGTAACCCTTGACCCGATAGTCGGCGCAGATATATCACAGTACATTTTTTAAAAGGAGAAAGAAAAACTCCTGAAGGGCTTTTTGAAACCCTTTGAAGGTCTGAGGGCGATCATAAGACACAGTGCTGTGACTCTCTCCACCCTGGCAGGAGGTAAGGGCCTTTGGGGTTGACTCAGAGCACCTGCTCATCGATTGGTGCGATATGCTCCGTCACCAAACCTCAGCGCACTTGTGTTTTCCCTCTGTTCACATCACTGCTTGACTTCCTTCTCCCAGCATCAGACATTAGTGTTGATTTCAAGTAGCATTTGGCGAGTCAATGTTTCCCTCACTCGAATTATCTTCAACCATAAAAAACACACGTTTTGCGCTATCAGCGAAAGTCCATTTGATTCAAGTGGTCGCCAAGTCCTGCGGGTACAGCTAATTTGGCCGACCCAACACAATTTTTCCCCCAATGTTTTTACAATTTATGATGAACACCTCTGCATAAGGAAGCAGTTAAAAGAGAGCATGCTTTAAGTAATGACTGCGCTCTGATATTTGAATATGCAGACAACTTGAATGCATAAAAGCCAAAAAAATGTCATTAAAAAAAATTTTTTTTTAAATTCTTTTCCTCTCCCTTGGCGTGAAACAGAGTTTCTGAACAATTCAGGAGTTGCCACATCAATGGAGATCAGATTGTATAGCGTGAATTACTTCGAGGAAGTGTCCGTCAGTAAATTAACATGTAGAACAAGCCGCCTGTAGAACAAGCCGCACAATGACCTTTGACCTGCAGCTGCACCCTGGGAGTCCATCTGACCACCTGAAGCACCACCTGGGGAAGGCCAAACCGTTGCTACTCCAAGTAAAGGGTTCGTTGGAGATGAGTGTGGCAATAACTGTCAATCAGACAGTCTCCCTCCCACAATGCTACAGACCTTGGGGTGACCCCAGACCTTTGGGTGACCCTCCGGTGGCCAGATTTAATCCTTGAGATGCACTGCAGTGAATGCCCAGGCTTGCTGGTTGTGAATTCTGACTATAAGGAGAATACAGTCTCTACTCAATCAGTGTCTAAACATCTACTCATACCAGTTTGTGTCGTCAGCCAATTGTGTACTTGTTGACTGGCTAACCATTCTATACAATCACGATAAAAAACAGATCTAGAAACCGAACTGAACTTCAACCTGCCTAAATTCATCCACAACATGTCGAGTTTGAACACCTACTGTACCCCAGAAGCTGCCCACATCCAATTCATATCTATCACTCCGCAAATGGGACCACTCATTTCAATCTTGACATTTTGCTAAAATAGACTCCTGGGCAGAAAAAGATGGGCCAACTTGGCATCTCTGCCCCAGTTAAGCATGGAGGATGAGGTTTCAAAGTCCAAATTTGAACCCAATATAGCAAAAATTCTCAATGTCAGTCCTTGGTGAAACTCTGTGTATCCTGGTTTTTGTTCCAATCACAATTGCATTTAATATTTAAAGAAGCTAAGTTCCCCCAACAAAGACCCCAGACTGCTGACCAGTAGAAGTCCTTTATTAGGCAGGAATGACAACAAATTCTGCTTTCAAAACTCCAACAATTCGAGCCCCCAGTTCCAAACTAAACACTCCCTGCTATTAAAAGTAAAGGTGATGTTACGCAGTAGTAAACACACACCTGTCCCAACTTCATAGGAATGTGTTGCAGCTGTCACATTTCAAAATAGTTATTATTTTCAGAACAATAAAGTTGATGAGTTGAAAGATTTATTTTGTCTTAGTATTTTTTCAGTCAAATGCGGATTAAAAGGGATTTTAAATGTGCTGTTTTTGTTCACATTTTTGGCATTGTCCCAATTCCTCTGGGATGGAGGTCACACATCACACTAGCTGTAGCATGAACTCTCCATCGATGTTTTTTCTATTCAGCAGAGGTTTCGTGATTTAATGCATTTATGACCAGCTTATATGTGCACTGCACTTTCTGTGACCAGAGCCTGTGGCAGGAGAAAGTACAAGTAAAGTAAAAATCCACATAGAGTTTATTCTCTATGAGTGTGTGTGTGTGTGTGTGTGTGTGTGTGTGTGTGTGTGTGTGCTTATTTGTGTGTAGTTTAGAGGACAAGTCTGGTAAGAAAACCGAATAAACAATAAAAGAAAAACAAACAGCATATAATTTATCAGATGGCAGATAATTCTATACAAGGCTGCGCATGTTTATGCTCAGACACCTTCAGACACATTTCCTTCATCACTATAGAGATTAAAAGCACTTAAGATTCACGAGGTCCAAGTTGCTAAATAATACAGTAAATCCAAATAAATACTGAGTTTATGTGCTGTAAGCTTAAAATGCAATAAGTATCTGTTGTGAAAGCAAAATTAATGGCACTGATGAAAAGTTGGGCTTGTATTTCAACTAGGGCGTGAAGAAATTTTATGAAACTGAATTTTCCTCACAAGTATCAGGTTTGTGTCGCAAGGCTCACTTTCAGTTAGGGTTTGAGAGCATGGCTTCCTACCATTAAGCGATAGCGCGCTGTCTCCAGGGAACATCCGACCTGCGCATCCAGTGGAATTCAGACGGAGCTCCAGGCCTTCACCTTCTGTTCTGCGCACACACACTCACACACACACACAAGAGCGGGAGGATGTTTAATTTGTCTGAGATCAGCAGTGACTGCATAGGTTGTGCCTGGGGTAGTTTGGAACAGTCTTGTCTGAAGCTGTCTCTGAATTATTTGATTGTTACATCTGCAAGTGAGATGGGCCACAAAGACAGATGGCCAGGTGCCTGCAAGCACACACACACACAGGAACATGCCAGTGCACACACACACACAGACACACACACACACACACAGGCAGGTGCATAAATACACGTGCACAAATTAAGACACACTTGCAGAGGTAAATGCACACACACACACACACATAAAAATATACTCTATCTACAGAAAACTGCAAGCCCGCACAAAACTCAGATTCACGCATACATGCGCACAGACATGCAGGAATGCGTGTGCACACACACACACACACACACCCAGTACAAGAAAAGCGACTAACAAACATGAATGAGTATCCTACAGTCTGGAAACGCCGGCTGCCTGAGAATGCACATATGGAAATGGTGCTTCCGTGCAGAAAACGTTTGCCTTTTTCAGCACAGCCGTTGTCAAAACCTAAAGCCTCTTTTCCAGTACTGGATTGCAAATACTGCTCCACACCTTCCTGACTGCAAAGGTAAAATCGAATCAGTTCAGCTGGTATTATCGTTATTTATTACCATCACTTTGAAGACCTGACACTCCAATCTTGAGATATGTCTGCGCACTTGAAGTAGACCAAGGCATCAGACTAGGAGTTCAGCACTTTGGTCATGGTCCTTGGCTGCTGATTTAAACTCCAACACCTGGTCCTTGGCTTGTAAATCTTGGTTGAGTGAATGCCATATGTTAATTTTATCCACTGATTAAAAGCAATTAAACATGTAAACAATCTAATTCATTCTGTCAAGCGCTAACAAGCTGGGCGACGACTGGAGTTATCACTAGAAATTTTGCAGCAAATTTTCTATGTCAGTGCAACTTATTTGAATTTTTCCATGCCAAGTCTGTACACCAGCTGTTGTCCAAATATGTTAAAGACATTAAATTAGCTGTTCAAAAAAGGTTGAAGGTTTGTCAGCAAGTCATTAACCACAAGCTAACAGTAAACTGATAAATAGCATTGAATATTGACACTGAGCAGCTCAGCTTCATCCAGTATGCAGTTATGTGGGCACAGGTTGGGGATGGGACTTTCTGCATGAGAGACAAATATGTCTGAATTAAATCTATCGCCCCTCCAGTGTGATACCTGATACCAGGCATTCCTAAAGTGGGAGAATTACCACACCCAACCATTACTGATTTACACCGTAGAAATAATAACTCCATTTTATATACTGTCACGAGTGCTGGAGGCATGAGTTTGCAGGAGTAAGAGCTGCAGGAGGAGCAGGGGAGGTAAGAGCTGCAGGAGTCAAAGCTGTGGGAGTCAGAGTAGCAAGAGTAAGACCTGCAGGAGTCACAGCAGCAAGAGTAAGAGCTGTTGGAGTCAGACCTGCAGGAGTCAGAGCTGAAGAAGTAAAATTAAGAATAAGACTGAGGGGCAAAGAAGCATGAAGATCACAATCACTGTGACTGAGCAGCTGGTATCTGAGACCAGCGAGGCAAACTGACAGGGAAAAAGGATAATTGTAACGGTCAAAAGTGGGATGAATGGTGAGAGGCAATCGGATGAGCTGCCTCAGAATATAGAGGCGGACTTCTGCACACCGCCTGACACTCAGAGGAAGACACAGAGCCTGAGGGAGTAAGAGGTTCTTAGCTCAGTCCAAAACCAAGAACTGAACTGTTGGTTTTTGTATGCACTGGAGCTAGAGGGAGAACAGGCTCATGCTTATTTGGTGCTTGGTCAAAACGACAATTTTCAATGTTAAATTAGCTTTTTTATTGTTAAGGGAAAAAAAATGATACAATTAATTAAATTTTTTCTCCACTAACTCCATAGTTTAGCCTTAATTTATTTTTAGGAACATGTAAAAGGCCACTTCTTCATTGAGAGCGCACGCTAATGTATAGCACGTGGACTCACTGAAGAAGTACATTGCGTTTCCCTGACCCCGCAGAATAAACGCCCATAAAGTGAACAGAACACAGGAGCGTAATCTTCGATAAGACAGTCGAGGAACAATCACCTCTCTATGTCTGCTGGCCCTGGGAGAAGTGCCTTAACCACAGACTCACTCAAACAAGCCCTAAGCATGCTCTAACATAAAAGCACCCTGGCCTAGCTCCACACGGACAGGCCAGAACTGGAACAGGATTCCTCAGGGGTGATGGGGCAGGATGGGGGGAGGGGATAGCAGACACTTGGCTCTGAAAGATGGGAGGGATCCAGGCCCTCCAGGGCCTCGCATCCTGGCCACGGCCCCATAGCCGTCATTCCACAACTCACAACTAGACGATTGGGCCCTCAGCAAAATATTCCTTTGCCACAACAACCTTACTTACAGATGAGTTTGGAAACGATTCTGCGCGAAGATTCTGCAAGTGCGTTCCAAACAAAACTCATGGATTTGACTCATGGACAAAAATTTATTAAGGCAACAAAGCTCATTGTCCTCTTTAGGCCTAGACGTCAGAAGCTACAGCCTCAAATCTTTTATGAATTGCTCTGGGTCTCAGAATTTAGTTTTTAAAAAAATGAGAGGAATAAAAATAGCCCCAGATCTATTTATCTGCCACTCCGGTCATACATTAAAGCCCTGGAAGATAATATATTGTGGATTGAAAACATAAGTACCTTTTGGGTTCTCCTTATGCCATTCTAGCAGCAAATCTACACATAATTGGGCATGTACGTATTTTGTGTGAGCACACGCTTAAGAGAGACAGAGAGAGAAAGAGAGATAGAGAGAAAGTGAGAGAGAATTACTGGGCTTGACATTGTTGTAATCTGGTGACAGCCAATTAGTAAATTCATTAAAGGGGACCTAACATGCTGATGCGTCTTATAATACATATTAGTAATGTTATAATATTGGTTGTCCATGCTCAACCACTGAAAAGTTTTCAAACATAAGATACAGGGATTTTGCTGTAATCCAAGAACGTGATTTTGTGAGCGTGATTTCCTCTCTGAACAGCTCCTTCCGAGATCTTCATGAGATCTGGGCAAAACCTGACGTCAGGTTGTGTCGTCCAATTAGTACAGGCCTCGCCAGAGCCAACCACTGCGCTGGACCTGCCCACACCGTAAACTATTCTAGCAGGCACTAACAACGGCAGATCATACCATGCCTTAGTAGTGTTGACACTTTTGGAAATACAAAAGAAGAACCGCAAATCATTTGAGGTGCAATTTTGTTAGTATCTCTCCCAAAGCTACTTGTCCGTTTACTTTTGGACACGAAGCAAAACAAATATATTCCCAAATGCATCGATCAAGCGATCAAAGCCACAAGCAGTAAGTAACCACAGAACAGAAAATAATGTAAGAAAAGCTAACGTGTTACGGGTGGCGAGCAGGAGCACAAGCGATATTAGCACTAACAACTGGCCTCAAACACAGGCTTTGTAAAATGTCTGAAGATAAAGCCTATATCAGTCGCGACTGTCTGTGACTGACAGACACAGAAGCTGTAAGTTGCTTTTACTGCATAAGCCAACCTGACGTGATAGCCAGTTGATTGAGGCTGTAGCACAGCGGCTAACGTAGCCAAGTTACTGTTGCTAATGTTTGTGTCCTTAATATGTAAGAGTGATATCAAGGGAAATTCTTGCCGTCTGTAAAACCTGTATTGCAAGGGTTTGTCTCTGTAGTTATGACCGCTCGGTTACCAGCTACTGCATGTTAGTTTATGTGTCATGCTAATTAAAAATGCTCCTGGTTAACTTATATGCAGTAATTCTGACTGATATGTTTGTGTTACTTCAGTAAGCATCAATGTGGCAGTTTCATCATAACGTTGCCCGATTGTAGCCACAACAGTTAGTGATCGCTTCACTTATCCATGACCTGGATCAGCCGAATACTTCACAACTGTCTGAGCAAGCTCTCTGGTGCTACGTTGAAAGCAATGCGAAATGCAGAAGCTCTACTGGTTTGCAAATGATTTCTCTGCACTACCTTGAAATAATTTCATCCCCCTTTAAAAATTGTTGTGGCTCAAAAAAAGCTGAAAAAGGTGGAAATTAAATTGTAATTCTTTCCTGCAGAAGTGATCGGTTCACTAGCTCCACATAAGAAACTTGTCCGTGCAAACGGAACTACGGTCTGCAAAACCTGTATTATGTTCATAACATAACCAAGCTCTCTCTAGCTGTCACGTACTATCCATAAAGCTGCTTTCACATCAGACACGAAACAAATTTTTCACAGGACAGATTAGCCGACGTTCAAAGTCAATGCAAAGATGCAAATACACGTCAAGCCGCTTTCACACTGGACGCGAAACAAATTTTTCACAGGACAGATTAGCCTACATTCAAAGTCAATGCAAAGACGCGAATACAGGTGTTATGTGTGCATTAAGCAGCTTTCACACCGGACGCGAAACTTTTTTAACGACAGATTACATTCAAAGTCATGACCGATTATTAGCTACTGCACTAGTTTGCATGCTTTGCTAATTAAAAATGCTCCTGGTTAATTTATATGCAGCAATTCCGATCGGTATGCTTGTGTAACTTCGGTAAAGCATTAATGTGACAGTTTCATCATATCGTTGCCTGATTGTAGCCACTGGAGTTGAAGCTAACCGGAGAGGTGCAGTTAGACCAGCAAAAGATTTTGCAAAGTTTGGGTGCATTTTCAGGTGCTTGGGAAACGTTCGCTTTACTTATCCATGACCGGGGTAAGCCTGATACATCTCCAATGTCTGGCAAGCTCTCTGATGCTACCAGTGAAAGCAATAGGGAAGCGCACAGGCTATAACGTGTATAACAAACGATTTATTGCCATCGATTAAATATTAAATTCTTTCCTGTAGAGGTGATCAATTCGCTAGCTCCACTTAAGCAACGGTTCACGCAGATGGAACTTACGGTCTGTAAAAAATTCCACATAGATTGTGGAATTTGCCCCCCGCTTCGTTATCAGATGGCAGCCGTGTCTCTCGTTTCATTCTGGGGAAGCAGACTGCATTCTGTAGCCTCTGCGGCTTCTTCCGGCCTAACTGCCTTTCCTGCCCTCCATAGAGCTGGCCAGTCAGAAGAAAGTGGGCACACAGGGAGTGGGGGCCATAGCGGAAGAGCCACCCAATTGAGGCGCTTCAGGCAGAGACTACAATAAACTGCTAATTTTTTGAGGATGGTAGTATGAGCGAAATAAGTACCCTTTTTTTTACTTTGCGCGATCGGGAGTACTCTAGGGGAGTCAAAGACCAATATTTAAACTTGGAAAAATAGCAAATTAGGTCCCCTTTAAGGCCGGACAAGGCCTTTTCAAACAGAAAAAGGGTGAGGGTAACATGGTGCATTTGAGGCTAAAGGAGTTAGCAGAAGATTCTCTCTTGATGCTGCAGCAGCAGATGAGTCAGGATGTGAAAGTGCTACTCCTTTGTTTGTCGTTTATTGTTTATTTGAAGTATAGCCCCTTGAGACGGATCATCTCATTTTTGAGGGGGTCCTTACTTTTTTGTATAAGCACAGGTTGGAGATGAAAAAAAAGACCCGTTTAGCTAGCTTGCTAGTCTAGCTCGGTGGTTCTCAAACATCTTTTTTTTTCCCAAAAGGCACCCCACCTATGAAAACAAGTATTTACTAGGCGCAACTTGACATATGGTTGTGGCTATGGAAATCATTAATAATAAGACAGAGGACTGTAACAATAAATGATAATAATATGCGTTCACACAAATGTGTGAAAATGTTCTATAATTAGCGTCTTTCTGAATGTAACAAATTCATCTCAATGGCTGTCTCTTTCATCATACAGAAATCCCACTGAACGTCAAAAAAAACAACACTGTTCTGGATGCCATATCATTTTGGTTTGTACTGCACCATCTACTCAAATTTAACTTTTTAATCCACATTTATAATTATATTTATTGTTCTATGTGTCGCCTACCTTTGACGGTCCCATGTTGTCAAAATAATTTGGCTCATTTTTACATGTAAATATGTATACTGATTGTATATTTCTTGCATGTTTTGTCTGTAAAATCACTACTTTGAGAAATAAACAGAAATTTATGTGCGCTTTTTTAACTTCCTCAGCCTTGCCCCTTAAAAAGTTCATTTATCATGAAATGAATGTGAGTTGTGTGACCATATAGGTCATCTCAAGGAGGGAAGTTTACAGGTGCAAAGTCAGCGTATCGAAAAAGTGCATTAAGATATAGATTTCTTCCTTTTTTGTAGAACATAAAGGGTAGCCATTTCATGCTTACTTGCTCCATAGGTTGTGGCCAGAAACTACCATCTCATTGCTGGATTCTGTACTTACACATTTGTTTTACATTACTGGGTAGTGAGAAGCAGCTTGCGTGCATAACAGTCTACATGTAATAGCAACGGTTGATATCACATCAGTCAGCAAGAATAACTTGAGTACCAAGGGCCCTGAAGGTTGCAGGCAGTTACAGCTCCAACAGGAGAAAAGTAACTAGCATCAGTCCGCGGATTCAACAGCAAGCCAACACGAATTCTTGCGAAAGCAACATGTTGTCTACACGATATTGGCGTTAAAAATCTCCAGCTCAGACATCTGCAAAAAAAATGAAACCTGTTTAATTTTTTTGCAGTTTCGGCGGTGATGGCAAATGGTCTCATACCATTGCAAATCAAATCATGGTTTTTAGAATCAATTCTTCTCTGGGAAAGAGGAGGACTGTTTTATCCGCACACTTCCGCAGGCCAACGCAGCTCAGTGAGAAAGGGGTTTTAGTTACCATTATCGGGCAACTCGACTGAGCAGTCACACTTTTTCATGAGTGACAGACAGCAACATTTCTGCCATTTAGCAAAAATATAATCTTTAAGAAGTCTACATCATGAAATCTGATTAGATTTCTTTCTCACCTGAACTTTCACTGTCATCTGCTGTCAATTTGTGAAGGGCGCCATCTTCTCAATTCACTTCTGGTTCTTGCTCCGCTTCCAGACAATAATTATTTTCACAAAACACTGCCACCGAGTGGGTTTAATTAGTATTATTTCTTTCTCTTCCATGATCCTAATAAGGAACAAACATCCAAAAATGGGTTTTGACCTGTTTTTATTGCTGCAATTGATCGTGAAAAAGTTCGACCATGCGGTTACAATGCCTGTAAAAATTTTAATCATATATAGGTTAGTGCCTAATACATACTAAATCCTAGAGACATTATTAAACGAGGAAATAAATAGATAGATTTTGTCACATGACCTTGACCTTAAAGACCAAAGTCAAATCCAATATGGTGTGTTAGATCAGCATACATGATTTGTCAATTTGTCATTAGTATCCAATACATACCGAAGATTGAAAGCCAACATTAAAGGACTTTTAGGCCATTTTGTCATCACCTAGACCTTGTTGCCCAGGTCAATTCCAATATGTTGAAAACAATAAGCATATATGATTTGCTACTAGTGCCCGATGCATACCTAAGCTGTACAAATATCAAACAAATATGGGCCATTTTTGTCATATAACCTTGACTTTGAGGCCCAACATCAAATTTGACTGACTGCCTTAGAATGTTCAGCATACATGGTTTCCTATAGGTGCCCCAAACATACCTGAGCTCTAACTGTCATATTCAGCAAGTTATAGCAATTTTTGCCATTTGATCTTGATGCCCAAGATTTAACTTGCCGAGAATGTTTGGCTTACATGATTCCCTAAAGGTGCCTCACACATTCCTATGCTCCAAATGTCACATTAAGCTGTTATAACACATTTTTTCCATTTGACCATGACCTTGAGGCTCAAGTTGAAATTCAAACAACCGAAAATGTTTGGCATACATGATTCCCTTTAGGTGCCTCATACATACCTTAACTCTAAATGCCATATTAAGAGAGTTATAGCACATTTTTGCCATTTGGCCTTGACCTTGAGGTTCAAGGTCAAATGTGACTGACTCACAATGTTCGGCACACCTGATTCCCTATCAGTGCCTCATACATACCTAAGCTCTAAATGCTCTATTAAAAGAGTTATAGCACAAAACGCCCCGAAAAAAGATGAAGTCCAGACATGTTGCCTAGGTGGCGCTATGAAGGAGCGATTCAATCAAACGCCGTTTTCACTATTGAAGCAGGTCACTATACGGATTCCATTGCTGCGAATTAAAAAATTCATCTGACAGTATTTGAGAAATTTGCACCTAAGTGCCAAAATGGCCGTTTTCGACATAAAAATGGCTGCAAAGTGGAAGCAAACGATTAAATCAAAAAAAATTTTTGCTCGGGCATTAACTTGATGACTGATTTGATCACATCCCCAAATTAACAAGTGGACCGCCTATCGGCGAATGTCGTATTGCTGCGGAATACTAGTCCCCTACCGGTGTATGCATATTATATTTCCTAAAAAGTAGGTCAAAGTGACCTGAATAGGGTACATGACACACCCTCTCCCCAAGATACGACCACACACCAACTTTGATGTTCCTAGGTCATACGGTATTGAAGTTATGGAGCGGACACGAATGCGGACGGACGGACGGAGTGCAATTCTATAGTACCCTCCGCTTCCGGTAGGGGACTAAAAAAAAAATTCATCAGATACGGCTTTAAACGGACGACACTGACGCCCACGCCGGACACAAAGTGACGACAATAGGTTACTGGCCTATGGCCGGCAACCTAAAAATTTCAAATGTCAATAATGTAACCTTTTAAATCTAAGCAAGCTGTAGACGCAATGCCACAGACTCGGCCTTGACCATACGAACACTATTCACCAGTGACGGATGGTGAAATAAAAATTCATGAAGCCCTGAACATCCCTTGAAGATAACTATTGGTCTTAAAATTTTATCAATCACTAATTTATTTTAACGGTTTGTAAACTCCAAAAACATTCAACATTATTAGAGTCAATGAGTTTTCCTCAGTAATTTAACACAAAGAATACAAGTCATTTCAACATGAAATTCAATCTCAATCAACGTTATTCATTTGCGGAGTTTTGTTCATAATTTTTGCTTTCATTGTAGTAATTAAATACTCATGAAGCTAAGATCTGACAGAGCAGGATGTGCTTAAAGCGAACACAAGTTAATTTTTTTGTAAAGTGAATGAAACACCTTGCACATTGCATTAGGAAGGAGGCTGTGCTCATTTCACTGCGGATGGCTTATTTATATCGTTGGGAAACGAGTTCAACAAGGAAAATTATTGAAAACAGATCGAGGCTTATGAGTGCTCATCTTAACGAGCAGAACTAGCGACACCGGATGGTCCCGACCATTTTCGATGTTCATGTAAAGTCCATTTAATTAAAAAAAATGAAAACAGGTCAACACCAATCATTTTTTCCAAGGAATGCCCTGTGCTTCACAAATTTCCAGTTCACCAGGGACTATTTTACAGCATGTAAGCCCCCATTTTTGCAAATTGGATAGCACCAAAAATGACTTTATAATTATTTATTAATTCATCATTTGACATTGCATTGACTTTCTAAAACCTGTTCCCCCCAACTCTGCTCAGAGCATTATCTTTCTGGAGATGATGTGACATAGATTGTGTTATCTATTTGCAATTTTGAAGGGGCATTTCTGAGCAAGGTTTTAATTAGCATTTTACGCTTCTCATGAAAATAAGTATGAAAAACAAGTGTCAGATTCAAGTTCACGTGGTAGAAGTATAGTAGAAGGGTTTAAAAGCAATTTTTTTTTAATATTTTCGAAGTCATGGGAACTTTGATTCCAAGGCACACTGGGCCAGATCCTGAGGTGTATCATTGTGTGACATGGCCCACAGAGTGACTGGAAAAGCAAACCTGCACTTACGGCGTTATTAACATGGAAAATTGGCTAAAAATGAAAACACAGTAGGATTACATTACTTTGTCTTTGTAGAATCCAACTGATGAGCCTTCAAGCCATAATTTATGCCCCCTGAAACATATGTTTAAAGCATATGTCTCTGCAACTAGTCTGGCGATTAATCATGTATTCCTCTCAGATGAATCGCGAGCTACCTGATAGATGAATAGCTACCTGGCCACCATAGTTCACATTGAAAAGCAAGCAGAAATGTCAAGCTGGCAAAAAGTAATTTCAATCTTTCATTGCCAGCCGTATTGCCAGCAATAAGGAAGGTTTCTTGTGATCACTTGTAGTAGTTGTTGTTATTATAACTATATTATTTTTGTTGTTATTTTTGTTCTTGTCATTGTCGTTTACAAAGGCAGTAACTCCGTCACCCTACAGGAAAGAAATGTTTTCTCAGAGTTACGTTGAATTGTTTAGAAGAAAAGATTTCGACCCACTATTTGACAGTTTTGTGTAATTTCCCCAACCACATTAGTCTGCTATTCAAAGATGTTGCACGTGTTTTCAAAGTGTGCCACTGAAGATGATACTTATTGGCTGAAGTGCCTTGTTATGTTGCTTTGTTCATTACAAAGTTGAATGAGAACTCCAACTGCATTAATTTTGTTTATTTTGATTTTGTGTTGTGAAAGCTATTTTGCGCACCTGACTGGAAGTTTTAAGTTGAGCGCAATGTCTCAAATCTTCATTTTTCTCATTTTACTCAAACATAACTTCAAAATGGTGCGAGCATAGGGTGAAAATTTAAACATTTCTGGGCTAGGCAAAGCCCCCAGCAATTTCATAATCGTGGTATCATCTCTGACAAAGTCCGTCTTATTTGATCACATAAAATTACCAGAGATCAAAAACAAAAAAGGCTCCATCTCTGATGAAAATGAAAATGTTATTACACAATCAGTGACATCACCGGAGGAATTATGAGTGAAATTCAACGTAACAGTGTTACACTGCTAAAGCAATATTACATCCATTTTTACATTTTTAAATTGGAAAATGATTCATAAGGAGTGGTAAGACTTCAGTGGGGTGCAAAAATTTGGGCACCCCTGGTTTAAATGTCTGTTACAATTAATCTCCAAGTGATTGAAAGCATACCTCAACACTAAATGCAACTAAGTTAAACATGACACATTTCATCACATTTTAAAGCAAGAATAATTTTTGTTTTTAACTTTATACAGTTTCAAAATAATAAAACAAGAAAAGCAAAACAATAAAACAAGAATATTTCTATCTCAGAAATATTCTTTGGCCCTCTTGCATGCACGGCATATTTGAGGTCTCTCCACACATTTTCAGTCATATTCAAGTCTGGGGATGGTGATGGCCATTCCAAAACCTTCATTTGTCTTACCTGGAGGTAACTCATGGTGGATTTTGAGGTATGTTCCAGGTCATTGTCTTGCTGGAATACCGAACGTCTCTTCAACTTCAATTTCTGGACTGAGCTTTGAACATTAGCCTCTGGAAAGTCTTGATATTTGTGGGAATCCATTCTTCCTTCCACCCGCACAATATTGCCTGTGTCCCCAGCTGCTACACAACCCCAAAGCATCATGGATCCACCTCCATGCTTAACTGTTGGCACTGTGGTCTTCTCTACAAATGTTTCACCCTTTTTTCCCCAAACAAACCTTCTTTGGTTGTGGCCAAAAAGTTCAATTTTGGTTTCATCTGTGTAAAGCACATTGTTCCAATAGGCTTAAGGTTCTCAAAGTTTTCATTTACTTACTTCAGATGCTTAATTTTGTGTTGAGGTTGTAGGAAAGGCTTCCTTCTTGCAACTCTGCTATGTAGGTCTTTGTTGTTTGAGGTACGCTGTATTGTTGTCCTGTGAACAACTAGACCTGTGTCCATTACTCTTTTTTGCAGCTCTTTTGCAGTGATGTGTGGGTTCTTCTGAGCATTTCTCAACTGATCTTGGGCCATTCAATCTGAAATTTTTCTTGGTCTTCCAAATCTTGCTTTGACTTCAATTGTTTCATTTATTTCCCATTTTCTTGAGATGTTTCTTACACTCGAAATGGGTAGTTTGAAACAATGCAAGAGTTTTTTATAGCCCTCTCCTTGTTGTTGGAAGTGAATTATCTTGATTTTGACATCCTTCAACAACTGTTTAGAGGAAAACCTGGTTTTTAACAGTAGACACAACAGCCACGACAGTCGAATACTTTATAAGGCATGAAGTTACTTCGGAATCTATAGTTCAACCCTGGAATTATATTCACTTGACTCACTGAAGCCCTAATGAGTAAATCACCAGGTCTGGGCCTTTGTTATCTTTTAAGAAGGTGATTACTAAGAATAATCCAAAAGGGTTCCCAAACTTTAGCACAGGGCCCTTTTTCCTTTCTTATCATTCAAAGACAGAATAATTAAATGAAAAAAAAACCTTGCTTTTTAATTTGAGATGGGTGTCATGTTTAACTTTGTAGCATTTAGTGTTCAGGTTTTCTTTCAATCAATTGGAGATTGATTGTAACAGACATTTAAACAACGGGTGCCCAAATTTTTGCACCCCACTGAATGTATATATAACATTTTCATGGATGCCACTTTTATACATTACAAAATTAATAATTACATGCAAACATATGATAAATTACACCACATGTCCACAAATGAACTATATTTCCAATAAATTTGGACATTTGCAGCCAAATTGTCTTAATATACTCACAGCCCTCAGAGAGACACATTTTAATGTGATGATATTGAGACTTTGCTTTAAATTACTCCACAATTTTGTTTAATCATATTTAGTGTAACACAGACAAGTTTCAGCAGCGTCTTGCTACCCCACCCTAAAAAAAGGAAAAATGTTCACGCTTTTGTAGATTCTTGTAATACCCTAAAGAAAACAACATTGAATGTCTCATTACTCCAGTTTGAACTAGCCTGGCGATGCCAGAACCATTCCGTCAAAACGCAGTACCAAAATACCTCACAGACTTCACATTACGAGTCGCAATCATTCATCAAAATAACGTCGGCTGGCAAAAGTCTTTCATCATTGTGTTGTTTAGAGCCCCGTGAACACATTCCTGCCTCTGTGAAAACAAAAAAAGTTCAGAGGCTGATGATCTGAGGCACAAATCACCTTCAGAAACACCCCATACAGCAATTATGGTAGCAGCGCGGTCACTGACTACAACAGTACAATAAACACATGTATACAAACCTATGATCCTAATTACAGACACACATTTTCACCCCAGTAACGACGCCACTGGCCGGGCCTAATTAAGATCCCGGGGTCATGGATGGTAGGATTTTTCAAAATCTCGCTTGAGTGAAAGAATGCACAGCGAATGAGATTGTTCATTTGGGGCAAAAATCTAATTTAGCACTTTGCAGCAGTGATATGCTGTTACACTGGCAGTGCAGACATTTAAATATAGATGCAGTGTATAAAAAAGTCATGCGTGCATTCCAATAGTCCTTGTAACAAACAAAAATTGTCTTTAGACTGTCAAAGATAGAACAGGTTGTCTTTCTTAAGGACATGCAAGATAACTGCCATCTCTCTGTCACTCCCTTTTTCTCTCTCTCCCTCCCACCTTATCCTCACTTTAAAAAAGATTAATATAACAGATAAATCCTCCAAACGCAAAGGAATTATATTTTATCCATGTAAGTATGATTCTCCGATTCCACCACAACCCTGTCGGATCCTATCTGTCCACCACTCACTTGAAATGTGAGCTCAATCCAGACCCAAACATAGGCTTTCGCTCGACCATTAGCCCAAGGCACCGTCGAACATGACGGGAGTGCAAGTCCATAAAATACCTTTATGGATTCAAATGAAATGACATAATAATATAACCGCCGTGTCAATGGACAATAAAACTGGATGGATGCAGGCTGTCATATATATCAGAGCTGGACAGAAATTCAGAATCTCCTTTGCTTGCATTTCAGCCGGTGGCAAACTTTGTGAGGAACATTTCAGCTGGCCTGACTGACAGTCCTCCTCTCCAGCACTTTTGTGGGAGACATTGGATGGTTTGCATACTTAGCACTCGCAATGAGTTTGCATGGACGCCAATGGCTGTGATCACTTTGATCCTGATGAATAAAAGGCGTGGACAAGAAATCTATAGCAAATGAGATTCAGCAGATTACGAGAGACACACGCAAAGAAGAACACAGACAAATTGACAGGAAGACAAACGGAAACACACGCATACACACACAAACACATACACACCGTTGTACTTATATCTTTGTGAGGACATTACATTGACTTCCATTCATTCTTTCTTTGTCTCTGCAGCCTTTCCTAATCTTAACAATAAACAGCATATGCCTAGCCTAAACCCTTCCCCTCACCTTAACCTATCCCCAATTCAAACCTTACCCCGAACCTTAACTAGTGAGTCACAATTTGCCTAGCTGTGAGGACAGTCTTCATTTCTCGATAATGTCCCCACTCTAGGGGAAAAAAAATTTTTTTTTGGTCCTCACTTTTTAGCATGTACACACACACGCACACGCACGCACGCACACACACACACACACACACACACACACACACACACAGTCAGGCATTCATACCCTCAGGCAAAAAGCTCAACTGACATTTTCACAATCCAAAAGGATAAGTATGATTCACAGTTAAAGTTTCCTCTTGATAATGAGGAGAGAAAATCACCAGGGGCCTGTGTAAACAGAGGAATGTGCTGAGTGCAGGCGACAGTACTGGGAGAAAATACTCCCCCCCCCCCTCTCAATTTCTTCTAGTTTTGCATATTTGTTACACTTAAATGTTTCAGATCATCACTAATTTTAATATTAGACAAAGATAACCCAAGGTAACACAAAATAACATTTCAAAACCCTACTAGGCCCAAAATGGAAAATTAATTTCCCCCTAATTTACTAAATGGTAACACTTTTCAAAAAGGGTACAACAATTAATATTAATTAACATTAATTCATTAACTATCAATTAATTAGCAGGTAACTAATGCGTTAGATAGCCGAATAACTATAAAGCAACCATAATTGAACATTCTGTCTCCCTTATTGCGAAGTTGAAAACATCCCTCAAGTATCCCCTATGTGGCACTTCAAACTGTTAAACCATAATTTATAAATTAATACCTTAGTTGATGTGAACATCATTTGTAAATGATTACTAGGTGCATTAATTAAAAGTTAATTACCTGCTAGTAAGTTATTAATGCATTAACTAATGTTAATTGTAGTACTCTAATTGTAAAGTGTAACCTACTAAATCAACCAAATAAACCAATTTTAGTGATAACTGGATTCAATTATACTAGACACACTCTCACATGATTATTGCCATCCCCGTTGAATCAAAACTTAAATAGAACATATCTGGCCATGTAAAGAAGGCGTAAGGCAGCACATAATGCTGCCATATAAAAAAAATTCAAGAACCGAAGGGAAACAAAGTCATTGAAATCTATCAGTCTGGAAAGGGTTATAAAGCCATTTCTAATGCTCTGAGACTCCAGAAATATTGGCGAGAGCCATTATTTACGATCGGAGAAACCTTCGAACAGTGGTGGACCGTCTCCAAGAGCGCATTCGTGACTCATCCAGGAGGTCACAAAAGAGCCCTGATGAACATTTAAAGAACTGCAGGCCTCACTTGCTGCAATTAAGTTCAGTGTTCACAATTCAACAATAAGAGAGTGGGGGGAAAATGGTATCCATGGGAGAGGTCCAAGGCAAAAACCAGTGCTGACCAAAGAAAACACAAAGGCTTGTCTCATATTTGCCAAAAAACATCTTAATGACCCCAGAGAATACTGGGGTAATATTCTAAGGCCTGATGAGTCAAAGGCGGAACATTTTTTAAGAAGTGGGTCCTGTTACATGTGGCATAAAGCTAACATCTCCTTCAAGAATAAGAAAGTCGTACCAACATTCAGAGATGGTGGTACTGGTTGTGTGATGGGGCTGCTTTGCTGCTTCAGGACCTGGGCGACTTGCCATAACCGATAGAACCACAAATTCCCAAGAAGCCTGAAGGCTATCAGTTTGGACCCAAAGCTCAAGTTCAGTTATGCAAAGGACACTGATCCAAAGCACACAAGAGAATCCTCCCTTGATTCGCTAAAAATAAACAAAAATGAAGGTATTGGGGAGGCCCAGTCAAAGTCTAGACTTGAATCTGATTCAAGTACAGCGGCATTGCCTTGACTAGGAAATTCATGCATGAAAACCTTCTAATGTGGCTGAATAAAGACAATTCTGCAAAGAGTGGGCTAAAATTCCTCCAAATCAATATAAAAGACTTAATGTAAAGGACTCATTGCCAGTTATCGTAAATTTTTATTCAGAGTTGTTGCCGACAAGGGTGGTGCAACCAGTTATTAGGTTTGGGGGCGCAGTTATTTTCTTACAAGGGCACTATAGATTCTGACCTACAATAAGTGCAATAAGTGAAATGATCATGAACACTACCAGTCGAAAATTTTTCCACTTTTTCTAGCAAATTATGTAGTTCCAGTCCAATGAATAGCTTGAAATACTACAAAGGTAAGTGGTGAACTGTCAGAAGTTTTAAACAAGGGGTAATGCTACCCAGGTTTTTTGTACGCCGTCGAGAAGGTGAGAGGATGGTTCCTCAGTGTGTGACATCAACTGTCAAACATGGAGAAGGATCCGAGATGGTCTGGGGCTGTTTTGCTGGAACCAGGGTCAGTGACTCACAGAGAGAAAGGCGGCATGAACCAAAACGGCAACCACAGCATTAATTATTTATTAATTACCCTTATTAATTGGCCAATGCTTCGCGGGATTGAACTGGTCCGTGTTCCAATGAAACGTGGACTCTCACTCTCGGTATTTCGTGGGTTGATTTAAAAAAAAAAAACAGAGGCACTCGGCCCTAGGTTATAAAAAGCGTGCGGCTCAAGCAACTAGCGAGAGTCGACAGGTAGGCTATGAAATATTGAATAACGTAGATTTAAATACAGCAAATACACGTCCAGATGAATGATTGTCGTCTTACCTAATTGGGGAGAAAAAGCAGCACCTGTTAAATGCGGAGCGCTGTCGGAATGAACCTTTTGTTAATCATGAAGATGACTGAGAACAGGTCAGGATTTATAATTGTTTTCAACGGCTGTTTTGTGCAACCCAATTCTCTGTTCCGCCACTGTAGCTACTGAATTTAACCCGCGATTTGATCGCTGTTAGATCGCATGTGGAGGGAAACCGTGTCTTCAGTTGCCACTTACAATAATTAGAAAAGACATCAATAAAGGAAATTGATTGAGATCTAGCCAGGACTAAAAGGGACATGTCTTCGCCCCTCCTGTAGGACCGCCACTGGTCCAAGCTCTGCCACAACTACCTTAGAAATAAAGAACAAGATAATGAGCTTATAAACATGAAGTGGCAGCACAGTCCCCAGACTTAAACCCCATCGAGATGGTTTGGGATGTACTGGACAGAAGAGTGAAAGCAAAGCAACCTACAAGTGCCCCACATTTATGGGAACTTCTGCAACAGGGTTACAAAGAACTTTCTGAAGAATATTTGATTTCCATTGTAGAAAGAATTTCATGAGTGTGTTCAGCTGTTATATCTGCCAAAGGTGGGTACTTTGAGTCAAAAGTTCAAAATACATTTTGGCTTATAAATTGATTCCATTAACTTCAATTGTTAATTTGTTCTATCATGAGTACAATGAGACATTAAACCGCATAATTTTTTATTAAAAAACTGGAAAAAATGGGTTGTCCTAAAACTTTTGACTGGTAATGTATAAGTTGCATTTCATCTTTGTCTTATATTGAAGTAGGATGATCTAAAACATTCCAATATGACAAAAAAAAGCAAAAATAGAAGAAATCAGGAGGGGGGCAAATACTTTTCCATAGCCCTGTATGGTAAGAAATGCTTCACTTTCATTAAGTATTACAAACAACTACTGTACAGTGATGGAACGCAATCCAGATGATAATCTTTCTTGAGAGGGGAACTAGCAAGGGATCACTTTATTTTCACAGATAAATATTTCCGAGGAGAAAACATTTCCCTTGCTCAATTTTTGAAATAATAAATCCATACTTATCCCCCTTTTAAGTTTCTGACCTCTTTCTGTTAACTTCAGTGGCTGGTACAGATCCCTGGTGTGATTGATAGATGGCAGGGCCATGAGTAATGTGTGAGGCAGGACTTTGATGTCTGATTCAAACCGTATGTGGACTGGAGGAGGAAGGCTGTTCCATGCCACACTACATATTTCACTACAGCAGATGTGCGGCAGCCCTACATGAGTCCAGCCTCAGCGCTCTCTGGGCCAGTATAAAGTGGTATCACTAGTATGTTAGGGTTTTATCGACATCCGCCCGTAATTCTGATACATGGCTGGAAAAATTCAAGGTTGTGTGTTGTCTCCTGTGAGCGTTCTGGCACAAAATGGCTGCTGTGCATCATCCAGGTTGTGCTACACTTAAGTGATTGCGGAGGACATATTCCCAGACATCACTGTAAAGTGCTTTGAGTTGGTGAGAAAAACACTCAAGTAATATAAAAAAAAACAAGGATCTCCGTTAATTTTTTTTTTTACATTTGATAAATTAATACTCAACACTGATAACATTCACTTCCTCCAAATTCATATGAGTGTTTGAAAGTGAGAGAGAGAGAGAGCGAGAGAGAGAAAAAAGGATAGGGACAGAGAAAGGTAAAGGAGAGAGACAAACCCAGGCAGAAAAAAAGAGAAAAGCACAGCCAGTGGTCTGCGATGAATTTTACTGCAGTCTCCAGTAAGAAAAAGAACCAGAAAAGGTCATGGGTCAGGGTTTAAAAGTGAGGCCACATTGAGACCAATAAAATCTGGAACACCAGCTGAAAAAATGAACCCAGCTGTATAATATAGTAACACGTGACATCACAGCCCCTCCTTTCCTCCTCAGAGCACCACTGCACAGCCATTCATGATTTCCAAAAAGAATTTCACACTTTTGCTGGACCACAGGACAGTTTTCCACTGTGCCTCAGGCTATATTAATGGAGCTCGAGCCCAGAGAAGGCAGCGACGTTTCTGGATCTTATTTACAAATGTCTTAAAGGCTTGGTAGGCAGCTTATTTTGGGCAATATTGGGCAAAAACTTCCATTTAACCTTTGAGCATAATGTAAATGAAGTGATCTGAGAGAACAGCAGACCTCTGCATCCCCTCTGGGCTCTGTTTTCAGCCTGCAAAGAAACTGGCCCGTGACGGAAGAATTTGACCAATCACAGAACAGCTGAGAGAGCGCGCCCTTTGATTGGCTGTACCGATACCGATAACACATAATCGGAAGTTGCTAATACGTTAGCCTTCAGCTAACTGTAACCAAAGGCATATGGCTGTGGCTAATACAAGATCAAGTTTATATTGCTCGCTGGTGCAACATTAGCAGAGGTGGAAAGTCCAGGTTTAGAAAGTAAAAATCCTTCCCAGAACTTTACTCCAACCACCTGGATTTACTTCTGACAGGAAATGGAGCCAATACGAATGATCAGCTCATTCTGTGGGAGGGAGAAAAACCCGGCTGGATTTTTACTTTCTGACTCCTGAATTCTCCACCTCTGGGTGAGAGTGACAGTAAATTCCCTTCTATAATTATAACAATCGCAATCATGATCAGGACGATTTAAATGAGTGACACGTAAGCCTACTCATACAGGTGACCATATTACTAATCCACTTCAGTTACCCCGACCGTCTTATGAACTAATTCAGCACTGTTCAGTATTGCTTCTTGTCGACATGGGGGTAACGCATTTTATCCCAGAAATATAGCTACAAATGATTTGTAAGTTTGAGCTGTTGGCCAAGGTATCTAACGATGCTATAGTTTGAATAAAATGTACTACACTGCTTCAAAACATTAGCTTGTCATTAGTGTTAAAAATAAAGAACGGCTTTTATTTGCTCAAAGTTATAACTGAATAATTCCTGATCAAACCTGTCAAACCTGTCGGCTAACGTTACTTTAGCCTTTGTAGTCCTCTGTCTTTTGTGGCATTTTACATTAAATATAAATACTATTTACTATCGCTCATGTTCAAAACAGTATTTTCTCACCAGTGACTCGGACATTATTATATGGAGGAATGTTGGGAAACAGGATTTTTAGGTGTTAGCAATATGGGGAGCCAGACGGTTCGATCAATGGGTAACGAATGCGAATTAGGAGATAAAGAGAAGCCGTCAGGTCAGGCAGGACATATCGCCTATTTGTGACTTCCAGCTGGGATCTCCGTTTGTCTTCAGTTCCGACAGGACAATAGGCACTAGCACTTCTTATTTGGAGGTTCCGTATGCCCACATATGGAGCTCATCTCCAGGGGTTGGGAATCTATTGAACCAATTAAGTTGGGTGGTTCAGGAGAGGCCAAACTGTATAGTATTGCTTTTTATCAATATGTAAACCCTGGAACCAATCAGCAACAACTTCTGATAACATTTAAGAAATCATATGCAAATGTCTGTACTTTAACATGTATAAAGTTTCGTACAAAATGAAGGAATTTTAGAACTTTGCATCACGCTGTTGTTTTCACGGCCGGCTGTGTAATAAACTCTTTCCTGCTTTGCCACGAACACCAGGGTCTACTTCTTCATCGGGACAACGTTCTTAGTTTTTTATTAATTTACCAACAGAGGATAAAGTACAAAAAAGGTTTGTCAAATTTGCGATTACCTCGGGCAGGGACTGTCGGGTACGTGTATGAAGCGCGTGCATCAGATGCCTGTGCTCGTCTGGTGGGAGGAGCACAGGTCAGAGATGAGATGAGAGCTGTGTAGACTCAACGATCAACGTTTTTCTAGTGTTCCTGCCTACCAAGCCTTTAAGGCCCATTCACACCCGGGTGGAGCGGAAAAGAGGTACGCATTAATGGAATATTCGCAGCACGAAAATTCCGCGTTAAACCATTCACACCGAACTCGGTGTGAAATTTAGCGCTCTTGTGCTGCTCCAATTCTGTTCAGAGGAAAAACAAATACGCGTGTTATACTTTAACCTAAATGAACCATGATAGCAGCAGCAGCTTCGATGACATTGTTTGTACGTATCTGAACCATAACGCTAGCCTCGCAGCGTACTTTTGCACTGACGTAGCCAATGAACGTTTTCCTTATTGATGTCTGGACCTGGGGCTGTTTTAATAAACTTAACTTGTCCAACCCAGATGAAGCGTCATCATAATTTGCACCTCAGCGACGCACAGTTTCGCAATTTGGTGCACAGATATTCAATATATGAAAACGTTACTCGAGAAATAATAATAATAATAATAATAAAACTATGATTTGTTAGATCTCTAACTGCTATGAAAAAGTAAACCAACTGTGCACATAGCTATGTCATGGTAAATTTCAGTGTTACCTGAATACAAGTTATCTAGCTAATCAAAAGCTTCGAATGCTGTGACATCAATAGTAACAAATTATTTCATAGGCTAAAAGTACAATTTCACAGGCGGATTTTCACAGAAGCTTTAAAGGGACCTATTATGCTGATCATTCTTTTAATACATATAGGTAATGTTATAATGTTGGATGTCCATACTCCACTTCTGAAAAGTTTCTAAACATAAGATACAAGGGTTTTGCCAAAATCCAAGAACGTGATTTAGAGAACATGATTTCCTCTCTGAACAGCTCCTCCAGAGATCTTCACGAGATCTGGGCAAAACCTGACATCAGGTTGTCCTGTCCAATTAGTACAGACCTAGCCAAAGCCAATCACGGCGCTGGACCTGCCCACACTGGAAAATATTCTAGCATACATGAACAACCGCAGATCATACTATGCCTTCGTAGCATCTACACTTCCAGAAATACAAAAGAAGAACTGCTGATCTTTGCAGTATTGGCAGCATCTCTCCCAAAGCTGCTAGTCCGTTTATTTTTGTTTCAAGCTGCTTCGCAAATCTGAGGCAGTTCCATCAATCGAGCGCTCGGAACCACAAGCTATAAGTAACGATATACAGCAAATAATGTAAGTGAAGCTAACAAGTTACGGGAGGCTAGCAGGACCACTAATGATAGTTAGCACTAACAACTGACCTCAAACGCTGGCTTTGAAAAATATCTGAAGACAAAGCCTGTATTGGTCGTAACTGTCCGTGACTCTCAAGCTATGTTCCCATCCACTTGTATCTGAAATTATCTGAAGTTATTATCTGAAGTTCGCCAAAAATATTCATGCGAATAAAGCTGGTGAAAATACGTTTCCATCTAATGCCATTAAAGCGAATAAAAAGTAGTGCGTAATGACGCCACATGCTGTTATGCGATCAAATTGGTGTATCGAGTACATTTCTGACATTTTAAGCTGTCTCCATTCATTTTCACACTAAATCACAGAACCTTCAAGTGAACAAAAGGAGTTTGTTAGCCAACTAATTTAGCTGGTTAGGCAAAATGGATCGCGTTTACCAACAAATGACGCTAATTGCACAAGTTATAGTAGTGCTTAGGTGCCAGCTATTAGCAGCATAGCAGACCATAATCAGAAGAAAACGCAGCATCAAAACACTGTCAAGATGTAGTCGCAGATTTATTCTGCGAATAACGTTTCCATCAGCATTTATCCCATAAGCGATACCGATCAAGAGAAAATCTCATGAGATGGACCGTACAAACTATGGTCGTTTCTCAATATGCATTCTTCTCTTTACTTCTGTTCTTGTGAACTTGAGAAACGTCATCCCTCTGAGACCATGTACTGTCTCAATTCAAAGTTTGCATCTCGACGAGAACGGTTACCAGTCCCGGAAGTGTTCTTGATACGCCCATTTTTCCGAGGATGCATTGGATGGTAACTTGTGTGAACTTGACAGCCCGCATATCCCAGAATTCTTTTCGGCATCTGTTCCGCTCCCAAGAGAGAAGGGCAGGGTTACGTTTCCAAAAAGCGTAGTTGCTAACTATTTTAGCAACTTACATAGTTCGTCCATTCACAGTCAATGGCTCTAACTATGTAAGTTAGCATCTGTGATCTCGGGAAATGCACCCCAGGATCGGTAAAACTGCTTTCACACAGGACGCGAAACGAATTTTTCGTACAACAGGTTTAAGTTACATTCAAAGTCAATGCAAAGACGCAAATTCTCGTCTTTGCATTGACTTTGAATGTAATCTGTCGGTATTCGTTCGCTATTTCTTAGCTAAATACTATTCTGCTAATTTTCAGGCGAGGAACTATTATCAGAGTACATTTGGAATATTGGCTGCTTTACGATGTTTTATGTCGAATATGCTCCAGTGTTTTTGCAGTAGAAAAGCTCCGCAACAGCCGGCGGAACGTAGCTGAGCTAAGCACCTTAACTAGTTCACGCTCACACACCCCTCTTCCCCCACAGCTAACATTACTGGGGGGGAAAAAAGGATGAACACGGAGGAAGTCGTGGCTCACTGGCTGGCGTATTTCGGAATACCAACGAGAACACATCGTCTCAAACCGTCGACAGCATTCTGAGTGCTCGTAGCCTTGGAAGTGCACTCTTCCTAGAACGACTAGCGAGAACGTTCCTCCCCAGAATGCAAGTTTGTTCTTAGCATTCTTGGTATTGAGAAACGGCCTATGAGTCGATAGTCTTGAAATCAAGTGTAATTTCACCGTCTTCGTGAGGCATTTTTAATTTGGTATTACTTCATTCGTATAAGAACGTGTGGATGGAAACATGGCTACAGATGCAGAAGCAGTTGCTTCCCAGCATAAGCCTACCCAACTGATGGCCTGTTGAATGTGGCTGTAGCACTGCGGCTGACGTAGCCAAATTACTATTGCTAATGGTTGTGTCCTAAATATGCAATATGAACATAAACCTCATTTGAAGCTAATTTTTTATACTTGTTTGTAATTTGGATGCTTGGTGCAACTGCCCCCCTGGTAAAGGAATTTACTGTCTGTAAAACCTGTATTGCAGGGTAACGTTTGTCTCTGTAGTTGTTATGACCGCTTGGTTATCAGCTACTTATGCATGTTAGATCACATGCTGTGCAAATTAAAATGCTCCTGGTAACTTATAGTAATTATGATCAGTATGCTTGTGTTACTTTGGAAAGCATCAATGTGGCAGTTCCATCATAACGTTGCCTGATTGTAGCCACTGCAGTTGAAGCTAACCGGAGAGATGCGGTATGTGTCTGCAGAGTTGGGCTGCAAAGGCTGCAGTTAGACCAGACGTAGGTTTTGCAGAGCGTGGGGCGCGTTTTTGGGTGCTAGTGAAACAATCCCTTTACTTATTCGTGACCGGGGTCAGCCTGATACATATGCAATATCTGGGCAAGCTCTCTGATGCTACTGGTGAAAGCAATAAGAAAGCGCACAGGCTATAACATGTCCGGTATAACAAACGATTTCTCTGCATTGCCGTCAATTGAATATTATATCAGTGATCGAATATTACATTCTTCCCAGGAAAAGTAATCAATTCGCTAATTCCATATAAGCAACAGTTCACGCAAACAGAACTTACGGTCTGTAAAACCTGTATTATGCTCATAACATAACCGGAGCTCTATCTAGCTCTCACGCACTATCCATAATGCGCCCATTTTGCACGAGGAAATGCTGGTTATTCTGAAGCAATAAGTAAACCATTACCACGGGTAATTTCCGAAAAGGCCGTTTAACCTGGAGATTTCGCCGCTCCATCATATACCAGTGCAGAAGCTGTTCATTACTCCGCTAACAACACACCACAGTTAAGCACACGAATCAGGAGGTCCTGATACACACCGAAGCAGTCAATAAGCTGTTGGTCCACTTTTAGCTGCTCCTCACTGTCCATGTTTCCCTCTGAACTCAGACCCACTGGATTTCTACGGTCTCCAGTCTACACTTGGGTATGTCGCTCCATTCAACAAATGTGTCTGTGTGTGGTGGATTCTAGCTTTCCCTGCATCCAAGTTATAGAGTAGAAAAAAACGCTGTAATCACCACTGTTGCCATAGCAAACTGTAGCCGATGGCAAATTCGAGCTTGAGCTGCCATACTTTCGCACTGCATCCTCCAATTTCACGGCTGAGTTTTTTTAACAAGTTCATTTCATTAGATCTATATTCAAGTATAGCGTTAGATTTTGGAATTTCCCCGCCGATTCCTTACCAGATGGTAGACGTGTCTCACGTTTCACTCTGGGGAAACAGACCCAGAAAACTGCTTTCTGCAGCCTCGTCCCGCCCAACTCCACTCTCCACAGAGTTGGACAGTCACAAGAAAGTGGGCACATGGGGAGTGGGGGCCATAGCGGAAGAGCCACCCCACCGAGGCGTTTGAGGCAGAGACTACAATGGGCTACAAATGGGGTTTTCTGAGGATGGCAGCATGAGCTAAATAAGGACCCCGTTTTGGACTTTGAACGATCAGGAGTACTCTAGGGGAGTCCAAGATCAAAATAAAACCTTGGAAAAATAGGTCCCCTTTAAGTGTGTGCGGATTATTCGCACAGATTTTTTTATAGGAGCCATTTCCACGGGTTTTGATGTAAGCTGCACACCAAGGCGGAATTTCCGTGCGGCAGAAAAAACATCCGCACGGATCTGAAGCTTCAGCGAAAATCAGCCAGCGAATTGTACTTTTAACCAATGAAATTATTTGTTTTTATTGACGTCACAGCATTCGATCCTTTTAATTAGCTAGATAGCTTGTATTCAGTTAACACTGAAATTTAATGTGACATCTTATTGCTATGTGCGCAGTTAGTTTACTTTTTCATAGTAGTTGAGATCTAGCTAATCATAAATTTTTTTTTTTTTGATGAACGTTTTCATATTTTGAATATTTGTGCGCCAAATCACGAAGCTGTGCGTAACTGAGGTGCAATTTATGACGACATTTCGCCTGGGTTGGACAAGTTAAGTTTATTGAAACAGCCCCAGGTCCGGACATCAATAAGGAAAACGTTCCTAGGCCATGTCAAGGCAAAATTAGACGATGAGGCTAACATTATCGTTCAGATCCATAAAAACAATGTAATCGTCGCTGCTGCTGCTATCACGGTTCATTTAGGATAACTCACACATTTTGGGTGTCTGTTGTGCGAAATTGCAACACAAGAATGCAAAATTTCTCACAGAGTTCGGTATGAATGGTTTCCCGCGGAATTTTTGAGGTGCGAATATTCCGCAAATCCGTGCCACTTTTTCGCTCCGCCCCGGTGGGAATGGGCCTTAAATCTTTACATTGCATCCACAAATGCGAGTTTAAACTGCTATGTCAAACTGAATTCACTGACAATGGTTTACAAGCGTTCCAGAGTCCATGCAGCGAGTTATTTTCGTTTTTTATTAATGTATGTAATACACTCATACAGACGATAACTAAGTAAATAAATACATAAAATATACACACCCCTATCAGCCACATGTCTGATATAGTGTAGGAACGTGCCCCCACCCCCCATGAAACTGAGGTGGACGTCAATAGTTGAATTCCTGGACCGAGGGTTTCCTATAGCATTACGCTCCCTTCACTTGCTTGTGTTCTTCCCACAATGCACCGTGGTGCCATCTCTAGCCCAGCTAAATGGTGCACACGTACCCGGCCATGCTCATGATGTGAAAATAAAAAATGGAATCACTGGACCAGGTTCCAACTCTTCATCTGTGAGTGGACTTAATGCTTTGGCTCATCAGGGTTTATAAATTACTCAAACGCTGTAAAAAAGGTCTCACGTGAGAGGATAAATTGAAAAAATGAGAAAACTACCCACCCAACTTCTTGGAAAAAAGACAGCAAAAAAAAAAGAAACAAACAATTGTTCGTCTTCAAATAATAGTATATATATCAGGTGGCACATTTTCTCCTGCACTGTCTGTAGTAGCTTAAAATGAGCAGTAAAAGGTTACATCAATGCCACAGTTTCATGAAAGCAAAAATAACAACGGTATTTAATTAAATTATGCAGTGTGTTTAATAATGCAATGGCCAAATGAATCTTTAATATAATTTCCTTTTCTTCACTCATTTTGTTTTTGCAAAACCTCATGGGGGAAATTTGCCTAAATGCTGCAGGAAGACTGAAAATCTCCAATGGCAAGGAAGCGCACAGGCACACAGTCACACAAACATATGCACACACAAGCACGCACGCACACGCACGCACGCACACGCAAACACACACACACACACACACACACACACACACACACACACACACAGCCACACAAACATATGCGCGCGCGCACACGCACACACACACACACACAAACGTATGCACACACACACATACACAGTCACACAAACATATGCACGCACACGCACACACACAGTCACACAAATATATGCACACGCAAGCACATACGCGCGCGCACACACACACACACACACACACACACACACACACACACACGCGCACACACAGTCACACAAACGTATGCACACAGTCACACAAACATATGCACACACAAGCACGCACACACACACACAGTCACACGAACGTATGCACACACACACACACACACACACAGTCACACAAACACACATACACAGTCACGAATGCACTCACATGCGTGTATATATATATATATATATATATATATATATATATACACACACACACACAAACACACACACAACCCAAATTCCAAAATAGTTGGGACAAAGTGTAAATTGTGAATAAAATCAAAATGCAATGACTTTAAGATCACGAGCCAATATGTTATTTACAATAGAACATAGATAACATTTCAAATTTTGAAACGGAGACATTTTACATTTTTATCCACAAAATGAGCTTATTACAAATTTTCTGGCTGCAACAGGTCTCAAAAAAGTTGGGACACAGGCCGAAAAAAGGGCTGAAAAAACAATTAATATATAAGAAATCAGCTGAAAGAACATTTAGCAAGTAATTAAGTTTACTGGCATCAGGTATGTAACATGATTGGCTATAAAAGGGATGTCTTAGAGAGGCTGAGTCTCTCAGCAGTAAAGATGGCCAGAGGCACTCAAACCTGTGAAGGCTTGCATAAAAAAATTGTGAAATACTTTAAAAACGATGTTCCTCAACGTCAAATTGCAAAGGCTTTGAAGGTCTCATCATCGACAGGGCATAACATCATCAAAAGATTCAGAGGAACTGGAAAAAATCTTTGTGCGTAACAGACAAGGCCGAAGACCTTTGGGCCCTCAGATGCCACTGCATCACTCACCGGCATGATTCTGTCATTGACATTGCTATATGGGGCCAGGAATACTGAAAGAAACCACTCTCTGTAAACACAGTCCGCAGTGCCATCCACAGATGCCAACTAAAACTCTATCATGCAAAAAGGAAGCCATTGTTGAGCATGATCCAGAAGCACCTACATATTCTGTGGGCCAAGGCTCATTTAAAATGGACTGTAGCAAAGTGACAGTGTCCTGTGGTCAGACGAGTCCAAATTTGACATTCTTGTTGGAAATCATGGGCGCCGTTTCCTCCGGGCTAAAGAGGAGAAAGACTCTTGTTATCAGCGTTCAGTTCAAAAGCCAGCATCTCTGATGGTATGGGGATGCATTAGTGCATATGGTGTGGGACATTTGCAAGTTTAAAAAAGCACCATTAATGCTGAAAGGTATATAAAGGTTTTAGAGCAACATATGCTCCCCTCCAGATGACATCTATTCCAGGGAAGGCCTTGTGTATTTCAGCAGGACAATGCAAAACCACGTACTGCAGTTACTACAACGGCATGGCTTCGTAGTAGAAGAGTCCGTGTGCTGAACTGGCCTGCCTGCAGTCCTGATCTTACACCGATTGAGAACATTTGGCGCATAATTAAACGAAAAGTCTGTCAAAGGAGACCCAAAACTCCCCAGCAGCTGGAAGCCTGTATTAAACAAGAGTGGGATCAAATTCCAATGTCTAAACTCAAAAAACCTGTCTCCTCAATGCCCAGATGCCTCCACTCTGTGTTAAAAAGAAGAGGGGATGCTACACCATGGCCTCACCCTGTGCCAACTTTTATGAGACCTGTAGCAGCCATCAAATTTGAAACTAGTTCATTTTGTGAATAAAGTTGTAAAATTTCTCACTTTCAACATTTGCTATGTTATCGCTGTTCTATTTTGCATAAACTACTGGCTGGTGTGATTTGAAAGTCATTGTGCTATGATTTTATTCACAATTTACACTTTATCCCAACTATTTTGGAATTGAGGTTGTACACGCATACACACACACACACGCATGCGCATACACACACACACACACAAAGTCACATAAACACATGCACATATATACACACCACACATACATACACGCGCATACACACAAAGTCACATAAATGCATGCACATGCGTGTGTGCGGGCACACCAGCCCTACAATGGCAAAAGGCAGAAACTGCAATACGAGACAATTGCAGTTACTGCCTTTTGCCATTGTTGGGCTGACACACACACATACACACACACAAAATTTCATTCCAGGATCTTTCATCAGTGCTTTAGCCCAACACTCAGAAGGTGTGGGCAGTTACAGTGCAGCACATAGGGAACACTGACTCCAGTGTTGTGGGCTGTGCCTTAGACATGACCAACAGCAGGAGTATCTGGTATGTGGCCGTACTCCAAAAACTTGTGAGGCAACAGGCAACTAGAGACCTGCCACAGGTCATTCACAGTCACTCAACACAGACCGTAAGCTTCACTGGCAGGTGCACTGAGAATAAACCATTAAGGGCTGCCTTGGGAGAGAGCTTTCACTCCAGTCAGTCAGTTACACATCAGACACTACAGCACTAATCAAGGCCTATATCAATGAGACTATATGAGTAGAATCAGTTGTGATACTGATTTGTTGGATGGAAAACCTACACCCACTCTGGCTCTTTCTGCGTAAGCTTGAACACCTCTGCTCTGCAACCTTTCCATGAGCCATTAGCTATTTGTCTTTGAGTCAGCGCACAGTCACTCATTCACTGCACAGCACTACATCTAGTATCCATCATCTGGTCCACCTCTTAATTGAATCCAGAACAGACGGCATTTCAGACTCATTAATATCAGTCAAAAAGTCAGTTTGGCGGAAAGATGAACCAACCCATCTCTCACAGACCACAGCACCATGTAAATGCTTTTAATTGCGGGATTTTTTTAGCAAGCCTTTTCCATTAGGTACAGAATTAGTTTGATGTTGTAATGACGATTATGCCCAAGATTATTGCGGCATTGTGGGTTGATTTTGGCACTGCCTTCCAACTTAATTCATGCTCCTGTGAGGTTTATTTAACATTTTAACAATTTATTTAACAATTTAACATTTTGTGGCGTATTGGCACAAAATCAAAGAAACGCTGCTGCCAGAGATCTGTATCTGTACTTAATTTAGCTTTTCGCTAACTGAACGTTGTGTTTTTCTGTCCCGAGCCATTCAGCACGAAGACAGTAGACATCTTGATGCAACATCTGTCTTTTTAACAAACAGGTTAACAAACAGTACTTCGTCAAATCATAAGTCACACATGGAGACAAATTTACATGACACACAGGTCTCAGGGTCATGCGAGAAAACAAAATACTTTGCAGTCTCTCCACAAGAGGGAGCGTTTTTTCTGACATCTGGGAAACGTGGTCCTCTTTTCACATCCCATCTGCTGTCAGAAGAAGATTAATTTATCGGTAAAATAATGTAGCATTTTAAGATTTTTCCCCCAGTTGTCTGAGGTTTAAAATTTGGCCATTACCTCCTCCGCTTGCACTGAATATAGCTGTTCAGTTTATTTGATATATGGTTACACAGGTTCTGCTAGATCTTGAAGTAAATGATGATTGTGAGAATCAGACTGATGCAAACAGAACCATACATATGGTAAATTTAGGTATGAGAAGGGATGAAATCGCATAACAAGGCATGACTGAAATGGCTCTTAATGAGGGAGCCATTTTTGTCACAGCCATCAGCTTGGGGCTTCTTTAATATACAACAGTCATCATAATTACACTGATGTTTTTGTACTTTGCTTTGACATTTGGGGAAAAACTGACAATAACAAGGATTTAAAAAGACAGTTCATACTGAATACAGATTAACATAATTAGTAAGACCTTAAAATAATAAAATAGATATTGAAAAAACTAATCTCAGTTGAGCAGACTCCTAGCATGCAAAACTGAATGCAAAATCGTTGAATATGCTGCTGAATTAAAGCAGTTTCCTTTTCTAATTTGTAGACAGCCGACATGGCTTTCAGGTGTTTTTTGGGTGGGCCTCTGCTTTAGTATGGCATTCAGTAAACGGCAGTCAATTTTTATTTTTAAACATGAAATAGCAAAACACTGCTTTGTATTTTCTGAATTAAGGAAATTTTAATGGAAAAAAGGAAGAATCATTGCTTTTACAGTGGCAGTCCGTCGACAGTAACAAAGGCCTTCAGAAACCTCGCTCTTCAATGCTCATTAACCCAAAACTCTTACAGTTCACTTTTCCTGATTAGTAACAATTGCCCAGACTAATTGGTAGGACCGGTGACAATATAATTTATTTTTGATAGCATTGTTATTCAATCCACCACAAAATTATGAAGCATTTTTGACCACACAAAAATGATGTAAAATATGATTATGTCTTTATAATTTCTGCACTCATTTAGTTTGTGAAACAGCACAGATTTGCTTAGTTTGCAAGGCTCATTAAGCAAATAGCCACGAGAATCCATTCTATTTTCTAAATGTGGTCGTGCTAAAGGGCGTTGTTAGGCGCACTCCACAGCTGAGTGATGGCGAAAATAAATGCTGCAAAGTCCATCAAAGGTTAGGATTTTTTGCATTTATGTTGCCGTTGCCTTCCTTACAATGCCATATTAATTATATAAATGCAGGCAATGGGCATTCAGTCTTTTCATTATCATTTCTTATTATAGGCCATGGATTGCTCTTGGTTGTTCAGTCAATAAATTGTTTGATTGTTAATAAGGCGAACTTGAACGAGAACAGCTTGAGCACAATCGAGCGATAAGGGTGGGGTTACAAAAGGCCTTCTGAACATATGACGGCGCGCTGCTGCACAACCTAACTGTAAGAATCCCACTATGGGAAAATCCAGGCTCACGCACACACGGACACGCATTGAGGTCTGAGAATGTTTTGACAGTGACTCAATTTTAAGGCTATCTATCTATCTATACAGTGTGTGTTGTTCTTCCCTCCCTCCCTCCCTCCCTCCCTCCCGTGTTTTACCTTACTCACTAAGATCAATTAGTTCTTTTTTAAAGGAGACTTGTCCAAAACATGAACAGCAGACTAAATTCAAGTGGACAATTTGTCCTCTAACTTGAGAGCTTCCATCACTGCAAAAAATGGTAAGATAAAAACACTAGGTAAGATAAATTTACTTATTTTAACACTTAAAACACTTATTTCCATCACCATTTTTCTTAGTAAGACAAAAAAAAAATTCTTGTTTTGAGGTAATTTTTACTAGCTTGCCAGTGGGGTAAGTAAATTTCACTTTTCAAGTCAAATAGTAACTTGAATTAAGAAAAAAAAACTTAAAACAAGTTACTATTCGACTTGACAAGTAAAATTTACTTACCCCACTGGCAAGCTAGTAAAAATTACCTCAAAACAATAATTTTTTTTGTCTTACTAAGAAAAATGGTGATGGAAACAAGTGTTTTAAGTCTTAAAATAAGTAAATTCATTTTACCTAGTATTTTTATCTTATCATTTTTTGCAGTGATATAGAGAAAATCATGTAGAATGCAGAGCCCTAATTTCACAGTCCAAATCCTTGGAAATTGCACTATACACGTGGAGTAGACGGAATATTGGATACACCCAGGAAAGAAGGCTTTAAGTCACCAAACCAGGATTTAAAAAAACAAGTTCAAATGAACTATGTCCTCGGGACAATGGCTTGTAGTTAGTGCAGATGCACTAATGGTGGACGCACATGCCTCCTCAGCACTTTTAGCAAAATCAGTTAATGCCTGAGCAATGACATGTAGAAAACGCTCATCAACTTGGTAATATGTGCAGTAATCATAATAATACACTAATAATAATATTTATTGAACCCCATGACTGGGTAAAGATAAAATACAGCAAATAAAATAAGCTACATGTAGCGTAAAAATTGACAACAGATTTCATATTATCAGGATTGAACTCTCAGCAGCTGACACGCCATCAGGTGTGGGACAGACCCAGGGGCGAGGTCGTCCTCACGATGGAGCAGGCTAAAGAGTGAGTCAACCACTCCATCCTCGCCATTGCGCCGGCCGCCCAGCAGCACCCGGGGTGCCCCACCCAACGCAATGCCTGCGGCCGAGAAATCATACCCAAGGCCACTATCAAGAATAGTGCCCTTAACTCTTCGACCAGTAGACAAATATTTAGATAGGGCAGCAATGTTGAACTGATGAGCCGGGGAATCATATTTAAATATTCTGGCATACAAGGACACAGTGTTTCTCCTAATAATGCCTGATATTTCGGGGATATCCAGGGCAAGTAAGAGTTTAGAAAACCGGGATCACCCCCCAATGCCGTTCATACTTTTCACAAGAGATCCCTGAGTGGATTCCAGTCTATTCAGATCATTATCAGTGATCCCCTGACATTCAAGTCCAAACACAAGAGTCGAGACCCTGACTGCCTTCCACAGGAGCATTTTTGCTTTAGTGGAGAGGGGGCCAGGGTATTTCATCCCACAGGAAGAGAGTCCAAATATAGAATGACGGCATCGGGAGACCCTCTCGTTTACATGCATAGTACTCTTTAGGTCATTAGACAGGACGCTACCAAGGATGGTCAAACTATCAGTACTCTGAATGAGGGCTCCATCTAGGTTCCACACAGGGGAACACTTGAACAAGTTTTTCCCAATACACATACAAAAAGTTTTCTTAATTCCGAAAGTAAATCTCCAAGTTCTAGAGTCGCAGACACCGACATCAATTAGCCTTTGTAGACCTAGTACTGTAGCACAAAATAAGGTAACATTATCTGCATAAGTAAATGAATTATAGAGAGATTCTCCAAACTGCAATGCATCGCCCATGTCTGCCAAAGACCAAGGCAAACCATCAAGAAAAATATTAAAAAGCATGGGAGACAGCACACTGCCTTGTCGAATTCCCCTGCCCACAGAGAATGGATGGCTGAATTTATCATGGAGCTTAATAACCGCTTTTAAGTTTTTATACCATGTAAAAAGCAACAGCCAGTTACCCTTAGGGATATTGCCCCACAATCTGTGGAACAATCCATCATGCCACATGGAGTCAAAGCACTTTTGAGCATCTAAGCTACATGTAAATACCATGGAACCAGACCTGGCAAAAGTCTTACATGTATCATAAATAAAATACTGAGCCATTGCAGTGCCCCGCCCCTCACAAAAACCAAATTGGTTCCTATGAACCTCATCCTTAGGCAGGAGCAAAATTTCCAGCATTTTAGACAATACGGGGCTTAATGTAACAGGTCTAAAATTGTTTAAGACATTAGGATATAAAGACGTTTTCTTCAAAACAGGAACAACAATGCCAGTTAGAAATGTTTCTGGTAACACATGCCAGTTAAATATATCAGACATCAGGTGTGCAATGTAGTCTCGAAGAATAACAGAGTCTGCATGAAGGAGATGTTCAGAAGTGAAACCATCACAACCGAGGGCAGTGTTACGCTTCAATTTCTTAAGAAGTATACCAACCTGGTCAGCAGAGATAGAGGTGTTATCGCTAGTAGATATTTGAATGGTAAATATCATTAACGATATTAGAGATTACTCTTTGACCGTCTGTCGGGTCACCTTTATCACCCATAATATCGCCAAAAATGAGTGGCAAAATCATTAGCATGTATACAAGAGCTAACCTTGTTAGACCTTTTTTGAGCATTAAGAACTCTCAGAAATTATTGACCTTACAATTTTTGAGCAGGCGGTTTAAATCCACAACAGGCTTGTCAATATTCTGAATACACAGTCTGGTGGTTCTACGGAAAAGTTTCTTCACACATTTTAAACATTCATACACAGCTCCTTGTCTTGGTTTACCATTTTCCAACCATATCCGCCACCAGAAGGATTTCTTACGCTTTATCTCACTAAGCCTAGGACCCCAATATCGTTTTGGTTTACCTGACAAATAAGGCCTATGAGCGCAGCCAGACTCAAGGGCTGCATCATGCATAGCATGGCATACGTTATCATTCAAGAGATTAACATAATCCTCGGCTCTCTCTATTTGAAGGATCTTTGTGCAAAGGAAACTGAGCAAGCTTAACAGATACAAGTTGACAGTAAACATCATTCATATTCTCATCAGACCATTTAGTTGGAAACATAGAATAACAGGGTTTCTACACATCATCATTCACAAGCGACTCTCAAGTCTCTACACAGACAACAGTGTCCATAGCCACTCTGGTTGGGAGATGATCATAGACATTTCCACACTCAGGTGGCACAATTCTACATCTAGAGATCAGATCAGAGAACGTGGCCAGCAATGATCTATCCAAGACCTAACACCTCTGGTGTGACAAAAATATGTAAAATCTACAGGTTGATTATACAGAAGATCGGCAGCAATAAGATCATTAGAAATCATAAAATCATATCAAATACTACAGTGAGAATTAAAACCTCCCTGTCTGTACCATTTTTGCTCAGTCTAGGACAGGTAGGCAATTGCACATTGAAATCACCGTTGAACACAACAGGCACCTGGCCACCATAGCTATCCAACAGATGCTGTAGGACATCCAAGGTCTCCATAAACAAAAATGTTTGACGAGAATCACTTTTGTAATATGGCATGTAATAAACACACACTATCACTTGGGACAGATTACCATTGTTGTCCTTGACCCCTGCTGCAACTACACGATCGCTTTCCACTTCAATTTCATGATAAAATACGCCACAGACTGGTTTACAAATGATAGACACACCGCCAAAAGGGCGGCTTTTAGAACCAAAATTATGGGAATCAGACAATTCGGATTTCGAAAAAATACTGAAATTCCCTTTGATGAGATGGAATTAACATGATCACTGGTAATTAGGACTTCACGTACACTGTTTAACTCATGGCTATGGAGCAAAGTTTCCTGAAGACATAGTGCATTGCAATCCTTTACCCGGGAGGCAACATATTTGCATTTTGTTTGAAACCCTTGCAGTTCATAGTCTCACCAGTTCACCAGAGAATTACCAGAACGGGGACCAGCCTTCGCCTTCCCATTCTTCCCATTCGCGTGGCCAGTCATAACGGTCGTATGAACACGAGCTCTGATTCGAGTGCCAGCCCTTGTCATAGTACGGCCTTATATAGCTGCCTACATTGCTGACTTCCAGCGCTGAGATGGGGTTGGGATCACCCCCTATTTTCTGGGTTCAATCGATCACGCAATGCCGCTGAATGCGGTTTCTGGCCCAGGCGAAAGGGCCGGATAACAACACCAGCACCCCAGTTATACTCCCTCAGGAGACGATTGTATGCCACAAGCGGCGAATCCAAGCGGAATGATTGACACCCTGGTTTAGATGCAGGCAGTACCACTTGGATGTCGTTTGTCCACGGACCAAGGGAATCGAGGTAGTGCCTGATATCAACAGCAGAGTGGCTTGGATCCACTCTCCCGAAGTACACAGAGTGAAATTTCTGGGTCATAGCAGGCTCAAGTTTCCCTGGGCGTTTATTCCTAGGCCGAGAATCAGCATTGCTCGCAAATTCAGAAGCGGAGGCAGGGGGGTTGGAGACCTGAGTACTGGTCACAGACTTTTTCCGGTTGCACCTTCCAAGTTTAAGTTTCTGCCGTGGAGGTAGCGAGAAACCATCATTCACGCCTTCAGCCTCCACTGGGGGCTGGGGCAATTGCATTAGCGGATATGGTAGGTTCGAATTCCGTCTCTGAGCCGTAAATCTAATAATGGAGGAGAAGCGCTTCAAAGTTAGTGCTCACACCAAGGAGAACAACAGCAGCAGCAAGAAGAAGCCGAGTGAGTGTTTGGTCCATCATTCCGAGGAAAAAAAGGAGAAAATATCAACACTAGTAATTTCGATTAATATGAATGCTAACTAGCGGCATGTGTCGGTTCAAGCGATTCTTTCAGCAGCTCTTTGCCATATTAGTGTCCAAAGCAAGATGGGGACACTAGAAGTTATGTTGGGGCAAAATAGCTAGTGGCCAACTAGCAGGGATCAGTCACAACAAGAAGTCATTGTTATCAATATCCCTGCCAACATGGAATTCTGTCTTCGAACTAAATCAGTGTCATGACTAGTAACATACAAAATTTCATTCATCTTGACAGTTTCTGAGAGAACTTGTTCTTACTTATCTGGGGTGCGTTTCCCAAAAGCGTAGCTGCTAACTAAGTTAGCAACTTACATAGTTTGTCCATTCACAGTCAATGGGCCGAACTACTTAAGTTAGCATCTGTAATTTTGGGAAACGCACCCCTGGATGGTTGAACAGATGAGCTCCGTTATAACGCTCCTGCTCTAGTTCATGGCAGGGGCTAAAAACTGAAATTTTATTTATTTTGGCAAGGGGAATGGTGTTAAAAACCATGAAAACTTTAACCAAATTCAAAACAAAACAAAAATATTTTAATAACCGCAGAATAGCTAATGCAAGGCTGACACTTGCACGATTCTGTGGCACGCGTGACTCGAGTCGTGCCAGTGCGCAAACTAGTCGTGAAGTGTGCGTAAACCCGTCGTAACTGCGTGTCATGTCGGGACGAGAATTTTGAAATGGTCAAAACTTTGGTCACGACAAAATTTCGCGACTGGGTCGTGAACTATGCACAAACTATGCCTGAACTCGTCGTGCCAGTTCGTGTCAATGTGGACACTGATGGGCACGCATTCGTGAACTATTCGCGAACTCGTCGTGAACTATGCGTGATCTAGTCATGAACAGTGCGGGAGCCTCCCAGTTCGTGCCCCAAAATGGCACGACTTGCCACGACAAAATCGTGGCCAAAAGTCGTGCAAGTGTCAGCCTTGCATGACCCATGAATGATCACTGTCCCATTTTTGGGATGTGGAATATTTTAACCTCTGTAACCCAAGTGAATGTGTTACTGCAAGTGCTTATGAGAGTAGTCTCCCTCTACAGCAGTGGTGAGAGGCGCCATTTGCATGAATTTCTTGAATCTGTAACAGAATTATGCAAAACTCTAAAAGGTGAATGTGCCAATTTTTTCTGAGACACATTTTCATACAATGAGAATAAAAATATAGGAGATTATGGCACTTTCTAAATAGGCTTTTCTCAGAATGATTTTATTCTTTCAACAATCTGTGTACATTTGTAATAGGACATATGTTTTGGGGTCCGCAATGACAAAATTGTTTTTTTTTTTTCCAGAATTTAAGTGCTACATGTTCATTGTACACCGTCCATCTGATAATAAAATGAAACTTTAACTTTGAAAAGTAGTTTGGCTACTAATGGGATGGGGACAGGTGGAAATCTGATGGGTTAGTAGCCATTATTATGGCATAAATGCCATTGGATCAATCCAGAATTGAACCAGACTCAACATAAACAATACCTTGGGAGCGTCACAGGGTTGGCGTTCACGGCTGTGTGTCTTGTGATTTCACTGCTGCCCGTGCATAAGCACAAACGCGGCATTACAAGAGAAGGATAATGAAAAGCCCAATTATCTCCGAGAGCCTGAGTTGCCTGCGGTGCGAGGAGAGGGGGGTTCTCAGGCTGACCGGACAGGTGACAGGCGAACAGCAGGCAGGATACCGCCACAGCATCTCCGTACGCCACGAGCCCCACTGCCAACCCCCTTCCCTTCCCTCCTCTCTGGTGGGGGGACTCCCTCCCGCTGCGTATGACACACTGCCATAAGCCCAGCGGCGCGGTCGCGGGGGCGAGCTCTGGAGCTCCATACCTGACAGAGCAGGAGAGAGGGCTGCTGGCGTTTGTTAGCGGGGGTTTGAATACAAGGGGGGGTTAGTTGGGGCCGGGGCGTTTGAGCGAGAGGTGCAGGTGATTGGTGTGGGGGTGGACTCCAGAGGACACGCAGCTGCTGAGGATGACGAATCGCTTTGATAAAGCCCAAACACAAACACCCGTCAACAGGGCTGAACGGGTCCGGACACACGCTGGGGCACCATATGGTGGAATTTATTAAAAACTGTTTCACACCACAAAAAAGTGACTTTAATTTATGCGCAACGTTGGAAGTGAAACTTCGTCGAAAGGAAGTGATGTCGGTGAGCAGTCCAACTCGCTTTTTTTTTTTTTTTCTTTAACCATCAGAGCGCGGAAGTAGAATTTTTTAAAAATATATATTTAATTATCTTGCGCTGTTGAAAACCTATCATGTGACGCAGGGGAGCTCTTTTAAACAAGTCGCCACATGATAGGTTTTATAACAGCTTTGATGTTGATGTCCCACATCATTGAGCAACAACAGCCACATTTAGCAAGGATTAATACACATCCTTTCTATCGTTAAAAATGTTCTAGAAGGAGCTTGTGCCTGATTATTGGAGGAGGAGCAGGTTGACAGAAATAACCTTTACATGCAGTGGCACGAGGAGACACACACCACAGGAGTAAGAGTGTGAGGTCATTACTGAATATCAGACGCAGAGGCCGAACAAGACTGGAAGCTGCAGACATTACAACCGCAGGGAACCGCCGATGATTCATAAAAAATTTCATTTCTGGATTACAATGAGCTATAAAAAGTACATTAAAATCAGTTCCTTCCCATTTAACTTCTCAACCCCTGAGCAGCATTAGAAATGAGCATCTATATTTTTGTTCAAGGCACCAAAGCTTAATTTAGGAAATTACATTTTTGTCTCCCCTTCATGAGAAGACTCAATGAGTTTGCAATTCATTTTTATGCAGCGTAGGTAAATGTAATTAGGTATAAAAATATACTTTTTCATTGTTTTTACTCCTGGATAAGTGAGGCTTAGGAAAGAGCATGGTGATCAGACTCGAGCGTCACTCACTAATCAATCAATTAATCAATCAGTCAGCCGTTAGCACAACCACGGACGGTAAGATAAATATGATTTTGGCATGGAGGACTGGTCCCATATTCACACACAGCTCATCCAGGAGTTAAAGTGTCACTTTTATTTTTTATTCCCAAGTTGATCATACTGAAAGGATTCTTCAAAGAATGAGAACCCACATTTTGCAAAAACCCTTCAAAGAACACTTTTTGTATATTGAGAGAAACACATCTTATAGGTTTATTCCTGGCAAGTTTGCACAGGCAATAAACACGGCCAGATTACAGCAAAACACCAGGAATCTACGCAAGCAAATAAGGCAATATTAATCGCACAAAAATTTGGAAAATGGCCAAATTCTTGAGCCAAATATGTTCAGCAATATCCTATACATTCAGAAGAAATGCTCTGTCCATTTTATGAGGCTCTTCCAACAGCTGCTAAGCACTGATTTGCAGTTAATAGTAGCACATAAACCAGATGTGACGTGTCTGAATTATTCAGATGTTTTTATTGGACTGTCAGCCCCTACTGATAGCATCAGCAAGAACTTGGGTCGGTGCACATGTATGTGTGTGTGTGTGTGTGTGGCAAGATTCGCATGGAGCAAATATCTAGTCTTTAAAATACATATTTAAAAGTGCTTTATGGCAAGACAAACAGCAGACTTCAGCCGTATCTAGGTATAGGAGATGTGTATTATGTTCAGTCTGACAGCTTTAGGACTTTGCTTCAGATCCCATTCAGTAAGTGCTGTAATGGCAGTATCGAATTTGCGGATAATTCTGCATGATTGCATCTTGCATGCCCCACATCACCCAAACCATTTCTAAACTACCAAAAGAATCATGTTCATGATTTTTCACAGCCACAGTAGCACACAAAAATTAACACAAAGTTTAAACATTTCAATTGTTTAATTTTCTGAGACAGTTTATTACATGAAGGAATAAGGGATTTTACAGATTCAGCACCGAAGGACTAAACTTCGAGGCCAATTCCTCAGACAAACCTGATTTTATTCCGGCTTTCAGCCACACAAACACACGCAGGTCATTCTTATCGAACAAAATGAATGGCGATTATGTAATGCAACATGTAAGGAACAAAGGATTTATATTTAAAAAAAAATGCACTGCATAATGAGAAATGAAACAGTAGTATCAAATAAGCAGTAGACTATTGGAGTGTTGATGTCACAAAGCAGCAACACTGAGCACTAGCTCATTTGCCACAGACCAATGAGTGTTCTTGTGCCCTAAGATTCACTCTAAATTTAAGTGTCCTTGACTGACTAATGGCACATTTTCCCACCCTGTATCCAAGGGACCAGCTAGAAATCAAAAATGTGTAGCATTTTAAGGGTAAGCCTCTCCTCGGCACTGTAATGAGTGCAGCCAAGTACACAAAAATTGCTGCATTAATACTCCTGCACTGTACTGAGAACAGTCAAAGATACACTCACTGTTGCATCATTACCCCTGCACTGTACTGACAACAGCCAAAGGTGCAATCATTACTCGAACATAAACCCCGCACTGTGCGGAGAACAGTTAAGCTACGCTCATTACTGCACCCGCACCCCTGCACTGTACTGAGAAAAGCAAAAGATACACTCATTACTGCATCATTATCCAGCATTGTATAATAAAACAGTCATGGACACATTCATCAAGATCACAAACCCTCACTGTAAAACATGCATCCAATTCAGAGTACTACCAAATTTGCATTTGACAAATGCACATCCATTTAAAAATATAGCAAAATGCACACCTGTCAAATTCTCGTCCTTTTCAAAGTACAGGCAAATGTGCAATTATCACATACATCCATTTCAAACTAATGCACATCTGTCAAATGTTTATCTATTTCAGAGAGCTGTCAAAAACACACCTGTCAAACATGGATCAGTTTCTATGTACTGTCAATGCACATCAGTCAAATACAAACCTATTTCCAAGTAATGTCAAATGCACGTGTCAGATGCGAATCTATTTCAGTGTACTGTCAAATGCACATCTGTCAGATGCAAATCTATTTCAGTGTACTGTCAAATGCACATCTGTCAGATGCGAATCTATTTCAGTGTACTGTCAAATGCACATCTGTCAGATGCGGATCAATTTCAGTGTACTGTCAAATGCACATCTGTCAGATGCGGATCTATTTCAGTGTACTGTCAAATGCACATCTGTCAGATGCTAATTTTTTCAGTGTACTGTCTAACCACCATAAACAAGAGGACACTCCACCAAAACTGAACAAGCGGGGAGACGCAATGGAACTTTGGCTCAGTTTTCAGGTGGGAGAACCGCCACGTCGTTCAGACGGCGGGAAAACAGCTGTCGCCGCGCAGCACTTCAGCCAGAAACTCCGCCGCCTCGTAAAACAGGACTTTAAAAAAGGGAAACACTAATCCCCCTCGTAGCGACACGCTCGCGCTTTTATGAATTTCAGACAAGGAGGCGCACGATGATGGATGGCATCGCCGAGCGCTGGGAACCACGCCGCGGCCCTCTCTCTGCCGTGGCTTATCGACTCTCCCTTCCCTCGCTCCCTCCCTCTCTCATTAAATACTTTTCTTCAGAGTTAATGAACTAAAAACACCAGGGGACCAGAGCGACTCTTTCCAGAAAGAGCAGAGCGAAACTTTTTTTTTTTTGAAAAGTTGCGATTCGAGGGAAGGGACGGGACGGGCACTGCGGCTGAGGCTCGGAGAATAGGCTCACCTGCCTACAGCCTTGCAGCAAATCTCTCTCTCTCACTCTCTCTCTCTCCCTTTACGCAACATATCTCAGGACAGAGGGGAGAGGGGATTAGGCTTTTTATCTTCATGCGCACGCATGCGGAGAACAAAAGAGCTGAATCACTATTTTCATTTCCCATTCTCTGTGCGGAAAAACGAACGCAGGCAGGAAGCTGAGGCGTCGCTGTTCGATCAACGCGGCAAAATAATACGCAAAGGGCCATTCCGGGGCACAGCTGGCGTTTTCAGAGTGAGAGACACGCGGGGCTTTTATAATTGAACACAGCGGTTTGGCTCTAGAGGAAAATGAGATGAGGACAGTGCTCGTCGGTCCCCAGCGGCGGGTGCGGGGGAGCAGGGGTTAAGTGAGGCTTGATGTGCAGGATTGCAGGTCGTGTAAGAATGTTTTTGGGACGCGCCGCCCACCGTTGAGTTGAAGGTAATAGAAGCGGGTCTATGTGGGTGACTCTGATGGATTTCCGATAGCGATCTAGAGAAGCTTTGAGCAAGTGTAGAGAGGTAAGGAGACAGTGATAGTCATATCATATGGTGCTCATTTGAGGCATGTGACAATATAAAGGCTGATGCCCTGTAGCGGTATTTGCACGTTGATTTACTACTTGAGCGAGGGCGTCAGATGGTGCAGCTTTTGCGCTAGTAATGATGTAAAAACCCTATACACTGTAGCGGTATTGGCAGACTCAGAGTTGATGAGAGACCCCAGTGTCAGAGAGGCCTGATCTGGAGCAGTTTTGGGATAGAGTTAATGAGAGAGTGTTGCCATCAGATGATGTCGCTTTGGGGGTTACAATGATATAAAGGCCTTTACTCCGTTGTGGTATCGCCGGATAAGTTGAGGAGAGGCCGTAGTGTCAGACAGCGAGATTTTGGATCGTGGATGTTGTAAAGAGACCTGTTCTGCTGTGGTTCTGAAGATCAGAGTTAGACAGAGCTACAGACAGTGAAATCAGTGGGCCGGAGAGGCGTGTTCTGTAGTGATTTTGGCACTCTAAGCTACAAAGAGCAACAGATCGAGGATATTTTAGGTTGTGGATGTTGTAAATAGGCATGTTTTGTGGAGGTTTTAGGGCACAGAGTAACAGAGAGTGGACACTTTAGGATGTTGTGGCATGTTCTAAAGTCGAGCTACAGTGGAGATTTTGGGCTGTAGATGCTGTTGGGGCATGCTCCGTAGCGGTTTTTATGCGCTCAGAGTAAGATACAGCCACAGGCAGAGGGGATTTTGAGCCGCGATGCTGCGAAGAGGCACGTTCAGTCGCCGTTGTGGCGCTGAGAGTCAGGCGAGACCTCAGACGGTGGTGATCTTCTTGTCCTTGGTGGCCTGCTTGATGGCTGCCTGCTCACAGATGATCTCCTTCAGGCGCTGCAGACGCATGTTCTGCACGGTCTGGTCTCCCACCCCGGTCTGGCTGCGGTGGAGCAGGCTGAGGGCATTGATGTACTCCAGCTCAGTGTACCGCACACCCTGGTCCACCACCAGATTCAGCAGCTCGTCCGCACTGTTGTACAACATCTCATAGTACTGCCTGGAGTCGGTCAGCGAGGGAGGGAGGGAGGGAGAGAAAAAGAGCAGAAGGCAGAGGTTGGGAGAGGGAGGAGAGGATGGAGCGATAGAGAGACAGGGAGAGGGAGGTAGAAAAAAAAAAGAGGGCATCAGTTATAATATCCACATTTGAGCGACAAGGAGAGCTCTTCAGATAAACACCACACACAGGTCTGAATCAGGACAGAACTTGGCACTGTCATTAGAGGTTGGAAATTGTCAACACTTGATACTTCTGACACCCACAATGACCTGGATGAAATTCAAAGAGAATGACAACTGGCAGCCCTGCAGTTCAACAACCATAGTGAGGCTGCCACGAACAACAAAAAAATATTTGTGTCCTGTATTATTTCCTCTAGGCTATCCCATAATACTGTATAATACAGCACTCTTCAGCAAGCGGCAAACTTGTGCATATTGAAAACTGAAAGCTTGAGTACAGAATGTCTTCTCAAAAGTCGAGTACTTAAACATACGGTGCAACACCTCACTAAATACTACAGCTGGGTCCATCAACATTTGGACACTGTCAACAGTCAACCAGAGCTATTGGAGTTGAAATTAAATAATGGATATGGGTGTAAAAGAACAGACTTTCAGCTTAAATTCAGGGTATATGCATCAAATTCCAGCACTCCACCTCCCACCCCCCCTCTTTTAAGGGACCAAAGTATTGGAACATTTGACTGCTCAGCTGTTCCGCACTGAGGAACACATTACGTCCGGCAAGACTGTGGATAACAACTGTGCTGGATGACAAAATAATCATTTTCTTTGTTCCAGGAAACCTCTTCCCAACAGTGGACCAGATCAAGAACAGCCATCAGGAGGCAGGTTTGTCAGTGCCAACGACAGCAATAAACAGAAGACTTCACCAGAGTGAATAAAGAGGATTTATCTGAGGATGAAAACTACAGATAAGGCTCAAACACAGGAAATTTGCCAGAACAACAAAGAAAGCCTGCTTAATTCTGTTACGGCATCCCACGGACAGATGAGACAAAGATAAATGTGTTCCAGGAAGATGGGAAGAGAGAAATAAGGGAAGGAAAGGAATGGCTCGTGATCTGAAGCATTCCACCTCATCTGCGAGGAGTGATCATGTGTGGGCATGCACGGCCGCCAATCGAGCGGTTTCCCCTCTGTCAGTTCTGTCAAGTGACTGGTGAAAAAAGCTGTTGAGAAAAGCTGGTGGAGAATTCGGAATTGCACAGGGCTGTATTATATGCTGAGATTCAGCCAAGTGCTTCAAAATTCATCAGACAGCGTTCCACGTGGCAGAACAACAATAAATTGGAAGAATACCGCAAAGCAACCCAAGATTTTATCAAACAAATAATCGGAATTTTCCTCAAAAGATAAGCCAATCATATGACATGAATCCAAATGAGTGTGTATTTCATTTGTTGAAAGCAAAACACCACTAAAACAAAGCAGGACCTGAAGACTGCAACAGCGAAGGTCTGGCAGAGCGTCACCAGGGAAGAAATCCAACGTCTGATGAGGTCAATGAGTATTCAGACTTCAGGCAATCATTGACTGCAAAGAGTTTGCCACCGCCAACTGAAAATGACCCTTAAATGGATGATTTTGTCAGTTTGTCTCATTACTTATATCCCCTAAAACTGGGGCTTTACTTAAAAGGGGTGTAATTCCAACACGGATAATTAAATATTTTTGAAATAATCCTGATAATGGAGCTGACAGTATGCACTTCAAGCACATTTCGACAGTTTCTTTTTAAATCCATCATAGTGGCATACCAACGCAATGAAAATTGTGCCGCTGTTCTATTATTAATAGACTAAACTGTTTATACAGTCAGGTGTACATACTATATAGCATGTAATATCTAACTTATGCTTGACTTCATTATATGACGATAAGTGGATCGGTACTGGCCTTGTTACTGCTGAGGAATCAACAGTATTTTCCAGCTACCAAGCCTGCTACTCCATTACTGGTGCATTTTTAAGGATTCAAATGCATGTGAAATTGGTAATTGTTGCATAGCTATTTGACTTTTCTACCCATTTCAGACTAATAATGTTATTTTATCGAGCACTTTGCCCAGGTTTTTGTTTCACATGCTCTTAACCTTACAGTGACTGATAGTCCTCGTAATCAAGCAGGAGAAACCGATCTAATTAGTGTGGCTGACTTACCACCACAGCCAAGACTGAGCCAAGCAAAAAAGAAGCACCAATAAAATGAGTAATGAGTGCAGACAAATATATACTACATAAGCAGCAGCCAAATTCCCCAAACACCTCATGTGCATACCCCGCAGTGAAGTCACCATTATCTACCGAGGCAGGACTTTGGCTCACGTCCAAGCAAAACCACTCTACTTTCTTTCTGGGCTATTCTAAGAGGTCCACGCCCCTTTTAAACCCTGACTGTTGGGAAAAATGATTGGCCAGCACTGACAGGCTGGGACAATATCAATACTGAGACTCATTCAGACTCATTTATACAGACTTGCACTACGCTTAAGAACCAACTCTACAGCATTCACAGGACATTAGTACACACATTAATACACAACAAACAGCTCGCTGAGATTTAACCATTATTGGCCGGGTCTATAATAGGTGTTCAGTGGCCATCCTGATAATGCTACACTGAAGTAGAAAAGCAATGAAGGTAATTGTGTGCTCATATTGCCCACCCCCCCACCCCCCCAATGCTCCCACTCGCTAAAAAAATAAAAGAACAAATGTCCTTATCCATCTCGAAAAACACCTGCCTAAAAGCCTCCTTGTATCCATATGGACGGAATAAGGTGAGATTTAAACCGCTATAAAACACCATCAGTGTGTATGGGAGCAATCACGCAGAAAATTAAGGCCTTGCATTGCTCTCGGGAATATGGAGACTTGTTTTAGTCAAAACCCATATAGGCGCATAGCAAAGCCTGTCTAAGAGATGAAAACAGTGCTAATTCCATATATAAAGGTGAATGTGCATTTCAACCCTTAGAGAAGAACATTGAGCTATTGTTGCTCAATGATGAAAGATATCAAAATCAAAGCTGTTGAAAGCCTATCATGTGGCATCTCCTCCCGCAGAGGAGCTCTTTTAAACAAGTTGCCACACAATAGCTTTTCAACAGCGCAAGATAAATAAAAAAAATTTATTAATTAAATTATTTCAGCACTCTAAGGGTTAATACATAGGGGTGTAACGATTCTGAATCGATGTTTTTTTAAGCGTAGTAACACCACCTGCTACCAAGGGGGCGAACATCCAAGCTTTCCCTTTTCCTTCATTAACCCCCGTGATTTCCTGAACGAAAGTGCTTAACATCAAAGGGCATGGGAAATGCTTCCGGAAAAAACTTGACTGACATCAGTATTATTCGGCTACGTGCTGAGAGGAGCCAAGCAAACTAAAACAAAGTTGTCATCCTATTAACTAATTAGGCAATTCTAAGAAACATATACCTGTTCCCGTTAACTTTGCCTGATTAGCAATCAAATGGTGGATTCGTTTACTCTAAGTTAAATGAGTAGAGCTGTTTATTAAGGCAACATGTTTGATTGCAGAATTCTGAAATTTAAATAGTCATAGAACAGCACTGCTTGAACACGATTGCCATTGCCACGGCATTTCGTGCGACTGTGATAATTCATATCTCACATTCACGTTTCATCCGCTTTTCAGAATGTTTTCCACCTTGTGTATTTTTAGACGCTTAAATTCCAGGTAGATCTTATAACAAATCTGTTTTAAATTCATCTTGAATAATGTCCTAAAATGCTACAATGAGAGATGTAATTCAGAAGATGATTTTTTCAATTTATTCAAATTGGCATTCTTTCGATCTAACACCGTAGCCCAGTTAGGTTTGTCCGCTTTTCACCATCACATCTTAATCGTTATAGGCTACTGGCTAAATTTCTTGATTGTTATTTAGGCAAAGTACATGGGAGCAGATTAAAGGAAGAGCGGAGCAACTGCAATTAGCGAAATCTAAACTCCGGCTTCTTCCCGGTGGCATTTCAAGTCGTTTTAAGACGCTTCAGGTGCGTATGTTTCAAGAAATTACACGACTGGCCACACACCCCATGACGGCAAGTTGTCTCATCACACTTTAAAAAAATCCTCGTTCAACTTCGCCACATCCCAACTCAGCATTTCATCTCTCATTGTGGTATTTTTAGGAGATCTATAATGATAAAATAAAAATAAAGAGATTTATTTTCAAATTGCCCCTGGATTTTGAGCATCTAAAATATACACAAAGTGGAAAACATGAAAGCAGATGAAACGTGAATGTGACCTATAAATGATCACAATCACATGAAATGGCCAAATACGCGCTCTTGCAAATCTATGGCCATTTAACTGTCAGAATGCGGCAATCAAACATGCTGTCTTAATAAACAGCTCTACTCATTCAGCAAAATAAAAAAGAGAATCGCCGGTTTGATTGCTAATTGAGCAAAGTAAACAGGGGCAAGATTAGAGTAACCTAATTGCTTAAAATGTGACGATTCTGTAGTCCTTTCCTTGGTTCCGTGCAGCATGTCGCCAAAATGGTGAAGTTTTTTTTTCCCGGAGGCATTTCTCATGCCCTTTGATTTTTGGCACTTTCGTTCAAGACTGCGTCAGGTTCAATAAAGGAAATGATTAAACTCTGATGTTCGCCCCATGACAGTCCTATGCCTTAAAAAACATTGATACAGAATCGATTCAGTATTGTTACACCCCTATTACAAAACACAAAACCCAAAACCAGTGAAGTTGGCACGTTATGTAAATCGTAGATAAAAACAGAATACAATGATTTGCAAACCCTTTTCAACTTATATTCAATTGAATACACTGCAAACAAGATGTTTAATGTTCAAATTGAGAAACTATTTTTTTTTTGCAAATAATCATTAACTTGCAAAAATCATTAACATTAACTTGCAAAAAAGTTGGCACAGGGGCCTTTTTACCACTATGTTACATCGCCTTTCCTTTTAACAACACTCAGTCAACGTTTGGGAACTGAGGAGACCAATTTTTGAAGCTTTTCAGGTGGAACTCTTTCCCATTCTTGCTTGATGTACCGCTTAAGTTGTTCAACAGTCTGGGGTCTCTGTTGTCGTATTTTACACTTCATAATGCGCCACACATTTTCAATGGGAGACAGGTCTGGACTACAGGCAGGCCAGTCTAGTACCCGCACTCTTTTACTACGGAGCCATGCTGTTGTAACACGTGCAGAATGTAGCTTGGCATTGTCTTGCTGAAATAAGCAGGGGCGTCCATGAAAAAGACGTTGCTTGGATGGCAACATACGTTGCTCCAAAACCTGTATGTACCTTTCAGCATTAATGGTGCCGTCACATATGTGTAAGTTGCCCATGTCTTGGGCACTAATACACCCCCATACCATCACAGATGCTGGCTTTTGAACTTTGCGCCTATAACAGTTCGGATGGTTCTTTTCCTCTTTGGTCCGGAGGACACTACGTCTACAGTTTCCAAAAACAATTTGAAATGTGGACTCGTCAGACCACAGAACACTTTTCCACTTTGCATCAGTCCATCTTAGATGAGCTTGGGCCCAGCGAAGCTTTTTTGGCGTTTCTGGGTGCTGTTGATAAATGGCTTTCGCTTTGCATTGTAGAGTTTTAACTTGCACTTGCAGATGTAGCGACGAACTGTAGTTACTGACAGTGGTTTTCTGAAGTGTTCCTGAGCCCATGTGGTGATGTCCTTGACACACTGATGTCGGTTTTTGATGCAGTACCGCCTGAGGGATCGAAGGTCGCGGCCATTCAATGTTGGTTTTCGGCTTTGTCGCTTACATGCAGTGATTTCTCCAGATTCTCTGAACCCTTTGACGATATTACGGACCGTAGATGATGAAATCCCTTAATTTCTTGCAATAGCTCCTTGAGGAATGTTGTTTTTAAACTGTTCGACAATCAGCTCACACATTTGTTCACTAAGTGGTGACCCTCACCCCATCCTTGTTTGTGAATGACTGAGCATTTCAGGGAAGCTGCTTTTATACCCAATCATGGCACCCACCTGTTCCCAATTAGCCCGTTCACCTGTGGGATGTTCCAAATAAGTGTTTGATGAGCACTCCTCAACTCTCTCAGTCTTTTTTGCCACTTGTGCCAGCTTTTTTGAAACATGTTGCAGGCATCAAATTCCAAATGAGCTAATATTTGCAAAAAATTACAAAGTTTACCTGTTCGAACATTAAGTAACTTGTCCTTGCTGTGTATTCAGTTGAATATAGGTTGAAAAGGATTTGCAAATCATTGTATTCTGTTTTTATTAACGATTTACGCAACGTGCCAACTTCACTGGATTTGGGTTTTGTAATACATTTGTGCCTGAATACCTCTTTTCAAGTGAGTTTAAAGGAATAGTTCACCCAAAAATGAAATTCAGTCATTATCGACGTACCCTCATGCTGATGAGAAGTCCGGTGTAGTTTTTTATTTCTCAAAGTGCAGCTGGAGACAGTGGGGGTTTTCCACCTGCACCGCAAATCCATATAACGAGTTTCTATGGTTACCGAAAAGAAAACGTCCATAAAACTACGCAAAAACTTTGTAATATTCCTCCGTACTGCTGGTCCGCAGCAATCCAAGTGTCTTGAAGGGGTAACATCCAGAGTTTACCCGAAACGACGTCATTTTGTACAGTTTAATAACCCATTATTCTCTCTAGTATGTTTGCCTGGAGGTGCGCTCATGCGTTCACGCGGTTCTCCCGAGCAGCTACGGGCACTACGGTAGCCCCACCAGACAACATCCAACGGGAATGACAGAAGACACAACCGTGTGTTTACATGCTGCTGAGAGCGACACGAGAACCAATAAAGCAGAGCGAAGTCAACTGCTCCCCGAGTTGGAAGTAAAAAGACATTTTTGGTTTTTGTTACTCAAAAATTTTTTTTTTTTCCCCAACTGCACCGGTAAATTAGTGTGAAAAGATGGCTGTAGTGTGTTCCTTTCCTGGTTGTGTTAAAATAGGATTGTAATGGTAAAAGGTTCCTAGTTTTGCATATGTTCTAGTAGGACCGATTTAACTGTGACGCGAAGTGTAATTGAACCTGGCTGGAACGAGACGCGAGTGTGCCTGCTGGAGAAGTTATAATAAAGTTCAAGTGAGCAACGATACTGCTCTAACCGTCCACTCTTCTCGGTTACGACGATAACGGACTAGGGCGAAACGGGTTGCTTCAACCAAATGAAGTGTGCGTTCAGGAGATCCGTGACTTTCCACACACAACCAGTTCAGGACCCTGAAAGACTACAGCTATGGCTGATAGCTCTTCGTTGCGATAACAAGACCGTAGTGCCCACAGCTGCTCAGGAGAACCGCGTCGCGCCTCCAGGCAAACATACTAGACAGAATAATAGGCTATAAAACCGCACAAAATGACGTCGTTTCGGGTAAACTCTGGATGTTACCCCTTCAGGACACTTGGATTGCTGCGGACCAGCAGTATGGAGGAATATTACAAAGTTTTTGCGTAGTTTTATGGACCTTTTCTTTTCGGTAACCATAGACATTCGTCATATGGATTTGCGGTGCAGGTGGAAACCCCCCCCCAGTCTCCAGGTGCACTTTGAGAAATAAAAAACTACACCGGACTTCTCATCAACATGAGGGTAAGTCGATAATGACTGAATTTCATTTTTGGGTGAACTGTTCCTTTAAGGACTTCCATGCTTGAAGTTTGCAGGTACTCCATGTGTCTGTGTGGCTTCCCTCAAAAAGGCCCAAAAAAAAAAAAAAAATGCAGGCAAAGCTAATTGCAGACTTTATTTTTCCGTGGGTGTGTGAGAGAATTGTCTGAGGAGTGCTCCAGGCTGTACTTATGAGTGCTTGGTATTGTTGTATTGCTATTGTTATTGTTGTAATGTCCTGTTTTTACCTTTTCTTTTTAACGTTTTTAACTTTTAATATAATTTTGGACTGCCATATCTCCTGCCTGCACTACAAGTTTACCTTCGGGTGCTAAAACAGAAACCTTGAGGAACGTCAATAGCATTTTTTTTTTTTTCATTTTTCTGTTGTCTATTACCAACTGCATACTGGGACAGGCTACCGCTCTACCGCATATCCTAGACCAGGAATAACACTTAAGAAAACTGGATGGATGGAAAGATGGGTTGCAGAGTGAATGGATGAATGGATAACACTTTTGAACACTATCGCTCTTAGTTCTTGGGTGCCAACTCTTTTCCCAAGTATCAATCTCCACCAATAGATATCGTTTTCTCACCAGCTCTCAGGTGGGTAGGTACTGGTTGAAAAGGTTCACAATCAGAGCCTCACAAGCTGTTTCTGATGTAATCAAACAGCGCAACACGGAGAACTGAGACGTATTCAGGGATGAACTAGGTTAATCCAAGAGCCCGCCGACGCACAGTGAGTTTACAGGGGCAAAATTCCTCTCATCATCGTATTTCATAGACGATTCCAATCTTTTTTTTTGCCTGCTTAAAAGTCTGAGTGATTAGAATGAAGCGCAACGCCCCACGCAGAGATTTCCCGAAGGAGGCCGACGCAGGCGTAATCAGCGGTCGCCGAGATAGAGAAGCTGTGCACGGGGGGGAAAAAGGGAAGAAAAAAAAAGAACCTCGGATGCCTCATTGTCTACGCGATTACCAAGGTCTCATTAGAGCCAAGTGTTTTTATGCACAAAGTGCCCCCTCCGGACGAACTGGCATTGTCATTTAGGTCTCTGTAATGGAGGAAATGTACTGCCAAGGCTGGCTGAGTTATGGGCGAAAATAAATACCTGAGCCTAGCTGCCAACTTTCAGGGCAAAATTATTGAGACGGAACGTGAGCTGCCATCCTAATGTTCCGTTTATATTGCGCCGGGTAGGGCAGAAAAGCAGCATGGGAAATAAGTGTGCACTTTATGGCTCTTTGCAGTTGCGGCGAAAGTTTGAGCATGTAGCATCATGTTATCTCCACTGAAAGGGCCAACAGCCACGTTGCGGAGGTTTTAAGGAGTGATGTAATGCCACTTCAAACCTTAGCAGGGCCAACTTAGTCAAATAACTGAGGTGGACTTTTCTCACAAGCGATAATCCAACTCGTTTGGCTGTTGACAGTCATTGGGGTTACACACAGTAATTTGATTGACCCCCTTTGCGCAGAATACAAATAACGCCAATTTTTTCCTGTTATGCATGAGCCTATTTAGGCATTGGAACTCAGTATTTGCATCACAGAGACTCTGGAAAATTATTTGACTGAAGCAAGGCATTTGGAAATTCAATTACAGAATTATTTAGAAATTAAATTTTGGAATTTATGGACGCTGGCGTCTGAATTTGCCAACCTGAACCAACCCTGTTCTTGGAGATGTACCCTCCTGAGGGTTTTAACTGCAATCTTAATCTGGCACAGAGGTTATAAATAATTGGCAGCTACACAAGATCTTTCGCTTCTCTGGGAGGTACGTATTGTCAGGGTTGGAATGAAAACCTACAGGAGTGTGGATCTCCAGGAACAGGGTGAGTGAACATCAGCTTAAACACTATGCCAGCTAGAACCACTGGCTAGTACATGCCTAGCAGAAAAACTGTGCTGGCTCGTATCGATTCCACCTCTTGCTTGTGATGCAGAACGAACACTACTGGTAAATTTCCCAACCCGACGCTCACGCCAAACGGACTTCAAAACAGAAACAGTCAACAGAGCTGACACCAGGCCGACCTACGACTCGTCTGCAGAAAAATAAACAGCTTCATGCTTCAAAGCCGAAAATTGATCATCTAAATTAAATCACTGACGGGGGACAGGACTCTGTGACAGCTGCAGCCAAATGACAGCCAAAAGTCATTAAGTCCGATGTAATGCATAGCTAATCCTAATGTAAATGGTGCTGCAGCCAAGGATCGAGAGGAAGGCATTTTAATATGGAGCTTTTGGCGCGGCACTCTGCGTCTTAGTGAAGATTTCAAAACATTAGCCAACGCTCACTCCAAAACACCTGCCCCTCGTACATTCTCAACTCCGTCCGCATAAACAGCCGCGCACCCATACGCTCACCCACCGAAAGAAGTCGTGCTTCGCTGCCTTAGCGTTAGCCGCAGCGATGACCCTCTTTTGCTTAAATTCTCCTTCTGCCAGCACCTGGTCGCACGGCTCAGCTGCAGAGAGGGGAACACTTCACAGCCGAGATGCCAGCTTCAATCGCTTCATTAACCGGGCGCTTTTAATTCATTTCCCTACAGTGGAAGGCTGTTAATAAGATTAAAATCTTGCTGCTCTTACCAACAACTGCAACACATTCCCCCCCAATCCCACCCTCGGCTTTCCCATTAGGAAAAGATAATGAAGAGGCGCACTCCATCGCGGCGTCGCCGCGCCAGCTCCACAAACACCTGCGAGTGTACCATTAAATTTTAATTAGCCCGCGCGCAGTCGTGTATACAGAGTGTATTAAACAAATTCATGAAGCAAAAGGCAGGAAGTCACTAGGAGATGGATGTGGATTGGTGGGGGGGTGGGGGGTTAGCATCAGCACTATTCATTTTTGCTAATTTCGACATGCGCGAGATTACGGCCATTAAGGGTTGCTACGGTCAGCGCGTTTGCAGCGACGCATTCATTAGCGCGTAGGACGTGGAAAGGGCTGACGGTGTTGAGCCTCGGCAAACCTTCCCCGTCAAATGGAACAACACCTGTCACAAAGTGCGAACCGTCCGGACTCGGTCAATGCATCGAGTTTTCCCTCAATGCGTCCTGGCAGATTTGTCGCGTCTTCTTGAGAGCAGAATTTCCCAGAACTCAGCAGGGTCTCCAGAGGTCTTATCCTGCCCCGTCAGACCTCCCGAGGAGAAGGGCTCAGAGCCTATAGATTTTCGGTGATTAATACCTCTCATCTCCAGCAGTTGCTCGCTGAAAATCTTTTGCTTCGATCCTTCTCTGTGCTCGGCTCGCTGGTCTGTTCTCCCTCCACCCAGCTCACTTGGCGGTCGACTCGCTGGCCTGTCCTCCCTACAAATGCAGGGGATGTGAGGAAAAGTGCTTCGTTTTGACCTGCTCGGTGCTCAGCTTGCAGGTCTGCTCCCTCTTCTCCTTCCACCTGCCTCTATAACCAGTTCGGTCCACAAACGATTCACTTGTATGTCCTCTCTGCACATCTTCCAGGACCGGTGCGGAAATGTGTTTTCCCGAACTCTTCTGGGCGCTCGGCTCCCTGGCCTGCCCTCTCTGTAAATGTAACTGGTCCTGCCTGAAGGGCGAGGCGGTGCTGCTCGTCTCAGAGATATAGGGAAACGGAGGTCTCCGCAGCAGTCATTACTGCAGAAGCTGCTCAGTCCCTGAGTCATCAGATCAGGGGCTCTGCCATCATTTTACGCCTGAATCAGGGACTTATCCCAGCTAATGCAAAAAAATCAACAGAGAGATATTTTGTCAAGGTTACAACGCTACCGGAACTTTGTAGCTACGCTGTAGAAATGTCTTGTGTTGGCTGGGACTGTGAGCCAGGCCAGTCTGTCAGAGCGAGAGACTCAGTGTGCTGCCCCTGAGCGGAGAAGCACAGTGAGGAAGAGGAGATTAGCTGCACACGTCCCTCTAGCAAACACAGGGCTACACTGCAGCAGAGAGACTGCTGAGGTCCCGAGCAGCAGAGCGGAGCTGGGCAAGAACTGGCGTTAGCAGAGATATCAAGCGCTACACAGAACTGTGTGTGTGTGTGTGTGTGTGTGTGAGAGAGAGGGGGAGAGTGTTCGCATGTGAGTGAATGTGAAAGACCGCATGTGTGTTGGTGTGTGTGTGAGAGTATGTGAGTGTGTGGAAGTATGAGAGAGCTCGAGAGAGTAGGCGTGCTTGTGCGTGACTGTGTGCGCGTGTGCGTCAGAGAAAGCCTTGTAAGTTTGCTTGTGAGCTCGTCTCTCAGCACGCTTACACGTGTAAGAGCCTGAGCGCGTGCATCTCTGTGTAAAGACACGCATGCAACAGAGTTAGTGAGAGAGGGTGCTAGTGGGTGGGTGTGTGTGTGTGTGTGTGTGTGTGAGAGAGAGAGAGAGAGAGAGAGAGAGAGAAAACAGCCAGCAGTCAATCTCTGCAAGCTAAACTACATTAGGTACAAACAGTCTTGCGAAAGGCAGTAACACTGGCATTAGGACCCCTGTGTAAGTGTTAATTACTTTAAATCACCTTCGCTCACTTCACTTTCGTAACAGCTAAAATAAATGTACTCAGTGTACTCTCAGACATGATGTTCTACATATACCCTCTGAGGATAGTGCACTGCATTAATTGAAAAGCCAAGTCTATCAAGCACACACACACACACACACACACACACACACACACACACAGAGAAATATACTTCTTGGCCACAACTCTCTGAGTACGAAATAACAAGATAACATCAGTTTCTGCACGCATCTAATCACGCATCAAGACATCGAGAGAGAAACGGACAGAAATAAAGAGATGCTAGACATTACTTGCAGGTACAAATAGCAAACACTAGTTCACAGCAGAAGGCACTCTGATACGGGGTATGAGAAGATCCTAGACCTGCTCCTCTCTCTATTCAACAACATTATGCCCCTCAAATAACCCAGGGATGAATGTCCCACCAGCAGGCGGTATGGGAAACAATATTACAGAACACAGATCTATTGCAGATCATACACATCATTTACTCATAAAACCAAACACTGCACAAGCTTTGCGTCGATGCACAGTATTGGTTTTTTTAATGCAATACTTCAGTGAAAATCACATTAAGTAGGATCCATCCCCTTTTGCTCTCGGCATTTAACTTCACCGTCTTTTGACAGACTTCGAGGCCATTTCCTCCGCATTCGAAATTGTGTCGGGCGGATGCAATTCGCCGTTCTGCCACTGGGTGTCAGTATTTGCCCGGCCTGACGCTCTCTCCTTAGCCACCGTGCACATGGGCTCGGTTTAAACTAAAATCGATGGTTATTAGCGTGTCCTTGCAGAGATCCCTCCGCAGTGGTGATTTTGATGTGGGCGCTGACCTCTCCTCTTCATCGCCCACAGGGGCTTATCTGAGCTACGGCAGAGTGCAGAGGAATCTCATTCTCAACACCATTTCAGAGCACAATCACACAGGCCGCACAGGGTGATGCAGGTCGTGTGTGTGTGAGTATGTGTGTGAGTGAGAAAGCGTGCGTGCGCAAGTGCGTGTGTACATGTCTGAGTGTGTATGTGTGTGTGCACACGCCAGTGTGAGGATATTTGAGAGTGAGCAAGTGTAAGCAAGTGTGCATGTATGTGCCTGCATACGCACATGTATGTGAGTGTGAATCTGCGTTTGCGCACAAGAGAGTGCGTGCGCATGTATGTGCTCGCACATATGTGTAGGTGTGTACAAGCATAAGTTTGCAAGCATGAGTTTGTGTGTGTGTGTGTGTGTGTGTGTGTGTGTGTGTGTGTGTGTGTGTGTGAAAACAGACAGTAGGCTTCTGGCTTTTTACTTCTATGTGGAGAGGATGCAAATGTACTCTGTTTCTGTTGTTGCCGTGTACGAGGTGATCGACTTGGCGGATCACACGTGTGGACAGTTGTCCTCCAGCAGTCTGGAACCGTTTCTGACAGGTGCTGCATTTAACAGCCCCCCTCTGCTCGCTGATGGGTCAGCTTCTCTCAGATGTACACTTGTGTCTCTTTAGATCGCCACTTCTTCTGAGTTCTCTTCCGCATCTTTCACAGGTCACTCTGTCGTTGGAGCCATGTTATGTCCACTGGCTCCACTGTTACTCGGTTCGGTGGTTGGATGGTTGGTTGGATGAGAGAACTGGCAGTTCGTTCTTCCACAGGCGTGTACAGGCCCTGCCTCTGAACCACCTTCCACACGACTCACACTTAACTGCTCCTCTCTGCTCGCTCACTGGCTTTCGTCTCTTGTCAGTACATTTATGTAGTGCTTTGTCACATTCTTTTTTTTCGTCTCACACACACACACACACACACACACACACACACACACACACACACACGCATGCAAAAATACAAGCACCAAGTCAAAAAATGTTTATGGCCAAACATACAGACGTTCTGCGCAACATTACTAAGCTTAATGAACACACACCAACACACATTTTCACCCCTGTATATTAATGCGCATGAGTTTCTGCATATACAGTACACAGTAGTGTACTTCAGCGCATTGGTTAATCAACAGGGGGAAAGAAAAAAAAAAAACAGTGCGTAATAAGCACAATGAGAATGCCGACATCACAAGGAACAGGCAGCCAGTCATGGCCTGCTGATTGGACGGGGCTCAGAGAGCGCTCGGTTCATCAGAAAAGCCATGAATGTGTAAACAACTGCGCCGTAATTTCAATCAGTGCCTGCACCTTCCACCGCCGAGCGTAATCACTGGGAAAAGGGCGGCCCTGTTTACACAAACAAGGCAGTCAGGTGCCGCAGTGTCATCGCCGCTATTCAAACAAAATCACCACCGACGAGAGGGTGGAAATAACAGACCAATCAACGCCACTCACCCCAGGGGCGGGCGGCGTGAATGCAAAGGAGCTCAGAGCCCAGTCAAAATCCAATTACCCGACGGCTAACACTTTCCTGCTTTCGAAAATCTCAAAGTTTGAGCGAGGTACGCGACTGGGGGGGCGTGTCTGGTGGTTTTTGAAACAGCAATCAGAAATTTGAGAGGTAAAACACGAATGAAATGAATATCATTCTTGAAATGAATACATACTACTTTAAATATTTACATATTACCTCAAAACTGGTCACAATCTCTGTACACTGTCAACATAACTAAACAGTAAGTCCTTCAGCTGGTGAGACACAATAATACAGGGCTGGGCTGGTCTCAGATGGGCCGTTTATCAGACCAGATTCGGATTGTAATCCGGATTATGATTACGATTGTAATCATAATCGTAATCACTAACTTCGATGGGGCCGTAATCGTAATCTCAATCTCTAATTTTTCAGGGACTGTCGTTATTATTTGTTGTTTTCCAAGTTGTTATTTCACAAGTAATTCTTTAGTACAAAAACAATGTTTAATCATTTCACATGCTATTTTATTAATGTATAAATGTATCAATATACATGTACCATTATAAAGATACCTCCACGAAGAAACCTTAGTCTAACCAGTCGTAATCATGACTGTACTCTAGATTGGAATCGTAATCATACATTTTTGGAGCACTCGTAATCGCACTGATTATGCGTAGTCCACCCCAGGTCCGCTGTTTATCATTCAAACCGTGTGCAGTGACCGCTAACTGCAGATGCTTTCTCATCGGAATAAAACACATGAAAAGGCCCAATCAGGGAAAAAGACCTTGAGAAGGGGCACTTCTGTGACCAACTATGCTGCCCACAACTGCACTGAAATACTAAAAAAAAAAAAAAAAAAAACAGCTACTTCTTAACAATGTATCCTGGTCTATTAACCTAGAGGTCAAGCAAGAGTCAGTTCTGAAACTAACCTAAAAGGTAATGCCTGGTTACTGTAAATGCACTGAATAACTAAATCGATGAAGTACTCAAGGGGGAACAAGCCATTCATCTTGAGGCATAGAACGACCATATTTTGTCCCAAAACTACCCCCAGGACCAAAAATGGACTAGCGCAATCTATTTGGGCATTGATGAATGCCATCTGCCTGTCCTCTTGATAGTCTGGAGCTCCTGACCAGGTGAAGTAAGCCTACTGCAGGTACTGTAGACCCCTTCTTCAACCACCAAAGCATGCCTGCAGTCTCTTCCTAGGGTGTGACCATCCTGTATTATATAATATCCTAACGGTGAGAGTAAAGGCCAGAGAACTACCTTGCAATTTTCAGCAATACAAACACAAGCATTAGCCAAACAGACTATTGTCAACTCAAATCTCAGCATGAATGCAGTAGGTGGTCACTTCTGTTTTACCAGCAAGCCCTGTTTTTTTTTTAAATAATATAGCCACCAAGCTGTTGCTTTTTAAGACCTTTCATTTTTCAGATATAATTATCAAACTTAATTTTTTGCGCTTACAGCACATACTTGAGCCAACCTGATAATTGAGTTCGCTAACTATCAACCCACTGCTCTAGGCCGGTGAAATTGCTTTTGTGACCGTGAAGACCTTATGAGGCTGCCGTGCTTAAAATGTTAATACAAATCAGAGGTGACAAACTTGGGTCCTGCAGGACAAGAGCTTCCCCACAGTTTCCTGTCAATCAACCACCAATTACAGCCTTCAGAACACAGTGTGCAATTCCTCAGCCAATCAGCTAAGAGAAATCAGGCATTGGCAATACCGTAGAATAGTCACCGCAGCCAGACTCATTGGTCGCGACCGAATAGTCTTTTTTACCAAGGAAAGTTCCTAATTCCTACAAAATGATCCGGAAATAATTACGTGGCAACCATGATAAGCGTGTCCAAATTTTTTAAATGTTAGGAATGGTGTCCGAGTGCTCCCTAATTAACCTCCTTTAGCACAGGGTACACAGAACCACCCTCTTTTTCAAAAAGAAAAGAGATAACGCAAACCCTTAATTCTACGCAGCAGCAATATTTAAAGCAGCGACCATTCATCCGGCCAATCACAGAAAGAAATGTATATGATGGGCAGGGGACTTATGATCATGTTGCGTAGTGTGTAAGTGCATTTGGATTCTCTAATTAGTGCAGTTTTCTTCCTAAGCTGTTAGGAATTCTCTTTCACACTTTCTTTTTACCATATCAAGTTTTCCACAAAGGTTAAATTAAAGTGGTTAGGAATTAGTGGATAGGCCATAATTTTTGTAACGATTCGGATGCAGCCATTATGAGCCCATTATAAAGCCACTTGTACAATTATTAATTTAATTACAAACAGAAGATTGTATCTATCTATCCATCGATCAATCGTCTACATTGAGAACTGGAAATTAACCAGAAGCGTTCAGTTTTTGCATCATGAAAACAAGCGTACGCACAACATCAATTAAAGTGCATATATTATGTGACTTTTCACGGATCATTTTTGTATTCTTGAACTCCACAAAAAAAGGTTTAAATGCGTCATTGTTAAAAAAAAATAAAAAAACAAAAAAACTTGAGTTTTCTCATGCTTACCAATTCTGCAGTACCTGTCTGAGAAACGCTCCAGTGAAAGTCCTGCCTCCACCCTCCCGAAAACCCCAGTGTGCTGTGACAGTTCAACTTGATCACTCACTTGTGATTGGTCCACAGTTTGCGCCCCTTGTCACGCCCCTTACCATCACTGGATTTGAGCTTTAAATACAAGTACTGGTTAAGCCTTGTGGGCGAAATCCACTTGATTCAAGGGCGTGCCAAACTATCTGCTTGGTGTGAAAATTCAAATGGTGACATCACCATTTGATGAAAAAAAATGGCCAGAGGCGATTGGGGAGTTTCAGTCAGCTCTGGAGCAGTGTGTTTAGCACTTCTTCTGGAGGTGACTTTGAGTTGTTCTCCAACACAGACCTTTTAAATGCGCATAAAAATGATGTGATTCATGCTTCAACATTAAAATAACAGGTGTGCTTTAAGGTTAAAGGTAGTTTGAGTGTGCGTCTACTTCTCAGTACAGCACAGAGTAAATCAAGATTGGGGAAGGGTTTGTGGGGCAAAGAGTAAGTTCTCAGTTTCTGAGACAATTATACGTTTAATTTCAACAGTGTTCAGAAAATGGCCCAGAGGATGTAATTTTCCAACATCATCTTCCTTACTACCAGTAGGGTGTATAGAAAACCGGGTACAGCTATACAGGAGTATCACCAAATCAAGTATATCTCAGCCTCCACCTCAATTGGCTATAAGGTACATTTAGTTTATGACTGGCTAATAGGCTGCGCAGTCCATATGTATTTGGACAGTCACTGTATATAAAATGGCTGTAATTGCCAAAACGATGACCCAATATGGATGTTGATACCAAACTAAAGCTGACAGTTTTCTATTTAACCTCGCCCTCACTGATTCATTTCAGTTAGCCAGGGTAAAAAAAAAACAAAAAACAAACAAACAAACTGCCTCACTGTCCGAAAACGGAGAGACTGCACTTCCAGTCCAAACATTGCCCTGATACTGTTGCCATGCTGTGGTAAACAGGACATTCAGCACTAGTGTGGAAAATGCATCAGAAGGCGAACGCCCTCCGCTTTCAGGAGCCAATGTACAGGAGGAGTGATCTATCACGCGGAGAGGCCAGGTTCATTAGGAGAAGCGCCTATTTGACGCGAGCGCTCGGACGAGGCACTAATTGGTTTCATGAGAAAAGAGCAGCTGTGATTGGGACTGAGCAGGTTGCCATGGAGACCGCAGGTACACACAGACGCACGGCAGCAAGCAGCCGGGAGTGTCCCGCCACCAATCAAGCATGAGCTGCAACAGAAACTGCGACAGAGGGTGAGGGCATTAACGACCGCGAACGGGAGGGCAGGTGGTGTAACTGCTTGTTACCGATGCCGTGGTCAGAACGGCCACTGCTGAAATAAAACGCTCAACCAGAGTTGCTTCTGTTAACATCCACGTGGATGTGGTAATGATATAAAAAGCTGATGTTGGCTAGCACTGCTAAAGGCTCTGCCATCGCGTCACAACTGGCCTGGATCTCGACTGCATGTTCTTCCCATGTTCTTGCAGTTTTCTTTCCACAGCAAAAACAGATAACAAAAAATCTAACGGTAAAAAATAACAATTAATTTCCCCGGCTCACACTGGTGCATTCACAGTAATGAGAAATGCAAGATTCTGTGAAGTACTTCTTTTTTTGACCTGAGCCTCCCAATTTACTCTGAGAGTAAGTTCTGTAAAGTAAGGACAAAAATGGCAAAGCACTGTAACAATGAATTAAGTGCCCTCTTTGACGTTACTGCTCCCTTTAATGAAGGGTAATCCTCTGCAGTTAGTGCTTTTGATGAGGTTTCGAAAATGAATGGGAGCTGGGATGAACAAAGGTGCCGTTAGCCGTCAGCAAGGGATAGATGATGTTTCTAATACTGGCACCATGCAAACAGAATGGCGAAGGCTTCTCAAGATTACTCCAGATAAATGTGTATCGGGGGGAAGTTGTTTGAAGACGTAATGTGGGACTGTCTCACCTGGCGAAGTCCAGGTCGGCCTCCCTGGACATGGTGATGTTGGTGAGGTTTTGCTGGAGCACAAAGATATTCCGGCACATCTTCTTAATCCCGGACTCACTGATCCGCTTAAAGTACTGAGCCCCGTTTATCAGGATGCATGAGATCAGGTGGCCCAGACCTGTGGACAGACATTCAGACCACGACCTCTTACAAACATATTTAACCAATAATAAATCAGAATACACTACACGACTGTGATGTCATAACAGAAAAGTAGATCAGACATGCTCACATGGGTTCATATCATTCGCAGTTCAAATTAAACAAACATTTCCATACATTCACGTACAGTTCTCTACGGTAACATCGACTCTTCCAAAGATCATGACTGTTCTTAATGTTGAGGTCGCAATTGGCTAATTTAAAAGATGATACTGTTTCCGATAAGCATCCTTTAAAGTAAATAGGACAGGGTTAGCCATCGTCTGCTGGTAAGGCACAAAATACAGTTTTAGCAACTTTCAGAGGTCAACACCAAAGAGTAAGCTGCTTCTCAAGATATGCAGCAAAGTATCGACAGCCTTCCAAAATTATGCAGTACGAGGCTACCAATCCTCAAAGATATGCAATTTAATGTTAGCTACCTTCAAAAATAAACAGTAAACACCAGCAAAATTATGCAGTAAAATGTTTGCTACTGTTGAATATGTACAGTGTTAGCAATCTTCAAATATATACAGTACGGGTATAGTAATCTGCAAAGATCTGTAGCACAATGTTCGCTACTGTCAAAGATGTACAGTAGAGTGTTTACTACCTTCAAAAATATACAATACAATATTAGCTCCCTTCAAAGAGATACAGTATGGGGTTTGCAACTAGCGAAGATATACAGTATAGAGCAAGCCACCCTCGAATACACAATAAATCCTTCGCTACCTTCAAAGATGTACTGGAACTTGTGTTGCTGTAGAGCAGCACCCATGACCTCCTCAATGGCGCTAATGTCTTTATTCAGTTTCACCACTAGGGGGTCGTAGTCCATGCTCTCCACATTAGCGACAATAGCGTAGTTCCCTTGCTTGGCGAGGGGGATGAGATAGTGGAAGCAATGCACCCTGGGATAGAGGGGAAGACAAAACATTCAGATCACAGACCCCTTCATCTGAACCAAACTGTCTGCAAAGTTATTGTCTATTCATTTCTGGCCTTTGAACTTCCTTACTAGAACAAATTACCATGGCTGACTCAGCTCCTTACACCAAGGCCTCAGCATGAAGTTCCATACGAATATCCTAAAATAGGGATCAGCTGTCCATGTAATTAACCAACAAATTAAGTAAAAATGTAACATCATGCAAACACTGGGCTAATTCGATACTGAAGAGCAGGTGTCAAGGTCAAGTCTGGAAAACTAATCAGACCAACTTGATCATCTCCATGTTTGTCAATCGATTAGCACCTGTGCTCTACGCATCCTCCTGAAATCACACATTTTAGGAATATTCCTGTGATAAAAAATGGCATCCATAAGCTACTTAACGGTTCATAACAGCCTACAGAGAGAATTCTTCAACTTGGAATGATGTGGCCAAATCTATTCATGAAAACAGGACTATCTGACCTTCAACTGCAGTCCAGCCACAGGCACCATTATTCAGAATTCAGTCTGACCATCCGGTTAGACCAGAGAACTTGCAACGCTATAGTGTATAATGATAAGACAGGTTTCAAAACACTGTGAGAATACGTACACAGACACTACCTCATATGGAATTCAACTGGCACCGCCACTTCAAAATCGTAGTGTTTGTGGCAATAACTTGACCACTAAATTTGATCGTTTGAAAAATTGGATTTGACTCCTCGCATAACTGCAATGCCATTAATCCTGAACGTGCGTGGATGACACTATTTCGAATTGAACGGAAGCAAAGATTTCTGTGATCCTTTACTTAGCACGATAAAGAAAGTTACAAAATCCTACCTCCCTCAGCTGCGCAGAATGCAGCACAGGGACTAAAAGCAGTCCTCGTATTAGACCGCTGAAAATCACCTTCCTGTCATTCGCCCTGTTCCACGGCAGGTGATGTAAACGCAGGCAGAGCGAGTGCTTAGCACCACAGAGATGCTCCGGTGATGTATGCTCCCAGTTATACTTTCATCACAAGCACATAAAAACTCTTCTGCCCGGCAGACATTAAAACATATGACTGGAACCCCCTCCCCCCACCCAAATATGCTATAAAAAGCCCATCCCCTTCCCTCTTTCTGATGGTTTAATATACCTTAAAGCACTGTCAAGGGAAATTTGCTTGATGGGAAAACTCAATAGCGCATGGAAAAATGCTAAATATACCCCCACCACCCCACCCCCAGCCCATCATAAACGATAATCGCGTAAACCAAACAATATCTCACAACAATGGAGTGGCGGGGGGAATAAGGTGCAAACAGACGGGCTGCCACCTCTCTTATGGGGGGGTAATGGAGAGAGACCAGCAGGTTTGTTTTATAGGGTACAGCTGATTTACCGTCAATACCCACACCCCACCTAAGGCTGGTCCACATCCAAGGAGGGGTCTTTTATTTTCATGGTTTATCATCCAAACTTGTGTAAGTGTGAGTGTGCACGTGCGTGTGGATATATGTGTTCTTGTACATGCTACAAAGAGAGAACCAAAAGATCATTGGGAAGTGAGAACATTTTCACACGTCCTCACAACTACAAAGCCAAATTGTGACTGATTAGTTAAGTGGTGAGGTTAGTGGTAAGAAATAATGAATGGATGTCAACGTAATGTCCACACATATTATAAGTACACGGAAGTGTGTGTGTGTGTATGTGTACGCGCACGCACGCGTGTGTGCGAGCATGTCTGCTCGAGAGAGTGGGAGAGGGGGTGCTCTGGACGACAGTGTCCCACCGACTCCAAAAAACCTGTTTGAATGGCTTGTCCGCGTCAATCCAATTTCTGGAAGAACATACCCTTCTTTCTGAGGAACGCTGTGAGTGTTTTCGGGAAAAGGGGACAACGTGTGACCATAAACAAGGCCCAGTGGCTGTTGGTGAGGTGCGCGATCCTTGTCAAATCAGATAAAATCGAGAGCCGAAAAGGGCGAATAAAGGACTCCGGTCTTTTCATTTTAGCTACTTTTATACCCATTTACGTTTAGCACAATATACAAAGAGGGACTGCAGACATTCTGATGCAGGCTTTACCTTCTAAATAATCCGGAGCAAAAAGACTCATTGTTAAGGCATCAGAGATAACATTTACATATCAATGACGTGTGCTCGCAGACTAACAGCCTATCTGACTTGCAACAAAGGGGCTAATCACCGCCGATGCAAATGTAGATGTTTTACAATGTGTAAAAGCTTGAAAAAGCTAACAAGTTTACAGCCAGCAACACAAGAGCTGTCTGATAAAATCTCACCGCTGCACCATTGTGTGAACCAATCCATAATTTCAGGGAGCACAGTGCACTTACAGCAATGCCTGATGGATGCATTTTCTGACATTTTCCAAAGTGGCAGCCATGTCAATGTAAAGCAATTTACACAAACACTGAGCATCATTAACAAGAGAGAGAGGGAGTCAGAGCGCTTTTTCTAATGCTAATCCCCAAAGAAAGCACTAAACGTCTGACAGTCTCTGTATGGAAAACCAGTCAGCTATTCTTGCGAATAGTAAATTCGAGGATGATTTTCTTCTCCCGAAAACTGAAAGTATGTTTTCCTGCATTTTTTATTTTTTTTGAAGAAAAGTAAGGGAGCCCAGGAACTGAAAGAAGGAAGACAGCAAGCAAACTGGGACAGAAAGCAAAATAAATTCACGATACACGACCCTCCAGTGGTGCTGAGGACAGAGAAAATTAAATAAGCAGGGGAGAACATTCTAGATCATTTATTTAGCTTTCAGCCCTATATACTCCAGCTGCTGGTTGTCCTTGTATACCGCTGAATGGAAATAGGTTCCAAATGACTCCAATGTGATTAATCAGTGAAGTAAAAAAGAATAGGTTCGGATAAATAAATACAAATCAACAAACAGGTTACGCTTTGTAGCGAGTGCTCCAGGATCTGCAATCCATCTCAGCAAAGGCCAAAGCAAATTTAGCACCATCACTGATGATAAATTTACACACAATCTGTTGCGATTCATCAGTTGGTCAGTAAGACAGCACGACAGAGTCAATACAAAAAAAAAAAACGTTATTATTGGGTTCCTCTCATCTATCCAAAGCACCAAAGAGCGAAACTAAATAGAAAACACAACAATCACCAGAAACTACACGGAACAATCACAGAATCAAAAAGAGTAAATAATAGAAACGTACGCACACGCCAGAGTAAACCATGATATATAAATAATCAGAAACACTGTTGTAAACACAAGCTTACTGAAGCTCTCAACCCACTGCATTTGTTGAAAGCGGTGTAGATATGAATTAAATCAATTAGGTAGCGATTTTTAGAGTTGAACTGTGGTGTCACCCGTAATTCTCCAATCGCCGAAGTATCCTGGCTGGGACCCGCCCGTTCCCAGTCAATGAGTCGTGACTTGCGGCCAGTTCTTTTTTGCCATTGCAGTTTTTGGCGATTGGCCTGCATGGTCATCATTTTTGGCACTGTTCCCCTAGAAACCATTATTTTTTTGCCATAATTAAGACTGATGCACCTGTAATTAGGGCACTAAGTATTTGGCCTGTTTAAAACAACGTCAAGACACATGCTTTTAATTGGCATTCACATAAATAGGAGTGACCTGTGCATTGTAACTGCTGTACAGAGACTTCCAAAGTCCCAGTTATGCCGCCATATACATTTCAAAATGTAAAGTGATGCACTGTAAACATCAGGCTGGAACGCAGAGTCCCTGGTTGTGGATGCCAGGTCATCTCTACCTACCTGACCTCCAGGTGCAGCACCAGCAGGCAGCGGTCGGCGATGTCCTGGAAGGCCCGGGACAGGTCAGAAAGGGTCTGCAGGATCTGCTCCCGGCTGCGCGTGTTCTCGCTGCTCGTCTGAGCGTCCGAGCCGGGGGACACGCCTGTGCAGGAGCGGACGCCAACAGGAGCCGGTTAGGATGGACGGTGCCGTGGAATCGAATGATGAAGCCAACAGTCTTTTATCCAATTTACCTTGGTAGTCAAATTACGAGGGAATAATTGCGCAGTTGTGACAAACTAAAAATTGCTGCTGAAGTCTGCGGCCCCGCTGGTACCAGAGAAGAGGGTGTCAGAATGGGCTCTTACAGATTTACACAAGAGAAAAGTGGCTGTTCTTTATAGTATTAGTCGGAAACAAAAAATGAATTAAGGGGAAAACAATGAACGACCTGCAGGGGGTTTTGGGGGGGAAATTAAACTGATTTCACTGGAAGGGGGTAGTGGGGCAAGACAGGTATAAGGATGAGAGGGATGGGTGATGAGAAATGCTTCCTTCCTCCACAGTGAAAACACATCTAATGGCCCGTAGCCTAGCGGCTAAGCTAAGGGTTTTTGGCTGAAGCCCTAGTTCCACCCCACACTGAGAAAAGAGCAGCTGCAAGGCGCTTTAGCAAGACCCTTAGCGTCACCCTGCATTGGGGGGGGGGGGATAGCCCCTGCCTAATGTACTCAGTCGCGAGTTGGTTTAGATGGATGGGCCAGCCAACTACTGTAATTCAATGTAATGACTTGGCGCACAATGAAACATCATAATTGTTTGCAAGCCAAGCAGGTAGAGTCTACCGAGAGCACATAAGATTAAGGAGTCAATCTATGGGTTTACTTCCATCAGTACACAGCCATAAGAATCAAACCCAGTCACCATTCAGAAACTTTCCCAAAGCTGGGACCCATTGCTACCACTCTAAATATAACCACCTGGGGTTTGTCAAAAAGTATGAAAACCGTACTTAGTCCGCCAGTAGGGGCCCACGAGAAAGGGCCTTCACCCCACACTGCCCTCACTTTTACTAGTCAACTGCGAGTTACAAGTTTAAAGAAGTCTGCAAATAGTGATGCAACGTACACCAATCCTGGGAAGACACAAACACAAACACAAACACACACACACACACACACACACACACACACACACACACACACACACACACAGTGCACCACTGCTCTGCTGGTCCTAAAAAATTGGCTTCCACAGAGTTCCAAGTATAATTACATAATTATGACTAACTGCATAAGCCAGACGATGCGGCAGCAAGGACTCGTCATGGACAAAGTATTGGTCAGGGAACAAAAGAGCGAAGAGGGTGAGAATACTCTACAAGCGCCGGCACGGAGAGAAAAGGGCAAAACGTTTTGGTTGTTGTGCAAAAAGAGACATAGGGGAACAATTCTGGGGAGTGCTGACAAGGAGACGGAGGCAGAAAGTTTTGATTGGCGCAGACAAGGAGTTGAAGTGGCAAAGTCTTTATGACCGTGGGCAAGGAGCGAAAAAGGCAGAGTCTCGATGGGAGTGGGAAAAGAGAGGAGTACTAAGTCTCGATAGATGTGGCAAGGATGGGAAGACAAAGTTTCAGTGGGTCTGGGCAAAGAGAGTAAGACACAAAGTCTCGATGGGTGAGGGCAAAGGGTCACAGCGGAAAAGTCTTTATGGGTGCGAGCAAGAAGTCAACGGGATAAAGTCTCAATGGGTGTGAGCAAAGAAAAGGAGGCGTCCAAGTCTCAACAGGTGTAAAAAAATTATTCATGTTCCATCATCTGATTCATAACCACTTTTCGTTTACAGAAGTGTAAAACATTATGAGGTCAAGAAAAGAAGTAAAAGAGAACACTTAAGGACTTTACACTTAAGGAAAGACAACCGTGGTGCTATCAGAGTCCGACTGCACTTACACCAGGCGTCGTAATCGCGCGCCTCTTGCCTGTCATGGTCCTTTGTATTTGTGAAAGGCTGGTTGGATGGTGTGACACTTTAAATGTTGCTGCTGCGAGGAATCGAGGGACGGTGTGATCTACTTTTCGAAAAGGATGGTCCAGTACGACCAGTGCTACACCAGGTAAGTTAGAAAGCACTAAAGGACCTTTCCTTAACACTTAAAGAATTCGAACAGCTCTTATCATGGCAGCCACATAAACACTTCAGGGTCAATTTAAAGGGGTAAGGAACATTCCTAAGAAAAAAAAAAGACTACTCGAACATTGCCAAAGGGTCTACTGGTGCAGGCAAGCGGAAGATGGGTAAAATCTTCATGGATGTGTGAGAGGAGGTGAAGAGGCAATCACGTTTTGAAAAGTCTAGGCAAGGTCACGCAGTCCATCGGCTGGCGGGCCAAGGCGTACGGCGTGAGCGTGCAGAGGACGCGAGGAGGAGTGCGGGGGCGTGCCGGGCGAGCCGCCGAGGCGAGGCGTCATTAGCGAAGTGCCATGCGATAAGCCAGCGGGACGGCAGCTCCCATCACCCAGGTAAACAGCGGTAATGACAGGGGGAGAGAAGGCAGACAGCTCGTCAGTCCAGATGAGCGGCGAGATGGAGGGATACGGAAACATTAAATTACCCCCCCCCCCCCCCACCCCGTTTCACAGCCCCAGTGTGTACACTCAATGGTTAATTAACTGTCTCCTTAAGTAAACAGAGAGAGCGCTCTGTCCTGCGGCCAATTGGGATGGAGAGTTTGGGGGGGGAGGGGTGTGGAATCCCAGGGCTTGGGGACGTTCCATTCGCTGAAGAAGAGCAAGTGATCCTCATATGGCAACAGCAGGTCTCCAGCGGCACAGAATGGGGAGCTTGGGGTTTTGGATATGGGGCCAGGTCATCTCTGGACCCACAAAATTCCCTTTTAAATCCCCATTAGTGTCCCAGATGACTCCTTCATGACCATGGACGCATACCACAAATAATGCAGCCACAAAAAGTCATTTAAATTCAAACAGACTATTAAGAAATTAGTCGATTAACAAAAAAGCAAAACAAAATTTGTGCCAATGCGATAATTACTAAATGAAATACCAATTTTGAAGAAGTCTGGCCCACTCCCTGAGCAACTAAGCGAATCACTGTTTTATTCAGTATCTTTTCGCTATTTTCTTGGCAATTGAAATTGAGACAGACTCATTCGGGAATCAGCCAACCTCGGGCACCACCATATGCAAAGCCATCAGGCAGTACTTGCTGGACTCGGTCTACTGTGGGTTTTAATTTCTTGGTAAGAGAGGAATAGACATTGCCATCATATCATTTCCATTAGCAAATCTCTGTGAATATTTATCAGTTAGATGAACCACATTTAGCTAAGAACAACCACAGGGGTCAAAATTATGTAGGCAAGTGCTCAAGGCTTTTGCAAGCATTCACACACACACACACACACACAGACACAACTTTTCCGAACCCAAATTCTCCAATCAGTCCTGATGAACTGAAAAAATGCCCATTGGTTTTCTCTCCCCCCTGTCTAATTTAACCGCCCCAAGGTGTTTAAAGAAGTTACTCTACAATGATATATTCATGTCTACAATCGACCCATAAGCAAGGACTAAACCAGGGCACCAGGGACACAAAAATGAGCAAATTCCATCATTCTGAAACAAATTTCGCTCGTGTTTAATAACAAAAATTCTTCATTAGGAGTGTTTGCCTTAACTATGCAGTGACACTTCTCCCCGAAGCCTCCGGGAAGAGAGCTACAGACAGAGCTGGAACACTGCAGCCAACCCCCCCGATAAACACCCCTCCACCCCCTGACTGCGTCCAACTAGGAGACACACCGGGGTCTCTGAAGGTGTGTGTGTGTGTTTGTGTGTGTGGGGCAACTAACTGCGACTCCCCACAGACCGTCCCCGACTGGTGAAAAGCGACGTCCCCCTTTGATGATGCGATCAGGGGGACGCAGCAAGAGGCCGCCAATTTAGAGGCGAACAGACGGAGCGGCGTCCGAGCGCACACTCCCCCTGACCGACAGCTTGCCTCTCCCACCATCTCCCTCTCTCTCCTTCAGTCTTTCTCTCCATTTTTTCTCCCCGCAGAGCTCCTCCAATTATCTTCCAGCCCTATCTCCCCGAACCGTCTGTTCCTCTAAGGCGAAGAGAGACAAGAGAGGGAGAGAATGGGAGAGGGAGGGAGAGAGGGAAGGAGGGAGAGGAGCGCTGCAGAATGTGAGGGATACAGTGGCCCATCATCGGCGCACTCCAGTGTGATAAATACTTTAATCACTCCACCCCCACCACTAAGAAAGAAAGAGTGACAGTTTTAAGGGCAACTAGAGACGGAAAGAATGGGAGGAAACACTTTTTTTTTTCTTTTTGAGTCTGACCCAATAAGTCCAAATTTAACCGAACTTGCATGGGAAGTGAAACTCGCGTCCCCCCAGTTAACAGACCACACAAACAACACAGAGAAAGGGATGGAAGAGAGAGAGAGACAGAGAGAAAATGCATGACAGTGCGTGCACGTGCGTGTGTTTGAGTGTGTGCATGTGTGTGTGGGTGTGTGTGAGAGTGTTACTGTGCATGCGCGTGAACGCGCATATGTGTGTGTGTGTGTGCGCGCACGCTTGAGAGTGTGAATGCGCGAGCGTGTTTGTGTGGTCATACTTAAGTGTGCCCGCGTGTGCGCGAGAGGGTGTAAGAGTGTGCGCGTGCAGATTTAAGTGTGTTAGTGTGCATGTGTGTGTGCGTGCACATGCACGAGTGTGTGTTCATGTGTGTGTGTGTGTGTGTGTGTGTGCGCGCATGTGCATGTGTGCACGCTCATGCGTGCATGAGTATCTGAGCGCGTGTGCATATTTAAGTGCGTGTGCGCGCGCGTGCATGCGCATGTGTGTGTGTGCATGTGCATGTGTGCGTGAGTATAAGAGCATGTGTGTGCATATTTAAGTGCGTGTGTGTGCGCTTGCATGCATGGCCACGCGTGCGAGTGTGCATGTGTGTGTGAGTATATGAGCGTGTGAGTGCATATTTAAGTGCGTGTGTGTGTGTATGCATGTGTGCGTGAGTATATGAGCATGTGAGTGCATATTTAAGTGCGTGTGTGTGTGTGTGCATGTGTGCGTGAGTATATGAGCGTGTGAGTGCATATTTAAGTGCGTGTGTGTGTGTATGCGTGTACAGAAAAAAAGCAGCGGCGCTGCGACAGACACGGGAGGCCAGAGGAAAGCACAGGCCCATCCTGCAGGACTGCGGAGAGAGCTGAATAATGCATGAGATCAGCTCGCCCTGCTAATTATTCCGCTCGCACAGAGAGAGAGCCAGAGAGTGACATTTGCATGGGGAGAACCGAACTCCGTTCTGTGCTGACCTGTGACCTGCGCTTGTCTGAGGGAGAGAGAGAGGGAGAGAGAAGGATGGAGAGATGGCAGCGGAGCGGGAGGAGGGAACGGAGAGACGGGGGAGGCGGGTTAGGAGACAGAGTGAGAGGACAGGAGACAGACAGACAGCGAGGAGGAGGGGGTATGAACGTCAGAGGGGCCAGGTTTGCTTTCGGCCCTCAGGACAGACGGACACAAAAAAACGAGCCAAAGACAGTGTTGGGGGGGTAAATCTCACAGAGTTCAACTTTGCTCTCAGCCCCGAGGATGGACTGACTTACAGAGTATGGAGAGAGAGAGAGAGAGAGAGAGAGAGAGAATGGATGATGAAGAGAGGAATCAAGCAGATATGCTAATGCTGCGCAGCGCCACCGGAGGGAGCACACCTCTCGCGCAGGTCAAGGACAAAACTCAAACTGTAGAGTCAAACTCCTCTTCCTCGCAGCAAAGGCAGGCGCCGTCTCAGCCATCTCATTAAAGCACAAAACCGCAGAAGCATTCAGTTGGAGGGTGTTCATAAAGCACAATAAAAAAAACAAACCTACGGTAAGACATGAGTTGTTTAACCCAAAAAATGAATACTTTAGAGGGTAAAAAAAACCTTGACAGAGAACAAATTTTAAGTAACGTGCACCAGAGGCCCACAGGAGACCTTAAACACGCAGCTGATGCATATTAAACTTGAAGCACTCGACTGTGAACTAGTGCACCGCGCTCTGCTCAGCTGCCCAGATGGGCCCCGGCGAAAAAAATCATAAGAAAAATTTAAAAAGAGTAACAGTGAGGAATGAAGCAGAAATCATTACTCGCCTAGAAAGAAGTTTGACTAATTGCATCCTTGGTGCCCATCGCTGTCCATGAAGAATAATCTCACTGACAGCAAATACAGACAGACAAACGCTCACGGACAAACAAAGGCACGTCCTCCGAAAAACATACTGTTAAGACAAACATGAAACAGAAACTTAGTAATGAATTGGTATTCACGCGCAGGAAGGAGTAAACAAAGACACAAAGTCAATGAGTGCAAGGACAAACACACACACACACACACACACACACACACACACACACGCGCGCGCGCGCGCGCGCGCAAGCACGCACACACACCTATCCTGCCAGCAGAAGGTAAATATTGTCACAGGGGATTAAGCGTCCAAAAAACCACCCAGATGGTGGATGTAAGACCCAAATGCTACATCGCCAACATCGGGAGTCCAGGTCTGCGTCAACCCCAGGCAAACACTAGCGGCCGCATCGCTGCTTCTTCAGAGGCTTTTTCTGCTAATCGCGCACGCACAAGCACTCTCAAAATTTGTTGAATCAAATTAAAATTAAATTAAGATTCAGACACGCCGAGCCCAAACAGAGACATAGGCTTTTTTGTTTACCGTTGCTAATCTCCTCCGTCATGGTACCTGTGTTCGCTCCACAGTTACCAGTGGTCCAAGGCCACTAATGAGTGGAAAAGCTAGTTTTGGAAATCGTGAGTTCGTTCTGGAGTGGTGGGAAATACTACTTTCAATATGCTAGTGATCAAACTCAGTTATCAAATCACTGCCTTGTGGGGAGAAGGATCTGAATACACACACGCACACGCACACAGGCGCACACGCACACACCTTCTCAATATAGACCATATTGAAGTGACGATTCTTGTTTTGGCACATTACCCCTGCATATTGGATTTTCATGAGGGACGACAGTAAACACATTAACAAGGTTCCACGTTACAGACTTTAAACCCAGCCATGTGCTCGACAGCAAGACAAATATCACAGAAATAAATATCACTGATTTTGTGAGGTCTAGAAGTGGAGACAGCCTCCGAGATCAGTCGCACCATCACAAAGGCCAAGGAACTGCCAGCAAGACTCAGAGACAAAACTTTCTGGAGGTAAAAAAGAAAATATTGCATTGACCAAGCCTTAGACCCTCTTATTTCATTCTAATACAGCATAAAAATAGGGCACAAGTCATACACTAACAAGTATTCTACAAAGAGGCAGCCTGCTAAACGGGGCAAACAGTCAGAGAGGTGAACACGAGGCCAGGAATAACACTGGCAGAACTGCAGTCCTCAAACTGAGAAATGAGAAACGGTTCAGAGATCAACTTTGTAGCATTTCACAGATTTGGCCTCCTTAAGATTCTGAGAAAGGCCAAGATAAGGTCATCCCCGTCTGCCAAAAAGCAGAGATTGTTCCGGAGGACAATTCCACGGTCCGATGACAGTGAAGTTCAGCTCTTAGAATTGAGAGCAAAGCACTTTTGTGCTGAAGCAAACGCAAGGCATATAATAGGTTTCTCAACACCATTTCCACTCTCAAGAATGCTGGAAGTAGCATCAAGAAATATCTTCAACTTCAACGGGAGAGAGTGAGAGTTGTGGTACCGTCGAGGCGAAGACAGACACGGCGAATTACAGGAAGATCAGTGAGTGGGATCCGCTCTAGCCTGCGAGCTTTGGGCAGTTTGAAGCAGAGGTTCACGCTCCAGCAGCGCAGAAAGACAAAGAAATAATGGACAAACAGCCATAAACGAAAAAAAGACACAAAAACCACGTTAAGGCTTAAAAATGTAGATTCCACAGTCTAAGTACAAGTATGCAAATGTCGAACAGACACACCCAATTAGACCCCTGAAATGTAAGAGCTGCCAATGGCTTAACTGCTAAAATACTAACTCTGGGAGGTGTGGGAAGAATTAAAAATTCTTGTAAATGAGAATTACATGAAAATGCACACGGTGCAGCCCGTAAGTAATTGGAAAGAGAGACTTTATTAAAGCAGTTTGAAATATTCAGATAGGCCTACCTCGCCACGGGATGGATGATATCTGGCCTGGAAACAAAATGCTGCGGAGGGACAGACAGACTGACAGGCGGACGAACGAAAGAATGAAAAGGCACAGCTACACAATAAGATGTACTCATAAATTAAATTTTGAAGAGAAATATTAAACAGTTTAGGAGTTCTGGCCCAGAAAAGAGCAGGATGGCCGATATCTGGCCTAGAAACGAGTGTGGTGAAGAGATAGAGATAGATAAAAAATACTTTATTGAACCCCGTGGGGTAACTCTGCATTTGACCCATCCTATAGTTTAGGAGCAGTGGGCAGCCACAGAGCAGCGCCCGGGGACCAACTCCAGTTCTAAAGCCAGTTCCTTGGTCAGGGGTACTGGCTGGAGTGTTCCTATGAGGCATGTTTTTGTGGGTGGGGGAAACCGGAGTACCCGGAGGAAACCCACGCGAACACGGGGAGAACTTGCAAACTCCACACAGAAAGGCCCCAGGCCGGATTCGAACCCACGACCTTCTTGCTGTGAGGCAACAGTGCTAACCACTGTTATTCACATGTGGGCAGAAGTATTCACATATTTAAATTTGTTGGGATATACTGAACGGTTTAGGAGTTCTGGCCCAGAGAGTACAGGATGGCTGATCTCTGGCCTGGAAACGAAATGCGGAGGAGGGACGGATAGACGGACAGAGGGAAGTATCTACACAATAAGATGTATACACATGTAAGATTTTACAGAGAAATATATAACGGTTTAGCAGTGCTGGTCTGGAAAAGAAGGCGGATGGACGGACTGATGGACAGAACCACAACAGCCACTCCTGCAGCCCCATCCACGCTGTGGTGGGAGACAAATAAAAGGACTACAATTCCCACGTTTATCATGTGACATGGCTGTAAATCACCATGCCATTAAAGCAGAGAGGCTCAAAAATAGTAATTTTTGAATCCAACACGCTAAAAGAAAGAGCGAAAAAGCGGGCTTGTGTGTCCAAAAAGCAACAGACTGCTCCATATGCTTTTAATCATAAAAGTGATGCTTTCATTAGGCTTGGGAGGAAAATATTGCATATCAGGGCTCTAAATTGCAAGCACTTTAGTCAAGTTCATGAAAACTGCAACATACAAATGTGAACTAATGTTCAAAAGCAGCTGTGCAAGACAAGTCTTTTTGAAAAGGAGCATTTTTTTGAAGATGAAATAAACATTAGAAATATACACAACAGAAAGGTTTTTTTCCCCCCATATCCTAACTCTTGTCTCACAGGCTTTAGATCTATACAATAATCCCATGAGGAAGAACTAACACATAAATAAACTGGTTTTAAAATAACACTGCAGGCCTTTTACAGTCTTATTGCCTGCTAGTATGAAAAAGAGTCCGTCTGGTTCAAGGTCGGCTTTGAGAAAAGTTTGGGCGCGTGGCACTCGCACGGAATAAGCACCCTTAATCTGGCCAATATTACACTGGGAGAAACGCGTGTCTGTCTGGAAGACAAGAAAGGGGAAAATGACTTGTTCATACCTGACTGCCTCTGTAATATAAAATCCAATTTGGGGGGGGAAGGAGAGATAAGGGTTTCCGGCCAACAGTGTTCCCATCAGCTCTGCAAACACTAAATAATGAACAAAATGGAGGCTGCCCCGCAATGATAAAGCACTCCATTAATGCCACTCGGCGAAATTAATGATAATTATGCCACGCGCGCAACTCCACTCTTATTGAATTTTTATCTGCTGTAAGAGCAATATGGAGCAGACTTTTCAAAGAAAATAATGAAAATAAAAAGGTAATTTACCATCTTGAGAAAGGAACGGCCTTCGAAAGGGATCACAGGAGAAATAAAACATTTTGATGGATTGATGGCCGGCGAAGTATTAGGTCATCATCTGCCTGCTTCGGCGGGGGGGCTGTTCTGGTCACCTGCGCCAAGTATGTCTTCAGCCCGAATAACTGTGTGCGTAGCCACGAGTGTGTGCGTGCAAGTACAATTCCAGGGGAAGCAATAATGACAAGTTAAAAGTCACTGAGGTGTCACCTTGTTGCTATGTCTGCCTTGGTGTTTGTGCAGAACTTGCATTCATAGCTAATGGAATTTGCTTTAATAATAGACATGCAGCTTGTGCCTGCTGTAGAATACATAGGTTTTTTCAGTCACTCTCAGTTAAAACACTATCAGTATGGCCGCAGTAGTAACAGTGGGCAGTATGAGTTCAGTACTCAAAGTGGGCAGCAATAGTGCAGTGCTTACTTTGTAAGTGAGAGTTCAGTAGTCAGTAGGCAACGTGTGTTCAGTGCATGACGTCAGAGTACACTGTTGGCAGGATGAATTCAGTACTAACTGTGGGCAGCATGAGTACAGTATACTCTACGGGCAGCACAAGTTCAGTACTCACTGTGGGCAGCACGAGTTCCGTACTAACTGTGGGAAACATAAGTTCAGTACTAATTGTGGGCAGCACGAGTTCAGTACTAACTGTGGGCAGCACAAGTTCAGAACTCATTGTGGGCAGCACGAGTTCCGTACTAACTGTGGGCAGCATAAGTTCAGTACTAACTGTGGACAGCACGAGATCAGTACCAACTGTGGGCAGCACGAGTTCCGTACTAACTGTGGGCAGCACAAGTTCAGTACTCACTGTGGGCAGCACAAGTTCCATGCTAACTGTGGGCAGCACGAGTTCAGTACTAACTGTGGGCAGCCAGAGTTCCGTACTAACTGTGGGCAGCACAAGTTCCGTGGTAACTGTTGGACCGTAACGTCAGCGGTTTTCTTTAAGTACGAATTAAAAACCCAAAAAATGTAATCAGTTGATAGCAACAATGAAAAGGAAAATTACTCTGATTGCACCAAATTTTTTATTGAATGTTATTTCCACTTTGTGTCTGTTTGAGAGACACGATCAGAGTCCTAAGAATTTTCAACTTACTGATTGTAATATTTTACAGTAAAACAATATTGGGACTGAACTTCTCTTGTTCACAAATGAGATGAACCAGGTTTATTAAATAAATCATAAACTATGAAGTGGAGAGTGTTATGATTCAGTCAAAAACAAGCATCAGCTTATTGTGCAGTCATACTTTAACCTCTCAAGTGAAACAGGAGAATCGGTAAGTGGAGCACGAGTAGAAGGCTCTGAACAGAGTTTAAAATGGTTGAATCCTCATTGGGAATCTTTTTCTAAGAACAGGAAGCTGTTTCTGGTTTTTCTATGGACTGAATGTTAAAAACTGAAGTGTTTAGAGCTCTTGGTGTCTCAAGATGATACAGATGAAACACATTCAGATGTTTCTGATGCTCTATATTATGTTTATTCTTTCATATTTTTTTATGTTTGCATTTTTTTCTTGTCATTTGCAAGGCAACTAAAATATTTCAAAAACTGTTGGCAGAAGTGATCTTGTTTAGAGTGAAAGTCATCAATAAATAATTTTATGAATTTTTCTGTTTTGTTTGATTCCATGATGTATTTGACTGAATATCAGTCCAAATCCAAATTACTCTCATATTTTTTAAACAGGTTGGACACATTGGCCAATGTTTAGATTACTGACAGTTACTGATACCTTGTCTTTTCACTTTATTAAGATGAGATTCTGCAGGTAAAACTGCAATAATAAGGTGACTTGACTTGGAATTGACTCGACCTATTATAAGACTTGACTTGACTTGACTTGCCATAACCTATGACTTGACTTGCCTTGCCCAAGAAAAAATGACTTGGGACATACTTCAGACTTGCAGATTAAGACTTAAGACTTACACGTGTGACTTCTCCCATCTCTGGTACTAACTGTGGGCAGCACAAGTTCAGTACTAACTGTGGGAAGCACTAGTTCAGTACCAACTGTGGGTAGCACGAGTTCTGTACTAAGTGTGGGCAGCACAAGTTCAGTACTAACTGTGGGCAGCACAAGTTCCATGCTAACTGTGGGCAGTACAAGTTCAGTACCAACTGTGGGCAGAACGAGTTCTGTATGAATAGTGGGCAGCACAAGTTCCGTACTAACTGTGGGCAGCACCAGTTCCATGCGAACTGTGGGCAGCACCAGTTCTGTACTAACTGCGGGCACTGTGGGCAGCATGAGTTCAGTAATCTCTGTGGATAGCATAATTCTAGTGCTCACTGTGGGCAGCCTGCATGCAGTACTCACTTTGGGCCTGAGGCAGAGCCGAGAAAAAGCCTTTCAATCTCCCTGCCAGCCACTCCATGCTCTCCTGCAGGTTAGCCAGGGCCTTCAGATCGCTGACGTCACGCAGGATCTCGTTTTGTGGTATCAACTTGTCTCCCAGGTTACCCGTTAGCACCTCGGACTCCTTGGCAAAGGCCGCCCTGAAGGAAGAGAGGACACAAAGTTCTGGAACAGGTCTAATTCTTTGCAGTGTTCTGGACAGAGAGGAAGGACTGGGATGTGCTAGCGGGAACAAAACCACTCAAAAATACGTGAGGGGATGAACACAATCGTTCCAGAATTAGAAAACGCATTAATACAAGCGCTACGGCCTGTTTAAGATGGAGCTGGGTAACTCTGGTAATGAAGGGCGCAGCACCTGCAGGCAACAGTCTTTCCATCAGGAGGCCATTAATGCCGAGAAAACATGGTTTGTGGACAGATTATCAATCAGTGACTTGAATTCAACACTTGTATGGAAACGCACCAAAAACCAGCAGATGCCATCGCCCATCAGGGATCCAGTTTCCCACCCCTGGTCTAAGAGGACAAAAGATTCACAAAAAGGGCACTTCAAAAACGCTAACACGCTCTCCACTAAACAGAGATTTTCTGAAGCCTCTCAGCTGATCAAGAGCTGGACAGTGGCCAACAGTCCACATCAATACCAGCCTGCATCTGAAAGGGGCCTGTGGGTATACTGCCTCAGTCAAGCACTACCCAAACCCAGCTAACGAAAAATATTCTCACAACCCAGCCACCGGATCACTCAATGCGATATTCTCAGAGCTCCCCATGTCTATCTGAATTTTATATTTCAAACTTATTATTAAAACTATTTATTTTAGCTCAATATCTCTACCTGTTCAGGCAATATGGAAGTTAAAAAAAAAAAGGTGCGACCAAAATTTTATGTGCCGGAGACAATGATCTGACTATTTTCGACAGCATTATTTTATATTATATTTTCATTAAGGTCTGACGAAGTATCGAGAGGAAACATATTTTATAGGTCAGTGCTGTTTCCTTGTGCTAGCTTCACCTCAAGTCATCTCATGTGGGGGTCAATAAAGGCTGAAGAAATGCTGGAATTAAGTTATTTTTAGTTTATCACCACAGTAGTAAAGCAGAAAAATTGGGCTGATTACATTTCTTACGGAAAATGTGTTGTCCCGTTTGCACGCACAGACATTGGTCTACATTCCGCAGCTCCATTTTGGCCTGCTGAACTTGAGGAGGAACAGCTATCTTGTCTCACGGAGAACTGAGTCGTCATCACTGAGAGCGAAACCAGCAGACATATTCGCTGAACAACTTTCCGTGACAAACTTCAGCAGGCACCCAAGATTTATCAGTTGCAATATCCATCAGCCCCAACATCCATCTACCTAAATCCGGCACAGACTGACTGCGGGGGACAATGAATAAAATATGACCTCACTGCGCTTCCGTGTCTCAGCCAGCGTGTCCCTCTTTAATTTGAACCCCTGGTAGCGGGAGCTCCTGAACGATAGGCCCCTCCTCCTGCCGACCCTTCAGATGGCGGGCGCCATTTGGAGACGCGTCTTTGTCGGGATCCATCAGCAAGATGGAGACCCCCTAATGAAGCGCCGTAACTCTTCCTGCCACGAAGGGCATCATTAGCGCCGGGCCCTGCCTTCGACATCGAACACCAGGACGCCCGCGATAGCATTGCCGTACACAGAGCCTAAAAGAAAACAGGAACCTGGCACTCTGGTGTTAGACCCTTGTAAAGACACAAGTGGAGGTGCTGCAATGTTTTGTTAATGTTACTGTGAGGTTCTGTTAATATTACTTCTGTCATATCAGCATTCTAAGAGGTGTATACAGCTAGGGCGTTCGACTTTGACTCAAAGGCTCAATGGGTCAAGCCCTTTTCTAAGCACAACACTGGACCTTTTATGAGGCCCTTAACTCCAAATAACTCAGGAGGAAGAGACTGGCCTCTGCTTAGTCCAATCAACTGTCAGCTAACTGTAATGCAGTGCTATTGCAAAGCTATTATTCAAACTGATGAAGTTATGATGCCAATAGAGTAAACTGAGCGAGCAACTGAGGTTATTGAGGACGGCTGGTGCCCCACAGTAACCCTTAGAGCACTAAATACATACAGCATTGCTCAATGGTGTAACATCAAATTCAGAGCTGTTGAAAACCTATCACGTGGCAATTTGCTTAAAAGAGCTCCCGCAGGGGAAGCTCTTTTAAACGAATCCCTACATGATAGGTTTTCAACAGCACACAATAATTTAATTTACAGTTTTTCGAAAATTTATTTCAGCGCTCTAAGGGTTAGTGAAAATGCTCCTGTCTTTGGTGGAGGACAGAAAATGGATTGAAAGAAAAAGAAATGAGCAAACAGCTTTTGGTGTGATGCAGAAATGTGTTCGCTAAAGAAGCTGGAAATGAATGGCTGCCAGAGGCCAGATGTGATGAGAAAGGTTGAACACACGACCTCTCAGCCTCCACTCATGACTCATCAATTCCCTTCACGATTTAAAGCCGAGCAACATTCGCGAAAAACTGCACGTGTCAAGAAAGCAATTTCAATAACTGTGCATTTTAAAATGCATTTCAATAAGGAGTTTGCCCTTGCTGTCTCTGTTAACGGAGAGATTCCGGTAATTACTTCTCTCGATTCTCCGACAGTTAAAGAATAAGAGACCGGCTCCAGAGACTGTGGATGCAGGGAGCACAGGCATCTGCTGAATCCCAGCCCCCAGGATTTCCTCTACTGTTAAAGAGACGCCGCTCCATCTGATATGGAGGCCAATGTGGGGATCGCTATCTGCAATACTGCCACCACCATCACAGAACAGGACTGTGTTCACAGTGCCTGCACCACCATCACAGAACAGGACTGTGTTCACAGTGCCTGCATCACCATCACAGAAACAGGACTGTGTTCACAGTGCCTGCACCACCATCACAGAACAGGACTGTGTTCACAGTGCCTGCACCACCATCACAGAACAGTACTGTGTTCACAGTGCCTGCACCACCATCACAGAACAGGACTGTGTTCACAGTGCCTGCACCACCATCACAGAAAAGGACTGTGTTCACAGTGCCTGCACCACCATCACAGAGCAGGACTGTGTTCACAGTTTTTATTTATTTATTTATCTCTTATTTAACCAGGGAAATCCCATTGAGATTGAAATCTCTTTTTCCAGGGAGCCCTGGGGGAAGGGTTGGGGAGGGACAGAGGAATTGCACAGTCAAATAGATCAGGGGATTATTAGGCAGCAGATCGAAAGAGCCAGGTTGGGACTTTAGCCATGACACCGGAGAACCCCCTACTCTTATCAAAGACTGTCATAGGATCTTTAATGACCACTGTGAGTCAGGACCTCGGTTTAACGTCTCATCCGAAAGACGGCGTCTTCTTCAGTGCAATGTCCCCGTCACTGCACTGGGGCATTGGGGATTATTCCGCCAGGGGGAAGATCGCCACCTACTGGCCCACCAACACCTCTTCCAGCAGCAACCTGGCTTTCCTCAGTGGTCTCCCATCCAAGTACTGACCAAGCCCACACCTACTTAGATTCAGCTACGCAGCTGAAGCAGATCGAATTGTGGTATGGCTGCTGGTGCCTGCACCACCATCACAGAACAGGACTGTGTTCACAGTGCCTGCACCACCATCACAGAACAGGACTGTGTTCACAGAGCCAGCACCACCATCACAGAACAGGACTGTGTTCACAGAGCCAGCACCACCATCACAGAACAGAGCTGCGCTCACAGAGGGCATGTTCTTGTCCATGTGTATATAAGAGTGTGTGCGTGTTTAAGTGTAGTTGTATGCTTGTGTATCTTTATTTGAGAAAACCAACTCTTGAGGAAATGCAGATGTTGTGAGAACATCTGGGGCAGTTGAGTACATTCTGAGTGGTGCACACTGAGAATTTTGGCTATAATGCTATATGTCAGGCTTCCAGTTACAGGTAGGGCATTAATTGGCCACAGTTAGGGTTAGGGAAAGGAAATGAATTTATTTTAGTGCAATGTCCTCTCAAGTATAATATTACAAACACGTGGAAATATGAGTGTCAGTGAGTGTGTGTGTGTGTGTGTGTGTGTGTGTGTGAGTATGAGAGAGAGAGAGAGAGAGAGAGAGAGACTGTGTGTGTGCTTTTACGAGTATTTATGTGTGTATGAATGTGTGTGGATGAAAGAGAGAGAGTGAGAGCTAGCAAGTTCACACACTGACAAATATGATGATGTCCGCTCTGGCCATTTGAAGGGGATGTGCTCGTTTCAGTTTTGACATGAGACACCCAGGGAGAAGCACTTATCTCTCTCAGTGGGAGCAGGAGTGGGGGGGGGGTTAGAGCTCGGTGTACAACTCAAATTTATTCAGAAATATTGATCACCTGCACCCCTCGCCCTCTCCATCTGTCAGAGTTGTTAAGATGATGGATGACCTTGAGCTTGTCAAGGCGCGCAGCACCGGAGCACCGAGCAGGGAGACCGCGGGGAGCGGCCCGCCGAACCGCCAGACATGTGGGCCCATCAGCGGGGGGCAAGACGCTGAACAGACAGCCATTAAATGCACAAAGACTCTCGCTAAACAACCCGCAAAGTCAGCCAGCAGTTTGCCTGCACTTCAGGCCTCAAACTACTTAGCCTAGCCTTAACCATTAACCATAAAGCCAGACTTAACACATTAGCAGGACACTGCAGTTATTTAGAAGACACAAATCTCCAATTAGAAACCCTAGAGTGAACTGGGATTAAGAATGGTACTTCAGGGCCCAACAGCTGAACTAAACTGGGGTGCGTTTCCAGAAATCACAGATGCTAACTTGCGTAGTTGGACCCATTGATCGTGAATAGAGAAAAACCATGTAAGCTGCTAACTCAGTTAGCAACCATGCTTTTGGGAAACGCACCCCAGTTGGCTACAAAGGGACTTGAACCTTCAACTTTCTGAGCAGCAGTTATTCAAATACCTCATCGCCAGGCTTTAAGTTATCTTACTGAAATGAACAACTAGTCCATTAATTCAAGAAATATTTCCACAGACTACAAAAAGTGTCTGTCTTGTGATGTTTTTCCAGCAATTGGGGCGAGACCCCACCATAGTGACGGATATTCCATCATCATATACCAAAGATAAAATGACGTGCCTTTATGAAACAGTGTGATTAAAAAAAAGAAAGAAATCCATCACGACAGGACACAAAATCCTCTTCCAGTGTGACATCACTTCCTGTACCGCATTATTTTTATGAAATAAAGCCTATTTTTGCAGTCATCCAGCCAATTTTTGAGTTGTGTTATTCCTTTTGACTGTTTCTTGCCACCTTTTCTTAACATCACTCCCCAGTCATATCTGACACCGATACTTTCCATTGAAAGTCAGGGTTGCTAACGTAACATGTAGTGTCCAGCCCTGTTACGATTAGAACCATGCGCATAAAACGGTTTCCGTTAGCAAATAATTGCGTCCATACGATGAAATATGAAGACGGAAACGTATAAAGAAATGTGCAGTGCAAGACTGTCAATTCCTTTTTGAATAAAGAGCAACTAAAACTCTTAAAAACTTAGCAACCAAAACTTTGAAAATTCTAAATTGTGTCCCTTTCTCCATGTTTTACGTTCAAATCAAATATGCTGGTCTAAAATAGTACGAATGGGCCTTTCCTCGAAATACATAAAAGCCATGATTGGATTTATCTTTCCACCATTACCGGTATTGATGTTTTGGGGATGGTTCGTGGAAGAGAAAAGGACAGCTCATTTCAGTGTAGCTTAGATTTTTCAGTGTGACTTGCATGTCACATACTTATGACCCCATTTTATGAAGTGACCCAAGGCTGACTTCCTAGTTTTTTTTTTTTACCTCTAAAGTAGAAAATATTTGCTTTATTTGATTTTAAGTAACCATGTGCTTGACAACTGAGATTTACTCATCCCATTGGCAAATCTTGAAATAAGTTGAAACTCTCTCGCCCCTTTGACAGATTTTTGTCTTTCTGAGATGAAAGGTAATACAGGGTGGGGAAGCAAAATTTGCCAAATAAATCACCATCCATAGATTGTATATTATTCTCAACTGGCATGTTTATTGAACAAAAAGAGATCATAAAGCAGACAATAAAGATAATAGGTAGTCCATTATTCAATATGTCCACCATTATTAGCAATAACAGGTGCACACAATTTTGGGGAGTGGCGGTAGGATTGTTTGTACTTTAAATGTCAGTTTTGCTTCCCCACCCGGTAGAAATAAGTGTTTTAAGTGTTAATGCAATATTAAAGCACTAGGTAAAGGTGGACTTATTTTTCAGTTTTCGCAGTGCAGCAGATGTCTTCCATTTTGGGACACCTGCTTGCGGTCTAAAGCCCGCTGTGGCCTCTCTCCGTCTTCCACAGTTCGCTGAGCCGCCCGGTGGTCATGGCAGGGGAACACGGCCAAAGCACCCGGGACACAGATGGGCTACAGGTGGCCGAACGACAGTCACTTTGTCCTGCTGTGATTCCCCCTCTGTCAACGGGCAATGACTCCTTTATGAGTTCACTGACAAAAAGCAGATATTTCTTCCACAAAAATGTCACAAACTTTCTACACAGATAAGTGGCTATAAGCAGCGGAAATCAAAGTTTCCAAAGTGTGGGCCATTTAAGCTTGTAGCGTATTTACTGATTATTACATTTGCGTGAGTCTTTAAAACTGACATTTTAAAAAGTACTTGGCGCTAAAAACACTTTCTATACCCGATGTATGCACTAATATACGTATTTTTACGTTCAAGTTTTACATTTGCGCACACCAACAGCTCCACACACAAATAGCTGATTGATTCAGTTTTTAATGTTGCAGATCAGATATCATCTTGGAGTTTACCTCTGGCGGCTGCACAGCAGTGCTGGCGAGCGAATGAGCTCGCTTCCCAGAACAGCCCTCCTCAAAACCTCATCAATCCTCTGACAAGCCATGACCTCACTCTTTTCAGCACATCAGTGAAAAACCCTCTCTCAAATATGGAGCACACTCAGGGATACCCTGTACATGCCCTTTAACCAATCCCACTTCATCTTACTGCACTGCCTACAAACAATTATAACAGCGACTGTGAAGTTCTACAGCAGTTAAACTGAAACACAGTGCTAAAAACAGCAGTTTGAAGTCAAAAATCACACGAATACTAAACATTTACGTCAAACATGGACATCACACTGCATTACAATCATAGTAATATTTTCACACAAAATAAATAAATAAACAGATAAATACATTAGGAGTCAAAGATATTGCGTAATACTGCAATAATTCAACCAGCAATTTTTTTTGGAAGGGCTTTGCTGAAGAAAGACCATGTTAACCAATGGCGAGTGACACACCAATACTGATATTGGATATGCATCCAACGACAGTCTAAGTGCGCGTACCACAAAGGTCATCATCCTCCCTGTGGCGGCCCGGATTTGATTTGGTTTAGGCAATTTCCTGCATGTCAACCCCACTTTTGACCCACTTTTCCTGTATTTTTCTTCTAAATGCTGTCTAATAAAGGGAAAATCCCCCCAAAAAATCCTGAAATGAAAAAAGTAACCATTATTATAACTTAGCCAGGAGGTAATTTGCTCGTCAGCTCACGATGAAATTTTGTGTGTTGATTGATAATGGGCTAAGGAGGAAGTGATTTAATTTTTTTTTTGGAAAGATCTGACTCAGATGCTTGATCCAGGATTCAAAAACATTTCTAGGTGTATAAAGACAACACTGTCCTGCACCAACATCATGTGACACCAAAACCCAAATCAGCTGTCAAAAAAATGCTTTGTTAGAATACTTCACGCTCTGATAAATCAGACTTCTTCCGCTAACAAATCTAACAACGACAGAGGTCATGCGCACTCTGAGTGCCTTCTAGTTCCAATAATTAGCAATTCAGTACATTCATATAAATGTATTTATTCACTTCATTTTATTTTAGAAAGCTCGGAAACCAGTCCCAAAGTAAAGTCTGAAGTTGCGTTACACGTAAAGATTAATCCCAGTCTTTTCCTCACAGTGAGGCATACAGCTAATTAATGAAACACAGGCATCGAATTGGTACTTGGTATCAGTTGATGCCGAAAGACCAGGAATCCGTATTAGAACTTAAAAAGTCGGATCACTGTATCCCTGAGTGTGATTCACAGCATGGACCAGTTATCCCGCAGGCAGAAGATGTTACCGGCAATTCGGTCTTGTGCCAATCAGAGAGCGGGTTACCTGGTGAAATCCTCCTCATCCTCCCTCTTCTGCCGCAGAGCGCGGGGCGTGGCCATGCTGGCCCAGTTGGGCAGGGACTGCAGGAGACGGCTGATGTCCTCGTCCTTGGACCAGGAAGCACTGATGGTTAGTTTCTCGTCTGACTGGACGATGCCCCTGAGCAGAAAAAGACATTGCTGAAATTTCCATCTTGAATCGGGATACATTAGTCAAAATGGTTTAAGGTGTTTATAACAGTCAAAGCAGATAGATCAGATGTTTGTCAGCAGAGGCTCTTATAGTCACTTCATCTGCCACATTGGTCACCAGTTTGCTTTAAAATCTTAAACAGATTTTACCAGCCACAGACTGACTATGACAGCTATTTCCAGCAACAGAACAGCTACGACCAGCCATCGACTGGCTATGATCACCCACAGACCAGCAATTTCCAGCCACGGAACAGCTACAACCAGCCGTCAACTGACTATGACCACCCATAGACCAGCTATTTATATAAATAAATGCCCACCTTGCCATAACACTGGATATACACCCACTGAACCATCATGCTAAAACTTGAGACCGTTTATGAGCGTAAAGGAAGCATAGGTGACATTATCCGCCTTTATTGAAAGATAGGGTCGAGGGTAGCCGAAATGTCCTCGAAGATGAATCAGACTGAAAAGACGCATATAATTACCCCGCTTCAAGCCCTTAATTAGAGATCATCTTCATCATTATCACTGAAGTAAAAAGGCGAGCAGCACACAGATATGAGTCACACTTTTTATTGATGAAAAATGGAAAAAAACACCTGCCAATCTCTGCGGCTGCAGGTGTATTAATAATCCATTTGAAAAGAGTATGTTTCCAGACAAGCAAAAGACCATTCAAAACAACAGCCCTTACAGGATCAACAGAACACATGCATTTATTGAAAATAGCTGGTAAACAGGGCTTAAAATGGTGGTCTCTCCAAAGCTATTATTCCAATACAAGATTCATATTTAAACTAGTCTATGGTAACTTCCTATTTTACACCAGAAATTAGATATATAGAAGTTTAGATTGACACCAGATTACTTGGAGGCAGAAATAATATGACTAAAGGTGTATTCTTCACACAAGTGGATCGCTTGCTTTGTTCCAATTCAGGGGCAAAAATGATAAAATCGCTGCATTTTTCTTCACAAATGGCTCATTTGTGTTCACACGGCAACAGTCTCTATTGGTCCAAAGTTGTAAACAAATGCCATGCAGGAACAAACTGTTCTCTCATTGGTCAGAAATCTTACCTGGAAAGGAAGGGGCGTTTCTTCTTCTTTCCCCAGGAAACAACAACAACCCGAACTACAGCTATGAGTCAGTTCAGCCTGTTGCTGAGGCAACTGTGTTCTCACTGCAAATGAACCGCTCCAAGGTTCGAATGGAAGCGAGCCGAGACCACCCTTTTTTGGCAATCTCGGCCGGCTTGTTCGTTCCGCATCAGAGTGCGTTTGCTGCGTTCACACCAGCCCAAACGAACCGATCTCAGGGGGAAAACACTCCCCGTGTCGGAACAATTGCTCCAAACGAGCCAAGTGTGAATACACCCTATCTCACCCATTCAATAATTATAGCCAACCCAGTTCTTCCCACTTCATTCAGCACTTACTCAATTGCACCTGTCCTTATTCTTTCGTATTAGCTTTTTGTGGTGAGAGGAATTGACAGTATGTCTACAGTGAATATATATATGTATCTGTTTGTAAGTATCATATGTGTGACTGGTCTAGATGTGTTATTTTATGTTTAATGTATAAATCTTTGCATTTGTGTCTGAACTGCATTGCAGGAAGTGGATTTATGTTGGCAAAAGCCATTCCATTCATCACTGAATTAATTTGTAATAAAAAATTAACATGGACCAAGTAAGCCTCAATGGAAATGCTACACTATACGTAACGTTACTGAAGATTGTGATTACCATACAGAGCTAAATGATTCCTTATGAGGTTAATGGAGCCAGGAGGTTCATCACAAATCTCTATGGTGTTGGGAAATCATGTTACAAGTTGTGTAACCTTTTTGCGCCCCCGAATAAAAAATTTCTGCTCTTTGTTAATTGACTCCGCTACCCAAATACATATTTTTTCATGTGCTGGTGTGGGTGTAGGCTTTCATTCCAACTAAGAAGTTACACATCAGATTCTACTGATCGAAGTCTTAAGCAAAGATTCAAATTCAAACTGGACATGTATCTCTGGATATTTGCTCCTGACATGTAAAATCTGATACGTTTTTGCTGCAAATAAATGCAACCAACTTGCGCTGAAATGTGTTAGCGACATTCAAGTTTCTGATTTCATGCCATTAAATGCTATGGTTAACTCAGAATTTAATAAAACCTTTGAACATTTCGGGTATCAGGTCTTAATTCACCTGGGCAGAGCAGTCATGTTTGGTTTTGCATAAGCTGGACGTATAAGCTGGACGTTTTGTATAAGCTGGGGTTAACATTCAGATAAAAGCTTTCTTCTTCTTCTTGTTATTATTATCATTATTATTATTAGATGTTAGACCATGAAATACAATAAAGTGACATACTGAGATAAAATGCTTCCACAGAGTAGCAATCATTCTGCCTTACCAAGCAGGTGAAAAGACAGCCGTAAATTAGGCCTCAGCAGACAAAGACTGCCGTGAAGATCGTTAGGCAGCCATAATGTAAAGTGGGCATGCTGCAGTGTGGGTAATGACACTTTAGCAGATAGAGTCAGCCTGCCGGAGTATCAGTGAAGGACAGCGTTGATGCCGTAAGATTGCAGCTGTATGGACAGCGTTTATAAGACACGCCCCGAAACAGGAGCACATTATTGACAAAAGCAGAACACACAGCACTGCGTACTGACAGTATTAACGGCTCTCGCTTGCGCAGTCAGCAGACACAGGCAGTAAAGACAGTGTTAATGGGATGTAAGCCCAACACACAGATTCACGGGGGCCCGAACAAGCGAGGGTGAAACCGCTAAGTCGGCACTTTCAGTTCAATGGCCATCATCCCCCCCCCGCCTCTCGCCCTCCCCCCCTCCCCATCCACCCTTCCCTGCCCCAGCAAGCTACAGCAGCTGGGACACGGTGTACCCAGAACCCCCTGGGAGGGCCTGCGAGGGGGAGAACACCTGGTCTGCGGGGAGGGGGGCTCCCGAGCAGCGGACCTCCGTCTGCGCCTGCCCCTGGAGGCGTGGGAGTTCATGCTTAGAGCTGCTAGCTGGAGAAAGTTGTGATTTGACGGTTACAGATAATCCGGTCATGGAGCCATTTTGTTTCCATCACAGTATAGGGCACTGTCTCAAACTTAAAGAGTTCTCCCCGCCACCCCCCATTTTTTTCTTTTCTCATGTCCAAACAATTCCTCCTCTTCTGCTTGACCAACTTCCCCAGCTCATTTATTGAATTCTCCCCCCCAACATTAATGTTTCCCTTACGAGAAAATAATAATAAAAAATATATATATAATGAATTCCATTGTGCGAAATGGCGTGAAGGAAACTGCATAGCTCCCATTCTCAAGTTGCTGCCACACTCTCTGTCTGGGGACTCTAGTCACGCCTCTCTGTGTTAAACTAGCGGAGGTGCACAAACTGCCAAAAACACCTCCGTCTTCATTCAGTCTCCGCATCTGAGCCAGTCCAGCGAGGGTTTATCTATACCTCCAACACAGGAGGCGTGAGAACCTGAACAAAATCACTGGGACGCCGGCAGAGGATGGCAACGGGAAACACCAAGACGACTAGATCAAAGGCTCGGCATAACAACCAGTAATTACTTCATTTATGAGGGCACGGTGAAGCGATCGTTTCAAGATCACAACACTGTCACGGCGCGCTGTGCATTTAATCAAAATGATGATGACTGACATGAAAGCGGAGGTACACTGCAGCAGAGAGTTGCTGGGTTTGAGTCCCGGCTCATGTATGAAGCTGCCTGCTCCCCCCGCATTACCATGGGTTTCACTGAGCTAATGCTACAACCTACTGACTCTGAACTTGGGCTAACTGGAGTGTGCGCGCATCTAGGTGTATGTGTGCGCCTATGCGTGCGCCTTTGTGTGGGTCCATGTGTTTGTGCGTGTGCAAATAAGCAGATATTATTAGGGACAGGCTGATGACCAGTAGAGGCCCAAATTGTGTTGCAGCAGCACGTTTTCTTTCACCTGTAAGCAGTGTTGCAGATCTCTTTGTACTCTTTCAGTCTGTCGCACACCATCTCCAGGAACTGATTGGAGTAGGAGCTGAGGTCCTGCATCAAGGTCATCAGATCCTGAATGGACTTCTCCACCACCACCGTGCTCTGCAGAAAGAAAGGAGAATACTTCTGACTTCATAATTGAAGAGTTTGTTTCCAAAACGCAATGTATCCCTTTTACTCATGTTCTGTGTCGACGCCTATTGCATTTTATTGAAAATCAAAAACTTTGACAATGAAAACAAGAGCCATCTGGCAATGGCGGATCCCCCCGGCTGTATGTTGTGTAACCTACAGATTGTGTGGACAGACGGACGGACCAAAACCCCCAAAACTTCTTCATAAGGAGAAGCTCCATACCAAATTTGGTGTTTGTGAGTGGAATAGTTTTCGAGTTCTGGTCCGGAAACGATTTTATTACAGATGGACGGACGGACGGACAGACGGACACACTGATCGCTATATCCCCCCGCATTATATGCCGGGGGGATAAAAATGCACCATATAGTATGCATTTCTTTAAAAAAAAAAAAAAAACTGATTTTTGTACCATGTGCAAGAAGCACAGGTCTATTGCTCTATGGTATTATCTCATTTTTTGTAATTTTGGCACTTACTGCATTTTGGAAACAAACTCTATATATTACACACTGCTGAATTAGGAAAGAAAATATTCAAACACTGGGACACATATTCACATTAAATGGTTCAACGAGACCCGGCCCAACTCTGTTCCCGGAGCACTACCATCCTTGCGGGCTCTCATTTAAAAACCAATTTCAATCCTAATTCAAACAATAATCAGTAAGACACCATCTCGAGCTGTTGAAAGAGGTGAGCCTTGTTCAAACAGGAGTGAAGGCCTGAAGCACAGGAGATCTCCAGGGCAGGAACAGAGTGGGACAGCACAGCCTTAGTTTGAAATAATGGTCCTCTTCATCGAACAGATGTTTCTGGAACGACATCAGATCCTATGGATAAAGTTGAAGAGTGTCCCAGACTGGTAAAATTACATACAAAATGTCTACAAATCCCTCTAAGCTTGTTACAGTCCATCACTGTAAAGTAGGTGGCCCCTGCTGTGCCATCTGAATACAGCCAAGATCAGGCTATCCGTCAAAACTGAGCAACTGTATGAGGATTACATTGGTAAGAATCCAATTTTGAAGAGTTAGAAATCACTCGTCACCACTATCCCTCGACAGCCTTATCCCCCGGCTCAGTCCTTTACACAGCCGAGGATTTATACTCTCGGAAATTTACTGGAGCAATTTCGGGTTAAGTAGCTTGCCCACAGGGTACAACTGGGATTTGAACCCGGAGCCCAAGTGATGCAAACCCAGCTCCCCGTCCATTAAATTAGCCTGTCATGTGCACCGGCTGCAGTATTCATCTCTCGCGGTCTGTGCGCATCCCAACCCCACTGTACACAACTATACCAGCGAGCCAAGAGAATTATCACTACCTGCAGTGACCCACTAAGCTCAGCAGGGGGCAGCAGTGACCCATGTCAGAGTGCACATACGGGGAGGTTAGACTGGGATGGATGGACTGATATGTGCCGTGTGCCGTTCAGCGACTGGTCGATGGAGCTGGCGGACATGGAAAATGGGGACCCAATTTTTTTTCCTCCCCGCTTTCCTTGTCTGCTTTAAGCAGAGAGCAGTATCTCCGACATCTGCCCCCCACCCAAGCACGTGACCGCATTCTCCGCAGACATGCGACAGCGATCGGGGAGACGTGTGTACCTGCCAGGGGTAATCAGGCTCCCCAAGTGTAAGGACAGACAGGGACACAACAGCTACTGCTCCTCTGCTGGAGCTTTATACAGCTAACAGACACTACCAGAGTACAAGGGCTCTATGGCCATGAGAGTCCGTAGTGCACATAGATTACACATCACGATGAGCCCACTACGACACCGGGGTAGCTTCAACGAGACGTCTGACAGCACTATTATTTTATAGATCAGATAGATCCTTGCCAAGTGGCATATAGGCCATAGTCCACAGCTTTAGGACACTGCATAGCACAGAGCTCAAAGTCCTTCTGTGGGACTGAGATTCCTGCAACCCTGAGAGATCTTGCAGTACGGTGATTTTTCAGCCTGAGAGATTACACTTTACAGAGAATGCACTGCACAGGAACTCCAAGCCAGAGAGTCCTGCTACAGCAAGCATCAACTAAAGTCTTTTATTTCTGACCTTCTAGTATCACAGCCTTCAGGCTGCTTTGAGTACAGAAGTGGATTTTCTAACCAGAATCGCAGTGGGAAGACTTCCTGAGATGGACTTCAGGAGGCCCCATGTCACATGTTCCCAATCGGTAATGGTGATTGGCCCAGACAGTGACCTCGGGTTCCCGGATGAACAGGACAGAAGGCGACGTCGCTCTGCAAGCAGGTCATGCCTCGGTCTCTTTACTTGCCCTCTATCTCCGACTCCCAGACGAATGCGGATTCTTGGATGAGGAGCTTGTAGGCGCTCTTCGACCTGTGAGCCTTTTGGACCGCAATAGGCAGCCCATGAATGACGTTCTTCAGAGCTGGGCCTCATGGGGAGAGAGGAGAGAGGTCTGAGTGCCAAATGGCTCCTCGGGCAAAGAAGGCTTCCCTCTCTCTAATGTCCCGGTGATTCAAAAACAAAGGGGCACCCCCCCCCCCAGCCACCGAAAGAAACAAAAACAAACAACGCGCTCCCATGGCGAGGAGTGCGGGGAGCTGGAACAAACTGCTCGACTTTGACAGATGGAAGGTTCCGGCACTGACAGTCCACAGTCCACAACATGGCAGAAGCAAGGAGGGGCTGCAGCAATTGTAAACCAAGGGGAGTGCCACTAACCATCTTGGATGCAAGGCTTTTTTTTTTTTGTTGTTCACGCCTTTGTTTGCCACCCTCCGAGACAGCTGGCACTCCTCCAGACAGACGGCATTCAAAGCAACCAGAAGCACCACTAATGGCCATTACTGGCCCTTCCCGGAAGAGATCCGCAAATTCACCCAAGTACCCTTTCTCTTCGTTTATATCTCATTACTACATCTTCTCTCAAGCAAACTTTAGTCATTCTTTCTTCGACTGTCTTCCCCGCCAATCACATCTCTCCGTCACTCCTCAGTGGTCAGTGTCTCTCCCTGGTCCACAGTCATAGTCTAAGAAAAAAATGGCTATAATAGCGGACGCTTTTGTTGAAAAGCTTTCAATTGTTTTGGCTGAGCAAGGGGAACTGGCTAATTCCACCTGGAGCCACATGGGGTGAAGGTCCTTTCTCAAGGACTGAACAGCTGCTCCTAGTTTCATTGAGGTCAGACCCTAACCCTGGTCCTTGCCAACATTCCCAAGACCCTCCAGGGCGTGGCAAATGTCCAAGGAGGGAGCAGTGGGGTAAACAACTACCCCAAGGTCCATTACTTCCAATAACGACAGCCGAGTTTCAGCTCCGCACCCTCCCACCCACACCAGCTCCCCCCGCCGCAAACTAATTTAACTTATTTAACGCGCCCATTTGTCTTCCCACCAGAAATCATTAAAAAGTAATCAAGCTGTGAAGCCAGAGATGGAGACAGACAGAGAAATAGGCTCGGGCCAATTTATGTGGGCCAGGCGCACGGAATCTTCCGCCCGAATTAACTGTCAAAAAAGTGAAGAGGTTCTGCCAGGGGTCGGCGAAACTTCCCCTCCGTCATCCGGTCAGCTCACTGTAAATTCGCCGGAGAGGAAAAGACGCAGCGGTGAAACTGCAGTACCTGCAGAAGCGCAAACGAGACGACTGCTGATCTGGATTTGGGCGAGAGCCAGGGCCAGGAGTACGGAAATTAGTTACAGAGCCAATGCATGGAGGCGCAGCCTCTCAGTTGTGATACACGGAGCTCTGCTGGCACGTCAATTATTTTTGGATCCTACAGATGTTATGCTTTTTTATGAGTTTTGCGCATAACGTTCCCATTCCCCATCTCTCTCTCTCTCTCTCTCTCTCAAGATGTGCTGTTTATGTACTCCGAACAGAGGGTGAGTGGGAGGAGATGGGGTTTCATTGGTGTAACTGTATTTAAATTGAATGGAAATTTGAAACCTTTGGTTCAGCTGAGAAGATAAAACCCTGTCTGGTGTGGCCATGCTTAGCATTAGTCCCTCCCACGGCCCCAACACCGGCGCGGGTCCATTCCAGGAAAGAGGCAACTCCAGCAGCAACATCGAAAAACATTAATAATGAACAACCTTGAGAATCTTTCAAGAAAATTGGTGTGTTTTCAGCTTCCACATATAGGAAGGACATTCACCGCCCCCTCTGACTCGTACACTGAGACAGTAGCTATTGTTTACACGTCGCGCAGTAACTCATTTCTCCAAAAATCCCCAGAAACGCGGATTATAAATAAAGAACAAGAATGTCGGCGATACATCTGGAGTGCCTGCATTTGTATCGATCCAGGCCTGAAGCCCACAGACAGGGTCCTCCTCAGATACACCCCCACGCTGAGCCACCCTACAGGGGCATGTCCCAGTGGAAGATGGATGTCCCAGTCAGAGTGAGGGCGGGTGGGGACAGAGGGGGTGCGAAGGGCCCCTGTCTCACCTCAGAGATGGGTCAGGGGTTTCTTCATTACTACCGCTGCAGTCTATCAGCTTGAGGGGGGGTAGGGAGACTGTTTAACCCCGGACGCCACCCGTTGCGCCCCGTTGCTCATGGTGCAATGACCTGGGTGACGGCTGACTCTCCTCTGACCCCCCACTGTTCTAAGGCCTTGGGTTCCACCAAAAAAAAAAAAATCTTCTGGCTGAGCGAGGCCGTGCCGCCTGAAGCTGGGGGGCGGGGCTGTCAACTAATCAAGATCAGCTAGGCCTCCTGCCACCCTAGGAGGACTTGGGTGATAGTTACTACAGCTGAGTTGAGCACCACAGACATCCCAGAAACCACAGATATTTTATTTGCCATTTACCCCATGTTGCGTCCGAATGCAAATTACCTGTTTTTGAGATACTAAGGAACAATGCAATAAATGTGTTTGTTTTTATCTAACGCTTTGCGAGGAGCAAGTAGCTAAACTTTTCATTCATGGTACAAGCAAAAACCCCAACAGATTATGTTCAAAAAAGCGAAGAGATGAAAAAAAAAAAAAAACACACACACAACTGATTTAGCTGCAGCTGTGCGAGGAAGCTAGATGGACTAATGGTGCCATGGTGACGGCTAGCTCCTCAGAAGATGGACGCGTGGAGAGGCAGTGACGCAGTGGGCGAGTGCTGCGAAGGCGCGAAAAACACGCAGCTGCAGTTCCCTGTATGTGAATGACTGTCACCAGCTGTAGGGTGCTTGCATTCACACGGGCACTCGACACGATAAACACACAGGCCCAAACAGCAGATGCAACGTGTCTCTATGCAGATCCGTTGTCAGACACTGCGTCAAATGGCAGTAATTTAAATGAAAATAAAACCTGGCGACTGACTTCTCCATTTTCTCAGTTAGCTTGAGGGCAAGCATAGCCAGCGCTCGCGTGGTTCGCCCAGAGTAGTCATTGTGAAAACGCGATGCTTGCCGCTGCGGTCAAGCCGCATCCTGTCGTTCCTAATCACGTCCAATCATTGGACCACCTGATGAGCTGCTACAACATTCGCATCCAATCATTGCCTTGTCTGAAGGGTTGCATCTTCAATCATTTCCAATCATCAAATTCCCTGATGGAAAAAAAAAAAAACCTCCTAGGCAGGGTATATCAAATTTGCTGGACAGTCCAGTGTCACAATGATGGACAATATTAACAGAAAAATGAAAGCATATTTTCTGTCAAAAGCAGTCTTGGATTTTGGCTTAAAGGGCTCTACTTTGTGCAAAGACGCATGTGGCGGTAACATTATGAACAATTTCGTCCATTGTAAACGGAGTATTTATCTTTGGTCAGTTTGGTAATCTTGCGCTCTGAAATAAACATGTTTGGGTTACAATCAGTGGAACAGCGCATTAAGGGGTGTGTCAACATATAAAAATGGCATATATAAAAATAAATAAATAAATAAACCTAAACATATGAAAATGGCGCTATACAAGTTTTATATACCAAACCTTGTTTGCATTTTGACACACCCATACCACCTTTTAACACAAAGGGAAAGAGGGGTGAAGGGGTATTTTTTGAGCATGTTAATACTTTCTTTGTGTGAGGAAAAAATAAATAATTTCTGTCCCGTGCATGTTTTAACACAATGAGCATCATTAGGTAAATGTTTTTAAAAGCCTACATTCATTCAAAACGCAAAAAATGTAAGAATTCGCTTAAATTTTGGCCTCAAATCATTGAACCACTTACGGCATTGAAGTGCAGTCCTCAGAGGACCAAAGAAGTGAGCCCACTATTCACAAAATAGCACAAAATTGCTAGAATAGTGTCAGACACACCCAGTGTTGATCTGCGATATTGTTAGCACTGCAAGGTTGTCAAGTTGGAGCCCAATATTTCATTTCTAGTTCACTTATTTCTCCAAACAATAAAAATGCTTGTAAAAGAAATGTGAAGGTTCAGCATATACCAGTAGAGTTGACAACATTTTGACAACTGTTTGGCTAATTACAATCATTAAGGGACTATTTTAATCAAAAGTCAAAAGCAACATATAGTTGACTGGACTAAGAAGGGCTGACCCCCCCCCTCCTCCACCCGCCACCTCAAACTACAAAAACTTAGGGTTAAAGGTCCAGTGTAACTGCCCAGCAACAACGCAGGCCTGACTGTGACAACTGTGCGGCCAGAATCAACAACCTTCCACTTTCCAAGCCACCTCATTGGCTGCACACAGTTATTTCCCTCATAGGCTGCACAGTAGTAGCTACACTTGGGCAAACATTACTGAGCTTCTGAGTCTCAAATACCTTATAGCCGCGAGGCTATGGACTGCCCACCATTTCCAAATGAAAACACTTCTTTCTTTCTCCCTGGAGTGAAGACTGTGGGGCAAGTTGACTATAGTGGAAACACGAGGCAGAAAACACCACAAAAAGTGACCATATCTTGGTGCTCGGACTCCTGCTTAGCAACCTATATGTTTTTACTGGCACGGATTGCTGGTCTTAACAGATGGGCCAGCAGAATCTGTGGGCAAACACAAGCAGCAGCCCACCGCCTGCCCTCCCCACCCCCACCACTCCCACCCTGCGCACCAAACAGCCTTCGACTCCCGCCAAGGGTGACGTTAGGCCTCCTAATTGTCGGCGAATCCCCAGGGGGTCCCGGGAGCGAAACTTCGCCTCATTACACCGCTGGAACGGGAGGCGAGAGCGTCGCTGCAGGAGCAAGACGGCCCCCAAAAAGCAACGCCCCCGGCAACTGCTTAAATGTTCCGTCAGATCAAAAGTGTGCATGCTTCTATTCTGAGGTCATTCCTAGCCGAGCCGACCCCCCCCCCCCCCCAACACACACACGACCGCCCAATCCCTCCCCCGCCTCCGCTCTTCCCCCTCCTCTGAAACGATTCCATATGGAGCTAATGGAGCGAGAATATGAACAAAAGATGACTGCTGTGCGCATCCATTACCATCATTCTAATGTTCTTTACACATACGCTCGCACCGACCACCGGAACAGATTCCAGACCCAGCGTCCTTCACATCACCATCCTACTCCCATTTTATCTCTTCTCTGAGAAGGAATTTTTTTTTCTCCCCGTTGCAATGCTTCTCTCTTGGCTGGCAGCAGGGAGCGTTTTTTTTTGCACCTCCGGTGCCTCGTTCGCACCTGGGTCACCTGGAAACAGAGGGAGGGAGAGAGACGCTGACATTCAGAGGAGACCGCAGGAGCGGAGAGGCGAGGTGAGGCCGTCGGCAGATAAACAGGGTGAGAAATGCTGCGGGTGTCTGCAGAAAGGGCAAAAAACACCGAGGTCGTCCGCGGAGACCGCAGTGAGAAATACTGTGGTGGTCCACTGGAGAAAACTGTGAGAAAGTGCCTTGCTGCTGCACACTGGCCCGGTACTCAGTCCCCGAACCTGTTACGGTAGTTAAATACCCTTAAATTCAGCACAGGTACTCTGCAGTGCTGGAATTTAATGAGGTGCATTTATCCAACAGCCTCTGTGTTGCTCGTTCAGCTGTAGTGCAGTACCTGGCCCTGGATGTCAGGCATTAGGCTCATTGCTACTTACTGAAACTGGCCCCCGAGCCCAGAGACTTCTGTACCAAACAGATCAACAAAGCAATTACTTTTAGTGCGGAGTGCAATAAAGGCCTGTGACCCTTCCCAGAGTTCTGTGCTCTCACTCTCTGTATCGCTCTCACACTCTCTCCTTACTCCCTCTCTTTGTAACTCTACCTCTCCCTCTATCTCTCCTCTTTTTCATTCCCCCTCTCCACCACTCTCATCGCCTCCCTCTCATTCTCTCTCCAAATCTCTCATTCTCTCCATCTCATTCACTCTAAACCACTCAATCTCTCTCAAAATCTCTCACTCTCCCTCTCATTCTCCCCGCCTCTCACTCTCTCCCTCTTCCTCTCGTTCCCTCTCTCGTTTACCTCCCTCAATCGCTTTCTCTCCGTCCCCTCTCTCTGCCCACAATGATAACCCGCACAGCTGCGCAACCAGTCGACTGTGCAGCCCGCGCAGCTCGTCACCCGCTACCTTACTCCGGAGCATTTGGCCCACACCATTGATAGCCAATAACCACAGCTATGCAAACGCGGTCCGTAATTAGAGAGCAGCGCCGCTGAGGCAGGTGCGGGAGTCATTTGCGCCGCCAAATGAAAGGGACTCCGCGCGCCAGTTATGCCAAAACGCCACAGGCGCGTGGGCGGTTAATGTACAGCGAAACGACAGAAGCCGGTCTGTACATTACCTAAATTATCATAATTACGGCACAGCGTGAAAGGCCACATTCTGTCAACATCAATTTTGTTTATGATTTACTCACAGCTACCGCGTATAAGTGGTCTGCTGAAAATGGTTTAAGTGCTGCATTAACAGTTAAATACTCGTATAAGCATTTACAGTACCCACGCTTAAAGCCACTCTTCTGCCAAAATATATTTTCAAAATGTAATGGCAGTTTTTTTAATGCATACACAAACAATGTTGTTTCTTATTGTTCCTACAAAAACATTTAGTCAGCATATTGCTAGAGTCAGAAATCTAAAAGACCAACGCAACATGGGCATAACCATTACAGCACAAACAGCGTCAGTCGGAAATTGTACACCTCTGCCAAGGCTGAACAATACCACTGTTGTGAACATCCTGGCAAAAGATTCTCTGTATTTTTTTGTTCTTTTTATATAGAAGCAACATGTATCAATCATCTCAGCAATAATTTAGAGGTAGTTGGAAGTCTATACCGCAATAAATCTACTCTCCAGCAGCGACATATGCGCACACACCCCAGTTTAGCCCATTTGAATCCTTGGATCCAGAAAGAGACTCAGATGCAGATCAGTTTGAGCCATTTTCTTGACGTCATTGAGAAAAAGCCCCTCCCCAATTTTTCTCATTTCACATTATAATGTATGTGTGAATATGTGTCTTAAAATTTCCAATGTTGTCCTGTCTTCCAATGGTGAAGAATCTGCATATGCATCATTCTAAAAACCAAGTTGTGTGAAGATCCACCCCCGGTAAAATTCTCAGGCAAAACAATCTATTTTTTGCATAATCCCACTGACTAACAAAAACACAAACAAGCAAACAAAAAAACGGACGAATATGTCAGATTGCATATCCTCCCAGGCGGAGGTAATCATGCTCAAATTATGGCCAAATCTTCAAAAGAAATCCCAATTTTTAAGAAGTAAATATTTAACGGGCAAACATAAACCTAGTTGGGGTAATGCTAAATGCACCAAGACAGCTCCAAACGAACGTTTAAAATGGGTGCCGGATCCCATCTTTGGCCTGTGGTCATTACAGACAGCGTGGGGCAGGGTTCAGAGAAATCTCAACGGAGCCTCATGACTGACGGCCGATGACATTCCAGGCGAGCTCCGCGGACTGGATTATAGTCATTACACCAGAGCAGTCAGCTGCCAGGGGCCAGGTGAGGCGTGGGTAAAACTGCGGAGTAGTTCTGCGCCTTTCAATCATCAAAAATATCTTAATAGAGCCGGAAGGGGGGAGAGAAGGATGGAGCAGGGGAGAGAAAGAGACACGGAGGGAGAGAAAGAGAGAGACCGTTCCCCTCTCCCTCCCTCTCAGAGACAGAGAGAGGGAGAGATTTCAGCAGTGGGAGAAAGAATGGATGAGAGAGGGGGCGAGAGAGAGAATAGACAGAGAGAGAGTGAGAGCGAGAGAAAAAGAGAGGGAAGGGGAGAGGTGGAAGCAGGAGACAGAGGCCCGAGGAGGGCGCAGGCTGCGTAGGGGAGATAACCAAGCCAGGAGGGGGATTGAGTTCGGCCTACAGCTGATGAGCAGGTCTGGCTCTCGCCCCGTGGGTGGGGCTGAGGGGAGGGGAAGATAAACAGGTGTTGAGTGTCTGCGCTAGGGGGGGGGCGCAGGTGTGAGGGGCTGAGTCAAACTACCCACAGTCTGGGAGGTTACCAGGCCCCACGGAGAGGATGGAATCTTCGGTTTGCCGGCCAACTGCTGTCCAAACCAAACTCGAAGAATCCCAGGCAACACACTGGCAGACACCAGAGAGAGAAAATGACAGCAAAGCCCCCGCAAGACCGCCCCTCATCTTTAACCCTTGTATGGTGTTTGGGTCTGTGGGACCCGTTTTCAGTTTTCATCAAACCATGTTTGCTGTTCATATGACTTGTAATTGGGATGAAGTAAACATCTGTTGAGCATTTTAACATAAAACAACACAATCAAACAATTTTGAAAACCCAAAACTCTAGCAGGTCCCAGACCCATGAACACTGGCTGAGTAACAAAAATCCTATCACCATACAAGGGTTAAATACCGTTAAACTAGGCAGTTAGTCGCCCAACGGTTGACATGTATGCCCGGATCTCCTAAACAGGGATCTTCAAATCTGGACCTCGAATCCAAATTCAGTCCAGGTTTTCTGTTATCCCAGGCAAGTAAATGAACATTTAACGCCTCTGATTGGCGAGACAGTCTTCATACCTGACTTCCAGGTAAAGGGAGGGTGGAATACAAGCAGGTCTCGGACCTCAAGAACTGCGATTAGAGAACTAGGGCCCTAAAGCAATTGGCTTTGAAAAAATATGAAACAAATCAGTTGAAATTTGTGACCTGCAGAGCGCTCGCAAGCAAATCTCTTCAGACACGGCGGCGGATGCAGTTAGCGGCGTGACGATCGCTGATCCATATTATCCCCAACTCGTCGTCCAGGGGAAATTTTATACTCAAATTGTGCTGAAATCACAATTTTCATTGACTCAGGACAATACAATATAGGATTCAAATGTTCAACTTCCCATCAAAATAAACAATCCCACATGTGTGGGTGTCCACGTGTACGAGTTGGAGCGCGCACACAAACCTGTAGGCATCTAATGCGCAGGCACGTCTAAGGGCATGTGTGTATGTGTGCACCAGTAGGTGCATGTCTTAGTGAGTGTGGATATGTGTGCTGCCCAAAGGGCATGCGCATGTGTATGAGTGGGTCTAAGTGTGTGTGCTTCTGTTTGTGCATGTCATAGTGAGTGAGGTAATGTGTGTGGGCCAAAGGGCTTGTGCGTGTGTGGGTCACAGTGCGTGCGCTTTTGTGGGCGCATGTCTTAGTGAGTGTGGATATGTGTGAGTGCGCCAACAGCATGCAAAATGTGTGAGTCTGCGAGAACTGGAATGTTTACCCATGACCTGAGGATGCAATCACACCAGCACAAAGGCCCTAAAGGCTTGATTCCACCTACAGCGTCATGGCCGTGTTACTGCCACGACGCAGTTGCCGGATTTGATCCGCGGCCATTCTACAATGGTTGTGATTCCACCAGCCGCACCACAACACGTCTCGGCAGCGTCCCAGAGGCGGCTCTCCGCGCTGCCCCGCCGAAAATACGCAGCAAGTCTATTTCTGCCGCTGGCGAGCCGCAGTCGCGCTGATCTGAATATAGCAGGGATATTTTTCCCAAAGTTCGACCATAAACATTTATTGTATCCAACTACGTTAGTATTTGTGCTAATGTGAATCGCACACAAGATCGAGCCAGGCAGGAAGTAACTATCAATGGGGAATATGCTTTTAACTAAAAGAAACCAGCCACTAATCTTCGATATAAAATTTGTTTATAACTTACTTTACAAAGTCGTGATTTTGTTTTAACTAAAACAAACAAACAAACTGAACTTTCTGCGTTCAGTGGAAAATGAAGTCGCATACAAGACGCAGCAAAATAGCGTCACTCACGCCACGCTGCAAATGCGCGTCCGGTGGGATCCAGGGGTAACACTCCATTGTTGTGTGATTGTTGTGCTGGCGTAAGCGGACCTGAGAAAGGCTTTTAATAAAAGTCGGCCTCGCTCTGAATGACGCCGTGTCCACAGGACGGTAATCAGCCGCGACCCTGCCCCGCGATCCGCCGCCACATAAACGGGCCAATAGGAGGACAACGCCATCAACAATCAGCACAGCACTGCACGGAGATTGTGCGCGCGGTCTTGAGAGTGGGCACATTACACAGTTTGTGCAACGATGCCCATGCACATGCCTGACTGTTCCTGTGTTTGTCAGCTTGAGAGCAGATAATCTGCTCTATATGTAGTTGCTTACACTTGCGCACATTTTTATCACCTGTAAAAATAGCTTCATGACAAAATACTCTCTCTCTTCACATCAGTTTTAGGGGTCTTTCGTAAGAGCGGTCGGTAAATCAACGTGCATTCATTTTTGCGTAGTGTCACAATACAAACTTTTACTTCTTCTCAATAACAGCAAAATAAATAGAAACACACCTAAAACAGATAAACTCGCTTCATTTCGAAATGCGGTCGAAAATTGTTTGCCTTTCGGCTCTCGCGCCAAAACACACCTCCCCTGTCCTCAGGTGACGTCTATATATATATATAGAGCTGACGCCCCTCCTGACATCATCATTGCATTATCACCATAATCATTTCAGTCAGATTACGTCAATCTAATCAACAATATTTCATCATGATTTGATACGTAGGCGGCAGCATGATTATAAATTACTCACATTATTATGATAAATATGATGTCGTACAGGTAAAACACAAATCAGTGTATTGGCTTCAACATCTCTGACTTTAAATCCATTTACAGTGAAGTATCTCCTGAATATGTCTCTGAGAACTTCGCGGGTGGCATTGGGCACTGAGGGATTTATGCTTTAAAGTAATAAAACACACTCTGCATTACTCAAAACAGCATGTGAAGTAATACTGGGCCCCAAGGAACCACACAAATGAACAGATTAATATAATGACGACAACGTAACGATTACAGGCATAGATATCAGTTATTGTATCGCTGCGGTGTTTTCTTCCAGGGGTACGACGGTCTTTGATTGTGGGCACCACAGGAACCAGCTCCAGCCCCAAAATGATATTAAACTCATATTTCAAATGAATAATCAGGACAAAATACATGCCAGCAGCCAATGAAGGCACAATGCCTCAATAAAAGCTGCTAAAGTTGTGCTTTACTGCTTTGGAAAGTTCCTGAATATCGCAAGCTTACCACTGCAGTCAAATGGCTGTCAGAAACGGTGTCTAAGCTATCCCTCTTCGCACACTTCATTGAGCCAATCGAAACGCGTGCTAAAACTGAAATAATATCAATAAACATCAGAACATAAAGCATTCAACAAATGAGCACTTCATCATTTTAATTATCGTACTCACAGCACGTCCCACATTAAGGCGAAAAAGATTGCGGGTCTATTATTTATATATTTATCGCACTCGGGTTTATGTTGGAATGATACATTTGTTAATTTTGTACTAATTTTATGGTCGATTAAAAACATTGATTTTTTTTTTTTTTAACAGGATTTTCAACCGGTTTCTGCCAATTCAGCACAGCAACAATGACTTTAAAAATTGATTAATCAGAGACAGAAAATAATGGGGGGGAAACGGAATGAACTGCAGAGCAGTCGTGCGGCGTCAGCAGTTCTGTAATAAAGATGTCTGCCATCAAAGCCACATCCACACAAAGCAATAAATGACATCTTTGCAGGAAAATGCTCATTTGATTAACCGATTCGACGCAAAGCGGCACCTGAATTACTGAGCACCGATCAAAGTAAGGAAGCATCACCAAGTATACAGCCGCCTACAGCAAAAAAGCTTGACTGACAGTCAGACCAGGAAGCATTGTGAGTACTGTTAAAGCGTACACTGTGCCAGGCTTATAACTGTATCCTCAGACAGTATAATGCAACCATAAAAATATTACCAGGGAGCACAATCCCATAGAGGGAATTGGTTTTTTATAGGAAGAGAACAGAATAACAGTGGAATGTGTGCACTGTATTCCACAAATGCCATTGTTTAGACTAGTTTTAAGAAAACAATGGGAAATGCCCCCAACTTGAACCCCAGCAAAGTAATCACTCCAGTTCCTTTGAGTCAATCTGCTGTCGGTGTCTGACATTTGTGTCGTCTATTGATCAGAATATTTCCCCAGCAGTTGGGAGCACGGCGAGGTTAACAGAGAACATGCTTCATTTGAATGAAAAATCAAAAAGGAGATGTCAACCTGGAGCTGGCTAACTTACACTGCTTAATGGTACTGCAACAGAAAAGCGCAGGCAAACACACGCACACACACAAGCACAAACAGGCAGGCACGTGCTCACGTGCGAGCACACACACACACACACGCGTGCGCACACACACACAGGAGTGTGTTTCTCACACACAGCATGCTGCCGCAGCAATGCATAGAGAAAACACAAACAGGCATACAAGCAAAGCACACGTGCACATGCGCAACATGCACGTGTACACACACACACGTGCGCGCAAGCACAAAAACACAGGCACGTACATACATGTACACACACACGAGTGCACAAAAGCATGCAAGCAGGCACGCACGCGCACACACGCACTTATTCACACATTCACGTGCAGACTACACATAAGAGAATGCATGCGCAGGCACAGGAATGCACAAGCACTCTGGCGCTCACACACAAACCCATGCGCAGACAAATTGCCTCGCCGTCTCGGGGAATACAGCACCACTCGTGCAGAATTATTACACAGAGAGGCACATTATTATCGCGTAACTGTAGACGGACCGTCTCAATCACAGAGGCTCAATCACAGCCTGCAGACGGAGCAGGCCCCACTCAAACACTCCGCAGAACCCAGAGAATAGAGCGAGCCGAGAGGAGGCCGCGGAAACGCTCTGACCATCGCGGCCGCTCAATACGCCGAAGACATGGACCACGCCGCCACGGCTCCGGATCTGGGCCGAGGTTTAGGGAGACAGTAGTGGAGAAAGGGGGGGGGGGGAATGAAGATTTATGGAGTCAATCTTCCAGCAACTGGCCGCGGCTCTCCGCGATGTGTTCCTAATTAAATGAATCAATCAGCAAGCACGTGCAGCACTGGAGGGGCACTGGCAGGACACAGCAGATAGCATCACAGTTTAGGCCTCGCCGTTGGTGAAACAGAGGAAGGGAGGGCAGTGGTGTATGCTAGGGGGGGCGTGATTGGTCAGTTTGACTGGGAGGGGGCAGATATGGGGCATTACCTGAAGCCAGGGCACTGCAAAGGGGCAGCTAAAGCCTAGCTGAGCGGTGGGCATGACCCTTGACAGGGACTTAGATGCTAGGTGGCTCAAGGCCCAGCCTGACATAGCCAGAGTAATCTATTCATATCACTATGCGTAAATGTGTTAAAGCCCCCCGAGCAAGACCTTAAAGCCAACACTGCTCTAGGGGAGATTTAGGCCCAGCCGAATGCAATCAAATGTAACTAGTTTTGGAGAGAAGCACAAGGTTGATAACAGTTGTGTAATCTATGGCCTTTCTCGCACTGCTGGGAATGGAGGGGGCGACTGTCCACCAGCTGGCCAACCACTGCATGTGTCGTAGAACCGAGAGATTACAGCCAATAGTCTTTCATCAAATTTATTGAACTGGTAAAATTGTGAACAAGTGGTGAACCATACCAATAAAAACCAACTGCCGAAGTCTGTGGGTCTGTCTGGTACCAGCATAGCAAGAGACCCTAAAGATGGAATCTCAGAGATTTAAACTGAAACAAGGTGGGCTGTTCTTTACAGTAAAGATTGAACTGATAGGATACAAAAGGACAAATGGCAGAGAAAACCAATTAATGATCAACAGAGAGAATGGTGCTAAGGGAGGGGATGAGTGCCTTATTCTACCACACATGAGAGATGCTCCACGCTATAGGGTAGTCTTGTTATGACAATGGATAGAAGTCAATGGACAAGCGCTAGTTCACTAATTTTTTTTTTCTTTTTTAGCTATGGCCCATTGATTTATAGTCCTTATTTCCATAAGGTTAGCATGTAGCACAGGGTCTCCCCTAAAATGACACCCTGATGTCTGAAATGCCTAGGACCGACTTTAAAACAGCAACAAACAATGGGAGATTTAAGGGAGATTATCGGAGGGGACGTAATGGAGATGATTTCCTGCACTGGTTCCTCACCTGGTGCATCTTATCGATATGGCGGGCGGTCACTGGACGAAGCAACGGGCTAGAGAAGGTGACTCACCTTGAGAACGGCACCCCAATGTTATCTGCATTATGGGTGACCCATGAATGGATATGCACAGGATTGTTCACCAAGAAATGCACTTACAAAAACCACGTTGAGATAGCCATTTAACACACTCAATCAAGTGTGAAAGAAACTAACAACACTGCAGTAATGTATACTCATTATCAGTCAGTGTCACAGCTTAACACGAGGAGACAAACTACCTAATCTAACAAACAAAAAAATGATGCAGAAATTTTCATATGTGAGTGTTCTCAGTTTTTTTTCTAAACCAGTGCCATTTGAATGATGTACGACAGAGCTCAAAATGAATAAATAATGGACACTGTCAATAAGACAATAAATCAAATTATGCTGATCTGAGGACGATAGGAATTGATCTGACGACTAGCAATAAACATCCGTTACTCTATATTAGCAAATGGCAGGCAATAACAAACCAACAATGAATTATACACAAGCTAATCTACCTTGCTAGCACGTACAAGTTTGCTGAGAAGACCTTTGCTGCTAGTGCTCTTTCACTTCAAATGACGAACATTCAAACAGCAATAACACAATAATTAACATAACACATGACAAAACAAAAATGAAGATCTTGTAGAAAGAACTGAATTGATGAGGAATAAACACAAACTTGCTGGTTCAGTGGGTAGCCATAGCAGACAGTGATGTAAGAACTGCAATCCCTTTGCCTCACCTGTCCAGCAGGGGCAGTGTTGAGGCAGCCAGGTATTTTTTAAGGAAAGCACATTCACCCCTAACACTCATCTGTACAGAAGCTTAGCCACACACGCACACACACCCACACACACGCACAGACACACACACGCACACACACACGCACACGCACACGCACACATACATGCACACACGCCTTTAAATTTACCCCGTCAAATCCCATATGCTCGAAGACACCCTTCCACTATTTTCATAATTTTACTTTTTCATAGTTTTACTTTTAACGGCTCTAGCGTCACCCTCGCTTTGTGTTGTCGCGTTCGAAACAAGCGCCTAATAAAGAGAAAAGACCAGGCTGCTAGCAGGTATATCCAGGCCTGTTCTTACACTTTAGTTCAATGCAAATAAATCTTTGGACCTAAACAATAGACTTCTGCGGAGAGAAAAATGCTTGTGCTACGGACTTTGTGTTATCGTCAGGGGAGGAAGAGAGTAACAGTAGAGACATGGTGCTTTGGCAATGGTACAGAACCGAAAGAACCAATACAGCTGGACTTCCTAATAGGTGGGACAGAGATCTTGCTCCTACATGCATTTTTCCTAATCTTATACCATGCGAGACAAGGCGAGACTAATGCAATTCCACATCAGACCTAAGAAAGGAGTTTGGGAATAACTTCATGAATTCACATATAAAAAAAATGTTCAACATAATCAATTTCAATTTCCAGATGTAACGGTGTGCTGTGAGATACTTATTCCATAGCCACATTAACGTATATTGGGCATCAGTTGTCTCGCACGTGAAGAGAACATGTGACAAACCTCGTTCGTCACCGTATCAGTGCCAGGAATGGAGTCGCGCTCCGAAACTAGAGAATCCCTCCAAAATGATTTTCCACGCCGTAGACTCTGTACCTCTACCTCCGCAACCTTAATGAAGCCTTGAGGAAAATCAATTAAAAATCCTCTTTGTCTTCCGCTACACTGAGCCAGCCTTCACTTTGAGAAGCCTGTGATCCTCACAGATTTAATATTCCTGTCTGACTCGGCCCTTTTCACTGCTCGTGGTGTAATTATCAGTTCCACACACCCTGAATGACAAAGACGCACGGCAGTGTGCATATGCGCGCGCCTTCGTATATCGTCTCCCCCCTCCACCCCCGCCCCCCCCACAGGTGTAGGAGGAAGTTACTTTGTTTTCCATGTCGAGCTCTCCCGCTAACGTCGTCGTCCCCCACAGAGGGGGAGGGACTGGGGTCCGCGGAGTGGGGTGCGGCCATTTTTGTGGGCGCCTCCGAATGGCCTCCCCCGCAGCTTACACAACGCAGCCTTCCAGGCAGAAACTTTCTTCCTCCTGTCAGCAGTGCACTCGCTAATGTCATCCCTCTCCCACCCCCCACCCCGGGATCCCAAAGGGGAGTGCGCAAAAGTGCGCCCCATTTCAGAGGATACTCAGTGGACCTCGAAAGAGATGGAGGGGGACGCGTAATGTCCCAAGTCCGAAATGTTCTCCTCCGGCTCGGTGCTCGCGAGTCGGGATCGCGTTTGCGTCGCGAGGTCAAATTTCTGGCGGCCCCAGCGGTGCGCCTGGGAAATGGCGCATGGATTCCTTGATTCGAGTGGCACCTAACAGCATTTCGTCTTTCCCCTTGACTTGGGTCAGGACGGAGCAAGACACATTCCCCGAGCTCACACTCATCTCCTACACCGCTATTTCGAAGAGAGACAGGGAGCATCAGGGAAAAATTATCTGGCTTTTAGCGCACAGCTTCCTTCTCACCATCTTGCCACATCGAAAAAAAAAAAAGACAGTACCTCCGCAGCGGGGCAGACCGACTCGACTGCGGCAGTGGAAATGCGCCACTGCAGCAGAGGGTGACACGTACGCCGGGGGGATGGTGACATCATCGCAGCGGTCGTCAGCGGCGATGTGCCTTCAGCCCGCCGCTGTGACAGAGCGACCTCTGTCCACTGTGGAGGGGGACGCTGCATCGCTTACGCCCCGGGGGGGACAGTCTCTGAAAATGAGATCGCCGCGGGAACACGCCGCGAGCGCCCCCCCCGCCCCCCCCCCCGCCCCCCTGCGGACAGGTCGACATGGCGCTCTCTGAATAAATGCGGAGGTGCTGCCGCGCTGGGAACTGTCCTCAGGCATGTTATTAGGTTTTAACGAGCGCAGTCAGAGACGGGCTCCTGTAATTATAGACGCATCTGCAGTGCAGGGGCGTGGTACACAGCCTGGGAAGGCTGATACCGTGCTGCTGTCCTGCACCTCAGCTGTGTGTGCATGTGTGTGTCAGCGTGTGTCTGTGTGTGTGTGGGTGTGTGCATGTCTGCGAGTGTGCATATGTCAGTGCTTTTGAGTGCGTGTGAGTGTATGTGTCTGTTTGTGCGCGCGCGAGCGTCTGTGAGTATGTGTGTGTGCATCTGTGAGTATATGCGTATATGCATGCGTCTGTGCTTATAAGTGTGTATATGAATGTGTCTGTGTCTGTATGTGTGTGTGTGCGTCCATGTGCTTATTTATGTGCATGTCTGAGTGTGTGCATGTGTGTTTCTATGTGTGCATGTGCACGTATCTGTGCAAGTGTATGTGCGTGCGCGTGTGTCGATGTCCGTGTGTGTGCATACGTCTGTGCCTGTGCGTGTGTCCATCTGCATCTAAGTGTGTGTGTGCGCCTCTCTGCATGTGTCAGTGTGTGCGTGCTCGTCTCCGTGTGTCTCTCTGCATGTGAGAGAGTATGTGCGCGAGTGTATGCCTGTGTGTGCTTGCGCGTCTGCGCGCGCGTCTGTGTGTGAGAGAATATGTGTATGTGAGTGAGTGTAGGTCCTGTACGCATGCAGATTCTGACATGTACGTGCACTTGTGTATGAAAGTAGTAAGTACTGTGTGTATGTGCGCGTATGTGCGCATGATTTTCATAGAATGCATGTGTTCGAGTGAGGGCGTGCCAGCGTGTACAACATGATCAGTGCCCACTCATATATCCACACCTGCGTGCGAGGACAGTATGAGTTGTGTATGATATGTTCTGGACGTGCGCATGCATGTACATCTGTATGCCTTCTTATATTGCAGTGTTTATGTAGTAAAAATGTTGGTCTGCTGAGGAGACAAACACAGTTCTCTGCAGTGTGTTTCTGTCTGCACCACAGACACTGACACACCAGGCCCCCGAAGAAGGAGCAATGAAACCGAGGAACCCGAGCTTCTCTGCTGCAGGTAATTAACAGGGAAAAAAGCCCAAACAAAGAGCCGTTTTATGGAGGCTCCGCTATCTGAAGAGTTGCTCATTGGGCCCTGCAGGGTAATTAGCAAGATGCCGCAGTCCTCATTAAGGCGAAGCCATGATCGTAAACAAACAGCAGAAAACACCAGCTCGCTGAATCTGCAAGGACCTGGCAGCGTGTCGAAGGGAAGGGCGCCCCAGTCAACCAAGCAGCGCACACTACATAAAAAGCGAAGGTCCTATGATGCGGTATAGTGTATACATAAACTAACCTGGAGCCAAATCAGAGCTCTTACATGTACAGATCTTTACGAGGAGCGCAAGGGATTTCAAGGTGAGCAAGCACGATATTGCGCAGACCCACAGCGCGGAAGTCCCACTAAACGTCCCAACTAAACATTCATGGGTGAGTGACCACAATTTGCAACGCATAGCCCATGGCGGCAGTTTGCAGCACCGTGGGTAAAAATTAGGGAGCACAGTGACACGTCTCAATCCGTAGAAGTTCTGCTGAAATATCTCTTATGAGAGAGCGCAGAAACATTTCTCGGAGGCACGTTCTCCTAAAATGGGAGCGCTGTGCAGCCCTGCAGCATTAGTCCAGGGCAGCATTAAAGTGAGGGACACCGTGCTTGGTGTGATTGATGGCCGGGTGGGTGCAGGTCTCCATACCTGCAACAGAGGGCGCTGCACTCCCAGGACCTTCATGGTGTCGGCGCTGGCCAGGATCTTGAGCGGGTCGGACACTTTGGTGACAGCCTCGATCTCCTTGTTGATCTCGGTTCGGACCTGGTTGAGGAAGAGGTCGTTGATGTAGTAGGTGAGGAAGGTCCTCAGTTGGCACTGCTTGCCCTGGCCACCGGGACCCATGTTCAGCTCGATCTCCTGGATGAACCTGAAAGACCATGTCAGAACAATGTCACGGGCAGTCGTCTTCAATCTTATCAAGAAAAGGCCAGCAGGTTTGGGTGCAGGTTTTCATTCCAACCAGGAAGTTGCACACTCGATACTACTAATCAACAATAGTAACACCTCGTCTTTGGTAAAGACCTTGATTAGCCGAATCGAGCACAAATCGATTTAGCACAAACATTAGGAAATATTTTTTTATGCAGAGTCATCTCAGTGCGGAAAAGCTTGCCTGGCCATATGCTAGAGACAGAAACCGGGCTTAATACAGTGCAAGATTCCACCAAGCCCTTTCATATCAGCAGTGTTAGGCTCACTTTAGTGATGGAAAACGGCTAAGTTTAGGCTGAACGGCCTGTTCTTGCTACTCTTAACAGTTATGTTATCTTACATTACGTTACGTTATTAGGTGTGTAACTGCTTGGTAGGAATGAAAGCCTCCGCCCACTCCAGCCCTCTCCAGATAAGACAGAGTTCCTCTGGTCCAGAAAATTTCTACCAAAGGTTTAAAATCCAGTTTCCAAGAGTAAAATTTCGCCATTGTATCTTGCCCGAACTACCAGGATTTGCAAATTCACATATGTTTTAAGCGAGAGGGTGGAACTGAAATGAGAGAATAAGCCAGCTATGTTTCTCTGAGTACATAGCAGGAAATTCTGTTTCAGTCCGCCAGACATCATACTTATGGCACAACCAAACTATAGACTTTTAGCTGAACGGCCTTGGCTTGCCGAAGGCTTATATGCAAGTAAAACTCTTGATGGAGCCTACAAAAGGGCTAGTAAACTAAATATTGCCATAGCAACATCTTGACAACACTCAAAAATTTGGTTTTGCACCTGTCTGCCTGCCAAAATGTTTCAGAGCAGTGTTTACAGATGGTCCATCTACAGAAGGACACAGCTAAGCCAACACCAAGAAAAAAGTGGTGGTGGCAAGTGTTCCTGCTTCAAAAAAGAACGTTTGCCTTTCTTACGATTCAACAAACATGGAATTAAAAGTACAAGCAAACTGAGCAGTCAAGAGACCTCGTTGCATTGTCAACTGAAGTTATGTTGACATTTAATCACCCAAAATATTTGAACTGGTGTTGTGAAAATGATGACCAAAGCCCTTTGATTTCTAGCTCCCTGAATATCAACCAGGACAAGGAAATAAATCAATATTATATCAATATTGCAATATAATGTTGATGCTTTCAGAAAACGTAATATTGTGATATGATATAGATGTCGTTTCTAGTTATAACGGCTGTATTACTGTAAAGAAATACAGTTCTCTGTTGTTAGTATCACATTTCAGCTGTTGTCTGTACCTGCTTGGTCATAATATCCACAACACTACTGACTATTTGTCAAAATATAATATTTTCTGAAAGCTCCAACAGTTATCCCTACATGATCGCCACAATATCAATATTGAGTTATTCGGTCAAAAATATCACAGTATTAGATTTTTTTTCCATGTTGCCCAGTACTACAATCAACAAAAGCCATTTTAAATATTCAATCTTCTTCCTTGAAGATATGAGTCATAGGAAGAAAACTTCATAAAGTACACACTTTATGAAGGTACTTTAGTACACACCTGATTGACACATCAGTCAATCATACTACAGTATGTCATCGGTCATTTGTTGTTGATAAGTCCCTAAATAAGCTAATTAGAGGAGGACGAATTCACACTTAAGATGAAGTGTTGCTCATAAAGGTTTTACACAGCATGTATAATTTCTTCATAAATGAGACATAATGCTTTCAAAAATCATACAGTGGCAAATGTCATGGTTTGTAAAGGCTGAAACAAAACATCCTTATTTAGCATGTGATGCCAGATGTGATATAACTGACAATGCCACTTGGCTAGCAGCTAAATGCTATGAAGCAGTGGTAGTCAACCCTGGTCCTGGAGAGCCGCAGTGTCGGCTGGTTTTTGACGTTACTCTGCACTTAATTGATGAATGAAAGCAGTTGATTACACGCTTAGCTCACCTCACTTGGTGTCTTAGGTTTAAATAGGGTGGAGAAAACCAAACTCGGCACACCCTGTGCTGTTAGCAATACTCCTGCACTGAGGGAATAATAAGCCAATCAATCAATTACCAGGAACGACCCACAAGACTCCTAGAGCCAATTAAACAGAAATGCAGGTTGTGACAGCAGTCTACATGTAAACCAAGATTTGTCAATTTAGCATAGCTGTAATGCGGACAAAGAGGTTCAAAGTAAAGATAAAAGTGTATAGGGCAGGGGTAGGAAGCCCTGGTCCTGGAGAGCCACAGGGTGTACCGAGTTTGTTTTTTTCCACCCTATTTAAATCTAACTTCAGACACCAGGTGTGATGAGTTAAGTGTGTAATGAATTGCTTTCATTCATCAATTAAGTGCAGAGTAACGTCAAAAACCAGCAGACACTCCGGCCCTCCAGGACCGGGGTTGACAACCACTGCTATAAAGGGTGACATTGTCAGCTCAGTGACAATTCCTTTATCACATCTGGCATCACATGCTGAATTAAGATATGTCATTTCACCCTTCACAAAGCATGACATTTGCTTATGTATGATTTATAAAGGCATGAAGTCTCATTTATGAAGGCATTATATATGCTATATAAAGCCTTTATAAGCAAGACTTTATCTAAAGTGTGACCGAAGATTATAGTAAGAGTTGTTGAAGTCAAAGCTCGCGAATTGAGCGATAAAGTCTTTGGCATAGTAACCGGTTAGCTTTAAGTTTAGCCATAAGCTTACATCATCGCAGGGCGATAAGCTAATTTAACTGCTGGCAGTTAAAGAGGAGAGGAGGAGCCATTGCAGCGCAATTTCATTGGCCGTTTAAAGTTAAATAACAGGACCAAGCCAGTGAACTGGTACCTTCCAACATCACACAAGTAAGCTGGCTAGCTAGTTACAGCCCAGTAAATTGACTAGCTTTGTACTTCAAGTTAGTTGTTTTCACTTGATTTCTGCGGCGTGTCAATTGAGGCTCAAGCTGCTCCTGGGCTGGAGTGCGTCTTTGTTGCTCAAACATATAAGTCACAATGGGGGTCTAGTAGCAACCAAGTGACACTGTGACAGCTAAAGCGAGAGAGGCGTTTGTAAACATGCATCTCGTGAACAGAGCGCAATGGCTCCGCAGCATACTGAGAGTTGGCTGTGCTCAGACGGGGAGCACTAGAACAGTTATGACAAACCCAATGATACATCTGAAGCTAAAACATTCATACTCATGACATTAATATTCCACAATGAGCAATTCAAGATGGGGTAAAAGAAAAATACGGCGCTAAATCTTTGAACATTATCGTATTGCTGAGCAAATTCTTCCAGGGAGGCTCATCTCATTTCCTCGCGCATCTAGACCAGGGGTGCATGCTGACATAAACTTCCCATAACAGAATGAAAATTTATTTCATCAAAGCCTAGACAACTCAGCCAATGATCCAAATTCTGAATGCATCATAATAGTCTTACGGACGTAAATCAGCATATTAGCAGAAACAGTCCATTTGCAGGTACCTAAGATGCACTGCTTGTTCCAAACACTGAAAGTCTGCATCCAAATGCGGTTTGGTTAAACCCAATTCTGTCCAATTTCCTGAAAACAAATATTACTCTGGCATGATTATCATCATTAAAAAAATAATATTCAGATTGGCTGAATTTATAAATATCATTTGCCAGCTTCTATAATGTCATTTCTGCTCTCAGTTTCTTCAGGGTAATAAAGTTGAACATGAGTGTGGTAAACATCTTCAAGTCATTTTGGGGCAAAAAGCCTGTGGGCTTTGAAAATGATTACGGTGCAGAGGTTAATGCTGTAGAGAAGCAGAGAGTGCATCACGCTGTCCAGAATGGAACGGATTCACAACAGCGGTGGGCCAAACCAGCTGCAGCGTGCCCCAGGAACCAACCATATTTCAGCACTCACCGAAAAGCAACAGCTCACGCCCCAAGTAAAAAAGCAAGTGTACAGCTGGCACAAAAAAAAGAGGTGCAATGACAATCGGTTTGGCCGTCTGGTTCCCCTTACTTGGGTAGTAAACAAATGTTACTATTTTTGAGGACTAAAAGCACAGCTGTTTCAAAGGAGCTGGGCTATTCTCCAGGAAAATAACATACAGGCCTAAGATGCTGATGATAATAAAAGAGAATTGGCACTCGCAAGTGTAGAATGTCATACCCACTCAATTTAACAGCAACTCATTCAACCGTGGCCCTGAGCCCAAGGATAATCACCCAAAAAAAAGTTGACAGTGGAAGTTCAGTGGCGCCCGCTAAAGTGACTGTAATTGCGCAAGACGTAATTTTATTCAGATGTCACTTCGAGATTTATGCTTGAGACACGGGACAAAAATTTGGAAAATTAAACGATTGACTTTAAAGACTGCCAGTTGAATACACTGCGAAAGAAGGGCACATTTGAAACATCTATTCAAATGCCTGAACAACAAAAGCAAATTTCCAGTGAGTAATTATGGCAGGAACACAGTTGGTGTTATTAAAAATCAATTGCTGCATAATTTTCAAATGAGCATGAGGAAGCTTAAGCACGGACAGCAGGGAGGTTTGGGTGTGCGTCACACCGAAAATATAGTGCTTAAATATTTACAGAGCAATACCAAGAATAACTGAAATCAATCCAATATTAAATCACTATTGAATAGGCTTTGACTATTCTGTTATTATGACGATAAATAATTTCCACGAGAATTTCTGTCGCCTTTGCAAGTTGAAAAAGTCATTGTAACTGAAGAAACGGTGTACTGGTTTTGATAACATACTTTTGTCATTAATCTGACTGTTTCGCCTATAAAACCTGGGGAAAGGATGATGCCTCAAAACGAGAAGGGATTTTCTTCAGCCCGATCTGATGAGTTAGGTTTATGAGTGTCCCTCACATATAATAAAAAAATATGGCCGCAATCAAAGAACCTAGCGGCAAAAAAGGGGTTTGTAAGGTGAAATTAAACCGCTGGTGGATATGATTAAAGAATGCTGATAAAATGAACATGGTAGCCATTTTCAAATTGTAATGCAGTCATAAAGATATTCAGTCATATCAAAAAAATCATTGTACAGAACTGATTTAATGTACTTAAATATGAATTTCAAGGCAGCTAATATGGATTTTTAGAATTCGGTCATGGTAACAACATTTTTATCTGGACAAAACATAAATTCTACTAAAATTCAACAGACAGCCAAATCTTTCATGGAGGCTGAGTAATTGACATCTTAAAATTAAAACTGAATTCAGTCAAATGCACAGCCTTGGCTGCACCATTCTTCATCACGAAACACAAAATCCCAGATGAAGTTAGCGGGCGAGACACATTTTCAAGTTTTCACAGGTAGCCCGAGTCTCAGTCAATCGTTTAGTCCATCAATCCATCATCTATGCCGGGAATTGGAAATTACCCAGAAGCATTTGGGCATCACTTCATGAAAACAAGACTAAGCAAGATGTGAGATTCTGTGACTGAGATACGTAGCCCAAGTGAACAACCCACTTGGCTTCCAGTTTAGTTAAGCTTTTATTTCAACAACAATTAGTAAGACTAAGGGTCCTGTAGCTTAACGGCAAGCAATCTTATAGTGATGATACAAGCTGTGAAAATTTCAAGTGAAGTTTGACCTTTGAATCATTGAAGGTCAATGTCAAGGTCACTAAATAGCAGTTCACATACATTTATAAAACCTCCTATAATACAATCCTAATCCTACAAGTTACAGAAAATTCAATATGGTAAATGTGAACTTTAAAGGTCACAGATAGTCAAGTTGAGATCAGCAAATGGATTTCATATATGGCTTTCTATATATCTCTTTACAAACCTAGGCTCAATTTGGGACCATTTTAGCAATACAACTCATTGAATCTTCACAAGGTCACATTTGACCTCCAGAAGTCAATACCAAGGTCACCAAATGACAGTTCAAATATGATTTCTTATAGGTCTCCAACACAAACCTAAGGTCCATCTGTGACAATTTTGGCAAGACAAATCATTGTAATTGTATTATGTCAAGTCTGACCTTCAAAGGTCACCAACAGTTAAGTTGAATGTCACCAAATGAAAGTTCATGTGTGACTCCCTTTAAGTCGGTGATACAAACCTAGGCTCCATCTGTGACATTGTAGTGATAGAAGTCATTGACGGTCACTGAAGGTCAAGTTCAAGGTCACCAAATAAAACTTCATACATGACTTCTTGTATGCCCACATATCTAAGCTCTATCTGTAATTGTTTTGGTGATAGAAGTCATTGAAGTTTTACCTTCGAAGGTCACTGAAGGTCACATACAAGGCCACCAAATGAAAGTTCATATATGACTTCATATAAAGCCCAACGTCCACTGAAGGCGTTAAGACGCGCGTCAAAAAATTGGTTACATTAATTTCAATGGATCAACGCCCACTGGCAGCATCTGACGCGCATCGACACGCGTCAGATTTTTACTTGTCGCTGTTGCTCAGTTTCTGTAGCGTCAATGCATTTGTCTTTTAGATCATTTAACTATTTCACCTTGTCATGGTTAGTCACACATTTAGCGGCAACCTCGCATGCAGTTGTCAACCTGCTTCGACAACGTTCAGGCTTGACGCACCGCTTTGACGCAGTATTTTCAAGCCAAGAAGCCTTTCAAGGTCATCTGAGGTCAACTTTAACATGGCCAAAATACAATGGCCATGTGATGATACAAATGATGAAAATTTCATGTGAAGTTTGACCTTTGAATTCTTGAAGGTCAATGTCAAGGTCACTAAATAAAAGTTCACATACATTTATAAGACTCCCTGTAATACCCAATCCAAGTCATGATACAAGTGATACAAGTCATTGAAAATTCAATATGTCAATTGTGAATTTTAAAGGGCACAGAGGGTCAAGTTGAGGTCAGCAAACGGACTTCATATATGACTTTTTAAATGTCTCCATACAAACTATGACTCCATCTGTGACCATTTTGGTGATAAATGTCAGGGTAATTTCACTGCCGAGTTTGACCCTCAAAGGTCACTGACAGTCAAGTTGAATTCCACTGAATGAAAGTTCATATGTGACTTCCTAGATGTCTGTAACACAAAACTAGGCTCCATCTGTGACCATTTTTAGTGATCAAGCCAAAGAATTTTCACTAGGTCATATCTGACCTTCAAAGGTCAATACAAAGGTCACTAAAATGAAAGTTCATATGACTTCCCATATGTCTCCAATACAAACCTAGGCGCCATCTGTGACCGTTTTGGCAATGAAAGTAATTTTAATTGTATTAGGTCAAGTTTGACCAAGGTAACCAAATGAAAGTTCATAAATGGCTTCCATGTGCCCACCATACAAACCTAAGCTCTATCTGTAATTATTTTGGTGATAGAAGTCATTGAAATTTCACTAGTTTAAATTTGACCTTCGAAGGTCACCGAAGGTCAAGTTCAAGTTCAAAAGAGCTAAAAAATGCTCTGGACGATTCATGACCGATGACGAACCACAACAACAGCTTATAGGCCCATAGGGCCGGTAAGCTAATAAAGAAGACCAGGATAAAATATTTACCTTTAGAGCACTGAAAGTATTAAATTGAAATTTTTCAAAGATTTATCTTGTGCTATTGAAGACCTATCATGAGTCCATTTGTTGAAAGTCGCAACATGATAATTTTTCAACACCTTTGATTTTTATATCTTATATCATTGAGCAACAATAGCTGCATTTAGCGCTTAAAGGGTTAACTTGTGAACTTTGAGAACAATTATGAGGTTGACTATTAGGAAGGACTGCATTCCGCAAATGCTGATGCAGCTGGTCCACGCAAGTCATTATCACGACAGCGCAATTCACCGTCAGGGTTCTAGCAGCTTCCATCTGCTTCATTAGTCGGGTGGTAAAGCTAGCCTGTTTGATTTTTTTCCCCCTGCAGGGTGGTATCAGTGCAGAGCGAAGCTACCAGTCCATTTAGTTCGCTCTCGCCATCGGTTAGCTCACTATCAGGGTGGTTAAGCAAGCCCATCCGGTAAATTATCAGAGTCGTGCAGTTCATTACCAGTTCATTATACTAGTTTCACTTCATTATCACTGCAAGGAGGCACATTTCCAGAGTCCTGCAACCAATCTTAACGGGCTCAGCTTAACTGTGAACTTGGTACGTTATACACAGATATTTTAGAAATGTATTTTTGTGGGACCGTGGGTCCGTGAGGTACATTATTGATGCTGCACAGGAAGCCGTTTCATTCATTATCAAAAACAATGCGGCCCAAAGGCCAGCTGAAAGGGTCAAGTTGGTTTCTTCGGATATAAATGAGGTGAAGTTCATTAGCTTGGGAAGCGCTTGTTTCATCGTCATCGTCCTCAAATTTTCAGAGGTGAAGGTTTGTTATCACTCAAACGTTTGAACACTCGAGCGACAGCAATGCGCGGTACATTATTGCAGGGCGTATATTATCAGGCCAGCTCGGCACCTCCGCAGTGCGGTTCATTATCGGGGCGAAGCTGCTGGGCCGTTTGGCCCATTTGAAGAGACAGAAGCTGCAGGTCAGTAGTCTCGGGTGATTTATCGCTCCGCGGCGCTGTGCACTCTCTCACTTCCTGCAAAGTGCAAGAATCAGCACGGCTCAGATCCAATTAGTCAGCGAGGCCGAGAGGACGCGAGCCGGTTGTGTACTTGTGTGCGTGAGAGAGACACTCTGAAAACCTTCCTTTCCATATACACAGCGCTGTGCGTCTCACATACAAAACACAGACGTTTAGCCCCTTACCTCAGACACCGACTTCTACTAAAATCAACACATCGTATACACGTCATTTATGCCCATTTAGCAACATGTAGTGAAGTCTACAAGCATTTGGACACGGACACCGCATAATATAAACCTGGAATTCCCCCTGATATTTCACAGGAGACGGATGCCAATAAATACTAACAGCCAGTAGTTTTGACCAGATAGACATTGTTTTTAAATCCAATGTAGAATACAGAACCAAAACAAAATTTGAAATAAACCCAATACAAGTGAGCAAATGATTATTTTTCACATAATAAACAATAATTGTGTGGTGAATATATGGGAACTTAAAATCACAGACCCCAAAAGTCTGAGTGAGAACTGCTGGTTTTCCACCATCCCTAAACCTGGGAGCCAGGAATAAATACAGTTTGACCAACCACAGGGACCAATTGTACAGGTGAGTAGTTAATTACCAGAGAGGAGAAAATAAAAGCAGGGCAGGTCCTGGAGACAAAGTTGGGATTCTGTGAACCCAGATCTATAATATTTTCTGAGACTTATAGCTACAGGAGTGAGTTACCCAGAAGAAAGAAACAAACTCAGCCTTTGAGTATCATGTTGCAACCCTGGCGATACCATCACACTCCACTCAGATGCTAATGTGTTGAATATTTATCGTCAAATGAAACGACTCAGCTGCAGGGTTCGCTTCCCTCATATGGTACAGGCCTAGCGACACCATGACAGAAAGCAAAAAACACACCTGCTCGATGTTTTCTCCTCAATGGCGTCCATTACATCTTTCTATCCTTATCAGCTGCCAACATTTATTTTATAATTGTCTTTCTTTCAGGCTTTGGGAAGATTAAAAAAAAATAAAAAATTCCTCCCCCTGAAAATAGGCCTGTACGAGACTGCATCACAAAAAAGTCAAGGCCTCACTATCATTTCTTCAAAACCATTTATCTCCCAAATGACTTTCATTAAGAAGTAAATGCGGGGTTATGGCCAGTATGAAATGGCCACCGGCGTCAGGCTAACCGAGTTTCCGGGGGATACGCAGGCCAAGGGCGGCTCGTCCGTGACTGTTTGGAACCCGCTGAGGACGACGAAGATGATGAAGTGGGGAAAGTAAAACTAATCAGCGATCCCAAAAACTTGTTCTGCGTGTTGAATGCGAATGAGGATAGCAAGTTAGCTAAGGCTACTCCATAGATATTAAAAGAGGCAGAAATTAGCTTATGGACACTGCAAATATGGAAATTCCTAACGTCCAATACACACATTTCATGTCAGTGTGTCAGCGTACATAAATTGCCTACATGAAAACAATACAAGGTTTGGTCACACTTTAGATCAAGTGAGGCTCATAAAGGCTTTATACAGCATGTATAATGCCTTCATAAATGAGACATAACACCTTCATAAATCATATATGAGCAAATGCCAGGCTTTGTAAAGGGTGAAATAACACATCCTTATTCAGCATGTGATGCCAGATGTGATATAACTGATGATGTCAATTACCTAGTGGCTAAATGCGATTAAGGGTGACATTGTTAGCTGAGTGACATGATCATTGTCACATATGGCATCAAATGCTGAAGAAGGATGTGCTATTTCACCCTTTGCAATGCATGACATTTGCTTCTGTATGATTTATGAAGACATTATGTTAAGTGTTATTAAACGTGACCCAAGGTTTCTTGTATTCTCAGTTCAATATGAATTGAAGAGGAAAAAAATAGCTAATTTTATTCATTCGGTCAACAAAAGACAGTTAAAAGCGTGGAACACTACACCTTTAAAAATCAGGTCATGACAAGCTGACATCATGATCCTTCATTGTGTGATCATGATCCGGCAGTTGAGGAGGAACAATGCCTGGCATTGTCAATGACCCCGCATTAACACGGCAGCTTTTTCTCGACAGTGGTCTTCACATAAATGCCTCAAATGCGCATCGATCAAGGGTGCAACAAAAAAGGAGGGGGGTTAGAGAAAAATCGATGCTAGAAAACGTCTGCGTCAAATGCAACCGATGAGTTATTGCAGAAATTTCAATTACAGCAAACGCAGAGTGGTTCGGAATATGTAATCAGGCAACCAGACTGAGCCTTGTGCTCGTTATTGCTCCCAAGATGCAACACTCCTAGAAAATACCACACTAACACTAACCCTGTTGTTCTAATATAACCTATTTGTTATTATTACAAGTGTAATCTAAACACTGTGAGTTAAACAGCAGTCAGCATCAGGCTATTGGGTGCCAATGTCGAAGCAGTGGAGGGCCGGTGGGCTGTAACTTAACAGGAATTTAGGAGGGCCTTCTGTCCCAGTTGGGCTTCTGTAGTTGCAGTCTTCAACATGCTACTAAACCTGAATTGTGGCAGCTTTAAAATACACAGCTGCATAAATAGACCATATATAAAAATTTCACCTCTGTGGAATCGACTGGATTTGAGGACATGTTAACGCCGAATGTCATGCAGTCAACTTCTGAGTTTCACAAGCAGCAATGTAAAGCAAAAGAATTAGGGTATAATGAAAGAATCCATCACCAAATTCAATTCTGAAATTAACAGGGAAAAAAACAAATGACGGGGCGGCACGGTGGCACAGTGGTTAGCATTGCTGCCTCACAGCAAGAAGGTCGTGGGTTCGAATCCGGCCTGGGGCCTTTCTGTGTGGAGTTTGCATGTTCTCCCCGTGTTGCGTGGGTTTTCGCCGGGTACTCCGGTTTCCTCCCACAGTCCAAAGACATGCATATCAGGCTAATTGGAGACACCAAATTGCCCATAGGAATGAGTGTGAGAGCGAATGGTGTGTGAATGGTGTGTGCGCCCTGCGATGGATTGGCAAGCTGTTCAGGGTGGGTCCCTGCCTTTGCCCGTAGTCAGCTGGGATAGGCTCCAGCTCGCCCCGTGACCCTAGTGAGGAATAAGCGGGTATAGAAAATGGATGGATGGAAAAACAAATGACATGGCTACACAGCCTAACAACTTCGTCTGCAAATACCTTTATTAAAGTCTGTGCAAACCTATGAACCTAACGGTCGCACAGCAACCGTTGCTGTGCATGCACAGAGCCTTCGCAGTGCAGTTTGCGGCGGGCTTACGGCTAAAGGGGCAGGGGGTCCAGCAGCGCATAACTCACAGCTAATAAGGCGGATTATGCCAGGTAATTAGAGCAGAGCTCCGTTCATTTGTTAGAGGAGAAACAGAATCATTTCCCATCCGCGCCGCCCGACAGTGTCCGAACAGCAGACGCAACTTTTCATCAGCCCAGCAAATCTCGATCTCGCCACCAAATAATGCAACTGACACACACACACACAGACACACACAGGTTGGGGCACATCCCAAGAGCACAGCCAACCCAAGAGTGATGATTAGGACCAGAAGATAATGAAGAAGATACGTACGTGCGCGCGCGTGTGTGTGTGTGTGTGTGTGTGTGTGTGTGTAAGAGCATGCACATGCTCATATGCCACTCGCTTTAACCTTTAGAACCACAGAGCTGCCATGCCCTTAACAAGCCATGGTGTGACCTTGACTGCAGATCTGTTTGCATGAATTTTTACATGTATACATTTGCGCGTGTACATCCCGCCAGCCTTGACCCTGACAAACCAAGGCTATGACCCTCAACACACGTTCCGCACGTGCGTTTTTTGTGTGCGTGTACACTCATGAACGTGGACCTCCTCAGTTCCCCCAGCATCACAGTGGCCCAGCCCTTCACAAGCCATGGCTGAGACCTGCACCACAGCTGCAGGTTTAAACACAGCCCCTGACATTTATTCAGAAGAGCATGTGAACTCCCAGGAGGAGAAATTCGGGATGACGGAGATTTAGTCGAAAAACTCCATGCGCTCCGACAATTTTTCCGGAGTTATTTTTATTTCTCCTCACAAGTTCATTTTCATGAGCAAACGGTCCGGTAAAGGAAGAAATGCACAATGCGTTCAAAGACGCGACCTGCCAAGCTATTCTTTGCGTTAGCACCTCTCACAAAAAAAATACTCCGCAATGGCTGTATAATATGATAGCGAAGTGGACTCTGCGTGCGTGCGTGCGTGCATGTCCGGCCAACCAATAGAAAATGGCCTGGAAATGACTCAGTCACGTGGCCAAAGTCCACTTCGCTTTTATATTATAGTGAACAATGAACCATTTAGATGTCATCACGTTGCTATGGTGTTTCCATGAAAACATCATTTGACCCAGCCAATTCTTCCACAAGTCTTGAATCCCAAAAAACAGATGCCAGGCTGCAAGAGTTGTCTCAGTGACAACCACCTCAAAACAGATGCCAACTCATCCACAAGAGTCCTGACTCCCAAGATAATTCATCCACAAGAGTCCCGACTCCCAAGCCAATTCATCCACAAGAGTCCTGAATCCCAAAAAAGCAGATGCCAGGCTGCAAGAGAATCAGTGGAAAACTGTGTGGGGCTAATATTTGCCATTTAGCATAATTCTGCATTTTGGGTCAAGGAAGACCCTCACAAAATCGGGAAGTTGATAGGACTATTGATAGGACTGAAGGAATGAGAGCTAAGAGAGCCCACAAGAGAAAGCATCCCAGTCAATGACACATCCCCCGAAAGACTTCAGCGCCACACTGCAAACGCTGAAAGAGATAGAACCCGAAGAGCAATTGAAACTACTTCTAGAACCCATGGATCCCCACGGGCAAAGCGCTAGTTTTCATTGAAGTCGCTGCAGCCTGTCCCTGTTCTTTCTTCCAGAAGCTCATGCAAAGTGCCACCACACATGCTCCAGATCTGAAAAATTTCCTTTTTCGATTTAGGAATTATTGCTGGGCTAACAACATGACCTGGAAATCCATTGGTAACATTTGCGTCCCCCAGCGAAGTGGCCTTTTCTCCTGACAAGGTACTTCATACACAAACAATAACTCTGTCAGGTGCACACAATCCCAGCTTATTCAGGGGCGAATGCCACTGATTGCACCAGATGGCATCAAATTAACTGTCATTAGAAAATAGATCTCACAGCCTGGAGCCCAATGGGTTAACCGCCTCCAGAGTTCCAACTGGCACAATATCCGGCAGATCCGCCACAGCCTCTTCAAATGAATGGCATACCTGGTAAGGGTACCATGTTCATCTCTTGGAAGACAAACTCAACCCTGCCACTTTGGCTCTTGGCCACCCTAGCTGCAGATTTTGACACCAAATTGCATGAACTGGGTTGCTCCTCTGATAGTGACCAGAGAGGACACACAAGCCGCAATAGTGAAAATGAGGCTTTGTCTCATTTTAAAGACCCAGACCAAAATAGTGGATGTGGCAAATGATGGCAATGACTGAGAGCAAGGATGATCTTGCTCTGTGATCATGACTGATGATCATGTGATGGGCGGTACACACCTAATACTAGCCAGCAAGTCTGACGCCCACATACTTACACCTCCTATGACCAGGACCACTTACATGACTTCTGACCAAGACACATTTGACAGCAGCCTACAGAAGTCACTTCATCATGCACTTTCAAAGTTAAAAACATCAACCCTGCCCTCTTCTAGGATTCCATTGCTTGAAATACATTTTAGATATATGTACACAACAAATATATAAAAGATTAGAATTCTAGAAGGGGGCTCGGTTAACGTTTTTAAGCTTTGAAGGTGTATGATGAAATTACTTCTGTAGGCTGCTGTTAACTGTATCGAGGTCAGAAGTCATGTGATAGAATGTTATACTTTTGCCTATTTTTCCATTGTTTATTCGGTGAAGATATTGCCATATGAGTTTTGGATACGTTATTGCAATAATAGGGAAGAAAATTCTGATGAGGTTTTTTTTTTTTTGCAAAGTTTCAACTGACGTGAGATTTGCTAAATAGGGGCGTCTTTCACTGTCTCTCATTCTTTACCAACACTTCGAAAGAGACAAAAAAAGTCAAACTCTGATCTTTCAGCACGTATTACTCATTCAAACTCAAAATTGGAAGAACTTTGGGCGAGTTTATGAAAGCGGGCTGGAATGATTGGAAAACAGGACATATCCTTAGCGTGATGAAATGGGGGCTTTCGCCATTTCCCCAAAAAGCCTTTCAATTTACATATTTGCTGATCGACTTCCTCCACAGCCGATGAGTCTCAGCCAAACAGTCAAGTGGCTTTTTCTGTTTTCGCGGTTCACCACTGCAGACCCAGAGCCCAGATCATGGCATCCCACACCGAAAACCCCAGCTCCCAACGCCATGTAGCCAAGTAGCCAATACGGCTTTTAGGGCCGATGATTGAAATTCATATCGCTGGCCCCCGGCCAGGTAATTACGCGGAATCAATTAAGTTAATGGTTAAGCATTAAATCAGTATTATTTTCACCACAGTGCAAGGGGCTGAGCGAGAGTGTATTAATGATTGTTCATTTTGCATAATGGATTGCAAATAATATGTCGTTTAAACACAGAGAGAGAGAAGAAACTGCTTGCGAACACATTGGAAACTTTTTTTCCTCCCTGAGGAAATTAGCATTTCTGTGATGTAAAGCACATTTCTGTGATGTCACGGCACAAAGTAGGAACTGTGACTCTTTTCGAACAGGAAGGGCTTTGCCTCTGATCACTCGAAGTTGCAGAGATCTGGGGAGATCTGCATTTCCCTGATGAAACATTACTAGTTGACACAGTCGATGAAAAGCGAGGAACTCCACGGGACGCCTTTGGAGTTATTGTATCCGAGAAACAATAAAAACTGTTTCTTTATCGCGGCGGCTTATCACAAGACGTTAGCCTGTGACTGCTTTATTCGCGCTGTGAGGTCACTTCTCAGCGATTCAGACGCATAAAAGTGCTCCATGCATGGAGAAAAGTCTAATTACAGGCACTGGGGGTTTTAGTGTGCTATCGAACATTACTTTTATTTAAATATAATTAATGCGAAGGGTGTGTTTTATTAACTTTGAGCTGCAGCACTATATGTTCAAACGAGTAATGAAGACGAAGCTCAACCACCAATTCTGGGGACAGACAATTCGACTGGGCTGGTCTCATCACATGACACTGTGGATACCCAGGTCTGAAATGCATTGAAGAGCCCAAGCACAATAGTCATATCCACTGGGCCAAAAGTCAAGGTCTACTGATTAACTAGATAGTCAACTTCCCGAGTACTAGAGACAGATGTGATTTGCAACAGGAATTTAGGTTACCATGTTTCCATACAGAGTGGCCAAGCCTCAATACAGGATATCCACCACGAAGTCACACTTGATTATAACTCATCAGGAACGTTCAGACAACTGACTTGGCATCTTCTGGCTTAGAGGGCAAGGTGATAGATCAGTCAATGTCTGGTGGGTTCAAATTAGATTTAATGGAATTTCCTCTTATCCAGAGTATAAAATTGTGTCAAAAGTTTTGCGCCGGTGGACAAACATACAAGAAAACACACACACACACACACATACACACAAAGGAGACAAAGGAATACATACTCACATGAACAACTACAGCCATAAAAATTAGAAAAAGTGCATGCAAGACAATTTACCACAGTAATGTTTTACACAAATTAGACCAATAAACACTCTAGATGTTGCAGTGAGCTTGTTAATGAAAATCTCTCCACGTTTGTGAAACAGAAGTAAATTAGACGTAGCGGATAAAGCAGTGTGTTTGCATGTGTGTGAGTGTGTGTGTGTGTGCACGCGTGCGCGCGAGTGTGTGTTCCGCCCTCCAGTACTTGCTGGGAACAGCCTGAGGCACTGATGGAACAGGGTGATGTCAGTTTTCGCCTTTTTATAGTGCGGTCATGAAGTGTTTTACAGCCAGCTCCCCCGCGTTCCACAGTCCACAGGAAGTGACATCACTGCGGCATGCTCTCGGAACACCAGACATCATCAATCAATTTCCCGGCAATTTCTCATTATAAACGCAGACCTGTGTGCATCACAAGCTCAGGCAGTCACACTCCCCACCCTCTGCTATTTATGGGATCATCAGAGGCAGTTCAGAAAACGATGAAGATGGTGCTGCAGTTTGCTCACAGATCTACAGCGGTCCTCGGCTGTAAACTCTCTAACAAGCCAAACAAGCTTGAAAGAGAGATGGATAGAGGAGGATGAGAGATTGAGGAACTGAGTCACCAAGCCAAAAGCTGAAAAATGCATCCTCCTTTCAACATTAGTCTTCTCTCCCATGCTTCTAACATAAGCGAGAACACATGAGTGCAGCAAAAAAATAATATGTATTTTTTTGTCAGTACTTGGGATGCACTTAGATAAAGGCCTGTGGCCTGTGTGCATGGGTCAGAACATCACCCCTGCTTCTTGATTCCAAATGACAGAAATGGGATTCAGTAGCAACATGGCCACTAGAGGGCAGTATATTAGCCATCTTTTCCACCGTACGCGCACAGACATATAAAACTGCATCAAAGAGATGCTAGGCTCACCTACCATTAAAAGTTTTTTTATCAACTTTTATTGTGGCTATTTACCAAAAAATAAATAAAATTTAAAAATACGAGAACCTTTTAGACTGCACTTACTGGATGAAGACCCAATTTGCTTCGCCGTGTATTTAGCATTTTGGGTGCGCGGAGAGGATGATTTGAAATGCATATAGCCGGCCCACTCGGCCCGCCCACGGCTGCTGCCGCAGTGTAGGAAGAACTCCGCCACAGTCTGCGCCTGTGTTCACCTCCCCGCCTAATTACGGAGCTGCAGTAATTAATGCAGCATCACTATACCGGCACGCTGAACGCGGCTAATTAAAAAACACGAGGAGGGAGAGGAGACGGAGAGAGAGAGAGTTAAAAAAAAAAGCGAAAAATAGGAGGGGAGGCGGAGCTGTTGATTACTTCGGTAATAGTGTAACAAATGCCCAGCGTATCAAGGGAAATACAGAGCAGTTCAGCAGCAGAATATACTTCAGAGCAAAGGGATAAAACACCAGTGAAGTACAACAAATGTCCACAGAGTAAAGGGTAATTCAGTCTCGTGCTGTGAAGCACATTTATTTTCAACAAAGAGAAATCCAGTACAACACAGCATAGGAAATCTGAACTAAGTATTCAATTATGCAACACGGCGCAGTCTAAAACAAGTCTACAGAGCAGAGGGTAATGCAAACAATACAGTCCCTGGGATTTCTGTTAAGGGGAATGCAGTATATGTAATACAGTATGAGGAATTTGTACAAAGTAGAGGGAAATGCGGTGCATGTAATACAGTATAGGGAGTTTGTACAAAAGGAAATGTAGTATATTTAATGCAGTATAGGGAATTTGTATAAAGGGAAATGTAGTATATGTAGTTCAGTATAGGGAATTTGTACAAAGGGAAATGAAGTATATGTAGTTCAGTATAGGGAATTTGTACAAAGGGAAATGTAGTACATGTAATCTATAATAGATTTGAGGTCGATGTCTGTCTGTCTGCGTGTTTGTACACGTTTTTCTCCTATATTTCTCAACCGATTATCACCAAATTTGGTGTGAATATCCACTTGGACACCAGGAAGGACTTGACGTCGCCCGATTTTTGAAAAACGGTCATGCACGCAAAAAAAAAAATATGGCAATTTCACTCCGGGTAATGGGAAGCAGCTAGTGCAGCATAGATAATTTGTACAAAGGGAAATGTAGAACATCATGCAGTATAGGGAATTTGTACAGAGTAAAGGGTGATGCCACACAGTACTATTTACCCTGTAATCAGTGTAACAGGTGACCACTCACACTGAGGGAAGTGAGATGACACTCCACTACATGAAGCTCACACCCCTGAGCCTGTAACATGCAGATTTCTCCCATGAGTGGAAATAAGGCTTGATGAGACTACCAGAACTCCCTGGTCACTGAGAATATCAATCCCAGGAGATATTCCAGAGCTAATTACACTGGTGCATCGTGAGGAATGAAGCCTGGGCCAATAATCACTTAAGTCCCCTCAATGTGCGCAAAAAATAGATGTGCATGTGTGCACTTGCTGGTATTCCTTTGGGGTAGTGGATACTTAAGATTCAGAATTTGGCATACAGACTGGGCAGGAATCATGTGATCGTTAACAGTCTGTAAAATTCCACAATGTTAAAGTGGTCGTACGTCATGCCCCATTAGTCTCTCCAGACAAAAAAAAATGCGCCAAAGGTTATTGAGAGGCTGTGTTCCTTATCCATGCACATAAACATGGGCGCAACGGTCTCTAATGCAGTCATTCACACCTTACTACTCAAAGTTCATCTCAGCAAGTCCCCCACTCCCATCCCACAATACATACACACACACGCACACACTCTTTTCAAACAGCAGGATTTGCATTTACAAAGTACATCTGTTGTGTTAGGTCCAGTATCTCTCTGGCAGAGTCTTACTGAGTGAAACCAAACGTAAGCAAACACCAAACCACATTCATCCAAAAGGAAAATGGCCTAGGCAACTGGTTCAAGGTTTAAAATGTCAGCGGACTTCAAATATTTCCAGTTTCAACAAAAAATGTGAAAATTTACAAACACCTGAGGCCCAACAAGCACTAGGTCATATACAGATAAATCAGCCGCAACTGTGGAGTTGAGGACAAAGGACAAGTCACCGGTGGGCTGAGCGATATGAGGCTCATGGCAAATCTGGCATTAGACCCAGGGGAGCCTCCAAGCTCTCCGTCTAAGGCAATGCAGGTGACACATTTCAGCACAGTTTGGCCCGAGCTCTCCGCGGACACCCAGAGCTGATCCACTATTCTGAGTGGATCTACTCCGCCGGTGACCCTGAGCTGAGCTACAAAATCCTCGGTCGGTGACCTTGGGCTGATATCCTCAAGCTGTTCCCTCCACCAGCAATTAGACAGCGAGGTGATCAGGCCTTTGATGAGGAAGCCAGAGATGATGTTTCAGTGAGTGACTCTCGATGGATCTCACTGATCCGCAACCAAGCAGATATACACTACAGGCCAAATGTTTGGGGCCACCCTCAGATTTAAAAAAAAATAAAAATATGTATATATCACACAACAACTGTTCTTTCCTTATTTTTTGCACATGAAATGACTTCAGTGCATAAAATATAGGAAGCCAATAGGTTTTGGGTGAATTCCAGACCTCAAACCACATTTTAAAGCTGTCTTGACTGATTGATCACTGACCACAATTTTTTTTTTTTTTAATAATGGAGTTCCATTGCCCTTGTGTCACATGATTTTATGTCACTAGGACATGAACAATTTTATGTTACGAGAATGCATGCTGTATACACGCCTTCCCCAAAACCAAGGGGTCACATTGCACTTGGTGCAAAATTAAAAATCTGAGGGTGGCCCCAAACTTTTGGCCTGTAGTGTACTACAAACACAGCAGGCAGATCTCCCTTGATCAGTAACTCATACCAGACATCTAAAAGTGGAATGCCTTGTCCGGTAATCTTGAGCTGCCATCAGTGAATGATCAACAGATTGACCAGAAAGATCAGAGCTCCAAAGCGGATATACTCAGGAACTGACCGGATGCTGACATCCCCTCGATCAGTGTCGGTGAATTGATACTCTAAATGAGCCAAGATGTGTTGATCTCCCAAATCAGTGTCCCTCGCCGACATCGCCAATGACGAGCCGATCTCCTCGATCAGTGGCTCTGAGCTAATTACTTTTCTCTGGTCTTGGCTGATGTTCTCCTCGCTGGCAGACTGTTCACCGACCTTATTCAGGCTTCTCCACAAGCCGCCTTCGGCGAAATCTCAACAAAAGAAGCCACTTACACGCCAATTAATTTCCAAAAAAATGCCCTGTCACATTTAATAAACAGTAATACAACACGACTACAGAATGTTTATTTCTTAATCTCCATTTTAAATGCAGACCTACTTCCCCCGTACAACAGAGGACCTTGCCAACAGACCGTAATGAAAAACGATCGCAAGAAAAGCAAAAGGAGGCTGTAAGTACGGGAAATTACAACTCGACTACCCGAGGCTAGTCCGTTTTGCTTTATTTATATGGGCTTAACAGTGGCGGTAAGTGCAAAGACAAGAGAATAAACAAACAGGCCCTATTCCTTTGAGAAGATCGGCACAGTACACAACATTCATTGTTATTATGGCTGCGACATGCTCAGCGCTGTCCTTATTCAAGGTCAGTCATAATGTAACGTTGATGAGAGGGTATTTGCCAGCATCACTGATGAACACATTTTGATTAATGGCAAAGCAGCACCTCCCAGCATCTAAAAATGCAAACAGCCATTAGCTCTCTCCCCCCGTTAATGTTATGCAACACACTTTTAACGTGTTTATTAACGCACGGAAACTACAGTTGCTAAATATCTTAGTTGCTCAGATGCTCATCTTTAACACCCCAATTATCTCAGATAAAAGAGGTGCAATGCCAATTTACTGCCTGCTTTCTTATCACCAATTACGGGACTTTGTAGGCGTCGAGTGTTTTGTTTGTATTGAAGACTGCAATCACATTTTCCATACTTGTTTACGCTAACGTACGCCTCTGACGTGAGCAGATCCAGCCAGTTTGACCCACTCTTTTTGTAACGTCGCATCAGCCAACTCAGAGAGGCGATTCTGTCTCCGCGTTTGTTGTTCCAACATGAAGCATCAGAATCTCAGGTATAAAAAAATGAGCTGAAACTGAGCACGCTCGGAGAGAACTTTAAAGGGACTGAAGCGAATCCAAAAACGGTGCCCTCAGCACTTAGCCTATTGATTTTACGGCCAGTGAAACAGCTCACTTGTGGAAGTGCTCAAAAGGCAAGGATGTGAGGAGGCTGCGTTTGAACAAGCAACCACGTTTGTATTTTTTTTTTCCTCAGGTGCATGCACCACCATCTTTCTAACTTTTTTCCATTTTCAGGTTTCAGTGGTTCATCGTTCAATTTCTTCTTCTGTGGTATTAAGAGAGGACAGGCAGAGCCCTCTCTTTTTTTTTAAATTTCTTGGATTCCTCCCCCCCCACCCCACCCCACCCACCGCTGAACACAGCCGAACTGTTCAGCCCATCACAAACTGCTCCCATTGACTAACGAGGAAGAGGCCATGACACAATTCTACTCCTCACTTCTTTAGTCTATGCAGTCGCGCCAGCAATTACCCATTGCCTACGCCTTCAGAGGGTCACATAGTCAACAAGCATATAATTTTGTTTGTACAGCTACATGCGCCTGGCCAACCAGAAGTAGTCACTACACAGCAATAAATGACAAATTTTAACGGGCTGAACCCCAGCTATCTCTGGCGGGACTGCGCCAATTTTTGCCTTGCCCATGAAGAGCTCTGGCCATAGGCAGTAAACGCGTGGTCGGGATTCAGCCAACCACAGGGCTCACAGACGAGTGTCTTGGCTGTGAGCCTTGTGGAGGCCGGAAAGGCAGACCTGGTAACGAATGCTAAATGGATGGCAGGTCAACGACTTTAGTTTACCACCCAATGAACTGTGCTAAACATTGAGCCAACAGGACACTTCTGCTCCGGACATCCGGCTCCACAGCCTACAGAGGACACATATTTACTTTCAGCAGTCAAGGCATTGCGCCCATCTCCCAATGACAATGTGTTGGCAGCTGCCAGATTAACCCTTAGAGCGCTAAATGCAGCTATTGATGCTCAATGATGTAAGCTCCGGCAGGGGAGCTCTTATAAACAAGTCGCCACTTGGTACGTTTTCAACAGCACAAGATAAGTTAATGTATATATATATGTATATAAAAAAGAATAAATATATTTCAGTGCTCTACAGGTTGAAACAACACAATCCATTCTACGGCAGACAAAGCTTCCTCCATTTCAAAGCATTATGATATTAAACCCAACGGTTGCGTACAAAGAAATTAACCATGACAGGAAGCACTTTTTTCCCCCCTTGTATTTGGCACAACATAAACTGACTTCATCCAAGAGACGTAATTAAGGCGCTGAAATAATAGTAGTGTTATGGCCCCAATTTGTTATTACATTTATACAGGTAACACAACAGCAACAGCAAGGGATGACAAACACAGTTTTAACAACTAAAACACATTTAATTTTTAACAAAGACAAAGACTAATAACAACCTCAAACTAAAGACCAAGATTGATAAATAAGAAAAAACAGAAATAATTACAGTCCCTTTTTAGTGGGGTGGCTTGGTGATGTCCTGGATGAAGAAAATGCTCAAACACAGGCAAAGAAATCCACAAAAGAAATGTCACTGGTCTTGAACAGAATGGCAGGTCTGGTCATCTTCTTGCAATTTCTCCTACTACTTTACTGTCTCAATTCTTTTCCTTATATACTCTTTTGCAGACCCCACCCACATTTAGACCTCTTTTTTTTAATTTTCTGAGACTTGCCCCAGACATGTCCAGGACATGTCTATACATGACTCCAGTCTGAGCTAAACAAAAAAAAGGTAAATACTGCCATCTAGTGGCCTATATTCACATTACACCTCCATTCCAAAAGGGAAAAATTTTGACTCATAAAGGCAAAATTTTTCTTTTCAATACAAAATGGTTAAGTGAACACTTGTCTATATATATACATATCATACAATATTCAAACACATGATATATATATACACATTCAAACTCGGGATAAGCAATCAGCAATTACATTGTCTGTACCCTTCACATGCTTAATTTCCAAGTCAAACTCCTGTAAAATCAAACTCCAATTCAACAATCTCCGATTCTTGTTTTTCATCTTACTCAAAAACATTAACGGATTGTGGTCAGTGTACACAATCATTGGCTTTTGTCCTGTACAAACATAAACCTCAAAGTGTTGTAAAGAAAGGACCAGAGCCAACAGTTCCTTCTCTATTGTGGAATAGTTCCTTTGGTGGCGATTGAACTTCCTGGAGAAGTATGCCACGGGATGCTCAATGTCATCAGAGTCACTTCTCTGTAGGAGCACAGATCCACAAGCTTGGTCGCTAGCATCGACCGCGATGGAGAACGGTTTGTTGAAGTCAGGAGATTTGAGCACGGGGAAGTGACACAGCAGAGACTTCAGGTGATCGAAGGCTCTCTGGCATGCATCATCCCAGGTGAACTTTACGCCTTTCTTCAGTTGGTTAGTTAGACTGAGAGCAATCTCAGCAAAGTTCTTGCAGAACTTGCGGTAGTACCCGATCATTCCAAGGAAGCGGCGCAAAGCTTTTTTGTTGTCAGGAACTGGAAAGTCCATGATGGCTTGGACTTTAGCATTTATGGGTGCCACCTTACCCTGGCCTATGACGTAGCCAAGATAGGTGACAGTAGCACAACCAAAGTCACTCTTGCTCAGGTTAACAGTCAGGTTAGCCTGGGTCAGGCGCTGGAACAACGTCTCTACATCTTTTAGATGTTCTTCCCAGGAGTCACTCCATGTGATCAGGTCATCGATGTACGCACCCGTGTGTGGCAATCCGGCGATTGTAGACTGTATCATCCTTTGGAACGTGGCTGGGGCATTTTTCATGCCAAAGGGTAGGACTTCATACTGGTACAATCCAGATGGTGTGGCAAAAGCAGAGATGCTCTTGGCCCTCTCAGTTAAAGGCACACACCAATAACCCTTCAATAAATCAATCTTGGTCAGAAACTTTGCTTGCCCTACACTATCAATACAATCATCAATCCTAGGTATTGGAAATACATCAGTTCTAGTTACAGCATTGACTTTGCGATAATCTGTACAGAATCTAGTACTTCCATCAGGTTTTGGAACTAGCACACAGGGTGAACTCCAATCGGAGTTGGAGGGTCTGATAATATCATGTTTTAACATGTACTCAACCTCTTTCTCAGCAATCTTTCTCTTTTCAGGATTCATCCGGTATGGATGCTGTTTTATTGATTTGGCATCACCAACATCTACATCATGAGAGGCTATAGTAACTCTCTTTGGAACATCAGGAAACAAATCCTCATATTTCTTGATCAACCTTTCAAACTGATCTCTCTGTGAGGGTTCTAAGTGCTGGAGTTTTACATCAAGATTTTGCAACACTTCAGTGTTTGACAATTTACATGAAAGAACTTCAGCTTTAATTCTTGGTTCATCATCTTGAAACTCCCCCTCATCTTCACACGTTTCGACCATTGGAGAATCTGAAGTGACAGCTGCAACCCTAGCATTTCTGTCATGATAAGGCTTTAGCATGTTAATATGACACAATTGTTTTGGTTTTCTCCTATCTGGAGTCTTCACAATGTAATTGAGATCATTGAGTTTTGTCAGAATTTCATAAGGACCATGAAATCTAGCCTGCAATGGATTGGACTGCAAGGGAAACAACACAAGGACCTTGTCTCCTGGTTTAAACTCACGGCTTCTAGCCTTATGATCATACCAAGTTTTCATTTTTCCCTGACTTGATTTCAAGTTCTCTTTGGCAAGGTCACAAGCTGCACGCAACCTTTCCTTGAACTTGCTAACATAGTCTAACAGACTGATTTGCGGCTCTTCCTCTTGCCATTGTTCACTCAATAATAGCAAAGGTCCTCTCACTTCATGACCAAACACTAGCTCAAATGGACTGAATCCAGTAGACTCCTGCACTGCTTCTCTAGCTGCAAACAACAGCAAATGAACCCCTTCATCCCAGTCTTTCTCATGGTCATAACAATAAGTCCTCATCATTGTCTTGAGAGTGGAATGAAACCGCTCTAAGGCACCCTGACTTTCTGGATGATAGGCACTAGAAAGAATCTGTTTTGCACCTAGTTCATACACAACCTGCTGAAACAATCCTGAAGTGAAATTGCTACCTTGGTCTGACTGAATTTCCCTGGGAAGACCAAACAACGTGAAGAACTTTATCAAAGCCTTCGAGATTGCAGTTGCCTTGATGTTACGTAGAGGTATGGCTTCGGGGAATCTGGTAGATGCACACATGATTGTCAACAAGTACTGATTTCCAGATCTAGTCTTGGGTAATGGACCAACGCAATCAACAATGACCCTAGAGAATGGCTCCCCAAATGCTGGGATAGGCTGCAATGGAGCTACAGGTGGGTCTAACTGGTGTTTTCCAACTACCTGACAAGTGTGACAGGTTTTGCAAAAGTTGGAAACGTCTTTCCGAAGCCCAGGCCAAAAGAAGTGTTTCATGATCTTATCAACAGTCTTGTTAACACCAAGATGACCTCCTAAAGGTAAACTATGAGCCATTGTTAAGATCTCATTCCTGTAGACCTTCGGAACAACAATTTGCCTGACCACTGCCCAATCTGCATTGGCAGGGATATCAGGAGGGCGCCACTTCCGCATCAACACACCATCCTTGAGATAATACCCAACTGGAACTGCGTCTATTTCTTTATCAGGAAGGGCTCTCCTCTTTAGTGCACAAATTTCAGGATCATTCGTTTGCTCCTCAATCAACCGCTTTCTGGACAGAGACAAGTCTCCAGACACATCAGAATCACCAGACCCATCCGGCTGGCTGAATAGAGAACTGATAAAAGTATCTGATAAGTCCTCAAACGGAGAAACCATAGTAGGCCAATCAGAGTCATGAGGCGAACCACCTGAGTCCTGACTATTCAATGTACTGGACGGCACCACAACATCATCTTCTTTAGCCTTCTTGGCCATAGCACGAGTCACTGCGCAAGAAGGATACAGAGATGGGTCCTCATCCCCATTTTCAGTGCTCGGCTGTGAAGTAAGATGTACAGGGGGAACTACTTTGCCCCCAGCCAGGTCATTGCCTAGCAACAGAGAAACACCCTTTATAGGTAGACTTGACATAAGTCCCACCTTTACCTGTCCTGTAACTAAATCTGACTTCAAGAATATAGAGCGCAGGGGTACAGATACAGTTCTCCCTTCAATACCTTGTACAAGTATGAAATCCCCTGAAGCGGTCTCATCACGTAACTCCAAGGAGTCCATCAACAAAAGTGACTGAGAAGCTCCGGTATCCCTTAGGATATATATGGGGACAGGAGTAGTATGCTCATTCAGAGCTACAAATCCCTCTGACACAAATGGAAGAAATTCCTCCCTCACAAAGTCAGCTGTATTAGGCTTTTTAGCCCCACAAGAAGCAGGCAATTTAGCAGATTGGTTATCTACTACAGGGGTTTCTAACCTTGTTTTCACAAAGGCATTTGGTTTGGTATCCTTTTCTTTTTCTTTCTTAGCTTTAAGGAACCAACAGTTAGTTGTAACATGACCGGATTTCTTGCAATAACTGCAAACTAGACCACTTTTGTCACTGTCAGCTTTCACACTTTGATCAGACCTATTACTGGATTTCTGAGCACCATCACCAGATTTGTCTTTGTCTTTGGGTGAGGAATCTTGGGTATCACCGTAACCCTTTTTCTGAAATTGGGACCATTTATTGTTACTGCTAGACTGAAATTTGGACTTATGAGTGAGAACATATTCATCTGCAAATTTGGCAGCTGATTGCAAGTTCAGTGCTTGCTTCTCATTAAGGTAGGTCTTAACATCATCCTTAACACAGTTCTTGAATTCTTCAACTAACACCATCTCTTTTAGTGAGTTGAAATCATCCTTGACCTCCATAGAAGTACACCAGCGCTCAAAACAAACCTGCTTCTCATTAGCAAATTCAACATAAGTCTGATTTTCAGATTTCTTCAAACCTCTGAATTTCTGTCGGTAAGCCTCTGGAACCAACTCATAAGCTCTCAAAATAACCTTTTTGACAATCTCATAATCAGAGGAATCATCGGCAGACAAAGCCGAATAGGCTTGTTGAGCTTTACCCTTGAGGACAGTTTGCAACATCAGAGGCCAGTGTTCCTTTGGCCACTGGCAACTCTTTGCTACCTTTTCAAAACACTGGAAATAGTTGTCAACATCCTTTTCCGAAAATGGAGGCACCAGTTTTACCTCCTGGCTAGCCCGAAATTTATTTTCAGTTTGAATTTTTATTTTTAGTTGCTCCATTTGGAGTCTTTCTTCTCTATCGAATTTCTCTAATTCAAAATCTCTCTGTCTTGCAAATTTTTCTAACTCAAATTCTCTTTGTTTTTCTTCTCTTGCTAATTTTTCTAACTCAAACTGCCTTTGTTTTTCTTTTTCTTCCCTCTCAAATTCTCTTTGTTTCTCTTTTTCCTCCCTTTCTTTTTCTCTTTCTTCCCTTTCTTTCTCTTTTTCCTCCCTTTCTTTTTCTCTTTCCTCCCTTTCAATCTCTAGCATTTTTAATTTAAGTTCCATTTCTATATTTGGATTTTCCACTGGAAACTGTTCCAGATCTCCTGGTGCAAACACATTTTCATCAATGTAATATTCAACTATCTCTCTAGCCAGTCTTGCTTTTCGCATGGCTGGTTTTACCTCTGTCAGCTCCAACTGTCTGCAAATTTCTAGCAGTTCTGACTTTTTAAAAGACTTCAAAACCCCTACGGTTGGTGATGCCAAGAAATCATCCATTGCTGTTGTCAATATATATCTAGGAAAATTCACAAAAACAATTTCACAATTTGGAATGTTAGATTTTCAATAAATTACTCACACAATGGTCTATCCCGGACCTTGAGCCCCCAATTTGTTATGGCCCCAATTTGTTATTACATTTATACAGGTAACACAACAGCAACAGCAAGGGATGACAAACACAGTTTTAACAACTAAAACACATTTAATTTTTAACAAAGACAAAGACTAATAACAACCTCAAACTAAAGACCAAGATTGATAAATAAGAAAAAACAGAAATAATTACAGTCCCTTTTTAGTGGGGTGGCTTGGTGATGTCCTGGATGAAGAAAATGCTCAAACACAGGCAAAGAAATCCACAAAAGAAATGTCACTGGTCTTGAACAGAATGGCAGGTCTGGTCATCTTCTTGCAATTTCTCCTACTACTTTACTGTCTCAATTCTTTTCCTTATATACTCTTTTGCAGACCCCACCCACATTTAGACCTCTTTTTTTTAATTTTCTGAGACTTGCCCCAGACATGTCCAGGACATGTCTATACATGACTCCAGTCTGAGCTAAACAAAAAAAAGGTAAATACTGCCATCTAGTGGCCTATATTCACATTACAGTAGTTACCACAGCTATGTGTGAGAGAAATCAAAGATAAGGAGACAGTATGCCATGCTGTCGTGTAATGACCAATGTAATACATGACAAAAGGCAAGGAGTAATGGAAGAAAGCGTAAATATTCGCAGAAAATGGCAATAATGCAGTGAATGCATAATGGGAAAAAAAACAAAAACATTTATTAATTTGAGACAATTCCCATTTTGTTAAAAAAGCCAATTCTGAGTAATTTAAAATACATTATTAAAGCATTTTAATTATACACAAAAAAAACAATAAATGTACCAATGCACTAAACTTCAACTTCATTACCACTGACATTTTTGTGAAATTTCATTGTTTCAAAATGTATTGACATTTAAAGTTTGGTTAAATTTTAATTAAACTTCACGTCACTGAGCATTTAAAAATAGGACCAAGGGTCCTGTAGCTTACCGGCAAGCAGCCTTACAGCGATGATACAAGTTATGAAAATTTCATGAGAAGTTTGACATTTAAATCAATGAAAATCAATGTCAAGGTCACTTAATAAAAGTTCACATACATTTATAAGACCTTCTGTAATACAATCCTAAGCTCTGAAGCAGTTTTGGTGATACAAGTCGTTAGAATATGTCAATATGTATTCAATGTTTCAATTGTGAACTTTTAAGGTCACAGAATGTCAAGTTGTGGTCAGCAAATGGACTTCATATATGACTTTCTAAATGTCTATTTACAAAGCTTGGCTCAATCTGTGACTTTTTTGGTGATACAAGTCATTGTAATTTCACTGCGAAGTTTGACCCTCAAAGGTCACTGACAGTCAAGTTGAATGTCACCAAATGAAAGTTCATATGTGACTCCTAGATGTATTGTATTATGTCAAGTTTGACCTTCAAATGTCATCAACAGTCAATATGAAGGTCACCAAATGAAAGTTCATACATGATTTCCTATGTGTCTCCAATACAAACTTACACTCAATCTGTAATGATTTTGCTGATATAAGTCATTGAAATTTCACTGTATAGTTTGGCCGTTGAAGGTCCCTGAAGGTCAAGTTCAAGGCCACCAAATGAAAGTTCATACATGACTTCTTATAAGTGTTCATGCACATATGTTCCCAATCTTCAATATTCTCAAGCCTAGAAACCTTTGAAAATTGTAACATTTTGCTTGACCTCAAGTTTGACCTTTCAAGGTCATCTGAGGTCAACTTTAACACAGCGAAAATATAGGGCATATAGTATTTCCTATATGTCAGTAATAAAAACTTAATCTCTTTCTGTAACCATTTAGCTTCCACATACGATTTGTCCCATTCTCCATAAGACTCAATGTTAAAGTACAGCGCCCCAACGAGACCAACTTCCGTCGATTCAATCAAAATGGCGCTCGCACTGTACATTAAGTATATCAAGGTGAATTGATTGCCAGATTTAGAAAAAAGTTATCTGACAGTTTTTCAGAATTTTTTTTTTTTTTTAATTTCAAGTCATATCTTTTAAAATTGTCAATAAATTCCCTGACCTCAAGTTTAACCTTTCAAAGTCATCTGTGGTCAAATTTAATATTGCCAAAATATAGGTCATATACGACTTCCTATATGTCGATAATACAAATCACTCTCTGCAAACATTTGGCCTCCACAGCCCATCTTTCATACTCAAAGTACAGCGCCCCCAATAGACCCACTTCCGTCAATTCAATTAAAATGGCGCTCGCAGTGTACATTGATGGTACCAAGGTAAAATGACTGCCTGATTAATAAAAAAAATTTATCACACAGTTTTTGAAGAAAAATTTTTTTAAATCTCTCAGTCCAATCTTTAACATTGGAGCCAAAATTTCAAGGGCCCATAAAATGGACAAACGTGATACAATCAAATATTCAGGAAAAACATCAGAAGATATGGTCTAGTAGCATGTTATTGCAAATTTACACAAAAATTCATATGGCCAAAAAAAATAAATAAATAAATAAATTGTTCCGTATGACAGACGACGGACACCACACCACGACAATAGCTTATCGGCCCATAGGGCCGGTGAGCTAAAAATCCATTCAAACTGCAACCATCTTTTTAACAGGTGTTTTAAAAAACTCAAGTCCCCAATAGGCCTTTGCTTTTAAATCTGAAATAAAAAAAGTCCTCTTAGACTCATTGCAAAGGCTCAATGTCAAAAAGAAATGCTACACAAAATGTGGCAACTCAAGGTCTCATGACTGACAGGTGTGACAGCTGTGCATGATTCAAAGACATCAGATAGACGGCAGTGGAATACCTATGGACTTTGGGCTGGGGTGGACGGGCTCAACCACAAGACAAAATTGTGACTTTATCGAGCGAGACATGCAGGGAACGAGAGACTTTTAGTACTCGAGGAAGCCGAACAAACGCTCCATCACTCCACCTCGCCTCTGCGTTTGTCAGTGCCTGCCGTCGTTTATTTGATTCGGCCAACAAATGGTGGAGCCCCCACCACAACGGTTTCATGCTACAGCTCAAAATCACCAGTGATTTTTTTTGTGTGTGTGTTACAGCAAGATAAAAATGACCTGAAACAAACATCCAAACTCAGCAGGGACTTTTTTTTTTTTTTTTGGAGAGGAAGTTACAAAACACTGTACGGGCGGCTTAGTCCCCTGACTGAAATCCCTTTGAGTAGTTGTAGCATCCCCTGGTTCATGACCAATTTTAAACTGGTTCTGCAAATTGGTGCAGTAGTTAAGTCCAGCTTTTTTCACCTTAGGCAGCTGGCAAAGGTGAAACCCTTTCTCGCACAACAGGACTTTAAAATCGTAATCCATGCCTTTATTACTTCTCGGCTGGATTACTGTAACGCACTTTATTTGCAGTAGGCCAGTCCTCCCTCGCGCGACTCCAGTCAGATCAGAATGCGGCTGCTCGTCTGGAGCTCGTAAGAGGGAGCACATAACTCCTATTCTGGCCTCCCTCCACTGGCTGCCTGTGCACTTTAGAGTTCATTTTAAGATTATTATATTTGTTTTAAATCTTTAAATGGTCTCGCCCCACCTTCCCTCGCCGAGCTGCTCCATCCCTACGCTCCTGTTCGGTGCCTCAGGTCAGCTGATCAGCTGTTCCTGGAGGTACCGAAGTCAAAGCGTAAGCTCAGAGGGGAGAGAACTTATTCTATCGCTGCTCCCAAATCATGGAACGATCTACCACTGCACGTGAGACAAGCCTCCTCGCTGCCCATTTTTAAAACTCATCTTAAAACCTATTTGTATTCCTGGGCCTTCGACCCAGCATGAGTCTCTGCTCTTGTTTTTAGTGCCTCATTGTTTTCATTGTTTTTACTATTTTCTGTTTTTTTGTTTTTAATTGTTTATGTTTTATGTTCTTATTTCTATTTATGTACAGCACTTTGTTTCGGCTCTATAAATAAATGAATAAATAAAGTTGAGTTTGCGAAATGTGCCCATGTTCAGAGACATGCACGTGGGATATCCCACAGTCCACATGGAAGTCCACTATGAATGAAGCCCTAAGAAAAAATTGTATATAGTTGTGATGAAATATTACTGGAAATACCTTGGTCTGCTCATGGGCCTGGCTGAAGGAAATTGTGGACAACACTAGACTGTTTGCCCTTCCTTTACCTTGAATTCCAGAATTTACTGATTGTACAGGGTGTTGTATTTGAGAACTGGCATGGAATAGTGGAGGCGACATCCTGGCTTTTTTACGAGGCTTTGATTTTCGAAGGTGAAAGGCAGAATGGCAGGGCAAGAAATAGAAGTTGTCACAAAAGATGAAGGAGTGCGGCAAAAGGGAGAGAGAGAGAGAAAGACGGGGGATAGAAAGAGAGAGAGAGAGGTGGTTCCACCACCCTTGTCCAGTGAATGGATGACATGTAAGCTGATGAGGTATAAGAAACTGCAGACAAAGACGGTATCGGACAGATTCCACCCTACTGCAGAGGACTCAAAGACAGGCAGGGATGTTCAATGCGGTACATCAAGGATACAATGTTACCATCTTCTGTCGGATATACTATATGACACACCACACAATAGCAAAAATAAGACTACAATTCTACACTGTGCACTTGACAGTGAGCATGAAACACACTACTAGCAACAAATGAGGCTACTGAGGAGCTGCGCATCCTCGCACAGGCACGAACTCAATCGACTTTTGACAAGTTCAGACTTCTCAAGCTATTCAGCTGTGCAAATGGAGAACGCGCCAAGTGTACTTTTCCGTGAATGACAGTGTTTACAAATCAAAGTATAATGAACAATTACCATAGCTGTCATGAGGGGCACTGGGTAATGCGCTAAGCTGCATGTCAGGCGCAGGTGAAAGGAGGACTAGCATATTCTGATTTGAGAGACAGCTTCCCGGGATAAAGCTACCCGTGCTCTTCAAAATTCAGTTCAACGTAGGTCCCTGATTCCGGATCAGCCTCACACTTGAAATTGCGTGATTGCGTCGCCGAGGTTAAACCGCCCCCTTCTCTAATTCTTATAATTATGGAAATTTGGCACTGCCGAAACGTTGTTTCCGCCTGATTCGCGGCAATTTGTGAACATCTTGGAGAGCGTAAACATGGCCTAATCAAGAACAGGTCTCTCTAATCAGAGAGCATTAAAACTCTCACGTGCGCGACTTCTTCCTTTTTTTGTTGTTGTCATCAGCGTAGTCACTTCGCAAATCAACTGTATTTTGTCCTCGTAAATGAAAACAGCAGCGAAGGATCAAATAACTGGCACAACATGCCAATAAAAGCAGGCATTGTGGAACACCATTAAGTGTGATTGTTCTGCCATGTCAAGTATCAATTTTCACACAGCGAAAACAGCCATCTACAGTCGCCGCTACCTGGCAATTATTCAGTCAATACAGCAAGCCGTGCCATTTCTGACGTCCGCAAACACCCACGTAATTACTATATTGTTTTCACGCCAATATTTCCATTGCCCTTTCAACATGGCAATTAACAGCTGCATATGCATAAAAGAATATCACTGCGTCGTAAAATACAGCACAGGAGTCTGCCAGAAACAATTTTGGGAGGCCAGAGGTGTACCTTGATTTATGGGCAAAACTTATCAGCCCAACGCCAACACAAGGTCTATAGAGGGCAACATCCCACAGCAACTTCGTGTTACGCGCTAAAACTTCAGGGCTGGCTGAGGGCAGAGCATTTTCAGAACTGCCATAAGTGTGCTTAGCGAAAGGGGGCCAAATTACTGCACGCAGAACAAAACACAATAAATTCACAAGACTACAGAAATTGAAAATTGAAGTAATATTTGTGTGTGTGTGTGTGTGTGCGTGCGTGTGTGTGTGTGATTGTGCCAGCATACGTGTGTGCCTATCCGTTTGTGTGTGTGTGTGTGTGTGTATATACAGAAAATAACTTTAACCCTTGATAAAACCCAGCTGGAATTCCAGCTATGACCCAAGCTGGGTTACAATAGATCAATAGATCGATACCTATAGCTGATCAAAGCTGGTCTGTTGCTGGGCAAACGAGGGTAAGTTGGTATAAATTGTATAAACAAGTGTTTGCCACTAACATGGCAATATCCCCCACTGCCTCAATTTTATTTATCCGTACACGTACGTACGGACGCACAGACGGAGCCCAATGCTGTATCCCCTGCTTTGCACTAATCGCGCGGCGGGGGATAAAAAGTAGGTGGTGAAAGTGGTGGGCATAGCTAACTATACAGGCCGGCCAGCTGGCAGGCCAGCTTTGGGTGACCAAAACCAGCTTATTCTGGATTTAGCTGTAAATTTGGCTCAGTTGGGGCTGAGGGGTAAAAAGATGCATAAAATGAATAAAATAAAAAATAATAAATATGCAGAAGATGAAGAGCCGGAGGAGTACAGGGTAGAGACCATTGTCCTTGGCTCACAGGGGTGTGCTCTATCCTCCAGGTGTCGTGTGGCCTACATCGATGCAGATGGCACTGGAGCACCACACTAGCAATCCCAAATTAGCGCAGAGGAGGAAAGCACATTTTCTTCAAGACGAATGCATTAGATCATTAGTGCGCGGGTGGATTAATTCCCCCTGTCCTCTGTAATTTCCATGATTTTGATCCACAGAATCAAATTGTAATTCTGTAGGATTTCCAGCAAAACTGCCACATGATTGTCTCCAGCCACAATTCAGGTTTACCCTACACTTATAATCAACAGATTGGAGGAGGAGATGCCCTGAGTACAAATTTGTACGAAGTCAAATATAATTCTAGACAGGAAACCTCCATTAAAACCTTCCAGTGTCCACAGCCTGAGGGGACGGAGTACAGGCTGTTCAGTTAACTCCTGTACAGCAGACACGCAGATGAATCAAGGGAAAAAACAGACAAGAAATCGAATAAAACGCTACAATGTTTGTTCTGCCGACGTTTTTTACAGACTCGTTTCGCTCACAGAATGGACTCTGCAACAGCGAGCACCCGAAGACTCACAGAATGGCCGCAAACTCACGTAAGGTCAAAAAAAAAAAAAATCAGAGGGGAACGTGAACTCACTGAGCGGCTGCAAACACAATGAACACCAGCAAAAATCGCTAAACGACCGCCAACTCGCCGACTGACCTCAAACTCGCAGAGAGGGTGAAAACTCATGGACCACTGAAAAATCTGAGTGCCTGCAAACTCACAGAATATTTCTACACTCAGAGAGGCAGCAAATGCACACATTTCCTGCAAACTCACTTCAACCGTGAAATTTCATTCAAAACATATCAAAATGCATTTATATAGTGCATTTACAAAAAACTGTGTAAGCACTGTGCTGTCATAACACTTAATCAGCATCTTCATGCTTCAGAATTTCAGTGAGATAGAGTTGGAGGTTTCCTGACTTAATTCGATACATTAACTGTCACCCTGGTTTAACACACCTGATTCTATGGCCTCGCTCATAACTGGAGTGGTTGCTGAGCAAAATTGAGCGTCCAAATAGAAAGACAAGTGCAGTGCAGGGGTACTCCAGGTGATGGGCTGGGAAACAGTGTCATGTAATCCAGTTCTACACATTACAGTGCTCCCCTGAACATTTCAGGTATACTATGACCAGCAGCATAGAGATTACCTCCAGTAGTCAAAATGGCACTCCCAGTTTCCCATCTCTGTAGTTCCTTTGAAAGCAGCCTCACGGTTACAAATTCAGCCTCAGTTAGAGAGCATGAAACACACAGGTCGTCCACATCCAACCTTCTCCAAATCGCAACTTTGCCACCGCGGCTGTGGACCGCACGCCGATATCTGAAAAAAAGGCAACCAAGGCGCCAGGGGCCGCCTTTGTTCACGACGACGAACGGACGCGGCAGAGAATCTGCTTAAGAAACATTACGCTTCGCGAAGCGGAAATCACGCTTTCTTTGCGGATTTCCCCCTCTCTCTGCCTGGTCACAAAAAAAAGCGGAGAAAGTAATACATCGTACTTAGCAAATTGCATTTCACACCAGAGGGGATAAATAGTGGAGATAAAATCTACTCTAATGTGCCCAAATCCATTAGAATCTAATATTCGCAAATCACAAAAAATTGCATTACACGACGCATAATATCATTTTCCCAGCTCCGATGCTAGTGCAGCTGCGGGGGCGGCCCTAACATCAAACATAATGGATTTTCAACTTTCTCAGATTCTATTCAGGCTAAAATTGCGTTAGGGGAGGGAAAATCTCGTCCGATGCTCAGTCCACCTGTAATAAATTTATCCTCCTCGCTTCTGCAGCCGGCTTGACTCACCAGAGCGGAAAAGCTGCGTCACAATCCAGCAGAATAACTCTAAAATTAGGAGGAACTGAACGACCCCGATGACCTTCTGTAAACCTACTTGGGCCTTCTCAGCAGCGAAGGATTAGATGAGCAGCGTAGGGACTCAAGAGCCCTTACATCCAATAGTTGAGATCAACTTCTTAATGTAATATTAAGGGAGCTCCGAGGGATATCGATATTACCAAACAGCTGTTTTGACAGCTTGACGCCGTGGCCAATAAACGGCAAATTGGAAATGCACAATTAGCAGAGGAAACGAAGATGTTTGTTTTGGCTTCTCGATTTACGCCGAGACAAAACACCGACGAGCGCGCTGAAACTCGAGAGGAGCGAGAGGTTTCAACTGAGCCGGAATCTGAGACACATTAAGGAGGAGTCCCCAATGATCAGGGCTGAGATGAAGAATGGAGAGAGGGATGAAGTGATGGAGGGTGGGAGGGAAAGGAAGAAGGGACAGACCAGCTGTTGAGGAGGACGGAGGAATGAAGAGGACGGCGAAAACATAGCGTGGTGCGAAATGATCACCAGTCCTCAAAAACAATCGCTCACAGAGAGAATATGAGAACAGGAAATTTCTCTTAACATCATCCACAAAGCCAAACAAGGTCTGAAGTCCATCTGTTCCTCCAGTCTCATGCCTCCATTCCACCCTCCACATGATCTGAGACCCTATCAGCTTCTATCATTAAACATGGCATTTCAGATGTGACTCGCTTCCCCGCATACGAGATAGAATTACACTTTTCCGGACACCACATCCATGAAGAAATGTAAACACTTCATAAACTTTGAGCATCCCCCAGCGATTATAGCGGTAATTCAACGCCAGAGGAAAGAAATCAGTATCGTACCGGATTTGACTGACTGTTTGCCTGTGACATATCGTGCTTCCACCACCTCAACAGAAACGATTGGTAGCTAGTAAAAGTTGAATGAAATTACGCCAAATTCTGCGTACAATGAAATCATGTTATTTAAACGATGAAAGAATTTCTTATTGTGGGCAGCAAGACTGAATTTCAAAATTTCCTGAAAAACTTAACGGTCTTGTCCATCTCACTGAGTTAATAGAAAAAAACGGCAAGTTTTAGTAGTAACGGAGTAACTTAGAAGATTCATTTTACTTTCAAGAATAGGAGGTGGCCAGTAATAATGGTGTCAGGTGTCCCGTTTTCATGCAGTGTCTCAGCAGGCATCCATTAGGCAGACACACAGTCTCAAATTACCCTCATTCAGCCATAACACTGGCTTTGACATCAGATCTCAATTGGACCTGCACTTCAAATGCAAAATGTCGGATTTCTTATGCACTGCTATGTGACGTCAACTGATTCCACTCGACAGTGTGGAATAACCTGAAAAACACAAAGCCCATTTTAATAATTTTGGTAACTCAGAAATGAATAAACATCCACATGGACCAATTCGATGTAGCACTTAAGTAAATCCAACATTTCAGTGTTTTGAGCGCAGTTTGTCTCCTGTGCTCTCAGAACTCACTGATGACGTCAGGTGACATCAGCAATGGAAATCGATCAGACCGAGGATACATTAAACACCAAGCAAAAATGGGGCCGACCACATTGCTCACGATTCATTCGGTGCAGAACAAAGCGTTCAGTGTTTCTTCCATCGCAGCTCTGGCAGTGACTCGCAGCGTTTGAGCTCACGCCGCACCCCGCCAACCGTGTTAACGTGGCCCTGAGGCTGCCGGGCCGGCAGACGAAACCCTCGCAGAAGCGGCAAAACTCCGCGAAACGTTCCACCTCCTCGACGCTGAGAGCGACCCTCGCCATTCTCCGTAAAAGTCATTAACCGAAAGCGCGGCACATAATAACGAGTTACAGGTGAGCAGAGTTAAAACAATAAATGTCTCCACATGCCTTAATTAGCCTCTCGAGCGTCCTCCTGCGCATGAATTAGCGCCTGGGACTTAACGAGAGCGAGTGGCAGCATCAACTGTAGCAGAAAGTAAAGCTGAGTCACAATGTGAATGAAATACCCATTCAGACGCGCACACGTGCGCACGGATGAATGCATTCACACACACAGACACAGACACCCACAGACATGCATGTCAGATAAGGGGCATTTATTAAGCATTGCTGACATTCACCACGAGTGCCGAGTCCTTCTAAGGCTACTTATAAAAATCAGGCACTGAATATTATTACAATATCAGTCAAATCAAATAAAAATGTATTTGTTTATGGCATTTCACAAGGTACTGTGACAATGTTCATCACACAGAACCCTAACCTATCCCTCATGAGAATAAGGCTGTATTCCATTCCATAGGCCTAATCTCCACGCCCTATACCCTGCGAAGTCATTTCCCTTCGTAGTGCAAACACTGAGGGGCAGCAGGGAGTAAGGTTTTCAAGTAACAGTCATTTGGAATGTCATTCGACATAATTCACGGCTGCCGGTTTCTGCTAGAACAAATGTGAACAACCGCAGCCAGTTCACGGGAGAACTGCAGTCACTGACCATTTATCGGTTTTGCAGGAACTTAATCACCAACCGCATAGCTTTCATAATGCGACAAATATCCACAGGGAAAAGTTAAAAAACGACACAACTAGCGTTAGTCCGTCGACTGTTGTAAGCCAACAAGCTAGGTTCGCCTGCTGTCAGTGCGCTAGATTTCAGCCGACGGTGTTGCCATTTTCTTGAACAACGCTGAATCACACACGTCAGTAGGCTCGGGTCGTTGCACTGCATTGTGGGAGCAAAGTGACCATCGCTTGCCCACTTCGGACACCGCCGTTTTGTAGGGCCCTTTGAAGGGACTAGTTTCACATGCTTTCGATTGAAATGCCCTTCAATATGGCTTCAGTGGGCGTGGCCCTCATTATGTGTACTTTGAAGTGAACAACCCTAGCTTTTGGAATGTGGCAAGACATAAGTCCCAGGGGTCAGAGTGGAGGAAGGGGGTGGGGTTGTACGTTTAATATATCCCAGCACATTGGCCTTCATATGACATAGTTTGAGAGTTCATTAATACAAGTACCTTAGTGGTACTTATTTGGCCCAAAGTGCCTCATAGTGAATAGCAAGCAGCTTGCTAGTCTTTTAGAGAGGGTAGGGACTCCCAAAAATAAAAATTTACAGTTGGCAGTGCTCTCCTCAACAGTTGTTTGGCTGACCAGAAATCTCTGGGAAACATAGAACCCTTCCTAATAATTTTTATTGACAAAAACAATAGTGTGCGCATCAGAAGTGATTCCACCAAACACTGATATGATAAGCACTGGAACCAGCTGGACTTCACCATGAACGGTTCAGTCAATTAGCGTTGATGTCTTGAAGGGAAGCGCAATTTCTTTCATCACCGAATCCTCAAGGAGATCATGTCAGTTTATGAGCAACGCTTTATATGACAGATGTCTACACGTACACACAAACACACACGCGTGCGTGTGCACATACACACACACACACACACACACACACACACACACAGACACACACACAGAAACACACACACACACACACACAGACTTCCCTTAACAGATCACCCCACTCTTAACAAAAAAAGCTTAACAATTCCGCTAGTACTCTTTCCCAGCACACTACCAGCTTTTCAAATCGGGCACATTCAAATCAACGGTGTTTAACTAAATTGTCGGGGCAATTTGAACCGCACGAAGCGGGAGGCGGTGGGAGAAAGAAAGGCGAGGGGCAGCACTTATTTTGTTATTTTTGTCTTGCGCAATTTGCGACCATTCTAATCCGCCGAGCTCTTTCCTAGAGCTCTGTAATCTATATTCTCTGGGAAAATAAAGGAATCTAATGGAGCTCCATTACCTGCTCAGTGGGGTCCCTCTGGACTAGCAGTCTTGCTACGAGTCTCAGCTCGCGCGAGCTGCATCAATTTTTGTAGCACAGTGTTAGGGGAAAATAAACTGAAACAAAGCGGCATGATGCATTCGCCCATAAGATGCCGATTGTAAGCCTAACCAAGTATTAACTATGTAATCGCCTCGGTGTTTCAGACAGTCGTGTGGTAACCTCATACCGAGGCACAGTGATGTCACCCACCAGACTTTCTCCGGGCAAAAATCGGCTCAGACAGGGAAATTCAGCTTTTGAATTGGGTGCCAACAAGTTAGAGCCGCAGACTGCGCAGAGAAGTCGCCGAATCTCAGTCGTCCGCTAAGTGGGTAAGATTCAGAGATATGACCTGCCCCTGATCCGTCAGATATTTTTCTATGGTCCATATTACATTACAGCATTAAAGGGGGGTAAAAAAAGTTTATATTTACCAGGGGCTGCAATTAGTTAGGTCTCATTTTAACGAGATTGTTATGACCAGCTTCCATTCAAACTGCAGGCTGGCCCACCAACACAGGAGTTAATCGCACTGGCGCGGGAAAGCATCCCATCCTCGAGACCAAGTCACGAGCCTTAAAAACGAAGCACGCCTTCGGCCGCTCTTAGTAACACGGTTATCACTTTAAAAATGAGATGTGAGCTTCATTTTATTATCTGTCCACATCACTCTTCTCTTTCCTTCTTTTTCAGTCCACCGCTTGCTTTCCTGTCGCAGTGATTAATTTGCATCCGGCGCACTGCCCAACAATCACAGTACAGTGCCAGGGAAAACAAATGCTAATCGATGCGCTGTAACGGCGATTCATTCCCCCGGAACGTAGTGCGAGGCAGAAGTGGAAGCTGGATACTTCTCAATTGTTGTGTTACCGGTTTTGAAAAGGGGATGCACGCGTCGTGTGTACCCTCATGACTCTGATAGTGTTTGTGTGTGCGTATGAGTGTTTGTATGCATGCACAAGTGAGTATGTGTGTTTCTGTATTATATTTTCACAGCAAACTCAATGCTGTTCGCGATATGACCCTCATAACCTAGTTAAAACCATTTTGAACGCATTCATTTCAGGGGTGGAGTTCACGTGTCACACGAACAGGAGCTGAAGTACAGTGAGCAATTTATGAGCAAATCTCCATCTCCTGGAGTCCAGAGTGGTGCGGTTCAATGGAACATCTGATCGCATTCAGCGGAGACCGGCTTATTTGGCTGCTGCATTTACAAGTATTATCCTGCATGTTCCGCAAAGGCTAGACTGATTCTCTCTATCCCCACAACCGCCAGCAATAGTGCACCTTGATTTTTATCTAAATTGTATTTTGCGTCCTTAGACTGACAAAAGACAATTCGGCCACAATTACCAAGGCGAATCAAGGGAGATTTTGACTCTGTTTGCTAACGGCATCAATACATCACCTCCAAGCACACAAAAAAGATTAAACTACTGCACAGCCTATTATCAACAAATTACCAAATTAGACAAAGTGAACCCACAGGTAACTGTGGGTGAATTACTCAAGTTCAAATTTTTCATTATAACGACATGGCTCAAAACCATAGAAATGGAAATTTGAAAACGCGTATTTGAATATGCCATCCGCATCTTCACACCTCGACGTGAAACAGGCTCTGTTCGTTGTTCCTTGGTTGTCAGACAGAGACGCAGAACGGAAGGCATGGGCCTTTCTAAATCAACACCACCTGCCTCGTCTCCTTTGAAGCCTGACCCGAAGAGGATGCCGGCTCAATCAATTACAGCTCCACTCCAGCAATCAAACAATGTTATTATCAGCAATCAACTCGTCGACCTGGAAAGGGTGCGGAATCAAAGACGGCTGTGAAATGAGTGCCAGAGCTCCATCACGTCAAACTAACCCGCAGTGACAGCTGCCTGCCCCGGGGAATATGCTGGGGGGGTGAGCGTGCAGGCGCGCTCACAGAGGTATACACACACACGCACACGCACACCCGCACACACACGCACACACACGCACACACGCGCGCGCGCATGCAAACACAGGGAGATAGTCACAAGCACATACGCACACACAAAACACACACACAAGCACACACACATACTGTGACAAACGCACGCATGTGCACACAAAAACACGTGCAGGGCGAACATTTAGAGACAGCCACAGACACATGAAAACAAACACACATGCACACATATACACCAAGTCACACATACACACACCCAGATGCTCATGCAAACAGCTTCACAATCACAAACACACACCCAGATGCTCGTACAAACAGCCTCACAAACACAGCGCTCACACAGGGGAGCAGGTTTAAAACAGAGCCACCCTGTGACAGCAGTAAACCTCAGCTCCAGGCTTTAGGATTACGGAGCGCATCGGCAGGGCCTCCGAGGACCTGAGGCCTCCTCTCCAAACCAGCGCAGTTTTCTAAAAGCAGCAGGGAGCTTTACCCAGAATGCAGTGCAACGGCATCACCACCAAAAAAAATCAAAAAAATAAAAAGAACAATGAGGACACCAAAATATTTGCCAACTGCCTTGATTACGCTTGGTTCCAAAATCATCACAAAAAACAACTTCTAATTGGGCACTTCCTGGCCCAAAGGGCACCGGCAGAGCCACATAGACCGAACTGCGGATCGGTCAGAGTACAAAGGGTCTGGTGTCCTCTCTTTGACCTCGAGTCTGTCTCCGTATTCGGCTTGCTCAACATAATAGAGTATGCGGGTCCACAAGGGCATGGGGCTTCACCATGCAACCAGTTAATTGAAGGGTTCAGTGCAATAACCTGCTAAATGCCAATCTCAAGTATAATGGCACTATATAGAATTTACTTTCACCATGTACCAGTGTTGTGCTCTGGTCAGGATGATATTGTAATGCACAAGTATTGTTTTTGCATAAAATCAAATGAAGCAATATTCAAAACTTGAAATCTTGATTTCTGTAAAACTGGCACATATGATGTTATTGCACTGAGCCATTCAATTCTGGATATCTGCCTTTGCGGAAAAATGCGAATCGCTATGGCTTGGGACCAAGTCAGCGATCTCCAGTGCAGAAAAGCAGAACCAGGCCACCAAGTTAATCTGACCTCCACATTGTGTGCCTACAGCTCCCAGCGTAGCCTGCAGCAGGGATTTTCAAATCTGGCTCTCCAATCCAAATCCTGGCCCGGCTCTCTTCTCTCTCCCAGGTAATTACCAGTACAACCACTGCTGCTGATCGACTGGGCCGTCTTAATATTTCACAACCAGTTTCGGCCTGGCTGTCAAGGACCAAGATTTCACAATCCCCAGTGTACAGGCATAAAGGCCTTCATTACTGCCGGTCAAAAATTTGTCGTTCCGACATCGCCACCATGACACAAAGGATCGACGGCAGCGGAGACTGAATTCACAAAGAGTGCCCTCAGACCGCGTATCTCAGCAGGGTCATCTCTTTCCGGGGCGCGTGACGCAGACGATGGATGATGCGGCACGGCGGGGCGCGCGGCCCCGCTCACACACAGATACGCCATCAGCGCCCGTTTCACACAGAGAGCAACTCCCTGGCATTTCGGGGGAGGGAGTCGGGCGATGAAGAATGTCTCTATTTTTAAAGTGGGAACGCAGCCTTCCCGTCGATTTTCCCGCTCCCCCCTCGTTTCTCGTCACCGGCACTTCGAGCTCGGTCTGCCACAGCCGCCTCTTCATCTTCATCGTCACCCTCGTCTTTGGTCTAGCTGAAGCAGAACGCCGCGGTGATGTCTCGCCAGTGTCGTGCGCTCCCCTATGACATCACACCGCCTGGAGAATGCTGCGCCAATCTGCCACGTCGGCCCTTTGTTTGTCCAATGCTTTCGGTGCCTTTCAGCTCATTAATGGCGATTTGGGGGAATTCTTAAGAGCAGAATCTGACCGGTTCGTCATCCTTTGAACTGTAGACTATTTTAACCCCTTTGTGCAGAAGCCAAATTTGGCTATTTTTGGGTTACCCACTTTAATGCTGTATAATTCAAGATTTAAGCTTCATAAAGAGGAAAATTGTGGCTCAATTCTGAAAAGACACTTACAGCATTTAGAATTACATAGTATTTCAGTTAATTTTCATGATTATGGTAGAGAAAATGAGCTGCAAACATAAAAAATCTTCATGAGAATTCACCATTGAAATTGCAAAAAAAATTATTCTGAGGATTGAAAAACTGGTGGGGCTTAAAACTATACATTTCTGGGATCATAAACTCCTTGACCACAAGTACAATTCATCTTCAACATTACATTCTAGATTACCTACATGCTTTTAGCCAAATTATACAGCTACCCAAGTGTCTCCCCGAAGTCTCAAAATGAAGTCCTGTCAAATCATAAAAAAATCATGTATATAACACAAATAAAGTTTTAAGGCATGAAATTTAATAAGAACAAATGATTTTCTGGTTGAGTTTAGTATGAATTTATCAATCTCAGTGCAGTTGAATATGAATGGTCACCAGTAACCACTCCAAACACAAAACATGCCTTTTCTCCATAATAAAGTTTAGAGTTTTGGCCATTTTACTTCAAAGTGCCCCAAGCCAGCACAAACACGCATTAAATAAACTTCTTATTAAACGGTTAGAACATTCACCCTGTAATGGAAGCTACCAGTCCCCTCTTCTAAGCTCACAAACTCATTTCATTACTTATTAGGAACAAGTGCAACTCACTAACTCAGTAATATCTGAATTCTGAAATATACCTTATTTTAACAGAACAGACACTCCACTTTCAGGGAACAATCCATTGCCTCCCTGGATTCAAAAGAAACGTGCAATGAACGTACCAGGGGGTCCATCCAAATGCACGGGCAGTTTGCGTTTTAAACAGGAAAAAAACCTCGACATTCGACTTTGTTGAGTACGTATACATTCCAAAAACAACAACAACAACAACAAATAACAAAGTAGCAGCCTCACCTTTCTCATGAATCCCTTCTCCAGAGACCGATCCAATAGCAGGAACCCTCCGGTCCTGTTTCATTCTAAATAATTCCAATTGACCATATCATTATCTCATTTAAATCCCCTAAATGTAACTGAACACTTCAAGGCCAGTTTTGCAAACGTGTTTTCTATAAATCGCGTCTATTTTAACCGCGTAATGTGCATAACGTAGACAGGATACAACCGAGCCTGCTGATACGCATAGGTTTGTATGCTCTCTGTTTGTCCAGTCAATTAGTTTCACTTACTCTAAAATGTTCAAACACTCGGGAATTGGATAAGAAACGAGCCAATCAATACATTTTTACCAGGGTAGCTTCACAGGGCATGAAGTGTAACTATCCAATTACGCAGAAGAGCTTGAGCGTATGGTTGAGTGGTTGGCTATCAACGCCAGTACTCGGGTGGATATAAAGAAGCGCTGAATTTGTCAATGAATGGATCTGCGCGTAAATCCACGGTAGGGAACTACAAATTTTTTTGTATGTGACGACTGTAATTAACAGTAGAATGTGAGAGAATCAATACCATGTCGATTTTTTTGCCTCAGAAAACTGATTTTTCTGAACCATTACTTGGAATACTGTTGGCTCACTGTGGCTTATCTGGTTGCTACAGAGGATAACGATTTTTTCTGTGTCAAGATATCGTTTTTTTAAACTGCTGGATCGATACTATAGGCAAGGATACTGACCAGTTTGCACATCAGGCTTAGCTGAGGAGTTTAATTCATGCAGCTCTTGAAAAACCGGGCGTGGAGTGAACTTCCCCATATTCAGAACAGCGTTGGAGGTCTGCTTGCTTGTGAACATTCAATAACTGATCCGGGGGTGCCATTTAGTGATCGAGTACAGTAACAGCGTGCTTCCAATTTGCAGGTCTATAGATGCGGGCGTCTACGTCTGCAGAAAGGGGTTAAGGATGGCAGTAATGAGTCAAAACAAGTAGTCAAACAGAAGGCAGAGGCGGCCTTTTCTAATGATGCACAAGTCAGACGGTTCACTGTTTGGCAACTATTATTATTCATCATTGTCATTTTATTAATGAAATGCTTTTTAAGAGGATTACGGAAGCCTGTAGAGGTGGAGGGACTATTATTGTGAAAGACTTAAATTATGCTGGTATCGATTGGGAAATGGAGAAAGGACAGGGTAGGGGGGAGGAAGAATATCTAGATGTTATAAATGATAATTTTTTGGCGCAGTATGTTAATAAACCTACAAGAGAGAAGGCAATTTTAGACTTGGAGCTCTGTAATGACCCAGAAAGAATTAGCAATGTTGAGGTACTAAAGCCACTTGGGACAAGTGATCACTCTGCTGTTAATTTTGATTTGGGGGCGGCATGGCTCAGGAGGTAGAGAGAGCGGCCCAGGAATCAGAGGGTTCCCGGTTCGATCCTCGGCTCTTCCAGCGAACGTGTCGAAGTGTCCTTGAGCAAGACACTGAACCCCGCAATGCTCCTGATGTGCAGGGTGGCGCCTTGCATGGCAGCCTCCGACATCAGGGTGAATGTGAGGCAAAAAGTTGTAAAGCGCTTTGGGGTCATATCATGTGACTAGAAAGCACTACATAAATGCAGTCCATTTAATTTTGATGTTTCATGGGAAGTTAAAGTATAAAATCCACGCAATTGTTAGTACATGAGGCCCCTGGACTGTGAGCCTGTAAATGAGATGTGGGAAAGATTTAAGGGGTTTAACTTGATTCACAATGCAAAATCATTCCAATGGTGTCCAAAAGTAAGCTTAAAAAGCAGAATCCTCAGTGGATGACCAAAAGTATTCGTAGGATTTTGAGGGAAAAGAGGAGTCTTTATAAGATGTACATAAAGGATAACAATCACTAGGGCTGAATACTGTAAAATGCGGGCTGTGGTCAAAAAAGAGCTGAGGAATGCTAGAAGACTGTATGAAAGACAAATTGCAGAGGGGGCAAAAACTAACCCCAAGTGCTTCTTTCAGTACTGTAGGAGAAAAAGGAAAGTCAAAGAGTGCATAAAGAACAAAAATGGATCGCTGCTATATGATAACAAGGATATTACGGATGCCTTAAACAGTTACTTTGTTGAAAATTTTATTCGGCCAGAGGGCATGTTAAATGCTCAAGATTATTTGGCGGAAATTGAGGTTAGGGATAACAAAGTATTAGACAAGTTGCATAAACTAAAGGCAGATAAGGCGGTGGGTCCTGATGGCTTATATCTTAGTGTGCTCAGGGAAGTTGGTGTGATCATCTTTAAGCCGCTAACTGCCATCTTCAGACAGTCTTTAGAAACTGGAGAAATACCAAATGATTGGAAACAGGGCAATATAATACCAATATATAAAAAGGGGGACTGCACTGAGCCAGGAAATTACAGGCCAGTCAGTTTAGCTTGCATTGCGTGCAAAATATTGGAATCTATCATAAAAGATACGCTGGACTTATTTCTTGAACGTAACAGTATCTTGAGGGATTGCCAACATGGTTTCCGTAAGGGAAGGTCATGCCTGACAAACCTTCTGGAATTTTTTGAAGAGGCCACCAAGGCTTATGACTAGAGCAGGACTTATGACATCATATAATTGGATTTTCAGAAAGCATTTGATACAGTACCGCATAAGAGACTAATTTTTAAAATGAGCTCCCGTGGAGTTACAGGAGGTATTCTGGAGTGGATTCAAAACTGGTTACATGACAGAACACAAAGAGCGGTGGTCAGTGGTATCTCATCTGAGCTAGGAATGGTGGGGAGTGGCGTCCCCCAGGGATCAGTGTTGGGACCCCTGCTGTTCCTCATCTACATTAATGACCTTGATAGGAATATTGAGAGCAGATTAGTTAAATTTGCAGATGATACTAAATTGGGGGGTTTTGCAAATAGTTTAGGGTCCACTAAAGTGATTCAGTGATTTGGATAGAATCCAAAATTGTGCAGAAATGTGGCAAATGAAACTTAATGCAGCAAAATGGAAAGTTGTACATGTAGGTAATAAAAACATTAGACGGGATTACTTCATGGGAGGTTTAAAACTGGAATGTGCTCCACACGAGAAAGATCTGGGAGTGATTTTTGACCAAACCCTCACAGGCCCGAGCCATTGTGCCGTAACAGATTAAAAAAAGCCAATATTGGATGCTGGCATACATTGCTAAAAGTATTGAGTACAAGTCTAAGGAGGTGATGCTTCTTTTGTACACATTCGTCAGGCCACACCTGGAGTATTGTGTACAGTTCTGGGGACCATACTTTAAGAAAGATATGGAGGCTCTAGAGAAAGTTCAGAGAACAGCCACTAAGCTTATTCCAGGTATAAAAGATGAAATCTTCGACACATGAAGACTAAAGAAATAAAGGTCTTAGGAAAAGGAGACTAAGGGGTGATTTGATTGAGGTCTTTGGATATGTTAAAGGGATTAACAAAGTGAATTATGCAGGATTCCTTCGACTAAGTGTTGTGAGTAGAACTCGGGGTCACAAATGGCCACAAAGTAGACCAAAGGAAAATTTAGCACTGATATTCGGAAATATTTCTTCACCCAAAGAGTAATTTCGATGAGAAATAGCTTGCCTGACCATATTGTTGAGGCAGACACCTTGGGGGTTTTCAAGAGCACGCTTGACTTAAAGCTAGATACCATTGAGTCATTGAGTGTCTAAAGCGATATATTCACAATAGTATAAAGAAACTGGCGAGCGTAGTTGGGCTTAATGGCCTGTTCTCGCCATTCATGTCATGTTATGTTATGACATTGAATTATTATGAGAATAAAGACAAATATACCAGAGCAACTTAGACATGTGTCCGCATTATTTGCGCAATAAAGAAAACAAGGAATATCAGATGATGGTGCCTTTTTGACACTGTCCACCACTTGTTTGTGAGACAACACTACTTTCTGCCATTCTCACTGATAAAGAAAAACACAATAGGGTTTTATTACCTCCGCCAAGGAGGTTATGTTTTTGCTTTAATTTGTTTATTTACTTATTTGTTTGTCTGTTTGTAAGCAGGATATCTCAAAAACAGTTCAACTTTGCAAGATGTTAAAGCAGCCCAAGAGGAATGAGTGATTATATTTTGGCATATCTAGGCCGAAGTACAGCTGAGATATAGGCCAAAGTTCAAATCCAGCTATATAACGGCGGTATGGGCTCTCCCTAGTTCAGCTCTAGTTTGAAGTTTTTTTTTTTTTCCCTTTTTCTTCCTGGTGTAGATAATATTCAGTGTCCAGCAGGAATGGGAGAATCCTGCATTGTAACGGCAGCTAGCGTTTCTAAGGGAACTCTTTCTTACACGATCATCATGAAATCTACCAATGCCATGGAGTTCTAGCGAAGACGAATTTTACATGAAAACACGTTATTTTGACCCACCCACCACAGAAGGGTTAAGCTCCACTCATTACACAGTCTCCTGATGGCTTTTGTCCATGATTACTTGCAAAACATCCCTAGGCTACACAATTATTCATTTGTTCAGTGAAAAGTGTTGCAACTATGTGGCCCAAACTTTGTTTTTATTCATATTTTTTTCCCCTTGCTCCAACTCTGCACGTGCACCCTTGCCCAGTTTCCATGGGAACGGACTTCAGCTGGATAAATAACGATGGCGATAATGGCAGCGTCAGACAGAGGCGTAGACGTGGGCGTCTTCAGCTGTCAGCCTACGCAAAGAATAAGAAAAAAAAAAACAAACACCTTTACTTCTCCTCCAACGTCTCCTGACCTTTTCGCGGAAAATCTCCCTCCTCCCTGATCCATAATTCAGCGCCATCACCGCGGCTACGGTTCGCAGATTATACTGTGGAATGTTTACTGTGGTAAATCCATGGATAAGTGAGAAAAGATTAAAAATGGGGGGGGGAGACAAGCCATCCAAACCCTGGAAAGATTGCGCGCATTGATATGGATTTGCAATGAATTACAAACAGTAGCCAGCCCACACTGTAATATGCACACGCTGCTAACACGGATGGCTTTTCAAAGGGAAGTGACAAGAATCGACATGTCCATCTTGCGGTGAAGACACGCGTCCTCATTTGCGGTTACATGCAGCGACTTCAGACACCTGCGCGAAGGATAATGGTTCCTGGAGCTTTGTTGGTTGGCGCTGTGCCGCACGAAATCTGAACTGGCAAACTGCTATACTGGAGATTTCTATGGAGCAAGATTAGCAGCGCTTGTGACACCTAAAGCAGGGGAAGGGACAACCGAGATGGGGGCGAGAGACAGAGAGAGAGAGAGACTGGAGGGGGAGAAAGTAACTGTAAAGAAAGGGACAGAGACGGTAGAGAGAGTGGAGGATTGGACATCATGAAGAGGGGGAGAGACAGATGTCTAAAAGAGAAAGAGACAGATAGACCAGCATCAGAGAGAGAGTGTGAGAAAGACCAGAAGAGGCAGATGACAGAGAGAGAGAGAGACACAGGGAAACAGACACCAAAAAAGCGAGGGAGAGAAACAGAGAATAGAAATGGAGAGATCAGAAAGCGAAAGAGACGCCATAGGAGTGACAGTGAGGGCTGAGGGGAGGGACAGATGCCAGAGGGAGCCAAACAAAACAAAGATATCAGATGCGATGCTCCGTATACTTCAGAAAATTATTTTACAGACCAAGTACACTTGGGCAGATTAAGAGCCTCTTGCATGGCTTTATAGTAAATGTTGTCTGGCGCAGTGCCCACAGTTGGGACTCGCTGTCAATTTTGTTAACAAAAACTGATGAAAAATGAGAGTTGGCAAAATTTTTTCTACGACAAACACGAGATGATAACAAAATCATTACTCTTAATTATCCCCCATCACAAAGTTGCCTGGAGATATAGCGATGAGTGTTGTCCCTCCGCTTGTCCGGCCATCCGTCCGTCCGTCCTCTCCTTTTCCAGGCCCGAACTCCTAAACGGTTCAGTGTTTCTCGGCAGAATGGATACGTCTCACTGAGTAGATATAGCTTCTCGGACCTCCGTCCTCCTGTACGCTTGTTAGTCCCTCCACCACATTTCCCAGCCAGATATCAGCCATCCTGTTCTTTTCCAAGCCAGAACTCCCTAATCATTCAATATTTCTCAATTACATTTTAAATAGGGATATTTCTTATCGTGTAAATGTGTCTTTTCATACTTTCGTCCATCTGTCACATTTTGCGTCCAGGCCAGACATGGATCTGTGTATTTCATGCTCGTGTTAAACTCTGAAGTGTCTACATTACTAACAAATAACGAGACAAAAACGTCACATAAAAACGAAGTATACATCGGTGTCTAATATTATCGCTTCAAATTTATTTGTTACAAAAATAAAACACTTTTCAAATTATGCATATTTATTTTTAGCTATCGTCTCGTTTTCGACTCAGAAAAAATGCGGTTAACAACCATGGGGGGGAGAATTTGCCCCCAGCTAGCTTGGAATCTCCTCTCTTTTTAACTGGCCTCACAGGATTGGGATCCGAGAGTAGTTTCAGGAACGCCCCATAAAACTGCCCCAAATGGAACAGGCAAGACAACTTTGCTATTGAAAGGCATCACAGTCATGGCAGCTGAGGACTGTCAGAGACCAAATGTGTTAAAGATGGCAATAAATCCTAAATACTCAGGGCGACACCGGGAACTGACACACATTGATGCCACGCCAGCAACAACCACAATAGAGACCAGTGTCTCCCCCACAATGTCCATCTCTGTCCACGCTTCATCAAAGCCATCGGTGATGGGCCAGCAATGCCGGGTTTGAGGATCAATGGCAGGCTATGTTCCCGGGATGGGAGGGCGGCAGTGGTTGGGAGAACACTGTAGGCAGAGCCGGCTCCGACCGAAAGCATTGCGGCTGCCTAACAAAGCCGCGGCGACAGCAATCAACGGCAACAATGGCCAACGGTAAACGGATGTACCAGGCTCTCTCCTATCAGCCAGATTATCAATGGCTGGCGTACGAGCACCGGCAATCTCTCGCTCTCAACTGCCGCTTTACTCGAGCCCTTCTGCAGTCCCGTGGGGGGGGGTGGGCTCTGCCTGCCTGCTTCACATCTCGGGAAGCGATTTGAGGACATTTTCTTTCCAGCACTTCACTCCAAGACTAAGCAGTTTGGAAACTCCGCTGATAACATGCAAATTTCGATCCGGCAGAACTGGCTCGAGAGCGTACGGGCTCGATGGCACTTAGCTACCAGATGATTGAATTTCGCTTGACTTTTGTCAGAGTGAAAGGAATGTGCTTCTTCTTCTTCTCCTGTGCGCATTTTAGATGTGAATTTAGATCCGACAGCGGACAGCAGAAAGACACTTTGGTACCGTTTCTCACAGAAGCAAGAATTCAGTGAACGGTGACACGACAGCGCCTCATGTCGGTTTACCAGGTCCACCGTAATCAAATCACCCATTTGGTGGAGGGAGAAAAGATACTGTTCAAATATAAACTAAATGGCAGGAGTTCTTTGGTTTGTAGTAATTCGGGCGAAGTAGGAAGGTGATGCTTTCATCTGGACAAGACAGGAGACTGGTCATTTATCCAGGATACTTTTCGTCTTTTAAGAACCTTTATTAAACCAGAAGAAGTTGTTCCAGTGAGGACCAGACAAGGGACCCACCACTAGTTACCCCACTGCAGCAATGCTGTAGCTGTATAAACGGGATACATCAGGGGCAGGCTGATTTCGACAGGTTGTACAGCAGGGAAACTGTAACTGAGTACCAGGTGTAAGAACCTAAAAATCCAGTAGGATGTAAACCAACAAATGTGTGCGCTGTAGCAGTTTAGCCAGAGGGGAACTGTGGTGAGCAGCATGAGAGATGTGTGACAGAATTGGAACATTACAACTATGCATCATGTTAGTCATCCATTGAGTAACTGAAATAGGACAAATATAGATGGAATTCAACAAAACAACATTTTTGATGAGCTTGTCAATTTAAAACTTCAAATGAGTCGCTTTCTCTGACTCTGAATCTTGTTACTGGCAACGTACTGTCAGTGTGGGGGGGAGGCTACCATGATGTGACCTGAGCTGATGCAGACGCACTCGAAGCACTGGACCGCGGCGTACGGACACACGTTCGCATCATTCACAATAAAACACCACTGTCGCAATCCTCAGCTGCTCGAATGGAGGGAGGGGGGGCATTAGCCTCGATAGCGGACTGAAAAGCGGTACAATGAAGAACAAGATGACTGGCACAATCATGCGCCTCTCTCTTGTCGTAGTGACTGACCAAGTAATGGAAGTGAGCAAGACGCTCCTCTGTTCCGGCCGTTTAACAGCTCATAAACATCAACAGCACCTTCAGGCCCGGTCAGGCCCCATCGTTTCTGCAGAGGGGCTGTGCTCATAACGCAGGACGCAGCCGCACGGGGAAACGGGGGAGCCACCTGACCCGTCTCAGTTCAGCACTGCGATGATGGTCCCTGCCGCACAGCTGATTCACGTGCTCAGACCTCGAGAAGGAGAACAGCGATGAGACCAGCAACGGCATCAGTGATTGGCTGCAGGCACAAACCGTGGGGGTGTGGCTTCCAAGCCCACCAAGGTTCATCTTAAAGTTTCCCTCATCTCAGTGCTACCCTCTCAACTTTCTCCCTATCTATCAGAGCAAAAAAAAAAAAAACATCTAACCTCGACAGCAGGCTACACAGGGGCTATTCCAGCTTCCGATTATCATTTTTCTATATTTACACTCTACCAGTCCGCAGATCTCTAACTGTTCAGTTAGTGCCATTTTATTATGTGTGTCTGTATATAACCCTGCCAAAATGGTGGATAAAAAGAAAAGTGCGATTCCAGGCCATCTTTTCTTCAAGAAATGGCCAGTTACTTGCATGCTGTATTTTAATCGTCATTTTCACCACGAGCTAGAACCTTCAACTTTCAAAATGGAGTTTCAGAACGTGCTTCATCTGCAAGGAGTAAAAAAGACAATAAAATAAATCGGAGTATCAGCATTCGTTTGGCATCAGTCTATTCTTGCCTTATTTCTTAAATGTTTTCTATATGACATTTTTCAGCTTTTCTCCACGTTCTTCCATTTAAAAATGATGTAAGGGTCACATTTCATGCCCATGAAAGCAATTAACACCTCCTCATGATGTAATCTTAAAACACAATTATCTCGCAGCCAAGGATTGAGACCTTTACTCCGCGCAATATCCTCACCTAAATAGCCTTCACACATTTAAATCTGGCTGCCATCTGATGGCAACCCCGTAGTAAAAATATTTTAATTGGGAAATAATGTTATTGTAGAGTGAGCATTTTTAACTCGGGGAGCGCTGAAATAATTACATTTATATTTTAAAAAAATTTATCTTGTGCTGTTGTAAACCTATCATAATTTATTTCCCTGCGGGAGCTCTTTTAAACATGTGACCACATGATAGGCTTTCAACAGCTATGATTTTGATATATCTCATCATTGAGAAACAATAGTTGCATTGGGTTTATACAAAATTTTGATGCCGACCACAAAAAGGCTGAACTCAAAGCGCTTTTCAAACACGCAGCCTCACATTATTGAACTTCAGGGTCCACATACGTGAAAGAAAACCAGTGAGAGGATCGTGAGTTTTCTTTTCGGAAGAGAGCTGGGATTTCCCTGCTCCAGACGAGCGGTTTGAAGAGAAATGTTTCGTTTTGATGTTTATGAGAGCAAAGCTGGAGCAATATGGGGTCAAGCACTCTAAATATTGCTTGTGTCAACAAAGCTAGGCGCCCAGCTACTTCGTCTCTTACCACCACAGCAATGAAGCATGAAGCAAACAAACCCTGCAATGGTAAATAAACAGCATACCTCCTAGCAGCAAAAAAACAACAACTCCGTTTTGAAGGTAGCCAGAGTCGCACTTGCACTTCAAAATGTAGGAACCGTTATTACACTTTAATTAGCCAGCTTCACAACACGATGAAGCACTTTGCGTCGTCAGCCAAGGTTTTAAAAAAAATTACGCCTGGCAGCGACTATGCACATTTGATAACCTTCCAACTTGCATCCCATTGCTGCCCATTTTCTGCATCTGACAGCCACTTGAACACACATGTAAACGCTACCCATGAAACGAGTGACAGGAGGCTGCCGAGTTGGCTCGCGCAGTGAGGCCGACCCTTGCAGTGCAATCCAGCCGTGCCAGTGTTAACTGTAGCCAGCAGCCTTGTAAGTGCGGCAGATAATTGGCTTCATGCTGCTTAGGGAAATGGGAGGGGAGCAGTCAGGGTGGGTCACACAGTTTGTTGCTCAAGCACCTCCAACTGGCCAGCCAGGCGCTTGTCAGTCGCATCCCAAGGAAGATGGTGTTCAGCCATCCTCTGTCCTCGTTCCGTGCATGCAAGGTTTGAAACGCAGAGAAAAGAACCAGCAGCTGACAGGTGTTGCAGAAAAATTAGGACACTCTAACAGAGCATGAAAACATGATGGATATCTTTTACGACTTAAATAAATATTGCAGCAATACAATAAAAAATGGAGAGCGTAACCCAACTCACTAAAGTCAGAAAGACTCACCGCCCAAAGCACTTTCCCAGCTTGCGTAAATACCCGGGGTGGGGGGGCGGGGCATGTTAGCATGTTGTTTGTTACATACTCATTGTCCAGTTCCTCATTATCTGTCTAAAAGCTAATGTCAGGTCTCTTTATTTTAGCCACAATATGCTCTGTGCCTTCATTCTGCAGCGCATGTCCCAGACGTTTACTTTCCCTCTTTGTAAACAAGCACCACATACACTGGCGCACAGACCCTCGTTGTGATGCTGGATCTCTACCTCTGTATCTTCCACTGATAAGCAGATACAGTCAGTACCCCAATGCTTCGACATTAAACTAAATACACTGTATCAAGCAGAACACTAAACAACCCACTGTGACCTCGAACAGTTCTCACAGAAAACAAATGAGCAATAATAATTTTGCACCACACAGGTTTGTGTTTTGGAGGATAACTGCAAGCTATCCAAGATGGCAACATGAGTCCCGTACAAGCGCCTAGTACATAGTACACTCACTGAATATTCAAGATTCAGGTAGGTTTGGTTTATTTAAAAGGAAGAATGAATAAAAAGCAAAGGGAAAAAAAATGCACTGACTCCGAAACAAAGAATGACTGTTAGCGCAGCATTCAGTTACTCGGCTAATGCTCAATGTTTAATGGGAGAAAGTGGGCATTATTTCATGTTCATAACATCACACCAGAAGGGGCCATTTTAACTTGACAGAAAATGGCCACAGGAAATTGCTGCTACTCGAGAGATTTCCTGTCTTTGTACCGTAATGAATACAATTTCAGGACACGGCTGAGGAAGGGTTTTAAACAAAGCTGACATCCGAGCCGCTCGTTTTCTTGAACACAAACACCAGGCTGTGTACTTCCACGCTAAAGAAATGCAAATCCTTGTCTTAATTTCACAGCGCCGGTAATTCCACAAAGCCGCAAATACAGAGTCTTCAGCTGGCAGGAAGATACGGACCAGGGATCGAGAGGTGATTTTACTCTTCAGACAGACGAGAAATGCAATATCTTGGTTGGGAGGAAGAGTGGGATGGAGGGAAAATATCAACAACAGCAGGAGACAGAACTGCTACAGCCTCCATTTTGATAGAGTTTGGCAGCTTCTGCCCGGGGATGACAGGATCATAAAGGAGTGGGAAGTAAGGGGTGTACAGCAGAGGATTAAGGTTAGGGCCGCCTACAAATCGTCTACATGGGCAACATTTTGGAGCAGGAAAAAAAAAAAAAACACATTGTGGTAGGCACGCAACATCTATCCATAAGACTCCCCTCATCTATCCTTGATAAAATTGATCTTCCCCTTACTGAGGTGTCACCACATTTCAGAAAGTGACCTTCAAAAGATAGCTTCCCTATACTGGACATCACTCTGAGACCGTACACGTTATACAGACCCGCAAATTTTCCAAAACTAGTATCCAGTACATACGATGAAGAGAAGGAAGCAAATGAAGTCCTTCCCTTACAGAAGAACTGGATTTACATGAACAAAACCTCACAGAAGAACATCTATGCCAACATGCCAACTAGCAGGTAGCTTATGTGAAGAGCATGAATGCCTCTCTCCTTTGCCGCTGAATTCATGTTATAATGCCCATACCAACATGGAGGACCGAGGCATCATTCAAACTGACCAAGAGGGGCGAGACTGCTGTCCTCCACTCCTCGTCTTCTCCTCTCTGACTGTAAGGGGCGAGGAGACTAGGAGAGGAAAGGAAGGTCTAATTTTCCAGTATTGGGCGCACACAAGGACAGGTTTGATCCTTCCCCCGCATCACTTCCTGTTCCCCCTTTTATGCATCCGTGTGCGGCTGCCCCTCGAACAAGCCATCATTTATGAACTCTCGCTCACAGCCGAGGGCTTCCTGCCATGACAGGAGGGCTGCTGATCCGCAATTAAGAGCTCGGCTGAGCCCCGCTAACCTGCCCTGGTCAGGAGCCAAGTGCTGACTCTCCAGAGGACGCAACCGGTGACACCTCTGACCGACTCGGTTAATTTAACCGCGAGCGTCCCACATTAACTGTATGAGCGAAACCGCAGTGTGTGCGAGCGTCCCACATTAAATATATGAGCGAAACCGCAGTGTGTGCGAGCGTCCCACATCAACTGTACGGGCGAAACCGCAGTGTGTGCGTTCTGTGTTCACCTGTGAGCTAAGCACTGCTGAAATGTAGTCATTCTGATGCACTCAAACAGAGCTCTGTTTAAACAAATCCCTCCCTCTCCCTCTCTCTCTCTCGCTTGCTCTCCCCTTCTCATTCTCTCTCTTCCTTTCACCATCACACTCGCTCTTCTCCTTTGCCCTCCCTCAGTCTCTCCTTTGCCCTCCCTCAGTCTCTCCTTTCTTTCACTCGCTCCCACTTTCCCCCATATTCTTTCAACATTTCTCTTTTGCTCTCTCTGCCCATCTCCCTCTTGCCTTCTGGTTTTCATCGCTCTCTCTCCCTCTCTCTCTCTCTCTCTCTCTCTCACACTCCCTCTGCAGTATTTCTTGTCGTTACCCATAGGCCTCCCCAGCTCGATCTCTAATTGCTCTCAGAGTCTAATGATGCTTGGCTGAAATTTACACTCCCTGCTGCTCTGGGGCTCACACACAGACACACACACACACACACACACAGGCATGCATGCACACACAGGTGCACAGATACGCATGCACTCACGCAAGCATGCACATACAGGTACTCTCTCTCTCACGCACACACACACACACACACACACACACACACACACACACACACACACACACACACACACACACACACACACACACACACACACACACACACACACACACACACACACACACACACACACACACACACACACACACCTCCACCAGGTCAGCCCAGGGTTTAGCTCTCCACGCAGCTGCCCTCCCGCTAGGGCCTCATCATTACTCTCCTTCCCCCAGTTCATCTCTCCCTCTCGTTCCCACCCCCCCATCTCACTCCATCCCTACACAACTCAAACCAGTGTGCTTCACTGGCATGAGAACAATACAGCAAATACACTATTTACAGAATCAAAAGCATTGTGTTAAAAGAAAAAACACAAAAATTCAAAAATAAAAAAAATGTATTATTGAATAACAATTGGTTATCACCAAGTACAATTCTTTCTAGTCCGCTCCATTTCTTTCTCTCTCCTGCTCACTCCCTACATCTCTCTTTCATCAATTCCTTCTCCTTTTTCCTTGCCATTTTCCGCTCCCTCCATTAGTCTTCCCTTCTCTTTACACTTCTCCCTCCCTCCCTCCCTCAATTTCTCTCTCCCACTAAGATGCCTGCTTGTGCTAATCAGCCCAGGGGAAAGAGAGGGAAAGAGCGATTGCAGAGCGATGCCGCGTCCTCCCTTCCAAATGCCAGCCCCAGTCAGGAAGGGCTGGTTTAAAATACCACTCAAATGTCAGCGGGACGCCCTGAGAGTCAAATAAAATTACCTGCTACCTGCTCAGAATCTGTTTGCCCTGCTCTCTGGGGGCTCCCCGTGCACGTACACTCCACCATACCGCAGGCTTAGGGTGAACACACACACGCCCACCTGCTATCACGCACACGCGTACACACACCTCAGCACGCTTCCACGACAGAGTATCAACAAGAAACGGCTCAGGTTTTCGAACCGATCGATGTGGAGGGGAGGGTTCTGTGACACGCAGTCTCTCCGTTTTCAAACGGCCGTCTCCTGCGACACCTCGCACAATGAAAACAAAGGCCTTTTGTGTAGCTGGAGTATCGATCCCTCGCCGGTGATTTGATATTCAAAAAAAAAAAAAAAAAAACGAAAGGAGGAATGAGATGGATTTTCCCCTGATGCAGTGGCGTTTCAGCGGATTGCGTTTCCTCGAGGCGCTCCGAAACGGCAGGTCTAAGAGCTCAGCTTCCTGTCGGCCGATTGGCAAAATCGATTCCGCTGCAGCCGCTGGCTAGACTTCGGACTGAGCATGCTCAAAGCTCAAGAACTCCGGCCTCTCGCGGTAGAGGAAAGATCCCGAGGGGGCCCACCGTTTAATCGCATTTGTATGGACCAGGCCTGGGGTCAATTCAGAATTCAATTAGGACGCGCCAAAAACTGCTGAATTGGAACAGTCGTTTCAATTGAAAGTCTCGACAATCTGGAAACATACGGACATTATGAAAACTGAACAAATGATTTTCGTAACATAGCACTGAATAAACATAATGCGGTGTTCAAATATAAATGCATTTCATGCAAATTCCATTAAATCCTTATCCAAAGGATAAACAGACTGAGCAAAAAATGTATATACTCATACACAGATGGTATACACACAGATTTACACACAAAATTTAAAATGGACACATACACACACCCACGTGTAAATCTATAGTGTATGAATGGAAAAATAGTATGCGAGCTTATTTATGATTTTGGTGACAAATCTCGAAATTAGTCGACAATTTAAACTGGTGTACGGGGTAGCCCACCAAATTACATGACTATCAGTCAGCAAAGATGATAAGTGGTAAGGTCCATAATGTTTTGGACTGAGTAGGGACAGAAACATTTTGTAAGTGATTTAGCACAATACTCCATAAATTAAATTTGTGATTTTTTTTTTTTATTATTCACCATTAGTGAGCATTCTCAGCTTTTATATTATTTTTTTCCCCACACTTCAGTTTCACAATGTAGAGATAATAGAGTTTATAAACCATACCACCATTCCATTATAGGGCACTATAATGTCATAATCTCATCAAATTTATTAAATCACAGTTAATCACCTCTTAAACCCAAAGTGACTTACTGTTAATCACATAAAGCAGGGAAATATAATCTTCATAACGGTGCTGGGCAATATAGCCTTAAATTTATATCACCATATTTTTCAATTTTCAATAAAACAATACAGTTAGTCAATATCACAGTATATAATTTTTCTGATTTCAACAGAACATGCTTTAAAAGTAGTATGAGTAACCAATGAGAGTGCAGCTTCGAGACTGATTGAGCAAGTTACATATCACTCAACTGGCCTGAACCAATTACAGATCAGCCCTCGGCCATTGGACCCTCCTTAACCCCTTAACGGTCACCTGCATTTTCTCACATTTGGCCCGGCCCTAATTAGGGCCCAGTGACAGTTAAGGGGTTAATGTCCAGCAACTGTATGTTTTCTAAGCAAAATTGTTAGTACTGACACTCCAACATAAACATTTGAATGTGCACTCGCCCAGGATGGATAGTAGAGCCAAACCTGTGGCATATACAGTCGACCGTTGTATCATTATACAGTACCAGTTAAACGTTTGGACACATCCACATTTTCTCACAATACATATTAAATAAAGAAATGAGCACCCTTTATTTTGCAAAAAAAAATTCTAATTCTTAAATACATCAAACTTGCCAGCATTTGTGGTCATATTTGCTGAGTATACTTTTTTAATTGTTTTTTTAATTTTTTAATTACAAGTCCAGTCATATAGCTATAATGAGTTTGCAGCTGAGCAGCCATCTAAGTTCCAGAAAATGTGCTGCAGTTGCGGTGTGATTTTCATTGACCTTTTTGCCAAATAAGTCCCAAAATAGATTGAATTTAATTGGGCTGTTGGAAATGGATGGAATTTGTTCACCTGCTTACTTGCACCCCGTTCACACAGCTTGGCGACCTTATGAAGACCATGCCAATCACTCCGATTTGAGAGTTATCAAATCAGGGCATTATCGCCATCAAAATCCAGCAATTTGGGAAATTAAAGACTACATCACGAGTGTACTGCGATGCTTCCACATCAAAAGCGCTGCTGACTCGCTGCCACTGCGATTACACCTGGACCAATGCCGACCAAGCGGTCCTTTCAACTACGCTGCTGCTATGACGTACAGGACCATACTACATAATTACGCAGACATAGAAGACTGCAGGAGGATGTCGCTACACTGGTGCTGAGCAGATTACGCTTCTAGTACGATCTGTGGCGATGTCTATAAAAATCAGGGGTGTTCAAGCATTTCTTTAGTTCTTTCCCAACTTCGAAGATGAACGGACCTGAAAATGAAATAGTTCATGACGGTGCTGCATTTTTATTACGACCACAGCAGTGGCGGCTGGTGAACTGGCGATAGGGGAGGCTGAAACCCATCCCTTAAAAATAATGATTGGTCATGATCTGTTTTCAATCATTCATTAGATTACCATTACAGAAACTCCGATAACTTTCAACATCACCAGGTGTGGTCAGTTTTCATTCATAACGCACACCAGTCAACCCTCACGCATTCGGCGTCAGTTTTAGTGGCATATTTACATTCCCCGTAGTCAGCAATTAATCAACGCGTATGTGAGAGATTCTCATGCGAAACTGAAGTCCTTGTCCATGGAGGTTTATCAGTTTCACCTGCGTTATGACTAAGGACTTTCACACTTTTCTTTACTCAGAGGTTGGAAGCAATTCGTGCATTTCATTATTGTCAAAATTGTTTAAATGAAATAAGATCATTGCAACCGCTTTCTTCCACGTATCTTATTTCATTTAAACAATTTAAACGATCATTAAACACATGCATTTCTTCCAACCCCCGAGAAAAGAACCATTTGCCTGATTCCAGTTGGAGTAAAAACCATCGCACACAGCGTTCACCCCAGGACCAAGTTTGAGAATTGTCGTGCTAGGCTTCAGCAAACTATCTTACTGGTTAATTTTTGCACTGGCCTGAAAATATTTTAACAGCGATGAGCTCATAGACAAACAACCTGCCCGTGTAGGAATGGTTTGCTGTCAACTTAAAAGTTTTGTTCATTATTGATGAGGAATCAGATATTGTATAACTTGGAAGTACAATGTTTTGCACAACGTTAGCTCAGAAATCGCCAGTCATACTGTGGTAGAAAACATGGCACCAAATAACATGATTGTATTCTACACCGAAGACTGATCAAAGTAATATCTGCCGTATAAAGATGCGCTCATATCTGCTCACAACAATCACATTTACGTAACAAGAGCAATCTGAGATTTCTGATCTCCGCCAAAGGATGACAATGATACAAATGCAAGATCTGTTTCTTGGGAAGATTTTAGGACCGGATCCAGAATCCAGATCCGGATCTGGATCATCACCAAAATTTAATGGAGTCATCCCTGGACCAAGATCTATCTCTGGTGAAAATTTCATGAAGATCTGTTTAGTGGTTTCTGAGAAATGTCACTAAATTTGTAGATCCAGATCCGGATGCGGATCACCACCAAAATTTAATATAGTCGTCCCTGGACCAAGACCTATCTCTGGTGAAAATTTCATGAAGATCTGTCCAGTAGTTTCCGAGAAATCCTGTCCACAGACAGACAAATAAATAAATAAACCGACTCGATCGCATAATCTCCTTGGTGGAGATAACTAGGGACTCATATAGATTACAGAAATCTAAACACCTTTTTTTCCTAGTTCATTATAAGAGAATGATTGTGCTTCAGCTTCCACCGTTTTACAGGTAAAACTAAAATCCGCTCACGTGACTGACTGCCTGATAACATCATTCGGCTTTTCAATCCATGGATAACTGTCAGCCAATAAGACAGCATTTGGACGTATTTCCCCGTAAAACCCCTCTCTGATTGGTCTTTCTTGGCTCTGCTTATTGAAGATAAAACAATATGAAAGTGCTGTCCTGTTTTACGTAAACTGCCCAAAGTGAAGAGCTATTTATTTCATTTCATTTCTTTATACATTCAAATAAACTATATGGGGCGAAAAAAAACATCTTTGGGGCTACAGCCTCAAATGTTCTGGGCAGACGAAGTCGCTATTTGCCATTTAATTTTTATTCGTCATTAAACAAATACATTCGCCACAATGAGGACTGCTCATAATTTTCTCATCATCGCCAATGAATTATTTTCGTCAGAGACGAAAATGAGGAGCGGTAGCGGGAACCTGTTGTGGTTTTCATTCAGACATATTTTCAGAATATGAAGTTCCGCCATCCTCAAGCAATTGGAGAGAGACAGATTCTTCAGACAATTAGGCTGTATTGCGGCATGTTGATAAATATAAAGCCAAGTTCCTTTTGCGCAAGAAGAACTGATCTCTTACTTTTCACACCCAGTTTTTATACCTTCATGGCAGGAAATATCTTCCAAATATGGTCTTTCCGCATTCTCATTCTCGCACTACAATTGGACAGGCAAACAAAAACATTGCTAGCTAATCCTTCAGGAATTCAAAGCAAAGATGAGCTGCACATCACTAACAAGAGTTGTCAGAAAGACAACAAAGCTCGCCGGGGCAAGGTTAAAGTTTTTCTGCACGCGGATGGACGTGGACGCGGACGCGGACACAGACGCCGGGGGTACGACAATAGCTCTCCGGACGTTACTCGTCCCGGCGAGCTAAAAAGGAGCGGAAAATTACAGTCAAGGGATGAAAAGTACAGACAAAGGAATAGGATACAAGTGGAAACATAAATGATTCAATCGTTTTTTTTTCAGTAACTACAAATGGTTTTACTGGACAAATATTGATCAAAGCTACAGAAATCAAATACATCACCTGATTATGTTTTTGAATCAACTAAACAGAAGCCTGCTTACTAATCAAAGCTACAGAAGCCTGCTGCTTGTGTGTGTGTGAGCTGCTCATGCATGAGGGAATTAAATTGCTTGTATGTGTGTGTCTGTCTGTGCGTGAACTGTTTGTATGTATGTATGTGTGTGTGTGTGTGTGTGTGTGTGTGTGTGTGTGTATGTGTTTCTGTGCTGCTTATGCCTGTGCATGTATCTGTGTGCACTGCTCATGTGTGTGTGAACTGCTTGTATGTGTGTGTGTTTCTGTAGCTTACATAATATGGTTATTGATTATGATTTTTGATTATGGTTATTCAACATGGCAATTGATCTACTGATGAAAATGATGAGAAATATTGAAATATAATCCATAACAAACCCTACTGTATCCTGCCGACTTCTATAAAATGGAGGGGTGAAGAGCCTTTCTTCCAGGCCCATCAGCTGAACTCCAGCAAAAGCTCCGCTAGAGCGAAAACACTTCTGAATCCCCGTCAAATGTAACCACTCAACACAGGCTGCCTCATTATATTTCAGGAAACTGCACTGTTGTTGAACTCAGGTTTCATAAGCGCGCAGCAACTCAGGTCCTTCCAGAGCAGTCAGACTACACAGCGCTGTAGCGCAGGTGAACACAGTGAACACAATTCCCAACAAGAAGAGCACCGCCAATGGTGCATAATACGCCCGTCATGAACATGGATCAGGAAGTGGAGAGACAACATGATACCAATATCCAACAGACAACAGCCCCATGTGAGCTTTGACCTTTGTCCGTGACCTTGACCTTGGAGGGAGGGCCGTAAACATGGTACGCAACACTCCGCTCAGTGATGGTACACGTGTGTGTGAAATATCATGGATGTATCTGAAGCGGTTGAGAAGTAATGCTCCGGACAAGCCCCATCTGGGCCCCTTGTGACCTTTGACCTTTGCCAGTGACCTTGACCTTGACCAGGTGAACGAAATCATGGTGCGCGACACAGCGCCTAGTGATGTTGCACGTTTATGTGAAGTATCACGAATGTAGCTCAAGCGGCTCAGGAGTTATGCCCCGGACAAGAAATTGCTAACAGACAACAGACAGACGGACTACCGGACGGAAGGGGGTGATGACTTAATACGTCCCGTCTTAAGACGGGCGTATAATAATAAAAACAAGGGTGATGCCTGAAGGCCACTTTTCTGTACATCCCCACAGCAACTTCATGTGTGGTTAGGCTTCTCTGTCCTATTGGGAATAAACATTTAATATCAAATTTAATTTAAATTTTTTTTTTCCCCCCCTATGCCCCCCACAACCCCCCACCCACCCCACATCTTGCAAACTGCTACCATGGTCTGTGTGTTGTAAATTGTGGGCAATCACTCACGATTAATCAGTAGGACTTCCAGTGAGATACATGTGGTATTGTGCTTGCTGCTGATACTTGGCTTTTATTTTAAAATGATGAAGTTCATTCAGTGGGTTTGCACATTGTTTACTGTGAAATGGGGGCGAAGATGATGCTTCAGCTGTACCAAATTATAAGTGCGATAGCTAATCTGCTGATGACTGATTTCAGGGGGACAAACTCCATAATAAAGGTTCTGTTAAATGTTTTTCTCTCCAAGTCCTCTCTCTCTCTCCCTCTCTCTTCCCCCTCTCCCCCCACGTTGGAAGCTACTCAGTCATCTCCCTCCACATTCACTCCTCTCTTGTTTATCATCACTCTATTCTCCTTTATCATCACAGTGGACCAATAATGTCCTTTCATATTGTGTGTTCCGCTCGGAGACCGTTACAACTCCGGCGAACGGTGATATCGCTCAGAATCATTTCCCCGTCCCGCTCAATCACCGGCGTCGTTCTCGCCTCCCTTTCGCTCCACTCTCCTGTTCCCACAGTCCTCAACAGTCTGGCAATTGGCGCAGCAGGGTAGTCTGATGTTAGACTGCAATTCAGAAACCGAAAAGTTGCCAGTTCAAGCCCGCTTCTGACTTGATCCTCGTATGCGACCCCTTGCTGCCAACTCAGGATAGTGAAGACAGTTCACGGCTCTCCTCCGAAGCACGTGCCCGTCAGCCACTGCTTCTTATACACTCACTGGTTGAATCTTCGCAAGTTCAGAAGGAGGGGAGGATACCCGCACATGAACAGACTTAGAATCTTCCTCACGAGCGCCCGTCTGGCCAACAGGAGGCGCTTGAGCAACGAACAAAGCTGTTTATTTATTTTCCCTTCCCCGGCAGTCCCTTCCCAATTTGAATCCCTGTAGCGCGATGGCCAATTGTGCGCTACTCTGAAAAAGCTGCCGACCACTGCCAGCTGGTACGACCGGGGCTTGAACCCGCAACGTAATAGTCACTTCTGCACTGCAACGCAGTACCTTAACTGAGTGAGCTATCCGGCAGCTCAATGAGCCTTTAAGTTTGACATGCAGACATGGTCAAAGTTTTCTTAAACTCTGTGTTAACTATAGCATTTCATGGTATGAAACGGTAAAATTAAACGCTGTTTGTACATTCCAGCACAAGCTTGATTTATTTAATTACAGGAAAATGAAGCAGATTTCACATCACAAGAGCAAATATTCAGAGATACATGATCAGGTTGAATTTGAATCTTTGCTAAATTATCAGTAGAATCAGATGTGTAACTGCTTAGGCGCAATGAAAGCCTGTACCCACACCAGCCCGCTCTGGGTAAGATTGAGTTCTCATTAAAATGTTCTCATTAGAACTTTCCCTGGGTAAACAGAGGTTTAAATAAAAACAGTCATGTGTGATTAAAAAAATCTGAACTGTCGGAAAAGGTCTTAACTGTAGGAAAAGGGGGGGGAGACATACTTCACTGGACTCCAACCATCCCATGCCATTTATATGCTGTCCAATCAAATCACAGCCATTGTGACATCACTGCCACGAACCAACCGCGCAAGTCTCGATGATGATGAATCGAAAAGGGCAGCACAGTTGAAAGAGCAATAAGCCAAAAAGAAATAAAAATCAATGTGCCCATCAGGGGTGCGGGTTTATTTTGAGAGACAGAACAGTTTGGCAGGAGACAGGAACAGGACGACGGCGGTGAGGCTGGGGGAGCTTCAGGCGGCTGACCTCTGAGGCACTTTAATGTCATCGGAAGCTCGGCAGCACAATTTCAGGCAATTGAACTGGACCAAAACACATTAGAGCTTTCAGGAAAGTTCCTGCCAGACTGTTTTGGGGCTGCAGGAAGAGTGCAGGGCTATGAAAGGAGAGGCGAGAACGACGGCGGTGATTGAGCGGGCCGGGGAAATGATTCTGAGCGATATCGTCGGTCACCGGATCCGTAACGGCCTCGGAGCGGCACACACAAAATGAAAGGACATTATTGGTCCACAGCAATGATATAGGAGAATCGAGTGATTACAAAGAAGAGAGGAGTGAATGATAGAGTAGCTTCCAACTTGCCAAGAGACGGAGAGAGAGAGAGAGAGAGAGAGCAAGACAAATAACAAAAACCCTTATTTGTGAGTTTTTTACCCCAGATATCAGTCATCAGCAGATTAACTCTATTGGACTTATTAGTCAGAACAGCTAAAATTTAACACAATCAGAAATTAAGACTGGGCAATATGGGCAAAATCAAACATCACAATAGTTTTTGAACGAAAACCTCAATATTGTGGCAATATTGTAAAGCTAACTGTTATTGCTGTCGCAAAATATTTCCACAATGTGATTTTTGATGAACAGTCAATAGTAATGAGTACATGATGACCAAGCAGGTCGAGGCAGCAGCTAAAACAGTCTGATGACAGAAGAAAATAACATCCTTCCCTGTAATGCAGCGTTTACAACCAGAAAAGACGACGCTTATATCATATCATGACATTACAATTTCCACTGTCTCAGATGATATCTCCCTTATAAAAATGAACTGAAGTGTTGGTAGAGTATACTATACGAATTGTCTAGTGTTCTACACTGTGCTGGTAGTGTTCTTTAGTACTCTGCACTAGCTATGGTATTACCGCAGTTTTTTTCTGTGGTGTTATTTTATTAGCTATTGATTGATTGATTGATTGATTGATTTCTGGATTTAGACAATATAACAGCAATCCAAAGGATAACGTGCTAAAGTACAATACTTATTTCCAGCATGGTCCTTGGTGTTACACGCAAGACACAAATAGACAAGAAACAGACAAATTCAATCTAAAAATACATGCAGTATGAGGAGTGAAAAAAGACATTCCATAAAACAAAACAAATAAAATAAAAACCAAAATGCAGTAAACTATCCCACATCAATAAATATTCAACCTTGTTCCATAAAAGCTAATTGACCCGTCTTTTAAAAATCCCTCGAGATGATAAAAGTATTATAGCAGCAGGCAAACTATTCCATGCCATGATACTAGTATAAAAGAAAGAATTTTTAACTGCATTATTAGCTCTAGGAACTATGCAGGAACGGATGCTGGCCCTAGTGTTAGAACTGTGCTGCGTATGGACCATGGTCACATGAGAGCATAAGTATTTGGGAGCTTAACCTTTAACAATGTTAAACATAAGGTTTAGCCTAAGTTGTTCGACTCTTAGATGTACGGGAAGTAGACCAGCTCTCACAAACTCCTCCCTACCAATATGAGTACGGGGTGGTACATTTAACAGGTACCAAATGCAGTTGTTTTGCAACATTTGAAATTTGTTTTTAAGTTTCGCAGATAACCCAGAAAACCATGCAGAGCACGCAAAATCCACCTGACCTTGAATCAGACATAATACCAATAATTTTTTTTACAGATATATCGAAAGACAAAGTTTTTTGAGTTAAAAACTTTGACTTACAGCTAAGTTTGGCTAACACTTTGGCTGCAATAGATTCACCTGCAAGTGATTGATCCAATGGTACACTCAAATATGTAACACTTGATTTAGACACAATTTCAGACACATTACACATCACCTTGAAAGTATTTGATTTTGCCAACTTCCTTTTAGTCCCAAACAATATTGATTTAGTCTTGTCCAGATGCAAAGAGAGCATATTATCGACCAGCCACTAGTTGACAGACTCGAGCTCTGTGCGAAGAGTATTTTCAATGGCTTTAACATTACACCCTGGGACAAGCAAAGCAGAATCATCAGCATAAAATAGCAATTTGCAGCTATGGTAGCCCGACAATATTTCAATAGGAATACTAAACTCTCCATAGTGCACTACAAAAACCATACAATTACTTCAGTAATAGTGATAGTTTTTTGGTGGTCATTTTATGGTATTCCTCTACAGTTTTTTGTGAGGGCTTATATCACAATATCAATAACAAATCAACATATTGCTCAACTACCCATTTCACAAAAAAACAATATGCAAAACCAGTGAAACCACTGGACGACCATTATCATTTTTGAAACTATAAAGATGTATTGGTTAAAAAAAAGAAAAAGACATTCAAAACATAATGTTCATCAAAAATGAGATAAGACCCCCCCATCCCCCACCCCACCGCATATTTAATTGCACAAAACCTGGCATATCATTGGTGGGAATATGATACTAGCATTCAAAATGTAGCTTGTGTGTGGCACACAGGAAGCTAGTTTTCACAGGTCAAGTTGAATATCAAAAATAGGGCTTGAGTGGTAGCTGAGAACATTGTGATCAACATTACTACGGTTAATTAAGGCTTTCCCCCCTAACATCCATCTACAAAACATTTTTTCCTATTGTAACTCTGAACAAGGGCGAGAGGTCACCCGAGAAAGTGTGTTTAATTGTGTTATTATGAACCAGGGTCAGGGTCAAACTGGAATTCAATTAAAACGCATCTAGAAATCGCCGGATTGGAACTGTAATTCAAACTGAATACCTAGGGATATCTTGAAAATCCTAAGAATGCATTGATTGATTGAAAAAAAAAAAAAACCATTTCCATAATATGTTATTGAATTCCATTATATACTAATCACATATGAAACACAAACTAGATAAAAATCGACTGAAGGGAAGTCCAAACGCTTATACACATTTGGCATTAGCGGCTGTGAACTCATAATTGCTCATATATGTCCTGATGGTTTCTGCAATGCAAAGCACTTCACTCTTCTGTAGGAATTTCAATGGGAACATGAGTGCAAAGGTCAGGGATCAATGTGCACTAATACACTCCCGAGAGGAGCAGCAAGCACCAGAAGTGCGGGCTAAATTGATACTTGTGCTCAGCGCTGTGTCCTTAGATTCACGCTGAAGAGGGAGCAGACGAGCACGATGCATGCTCCACTGCCTTTTTGCATTGCAGCTCAACAGGGCGTAGCTGGCAGTTCAGGCAGCAGGGGTCACTAGTGAGCAGTGAGACAAAATGGCCCCAGCACAGTCAAGCCTCTTTGATGCGGAAGCCAACGGTTTTATAATTGGCAGAGGCATCGACCAGACTTGACATAAGACAGTGAAGCCGCCCACACACAATAACAGTGCCTTAATAGGATGAGCTATCAACAGCCACAATATCTTTTCTTTTCAAACTTTGTCTAAACGGAGAGGAGGAAGGGTGAGGAAAATCTAATTTGTTTTTTTTTTTTACCATGCAATCTTGCAGTTTGACAGAATAAAAAACTGAGAGACTGACAGACAAATGCTGGCAGCTCAAAAGGTTCTCCAAGTAGGCCCAAGGACATGCAGCAAAACAAGCATGGCGCCATGGCAACATAACAAAAACTGGTTTCCGTGACGTCCTCGCATTCAAAGTAATTCGCAACACCTTCAAATCCAAAAAAAAGTAATACAGGAGCTACAGGGGCGATTAAGAATTCAGTGAAATGTGCGCTTCGAAGCTCGCCACATGGCAGGTTTACCCGCATGGCATCTCCATCCATTCAAAGGAAGGTTTATCGGTTCCTTCATTCTGTTCAAATGAATGACTCAGTCAGGCCAACAGCAATGTTGAGAATCGTCCTTTCAGTTGATTACCATTCTGGCAACAATTTAAACTGTCAGATTCGACTAATTTGTAATTCAATGCTGTGTTTAGCTGTTGAGTGAGGACAGCGTCGGTGCAAAGGTAAAACTCACGGGAGTAATAGCATTTGAGACTGACACACTTGCGATACGAGCACCGATTATACAGCCCAATTTAACTCAGCAAAATTAATCGTATTTCTGTAGAGAGTTAGGTAACGAAGCGATGCTGGTATCACTTCTTTCAAGAAGACATGCTAACAATTACATTCAAAAGAATAGACATGCTTAGACACATTTGTAAGGGAAAAGTCAAAGTTTTGAGGCATTTTCCAGGGGTGTTGCACATATTTTGTCCCCTCCATTGGTAGGGCAGCTCAGCCCTGGCGTAAGGGCATGTGTGTGGATTAAGATACCCTACCTGAGCAGAGGCTGGAATATGACAGTGATGTTTCGTGCCCCCGGCTTGCACACAAACTTCATCTCTCCTCCTTCGATCAGGTTGTCGTCCGCCCCCCCTGAAATTACAGAGAAAGAAACGGGGGGTCTTTTAAAGAACAGGGCCTGCACTAGTCAGAGAAACCCCAAAGGGTCAGACCCCAGGGGAACCCCGCTCGCCTCGCTTACTTGTGCAAACATTTCCCGCTCCGTAAAGTGACATCACGCCAGGACCCGAGTCGTGTTGGGCACATCCAAAGATTAGTCATTCCTATAATAACGGCTAAAGGTCAGCAAATATAGAGGTAAGCAGGTATTTGATCAGTGAAGGGCTGTAATGCACATGCATGTAAGAGAACACCGAAACTCTTTAGAACCAAGGTTCTATTCCGAAACTTCCGAACCTGACTGAGTTTGATATTTCCTTTAAAGCTCTTCATGGGGAAGAAACAGTGCTGGGGCGCGTTTCCCAAAAGCATTGTTGCTAACCAAGTTAGCAACTTACATAGTTCACTCATTCACAGTCAATGGTCCCAACTATGTAAGTTCGCATCTGTGATTTCAGGAAACGCACCCCTTGTCAATAATTCATAATCAGAAAGAGAAATGCAGAGCTACTGCTTATAATCATTGCCTTTAGTCCCAGAAAAATTCACATACATGACACACTGAATTTTGAATAGCTGCAGGAGAGGTGGATTTCACAATCAAGGATATCCGTGATGGCGACACCGGACATGACGTTGGATCATTGACACTGCATGGCCTACACATGTGGATACACACCCTAGTAGAGAAATGGGATCATCAATGATGCATCGTTTTGTTTACCTTAATCCAACCACCAAACATTTTACTCATATGGCTGGTTCTATTAACCCCCCTCCGCACTTATTTGTTTGGAGGGGGACGTTTCGACTACAAACCCCAATTCCAATGAAGTTGAGGCAATGTGTAAAACGTGATTAAAAACAGAATACAATGATTTGCAAATCCTTTCTTACCTATATTCAACTGACTTCACTACAAGGACAAGCTATTTAATGTTCAAATTGATAATCTTTATTGTTTTTTTTTTTTGGAAAAATTAACTCATTTTGGATAATTCCAACCATTTTTCACTCTACGACCAAAATTCACTGAAAAAGCAGCCAAAAAAGAGCAAAAACAAACTGCACCTCCTGCACCCATAACCATAAATTACCTTAGCAGTCCTGCGATCAAAGTTGTGCTTGAAGGCATAGCAATTCTGCTTATATTTACTCCAAAGTTTCTTTGTCACTTTGAAATGATTGCAGACATTCCCCTGGTACCCTGTGCAAGACAGTTCTTGCAAAAACAGCAACATATCAATGATAAGACATCACAAACACAACTTCCCACCAGAGAACCACAGGTCTAATGGCATGGCCCATGAAATATTTAAAGTTCAATTAAAATATGGATATCAGAGTTGGTGCAGGACAAACATAAGTAAAAATGATACTACACAAAAAAATGCAATCAAAATGTTGCTGATATGGAGCAAATGACTGACTGGTACAACTCCTCTTTAAAATCTGATTTTCAGTTGAAATTCCCTCTGCGCAGGTTGAAAGAAAAAAATGTATTTTTTCCCCCCATACTGCAGGAAAATGTCACATACATATTCTGTATCTGCTGGTTGCAGCGCTTCACTGCAGCTACATCACACTTATATTGAGAAAAATATTCAAACCCAAAATGCCAAGATTTTATGGCTACAACATTACATCAAAAGGAAAATATTGAGATCTTGTACACCATTTCATAGACCTTTCCTGGCAATTCAGCAGAACATATTAGGGACCTTTGGACACCTCGAGATCTCCACTAGAATATAAAATAGGCCTTAAGTTCCACAGGTTTGACAGACCCAGATCTAGGACTGCACAGTTGAAGAGGATGAACTTAACAGACCCTTCTCACTTTCTCCAAGAACAAATACCACACACTTCCAATTCATCTTCTTGCCCCCCAGAGCTATTGTTCTCATTTTCCATCTTCCTCCCTTTCTTCATACAGCAAATCACCGGCTGCGTGACCCTCTCCTCTTTCAAGATGGCCTTTCCCCATTCTCACCTGGACAGCTACCTTAGTTACCCATCCCTGCAGCCTTAGTGCTGTCAACACACAACACACATCAGGGAGAGAGAGAGAGAGAGAGAGAGAGAGAGAGAGAGAGAGAGAGAGAGAGAGAGAGAGAGAGAGAGAGAGAGAGAGAGAGAGACTGGCGCTGCAGCAGGCCCTGAAGATCCCCCCCCCGCCCAGCCCGATTAAGGGAAACTGGCACCCGGATTAATGGAAGAATCACGCTGGCGCCCCAGAATGAGCCTCCAGTGAACCCAACACCGAGCAGGTTAATGAGAAAATCATTGCCGCACGAATCGCTCAGGCAGAAGGCCTGAAAAATCAGCAGTACACCTCCTTATTACCTCCAGCCACCCTGAAGTAATCGATATAATCGACAGCGTGGAGGGTGCGGGGGGAATCGCGCACACTGTCAATAAAAGGACCCCAGATTGGCCAACTGAGCATGCCCCAGTGGGCCAATGAATATAAATATAAATAAAACCTGACGTCGCCCACTGACAATGTCATTCATTAAGATTTCACACCAATTTTAACTGTGGCGGGGGGGGGGGGGTTCGCATCGCATCGCTGCTCCTGTTCTCGTCAAGTCTATGAGAACAAATAGCCTTGTGTGTTTAAAATCAATTCCACAATCGTATTTAACAACTGCCCTCTGTGAGCACAAAACGTGTGCAGCCCTCCCGCTGGGAAAATGTAAAAATTCACTCATCTTTGTCTCTCACAGAACACAGACAGATGCTACAGGGAGGCGTTTTGCCAGGAAAGAGAAATTGTCAGCAAGGGAAACGCAGTGCACTTCAGTGGGCTTCCAGTCCTAAAACACATCCGTGCTGTACGGCAATTCAAGCACTTCATCTCTGTGCACGCGGAGTTCGAATTCGGGGAACAGCGCTGATGCCAATGTAAAATTCGACAACAAGCATTGCCTGCTTTCTAATTACGGTCTACATACGCTCCAATCCACCAGGTACGGCTTTCTCGTTTACCACCAACCACTGCATTGAGATGGATACACCACAATGATCTCCCCAAAGCGCCTTTTCCCCTTCTCTTTATAATTCAACACTTTAATGGAAAACCTATCGTCAACCACCACAAATAATCTTTTAGACTTTCACAACTCTGCATGATTCTTCTTCTTTAAAAGAGAGAGAGGCTTCTTTACCGAATCTAAAAGCTTTCAGACTCCACTCACTCCAATTGTTCCGGCGAAATTCGCGGCGGCGGAAAGCAAATCTCGTCGCTAAGTAGGGCTGGAGCCCACGTCCAATTTTCTCCTCTCCCTCCCTCGTTCGCTCAGCCTCCTCCCTCACACTCACACCGTTCCTCTCTGCCAATTTAATTAAGACTCAATTACGGCTCCAAAACAAAGCTGCTTCACTCACCAGGGCAGAGATGACGAGAAAGAGAGCTAAATTTACCGGAACTGTCATTCTGAAAGCCATAAAACGGCAAAGCACGAAAAACACAGATGCGGGCATACGCACAGATAAAAACACGAAAACACAGGCTTACTCTCGGAAATGCAACTCTTTTAAATAATCACAAAACAAGTGAGAGTACATCCGTTCTTCATTTCTATGAAACCCAAAAGAGAGCTACATTTGCCATTCCAAAAACCGTTAAATGGAAAAGCACGAAAAACAAAGACATAAATGAAACACACACAATCACAGGCTTACAGAATGACACACTTCTAAATAATCACAAAACAAATAAGAGCACACCCGTTTTATTTTATTTTGTTCCCATAAAACAAAAGAGAATGACTTTCCTGTGTAAAGCAAATAGAGTGCTTTATCACAATTTATGACAGTCCGTGTTCAATGGCTGTGTGTCAGGCACAGGTACACCGTTATGAATGGGTCAGAGAAAGCCAGCAAATATTGAGGTGCGCGAGAGCTGTTGTCTTGGACAATGGGTGCACTTCAGTTCTTTTAAATCGCATCCATGTCTCCCAGACTTTAGTTTTTCCTTGCATCTTAGTCCCTCCCACCAGGCACGCACAGAGACACAGAGGAACCACGCACGGAGAGAAAAACAAGAAAATATACATTTAGAGAAATTGAATGTCCTTTCATCCAAAGCGCCACATGAAGCGATGTTGGTTTCTGATGATGGATCTGGAGCCAGCGTCTGTCGTTACCAACTGACATCATGGTTTGCAGCTTAAAGTCTTCCTTGAAGGCTGCTATCTAGCATCCTCCCTCATGGCTCCTCAGAGCTCCCTGCTCGCTGCAGAGATAAGAGCTTTGGGACATCCTGCAAGATGGCGAATCCAGAACAGCCTCGGGTTTGAGTGAGGATCGAGGGGTGAGGAAATATCAAATAAGAGCACTGAGATGCATCCAGCAATGAACAAGGAGTGAGGAAATGTCAAATAAGAGAACTGAGATGCATCCAGAAATGAACAAGGAGTGAGGAAATATCAAATAAGAGAACTGAGATGCATCCAGCAATGAACAAGGAGTGAGGAAATATCAAATAAGAGAACTGAGATGCATCCAGAAATGAACAAGGAGTGAGGAAATATCAAATAAGAGAACTGAGATGCATCCAGCAATGAACAAGGAGTGAGGAAGTATCAAATAAGAGAACTGAGATGCATCCAGAAATGAACAAGGAGTGAGGAAATATCAAATAAGAGATGCCCCCAGTGATGGACAAAATGCCTCCCTAGGGACAGCGTCATCGGCCAACATGCACCAAACTCAGGCGTTTAAGCAGAAAAAGTGACTAGTTAAAGTATTACCAGGCAGAGGAAAGACATAAAAAGCTTTGTGGATGAATTGGGGACCTTAACCCCTTTGCAGAGAATACAAATAATACCAATTTTTCCAATTGCGCATGAGCCTATTTAAGCTTTATAACTCAGTGTGTGTGTGTCACAGAGACTTTGGAAAATTATGCCAGTCAGGCTACACATTTGGAAATTCAATCACAGAATTGTTGAGGAATTAAATTTCAGAATTTAAGGATGCCGGTGTCAATATCTGCACAAAGGGGTTAAACTATTCAAGAGATCACATTCATGCCCTTCAGAGCACAGCAGACTACGGCTTCACAAAATAACCCACTGAGACACTGACAGCCTGCATGTAGTTCTCCAATTATTCAATGTACATCCCAAATTCTAAAAAGATAAAGCATTTATGACAATGTTTCTGCAGTGTTACAATACAGTAGGGGATAAATGGACTTTTCAAATCCTTTTTGAATTTATTTGCATTTTTCATTAAGTGGCAAAGTTTCCCACATTGTGGTTGAATTAAATTACGTATTTGCAGCCAAATGAACAAATCACTGCCCTAAAGATGATTCCTCCCAAGTAGACAACAGTGATTGGCAGCAGAAAGAACATAGTGTGAATATGTTCAGCAACAGCAGACTATGCAATTTCTAGTGTTGAGTTACCAACTATCTAGTTACCAACATTAATCAGCTTATAATAATGCAGATTTCCAATCTGATGTTGGGGAAGAGCTACAGCAGGAGACATGCTAAAATCACCAGACATATGCTCAATTTCTGTAAATCCGATCCATTTTAAAAATCATGAACAACAAAACCCTTCAATTTTTCAAGCAAAAATGGGTATTGAAAAACCATAGCACTAATACTCTCTTGGTCCAGGGACCCAATGAATGTTGACTTGCTGTGCGTAATGTGCATATATATTGTAACTAGGCTTATGCCGTCGGAGGCGACGGCTTGGGGTATATCCCCGAATGCCCCCAATCCTCCAATTCCCCAATCCTTAAATAGACCTTGAATAGACTTTCATTTGAACTTAATTTCAGGTCAATTGGACAAATGGTTCTGAAGATATGGCCAAAATGGTAGTTTTCCATCACAAAGCGCCACCTGGTGGCAAAATATTGAACCGTACAGGTATGATGTCATCATGTGACTTGTTGTGAGGTCATGACCTTGCAGTTGCACATAGGTTCATGTCAATTGGACAAATGGTTCCAAAGATATGGCAAAAATGGTGAATTTTATGTGACAAAGCTCCACCTTGTGTCAAAATTTTGAACCAAACAGGTATAATGTCATCGTGGGACACATTCTCAGGTCAAGGTCATGACCCTTCATTTGCACTTGATTTGAGGTCAATCGGACAAATATTTCCAGAGATATGATAAAAACAGCGATTTTTCAGTTTTTGGCCCCTGGTGGCCAATCTAGAAAATGTAAACTGTCCAAAATCGAATCAGTTCTTCCTCTTTATGATACTTACTTATATGCAAAACATGAAATTTCTAATTGAAATATTACTGAAGTTATCGCATTAACACGTAGGGCGGTGCGGCGGCGGCGGTCAGACCAAAAATATAATATCCCTGGAACGCCATTAATGCTTGTGCCTACATTTCCCGCTTCTAAGGTTCAGAATGATTCAGCCCAAGAAAATGCGCCAGGCTGCTGGCTGGCACATTTTGGCACGTACCACATCGAAAAAGCAGGAGTACGACACGCCTCTTACTGATTTATGGTGGGATCTGCTGAAATGCGGACAACTATGGTTTTGGTCGCAGCGAGAGTACCAACAATTATGTGGGGTTTTCTGACATGAAATGAGAAAAAATCTGTAAAGTAATTTGAATTTACTGCAGCAAGTGCTGGCAAAATCACAAATGAGGACAAATCAAAAATTTACATTTCATGATACTTCGATTTGGAGAGAAAGGCAGGTCGACTTAGGCATTTTATACTTGATCAGTGATGGTGATTTAATTCTTCCATTGAAACCAGTACGTGAATCACTAATTTTTTTGATGACAAATATTTTACGGGTGCATACAACTAACTATAGCAAATAGTAAAAAAAAAGCCCAAGTCTCAGGAAACGTCCATTTTTAGTTGATGCATTCACAAATGAGAACTCAAATCACTTGCAGAAATTAAACTATCCTTAATTGGAATGCATAAATAAGAGACATGAGGGGGAGGGGGGGTGGGGGGGGGGGCGGAGAGAAATGATTCTTTATGTTATTCTCACCCAATGGGGAACAGTTCATGAGAAATAGATACAAAAGTCGTCAGCCAGAACAGACAGTCTACCGTGCATCAATGTCAAAAGCTATTCTTCTAGCATGTAGAGTTATACAACTATTCGTAAAAACAAATGTCCCCCCCCCCAGACACCACTTAATAGCAAAAGGTGCCAGTTCAGATGCCAATCAATGCACCCACAAAATTTGGTGAACAAACATCGAGCGGTTTTGGAGTTGGCACATTGGCAACACAGACAGTGATGCTGATGGGAACCAAGCCAAAAACAATATGTTGGGACAGTGATATAATTATCCCTGCCAACAACAAGTTGGACACAGGATATGTTTCCGCCCCCATTTATTACTTGCCAAAATGATTTCGGCAAGTATGTTAGTCGGTTTGGATAAAATGTTTGTTTGTTTTTTTGTCAGTTCGGTTACTATGTTTGTTTGTTACAAGTACTTGCCGAAATTCTTTTGGCAAGTATGTGGGTCGGTTCAAGTTAGAATGTTTGTTTATTTGTTAATTACCAAAATTCTTTCCGCAAGCATGTTAGTCAGTTCTGTTAGTCTGTTTGTTCGTTAATCTATTTATCACATCCTTAACTGCCCTTTATCTAGCAGTGATTGTATTTGTTTTTATTTCATCATGTCCGAAAGTGTCTCTGCTAGAAGCCTCTACTTCATGGCCAAGGTCAAGGTCGTCAAAAAACTTTTTGATTGATAACTTGCTTCAATTCAAGCTCGAGACTTCAAACTTATGCCATTCTGTTCCTCAAGCCAATGCATTCCAATGCGATGACGTCACTCAGACGTAAGTAGGTAGACTTTTGGCAAGTCATCTTTCAATGAACCATCTTTCATCATTTATTTGTCCGTCTGTCCGTTTATAAGCAGGATCATGGGGAAAAAAAGCTCAGTACCAAATAAGATGAAACTTTATGGGAGGATTATTAACAATATCAGTAACAGGTGATTAGACTTTCACAGGTCAAGGTCAAAGGTCGAGGTTGACTCGCAGAGAAGGTTCAAAATGATGGCGCAGAGTGCCCTTCTAGTTTTATTCTTTTTTTTAATTCTTCTGGTTCTTCCAGAGAGAGAAAAAGATGGCGAAGAACAGAGGAGCAGAAAAGGATTAAAATGAGGAACAATTAGCATTGTAGTTTATTTGAATTTTGTTTAGCGTGTGTTGTGTAAAATTAAATGCCATATACCTTGTAGAACTATTACATATGTAACAGTAAGTTAAGATTATTCATTTAAAAAAAAAAAAAAAAAAAAAAAAAAAAAAAAAAGCTAACGGCCAACTGAGCTGATGCCACTAGTAAGATTCTTCCACTAAGCTAATATGCCAATATCCACTGTCAATACCTCAAAACAAATCCGAACAAGCAGCTTGTTTGCAGTAACAGATGGAAACCAAATAAAAGAAGGACTTTCTGTGCTGTAAGAGAGGTCTGGATGCACATTTACAGTCAGCAGTGCTGAGAATCTTTTTCAAATTTTGTTCATTTTAAGTTTTTTTTTTTTCCATTCTCTTCGAAAGCTTGTTGATTAGAGGAAGAGTGCAGCACGGTTAATTGTCATTTTGGGATTCAGGAGGGGACACGCAAGACACTAAACGTGCCGCAGGTGAAAATGGGCTATCCTAGTAGCCTTGCTCGTCGATGGGTCCCAGTGGCATTTTGGGGGCACCTTGCCACCGTGTCAGAGGAGACTGGAGCAGGTTGGCCGAATTTGGTCGAGGACGGCAGTGTTGATGCCCTCCGTTGCGGAACTCGAGGAAAGTGAGTGCTATGCTAGCTAAAGTCAACCAGGATCCGGTGCAAGGGAGACCACTCAAGATTGCCAAAGTGTATACCCCCACAGCGCAGAACCGACTCTGGAAACCTTCTGACTGGGTGCAAATGAGAGTGTGGGTGCACGCGTCAAAACACAAGATTTCCCCAGACTAACATATAATCCTGGATTAGGCATTCAGGTGCACTGTGCTTCAAGAAACCCCCACAATGATGGAAAAGAAAAGAGGTGCCCCTCCCCCCCAAACATAATCAACCCAGTCAGTGACTCGGTGAAATTGCATTAGCCGAACTTCCCGGGGATTGACAGAAAGAGGTTTTGATCTGTAATGAATTCTGCCAAGAACAGAGAAACCGGAGCTTCTGAGTCAATGGTTGTGTCTGTGTGCATGTCTATGCATATGTGTGTGTGTGTGCGTGCGTGCGCGGGTGTGCGTGATATGAAAAGGCTGGCCCTCAGAAAAGAAGAACAGAAGGGGTGCACAAGGCAACTGTAATCCCGTTTGTCAGGCGGGTCCGGGTCAGGTTCGAGGGTGCCATGTCGCCGCGATCAGAGAGATCAGAACGGGCAGATCAAAGTGCCTTGCGGTGGCCGTCCTTGGCGTGTCTGGCACAGAGAGGGCCATGCAGAGTAATCAAACGTGCTGCGAACACAAGTGCGCCGTAGCAAATGAGCGCACCGGGGATGCTAAGCTCAGCCAAACACACACACACACACACACACACACACACACACACACACACAACCACCCCCCGCAGGCGGGGACAGAATCCCTCACCAGACGAACCACCCCAACGCTGAACTCAAAAAGTATGTTTCCGCAGGCTATGCCTGGGAGCAGAACAATTTCACTACTTTTATTCCCAACTACAAACATAAAAATGTGTTTATACACTGTGCCGGTAGTACACTCCCCCTCCAGCTGTGAGGCTTCACCCAGGACCTGGTAATGCCGATATAAAAAGGAGTTTCACTGTGTTCTCAAGCACAGGGTGTATAATTCTAGGAAATGCATCCTGCATTGAGGATTACAAAACACATTTTTTAAAGATTTATCCAATTATGTACATGTATGCAAGCAGAACGCATCACTTCCGTGTAAAAGCACATTTACATGCAAATCCTTTCATTTGTCTTTGATCACACGCCTGCAGATGCCCCTAAGGTTACCCACCTCAACAGGCAATCAGACAATCTTTCTGAAATGAGGAGCACAGAAAACATCCTGAGAATGAACTGTGGGCGCAAAAATTTATGAAGCCACCAACATATATGACCGAGGACGACTTCAGGATTTTATTCGCTGCTCGGGCTTCCAGTTTTATTCACCTGAAAAGTGTAAAGGTCACCAGGTCAGGATGGATGTCATCATAACGGATTGGGGGGGTGTGTAGAGAGGCGCAAGCCCATCCAGCTGAACAGCCTGGCCAATCAGGAAAATTCAATAATTCATGAGCGACACAGGCACCTGGTTATAATATAATTCTGTCGCATAGGCTCCGCATGTGACTGACTCCTAATGAGCTCCTTCCATTAGAAAAATTAATTAATTAATTCACCCAGCTCTGAACAGCAGTCTATTGAAACAGGCTAGGAGACCATTGACGAGACAGGATAATAATAATAATAATAAAAGGAGGGATATAAACTGCAAGTTCAGTTGAATTCATTATTTCTGAATGTCACATGCCACTCTAGACTGGCCAATAGGAATGTGTGCGCCACAGTCGGCTATGCTGCCCAAACACAAAACAACAAACAAAGAAAAAGAAAAAAAAAAAAAACAAGCCATAAGCTTATTTATTCCTTCTCTCTTCTGGAGATTACAGGAGACTTTGTTGTTCGTGCTTCATCAAAACTGTCCGTGGCAGAGCAAATGTTCTTTCCCACACAGCTCCTCAACTTAAGTGAATCATCACAAACGTTACATTTTCTTTGCCGTTTTTGTATTCTGCACCGTTCGCGATTTCACACAGCATGTCACCGGGACGGCGAGAGCCAATCTCATCCTTCCGCCAGACTGCAGTTCTCAGAATGCGCCTCACGTTCCACACAAACAACGGTTTTGTTTGCCTTCTCTTCCTGAAGGTGTCCTCCGCCCCCTTCTGAGAGGCACAGCTATTGGATTACGGGCTTTCATAACACAAAAATAAAAAACAGGAACATATTTACCCCCCACTGGGAGCTGAGGGAATACCTGTGGCTAATAGAGGCCCCATAATGCATTGCGGCAGCGAGTGTTTCCGTCTGTACTCATCGTGTCTGCGACAGCGATGAGGAGACGGCTTTATTATTTTGCGGCCACAGCTCTGCATACAAAACTTAGCTACCCGGAGAACCATCATTTCCTGACAGGGCAGCGATTGGAATCCTGCAGTAAACAGGACAGATACGCACTGATGTGCTCAGTATGAAATCAGCATTTACAGAGCTTCAACAGCGCCAGTGTTGGACAGGATATTTTACCATGTTTGAATAGGCACATTACCTCAGTGCTATAGCTTACGGCTGCATCCCCTTCCTCATTAGTCACAGCGCTCTTAAATGGCTACTCTACCATGAACACTCTTTGGGCCAATACCTGTATATTTCTCAAAGAAATTAACTCCTCCTGATACTTGTATAAAATGTCTCTGTCTGAAGTTACTGTGGATTGTAATGTGTAAGCAGCTTTCATACAACCAGATGGATTTCAGTCGCCATATTGTCAGTTTTGTCTTTCAAAACATAATTCTGGCAATCTAAGCACACAAATCTAATGAACTATATTTACATATGCAATGTTCGTTATGTGCCTGGTAGGTGTTTATTATGTCCTTTAAAAGAAGCTTCAAATATACCAGAAGAGTCCCTGATTCTACTTGCCAAAGATACAGGCTGAGGATAAGGCAAATGTGAATCTGGCTCCAGCTCAGGCTACAGCTCTAGCGAGAAAAATTAAGACGGCTTCCAGCATTTTGAAACTGGCTTTAACCCTTTAAGGCCAGATGCAAAGTGAGCACGTTTCAGATTATGCCATTGTTTTCAAGAAACTTGACCAATACCGTGCTCCGTGATTCAATAAAATGTAAGTAGGGAAGGCAAAATGTATTATAGGATTAAAAAAAAAAAAATATATATATATATACATATATACTTTTTTTTTTTTTTAGCCTCCATGTGGACCACAAAAAAAGTTTTCAAAGCTGCTCTTCAGGCAGTGACAACAGCTGAATGCCTGAGAGATCGGAGTGATGCTGACCTATGCTTACAGTGCTACAGTTTTGTATCAGTAACTTGTAAACAAATCAAATTTTATAGATGTTTTTTTTAATTGTAAATGAAAATGAAGACAATAGCAATAAATTTCATTGAAAGCCAAAGGTCTAAGCTCTCAAATGGTTACGTCATGTTTCTGCCTGCTTCAGAGGCTGGGACATAAAGATAATAGTAAAAGCCCACAATCCTGTCAAGTTTTTTTCAGAAAACCCACAGGCATTAGCTTGTTGTTTTCTGACTGTCCCTTAGGTTTTAGAATGCTTTTTTTAGTGGGCACCTTATATCTAAATGGACGGGGGAGGGTATGATTTATTCGCAGTTTACACAATGCAGTTTGTATGACAACAATACAGCTCATTTTGCACTGACACAGTCATGCATACTTTCCAATATCAAAGAGGCCAATTCACCACACTGAACTACCACACGGCAGGATTGGGTGCAGCACAATTTATTAGCAGTGTTCAGAACACTATCCACAAGAACTGAAATGGATTCGTCAGAAATCATCAACAGTTGACTGAAACAAGATCATATCAGATCTCTCATATTCAACCAACCTTGAGACCGTATTTACATTTCATTGGCCGGTCATGACTCATGGCTGTTGATGAACTGAACATCAAACTGTAATGGACCTTCTAGACCAGGGGTACTGATGTCTTCAGATGGTCTGCACTACCGTCTTTAAATCCCTGAAAGCAGAAAAATCGCAAACTCCTGGTCTTAACCCGACGTGCTGATGTAACTTGCTGCTGGAAACTGAAAGCAACTGAGTTCCATGACATTCGCTCAGTTTTGGGGAGAGAAAATAAAATAATAACCTATTTTTCGAAATCGAACAGGCTGACCTTGGGAATTATAGGACCACTTTATCAGCCCAGCCTGCACTGAGAAACGACAATAATATTCTGGAAGCACTTCCTGGCACGCAGCTTTAATTCAGAACACAATCTATGCCGTCTTATGTGGCAGGACTCGAACAGAGCCGAGGCGTACCATCCGACGGAAGTAATGAGACCCAATGAAATCTCGAGAGAAACTCCGCTTTACTGTCAACAAAAACTCCTTTCAAAAGTTTCTGAATGTCCTCTCAGCTACACTATTCTAACTCCATCCGCTCAGAACCAGTCTCCTCTGGCCACCTACTGCCCTTTGTACTGACCCCATCCCGCAATTAGCCGAACTGTCGCCACGGCCGAAAGAGCAGGAGTCGGTAATGCGTTGAAAGACCTATCAATGCCTGCATTCCAGTTCCTGCAAAAACAGCTGAACTGACATCGACGAATGAACTGAGCAGCATGAATTAATGATGTACATACTTAATACAATACTTAAAGCATGAAACCAACTTTACTGATAAATTGGACACTACTCGAATTACCCACATTAACACACGCTTCAATTTAACTTTTATTGGTACATAACTCAGGTATAGGATAAACATGATTGATTCGACACAAAGCAAATTGTTTTTTAATACCCATATCGACATTAAGGCATGTGATTGTTACCATGCATTACCAATGCACAGGCCAACTTTCAGTTGTTAGCAGTCGAGGGCTACAACGGTCAATGCCAAATTAGGAGGACCTTATCGGTAAGCGTAACACCAAGCCGTGTGGGATGAGTATAATGATCCTCCCAATCAGCCGGCGAGACGATTGAAGGTAAGCACAGCCTCCTATCTGATGACAGCTCGGCGCTGATTAGAATTAACACCCACTACTGCACCCAGACTTTCATTACAGACCCAGACACCTGTTTACCACAGGAAGCAGTACTGACCTTATCAGAGAAATGAAGAGGTGTTTTTGTTTGGGGTTTTTTTTTTTTGAGTGTTCGCCGCCGATACAATCCGCACACGTAAATATTTGAAGACCTCTGAAAAGAGTCTCTTAACCCACCAGTCCGAGAGGGAGCCAAAATTAAATGGGATGGTACTTCATGACTTTGCACCTAATTAAATATATTTTGTCGTTGAAGTCTAGCTACAGCATTCGTGTCCTGGGCGTGAATAATTTTAACCCCACCCCACACTTATACTATAGCATTTACGTACTTCTGTCATGTCGCAAAATACTAAACGGAATCGCGACACAGCGTTTATATCAATCTCTCCATTTTACATTTCATTTTGGTTCAAACTGCCCAGCCATATTTGTTGGCGCTACGCTGTGCAGAGCCCTCACCGAGGACGCTTTCAAAAGGACGACTAACATCCATCATTCCATCTCTACCGCCGTCAGCTTTTCTGGCTTTGCTGGGCGGCCGCATCAAGAACGCCCGCAACGCCAGGCTGACGCAACACATCTAAACCGTCTGCCGCAGCTCGAGAAAACTCTATTTCATTGCAGCGGTTCCTCGTTCAGAAAAAGATCACAGGCTCACTCTCCATCGCCATCTCAACACACAGGCCTAATTCAACCACTCCATTCTGATGGAAATCTGCAGAGCGATTTTATCAACAGAAGCTCAGATAAAAGATTTTTTTAAAAAGAATGGGGGGGAAAAAAAACAGAAGCAGACAGAGATGTTATTTGGGAGATAAACATCTCCGTAAAATTACTGGTGAGCAAACAAAGTGCATGTGAGGCAATTCAGAGACCGCGTTTATTTTTATTTATTTTATTTATTCATTTTGCCCAGCATAATTTTTTTTTATAAATTCAGGGAAAAGGAAATGAGTTCATTCGCAAGTAAAAACATGTCGTGAACTCAGATTCAACTCGCAGCAATACTGTTAAATGGCCGGCCCGAGAAGCCCAAGCTTAGTCTCTCAATCCATTTAACGATGATCAACATCGTTAGTCCTAGAGAGTGCAATTTAAGTCATTCTTGGGCTCAAAAAATGAAGATGGCTCAAATCGTCCAAGTGAACATTTTTGTGGTGGAAAGTTGTCTTACCACTGTCCAGGCATTTTGTTTCAACAGTTCATGGAAAAGTGAAAGAAAAAGTCAAAACTTGGATTAACCCAGGCTCCACCAATCCCTTTAAGACAATGCATGCCTTAACTCGGATTTCATGCGCTCTAGAAGTCCAGATTCTGGCTATTGCTTACTGGCATAGCATCTAAAACCCACTTTTTATTTATGTATCCATTTTGTGAAAGCAAAAAAACTTCAGGCGGAGAACACCTTCCACAACAATGACAACAGCATGTCAGTTTCCAGCTGAAAATACCATTTTTGAATAGACAGAAAGACTGACAGTCTTTGTCCCAACATTGCAGATCACCTCGATGGGAAAGACACCAGAAAAATAGAATAAAAAAAAAACACCATCACTATTCATTTTCCTGCTCAGATCCACATGAAAGTGTTTGACAGGCTGCTGGGCAGACTGAGACTCAAACCCATGATCCACCGATTCTCCGAGTCCCAAAAATGCCAAAGCAAGAGTTTGGTGAAAACTTCTGCTACTCATATTTACCACTGTACACTAGGGGGTTGAGCAAAGCACCAAAGCAGGTTATATTGTGCTAAGGTAATCGCGCATCAGAGAACCACTTTGTAAATGCTTGCTCATGGTTTATTTACCTTGTTATTAGTTGGGCATGAGTCTCTTGGTGCACAAGCACAATGGAGATTTACACAATATCTAAGCCCTGTGCCCATAATTGAGGGGCCAGTGCATCTGGGATGTAAATGGAATCAAATGCAGAATAAAGGAAGCCTGGTGCATCATCTTAAACACAAGTCAGAGCAGCACACTGATATAGAGGAGAATAACAGCATGCACAAAGACAAACACTCACACTGAGACACACACATTCACTCTCTCTCAAAAAAAACACACGCTCAAACAAACACAATCACACACTCATTCTCTCAAACACACACTCACACTTATACACACACTCAAACACGCGCACGTGCACGCACCTTCACATGCACTCAGCAACACTAACGCATACACAAATGCACGCACTCGCACTCAGTGACACACTCACAGGTGCTGCACATCTGCACATATAAACGCTCTCATTCACATGCACACGCGCACACATAAGTGCCTGCACATACTCACGTGTGCACACACACACCCACCTGCACAACCAATCACGCGCCCAGACCCACAAACACACACCCTCAAACACGAACGCTTGCATGCACACCCACACACACACACACACACACACACACAAAACAAACAAACATGCGCACGCACACCCATTAACACACGCACACACACAGAGCCTGGGCCCTAGTTCTTTAAAGCAGAAGGAACGCTCATAAAGGAGGAGGTAGCAGTAGATTTGACTCATCCCTGCATTTCTAAAGGTCGATCGCCCTTCCCTCAAATCAGCCTGCCGAGGCTTCAACAGAATGCGGCTTATTTACTCTGGATCCGCTCCATTCTGTCTCCAGTAATGAGTTTTTTCTTCCTTCAAACATCCCTCCTTCCGTCCCTCTTCCCACAATAAAAAGACACAAATAAAAACCCACTGAGCTATGGCGTGTCGCTGCAGCATAATGAAGACTAGACTAATCTTTTAAACAATGCTCCCCTGCGCTGCATACAGAAACGGCCACGGCCGATTGGGTTTGTATATTGAATGATGACTGGCGTACGGTACATATCGAACGCCAGCTTGTGATGTAAGCAATATTCCCATCACAGAGATACAAGCACCCAACATTTCTACAGTTAAAAAAAAAGAAACGGTGTCTCATTTTTTAAATTTAATTTAGCAAGAGAACAAGGTGTTTATGGACTGGAACAGAGGTAAGGAATCCTCTGTGAGAGTTCGGTGGAAACCGAAACATGACCACAGCAATTAAGCAATAGTTTAATTTCCTCCTCCCAACAATCTGAAACCCAACTGTGGAAATCGCTTAGCTAACAACGCTACGCTCAGGTGCGAGGAGAGTTACGCCAGACGTTCCATTTCTTCCAATTAAACGAGTGATTTGGCGGACCCCAATGGAGCGCCATCGTCTCGTTTTTCGCCACCAGCCACCCTGAATGTTCTAGTATTTCACGGCATGACAGATACAGCATTTGTCGATGGAGGAAGTCATTAACTCGTACGGTTGATGAGGGTTAAGTACATTTCCAGTCGTACTACAGGATGCCCTGGAGACGGAAGCATTTACGGGCTCGCTGCACCGACAGGTAGTTGGCTATAAACATATGCCAGGCTGTGAACTAGCTGGTGAAAGTAGTTTCTTGCTGCCGTGTTTGAGTGGCATCAAGGCAAAACCTGCCACTTGTACAGTCACAAAGGGTCTGGTCTGATGCCCTTACTGCATTTTGAGCCACAGTCCCAGCGTACTAGTTCACTAATTCCGGCAATTGCTTTGCTGAGCGGCATCACAGAGCCAGCAGGGCAACGAAACAGAAGCCACAATTCAGCATGGTCTTTCTTCTTCTGAGCAATCACTTGCATCAAAAGATGATTCATGAACTGAGAGTTCGGCAGCTGCGAGTCCGTACTGTGCCACCGCATTGGCAAAGAGATCACAAACCACTAACTGGGAGTGTGTGCGTATCTAATCACTACATCACATTCCAGGCACCTCTTTTCTCCTGTCTGCACTGGGGGAGACAGTTAATCAAGCACCTGAAATGCAGAATTTAGAGATGGGATTAGGCCGTCCTGAAAGGAGGCAAAAGTGATGTGAACAGAAGGGCTGAGAGCCTGGAAGTGAAGAGTAGGTGCAGCTGTAGGAGCAGCTGGTCTTACAATATGAAAAGGTTAATAAAAATTATGGCCTCTGGGTGGCTCACAGGTTAGATGTTTGTCTGTGAGCCCTGCGGTCAGGTGTTCGAGTTTCAGCTACACCCATACCGACAATGGCCGGACATCCACATGGGCGAGTCAGCAATTGGCGCAGCCACACCGGGTACAATAGGGGTTAAGCCAGTTAAAATTTGCCAGTTCATTGCACTGTAGTGGCCACTTCCGGTCGGCGAGGCACGTGCAGCTGTACAAACTAAATTGTACTCCGACCGCACGATCCTCCCATGGCATAGGCAGCGTGGGATTGGCATTGTGACCGCATAGTGTAAAAACGCGGGGGCTATTCGTCATGCGAGTCGGAGGAATTACGTGCCACAGCATCTTCCTCCGGAGTCCACGGGAGCAGGTCACTTTCGGTGGACGAAACAGTTTGACTGTGTTTAAGGGGGGGGGAGGGGGAAAATAAAATAAAAACTGATGGTCCAGCTCTCTCAGTCTTGTTTTCTCGGATGCATTTGTCTTCAGCATTATAAAAAAGAGCATTTTGAACAAGGAGCAATAAAGGTGACACCATTTACAAAGCAGATGAAAATCCAATTCTAATCACAAAGTTCCATTACCGCGCTAACAAGACAAAACCCTCTCCCTTCTCAGCTTAAAGTTAGTCTTTTTGAAGACTGTACCATTTTTACAAAGTCAGACTCATTTAAATGATTTGGCATAATCACAAGGTGTAGAGCCATGACAAACAAAAGCAAATTTCTCCTGTTCTTCCATCCAGCATCTGTGTCAATAATCCGCTCACCACAAACAATGAATTGAATGCTTCTCTCAGTTTACGCGGGGATTATTTTTTTTTTATGGAGTGCAGGTAATAATTTAAATGCAGATCAATTTTATATCAATTTTTCTCGAAGTGGAGAGTTGAGCAAAAGCAGAAGGAAGATTGAGGCGCGGGCTGTTTAAGACCCGAGTACACAGCAGAGAGGCGTTTGGGAGGACTGAGATAATACTGGGATAAGATGGGGGGATAAAACAGACCCCTCAGGAGACGCAGCTCCAGAAAAGACGTAAATCCTACTTACCACCGTGCAGGAGAATTAAACGTGACAAAAGTAGAGAGGAGGTAAAGCCAAAAAAACAAACAGGAAAAAAAAAAAAAAAAACTTTAGTTAACTTCGTAGGTAGTACAGAATACTGTGAATGTGAATGGAATGCTGTGTATGGAATACAACTGGAATACCTAACCTGACCATATTACTTAGGCAGAAACCCTGGGAATTTTCAAGAACAGGCTTGATTTAGCGCTAGATACCACTGAGTCATGGAGTAATTGAAGTAATAGATTCACTGTAGTTATAAGAAAATGGCGAGCCTAGCTGGGCTGAACGGCCTGTTCTTGCCACTCATGTCATGTCATGTCATGTTGCGTAACGTGTTATAGTTTATAATGTTAGTAAGTTTTCATCTTGCGAGTGCATTCGAGCTGAAATCATACACAAGCGTCAACTATTAAAAAACATAAACTCATTTCTATTTACCCAAACAGGAGAAGGAACAAAACGCAGGGTAAACCAGCACAGGCACAGTGGTGAGCTGTTACATCGCTGCTGCACGCTGCTTACAGTGTGGAGTCGCCCAGTAACCCTTGGAGTGCTGAAATAAGTTTAAAAAATACATGTATTTAATTATCTTGTGCTGTTGAAAACCAATCATGTGGTGGCTGGATTGAAAGAGCTCCCCTACGGGAGCTCTTTACCCCCAGAAAACACCAGAAGAAATGGAAAAAAGTCATTTTGAGACCAAAATTAGTCAAAATAGACCTTAAGGTTGCAGAGCTATGCCCTTTTCAACTTGGGTATGCAATTTTTTGAGTGGAGGTCTAAAAAACAGGTTAGGGTATAAAGGGTTAAACAAGACGCCACATGACAGGTTTCCAACAGCTTTGATTTTGACATCTTACGTCACTGAGCAACAATAGCTACATTTAGTGCTCTAAGGGTTAAGAGTGGCGTACATGAGCCTTCCCTCTGCATTATTTCCACTGTTGTGAACCTGTCCCACAACTGGTGAGACTTCAAACCATAGCGTGTGCTATACAATGACACTGTCCATTGGATGAAGGCACAGCAAGAACTTTCCTCACTGCAGTCAGGCAACTATGTTATCTTGCACTGAAGCGCACCAGCCTGTTAAATGGCCTCACACTTCACGGTGGTGCGACCCATCAACTCGCGTTCTCTCAGAGTAAACGGACAGAGCTGTAGTCAACATCTGTAAAATGAAGCACTGTGTCATCGAAGTTCACTGTGTGAGAGTAATTTAAGTGCACCTCTAATTTAAATTAGTAGAATCATTTCAGAGAACTGATTCATAGGTGCATTAATTATAAAATTGGATATTATGGGTATCAAAGCACAGTAAGTTAGTTTCTGCTCTGCCAAGTCTACCACATTAATAATCATAATCATCTTTGAATGGTCATTTGCATTCTTCTACAAAAGTACATGCTCATTTGATCAGCTAACTTTTCCCCAAGTTGGTCGATTACTGGCATTTTGAGTCTTCTCAAAGTTCTGCGAGATCCTCGAAGAGTGACTACGCAGAAATAAAAAGCAATGAATTTCAAACCACTTTCTGGGAAATGATCATTTCCATCATTTACCCACTCTTCCTGACCGCACGTGCGACTAATATCGATGCATTTCTTTATGCCTAACCCATGGTTTTAACTCAGAACGGTTTGCATGCCACTCAACTGCCTCTAACTTGATGTGGAAATTATAGAACATAGTCCTGGGACATCCAACACCATCAACGCCAAAGTCACAGGCGGGTCTCTCCAGGGGTCTTGGGCACTGACTGGCAGAATATCGAATAGGACACGACTGCCACCTTTACAAGGGCACTTCAAAACTGAAAGAGAGATGTCGAACATTCCTCGGTCGCATCGGGTTCGCCCTTCGAATTTGCCAATGTAGCTGGGCAGCCGGTAACGGCCATAACTCCTCCGACCTCGTTAAGTGGCCACCGCTGCACCCCCTGTCATTGGCCCTAATGAGCCCCCGTAAGTTATGCAGACATGTCATCGCAGCCCTCCGACAGGGCTCTATATCACACCTGGTGCAGTTTTACATGAAAAACATTAGCACCGTTCCACGTACGGAGCAAAATTCCATATTTAAAAATACCAGACTTTACCAACCTGGAATTTTCTCCTGAGTTGCGCAAACATTTCCAGTTTTAATCCTAAAACTTGAGCTAAAATGAATCCTTCACGTTAGTGAACTAGCACGGATTATTAAAATAGAAACATTATTCAATAAAATACAGTACAAGTTAATAATACAATTCCAAACCAATCTCAAGCTTTGTCGTCATGCTAGCAATCTGAGTAAAATTATTTCTCTTTCTGTTTTCAATCATACTGATGTTAAATGATTATGGACTTGTTATGAAATGATAATAATAGATCTTCTTCATAGAGCTTTGTGGGGTAATTTGCTCTCAGTACTGGACCCATCCAAGTTACTTAGGAACAGTGGGCAGCCACAGAGCCGCACCCCCCGAGACCAACTTCAGTCTATAGCCAGAGTCTTGCTCTGGGGCACTGGTAGGCGTGTTCCCATAGAACAGGGTGGGGGGAGCCGGAGTACCCGAGAGAACCTACACAAACACGGGGAGAACATGCTAACTCCACGCAGTGAGGTCCTGGCCGGCCAGGGCTCGAACCCGGAACCTCTGTGCCCCAGCCCACGACTGAGGTAACATGCGCATCGACAGGACACATTGAGTGTTTGTGGTGGCAGTGCGCCGCGACGGTGAGTAAATGGGCTTAATGCGCTAGCCTGGTGCCCCTGGGAAACACAGAAAGGTAAGTACCCAGGCCCAGTCATAAAACGCGATTTACATTTAAAGACTGTATCTCATCTAAAGAATGTCAGCTATGTGAGTAGCTTGAGATGTCAACTTCAGTGAAGGTGCCCATATTGTTCATGCGCAAACAAAAAAAAATTAATAAAAAAATTGGCACGGACACATTTACAGGGGACGGAAGCTTCTAGATCCTTGCTCTCTCGGGTGCATTTAAACTTGAGCGTTCCCAAGTTCCAGGGTCCCAGTCGTTCTGTACTTTATATACACCTCGCTATAGGGCGCATGCAACTTCTGCGTATGGCTGAAGTCCAAATAGAATCAGCAGTAAAACCTTTACGTCCAGCCCTCTGGTACACAGGGGATTTTTCACTCTTCCTCGCTGAAGTTTGACTCAAGTGTGAGTTTAATCGAAGAATCTGCAGAAACTGGAAAAACAAGGTGCAGAAACAAGGAACTTGCAGACATTGTTCAACCAGCTTGCAGTCCATTTCACCAACCAGAATCACATGCATCAGAACACCAGTATGTAGTTTTGCAAATAAAATAAATTTGTCCCTGAATGAATAAATAATAATAGAAAAAAAAGTTAAATAAAAGAATTATTCTTCTTCTGGTTTAATGAGAGCACGGAGCTGACCACAGAGTCATGGGGAAATGGGTACAATGCCATTCAGAATATTTGAATCCCAAACTTTGCAGAATCCACTTCTCCAAAAAGTGTGTTTAAGAGAGAGCGGCAATCTTAAGAGAGAGCGGCAATCTTAATTGTTATTTTTCACCTGAAGCCCATGTACCAGCAAGCTCACTTCGGGGAATAATGCTTTAAATGTGGCGATGAGGAGAACAATGCAAGTAGACACAGGCCATCGAGTGCGGGACCCTGCCACTCCTCTGCTGCGATGGACTTAGAAAAATCATTCATCGCTAATCCACCAGGTCAACCAGAATAGGAACCAGCCACTTAATCCACACACAGAAGGTTCGGATCAATCAGATGGCTTAATGGCATTGAAGGTACCTGACAGGAGGGGGGGAAAAATGACAGGCAGTCAATCATGACATTGATTGGCTGGATTAACCAGCATTTACCAGGTACTTTCCCTTAGTTTAATTCTCAGAATCGGATTTTCCCCCGAGCTCAAGACTTAGCGTTATCGTCAAATTCCAATTATCAAGGGCATGAATCAGATGAATCATAATGGCTAGGTGGCGTATTGGAAATCTGTTTGGCGTAATACCCATGCTAACCTTAACTGCCAATACAGTAGTGCAAAGAGAATTAAATACAATCATATACTCCTGATCAAAATCTTAAGACCAGTTAAAAAATTGCAAGAATTTACGTTTTGCACTGTTGTATCATAAGAAGGTTCTAAGTAGAGTTTCAAAATGCAAAAAGAAGAAATGTGAGCAAGAGACTAAATGTTTTGAGCAGGCAATTTATTGAAAAGAACAATTTAACTAAAATAGGCTGTTCATCAGCTGATCAAAAGTTTAAGACCATAGCTCAAAAAAACCCCTAAAACAGAAATTAAAGTCTCAAAAACAGACTCAGTAATGAGTAGCTCCACCATTATTGTTGATCACTTCAAAAATTTGTGTTGGCATGCTTGATGCGAGTGTTTCCAAAAGGCTTGTAGGAATGTTGCTCCAAGTGGTGAAGATGGCTTCACGAAGGGCATCCACTGTCTGGAACTGATGTCCATTTTTGTGAACTTCCCTTGCCATCCATCCCCAAATGTTCTCAATTGGATTTAGATCAGGGGAAAATGCAGGATGATCCAAAAGAGTGATGTTATTCTCCTGAAAAAAATCCTTTGTCAGACGGGCATTGTGAATTGCAGCACTGTCCTGCTGAAAGACCCAGTCATCACCACACAGACGAGGGCCCTCAGTCATGAGGGATGCCCGCTGCAACATCTCCACGTAGCCAGCTGCTGTTTGACGCCCCTGCACAACCTGGAGCTCCATTGTTCCATTGAAGGAAAAAGCACCCCAGATCATGATGGCGCCCCCTCCGCTGTGCCGTGTTGAAAAAATCTCAGGTGGCATCTCCTTGTCATGCCAGTAGCGTTGGAAGCCATCAGGACCATCAAGGTTAAATTTTTTCTCATCAGAGAATAAAACTTTCTTCCAACTTTGAACGTCCCATGTTTGGTGCTCCCTTGCAAAGGCCAAACGGGCAATTTTGTGGCGTTGAAGGAGACGTGGCCTTTGAAGACGTTTTTTGTTTTTGAAGCCGTTCCTTTGCAGATGCCGTCTGATGGTTATTGGCCTGCAGTCAGCACCAGTAATGGCCTTAATTTGGGATGAGGATCGTCCCGTGTCTTGACGGACAGCCATTCGGATCCTCCGGCTCAGAGCCGGTGAGATTTTTTTGGGTCTACCACTTGATTTTTTTGTTCCATAAACCTCAGGATCTTTTAAGAAATGCAAAATGACTGTCTTACTGCATCCAACCTCAGCAGCGATGGCACGCTGTGAGAGGCCTTGTCTATGCAGCTCAACAATCCTGCCACGTTCGAAGGCAGTGAGTTTTTTTGCTTTTCCCATCAAGAGGTCTTGACAGTGTGATTACTTGACAGAAAATGACATGGAATCCAAATTTTTTCCACAGATTTGGGCTTTTAAAGGATGCGGTCTTAAACTTTTGATCAGCTGATGAACAGCCTATTTCAGTTAAATTGTTCTTTTCAATAAATTGCCTGCTCAAAACATTTGGTCTCTTGTTCCCATTTCTTCTTTTTGCATTTTGAAACTATACTTAGAACCTTCTTAAGATACAACAGTGCAAAATGCAAATTCTTGCAATTTTTTAACTGGTCTTAAGATTTTGATCAGGAGTGTATGTTCCCATTTGAGAAAAAAAAAAAACAAAGGCAATAAAAGAGAGTGTGGTAATGGTCGAGACCAGTATCGCCGTGTGCTCTGGGAATTTCGAAGGTCCTTCGAGTCCAAACGCGACAGTCCCAGCGAGCGGAAAATGGTTGTGACGTGAAGCAAATTCTTACGTGCCAAAGAATTCCTCTCCTCTTCATGTCAAGATGACAGTACGCTATCGTGCTAACCTTTAGCAGACGGCAGGGCAGGATTTCCATTATAAAAATGTCAGGCCTGCTTTTTATAATCCGGCAAAGCCAATGCGCTGTTTGCAGACAGGATCTTGACTGATTCCAATACGCACCTCTGCACACTTCGATACCCGTCTTTTGTCGCGGTTTTTAATTCTCACCTCCCTGCTCCAGTTGTATGACAGAGAACAAGTCACTAGCTGATATGCCAGTCGGTTATTCAGTGAAGATGCCTGCTGCACAGGTAAGTCATAAACAAGGCCAGAGAATGTCCTCAATCTGACATCTGTGGTGCTTTGTCATGTAAACCAAAAATAATTAATTCATGAAAACAAAACGATTGTGAACAATTAAATATGAATTAAAAACTGCTTCCGGAAGAATGCAGATTGCAGCTAATTTCCACGAAATATTCGGAGACTTTCTCGGAAATGTTTGCGCGTTTAAAATATTTACAATGGCATGCACACATCCAAATTGATTCCTGAAATGATTGAAGTTTTAATCAGTTTTTTTTTTTTTTTTTTTTACTCTTGGAGGTGTACTTAATGGAATTGGCAGCGATTACGCTTTTTCTTTCTTTTGCAATAAGCCACCCCCGAGCCATCGCCGACACTCAGGCACGTCTTGCTCAAAAGAGACTGAACTTCAGATGCGTTTTGTCTCCATCACGCTCACAACAAAGACACAAACCCAGGAAGACGGCAAACACCACGTCACACTCAAAGAGACCATCTGTAACAATATCTTTCTGAAACCGAGACGGCGTCGCACGGGCTGCCGGAACAGCGTCGCTCTGAGGCTGTCGCCATGCTAATCTCGGGGATGATTCAGGAGGAACAAAGTGATGCTGATTGCGCTGCACTGCCACATGTATGGCAGCAGGCACATGGGCATTCCATTCAAAATGGGACACAAATAAAGCTTTTACTGTAACTTCATAGAGAACAGACAGAGTCACCGAGAGGCCGTGGGGTAACAAAAAACAGTTCCTGTAAGGGTATCATGTGTGATGCAGCTCCCAGCTCCTCTCCCAGCACATAAATAAACACAAATACACTCACAGAGTCACACACACACACACACACACAGGCACACTATCACACACATTCAAGCACACACACACACACACGCGCGTGGATACACACTATATACTGAAACACAATGAACAAGAAAGAACTGAAAAGCCGAAAAAGCTAGACAGCTAACACCATTCATTTCAGTGAGCACATTCAGTAAACTTGTAAAAATCTTTTTTTTTTGTACTACAAGAGGATGCAATATCATTTTGAAGTTGAAACAATCTTTACCCAACGCGTATTAAATCAGACCCTCGCACTTGCTACTGTAGACCTGTAACTCAAAGTGAAATCCTTGTGATAAAAAATGGGTCGACTTAAACAAGCTCCATTTCCATTCGTCCACAGAGGTTTGCTCGGATCGCTCTTCAGCGACCACTGCAGGCCCTTCAGCGTGTATATGATCACTGATCACATAATCACACAGAAATAAGCCCATTGCGATTCATACAGCACAGACTCCCATTTCTGCTATACGTTTCAAAACTCAGTGTTTTTCACTTCCGATTTTCATTCAGCAAATTCACATTAATTCTCCGTCTGCCCAAATAATTTTAGCTCCAGTATCATTCAGCATCTCTTCCAGCCATTTTCCCTGCCTCTCAGAGCCCAGCTCTCCCATTAGCGAAGTGAAATACTCGTTTAAATGAGCATGGATACAGTATACCCAGCACCTTTCAAGCTCGCGTAAACTCATAAATCATAAAAAGGTTAGTAGTACATTAACACCGGTCATTTCGCTGCATATCCACTTCCGGAACCCCCCCCCCCCCCCCTTCCATTTCGGAAACCATTTTTAAGGGCGAGCAATTCATAAGTCCACGTGATGATCTTCGGCGACGCCGAGCAGACAAATCTGGTAACCCACGCCCATATATCAGCATCTCCGATACATAGGCCGCTAGGTATTTCAGCATGTTAATGTATATGCTAATTCCATTTGCACAGATAATTACATTGCAAACTTCCCTTAACTTTCAGTACATTCCATTAAGACAAGACAATTCCTCACCCCAAGTTAAGAAGTCGAATTCAGCAATTCATCTTTTTCTAACAAACTTAGTCTCTTTTGCACATTTTATGCAGTGGGTTAAGCTTGTCGAACTGTGTTGGCGAAGTAGTGAAATGAGCATTTTGCGCAATGCAGCCTGATAAGTGATTTGCTTGAATAAAGCCACAGGAACGAATGTGCTGGATGGCTCGTATGAACACATTTGGAATAGTCCTGTGAGCATACATGGGGACAGTCAAAAACAAAGTTTAAGTACATGCTAATCGGTTGAACGCTACTCTGCAAAGTTGGTGACTCCAACCAATCTCTTAAACTGGCGTTCAAACCATGAGAATGGCTAACATCGACCAATCAATTCCTTTTTTTAAATTAACTTCACCAAAGGCCCTCAGACTTGCCAATAAACTGCTAGACCTTGAAGTTGGCAATCCGTAACCATAATTCCCATGCATTCATATGATAATTTGGGCCGCCATTATCGCCCTAACCGTCTGGACTCGATGTTTAGCTAATGTGCCCTCCGTGTCACAACCCGAGAGCTGCCTGCACCACTTCCAGTAGATGTAGAGTCATTAATCTTTTCATTTCAACCCAAATTTAGCATTTTAGAGGTTGCACAATGAATTATTGAATGAGGCAGACTGCATACTGCCATCGCACCGCTAGACCCAAGACTTACCGGACTGTAGATCAACAGGACCAGGGCTAGGCAGCGCTGCTCTGTTTCCTAAATGCCCTGTTGCCCTCTTCTCCCTCCCTCCATCCATCACTCACCCTGCAGTTCTCCACTCTTGCTGTAGAGCTCCCTCCTCTGTTCCCGCAGGTAGGCGCTCATGCTGATGGCGTGAGACGAGGACTCAAACCTGTTGTGAGAAGAGTCACATGGTGTCTGTCCGTCCTGTCACCAAGTTCACCATCTAGGAGCCTGGGCTGAGTGTCTGCATTTCCATTACTCTGAAACACATCTTTGTAAGTAGCTGCTATGGTTTGCATTTATTTAACTTATTGACGATTTGGTCAAGAAGAGGGGGGGGGGTCTGACTGAGCCGGAGTCGATCTCCAGAAGGGCCTTGCATTCAAAAAAAAAAATAAATTCAAACACATACATCAGGGAAAGAAAAGAGAATCAAGTAAAGTACAATAAACAGATTTAGCATCATGGAAGCAAATTGGCCGTCACAAAAAATGTGAGCTATTCTTTAAACAAAAATAAGACTTCTCCAACGTTTTAAAATGCTGACATGGGATAAATATTCAATTTTTAAAGGTTATTTTTTAAACTAAAAAAAAAGCACTCCACAAATAAAGTGAACGGAGGCAGAGGGATCTGAATCGATCCCGCTATAGTTAAACCACTCGTGTGCCTGGCATTGCTGCGGGTGCACAAGTGACTCAGCAACCGATGCAGTCACTCACTTGAACAGAGACTGTTTGGGTCGCTGCGGCTTCTTCTTGGCGAAGAAGGCGCCGAAGTCACTGGCGGTGCTGGCGTAGGAGAGCTGGGACGAGGGCTCGGCCGAGCTGCGCGTATTCTTTACGTCCAGGTAATCCATCAGCAGCACCTGCGGAGGAGGTCGCCATGTCACCGCCAGCATTATCACACTAAACGATGCAAACATGGCAGCCATATCTGTGCACGGACCAGGCCCAGCTACTGTTGTAGCAAACTTACTTGAAAGGTAACGCCTGAATCTTTGTTTTCACGCAGCAGAGGTGTGTTAAACCCCACATACAAGTGCGAGTGCACTTTTGAATCACACCGGTTATTCAGAGAAATTAGCGACAATGTAAGTTCTCCACGTTTCTCAATTTCATTTTGATCTTTTGAGTGAATTTCCTTCCTCAGTGAGAGCTGATAATTGCCAAATGTCGATTCATGACACTGAACTGTGAATCCTCCGTGATCACAGGTCCTGAGGTCCTCTGTGGCTCTGAATTGAAAACTAGGAATTCATGACTTAAATAGCAAACCAACCCAGCGAAGCCCTAATGACCTCCACAAACGCAAATACACATTCATAACACATGTCATAAAAATGTAAATTACACTGATTCAAATACTTCATAATGAGACCAAAAAAAAAAAAAGTTAACTTTCTTCACTGAGGAGCCCGCTTAAGCGATCGCGGCTACAGAACACTTGTTACAAATTAGCCTTACATTTCTAATCGCTTAATAATTCAGCCCCGCAATTTACGCTCGCGATTTCTAACACATGGAGGGTGGGGGAGGGGGGAGCGTGAGAGAGTATGAAAAGAGAGTGTAAAAAAATGACAAAGGAAATCCATCTTACTTTTAATGGCGTAATTAAAGCAATAGGAGGAGAGGCCGGCGCAGAGACGAACTCGCTTCAGACTTCGGCGAGGGCGAGCGCTCCAAGATATCATCCTGTCAGAGTATTAATTACTAATGACGATCTGATACTCCGACAGGGGTGCGCGGCGCACGTAACCTCGGACTTAATTAAATGCCAGCATACGGCTGATGAAGGGCTCCGGCCTACTTAAGCTGCATTAACGCGGGGAAGTTACTGAACTTTTGATGCAATTAACCACGCGGACAGCGCCAGGTAGACGAAGCGAGGGAGTGTGACAAAGAAAGGGAGGGAGGGGAAAAAAGAAAGAGAGAGAGTAAAGGTACGGCATATTGGAAGGGAAAAAAAGCGGTTTCAATAATTAAGTTCAACACAGTTCCTTGATTTCAATCATCAGTTACTGTCAGGAATGAAATCTGGGCGTGTGAGTAGCTTTTGCAGATCTTTCTAAAGTCGTCCATAAAGATGGCAGACAGAAATTGCCAGAGATGAAACACCCGGGACTGTCCTCCCAAGGAATAATCGAAGAATCGGAGAGGATGTTCTCTTGGTGTAGAACATAACAAGTATAAATCTATGTCAGTCTGAAAGACTCTGAAAAGCAGAACATTTTACCAATGAAACTTTTCCATTTTCAGACTTGAGTACAGGTACAAAAAAGTAAAAAAATTACAGAACCTCGCGTTTCATATGACATGATATCGAGGGCTGACTGCTATAAACAGTTATGTCCAATATATAACATCAGGACATAACCGTTTATTGCAGTCAGCCCTCAATATAGAGCAGGTTGCCAAAGAAATTCACGGCTGTGCTTCCACTGGTGGTGAAATGTTGAGATAGAGATCTGGGAGTCGGAAGTTTTCTGAGTTAAATACATAAAGTATGTGGGAAAGGTTAGTCATTTCATCCAACAGGAGGGATTCTCAGAGATATGGACGAACAGGAGCCCCAGGTACAGAATGTTCCAGATGAGAGCAGCGCTCTGCATAAATTGGCTGCGCCTGAGCCAATAAGTTCATTAAAAAGGCAAATGAACAAGAACTGCGCATAGCTGATTCAAATGTGCCCAGAAGACTGAACGGAAACTGAGCCTGACGAGACGCTGGCTCTCTCGCTCCCTCTCTCATTCTCTCTCTTCCCGGGGACCAGAGATGATTGATGCATGTACGCGACGCTCGAAAATGACTCCCGCGCCCTCATTACTGTCTGGTGTGTGTCTGCGAGCAGGATCCACTGATCTCTCTGCGCGACAACAGCATCGAGACTTATTACACTCACCTTTACTTCATCAGACGGCTCATTACGGACAGACACTGCGCCACAGCGACATGAGGGGACAGGGCGAAGCAGGCGCTCGCGATAGAACCAGACTGTTATTATTGTCATCACACACACACACACACACACACACACACACACACACACACACTGCCAGCAGCTGGACCTCAGATCAAAGAGAGCTCAGCTGGGCAAGAGCAGAGAGTGGTGATTGTTGACTTACACTGACTGACACCATAGAAAGGCAAAATGCCACAAATAAGATGAAGAAACAAAACTTGGACGTCCAATCAAAGTATTGACCCCTTTGCGCAGAACACTAGTAGCGCCATTTTTTTTTCCCTGTTGTGCACGAGCCTGTTTAAGGCTCTGTAACTCAATATTTGTGTCACAGAGACTGTGGAAAATTATTCAAGTGAGGCGAGACTTTTGGAAATTCTATTACAGAATTATTTAGCAATTAAATTTCGGAATTTACAGACGCCAGTGTCTGAATCAACGCACATGGGTTAACAGAGAGCATTTGTCCACATAAAATGATGGCAATGCCTGCAAGTAGGAAAGTAGTTCCCAACCATGGTCTTGAAGATATACCCTTCTGTGAGTTTGCAATCAAACTTTAACAAAACACACCTCATTCAACAGAAAGGAAAATTCATTCAGCAGCAAATTGGTTGTAGCTGATACTTTCCAAACAGCAAACTTCTCAGATGGCAGCAGATCTATAACTCCAGACAGGCTCCGTTACACACCCATAAAGGGGAGAAACAGGAGCTTGTGTCAAATGGCTTCCCCACCAGATAGTTTGATTTTGCATTTGTTGTTCACTTAGTTTTGACAGGATGTTCTCTTAAATGTTAAAAAAAATTATAATAAAATTATGTATATTATACACACTGCCCAGCATAATTATTGGCACCGCTGGTTAAGATGTGTTCTTTAGCTTCTAATAAATTCAGTGTTTTTCTAAATAATAAAGGACCACAATGAAAAAGAGGAAAATCCAACCTTTAATTCAAGAGCATTTATTCAGTGGGAAAAAATCCCACATTAAGAAATAATTCTTTTACGTCAAATCATGTGTGCCACAATTATTAGCACCTCTGATGTTAATACTTTGTATAACCCCCTTTTGCCAACAAAACAGCACCTAATCTTCTTCTATAATGTTTCATAAGATGGGAGAATACAGAAAGAGGGATCTTCGACCATTCCTCTTTGCACAATCACTCTAAATCATCCAGCAACCTGGGTCCTCTCCTCTGCACTCTCCTCTTCAGCTCACTCCACAGGTTTTCAATGGGGTTGAGGTCTGGGGACTGAGATGGCCATGGGAGGAGCTTGATTCTGTGTCTGGTGAACCATTTCTATGTAGATTTGCCCACATGTTTAGGGTCATTATCTTGCTGAAAGACCCAGTGACGACCCATCTTCAGCTTTCAGGCAGAGGCCACCAGATTTTGATTTAAAATGTCCTGGCATTTCAAAGCGTTCATGATGCCATGCACCCTAACAAGGTTCCCAGGGCCTCTGGAAGAGAAACAGGCCCAAAGCATCACCGATCCTCCTCCATACTTCACAGTGGGAATGAGGTGCTTTTCTGCATACTCATCTTTTGTGTTCCATCACCCATTTAGAGTGTTTGTTGCCAACAAGATCTATCCTTGGTCTCATCTGACCAAAGCACACGGTCCCAGTTGAAGTCCCAGTACTGCTTAGCGAACTCCAGACGTTTGCATTTATGATTTTAAATGAGAAAAGGTTTTGCCTGTGCAGGCCTCCCAAACAGCTTGTTGGCATGTAGATGGCGCCTGATGGTTGTTTTGGAGACTTTGTGACCCCAAGATTCTACCATTTGTTGCAATTCTTTAACAGTGAGCTTTGGAGAATCTTTATTTCTCTTACCATCCTCCTCACTGTGCGTGGTGGCAAAATAACCTTTCATCCTCATCCAGGCTTGTTCACCACTGTTCCAGTTGTTTTAAACTTCTAATGATTCCTATGACAGTACATATGGGCAGGTGCAGGCGAGTGGCTTTTTTCTTGTAGCCATTGACTGACTTGTGAAGGTCGACACACATCTGCCTTACTTGAATGGCGTGTTCCTTTGCCTTTCCCATGTTGAAGAGTGGATAAGAGAAATGGCCTCTGTGTCACATCATATTTATACCCCAGGGAAACAGGAAGTGATGAATTACTAATTAAATGTTCCTAGGTACTCTGATCAACTTTGTAAACTACTGTAGAAATGACAGAAATACTTCAATTACATTTATTTCCTAGGAATTGTTAGGGGTGCCAATAATTGTAGAACAGGTGATTTTATGAAAAATAATTATTTCTTAGTCAGGGATTTTTTTCCGCCCTTAAAATTCACTTGAGTTGAAGGTTACATTTTTCTAAAATTTTCAGTGTGTAAGTATGCTTCTGCAATAAAAATGTCATTTATTTTAAGGCTTTTAACACATCTTAACAAGGGGTGCCAATAATTATTGAGGGCGCTATATATACAAGTAGTGACGGTAGTTAATCTTCTGAGAAAATCCAAAGGTCCTGAATTTTCTGTCTTTCATGTGTACAGAGGGGAGAATGCAAACAAAGTTGTGGCTACGCTACTGATTAACAAGGACAAGTAATCCTCAGAAGATAGGCTTTTGTGCACGGAGAGCGTGCACAGTAATTTAATGAGCGAGCGTGCCCACCTCAGAACTGAATCCAGGTTCAGCTTGGCCAATTAAACCAACCAATCAGATTAATTAGAATCTCCGCACTGAAAGGCCAAAGACTTGCACTCTGGGAGGAGGTAGATTAAGGAAGCAAAAAATTATCAGCATTTCCTTCCTACTTCTCATTCTGAGAGTGGCTTGGCAAATCCTGGCAAAAAGAAATGGCTGTTGCCATTTTTCCGCGTAGTTTCTCCAGAAGTCCTTGTACCCCTGATCTTAAAAGAGGCATTTTTACTTTTCAGAGAGTCCAGCACATGCCATATTTTAACATCTGGAGCAGATAGAGTACTTGGGCTCCAATTTATTTGCCAGCAACTCACACTAGTTTTGTTCTGCCCGACAGGAAAAAAACAAAAAGATGCGCATGTTAACTGTGAACATGAACTCAAAATAATTTGATCGTTAGAGATGCCGATGTCCAATCAGGAGGAGGTTGACGTTTAAGGCTTAAGATGACTGGACAGAAAGGAGAAAGAGTTTTTACAGAGTGAGCAAAGCCCCCAGCCCCAGAAAATTAAATCACTCACGTTAAACATCATCACATCAGAAAAGCCTGTTAGCACCGCGATGATGGAGACCGCCTCTCGGTGTGGAACCGCATTATGTTCACACCCCGAGCAAAATGCGCACAGCGGAAGACCCAAAAAGCGTGAGCGCTCATAAATCCGAGGAATTAAATCTGCCGCATAATTTCACATCTCTAGCACCAGGTTCCCTGCAGATTTTCACTGGCGAAATCCACCCACTCTATTAAGTCTCATTCAGTATTTCACTGAATGTCGTTATGCGTTTTTATTTATATTATTTTTGTTGTCGTTGTTACCAAAACTAGGGAATTTACTGTAAACAAAACAGGTGATGCTAACTCATACACAATTGTTACAAACTGTACACTGAAAACAAATAAGCACGTTTAGAAAGCTGGTGTAACTAGAAGACTGCAAGGAAAGCCTGAATACTCTGATTAAGAGTGCCTTTCAAAAATCAGAGTTTATTAGCATTAATAGTTGTATCAATAGTAATTAGTGGGGTAAAAAAAAAAAAAAAGAGTAAGAATCATCACACTATGTGCACAAGTTACATGACCAGGGGTGACTCATTAATTTGGGAACAGATTCAGCTGAACGTTTAGGAGGGAAAAAGATTCATTACACATAAGTGGTAAGTGCTTTAAGTGGCCATTGCTTCATTACAAGTAAGCAGTAAGTGTTCACAGAGGGAACAGATTCATTACACATTTGGGCCAGTCATTTCAAGAGAAAACAAGTCCATTGGGGACTGGACTTGAAAAATAACAGGTTGGACAGGGAGAGTGGTAATAATTTTGACAAAGAAATGGTCTGGCAAGGATGAGGAGGGATACTGTATGTTCAAGAGAGGTTCATCGCTGAAAAACTGCCAGACAAGATACGTAAGGCTCTTTGGCAATGTCTCCTCATTAGCAAAAGGCTAAGAAGAGAGCAGGATGTTTTGGAGAGTACAACACCGACAGGACTGACTTTGGCCAGAGGGCCAAAACGCAAGCCTGCTGTCCCCATGCACTGACGGATCCAAGACACAAAGGCCAGGAAATCTACTTTAGTGACTTACTCAACAGTCACGTCCCTACACCTCACCACTCAAAACCGGTGGACATACTCCAATTATCCGTACCAGTGAATATTAAGAGCAGATTGCAGTCCGTAGGGCTCCATTGAAATGCAATGATTTGTGACCTATGACTCCCAATGCGACAATTTAAAAACTCTTAGGCCAACACTTGGTGTTCTTCCTCAGTCTAACAATCTATGCAGGAAAATTTAAACCCCCAAAACAGCAAAAAATATACCCGAAGCATTCAAATGCATACCTACCAAGACAGGGAAGTACAAACAAGAGCCTCTTGTCCAAGAGAAGCGATTTCAAGTTGGGCACCTAGACACCTGCTCAACAGTGCCAGACAGTTTGTCGGCCTAAAGCGCTCTCCTCTCGGTAAACTTCTGACAACAGGGGACCGTAAAAAAATAAAAAAAAACAGGACGGGAAAAAGAAGACTGAATAAATTGTCAGTACAGCAGTTCCCACTGCAAGAGAGACTGCAGATATGTAAAGTCGATGCAAAAAAAAAATAATAATAAAACATGTTGATCATAATGTCAAGGAACCACAGAAAATATCTGCACAACAGATTTAATTAAAATGGATCATTGTCTACAGGCTCCTCTCCAACAGTTCGTTTCGGCCTTGTGTTCTCAGTGCTGACAGCCCCGAGGAAGGCTTGAATATTTCTACATTAATATACCCTTGTGTCCTTAGTCTTCATTAATCTCCGGCCATGATTTATTCATTGCAGGTCCATCCAGGGGCCTTATCTTTCACTTGAGAGGATTTCTATAAATGAAACCAGTTTTTTTTTTTTTTTCCCCCCATTCAATTTTCAAGGATAGCTGCAACTTTTATAATTTGAGCTCCCCGTCCCATACGAGAAACAACTGCAGTGGTTAACTGAAGAGTCTCCAGCACTAGCTGACCCCAAACAAATTGGTCCGACGACCCAATCAGCCAAGCGCTAACCTCTTGGGTGTTCTTTGGCATCTCAGAGCTGTATGGTGTGTGGAACACTTATGTAGCACATCTTAAAGTAAAAGAAAAGATATTTTGACTCGAACACTTCAGATACCAATGCATCATAAAACTGAAAGTTATTGTCAATAGGAAATACTGCTGGTAACGAGCAAGCAAACGACTTCTATCAGTGTAAATGCTTTGCAGCTGATTTCAATTGCTCAGCGTCCTCAAGAATTTCAGGCCAGACCTGAAATATTCATCAGTTGCAGACAGAACATCACCGATAAAACAGTGGGACATGCCCTGAGTATAAAGTAATGAAAGGGAATTGTGACAGGTCTGAACTGTAATCAAGAGTCTCTCGATGTAGAGCTGTAACAGGAGCAGGGTATCTACTTCAGAGAAACGAAACTGTTAAAAAAAAAAAAAATTTAAATCACACACTGTCATAAGGGACAATTAGGTGCACAATAGCATCAGAATGCATTAAATTAAACACAATGCCTGGGTCTTAAATTAACCAGATTCAGTGTGAAGCCCTCTTCTGAAGTGTTAAAATGAAGATCATGAATCATTCCCGGACGTGCTGACCAGCACCCGTCGCCAACTGCAGGCAAGCCGCTTATTATCGATCTCGGTTTTCCCCTGAATTAATTCAGAGTCCGTAAAGACAAGAGAGACTAATTAATCCTTCTGAGGTCCCACCCCTGTCACAGTCACTGAATGTGGGCCCCAGGGCCCACAGGAGCCTGAAATAGAGGTTCTGCAGGTGTGCACAGCAGAGCCTCCAGGCGTCCTATATTTTTGACCGTGACTGAGCAGCTCTGTGCGGAAGGGTGCCATTCTCAGAGTGTCGAAGTGCAACCCGCTGCTTCAGGAAACATCTCATGGGAAACGAACAAGCACAAGAGAGGCTAAAAGCATTCTTCAGTAATTTTCGGAGTAGCCACCAGGTGATAAATACTGCCAGCAAGAAGTGTTTGCTGTGGCGAGATCGTCTGCTCCCACAACATCAAAAACCAGTGTCTGTTTTTGCTCGTAAAACCAAATGTCTTCGCATTCCCCCAAAAACCTCAAAACACCTAACGGCACCAGTTTAGCATTCGATCAAGGCACCTAAAAAATTTGGTAAAAAGAAACATCAAGCAGTTGCAAAGTTACAGTCCTGAAACTGTGTGGGAACGCAGACACGGACAAAAACCAAGTCAGGGGGGAGTGGGGGGTAGGGTTGGGTAGACGTTACACTTAGCCACCACAAATTAAAATACATTTAAATAAAACTCAAGCGCTCGAGAACCTCCTTGACACAGGGTTTGGTATTTTATAGCTTTTTTAACAAATTAGAAATATTTTTGGTTGCCTACACATGTTCAAGCAGGGCATGGGACTCTACTTGGGAGATAAACCTCCAGTTTTTTTCGACCATAAGGTATTTATCGTAAGATAAATACCGGGAAATTTCATTTGAAAGCGCAAGGTTTCAAATGTATATTTCCAGGTATCTATCTCCATTCTACCATGACTTGTCAACACCCCTCTAAAAATATTGGCGTGCTAGCTATGACACACAGTTCAATATTACTTTAGTTTGCCAGCTAGGAAGCCAACTACCTCGCGAACAAGTATGACAGTGTACATGACGAAAGCGAACTACAGCCTTTTTAGCTCGCTAGTCAGTTGGCTATGTAGCTAAATACACTGGCACGCTAGCTATACTAGTAAGATAAGATAAGATATACTTTATTATCCTGTATGGGAAATATGTTGTGGGCAATAGTACCAGGAGACTGCATCATCATACAAGAAACAGTACAGTATACAGTACATCACAAGATAAAAGCCAACAATGTGATTAAAATAATAGAAATAAAAGATGAGACCACCAATAATAAATAAGGGTAGAATATAATAAAAATAAATACATAACTAGCCACTCTCCATTCAGTTATAAGTAAACGTACGAAATTTGTTTAGTAAAGAGATAGAGGTGGGGAGAAAGTATAAATATTGCTAGCTTGGTAGCCAACTAGCTCACTATCAAGTAAGACCGCACACAAGCTGTAGCCTTATTTTGTCGCCGTAATTATTTCTGAGAATACTTCGGTCACTAAAGGGGAACTGAAGACTTTTTTAGCTCGCCAGCCGTAATCGCGACGGGGTCTTGACACAGTGCAAGGTAGTTCGCCGGTGAAATGATACCTGGTGTTAACCAATCAAAATGCAGAATTCGCTGGATGAATGGTAGAATGTCGAGTTCGTATGTAATGAAGGTGTAACATTTCCTCTGGCCAGAGAGGTGGACATCAACTGGAGCACTTTCAGAAAATTGTAGACTGAAAGTACATGAAGACTGATCTTTTTTTTATTAAAAGAATAAGCAAAAACAACAGTCATCAGAAGATGACACAGCCCCTGGCCCCTACATTCTAATTTCAGAAATCCCAAAATGTCAAAAGGCTCCAGTCAAGAACCTGAATAATACGCACAGCGAGATTCATTAAAAAAAAAAAAACAAAACAAAAATATTGAACAGTATTCAAGTTATGCTCCAGAAACAAAATGTCCACAGACAGCCAGACGGACAGATGACCACACTACTGACTATACTGGAATTATAATTCTGTGGGATAATAAAATACAGGACTAGTTAATAGAACAACAAAACTCTACCAATCCCTGTATCTGCGAATGAGTCAGCATTTTCTCATTCAAATATGATCAACAGAATGGAAAACAATAGTTTCGAAATAAAACCACAGTGCTGGGAAAAAGAAAAAAAAAAAGATTTTATCACATACGGCACAAAAACTCAACGAACCGATTACAGTATTGAGACATTTTACACAATTATTTGAGAGAAAAAAGGGGGGGGGGGGGGAAATGAAATAACTTGGAAAAAAACACAGCTAAATTAAAAAAATTTAAAAAAAAATCATTTTTAGTTCACAGCTCTCCATAAAATGAACTAGGCACGAGGTTTTGCACCTTGTTCAACTTTCGGCAATCATTTATATTACCCTTGCTGGTATCATGCAGCTTTTATTTCAATGATGAATTCACACGTTCTCTCGTTTAGTTTATTTGTGGGCTAATTTGTATTGCCTGCATAATCGTGCCTTATGCCACTTCAGAGCAGGTAATTAAGCGGTACAGCGTGGAATTTAAAAAGCAGCAGAAACAGTGAATGTGATCAACTAAAGGTAAAAAAAAATTGGATGAAATCCTTTCATCCCAATCATACCATAGGAACTATCCCCCCAAAAAATCAAATCAAGACGATTCATTAAGCGCTGACAGCAGGTGGAAAGTGGAGGCTAATGCATAAGTGGAGGGATTTCTATTTAATCACAACCAATAACAGCGCATGGAGCCCTCCGGGTCAAACGGTCTTCCACTCACATTTCACAGCTAAAATGACACGTGTTTATGCAAATAGCATAAAAGGGGCTGTTTAGACAAATGACGACAAGCCACCATTTGCCACACTGCACTTTTTCCGAGACAACCTCAAGCATTGCGTTAATGTCGGGCAGTCAGTCTAAAAGCCTTGTAACAAGTACATTCAAAACTCTAGATCAGAGGTTACAAACACACGTGAACACAATTAACATGTTAGATGTACAAGACACGACAGAGGTAATTTTTCAGTCCAGTAATTTTTTTTCCATTTTATGTTCCTGCCATGACAAATGGTACCGCAATTATGTAGAAAATATTCAAGTAAATATACACTGTATGTACAGTGCCATCTAACTCATCCAACTTATATTGGCACCCTCTGTAAATATGAACTGAAGTGGTCATGAGTAATGGCCAGTATTGCTCGTCTTCAAAAAATTTACTTCAAAGTGTTAACGGAAATATTATCTTAAGTTTAAATATAATGACTGAAAGAAAACAAGAGCCATCAGAAGATGGCATACCCCCTTGGCCCCACATATTGAAAAAATGAAAATGGCACCTGCTCCAGAAACAAACCGTATCCCCTAAAATTCTCAGCTCAAACTGTTTCCATGGAAACCAGAAAAAATACAAAATTCATCAACTTCAGATTTGCAAAAGGCACCACTTCAGGTCATGATGAATGTGCACACAATGTTCTGCAACAAAATATTGAATGGTTTTCAAACTATGCTCCGGAAACGAAATGTTCATACATGGACGGACGGATAGACAACCGCACCCATGACTATACTGCCCTACAAAGGCTAAGTGCATTAACTATAAAATAATTTAAGCAGTAAAAAATGGCTTCAGAATTTGTATGTTGTGCCAACAAATGAATAGTTGGCACATCTATGATAGATTATGGTTAACGGACTTGCGACAGTATAATTTCTATCCAAATAAATCCTGACCTCAGATTACTTTCAGGCCCAGAACTGCACAACTCACATTTTATCCAATGTGTAGTTACTGCACTTAGGCTTTGTAGGGTAGTATAACCACACTGCATTATTTGCCAGGGGGATTTAAAAATAAAAAATGAACCAGTGACAAATAACTTCCTGAAAAACACACCATTATTATCGAATCACTCATATTTAACTTAGTGAAGTCTCCAGATAACAGCTCCAAGTCTCCTCCAATACGGTGTCGTGAGGTTGGAGAAGACATGACAAAGGATCATAGAAAATTCCTCGATGAAGAATCTCTCCAGATTCATCAAGGCGTTACGAACCACAGTTCAAACCACTTGATTCTGCAGTCCGTGAAACATTACTGCATTTATTTCGATATATGAATTCGAAATGTCCTGTTGTCCATCATTGTCCTGTTGGAAGATCCAACCATGGCCAAGTTTAAGGTTTCAGACAGGAGCAGTCAGGTTTTCAGTTAATATTTGCTGGTACAAGATTGAATCCACAGCATAAATCCATACAAATAGTCCAAGGCCTATGAAAGTAAAACAGCAACCACAATATCAAAGATTCTCCAAACACACAGTGGGGATGACTTTCTTCACAGAACTACCATCTCTGTTTTTACACAAAACTCACCTCAGGTGCTACTCTAATTATATGTTAATTGGAATTTTGTCAGCAGCCACACCACCATTCAACCTGCACCGGCCTAATGGCCAAAGCTAAGTGGGTATGAGCATGGTTAGTGTAAGGAAGGTCCAAGGCCATCTGGGTAAACAAAGTTGTTGCTGGAAACGGTGTTCGTGCGCCAATGGGTGGCAGTCTTTCCTCTAGTCCAATAAACCCTAATGCCCCAGTGCAGTGATAGGAACACTGTGCTTTAGGAGACGTCATCTTTCGAATGACAAGTTAAACCGTGGTCCTGACTCACTGCGATCATTCAAGATTTCATGACACTTATTGACAACATGGTCAGAGGTTCCCTGATATCCAGGCTATCAACCTGCAAGCAAATTTCCTGATTTAATTGACTATGAAAACTGTCCTTTTCCTCACGACCTCAGCTGATCAGTGGTGAGCCTTCTGGTGCAAAATGGCTGCCATGCTCCACCCAGGTGGGTGGTGCTTGAGGTGAGTTTCGCCCATATCACAGTAAAGCGCTTTGAGACCCTGTGATAAAAGTGTTGTATAATCGCAAAATTCAGTCACTTGTAATAAAAATCATTCAACTGCAAATTCTCAGTCAATCAGTTGGTCATTCAACAGATTCCATTGCGGGCTCAATAGAGCATTTTTTTGGCATTATTCTTGCACCAAGCTTTGAATACCAAATTCTTATGAATCCCAAGGAAATGACAGGCAAGTTCCAATTAATATAATCAACGCGATGCTCGCTTAACTTCAGAAAAACTTTAGAACAGAACCCAAGTTTTGCTGTATTTGGACATTAAAAGACAGCTTGAGGCCCAATTTTCAAGTTGAGAAGGCATGACTCAGATGAGATATTGACTCAGATTTAAAAGCTTTACACTACCACTTTCCAAAGACATACAGTATGAAGGCTGATTTGATGGAGAAAAACTAAAAACACTTCCCATTTGCAAATCTGTTTCATCACTTTGGGCTTCCATGACAATATCGAACAATTATGCCACTGGTTTGCAACCTACTCTGCAATTGCACTCAATTGTCTCACTGCACTCAATCTCCTTAGTTTTTTTGTTTCTTCTTAAAAGTGTGACGAATGTCAAACACTCAGAAACAAAATAAATCTGGAATGCAGGAGTGCATTATGACTGAAGAAGTCTTAAGATGACCGAGTGCAAACACAATCACAAAACCAGAATACATGATTTCCACAAACAAAGCTACAGACATGAAAAGCTTCAAAGGTCCAATACTAACCCCCCCCCCTAAAAATGTAATGTAATGCATTTTTAGATGTCAAAAAGGGAAGTTTTTACCAAGAGAAATATAAATTCTTTCTTTTTTTGCGATTTTCCTCTCCTCTCTCAGGAACAGTCTGTTTTGAAGGTCTCCCCTAAATTAAATGCGCTACAGGCACTATACACCGTGTGTATACAGACCGCAAACAATATGCCAAAAGTCCTCAGTCCGATCTAACTACAGCCTCTGCATAAGCATTCAGTTTAGAGGTTAACTACACACCGTGTATGGAAAGAAAAAGCGTGCAGGCTATGCAACTACGAGGATGGCTCTTGCATGCTAGTACATAGACACACATAATAGTTTTGCCATACGCAGGCACTTGGAAAGGAGCCGTTGTTCAGTAATTAAGTCCAGGAAAATGTCCAATTGCCCTCAACAGCTGATAGGAGACGATAGCTAGCAAAGTGTTTCTCTCTAAACTGAATCCCTTAGCCAGCATGTATGCATTACCTTCATGTAATCATTGAGTGCTGGCTGGCTAGCTACTAAATTGACTTAATTGAGTCCCATAACCAGCTCAGCCAGAGGCAATGTACGAGGCATGTCTATAGGAACAGACAGAATAGGTGACCATTAATCGAATTTAGTCCGTTTTGAATGGGGTAGCTAGTGCAGTAATTTGCATGTTAGCTAATGGTTGCTACTACACAGACGCTAGAGGCTAAATTACAAGTGTAGTAAAATCATTTTGTTGACTGCTTGTTGCTGCTCTGTGAATGTAACGTCCATGCCTGCTTAGAATGTTACCTGTCCATTCTCATTGAGCAGTTTAATGGTGAGCTAGCAAGCTTCTCATTTTATCTTCTGTATTTAGAGACTTGCCAGTAGCTGAGGGATTGTGACACCTTCTTCTCCGTTGACAGGGTGGCTCTGGCCAAGTAGAACAACACTCATTCCATGGAGAAGACCCCCACACTCAGAACAGCCCATTCTTCAAAGGGTTCGGAATGACAGGAATCGAGTGGCGAAGAAATCATAGAAATTTTTTTCTCCTAAAAAGTTTATAAACTTCCCTCTAGGACTTCCAAGAACATTACAAGTTAAGGGGGAAAAAAAGCCGCATAATAGGTCCCCTTTAAATACAGAAATACAGATCCTCTTAAAATGTGTTCAAAGTCCTCTTCATGACTTGGTTCCCTGTATATATCCATCTTCCTATCGCGACTGATAACAAAACGGCAGTATTTCTTCGATCTTTCCCAATGCAGATCTGGATATCTTCTCACCGTCAACACCCCTCATCTCATTATTTTTGTGTTTTGCGATTCACTACCAGTACTTTATTCTCTCTCTTTATGATAAGCACCACCATATTCTATTCAGACTAGCTTGCCCCTTGACATAATTCTGCCTTTTTGGCAAGGTCTCTCACAAGAAAACCGATTTTTTGATTTCAATGGGACTAAATTGGCAAAATGAAGGTAAAATACATAGAAAGAGCACCAAATAAAATTTTTCCCTCTAAAACACAAGTCCCATCTGCATTTCTCGTGTTTATTCATCGTACCAAAAAGACCCAAGATAATTTTCTCCCAACAGAGAGGCTCGTAAAGGTCTCCTCTCTGACATAACTAAAATGTGTGGGAAGTCCTCATGTTAAGGCACAGCTGATGTTTAATGAATGTTTCGCTAGGCACTGAACTCTGCCGGCTAATTATCGTAGAAAATACTCAGCCCTTAGAAGTGACAGAACTACCTTCCCACCTTACACAGTGATTACCATCCTTAAATGTGGTATTTCAACGTGTTGTAAAGTTCCTTCAAGTGTGATTCATACCAGCATCAGATTACCAAACTTTCCCCAACTGGCACAGTACGACACAGTTTTGCAAGTTTAATGACAAGTGTTTAATATATACCCTATGTTGTAGGGTATACCCTATGGTACCCTACGGATACCCTATGTTGTAAAAGTTTGAACAAAAAATTCCCAGTTATTCAATGTACAATAGACAAAAATGATCAAAGGACACGCACTGCAGCAGTTTAAACCACCATGATAATACAAACTGATTTTTTATTTTTTTCTTCATATAAATGATTTCATCTGCAAGGTCTGGTCGGCACAGTGCTGTTTTTTTCTTGTTTGAAAAAATGAGACAAATTACCATATAAACATAAATAAATAGACAATTTATTTCAAAAGACAGTTGGGAATCGGTAATGCATGACAGATATAAATTAAATCGCTATCATTCTGATGCCGCCTGGCAGTTTGAATAGGAAGTGATGACATCTGTTTCCAGGCGTTAAATTCACGCACAGTATTTAGGATGTCAAGAACACATGACTCCACACTATCAGTGTTACACACAGGGCACGGCAAATTCATACGCTCAGCCCTCCAGGATTAATGCTTGCAGATCATAATGAACAAATGCATTTTAATTAATGTGCTTATCAAATGCAACATTACGGCAGAAGCATCTGTGCAAGTCAGCCAGAATTAGCTAAAAATATTAATTCCACACATAGCTAATAAGAACATTCTAGTTTTCCAGATGTAAACCAACAGTACTATACCACAACTACAGTACGGTACAAACCTATTTGGAGAGTGAAGTGATGCTAAGGGGAAAAAATACCCTTTTTTATGTGGATGTGAGGCCAACACTCCATATTTAATGAACTGCCGAGACACGACACACCTTGAATTGCAACACAAACCAAATACTTGCGCAACATATTGCGTGCCTGATGGTGTGTGAGAGCATGAGGGTATGTGAAATTCCAATGTGTATTTGTGAAAGCGTTCGCCTCTACGCTTTCAGAGGCCCCCACCCCGAATTTCCACACGGCTAATGCCTCCATCCCGGGCAGTCACCGCTGCGTGACGATTCGACAGCCCGATCAAATGCCCCCATCTAAGTGGATAAAGTCCGACCGAGGGGATGCGTCAAATCCGATCTAGGGTTCAATTAAATGCTCTTTTGTGTGCCGAGGAGTCCGGCGTCTCATTGCCAATGCGGGTGGCAGAGGACTGGCGTGTTGCTTTTTAATGAGAAACGGTATAAATCACGCCAAGAAGAAAAGTTAAAAAAAAGCTTGAAGTGCTGTTCATTTAACACGTAAATCTACTCCAAGACGTGCTTTACATCGATTACCGATACCTGCCTCTTTGAACGCACCCTTCACAAGCCATTGCTAGCAGCAGTCAGAAACACCAATTTTTTTTAAAGGCAATAAATCTTGTTCCTCCGCAAAATAGTCCACGATATTGCAGTTAAGTAAAGAAACGGAGAAGGCAGGCGGTCAGTAAATTTGTGTTTAGGGCTGGGCAATACGGACAAAATAAAAAAAATGCAATATTTTCATGAAAAAGGATATTGCAGAGATAAATATCAATATTTACACAATGAAATTTTTGGTGAACAATTATTAGTAACATGGATATGATTAAAAAAAAAAATGTACGGACAACACCGAGAATAGTCCAGCGAAAAAGTATTGCACCACGCATAGACTATACAGTTGATGACTCCGCTGTAATTCAGCCTTTGTAACCAGAAAACCACTCGTGCCACATCACAGTATTACGACATCCATAATCCCATACGATATCTCTCGTTATATGATGATGGATATGTAATATTGATGTATTGCCCGGCCTTTTTTGAGGGAATGCGAAAGACTAGAGAGGGAACAAAACAGGTGAAAAATATACTCTGAAATACTGGCCTATAAGGCTGAAGGCTCAATTCCCATCATGCCTCATTCCACATCACGCCGTGTATGGAGAATAAATGGGTGAACGGCGGTCCCATAATACCGCACGCACATGCACACCGACACATGACCATCTATGGAGAGCAGGCGGGTGAACAGCATTCCTGTAACATCTCACTCACACACAAATTGGCAAATTAATGGGGAAAACTAGAAAATTTGTTTCCTTGGACACAGATGCCCCCACCACAGAGAGTTTGTGAAGCCCCTAAAATTGCGAAATAATCCAATTTCGACGAACAAAAGATGAGATGCGCATCTTTGATCTTTGTAGAAAGCATGAACAAAAACTTGTTGAATTCTGTCCAGTAGTTTTTGAAGAGAAGCGGATACACAACATCCCATAGGTATGGACAGACGGACAGATTGACAAGGGAAACTCGATATGCCCCTGTCATATATGGGGGGGGGGGGCATAAAATCTACATACAGTGGAAGTAAGGCATTCGGCCTGTACTTGCTGCCAGATCAGCTTTAATACACCTTGGCAGAGTCTACAAGTATAAAACTGTTACTGGATATGAAGTAGTTACATTTCTTTTTCCAAGAAATAATCCCTCATTTGGTGTTCTGATCATGGTGCTGCGGTTTAATTCGTTTTACAAAATCTCCCGAATGAGTTCAGCTTGTTTGAGATCTGGTGAGTGAAGGTGGTTGTGTTTGTTCAGGATCATTTTCATGCTCATAAAACCATTCAGTGACCCCGTCTGCCCTGCGCGTTTTGGGCCATCGTCATCCTGAAGGAGACCACTCCCATTATAGTACGAATGGTACTTCAATGGATATTAAAGTGAAAACTTGCAATGACCCGACCACCTTTATGGGGACAAGTCGACTCAAACCAAGTGAGGAAAATAAATGTTTATGTTTATCCAGGCATTTGCTCAGTTTTTTCCCTTTAATTTGTCATCCATACAGTCAAATTATTTGAAAAAAAAAAAAAAATGATTAGCAGACAGGAAAAAAAAAAAAAAAAATCAGGAAGACTTGAATCAAATGATTTCCAGTTATAGAGCCAAGACTAGCAGAAATGGAGAGAGAGAGAGAGAGAGAGAGAGAGAGACACAAACAGAAAGATGGAGGATTGAGGTCTGATTGAGACATATAGCCATAAAGACCACATACATGCTCACATTAAACTGTGTATATAGACGAGCCGGGAAGGGAACCAGAGCTCCATAAAAAGGAATTAGCCACGGGTGATCATCAGGCTACGCGCGCAAAGCCAAGTGCGATTCGTCACCCAAGCTTTAAAATAAATAAATAAATCAAAATGGAGACGAAAAAACACTTTGCGAGAGATAAAAATCGAGCCAGAGACAATAACGCGAGCGGGCGAAAGAGAAAAGCTCATTTCACATAATGAGGATTCTAATCAAGAGATTACATTATCTCGCATCTCCGAGATCCCCTGGCAACTGTGGCTTGGCAACATGAGGGCTGCAGTGCCGAGCCTGGTAACTGACTACATATGCTCCATTAAATGTGCGCTTCGCAGTCAAACACGTACTTGCCCTTCGCCTACTCTTCTCCTTTGAGCCCGCATTAGCAAAGCGCCGACCTTCGGCGCTGATGTTGGATTTTAGTTTCCCAAATTTGTCGCCGTACCTTGCACCTTCTCAACTGGCAACAGAACCCTCATGCTTGCTAGTTTCCTGAACACAAACTGTAATCGAAGGCAAGATCTTTCATTACCAACACTAAATGGGGTCTTCATACGGATGTTTGGATGAGTGCTGTCCAACACATTTACGAGCAGGGGCAACCACCGAAAAAAGTCAGCTCCAGTCTTTAGACACCGGTGTGTCCGTAAGATTACCACAGAGACTCAGAAAAAATTTCAACACGAGAAAATTTGTCAAAAAGACCAAGCATGATGCAGAACGGTCGCTCGAGAAACTCCAGGGACAATAACGGTATTATTGATTAAAATCTCCTCCCACTCCTGCCACTTCTAAGTGCCAAGCAAAAATAACAACCACACCGCCAACCTGGGCATCTTCACCCAAACAAATCAATGGTCCACAAGAACAACCGTAAAGTCACAAACCATCGAGGGCAGAGGGGGGCCAGGAGCAGCGAACTGTCGGCCGGATAAAAGCTGCTTATGGCCCCGATTCAGGATGTCGAACACCAGGCCGTTACAGCTTTGAAGAAAACTGATACCGTTATGGTTACGATCGTCCAGAGGCCAAACCCCTGCAGCTGAAAATGCAGGACAAGGGTCTCCCTCTCTAACGGAGGGACAAGCACCTTGGTCACTCCACCCACTCCCCCAACGCTCTTTCCAACCAATAACACTGTATTTCTCCTTCCAGCCTCCAACATCTGTTTCTTGCCATCCATCTCTCACCCTGTCAATTATTTATTTCCTCTATTGTTTGATGGCGCTTCATTGGTTTGTCTTTAGAGAGCACTTCCCAGAAGCGACTGGGGATAAAAACACAATGGATCTCGGATGTCTCCAGTACTCCAGCGCTCCATACTCCAGGGGACGTTCCTCAGAGAGAAAGGAAGCAATTTTTACGGCACAGTGACCAAGAGTGTAAGAAACAGACTAACAGTCTGGCTGACTGCCGTCTGTTATTTCCCGTGGCATATCTGTCATACAAACTCGGACCCAACAACCAGTTATTAAACTAGTATATATTTTTAAAAATCTATTTTCATAAAAGGGCAGCTAAATTTGGGTCATTTTTTTTTTGCAGTGCAGGATTGGACTCTGAACCTCTCCATCTTTCCAGGTTTCCAGGACATCATTTCAGAAGAGGCTGGAGCATTTTGTGAAAACCTGAAGTAAAAATTGCAGGAATCAGTCTGGAGAATTTGCCACTTACATATAGAATCAGAGCAACCCGAAAGGCACAGGCTATTCTAGATGATAGTCTCCACCCCCTTCATGGTGAATACAAGCTCCCGCAGGAGCAGGTCTAACGAACTTAAAAACTCATCTGTCCCCACTACAATCGGACTAATCAACAGTGTAATGCAAAATTTTGATTTATTTATTTATCGATTTCCCTCCTTTGATGTTTGTATGTATCTGTGTGTGAGTTGTATTGTTGTTTTGACTCACTGCTGGCTCCAAGGCAAATTGCCCCTCGGGGATAATAAAGTTTGACCTTGACCTTTTTTACTCCGGATCCTTCCAAGGAAAAAAAAATCTTACTTTATTTTGAGGAGTGAAGAACTGTACAACTCAAGGTAAGGGAGAAAGAGGTAGAGAAAAGAAAGGGATCGCGGGGAGAGAGATAGACAGAGAGAGTGCGCTCAGACCCCATGCGACAGAGGACATCGAGATCTCGAAGCGAGCAGCGGATCGTCAAGCAGAATCTTCAGTCATCCGAGCACAGAGAATCTCTGCGCCACTGAGGGGAAACGGCCCGCATCCGGGCTGTCAATCTCACAGCGGCCCCCGTCACAGTCGCCCCTCCGGGGCTAAGACTTCAGGAAGTCAGGGACGCAGAGCCAGCCGGAGGAAGCTTAGCGGGCACGGTTAATTAAAGCCATTCCTCCCCAAACACCCATCATGCTAATTCTAACCGGAGGATCCAACTTAAGGGCGGTAATAATCAAGAATCAGAAGATCCCCAAACCGAAGAGGACGACAGGAGGGAGGCTGTCGCTCTCATAAATGACGTTACTGTCACTTTCATCTTGAAACCAGCTCATTATCACTGCCTGAAAAAACCAAGTGCAAGTGGTGTGGAGGCACCAAGAGAGGGCGCCATTTTCTGCAGACCAGGTGAAACTCAGTGCTGCGGTACAGTGATGAGAACATTGTAGGAAGGTCAGTGCTAAGGCTGGGTTGGCGAACTGGGGCCTCGACTAACTGCTCTTATTGGAGGGTCACAGGTTAAAAACCAGTTCTCAGAAGCAGCATGTTAATCTGTCCCAAACACCTCCCAGGGGACACAATCCCCTCCCCTGTTGCATTACACAGTGATGCAACAAAACAGAATTGGGCTTTTGTATACACCGATCAGCGACAGCAATAAAACCACCAACACAATACTGTGTAAGTATGCCCCTCCATCAAACTGGATATTCCTTTTAGATCCAGTTGTGATGCTCACATGCCCATTGAAGACACTTTTGGAGGCGGCCCTAAGTGAAGGCTAGAATGGGCACTTTGACTGGTCAGCAGTTTCCCAGCATACAGCAGGATGTGATACGTTGTTTAATAAAGGAATAAGTCCCGAGAAACAGTGGGTTACAGTGATATTATAACGGCGGAGGGGCGTTCTAAGGCACGAAGCGCAGCGGTGTGCCTTAGTTGTGCCTTAGTGCCCCTCTGCCATTATAAAATCACTGTAACCCACTGCTTCAAGGGGCTTATTGCTTTCATAAAACTGTTACCCTACATATAGCCCATTCAATAAACGCACAAGAAAAATAATCAACAATTTATTGTTAATAATGGAACAATAAAATTGAGAACCATTTGTTCTTTCACCAAGCAAGATAGAGAGGACAGAATGGTTGGCAAGCAACACAGACGCTAAGATTGCTTTTTCATCTAGTGCCATTATGTGACATCAGGCTATTTGGGCTCGTTAATGTAGATATACTATGAAAGCAGGCTATTTGGAATGTCTCCTTTGATCTCCTGAAGGCCCCGTTAAATAATTTTACATTCGTTTCGGTTTTCGAGTTTCCTTGTTCTCAACTCACGCCTATCGGCCATATCATTACAACCAGCAGCGAGAGTAGGGAACAAGATTGACTTTTGTCCTCCACACTTGCCGGTGTCCAGGAATATATGTTGAATTGTGCATTAGTTTGCTGGCCAGCTTGTCAACTAGCTAGCGTTCACTACAATGGATGTGGTTACCCTACATATAACCCATAAAATAAACACAAAAAAAAAAAAAAAATCAACAATTTATCACCAAGCTAGCAAGCTAAAATGATATTGAAATCTGTAATGCAATAGCTAGCTAGGTAGATAGCCAACTGGTTAGCGGGTTAAAATGCTAAATTTCGCTAACATTGAAAAAGCGAGCTAAAAATCTTGAAACAAACGTAACCTAATGCGCCAAGTAGTTGGTTGCACACAGGGATATTTTGTGCTGCGGTCAGCCTCAGACTGCAGTGGGTTACAGTGATTTTATACCGCCATGGAACGCAGCTCAGCCAATCACATTTAAGGATGGGAAGCACCCGTTTTATAATGAAACACATTCCTCACGTTAGCATACAAATTCATCGTGACTTGTGCTACAGCAGCCATTCTGTCGATTTGGACCAGACAGGATAGCCCTTGGCATAGTTCATCAGTTTTCAACTATTCAACTATTGGCATAGTTCATCAGTGAGCCTTGGGCGCCCAACACCATGTATTCTAGTTCATGGAATGTCCCTTCCTTGAGCCACTGTCGATTAGCATTCACCACTGCTGGCTGGGAGCCACCCAGAAGCCTCGCTGCATCATAAATGTTCAGACCCCCTCATCCGGCCATAACAATTTGACTCATCAAACTCGCTCAAGTCCCATTTCTCCTTCATCCAGCGTGTCGACTACAACAATCGACAGTTCAGTTACCATCTAAAGACTGCATGCAGACCTCGACATGCACCGCGGTTATGAAATAATCAATGGCATTCTCTTCATCTGTACGTGGCAGTAATGTTTGACTCATCGGTGTGCCAACAAGTAAGCAAATAGCAGTCTGATGAAGGTAGGCTGAAAAGTGCCGGAAGAAAATCTGGTTAAAACAAGCCAAATCACCAAAAAAACCAACCAATGATGAAACTAATACACACTCTGCTCAGCGGAGGGCTTGAAAATAAGGAGAAAATAGACACTTCAAAACCTCAATTGCCTTTAAATAACATCCCAATAGAGCAGAACAACTATAAATTCAACTGAAAGGTTAACTGAATACAGTTAAATGATAGCTACACGAGGCAGCCTATGAAATTCCACTATGGCAACAGTGAGCGGCTCGCATCTCTTTCCCCAAATACTCAAGCTTAAATAAACTGGAGTGAAATACTTCACACAGCCCTGGAGCCAAACTCACCGGTTCATTTGAGAATAAAGGTTTGTAAACAAGCTAGTAAGAGCTGCAAATAAGCACGCGCTCAGGTGGTTTTACAGTTGCCTGGTTTTATCTCGCAGAATGTGATGTATACACACACACACACGCATTAGCAGCGCTCGCTGACAGCCGGCGATGAGCCAGTGTTTAGAGTGAGGCTCCACCAGGATGTGACACGAGTCACGCAAGCACCTGTTCACCACACCGCAGTCAAATAAGAGACCAAATCCCGCCCAGAACATACGTGCAGTAATTAAAGGACTAAAATTTTGCACACAGTGGACAGATTGCTGCCATCTTTACGTGGATTAAACCAGGAAAGATTAACGGCAGTGAATAAAAAGGGCACATTAGAGAAAAGCAGGACACTATTAAATCAGCACCTTTAGCAGAAAGAGAATGATGTGTTTTTCTTGCTTTGGATCATTAAAGACTGGTCTCTGATTAGGCTGAGGTACAGCTTAGTTTTAGGTATAGATTCGATTTAGACCGCAACATTGATTTATATGGGGAATCTCAATTCAACAATAAATTTAGTTTAGAACAAGGCCAAAACTATAAGAACTGGCCCTTCACCTTAAAAAAAAAAAAAAGAAAGTGGAAACTGAATATTCAGGAGAGGCATTTTCAGTCCCACTAACTTTCATGAGCAGAAGCTTTTGGACATGCTAGTTAATGGAGAAGGGGTAGTCCCCATTGAAAAGGGTGGCAACAACTTTGCGCCTACAGAAGACTAGGGCTCGAATATTTCAGTTGAAAACGGGGGCTCGGAGGTATAACCTTTCGGAGGGTATGCAAATTCCCAGCTACGGCTCTGATCGCAACGGGGACTTGCAGGAACGCACTTTAGAGGAGGAATAATGGCGAGCTTTGTCAAGCTGAAAGCCCCGTCATCGCCCCTCTGCTACATTTTCTTCAGAAAGCAGGAGAAGGACGGTGTCGTTGGATATGAGGCTCACCTGCAGGACGGTCTGGATCTTGGCAGACACGTCCGCCTGCTCGTACAACTTGATGCCCTCCTGAGGCCCACTGGGCGACACCACGATCTGCTGCAGGTGGGCCAACACCACGCTGTGGGCACTCGCTACCGCGTTAAACTTATCGAACAACAGCTCCAGCAGTTCCAGCAACAGCCTGTAGAGGGCGGCAGGGAGCAGGGGGCAGGAGGCAGGGTTAGGACAGTGGCTTTAGGCAAAGAAATAACTGGAAGACAAGGATTAAAGAAGGGAAACCAAACAAAAGAGGATAAAAGGACTAAACCAAGAAATAGTAAAGCATTTATCAGCCATTGCAGTCTCCTGGTTTTCACATAAAACAATGTGAAAAAAAAAAAAAACTCTGCATCATAATTACAGCCATAACTGGTAATAGACCTACTGCAACCTCAGAAGCGAGCATGTTTATGCTCACCCCAGAGTACAAATGTGTGTGTGTGTGTGTGTGTGCGCACGCACGTGTGCATGTGCGTGTGCGCGTGTGTATGTGTGTGTAGTTCCAAATGTAGTGTCATCAAAGTGCATTTCTCCAGACCGGCTGAAATAACTCAGTTATATCCCTCAGGTGGAGAACCTCAGGCTGTTCCAATACCAGTGAGTAAGAGCAGTGGACCCCACGCGCCCCACAGCTCTTACTGGGAGGCTCTGATAGGAGACACATCGGCCGCGGGGAACACGACAGTGAGGGGCACCATGTAGCCTGTAGGTGCTCACATCACTCATTTGTGAATCCCAGACATCTGACTGGTACTATTCATAGAAAAGCACAAAGACTCACTCACACCCTCTCACACAGCGACTCTCTCGCACGCGGACACACACACACACACACACACACACACACACACACACACACACACGCTCTACCCAGCTGAAAGTTCCCTCAAGACCAAAGACGGCCCTTTTGGAGCAAACCGGTTAAAAATAGTCCCGCACAAGGTGTCGGAATGGATGGTTCCAGAGCACTCTTTGTGGACTGGGGTCTTAACCCTATAATGCCCAGACACAGACATCATTATAGGAAAAATATGACCCAGTAATATTTTTGAAGTATTGAAGGGTAGTATTCTGATCCACTGTTCATCATTAGGTTTTGTGACAGCAAAATACACATTGCTCAACAGAACTTCTTCTAATTCCGGGAGTATCATATCTGATACAGCCAAAAATCAGCAGCCCTCCAGAACTCAACACTCAAAATTTCAAATGACTTATATGCTCTCTACAATCTATAGCTATCCCTTAACAAGAATAAGTTTTTGTGTAATATTTACCCTGGAATGCCAAACTTCACTGCCAAAGTCCAAAGAAATTCATGAATCCCCATTCACATGGGAGCTACTACCTTAAAGTGAGTGACTAGGGGAGAGACTCCTGTAATCTCACTTCTTCCCTCTAGGTGGCAGCACTGTGAATCAGATATGATACAGTGAGCAGTCGTGGTTGTGTTGTATCTTACCAAGTGGGCATAGTCCTTCAAATTTGGTGTATCAAATATGATGGAGGGGGCATTATAGGGTTAAGCCAGCATTTTGAAATCTAAGTTTATTGCTCCCTCTCATCCTCACTCCATCAGAGTCCACTCTCGCTCTTCAGGCATATCTGTGGGTGTCAAGAGAATGTAGCAACACTCAGCTAATGAAGAACAACAAGCAAGCTGGCGTAGGCATAAACAGCAGGGAAAACTCTGAGCTCCGGTAACGCCCCGTATGAAATCACCCCTTGAACATCAGGAGCCCAACCATTACAAACCACCCAGTTACCAGGTCAGCTCTCCGGAAGGAATAATTAGCCATTTTAGAGAGCTGAACTTTATTTAATCCACAAAAGCCCACTGGGACAAAAACCTCTTTCGCAAGCAAAACACAAAGTTACCCGACGAAGCCAATGACAAAGTCATTCATTTTCTGATTTAGCCCAGTTCATTAACCAGCAGTGCTTGATACTTCGCAAGTTATCACACACAAAGAAAAACAGCCCAGGGCTGTCGAGTGCGTCGTTTTTTTCCCCAGAAATTTGCAATGATACAGGGAATGATTCAAGCATCAGTTTGAGCGAAGAAAAAGACTATCCACAGGCTGCTCCTTTTTCAGAGACTAAAACTTACAAAAACATTTGAGAAGCTGTGCTTTTTTGCTCGATTAGAGAGAATAATTACAGCAACTTAACAAAGCTTAAAAGCTCCAGAAAAAAAGCTATGAGCTCCATAGAAATGGCAGCTGTTACTCCTATGTTCCAATTAGGGCAGATCTAACCTCTAGAGAAAGCCCTTCAACTCCTCCCGAATACGTAATACCACTAAAAGCAATGCAATTGTACTCCACTCATTTGTCTAATGTATATCCGACAGGCAGCGGATTGCTACAGCCAACTTTTGTGGACCCTGCCCATCTCTGCGCGGACAAACCACCGAAGTATTCCTGTGCAAGGTGGACTGGGTTTATTCATTTTATCCAACGCGCAAACCTCCAGGAAATGCAGAGTCAATACATAATGCAGACTGGAGGACGTCGCGACGACGATGTCACCTGGTTATGTTCACAGCCTTCAGCTGTCTTTGCTGGTTAATCCTTCCAATCAACAAAAAAAAAAAACCTCACCAAGGCTTCAGCAGATGTGAACACGCCACAAATCCAAAAAGTCGCAATCTTTGACTAGTGATTCATGAGTCAGGCACTTTCGTGGGGTTTAACTTTGAAAACTGACTACTTTTCCTTCCTCTATCTTCTCACACGGCCATCCGAACACCAGCCTCAAGGAACAACAGGAAGTTGCTTGGATCAATTTTGAGGATGCAAAGTGGTTAGAGAACATGACTGCCCTGAGAGCACAACATCCCCGCCGGAGTGGAGACTGTGTTTTGGGTGTCATCAGTCTATCTGCAGCAGTGTTCCCCAGCCCTCTCCTGAAGGCCCACCTGTCCTGCATGCTTCAGATTTCTCCCTGCTCCAGCACAGGTGATTCAAACGATCGTCTCGTTAATCACCCCCTACAGCTGATTGATGACAACCTGATCATTTGAATCACCTGTGCTGGAGCAGGGGGAGATCTAAAACGAGCAGGCCAGGCGGGCCACCAGGAGAGGGTTGGGGAACACAGACCTGCAGCATATGTGCAAAGTTTAAGGATTGTCCTGCTAAAACTGTCGGGGGAGTTGATTTCACCAGCCAAGCACCTTTCGATATGGACAGATGGACTCCGCCACAACATAATCCTCCTTTGGGTATTCACCTGGCAGGGGATAAAAAGTGTGTCCAACTAATTTCCGAAACTCCACATCCAGAGCAACGTCAGCCAGTCACAACCAAACAAGTCACACACACCCAGTTCTGTGTATTTCAGACCTGTGTTTAGACGCAAAGAGAGGTGACGGAGAGATCAATACTGGAAATGCTTAAAAGGCCACACGGTCCATGAAATTCCCATATCACCGCTGCGGGGCCATCTCAGGGTCGCAATCTTTCATCTGCATTATGCAAGGCCGCCTCCCTGCCAGTGAATGGGGTTACCATGGCAACATTCTCCTACGTTAACGTTAGCAGCTGAGTGAATGAAAATAAATGCTCTTGATCATGCACACATGCGCTCGTGCAAAGACAGTCGCAAACAGACACGCACACGCGTACAATTAAGCACAAGCAGCTTGAACCCGTATTTCATGATGGCGAAACACAGAACTTTAAGATGTTTGGCCTTTTAGGGCGAAAAAAGGGCTGAAAAGGCTTGGAAGTGCACAGTAACCTTGAAACTACCCACTTCCAAAGCGAGATGAAAAAAGTCCAATTTTATAAAGCAAAACAATGTACAAATCAACCCAAAGCTCTGATTGCAGTGCCTCCACAATCAGTTTCATACAGCCTAAAAGTGGACATAAAACTTGACCCTAACCGACCATGATTTGACCTGATGAACTCCAAAACCTCATCAGTTCAGCTGTCCTCAATGGCGATTTACCACGGCCGCTTCTCAAAGCGTAGGCTGCAGCATTCGTCGGCTGTTCCAGATTGAAGGCGTCTTCAAATACAGCAGAGAAATGCAGGCTTCATCTCGCCTGATATCAGATGGAACTGTCAACGTGGAAATGGAGAGTAAAGGAGTTGACAATTTGTTCAGATAACAGGCAAGATGAAGGCTGCATGCGCAGGATGATGTCGCAGCCGAGACATGCAGCCAAGACGTGCTGCAGGAGAAACCGCCAGCGACTGATGCGGAGAAAATCCCTCCCCTCATTCAGCAGGTATATCACGGGCAAAATATTTCTGATGGGTGATGTGACGAACGTATGCACAGGCGGGCGGACAACTGGATTACAGTTACAGCCTCACGTCCGCTGTGTGTGGCCGATGCATAATAATCCGACAACGCTTGCAGTTAAAGATGGCGAAAACATTTAGATGTTCAGATTTTAGGTGAAATTAATCCTGAAACCGCTAGCAGAATATTAGCCCAAAACAAATATTAGAATTAAACCAGGTAAGCATTTGTATGTGCGCGTGTCTGAGTGTGTGTACCCGTGTGTGCGTGTGTGTCCAAATTGCCAGGGCTGATGGCTCAAAATTGACAGGCCAGGCCAGCTAACTCCCGCTAATGACCAAGTACATTTCTTAAAGTCTTCAGCTGTTCCCGTCTGGCAGCATCACACTGCGCCTGATGCTTCACGAATCTCCACAATCGCCCTGCAAGCACAGTCAGTGTGACAGCTCACCTTAGCATTTACAAGCCTCCGCTCACAGGAGAGAAGAATGGAGATGAGATAAAAGAGTGTAGCGCGGAGCCGGAGAAGAAAGATGGGTCTTGGTACAGAGTAATTGCTCTCTAAAGTGCTCTCATTATTTTTGCTTTTATACTCTCTGCCTCTACTTCCGATTCAAAAATGGAACAGGCCGTAACCTTCAAATATTATCACTCAGAGGTTTCTCTTCCGCTAAGCTGTAGAAATGGCGATACCAAAACAGTATATTATCAAAGGTACACTGCACAGAGCGAGAGACTTTCTTCAAAAATAATGAACTGTTAAACCTGACAGCAATTACATGCTAACCAAGTGGAACAAAGTTACAGCCATTTTCATAGCATTTTTCTAAATGGTTAATAATTGACAATTTAATTCAATGTTTTTGGGAGTCTGGTTGTCTTGAGGTAATGTGAGCGCTTTTGAATTGAGATTCATCTCATCTCATGATTTTTGCTTTTCCAGTGTCATCCATTACATGTGTAATGTACCAATTATGGTCAAATCAGGTCAAACTACTAATATAAATTTTTAAGGTTTCCACATACTACACTAGAGGCACTCCTGGAGCTTAAACCTCAAAAAAAAGGTCAGTTATCGCGTGCCATAGGATTTCAAGATGGCTGCCGCGGTGGCCATATTGTTTGAGTGATCGCGGTGAAAATCAATACGGTCCATCCCTGATGTAATAGCGATCCAACCAGAAAATTGCCGAGATATCCGTTCATTGAGTTATCAAGTTCACAAACTAACGAACAAACAAACACACAAACGGCATCGATCACATAACCTCCTACCAACTATGTTTGGCGGACGTAACAAAAAGTATTTCAGCACGATATTTGAACTTAAAATTAGGAGTGTACCATTTTACAATGAGATAAAACGAGACAAAAGAAGAGCGAGTCCTGTCCGTGGACGACGACAGGGAATATCCCCAACACTGCCATGCTCCCCATGAGACAAATTCAAAGTCTGGCCATGTTGTGGAGTTACAGGAAAGGTTATACGGTCCAGAAAATCAACTGGGGAACTAGTCCAGCCTCGAGTAATGTACACAGTAAATTTTAACAAATTCTCATAAGAACTGACGACTTATTGCATTTTTGAAAAGGTTAACTTTGGCCTTAAGATGGTGCTGCAGGAATAGAGTCATAGTATCACCAGAGAAATTGGACAGCTCTCCTATGCGCCAAGATATTCACAGCAAAGCAGAGCAGCTTCCCGCTAAAACAGTTTGACTTCCTGCATTTGAAAATGTAGTTTCGCCTCATGGCGGCACAACAGCAAAAGAGAGCTGTAAAAATCACTCCAGATCCCCCTCTATGCACCAGGAACATTGACAGAAAATTTGACATCATTCACATAAAAACTGTAAGAGTTATAGCATTTTTAAAAATGAGAAGTTTGGCCTGGTGGTGGTGCTACAGATAAGGTCTAGGAGTCATCTACATCACCTCCGTACATCAGGAACTGTCACAGTATGTTGGACATGATTCCCATTTATCGTATTTGTAAATGTAAAGTTTCATCAGGTGGTAAAGCTCTAGGAAAGGTTGTAGTCACACAGAATAATAGGATTTGGCCTCTTTGCACCAGGAATGAACACAATGTTTCATGTGAGCATCTAAGGCCAATCCATAATATCCCAAAAAAACTTGGTTTCAGGGATATAACAAGCAGCTGACATTGTCAAGCAATATCCCCCGCAACTGGCATTGCATTTTTGAATAGAGAATGTGTATATGCATTTAGATTTCTAAAGAACTGTACTAATCGCAAGGCTGTTAATTTCCTTGCAAAAAAAATAGGCCGGAGAGTATGCATCTATGCAAAGTTATAGCCCGGACACGACACATTACAGATTTCCCACAAATTTATCACTTTTTGGCCCAAAACGTGAGAAATTACAAAATTATTTTCAAAATTGTTTTTCCATGACACACCTTTATGTGGTTTTACACCTCGATGGCAAATATGATCGGAATCGGATGATTAGTTTCGAAGTTATAGCCCGGACATGACACATTACAGATTTCCCACAAATTTGTCGCTTTTTGCCCCAAAACGTGAGAAATTACAAAATTATTTTCAAAATAGTTTTCATGACACACCTTTATGTGGTTTTACACTTCGATGCCAAATATGATCAGAATCGGATGATTAGTTTCAAAGTTATAGCCCGGACAACAAACGTGTCGGACGGACGGACTGACGGAGCCCATATTTATATCCCACGCAACAACGTTGAAATGAGGTGAAAATCTGACTCATCTTAAGATTTGCCGATGGGGTATTAAAAATCTCACTTATGCACTTTAGTATAGTCACTAAAGTGCTTTTTCCCCCCGTTGAGTCCATGCACTATAGTTTCCATCGCATCTGAAAGCCCAGAGAAGGTCAAACTACTGTTCAGCACTTAGAACTCACTTCTCCACTTCAGCGTTTGAATCACGCAGTTTGAAACTTCTTCTGTTCTCTATGTCACAAACAGACATGACCTGCATGATTCATACAACATGCCTACCAGCTCTGTCTGTGTGCCCTGCACCCTCCAAAGGCCTTGCTCGACCTCTCCGACCCTCTCCCTAAGCAGTTCAGGTCACTATTTTGTGTTTTGCTCAGTTCGCTGGTCAATCAGAGCACCACTGAAATAAGCTTCTTCAGAGAGAAGGAAGAGAAAGACTGGTAGCAATCATTAAATTTTTTTTATGGGGTCTTTTACCAAACAGTTTGTGAACCTCCCTTTTGGACATCCAAAAATATAACAACAACAAAGACAGCACAATATGGGACCTTCAAACAAGCTAATTTGCTTGAAATATGAAATACCGTTATAAGTCCCATAGTAACACTAAAACAGTTCTTAATGTACATTTCATGCAGCAAAACAAATAGAAACACATGAATATTCAATCTAAAACCACAGAGTTGGACAACCCTCCCTAAGCCCCGCCTCCCAGCTAATGCAGACCAATGGCTGACCTGGGCTGGTTGTCCTGGGATAGGCTCTCTCCCCTCTGGTAGGCATGGTCAGCGATCTGAGTGGTGGACCTCTTGACGATCTGCTTGAGCTTGGGCTCCAGGCGCTCCAGGATGGCCTTGATGGTTTCCGGAATCTTCTTCAGCTTGGCCAGGCCCTTGATCAGGATCCCCATGAACTCGCTGCTGTTCTCCTCCGGGTCGACCTCCAGGTTCTCCCTCATTTCCTGTTGCTCTCGCACTACCAACGTCACCATATACACCACAAGCATTAGCACTGAGGCACCGGCAGAGGTTACAGTCAGGCAGAACAATGCAAAACATTGATGTGGAAGCCTTACTATGTGAGCTACATTGCATAATATTACAGTAAAGGCACGTATCCAGAGTGATTTACAATGCATTAATGGAAAAGAAGTGCTGAAGACCAAGAAAGTATGCTTCAACTGCCAGGAGTGACTTCATAGATGTCCATTTTCCTCATTTCAAGATGACAAACAAAGATAACGAAAAGGCCGGAGGAACTCGAGTCCGACAGCTAGCCTCATTCAATTTACAGCTTTTTAGCCAACCTCCATGGTAGGCTTTTTCAGCATTGCACACTACACAAGCTCACTTCAGCTGCCACAATCAAATAACAAGCGCAGAGCATTTTCCAGCAAATTGTTTTGAGAAAAGTAATTTATGAAGCTGAAACATTAATATTTAATTTCAATTAACAAATTGTCAATAATTATTGATTGGTCTACAAAAGCCCTCCATTTTAATTGCAGTCATCATCATTAGCATGACTTCCAGCAGCTACCGCATAGCAATACAAGAAAAATGACCATCTCCATGACAACCAGCAGAACTGTAAACATCCCTTGCTGCAGAAACGCGTCAATGTCGCCATTAGTCTGGAAACAACCGACTACTGCAGCTCCAGGATGATAAAAACCACATCATGCCAGAGATCATCATCGGCAAAAAGGTAGCCTGACTCTGTTTCAGCAGATCAAGTGTCAAGTGGGTCTCTACAAAAACCCTCACTTTGCATATCCAGCTTAACTAATTAACTGCAGAAGCTACAAGACAGTAGCCAATGAGGGAAAAAGAAACCTAACAGCGGGCCTTCAGGAAAAGGGTGGGCATTGGTCATCCTATACTAATATGACAACAATCATGACTCTGCTCTCAGTATCGGCGACTTCAGGGCCATCCCTAATGCTTAGCTTGCAGACGAAAAGCAGAAATTACTTGACCAGGGTCCTGCCTCTCCATGTGCAGCACAAAAAAAAAAAAAAAAAAAACCCTCCATCTATATGCAGTGCCTGTAATGCGCGTGGCATATGCTTAACATCACAGGTCAAAGAGAGTGACACAAAGCACTGATCTAATGCTAATCTGACGCACTCTCTCAACCCCTCCGAAACAGCACAGTCACAAAGGAGCTAAATGTTTATGGCAAGTTAATGGACTCCGCTTTTTCAACTGCGGCTTGCGCAATAATTACGACAATTACCGCGCAATGAATGAAGTGCTCCAGGGCCATTAGCCAAAGCTGCACTTAAAACGAGAACTCTCAACCGGCTGAAAATGTCCGGGCCCCGGCGCTGCACGGTGGCAGCAGCAGCCAACTGCTTGCTTTTCACACAAATTGGGGGAAAAACAGCAATTAGCACAAGGGCTTACGTTAGCGAGCGAGAGCATTTTTGCAGCCATTTCGTTAAAATTCTGCACGTGTGGAAATGGTTAAGGACAAACTAATAAGGTAAGAGGGTTGGCAACGGGTGGAGGAAGCGGAGGGGCGTCGACAGTCTCCGGGGGACCGACGGCTCTGATATGGGGGGTGCGACATCTTTAATTTTCCTGAAATCCAATTTACTAGGCAGAATGGTTCCCTCGAGGGAGCATGCAATGTACAAATCAAATAAACAACATTGGCTGTACCAGCTCTCATGACCATAAAGAAACCTATGATTAGAATAAGGCCTCAAGAACAGGAAATTAATTAATGCACCACACCTCCCACAGAAAAAAGTATTACTTTAATGAGAATATCATCTGCAATACAACAACCGTATAACGTCATTAAACAGCAAGGGTGTGCTCGGTAATACAAGAGGTACCTGTGTCACTCAAAATATAATTGGCTTTTCCCCCTCACAGTGTGCAGGTATAATTTCTGCCAATATACTGCAGCGGCAGTACGCACACTCTAACTGTCCGCGGCAATACATCAGATTTGCAAGGCCAAATAAAAAAAAATTTATTTGCAAGCATTCCTGCCCGCCACAGAAGAATCATCCAGCCTCCAATTTTTACAAATTTTTTATTAAAAAAAAAAAAAAAAAGAGCAGTTAATATCAAGCCAATTAAGTGCTCAGGATGCCTTTCCATGCAGCAGAGGAGCTCTTTAGCTTTCAGTCGCTGCACCACTGATGAGTCAGGCAGATTTGAGTCTTAACACCAATACATGAACTAGTGACTTGGATTTGTTGCTCTATTTGAATCTCACAAAAAAAAATTAAAAATCTCCCGCCTCCCCCTGAAAATTGAAATGTGAAGAATGCTAACCAACTGATTTTTTTTTTTTTTTTTTGTGATCCAATTAGTTTTTCCTCAAATGTTAAGCAGCTGCCATTTGCTCTAGTCTACCACACTGCCAATCAGATATTTTGACTGCGCAGTTATACATCAGATATGTGTAAGCAGTTATTCCATACAGTACGCAGGTATTATTTTCACAGGGCAGAGACAGACGGAAGACAGCGGTGTACAATCTGAGCTCACCCAATCACAGGGAAGGATCGGACAGGGAAAGTGCAGCTACGACAAGAGGAGCGCCAGATTGTCACTCTGACAGCGCTAGCACCACACTGACAGAGTGAGATTATGTCAGTTTTTCCCTCTCCCTTAGAGGGGTAGCGGTAACTCACCGGTGGAGCCACCGGGGGTGCCGAACTGGGAGGGCTCAGTGTACTTTCGGGGGGTGGAGAGGGAACCCAGGTCCAGCAGCGGGATGGGGGACGTCTCTTTGGCCCCGAGGCTGCGAGGTCAGACAGGGCGGGAGAGAACAGAGGCAATCAATCATCGCCTTCCTTATACATCAGGGGCCCGATTCACTAACAATTTTAACATGTAGCCAACTGTTTATCAGAGGGGTGTCCAATCTTAACCACTAATGGCTGGTGTGGGGGTGAAGGTTTTTTGCCCAACACTGCAACACCTGATTCCACTAATTAACTAATCACGGGGGTCAATCAAAACCTTGAAAAGCATCTAAAGTCGATTCTCTGACGGGACGTTGAACGTCCAATGTCTAGAAACAAATCACTTGGCTTTTGCTGACATCTTGCATTGTCCATGACCAATTACATTCATATAAACCAATGTTTTGTGTAAATGCATAGATAATCCTCTTATTTCGGTTCGTTTGCGCAGGTGCAGCTCGCTGATTGGCCGGTAAACAAAAACAATGAGAATTGGATTTAGATGCTCTTTAATAAGTGGAATCGGGTGCTTTAGTGTTGGGCTATGACGAAAACTAGCACCTGCCGCCCAGATCAGTCCTTTTCGGATATTGGACACCGCTAGTTTAGCATACGCAAAAACCATTAACATGCCCAATGATTGGCCACTGTGTGCTTCTGGCAACAACAATTAGAGCATGACAAATATAAGGCACTAATTGAGAATATGCCACAACGCTTTTAAAACAGCGCAAACCCAATTGAACAAAGAACATTTATGCAACCCTTTTCCCAGCAATTACTGCAAAACAAAGCACCTTAAAACTGCTGCCTCACTCGCTCATTCACACAACAGCATCAGTCTGAAACACTGACCCGATTCACCGAGCTCATTAGCATGTGAAAAACTCTTCAGCAAATGCAAATTCAGGACACCAACAACGAAGGGATATGGTACTTGCAGAGCACCAATTATTGGCAAAAAATAAATTAGAAAATAAATGTTAATGGTTTTGCAAAAGGCCTTAAACCTTAGAGCACTACAGGCAACTACAGTTGCACGCTGATAGAAGATATCAAAATCAGATGCTGTTGAAAACCTATCACGTGGAAACTTGTTTAAAAGAGCTCCTCCTTTCAAATAAACAAGTTGCCATATGATAGATTTTCAGCAGCTCAGGATAAATACATTTTGAATTCCTTGAAAATTAATTAATTGCTCTAAGGGTAAATAAATCAGTCCCCATTTGTGAGATGCACATCCCTACAGTGGAAGGATTCTTACCCAGAATGCATTAAATTATCAATAGCTAAGTGCACAAGCATCGACTGGAGTACTTATAACCAATATTAGTATTTGCGCAGCAGATGGAATTTGTCCCAGATCTCCATTACAGTCAATAGACACAGCTGGACATTCTATTGAAGATTTAGTGCCTTCCCCAAGAGCATACAGAGGGTGAAGACACCATTACAACCGTATACAAGCAGTTATAATGTGCGGAGGTGTATGTGCACTCGTCTCCCTTCCCCAATGAGCACTTAGCCCACCAACATGTTGATAGTGACGATGGATTTTGAAAATCATTTCACCTGAGGTTAATACCGCAGTCAAACAGGAAGTCACGGAAGGTCACAGCCCAGTGAGGACAGAGATGAACATAATAAAAATAAAATGTTCATGCAGATTTTATTACGTCTGAACATCATAAGAGAGTATGCATCGCATTAGGCAATAATTGCCTTTCGTTTTTCTGGGAAATGAGATGACACTAGTTTAAAAACAGCTTTTCTGAGCAACTTTGTGAAAGTGTTCATACTTGTCTGCCTCAGCTGTTTACTTCAGGCACCAATTTTTACTCATCTTAATGATGGATGTCAATTATTTTCCAGTCTGAATGCATACATACAGCAGTACTGAATATCACTGGGACAGGACAATTGGAATTTTCCTCATGGGAAATGCATTATGTTCATTAGCACACTCTACCCATTGGTAAAAACAATATAGCAGAAATCCCGTTGAAGAGAAAAAAAAAAAATCCCCATGATGCACTCTTATTATTCTGAAATATTAACTTTTTGATTAATGAATCAGCAATTCAGTACAGTAATTTCATTCAAGGGCTGGATTAAAAAAAAAAATGCAATACAGCCTACATAAATAGAAAAACAAACATTCTCAGTTTCTATAGCGATTAGCAGCTCCGAGCAGTATTAAAGTTCTCTGCATTTTCATACAATATTTTCAGCTGTACTTGCATGGTAATTGTTCAGTTACACAAATAAACGAAACGTTATCACTGCAAGAACAAATGAACACAAAATTAAATTAAACGGAACTTTACTAATTTCATATCACTGGCAATGCTGTACGCTCATAAACAGAAAAAAGGCAATAAAAATAATTGGGCTTTGAAGAAGTTATTACTTTAATGAGTGAGTGTTTTAAGGAGCCAGAGAGAGGTGGTTCTGTGTTAATGCTTGAAGGGCCCCTGTGGAGTCCCGGAACCTCTCAAAAAATGCACTTCATTCACAGCATAACAGTTACGGATTGGCCTCGTCCCAAAAAAAAAAACAAAACCACTGCTTGGGGTCTGAGATGACCAACATTAGTTTAAATGAGGCTGTCCAGGTAAGGCACGCTTATTGCGAGCACTAACACGCCACGCGATCGAAACCTACAGCAAGCTTCATGAAAAAACACTTAGCCCTTAGCGGAGGGGAACTGAATTTCAAAACAGACCCGGTCTGGAGCAGAGGTGAGTCAGAGAAGCAAAGGCCGTCACCTGTGTTGAGTCAGCAGAGCGAGATTGCCTCTCAAGCGGTCGGTAGCGCTTTGCGCCGCAACTGTAACAGAGGTAGGAGGAGTCCTTGCCAGGATTAATTGTGGGATTCTACAGTCCCCCAGTGCATGATGGGGACTCCAGTAAATCTTTGCAGGAACCACCAGTCACAAAACACCCACATTTGTAAGTCGTGACTCCAGCTCTGGGAAGGGACAATGTTCCATATCAGTCGCGATTGATGTACTTTGCTATACAACCACTGCTTCAGTCAGGATTACAGTTGATAAAACTCAAAGCTGGTATAAACATAGATCTTCACTCCTGAATGAAGGTTATAAGTGTTTTAGCGGTCTACAGCAAAGGTGGTCAAATTCAGATTACAAAGGTAAAAGGCCTTCCCAGTTTTTTGTTCCAATCTCCTGTATTAGCCATTCAGAACAACCCTTCAACCAGAAAGTTAAACCTATTGGTCAAATCTGCTGGCTGAGCTCATGGGTGGAGGTAAAACAAGGTAGGACCTTTACTTTATGACCCTTGGAATGTCCAACTCTAGCCTGCAGTGCTCATCCAATCCACGCAGTGACTGCTACTCAAATAGCCTGAAGAGCTCATCTTTTGGTCACCAGAAACACCAGACCATCTGTGCGGAAGCCGTCTCTCAACTCTTCCAGCTGTGTTAGCAGGGGCTCATTGTCACTGCGAGTCGGTAACATCGCGCCTCTAACTCTTTCTAGTAGAAAACGCTTTCTCAAGCTTTCTTATTCATTGCTGCAGACAGTGATGTCATCTCACCCACAGCCCAGAGCAACGAGCTACATAAACCAGAGGGGCTATGCAAGTCTGGCTGCCATCTTGTGACGGGCGTCCATCACAGAAAGGTACAGCAATGTGGATTCATGCCTTCCAGAAATTCTTTTTTTAATGCCAGACCACAGCGCTGCCGTAAAGTGTAGCCACAGGTGAGGGCAAGTCCTCGATTTAGCCTTTCACAGGTAAGTTATATTTATCATAAACAATGGCTTTAAGTCATCAAACTTGGCTATACGGTGTAGAAGCTAGTCTTGACTTAGCCCTCTCCCACTGCCAAATCACCTGGTTACTTACCTCGGGAGTAACGTCGTGTCTTACCCCGAGGCAGCGCAAGTGTGGCCATTACTCTTTAGCCACTGCGAATTAAGGCAAAAAAAATTGGCACTCACACAGGGGTTCGTAAACCATGTCAGCGACCAGGCTTAATGACGATGATCTCTGTGTTAATGGCCAAACCTCGGGGCAAGTAGTGTAGCCTGCAGCTAAGCAAGGTTTAGAGTTCCTCGGACGATCACCTATTTTGATTAACGGTTGAAGCGGTCGAAGGTTAAATGCTTGGCTTCTAAACTAATAGACTAGTTTCGCGACTTGGCTGCAGTCACATTAAGACAATTGTGATCAAGGTTCCCGGCATTTGCGACGATAAATTATCTTACAAGTTAACAAGTGCCCTGTCCTAGATTGTGCTGCTCGAGAAATAAACACAGCCTGACAGAACGAGATCAGTACGGAACCGAATGGGTTTTAAGATTGCCTGGGTGTATACCCCCATATTTTCAAACATTTCCTTTGGAAAAATATCAGTCGCTCATGGGTCCGTTTCCCAAAATCACAGATGCTAATTTATGTCATAGGAACCATTGGCAATGACTGGACGAACTTTGTAAGCTGCTAACTTAGTTTGCGCCTATGCTTTTGGTAAAAGCAATGGGTGATAATAGACAGATATGGCGTTTCTCTAGTTACCAGTCAGAAAAATGCCGGAAATCAAAACGCTCCTGAATAATTATCATTGATATTTACCAAAATATTAACCAGAGCATGTTTACATGGGTTTCAGAGGCAGGCATGCCCATCATAAGATGAATGCCAGCTCTGGACACATTAGCTGATCTGAAACGCATAACGTAGCGCCTCTGGTTTATTTATCTCGTTGGCCCAGAGTGCAACAGGTGATTGGGAGTAAGGGGGAGGGGCCTGGCCCAGCCAGTTAAAGGAATGTGGGTGGAGACTGTACCTGGAACACTTATACAGTGCAGTTTTCCAACACAGAGACCTATGGGAAACTTGTTTGGGGCACTGGCACTAAGCAAAGTAGAAAGTAAACTACCACCAAGTGAAAATAACAAAAAACACCTCCAGGGGATACAAAAGAAAGTGGGGAGACAGAGTCTCCCTTAGATATCAATAAGCTCCGATATCCATTCAGGAAAAAACCATTATAGTCAAGGCCCTTTCATCCCCAGTCTGTGAGAGAATTACTTTTGTAGATCAGAAAAAGAATCCGCAAGGCCAGCATTCCAACTTTTTAAAAGCTTTGTCGTATAATTGAATGCTAAAAGCCCAGACATATGCTTGACTACTAGGCAGGGAGAAGAGAGACTTACAGGTCACAGCCATCACAAATTCAGAAAAAAAAGTCCATACATCAGTTGAATTCTGGGCAAAAGTTGACAGCAGGCTTCCTTCCGAGCAGTTGGTTGAATACGCTTCCGAGGGAAAACACGATTTTGAGTTTCTTCCAAAATTTCATTCCCTAAATTTGGACTAGTCATTACAGCTGAATCAGTCTAAATAGCTTCATAATGGACTGCAGTGCCGCAATTTTGCTCTATCAAAGCAAGCGTTATTGGCAGTGATCAAGTCGCCATTAGCGCGAGTTAATGCACTTCTCAAACTAATTTAATGTGTTCCGCAGAAGTCTAGGTGCTGAGCATCTTCGGAAAGTAAGAACAAGTAATGACTGCAGAGATGAAAGGAATATGCAAGTGCCATTACGCTGTGCTCACCTGTTTTTCACACCGTATCTCAAATACACGAGTTCTGTAGCAGAAAACACATTATATACATAATATAAAAGGCTAGGCCCGTTCCTTTTAAATGGGCAGTTTTTAATTCAGACAAGAGGAAGCAGAAGCCATTCTTCCTGTTAGTACGATGAACTCAAATTTACTCAATTTATGCTACTGGTCAGTCTGCTTGTTCAGATGTTTTCGCCAAGCTGATGTTTTCATATCAATTCTCCACCAGATTAACAAACTCCTTAAATACGCAGAACATCGCAGCATGTACGTCAAGCAAATTTCAAAACCATTGATTGATGCAAAGCAAAAAGTTGTATTTGTGTATGAAAAATGTATATTAAAGGTCCCAGTAATTCAGGCCATTGTGTTATAAGCATACGCTAAATATGGCGGATGGAGGAAGCAGACATTCTTCTTGAAGTTTAAATTTTCAAAATGTAAAGTCACAAAATCTACCGTATGTCAGACTCATCTCTTGGTTTCCATCTTTATTGTAATTTTAGACATAAATTAAATCAAGAGGTAGAAAATAAATTGTTAATGTGAAGGTTTTTCTTCCACTGCCACTGAAGTGAGTCATATCCGGCCTCACAGCGCCACTACTCAATCTGCACCAGTCGTGTGGCTGAAGCTAAGCAGGTGTGGGCTTGGATAGTTCTTGGATGGGAGACCACTTGGGAATACCAAGTTGCTGCTGGAAGAAGTGTTGGTGGGCCAGTAGGTTGTGACCTTCCCTCTAGTGGAATAATCCCCAGTGCAGTGATGGGGACACTGTACTGAAGGAGACGCCATCTTTCAGATGAGACATTAAACCCGAGGTCCTTACTCTGTCTGGTCATTAAAGATCCTACTCTTGATACTCTTCAATAACAGTAGGGGGTTCCCTGGTGTCATGGCTAAATTCCCAACCTGGCTCTTTCAACCTGCCACCTGATCATCCCTTGATCTAATTGGCTGTGCAACTTGTCCTCTCCCCCTCCACCTCAACCCCCAGGGCTAACTTGAAAAAGAGATTTCAATCTCAACGGGACTTCCCTGGTTAAATAAAGGTTAAATAAAAATAGCATAGCATGAAGTCTTAATAAAAATAGCATAGCATTAAGTCTAACCCCGCAGTGCGGCCTCGCTCCTTGTCTTTGCCCTTGTGGCCGACGCGGCTGGTGGATTTGATGTACAGGTGACGGTGCAGCTCGTCGATCAGCACCAGGTGGATGTTGAGCTTCTTGCTGTGGAGCTCCAGACGCAGGTCGCTCAGCCCTTCCACCTGCAGCAGCGGGCCTTCCAGGGACTCCACCGCCGAGACCTGGGGACGACAGACACGCCTGGACATGTTAGAGATGCCCCCTGAACCCAATAGGGAACCCACTGCCGACACTCAGTCATGTCTGAATGATCAGTTAAACATGCTGAGCCCTCCAGGGACCACACAACCGACACTTAGGGCAGCGTTTCCCAACCCTGTTCCTGGACTACCCCTGCCCTGCATATTTCAGATGTCTCTTTGATTTAACACACCCAGATCAGGTCATTAGGCACTCCACTAATGAGCTGATCATCTGAATCAGTTGTGTCAAATTAGGGAGACCTATACAATGTGCATGACAGGGGTACTCCAGGAACAGGGTTGGGCCTCACTGATTTAACAGACCTGATTCAGCTGATCACCTCATTAGTGGAGTACCTAATGACCTGATCTGGGTGTGTTAAATCAGGGAGACATCTGAAATCTGCAGGGCAGGGGTAGTCCAGGAACAGGGTTGGGAAACACTGACTTAGGGAAACACTGCTGACCTGCACACACAGGGACAGGCTGCACAACATACTCTACGCCTTCCACTGACCTTACAGCCAAAACTCATGGAGCTGCTCACTTCTAAATGACCTGAGGACACCTGGACACTAAATGCAGCAGCTCGAATCCTCAAGGGAGAAACAGTGCCAACACCAGCACACCTGAACACTCCTAAACATGGTCCAGACAAATCTACATCCTTTAGGGAGTCCAGTGCCAGCAGCTAGAGACACACCACACACCTGAACAGACCTGAATGCACTACAGAACTCCCCAACAAACCAGAGATGGTGGTCAGGGCATATTGGGCACCTGAAACCGACTGCACACGTCCAAGCACAACATAACACTAAAGGACACACTAGATACTCCACAAACAACTTCTGGGGACAACATCCGCTGACCTCAACACACTACAAAACTACCCGAGCAAACAAAACATGCTGGTCAAGGGCATATTGTGCACCTGAACATAACCGCACGCACCCAAGCACAACTGAACACTTAAGAACACATCAGATCCTCCCCAAACAACTCCTGGGTACAATACCAGCTGATCTGAACACATACGCACCCAAGCACACCTGAACACACGAAAGAACACATCAAAGCCTCCATCAGCGACACCTGGGGACACACTGCTGACCTGAACACTGTACAGAACACCCCAAACCCTGCTGGGACGTCATTACAAACACCTTCCGCCACACTGCCCATCGCAACAGGCTTTGAGCAAAGATGGGCCACCGCTGGCAAAGGTGACCAGCAGCAACATGCAGCACAAGAATGTTCATCTAAAATGTTTTTTTTGCCGCATTTTCTGATCAACATAAATGCATTGCCTCTGAAGTATGACACGTCAGCATGTTTTTGCCACTGCGCTTGACGTGAAATTTTCATGCCTCGGTCGCAAATCTTGAAATGAGTCGCTCTTCGCACCTCATTGGTGGATAGTTTACTTTAACTCAAAAAGTAATAGAAATGAGACTAACTCGAAATATGAGGCATTAGCTGCCAAGGGACGAGCCCCACTCTTCGCAGCTCTGGCCTCCCTACCACAGCTCAGCCCTCGCGTAGTTTCATTACTGACCGTTGTACCACCTCTGTTTACATTTAATAAATCTTTGCGGCAGTAAATGAATTTCCCCTTTCCATCTGACAGCGCTAATGGGCAAATGACAGCGCTCCAGGGGGCCATTTCGGTTGGTTGTTGCTTCGTTGTGGCTGGGCGGGGGATTGTGGGGATACGGAGGTGAGCGTATGTGATGTAAGGGTCAAGTGCATGCAGATGCAAATGAGGAGCGCATTAGCCAGGAAATGCGCTAATGCCATACATCATCCAAAATCCCTGTGCTATTAAAAGGAGTGTGTGTGTGTGTGTGTGTGTGTGTGTGAGGGAGAGAGAGTGTGTGCGTGTGTTTGTCTTATTAACAAATCAGGCAGCATGAGGGACGATGGTTTGGTTAACGTCGTTAGGGAGCCCACGCTGTCATGCTAATCAGAGAAATGAAGCCTCCTGCACATTAGAGACCCCCACATCGGCCCGCGTCACCAGGGGAAACGGACGAGGGCACGATGCCTGTGCATGAGTGTGGGCTGACGCGCGCGTGTGTATGTGAGTGTGTTTGTTTCCAGGGTGTTATAGGGTGGTGGAAACAGCGCCAAGGATGGTGCAAAACAGTTTCTGACAGGCTGTCATTAATTGCTGCAGGCTCCTCAGGGCCATTCTCCCCCTCACTGGGCAGCCATGATGGAAAGGAACAGGGAGAGAGAGAGAGAGAGAGAGAGAGAGAGAGGGAGAGGGAGGGGAGGGGGAGAGAGAGGAAGAGAGAGCAGAACAGAGCCTTTTCCGAACAGACACTCAGAAGCACAGGTGTCCAGCCTCACATATAATCAATTATGCATATTTCCATCCAGCACGGATTTCACTTACTTACTTACTTATGGATGGAAATGCGTATAGAGTGATTCGTCATACTCAGACTGCTCCAAAGGTGTGTGTGTGTGTGTGTGTGTTCTTGTACTTGCTACGTACTGAGGACCGGTATGGGTTTTTAACCAACAAGTCTTTTTTGGGAAGTGAGGACATTGTAGTTGTGAGGACTGGCCACAAAGGCAAATTGTGACTTATTAGTTAAGGTTAGGAGTGAGGTTAGAATTAGGGATAGGTCAAGGTTAGGGTAAGGGTTGGATTAGACATACAAGATTAGGGAAAGGCAGTAGAGACACAGGAATAATGAATGGAGGTCAATGTAATGTCCTCACAAAGATATAAGTACAAGAATGTGTGTGTGTGTATGTGTGTGTGTGTCCCACTTCTCACCAAGTCTCACAAGGAACAGGTAATAAAGCGAACCTTCTTTACTAGTCGAGATGCGGTAGCGCAGCGGTCCAGTAGGCTTGACCTCAGATCGTAAGGTCCTGAGTTCAAGCCCCGGCCACGGCCTTCACAGTGTTCCTCACTCCACCCAGGTGTATAAATGGGTATAAATGGGCACTTGTCTAAGAGCTGGGGCAGTACCTGCGATGGACTGGCATCCAGGGATACTCCTAGTCGCTTCATGCCATGGAAACCGGGTTAAGCACCAGGCCGATGGGCCACTAGGCTCGTACAGGCTTACTTCTACTTACTTCTTTGCTAGTGCAGGTACAGGATTTATGTTCGGGACCTCACAAACATGTCAGCAACCTTTGAAAATCAAACTGAGTATTTGTTTTTGTTCCCTTGTGGGGTACAGCGAGATGCACAGAAATAACTGCTAATTAATTAAGAAGTTTGACGGGGATTAAAATTAACACCCAAAGCAAAGACACGTGGTATCAGTACACATGCTGAACACAAACAGACGTTTTCTTCGGGGAAATCGCGAAAGGCATTAAAAACAAGCAGCTGTTTGAGGTAAAGACTTGGTGTACATTGCAGCGGCATGATATTTCAGACTCAAACGAGGCTGATGGGAAATTATGCCAGCAGTCTCTCTAGAAGCTTCTACCAGGCCTCAGCGCAAACGCTCGCTTGGCATTGACATTCACGTCCGCTGCGACATCATATTTAATATTCACAAGCCAATAATCTTGGCTGGATCTGAATAATCTTTGCACCGGCACTCTGTTTAATGCAGGGAAAAACTCTATACTGCACTCCAACAGGTCACCTCCTCACGGGGGCTGGAGTAATTCCTCAATTCCATAACCCCCCACCCCCCCACCCCACCAGCAGCAGCAGCAGGGTGGATCTCCCTGTATTAGCTGAAGCAGGGGGAGAGCTGTCAGATAATGAGCTTGCTAACCAGCTCCATCTTTCTCCCGTCAAAATCAACACAAGCGGAGGAATCGTAATTTCGATTTAAATGCGGGGACCTGAAGCATGCAACACTGTTGGAATCACATCAATTAAAGAGAGCGCGATGCAAAGATAACGTGGACTGGGGAGGACGGTGAGCAGGGCTCAGGTAACTGGGAATGCCTTAATCTTTAATGTGTTTGTGGGGGGGGGTGTCTTCAATGCTGGGCAAGGGCAGTTTTCAGCGTGACGAACGCATGGAGGCATTGCATACAGCACTGAAAAAGTACCGGCCCCCCTTCCCTATTTATACTATTTTTGCTTATTTGTCATAAGTAAATGTTTCAAATCATCCTATTAATTTTAATACAAGACAAAGACAACGGCAGTAAGTACTAAATACAGCTTTTAAATGATCATTTCATTTATTGAAGGGAAAGAGTTATTCAAAACCCATATCATCCATGTGAAAAAAAAACCAACTGGTCCCCCAGCAGCTATTAACAGGTTGTGTCTCCTTTGGCAGAAACGACCGCAATCAAATGTTTGTGATAAGTGGCAATGAGTCCTATGAATAAATTTGGAGAAATTTTTGCCCACTCTTCTTCGCAGCCACATAGGAGGGTTTTCAAGCTTGACTGGCCTGTTTAAGGCCAAGCTACACCAAAACCTTAATTTTGTTCCTTCTGAGCCATTCAGAGCCAGACTTTCACCTGTGCTTTGGATCATTGTCCCGCTATATAATCCAATAGCACTTGAGCTCTAGGTCACAAACTGATGGCCTGACATTTTCCCCTCAGGATTTTCTAGAATTCATAGTTTCCTCAATGATGGCCAGTTGCCCCAGACCAGAAGCAGCCCCACACCATGATACTACTATCACGGTGTTCAACTGTTCATATAGTGCTCTTATTGTGGAATTCTGTTTCAGCATTACATTAAATGTCACGAGATCTACACCTTCCAAAAATCTCCACTTTTGACTCATCAGTCCACTGTAGATTATCCGGAACGTTTTGGGGGACATCAAGATGTTTCTTATGCTAATGTGAGATGCGCCTTTGTGTTGTTCTTTGTGAGCTGTGGTTTGAGCATTTTGCCCAGTCCTTTTCTTATAGTGGAATCATGAGCACCGACTTCAACTGAGGTCAGTGAGGCCTGCAGTTCTTCAGATGTTAGTCTGGGTTCTTTTGTGACCTCCGGGGTGAGCCGTCAGCGTGCTTTTAGCGGAACTTTGGTAAGCTGGCCATTCCTGGGAAGGTTCACCACTGATTTTTCACTGAGGTTTTCACCAATTGTAGAAAATGGCTCTCACCATGGTTTGTGGCAGTCCCAGAGGTTCAGAAATGGCTTTGTTACCCTTTCAAGGCTGATGGATGTCAATTACTTTGTTGCTCTTCTTGAATTTCTTTAAATCACTGCATCAAGTGTTGCTTTTTACCTACTTCACATTGCTAGACCGGTTCTATTAAGGTAATGCTTAGATTCAACATGGCTGGCAGTAAACAGTCAGGGTATGTTAAAGTTGCTTAATTGGTTGATTTAGTAAGGGTGCAATTACTTCTTCACAAAGGGACAGGTAGGATTGAATAGGTTTTTTCCTTCAACAAATGATATTTCGAAACTGATTTTTTTGTTTACTCAAGTTATCTAGGTCAAATTAGATTAAGATTAAGATATTCTTTATTGAACCACCTGGGATAATTGGTCCGCTGCATTTAACCCATCCTATAGTTAGGAGCAGTGGGCAGCCACAAAGCAGCACTTGGGGACCAAATCCAGTTCTAAAGCCAGTTCCTCGATCAGGAGCACGGGTAGGAGTGTTCCTACAGCACGTCTTTTTTTCTTGTTTTTAGGTTAATGATCTGAAACATTTAAGTGTAACATATATGCAAAAATATACGAAATCGGGAAGGGAGCATACACTTTTCCACATCATTGTTTATTTTTTAAAGATTTTTTTTTGGGAATTTTTCCTTTATTTGACAGTTATGCAGTGTAGAGAGACAGGAAGGTTGGGGAGAAGAATGGGGGAAAGACATGCAGCAAATAACCTGAGCTGGAATCGAACCCAGGTCGCTACGGGAAAGACACAGCCTTTATGGTACGTGCACTTGGACTGATGAGCCACCGGAGCGCCCCCCCACATCATTGTTTATGATTACAGTGGGTGATGTCGCTGCAGTTAAGAAACAGGCAGACCGGCAGATATCCGACAGAAAGTCAGACAGACTGACAAATGGGCAAACGGATAAAAACGGACAGACAGACTCTTACCAGCATGTCGGTGGCGTGGAGGTAGTGCTTGCTGGACATGCAGGACTCCAGCTTCTGTGGCACCTGCTTAATGTTCTCGATCTCGTCCAGCAGGTTGAGCACGTGCTTGTGCTCGATGCCCTCGATCCACAGCTTCCGCAGCTCATCCCTCTTACAGTGGAGCAGCATCTTACAGGACAGCAGGTTCTCCTTCACCTGCAGAAAGAGGAGTGGAGGACAGATATTAGCCAATCAGGATTAGAGATTTATTCTTCACAGGCTTCACTCAAACCTCACTGACCATACGGGACAGCAAATTCACCTTAACCTGCAAGGATACAGGCATAGAACTGATATTACCCAATCAGGATTGGAGATTTACCCTGAAAAAGCGTCACCCAAACCTCACTGACCACCCAGGACAAAAGATTCTCCTTCACCAGGAGATGAATATAGGACAGATATTACCCAATCAGGGTTAGAGATTTAATCCTGACGTGTCGCTCAAACCTCACTGACCACACAGGACATCAAATGAAGAGTTTATTTCCAAAACACAATAAGTGCCAAAATTACAAAAATTGAGATAATACCATAGAGCAATAAACCTACCCATCTTACACATGGTGCAGAAATCTGTTTTTAGAAATTCATGCTATAAAGTGTATTTTTTCATGGTCAAAGATTGTGTTTTACTATAAAATGCAACAGGCACCAACATAGAAAAAGCTGATTTTGTAATTATTTTAACAGGAGATTTTAATACTGTCATTAACCCCACAATCGACCGCTCAAGCACTGCTGGCAGCCGAAGGAACTGGCTCTCCTCTGACATAATAAAACAATACATGGAAGATTATAGACTTACCGATAGTTGGAGAATGAGAAATCCATCCTCACAAGAATAAGCACATTTTCCTCTGTTCATCAATCTTCATCTAGAATTAACTTTTTTTCTCACCAGCAACTCCCTAAACCAACATATCAGTGAAAACACAATTCATCTAGAATATATTTGATGTCTGTCTGTCTGTGTGTATGTACACGTTTTTTTCTCCTACATTTCTCAACCGATGATCACCAAATTTGGTGTGAATATCCACTTGGACACCAGAAAGGACTTGAAGTCGCCGGCAAGCACGCAAAAAAAATGGCAATTTCACTCCGGGTAGCAGCTAGTCCAATTATGATCAACGACCAAGCCCCCATCTCCTTATCAATAAATGTCCAAACATACATTAAACCTATCACAAGATGGAGATTCAATACATCTCTCCGAGAAGACACCGACTTTATCTTGATGATCAAGAGTGGGAGTCCTTCCTGGAGATGAATGACTCTCCAGAAATCCACCAGCAATACTTTGGCAAACAGGTAAAGCAGTAAAATCATATCATATTCAACACACAAGAAAAAACAACAACAACAACAACAACAATCAGAAAATACTTTAGAACTAAAGATTGAACAATTAACAAACCAACTTTCCAATCACCACAGTGAACAAATACAAAACGAATTAACCCAACTTAAAACTAAAATGGAAAGCATCATACACAAAAAAATAAATAAATAAAAAATAGGCGTGCAATGCACGGAATACCCCTCAGCCCAATGTCGAAGTTTTTGGAGACGCCCGCCCGCCGAACCGCACGAAGGATAGCAAAACCCCAACAGCCTTGAGGGCTGAGGGGTAAAAACAACACAATTCATTCTCAAAAAATTTTCATTACAGAAATAAATCAAGTAAATTTTAAATTTAAAAATTTTAAAAGTAAAATTTACTACAAACACAGGAAAGAGAAAACAATTATCCCATCCATCTCTGCAGGCACAATCACCCAAAACCCAAAAGACATAAATAGTATATTTCAAAAAAGCTGATTTACTCAAAATGAATAAAATGGACATATTGCCTTTTGGAAACAAACTCTTCAAATTCTCTTTAAACTACTGTGACACAGGTATAGAACTGGTAGAGACTTATTCCAACTGGTGTCACTCGAACTTCACGGACCATACAGGACACCAGATTCTCCTTCACCTGCAGGGAGACTGGTATGGGACTGGTATGATCCAATCAGGGTTAGAGATTTATTTCCAACAGGCGTCACTCAAACCTCACTGACCATACAGGACACCAGATTTTCCTCCACATGCACGGAGACTGGAATAGGACAGGTTTCACCCAATCAAGAGATCTATTTGTAAAGTGCTAGTCAAACCTCATTGACCCTACTGGATGCCAGATTCTCCTTCACCATTAAGGGGAAAACCCACAAACATAACACTGATTTATGTGGACCAGACGTGTCATACCTTGTCCAGACGTAGCCGGGTATCTACTAAATACCATCTACTAAAGATATTTTCCTACCTTTTTGACCTGTCATCCACATGACAACGCATCAAAAACGAATGTTTAAAAAAATTCCGGGCAAAGTGAAGATTTTTGAAAACTCCGTTTATGCATTTGCGTGTAGACAGCGATAACCGGAGTTTTGGGTTTTCGAACGTCACAACCTGCGCCAAAATGACAACAAATCTGCTCTGACGTCAAACGTGCGACCTTTGTTTACTGCAGAAGCCAGAGCAGAAGCATGGACAAAGAGTAATGGATCGGAGTAGTGCCTTGAAAGCTGTGATAGCGTTAATTATTGTGCAGGCGCTTTATACATGTTTAATTTTAGAAGCCCAACTACTGCTCCAAGAGCACAGGCGACGGACAACATTGCGGTCGGTGATTTACCCCATCATTACCATTGGGTAGGATTTTAGGAAATAATGCCATCTACAGATTTGGAGGCTTATTGAAAACGCAGATATTCGGTTATGTGAGGATACATTTTTTTTTTTTTTTTATAAACGAAGGGGGGGAAATATTCGTTTTTAAAAATACCCGGCTACATGTGTACATGGATTCAGTCAAACCTAACTGACCAAACAGGACAGAGATTTCAGAAAGACTTCACCTTCAGCAAGACACGGACAGGCAGGAGGGAGATTAGCATTTTTCCACTAGCATTTTAATTGGAGCTAAAGCTGCAGCTTTCAACCTAGTGAATAACATGATATAGATTCACCAAAAAATACAAAGAAAAACTGCTCCTCTATGCATTACAAATGATGCAAAATTCAGTTCACTTCAACCTCCAAAATCTACTTTATAAGGTATTTGGTTTATCTGTGGGCCTAACAAGTGTCAGGTTACAAAAAAATAAAGCTCATTTGCTAGAAACAGTGTGCCAGCTGGACATGAAATGTTGCATAAAAACACATTTCTTGAGCGAGCTAATACAAGCAGACGCCAACTCCATCATCTTAAGCTAGCGAGATTGGCTAAGTGAGGCCAATGATTTTTCTGCATGCTGAGCACACGCATTACAAAACGGACAAATTAAGTGAGACTCAATGAACGGACTCAATGAAATGAAACAAAATCTCATGTTGATGACCGTGGTGCACAGACCAACTACACATCCTTCAGTTAGAGTCAATTTCATCTCGCAGCCCTCCCCTCCAAGTGAATGACAGGAGCTCTGTACAACCACTGAGTCAAGGCCAGCCCATATCCATCGAAGAGGAAGCAACAGTCCACCAGCATTTGTATCGCTGGCAGCGATAATCACTCTGCACTCATGACACTCATAGTGATAATCATCCCACATTTGTTGTGCTAGAAACGATAATCGCCTGAAGCTACATTTCCCAGCTTGGATGAGGCATGCACTGTTTCTCAAAAGGGGGTTCAGTAGGAGGATGGCTAGGCTTGGGACCCAAAACCCGGTTCCTTTTCGTAACCGGTTCCAAATCATACTATAATTTGAGGAACGTCTGTCTGTCTGTCTGTTTGTCTGTTTGTTCCCCTACTCCTCCGAGGTCCTCTGACGGATCTTCACCAAACTTGGTGGGTTTATGTAGGTTGTCCCTGGAATTGTCCTTGAGGGGTTAGTTTTTTGAAAGGTCAAGGTCACTGGGGTCAAAGGTCAATTTTTCGCATCTCCCATCTCCCTGGACAGATTTTCATGAAAGTTGGTATGTGGACGTAGGTCGTCACAAGAAATAACCACGAGAGGTCCGTTCCGTCAAAGGTCAAGGTCACGAGGGTCAAAGATCAAACCGTAGGTCGTCACGAGAAATCAAGGTCACTGGGGTCAAAAGTCAATGGACAGTTTCCTGACAAACAAGGCACATACACAGACAATGTTGTCTATAGAGAAATCCTCAACTAACCAGTAAGCTCCAACCAAACCATTCTACTTTGGACACTCCACCACCCCTATGCCAGACAAAACTCCCCTTCCTCTTGGGGATAAGGGTGTGGCATAGCCCTTTACAAATGTAACTGCTGTATTTCCATCTCGATGCTCGCACAGTCGAAATTATTCTCGCCACGGGTAATTTACTAGTGTCAAAAATTCGTGGATTCGGTAAGGCAAACGCATTTCGGTTCCTTGTTGCTAATCAAATCACTTAACCCCGAGTGGCTTAATGTTCACAAAATTATTTTATCTATCGTTAAGGACCTGCTTGAAGATACGCGTCTGCTCATTTTTTCATAAAACAAGGTCCTTAATGCTACAAAATCACTTCGGAATTAACCTCCTTGAGAGGCGCAATGTTCCCAAAACAATTCTATTTACCAATAAGGACCTGATTTCACCGTGCTTGCTAGGATGGTGCATCGTGCATGCAAGACGCTAGATAAACGAGACAAGCAACGACATGGGGGATCGTGTGAAACGCTCCAAAGCCTGGCTCAGTTTTACAGAAACTGACCGCGACTAAACAGTTTATTGTCGCATTTACTTCCTGCAAATTGGCCGTGTTTATGCTTATTTTTGTTAATGTTGTTTTTGTTTTTTCTTCAAATCATTCGTAAGTGGATATGTTTATTATTTCCAATGATGGCAGACAGTAAAAGCCTTGTGTAGGCAAATAAATACAAGCCAAATTTTGTTCCTGGAATACTCGTCATTATCTTTACCCAAATTTTGGAACTGGGGGGGGGGGGTGATGACGTCACCGGAGTTTTTAGCCGGTCGACGCACACCTGCTTTCGCCTCAAACATCGTCAAGCAACTTTCCCTCCAACCAGTCTCTCACTCCGAGCACGACAGTTTGAAAGGAAAGGAGAAAAAACAGAGGAGTAAGACTGAACTTGACTCCACACAGACCCTGGGTAAGGACCAGTGTTAAACCCACTTCCCCAGGACAATTCGCAAGAAAATGAAACTGAAAAACTACGAGTGGCAAACAGCTTCAGAGTCGTATCGCCCAATTTCCCCGCGCCCCAAGGGCACAAGCCGTCTCCAAAGTTTGGATGTAAATCTCCACAGTACGTTTTCCAATTCAAATGAACGTGGCAGAGGTGGTCAGTGCTGGCCCAGATTTTATGCAATTTTGCGCCAGCAGGCATGGCACCAGGTGTGTCAAAGAGCTGAAGCTGAGCAGGTCTGGCCCCAGTTCTTACCCGCAGCCACTTTACACTATGGAGATAAACCATGTTTTCTTACGGCTGGCTCTGGTTTCTTCTAGAAGTTCTAGTTGAATACAGAGGTGTGTTACACTATGATAACACTCACCCCAAGCAAAGTTGGATATTAAATTTTTTTCACGCATTTGCCCACCACTGGCCAAAATCCAGAGGCACTTCAAATGCAATAATACAGCTTACCAGAAAAACAATTCAGCTCTGAAGTAAGAAAAATGTCAAAAGACGAGGGGTGTTTCTTGGCACATGCCGTGACATGTCAGGGGCAATTACAGGCAAATTTTTCGCCCTTTCCCTCCTAAATTACAAAAACTAAGCCCGAAGCCCCAACAACCCATCACCCTGAAAAACAACTGCTGGGTATGTTGATACTGAAGCAAATTATTCTACCACACAAAAAAGATCACAAGCTCCCTAGCAAACATGGGCACGGTCTGCGATTTGCTTTTATTGTTGGCTACAACTCATGATCATGTTGTTGGTCACGGTTCATTTTCTTGTCCCTCAAAGTGGCAGCTGACTTCAAGCCAAAGCATTATAAACGAGGAAAACTGCACGCAACTGACCGACAAATGGTGGCCCTCAACGAGGATGTGTAATCATCTCCTAAAATCTGTTCCCACTGAGAATATTTGCTGCATCTGTCAAGAAATACCATCCCAGGCCCATTAAAAACCATAACAAATTGAGTCGGAATTTCACGGATAACTCTGAACAACCGAGATCAGATTTTATTTCAGCTTCAATGGTCCCATTGCTGCAATTGATGTCAAAGGCATTAAGACGAGCATTTGTGCTCACCTCCGAAGTGTAGAAACTCGGCAGCAGCTTCTAGCTACACCACAGCTGGTGCAGTAGAATATCACATGCAAGTCGCAGGACATTTCCTGTGTATCGTTCATTATAGTCCCAACTGAAGAGAAGTCTCTCTTACCTGTAATGCGAGGCCAGTGTTGCATAACCCAGCAAAGCTGCCGGTCACACTTGGCACGAGTTCAAATTCATCGTGCAGAGCTCCAGAACAGTACCTCAACAGGGTGAGCCACCCAACAGCCCCCAATTTCAGTTTTCCCATCTCATTTTAAAATGGCACAACACAACTCAATTTAATTTGCCAACTGTGCCATCAATAAGACGGGGTATGATTTTATGACAGATAAAATGGCCAATAAAATTACTGCACACTGGCATAATGTAACTGTGCAGTTAAAAGGAATGGAAAAAAAACAGGCGAACCCTTTTAAAATGGGTCAAACAAGTCATTTGTAATTCCATTTTAATTGGTTTGTACAAATGCCAATCGATATAGGAACACAGTGGTTGGAGTGCACATTTTCAACCTCCCCCATCTGCGGGGTTTATCGTTCTTGGCTCGTATACATTCACGCATACATTCACTGATACACGAGTCAGCAGATTATCTCAGCGCCTCTTAGCTTCATCATCTAGCAAATCCCAAGGCTATGCCAACTGCACTACTCATTTGGCACTTTTAGCCAAGCCTAATAGACAGTATGCACCAGGCAACAAATCTACCAGCAGGGGGCGCTGCACACCGACAACATCCACATCACCAGCAATCAAACCCTCCCAAATCAAAAGTGACGCGCCAGCCAATTATGCCATCGCCCTGCTCAGCCACCAGACACAGCAAAAAAAAGTTATATGGGCCACATTTAAATAGACAAAAAATGAAATCCCATTATCAAATTCCAAACCACTTTCCTTTCACCTTGATGGAAAACATCACAAGGCCAAGTAAAAGAGTAAAGGATAATTCATAACAGCTTAGGAAGACAACAGGAATCCAGTATATAAATAATAAAGGAATCCTAATGCGCCAACAAGGCAGAGTGTTCACACCTCTCTTGCCCTTGATGTACATTTGTTTTCGTGACAGGCCATATGGCCATACGGGAAGAAAAAAAAGAAAGAAAAAAGATACAAGTCCAAAATGAGCCCAAATGCAGCTCGGTGTGGAGAGAGAGCAGTAACGCTCACTCGTACAGGATACACAGAGCATCCACTGGAGACCAGGATAATGAACCTGACATTTAGATACATCCACATAATGACCTTTGCCTGCAATGGAAAATGGACACAAATCATGTACCGCTTCTGGAAAGTACCTCAGCCCAAATGGAAATTGCCAACAGAGCCTCGAGAATAGCCATCATCTTCCAGCAGCGGGCCCTGCCGCCGACACGCCTTTGATCGTCGGACACGATCGCCCCTGGAAAGGGCAGCATACGGTCCTGCACATATCGGCAGTGTAGCGCGAAGGCTGCAGATCGGAGCCGGTCACCTGAATGTTTGATTCTCAAGCAAAATGCTGCCATTGTGCCTTCGAGCAATGCACTCTGAACCTAACAAGTATAAGAGTACACAACTAGATATACAGGCACAATGCAGGTCAAACAATAGGCTCAAAAATACTCCATATAATTGAAAATTTAACCTCTATGTTGCAAGTGCATTACATGCTGCAGATGTAAGATCACATGACAGTATCTGTTCAATCCCTGTCCCATAATAGAATAATATAGTAGCATAACGGGTTTCTGCAATAAGGCAAGGCGAAGTAATCTGCTGGGCAGAAGAGGTCATCTGTATCTTTCTTTCTCAGGCTTCCGGGAATAGTTAGCGGTTAGCCGAGTCAAGTCACGAACCAGTTGTCTTCATTAATTTCTAAGGAAGGGCTTTAACAAGCCACCTGCGAAGTGGGAGACAAATTTATTCGGTTCAATAAGGAACAGGGATTCCCACAACACATTCTTCTCAACCCTGGCCCAGATATCCACCTTCCTGTAGGTTTTTATGCCAAGTCAGAAGCACTCCGTTTAACAGATTAAAAGCTCAGGAAGTAAGATTTCTGGCCATTGAATGCAGTGAGCGTTGTTAAAGTTGGTGTAAAAATCTGCACGGTGACAGATCTCCAGGAAAAGGGACTGGAACCCTGGCTTCACAGTGAATTGAATCGGAAAGTATGGCAGGTCATATGGCACCATAAATAGGCTCGCGGCTCTAAGCCTACAGGCCAATGGTGTGAAAACCTCAGTGCTGGTGGGTCGTAGCATCTGCAGGTCTTTGTGCTCTCCTTCCAGTAATGCTGTGTACACACTACAGGAGTTTCCAAATCTTTTAAGATCTTAAAATCTCAGGGGGCTGCACATAACGATAATCCATGCCAATTTTAATCAACGAGCTGTGTACCAATTCGGTCAAGAAGAGGGACTCTGCGCACTACAGCTCCCGATATCCTTATCTTCCAAGATTTCACAAAAACTCACATGATCAAACGTGACTTCGACGTAGTAGATCAGAAGTAACTTTAACCTAACAAAGCTAAAAATGTTATGCATGTAGATTCATTGAAACTATCCTGGTTGACATGAAAATGTGACTGTAGCTTTAAAGTGACGAGTGCGTGTAGGTAGGTAGCTAGCAACCATTAAGAAACGTAACAATGTAACCGTTAAGGGTTGCTCGCCTGCTCTCATTTAAGTGTTAACGTTAACTCACCAGCTACACTGACACCTCTGGCCATCTCGCCCCTAGCACTCTTTTCATGACGCGGTTCGTGTAGTCTTGTGAGGAAATATTGTACAGGCACTCGTTTCCCTCCCACATCGTCACCCGGGGCTCCTCCATCTCTTCTGTCCAACGTACTATCTTCTTTTGGTTACTTTGTTACTTCTGGTTTCCGCTAGATGCCATAACGCCCTGTAGGATCATCCCGGAACACCCAATAATATCCAACACGTTGGATATTATAGGGGCAGTCCCAAACAGTTCGCGAGGGGCTGATTTTGGATCGGTAACCTCCGCACACAAACCTCCGCACAACGAGAGGATAAGGCCAACCGACACCAGCAATTTCGAAAGGCCACAAACAGTGTCGGACATATGCTCCGGAATGGGAAAACAATGATGGAGGTCATTGCTTAAAGGTCAGAGGTCATAAAAAATTTAACATACGAAGCTTGGGGTAACAGTCAAAGTCAGTGAACAACGATGAGGCTGCAGCATATAGTTTCAGAGCAATTCATCCGGATAGATGCGCGGACAGACACACTCCTTCACCAATATTCTCCTGACCTGCTCTTCAGGTGGCAGGGGGTTAATAAATGAATGTTCCATTACTACACCGATCCTCATGCATCGCTGTTGCCAGACAGTCCATCAGGAAGTCTAACTATGCCTCAGCCCCAAACAATGACCGAGAGGCATATCGTTTCAATTCGTCCGTCACTCATATCACACTCACGAGGTATCTGTTGAAGAAGGGGATGGATTTTGACTGAATCGCTCATGATAACTCCCCATAGATGGCAGCAGACTTGATAAGGTGTTAGACGTCATCCGGTCAAAGGGCAAGGTCACATAATGACCATGCAGGGACCGAACATCAACTTTAAGAGCAGATAAAGATATGGCAAGCAGAACCGTATAGTAGTCAACGCATTACGTTGGCCTTCACCTTGTTTCTAAATAAGTATGGCCAGAGAAAACTAATGCTAGTGTCAGGCAGTTATAAATGATCTCAAATCTGCTCTCTCAGTTGGAGGATTCTAACAAAGGATATAGTGGTCGTTTAACATTCTGAATGGCATTTGCCATTCACACTTTTTTCACCGGCAAAGCATGAACTCAAAAGATAACGAAGGGCTCGCACAGCAAACCACAACATTTATTCTCCCAGCCTTCATGGGAAACGTAATCTTACCTACCTACTAAAGGAAAATGGACACAAGTCATCAATACGAAACACAAGAGATAAAGCTGTGTCATGTTGTTTCGGCAGCCAGAGAGTTCAGCTCCAAACTAATGACAACAAGACAGAATCCAAGTTGTGTGGTGGTGTTCCTTTTCAATTATATTTCCCCATGGCCTGTCAGAGACACCGTGAACAGCGAGCATACCACAAGGGTACAATGTGATTAAACAGCTGTGAGGCTGGCCGTATCCTGACACCGTTATCAGTAGAAAGGCCAGTCCAGATTGGACAAAATCTTGTTGGCCTTAATGTCCCCTTCAGCAGTGGCATTAAAGGTCAAACACGATGCGCGCTGCTAACGGGGCCAAACTTCCTTCCTGGCTTGGGCAGCTGTCACATGACAAGTGAGAGATGCCAGACTGCATGATCAGGATAAACTGAAGAAACACAACTGATTGTTTATGAATAACGTCACACTATAGACGGTCCCCGGAGTGTTGTCAGTGGCGCTCAGGGCCATCCTGAATCCAGGTGCAGATTTAGTTCTTTGGGGGGGGGTTTTGACTTTGTGATGGCAGTAGTTTGTTGCAGATGTACGGGCAGCTCAGATAGGCTATTCAATTTTGTCCAAAAAAAAAAAATAATAATAATAATAATCAGCTGTCAATTTTTTTACAGGTTCGTACAGCAATTTAAATAGTAAAAGTAATTTTCTCATTGACAGTCCGATAGTGATGCTCAATGATGCAAGTTGTGAAAATCAGATGCTGTAGAAAACCTTTCGTGAGGCAACTTGTTTAAAAGAGCTCTCTTAAACAAGTTGCCACACAATAGATTTTCAACAGCTCAGGATAATTACATTTGTAATTCCTTGAAAACTTATTCAGCACTCGAAGGGTTAAAACCATAAATGCTAATTTTAGTAATTAGAAATGTATCCTTCATAACATGTGGATTCAAAGTCAGACAAAGCCCCTCTCCTCATTTCATGTGGGACTGAGTCTGTTGATGAATCCTCTAGTTTTTAATCCAGAGATGGACCAGGAACTCTGCCCAGGCAGTATCATGTGTTCAATCAAGACTTATTTCAAGACCAAAACAGGACAAAATAATAATACCAAGGCTTTTGGGCTGGATGTTGTATGTGCCAGGGGACTACTGAAATGTGTCAGTAAAGACACACCCCTAACAAGAGTTCTCTCATTCTCATGTTCGGTCAGCAAACATATAAAAGCCGTTTGGCCGTTAGCTGTGGATTTGTGTTTGAACAGGACTATGCTCAGCATGGCTTGGCATGACAATGGGTTTCCACCCAATGACATCAGACACTCTTTCCTGTTTTTTTTTTTTTAACCAAGATTTTTTTGGGGGGGATTTTTTTTCCTTTATTCTACAGATATATAGTGGAGAGAGACAGAAAAGTTGAGGAGAAGACTGGGGGGAGACGTGGCAAATGACCCGAGCCAGAATCGAACCCGAGTCATCGCGGGAAGGACACAGCCCTTAAGGTGCACGCGCTTAGACCGATGTGCCACCGGGGCGCCCTCAATACTGTTTCTAAATGGGTTTGAAATGGCTGCCGATGGGCACAGACCCTCCCCACCTGCTTGATCTTGTTTCGGGAGCTGGTGATGCGCTCGGTAATGCTCTGGTAGGTGCGGATGGCGGTGGTCAGCTCAGTGTAGTGCTGGACGATCTGCTCGTCCAGAGCGCGGTCGCAGTTCTCGTACGCCTCCTCCAGGCGCCCCTTCTCCGTCTCGCGGTCCTGGACGTCATCGCTGCTCGAGAGAGTCCTGCGGTGGGCCGTCCAGGTAAGAGAAAAATATAACCAATCACGAGCTGATCACTGATTTACTGACGTTCGTCAGACAGTGACTGACAGATGAAAAGAACAGATCTGTTTACTCCGGAGACGCTCCAAAAACAGTCATGTTGAAGCTTCTACACCACATAAATGCCCAGGCACAGGTTAAAAATAAATAACATTCTATTTTTAGAGCACCAAGCAGGTGTAAAAGTCTTTTCCGCACCTCCCTCACCAATCAGTTACGGCACATTTTTTGTTCAATGGTTGATTCTCCATCACTGTAACATGGGGGCCAGGCACAAACTGAAGTAGGCCTATTCCACGACATCATTCTGTAAGCTAACTTAAGGGCCAAAGGTCACCTCAGCCCTTCCAGCATTTACAGACGCTGTCACTACAAACAATTTTGGCCCTGCTAATTCATTGATTTTTTTCAAATTACTGATCGTCTCCTTAATAACAAAGTCACTTTCCAAAGTGATTGACAAGATAATTCATGGCATTCTGCACATTTCAACCAGCACAGAGTGATTATAGCAAGTTCAGCACAGTCTCAGCTAAGTCTTTCTAATTAAACCATTTAGGACAGTTAGCAGAGGGCAAGTAAGAAAACATGTCTAAAATAGATAAAATATCCTGCAGGAATTGCATCCTTGAAACCATTTACTTTAAAATATAGCTTAAAAAGCCAGGTTCAGTTTAGCACCTTGTTCATGGCAATATTTGGCGCAATTTTTTACTTCTTTTTTTAAGTCCTCCAGCAAACAGCAATGAAATGTACTCAGTAGAAAGATGGCAAAGTAAAAAGCACCCATTCATCCGTTTCTTTTCCTTTTTCCAAACAACCCAAAAAAAAAATACACCAGAAAATGCAAAAAGCTCATAGTAAATGAGGTAATTTCATGTTTTCAATGAAGGTTACGTGTTTTTATGCAACCAGTGTCTATGAAAAACAAAGCCAAGATGAGCATAACAGTCTATGGGGATGAGATGGTGATATCTGCTGAAATAAGGGGTTGTGGTTCACAAACAAAACAATACAAATACAACCCCAATACTGAAATAGTTGGGACAAAGTGTAATTTGTGAATAAAATCAAAATGCAATGACTTTCATGTCACAAGAGCCAATATGTTATTAACAGCAGAACATAGATAACATTTCAAATTTTGAAACTGCGACATTTTACATTTTTTCCACAAAATGAGCTCATTTCAAATTTTCTGGCTGCAACAGGTCTCAAAATAGTTGGGACACAGGCAAAAAAAAAAAAAAAAAAGGGCTGAAAAAGCATTAATATATAAGAGAATCAGCTGAAAGACCATTTAGTAAGTAATTACATTAACTGTCATCAGGTGTGTAACATGATTGGCTATAAAAGGGATGTCTTAGGGAGTCTGAGTCTCTCAGAAGTAAAGATGGCCAGAGGCTCTCCAACCTGTGAAGGTTTGCGTAAAAAAAAATTGTGGAATACCTTAAAAACAATGTTCCTCAACGTCAAAATGCAAAGGCTTTGAAGGTCTCATCATCGACAGTGTATAACATCATCAAAATATTCAGAGAAACTGGAAAAATCTCTGTGCATAAGGGACAAGGGCGAAGGCCTTGACTGGATGCCTGTGATATTCAGGCCCTCAGATGCCACTGCATCACTGGAATCACTGGAGAAAGACCACCTCTCCTTTTATCAGCGTTCAGTTCAAAAGCCAGCATTTCTGATGGTATGGGGATTCATTAGTGCATATGGTGTGGGACACTCACGTTGTAAAAAGCACCATGAATGATGGAAGGTATATAAAGGTTTTAGAGCAACATATGCTTCACTCCAGAGGACATCTACTCCAGGGAATGCCTGGCGTATTTCAGCAGGACAATGCAAAACCACATACTGCAGGCTATTACAACAGTATGGCTTTGTAGTAGAAGAGTCCGTGTGCTGAACTGGCCTGCCTGCAGTCCTGATCTTTCACCGATTGAGAACATTTGGCACATAAATAAACGAAAAGTCTGTCAATGGAGACCCAAAACTCTCCAGCAGCTGGAAGCCTGTATTAAACAAGAGTGGGATCAAATTCCAAAGGCTAAACTCAAGAAACTTGTCTCCTCAATGGCCAGACACCTCCACTCTGTGTTAAAAAGAAGAGGGGAGGCTACACCTTGGTAAACAGGTCCCTGTCCCAACTTTTTTTGAGATCTGCAGCAGCCATCAACTTTGGAATGAGCTCATTCTGTGGATGCAATTGTAAAATTTCTCAGTTTCAACATTTGCTATGTTATCTCTGTTCTATTGTGAATAAAATACTGGCTGGTGTGATTTGAAAGTCATTGTGTTTTGATTTTATTCACAATTACACTTTCTCCCACCTTTTTCAGAATTGAGGTTGTAAATTGATAAATCCACAGAGTCAGTGCTCTGACAGGTCGGTTAGAACCTTATGCTCCCATCATAATATCAGTCAAAGGAGCATGCTGAAACCAAAACACAGGAGCAACCGCTAAATTACAAATAAGGACCACAAATCAATTTTGATAATCAAGCCCCTTGAGTACAGAGAAGACCACCCAGTGCTGCCTTTGGTCAACAGAGGAATAATAGGCGCAAGGTCAAATTCAAATTATGAACAACACAGTTACAACTGAACATAAGTCATTCCCAGTTTGAGGCCAACATTAATTAAACTTTAATTTGGTCTTCAACAGCAACTGTATGATAAGATGGCATCTGTAGTATGAATTCTAAGTCAGTATTGCGAAACTACACAAATCAATGACCGTTAGTGGTTGGAAACAAGAAACATCAGCACCATTCTTTTCAGTTCACATTACAATCACAGATCCGTGATCTAATGTCTGAAAATTATGAGGATGACAGACCATTTCAGGCGGGAGACATTGGCCACCAGACTGTCACTTTGAAATTTTTTACACCTAGCAGAGAATACGTGAAAAATATTACAGCACCCGAGCGCTGTTCGCGATAAACGCATCCAAGGAACTGCACTTACCTCCTCAGAGAATTAACCAATCAGATGGCCAGTAATGACATATTGGGAGAATCTACTCTGAGGCTGCAGCTCGGAGCAAGTTAAGAAAGGAAAGCAGCAGACGCTTAAAGTTACAGCATACATTGCAATTTCACGCAACAACACTCTGGTCTCCTGAAGACATTACGATCCTGTCGCAGAAGACATACAAACTCTGTGGAAGTAAAATAAGTTCTCAAAAAAAATGAAAGGAACATGGGATGCGCTGATCAGCTGCGAAGTCATTCACTTGTATTTAACTGGCTAAGTACAGCCTTGTGAAAAGTAGAAGCTACATGCAACACGAGCTCACGATCACGTTTCACAAATAAATACATCATTATCATTATTATACAGATGTGTATTGCTAATTAGGAGTGCTTCTGGCTGACGTTAGCCAGGTAGGTAGGTAGGTAGGTAGGTAAGCAACTACAGTGGCTAGCCATCTAGCCGTTTAGCCAGGTGTGTTGCAGCAATACATTCTCCGGTGAATTTGCTTGCTAAAAATCAGACTGATGACCAGCTGTCATTTACTTCTGCAAAAACTGGTGAATTCCGCATTTGGCTAGCTATGCTAGCGACTTATGTGCTTTAAAGAACAGTAACTAGCGAGCTCGCTGGCCAGCTATCCACTGAATGTGGGTGTTTCAAGGCAAAATGCAGGACTGGACACCGCAGGATGTGATTCCAATTCCGGCCGACAGCACAACGGTCAAAATCAGCTCGCTAAGTGGATTACGTGCAGCTCTCCGGGAACATGACGCATGATGGATTTAAATCCGTATGTGACGACTCGTCTCTCATACCTGATCACGGAGATAAGCAGTCCCGAAGGATCCTTGCTTTTGCTCACTGCACTTCTGTATCTGCCTGTGTCAGCTGCCATTTTCCAGCCGCAGTACCCAAACAGGATGACAATCGACCATGTGGTTCCAATTGACCAATGAAAGAACAGAAGACGCCCAATCACTCTTCCGACAAGCTCTCCGCTCAGGGAGGAGCAGCTGAAGGGAGCGCGCATCCTGATCACGCATTTGCGGCTTTAAAGAGGCAGCATCAAATTTCACGATTTCGAGGAATATTCGATTATTTTACATTTAAAGACGCAAAAGCATTCCAAATGTATGTGTACGCTGGTACGTAATGGCGAATACCATAATTCATGCTTTGGACAGTGACACATTTTTTTTAACTCCTCTCCAGCACTTTGTGATTGACGGACCGCATGACAACTACATTGAACAGCAAACTGACAGCTTTGACTACCACCACTCAAGAGGTTATGATTTTGCTGACGGTGGCTTGTCTGTCTGTGTACAAGAGAACTTAAAAAGTAATGCACAAACATCTCGGAAATTTTTTGGGAGGCTTACAATTACATCAGGGATGGACCCGGTTGATTTTGACCATGATCGGTCAAACAATATGGCCACCACAGCAACCGTCTCGAAATCCTTTGTTGCAGATACCTTAAATTTCTCATGTGCCAGGTTCACTCAGCCAGATTTCGACTGCGCTGCCTTGGTGGAGGTTTGCACTCACGGAGTGCCTCTAATTGTTATAAATTTAATTCAACTTGAATTTCCCCATGAATAAGTCAGCATAATTAGGGGCAAGAGGCATGCCCATAGCTTTTCCTAATATTTAAAGAAAGTAAGCAAAAAGGAAATAGTTTTTATTTAAGGCCAAAGTAGTTAGACTCAACAAAAAACACAGCTGGTAGTCTTCCCATATTTTTAGTACAAAAATACCATAGGGCATCAAGACCAGAATTATGAGGGATATTCGTTTACAAAGAAGTGACATTCACAGTAACAAGCCAATCACCGCTGGTCAGGTCAGAGATACAATCCAATTTATTTTTTAAAATCTGTGGTATTTTTGAGAAAGGATGGACATTCCTTCACTAACGGCTGAATGTGAAAATCAATAAATTTTGATACAGATTCTGTTAATGAACCAATGCCTGAAACTATCAAGAGAGGAGCAGTCGGAGACTTGTGAATTTTAGGTGGAGCATAAAGGACAGAGGTTCTAGGACAGTCATTTTGCAAGTATTTTAGTTCATTTACAGTGAACCAATTTTTCTTAAAATCAGATTTCTGCAAGTGATTAATTTCGCTTTTAAAATGTTCACTCGGATTGGATAAACTGTACTGCTAAAAATGTAGTTTTTTTTGAAATTTCCTTGTCCTAAAATTTACATGGGAAAAACTTCTAATGTGCACCAACTTAAATTGAGCATTAAGAAACATAGATAAAAAATATTTTATTTAAATGATTCAAATTATTCAGCACAAAAGAAATCATGGTTAGAAGATGAACGTTGACTGAAAAAGTATATTAAAATGAGATCTTTCATATGCCATAACTTGATTAGATCATTAGCCTGACCCACGTGGTGATATGACCCCTTGAAGTTTTCCTAAAATGCATCTTTTTCAAGTTTTTTTCTAGTGAATTAAAAGAAAACACATGATGAATCCATGGTTCGAATACTTGTTTTTACTACATTATATCATAGTTATTAAATTGGTGTAGTGTTGCTATTGAGACTTCCATATTTCACGTGATATTGAAGGTTTAAATGGTTTCAGAACAAATTCCGTTGAAGAAAATTTAGATTTTGGTCTAAGATTATGACCAATGAGCATACAATTGATTTAATTGCAGTTTCTAACAGTGCTCAAATATAATTTTCAGCTCTGAAGCTTTCATCTAGCTATTTCCAATACACATGAAGTCATGTAGGCTCAAAAAACCTAGAAAAAATGACGCAGGTTAGTAAAGCATGAAATTTCGACCTACCCCCACGTACTTTTAGTGCTTGTAACTCAAAAAATATTCAGAATTGATTGTGGTTGTTGGTGATCTGGATAATATTCTAGTGGATTCAGAACCAATGACACTGATATTGGGCATGGCGGAGGTATGCGCTCGATAGAGTGTCCCTCTAATTGGAATATGTATTCATCCATATCAGATGAAACGTTACGAAATGGCAGCACCCTTTCTACATAAACTCCAAACCATTTTTGGGGGCATAAAAATATCAGACCACTCAACATAATGTAGATCAGTAAAAAGTAATATATTTTTATAATATAAAATAATTATAATATATTCCTTACAATGACTACTGGAATTTGTGATGTTCAGACATGGCTTGGTATCTTCTCTGGCGATGACCTGCCATATTCAGTTTTTGTTTGTTTTGGGGATTATTCACCAACAGTCTCCTCTTCAGCATTTGAAATGCATGCTCATTTTCATTCAGATGCAGTCAACAAACTCAGCCAACAGAACCAAGTCAAGAATACACCGTCCAATGAATTATACTATTCATATAGCACATATAGCACATGCTGTGTGTATACACAAGCGTATGCGTATCCACAGGCAGAGAGGGCGATATGGCGAAAGAATATTGCTGTATTTGGTGGAGTTTTCTTTGTATAACTGTCGGGAACTGTTCTTTACAAAATGAAAGATGATGTCAAACACATTGATTCAGGAAGAAGGGGGTCGATCTGGCCATCGGTACGCTGACTGATGTGACTGCTGACCACTGTGATAACACTGTGGGCAGGGGCCGATCTTTGTGTCCGCTGTAAGGAGAAACAATCGCAATGTCACAGATGTCAACTTGTTTTCTTATCGTGGGCAGCTGCCCTGGACCAGGTTTAATTTTGAAGTTCTTATCATTTTTCCTCTCCATTGACTGTTCTATTGTCACAGATAATCTGCACACCATCCTTTTTTTCAATGACACACAACCGAGGTCATGTTTCAGACAGTAATTCATCTGCGCCAGCAATTATTTGTCTGAGAATCAGAATTGATTGAAGTCGCATATCCATCTGGAGGGTATTTTTGGATTTAATACAGTGGTTGCCAAATGGAATCAGCTGCCATCATCAACACTTCCACTGCAGTCATTGAAATATGTCATTTGAAAACGGACAGGCCGTCTGTGTCATTTAATAAATTTCATCCTTGTGTGAAGTGCTTCCGGAGCGCTTCCTCCTTGAATGATTTGGAGGATGACACATCTAATCAGTTTTATCTGTGTTTCTCAAAACCTGAAGAAGTCTGTCACGTAGTTAATTACAATTCCTGTCACATTAAAAATCAAGAGCAGGCACATTGCATTATGTGTCACTTTATTTCCTAAAATGCCCCATCACTGAATGTCATTTTCTAGAAAGATGCTTGATGTGATTTTTCATTTAATCCAGGCATAATAAACCAACAAAAACAACTGTAATGCTGACAGCTTTTTAAAAAAACTGCACAGATTAAGTTGGAAATACATTTGCGACACATAACAGATCCTTGCTCACGCCAGAACCAAAGTAATATGTAAAAAATGTAAAATTTTGCCCCGGGTTTTTTGGTCCTGCTGTATCGTGAGATTGTTGACAGTTTGAGAGGTGCTGATAGACAAAGTAAAACTCAATAGTTTAAGAATATTCTGTGTTATGATTCTGCTCTGTATACCCTGTTTTGTTTTGCCTTGTTTCTGTATGTCCTGCCATATTCCACTCCTGCAGTTTCATTCCGGTCCATGTTTTGCTTTCATCCATGCATTGCACTTTGTCTCCCCCTGTCTGCTCTTCTATCATGTTATTGCTCACAGTCCCGGTATTGCGCGTCACTCTTTTGGGTGATTTAATGGTTTCTGGATTTCATCCATTCCTTCCAATCTCGTTTACTTCCTTCATCTTGCTTTTCAATATTACTGACCAGTACTAACAGTTTATTATTTTTGCTCAAGTTACTAACCTAAACTAACTCTGTATATAATACTAACTTACTAACGAGCACTAGGGATTGTATAGCTGCATTCTACTAATTGACTAACGATCTCTCAGCATTCGCCCTATTCTAGTCTCCGCCTCTTGCCTTCACTCAATCTACTTTGCTGTGCTTCTAGCAGATTCTCTGCACCTGTTTAATCACTGTTCTGCCACTCACTCTGTGCACGTAGAATTCCCTAACCGGAACCATATGTCTGTTAGGCTGTCATAGGCTGTCATAGGCTGTCTTGTTATCCCTGTCTGCGTTTTTGGCTTTCGCCTATTTCATGTGATCAGTTTCTCCCTCATGTTTGCTCCTTTTTAATTAGTTTGATTTCCTACACCTGTTTTCTGTTTAGCATGTGACTTCCCGTATGCAGTATGTATATTAGCAGTCTTCTCACAGCTGTTGTCAGTCAGAACGTTTCCCTATGCTGCTCTCGATTTCGCCTCGCACGCTTAGTAGTGCTCTTCTGACTTGATCTTCCTCGACTTTGATTTTTGGCTCTGATTTGGTACTATTGTCTGCATCTGTTTTACGAACCCTTTTTGCCCGACTACGAGTTTTGTTTGCTGCCCTGTTAATGGTTTGGATTTCACCCACTGGATTTTGGCTTTTGCTTCTCTGACAAGCCTGTGTACCGAACCTGTTTTGCCCGACTACGAGTACTGTGATTGCTGCCCTGGTTTTCGGCTGATTCTGCCCTATTGGATTGGGTGTGGGGGTTTCTTTTTTTTTTTTTGATTGGACTCTGTACTGTTGCCTTCGGCCCTGCGTTTACCCCAGTGCTTAAAAAAATCACTTTTTGCATTCCTGGATTCTCGGGACAGGTTCCTGAACGCACCCTCACATTCTGACTATATACGCAAGTATGATGCCAGTATCTCAGCCACAAAGAATATGTCATCCAACAGTTCATCAAAAGAAATTCCCTTTAATTTCTCAGCCAATAGCCACTTCAACCTTATAACACAGAAGAAGCAAAGGAATGCTGTACCTATAAGAACTGGCACATGATATGGCTTTCAACAGAAAATGTCCTTTTTCAACACTCTAATGATGACAAAAGTTTCATAGCTTTCAAATATAACCTTTACAGCCAAACGTGAATAGTGTCACTAGCCCTGTCTGAATCTTTCATGTCTCCTCCCATCCATACGCCCTTGCACCCAATCCAGAACTGAACTGTGTCATTCTGCTCTGGACTCCGTCTGTCAAGACCAGGCTCAGCACTCGAGCGCAGGCAGTAACTCAGTACAATGGTTTTACTGGAGGTGGAAAACAGGGTTTAAGAAGGTCAGAAGCCAGGAGGAGTGGAATGCGGTACCAGGAGGATGGAGGCAGAATAAAGGTTGATGCAGTCCAGGGTGCATAATCCAAACGGGAAAATTACCAAGCCAAGAGGAAGATTAAAAAGAGCAGGAGGCAGCAAAAGTTAAAACCAGAAGTGACAACACTCACAGAGAGGACAAGCCCATAAACCATGGGATGGCAGAAAATCGAAATCAGGAATCATTACACTGCAAAATACTATGAAGAAATACAGGAAAACTGGCAAAAAATGTGCAACTAAAAGTGTTGGCTTATAAAGGGGAGAAGCTAAGCAGGAGTGAATGGGGAACAGGTGAGAGACATCAGGAACAAGTGAGAGAGAGGAGTATTAAGCAGCAAAGCGTGACTGGGGATGGGTCTACAAATAAGGGAAGTAATGGGAGGAGAGGTAATAACAGGTGTGTGGGACAGCAAAGGAGAGAACGAGGGCATGGCTGTAAATGAGGGAAAGAGGGAGCAATAAACTAAACGGGCATGTGAGAACTAAACCAGAGTGTAAGGACAAAAACAAAAGTAAATAGAAACTAAATACAACAATATAATCTACAACGTAAGTCCAAATAATACAAGGGACGAGGAAAAACAAGGTACAATAAAAACACATGGGGAAAAGGTAGGGACCCTGACATCGTTCATCTGTCAATACCGTATTACTATCGATAAAACCTTATATTGGTTTGCACTCTGACTCTCCATTTTGTTACTGGAGTGGACAGTAACATACAGCAGGTTAATGAAGCAAAAATCAAATGCATGTCTGATAAACCCTCATTTGATTGCTTTGTGATGGAGGCAGCTAGTGTGAAAATTAATTTTTTAATTTATGCAAATCTATGATTGCTTTACTACCTCTCAGACATACAGTATTTAGGCCATAACATGTATAGATCATGGTGAAAACTGGTCCTTCACTACAGTCTGCCAGTCAGGCAGTGCATGTTTGAAAAATGCATCTGTAGATCCATTTAAAGCACACAATGATGTCACAGTCACCAGCTGTCACTTTCTGTTGTGTGCTCACCAGTGGGATGCCATTCACAAATTATGGCAAAATGGCTGTTCGCAAGCCATGCGGTAAATTGCTGATTAACTGGTCAAAAATAAACACGTACCCACAGACACATTCCAAAAATCTTCCACGGCCTCAATGAATGATGTTGAAATCTGCAATGTATTCAATAGCGCAGATTAATGCTAATATCCTGCATACACATGCAAAGAATCTTTAGCACCCGTAACATTTCATTATAAGTGCATACAAATATGCATCCTCCATTTCCTTAAATTGAAAACAAATGATGATATTGGATATAAAGACCACTGAAAAACTTGCCTGTGCTGCCTTGAGCAGAGATGTTCATACTTCTCACATTGTAAGTCTCATTCCGTTGCCATAGCCAGCCTATGATTTATACCCCCGTGGAACATTCTGGTTTGTGCTGCAGAGAATATAGCACAATAGTCTGATGGATTGTATGGTAAGTGATTAAACATTTATGGATGTTTGTGAAATCAATTTCAGAATTTAAAATAATTTTAGACTTTCTTCTGCTTTAAACTGTAGCTGAAATTGTTATGCATTGCAATGAAAATAAAGTCAGCACAATAATTCATTGGACAGTGACACATTATAGTTATTTTGGTTCAGTTGGCTGATACGTTCATTGGACCTGAATCCAATAAAACATGCATTTCACCTGCTGAAGAGGAGGCTGAAGGCGCAAATTTCCTAAACGGGGAGTGACTGTTCAGGCCAAGCAGAGCATCACCATGTGAGGTAGCGTTCAGGAACCAGTCGGGAGAATCCAGCAAGAAATGATCTTTATTTAGCGAGAGGGTAAACTCCTGCAGGGCAGAAGGCAACAGTACAAAGTCCACAATCCAAAAATCACAATGCAATGGGCAAAATCCAAGTCAAAAACCAGGGCAGCAATAACAGTATTCGTAGTTGGGCAGAAAAAGTGTTCGATAACAGATGCAGACAAAAAACAGAGCCAAAAATCGAAAGTCGAGGACGGTCCAGCCAGAAAAGTAACACTAAGAGTACAAGCCGAGAGCAGCACAGATAAACCAAGGGAAACGTTCTGAAAAGAAACTGTTGTGATAAGACTGCTAAAATACACATATGGGAGGTCACATGCTATACAGAAATCAGGTGTAGAGAATCAAACTAATTACAAAGGAGGGAACATGAGGGAGGACCTAATCACATGAAATAGGCAAAAGCCAAAACATGGACAGGGATCACGAGACAGCCTATAGACAGAACATACGGCTCCGGTTAGGGAGTTTTAACATGCACAGATAATGAGAGAAAGGAAAAAGTGAGCAGGTGTGGAGGATCCACAGAAATGCAGCAAAGAAGATTAGGTAAAGGCAAGAGGCGGAGACTAGAACAGGGTGAGTGCTGAGTGCTTGTTAATCAATTAGTAAGGTGCAGCTATACAATCCTTAGTGTTCGTTAGTAAGTTAGTATTATATACAATGTTAGTCAAGGTAAGTAGTTTTAACAAAAACAACAAACTGTTAGTATTGGTTAGTAAAATAGAAAAGCAAGGCGAAGGAAGTAAACAAGATTGGAAGCAATGTTTGGAAACCCAGAAACCATGACATCACTTAAACATGTGACACGCAGTAGTAGGGGAACGAGCTTTAGCTCAACACAAGACCAGATGGGAGACAAAGTGCGATGCATGGCAAAAGCAAAAACATGGACCGGAATGATAACGGCAATATGGAAAATGGCAACATACGAAACATGGCAATAACAAAAACATGGCATGATCTAAACAGACAAAACAAAAACAAAACATGGCAAGGCAACTGAATCACAATACCAAATACAAAGCCTGGTCAGACAAGGCAGAGATCAAAGTCCAAACATGACAGAATCATAACACACCAGTGAAGAAACGCAGCATCTGGTGATGTCTCTGCTTCTCAGACCAAAAGCAGTCAATGCATCCGAAGGATATGCTGCCAAATGTTAAAAATTATTACTTTATTCTACGTGGTGTTAGTTGTCCAATATTTATTATGAGCCCAAATAGGGAAGGAACTGCATATAAAGGTGCTGTCCTTTCTAATATGGACCTAAGTACCCTTCAGTTAAACCTGACAGCCTGCATCTCAACTTCATTAAGTGCCAGACTACAGGACCAAAGTAAAAAATGTGTCTCTGTCCAGTGAATTATGGTGCTAATTAATACCCGTGTTAAAGATGAGCACAACTATCGATGTGAAATAACAAATTTCTTGAAAATACACACTGTAGGAAAGCTATATTCATTTTAAAAAGTATATACTGTGGCTTATAAAGTTGGAAAAAAATATATTTTGCCCTTTTTGTTAAATGATTGACACAATGTGATTTATTCTTGAGAGATGAGGTGTCTGAATACAAAATTATTCCAAATGTTTGGGCAACAGTATATAAAATCTTACTTCAATACTTTGATCACCCTCACATAGCATGGAAAGAACAGTACAATTCATTGTAAGACAAACAGTACGGCACTGGTCTTCAACAGGATAGAATAATGTAGCATATCATGATAAGTCATGATTTAAAAGGAACATCCCATGAGCCAATATCACCGCTAGGCAAGCAGAAAGAGGCTAACAGAAATCTCAGACTGGCTCATAAAAGCAGGCATTAGCTCTAGCGGTGCAGAATAAGAATCACAGAATAAGTAGAAGGGGACGGAGTACAGGTGGAAAACAGATACCCAGAGAACAGCGGGGAACATAAAATCCCCATTATGGCACTTTCATTCAAAAATGAGGCCCCTCTGGCATGTCTTAATAGTCTTTCCACCACTTTATAAGGCAGAAATCAAGTATTTGAGTGTTTATTTCAGCAGATTATTAAAAATGCAGCAATATTAGGGCTTGGCTGGAGTGCATCATGAAGATTTAGTTGGCCTGAGTGAGAAGCTGTGAAGTAATTTTTCTGCACTAACCCGCAGGACTGCAGTTAGGAGACTCCCTGGGATCAATGTGTCACAAGCAGTATGTTATGACTGCTGTTAAAACAGCTGTGTTGAGTTTCTGAAAACCCATTACGCCGAGGAGTCGAAAACCGTAATGCGTTTTGTGTGTCTGCGGCGTACAAATCAAAGACCCCTGCATCCTGGCAGAGTGATAATATTTATGTTTCTTATTTCTTCACCCCCCACCTGCAAGGACTTTTCTTCCAGCAGTACTTTTCTTGTTGTGAACGGAAGAAACAAAACATCGACACGAGAGAGAGAGAGAGAGAGAGTCAAACTCCATTCCTCCTTAAGTAGTGCACATTATATTGTGAACTAAACTTAATGAATTTTGGAGACTCGCAATCCTTCCTAAGAAGGTGAATGTGTGTGTGTGTGTGTGTGTGTGCGTGTGTGTGCGTGCGTACGTGTGTGCGTGTGTGTGTGTGTGTGTGTGTGCACGCACGTTGTAGAACCAATGGAAGACTAAGTTGGATTCATCACCATCACAGTATTCACGTGTGGCGACCGGGGCAACAGCCACGCCCACCATCCACATCCCACTTCCCGGACACAGCGATTCACCTCCTCTTACCATCCAGCTCTGGTAGCACCATGGACAGCGCCTACCAAACGGGCTTCAGTTCAGAACCACTCGCTGCCTCCTATACTGGACAGCTCCCTCCAGTTGTGGCCCGGCCAATGAGAAGGGTTCTCTGACCGCATGCTGCACGAGGCCACACACCTGATACCCATCAACCTCAGGAAAACAGACTAAATTAAGCCGGCAAGGCAGAAGACGGGGAGTAGCTGGCCAGGAGAGTGTGTCGCAAGTGCGCTTCTAACCGATGTACTTTTTCAGCTTTCCAAATTAGAGTCCAAAGGTGAAGAGACAGAGGACCCAGAGTTCACACTTCCTCCAGAAAGCCTTGCTCTGGCCGCTACTCTACAAGCTGACAGCGGCTAATTCCCTAAGGGTCTTAGTTCTCATATAGTTCACTGTCATTTCGTTTATTCCTGTTAATAAATAATCGTCCAGTGGGCTGGACTCTCGCCAACCTGTTGACCTGTCTGCGCCTGGTTTTCTGGTAGTTTGCCACACATGAAACCATTTCTCTTTTGAATTATGCATTGCTCTCTACTTTATAAATCCATGGGAACAGAGTTTTGAAAATAAAAAAAGGGAAAAAAACAAACTGTCTTTCAGTCAATACTAATTCAGATCAAGTGACACTCATTTTTACAAAATAAACAAGTGTTCCCAGAAAAGTTGGCAATGTGCTAGTGTAAAATTAAACATTTTCTAAATTTTTAAGAGGCTACCACAGAATCACATAATCAATAAATAATTGAGAGATGCACAGGACTGAAGCCATCAACCTTCTTTTAAGTAAAATACCATGCAGGAGTTTAGCAGCTACAGTGCTGTGTAAAAAAGTATTTGCCCCCTTCCCAATTTCTCCTATTTGTCACAACCCTTAGGTGAATGCCTTCAGTGTCCCTTCTCTCAAAATCTTGCATGTGTATTGGAAGTAATGTCTCCATTGATTGGTTGGCATCTTGTGTACTTCCTTATCCCGGACTGTGTCTTGATTCATGGTTCTCACCCGTTGTATCAGTAACGTGTATTTATTCTGTCCCCATTGAGTCGCAAGTAGCTGAATTCTAATTTGCTATATGTGCTCAGAAGCGGTCAGTATTTATTTGGAAAACTCTTTGTCTTTAGAAAGTGAAATGTAACCTTTAATGATAGTTATTTATGGAAGCTACTTTCCTTATTAATGAGAAGAAGTTCCCAAGCCTCTCTCCAGGTACCCAGGCTCTTGTTAATCCAGCCAAAGTCTGTTCCTCTGTCCAGTTGTGATGCGTGACCAAGAAGACATCAAAAGCGAGGTGGAAGGGAAAAGGGGATTTAATGATTTAAACAAAACTGGCACGAGGGCCAACAAAAATCTTGGCCCAAAGGGTTGCAAAACACAAACTAAAGAGAGCTTCACAGAGCTAATAACTAAAGAGCAAAAAACTGCAAGAACAAAAAACTACTGGAAACTCCAGGCAGAAATCCAAGAACAAAAATAAACAATGACTAAAGATATCAAAGGCAAGACTTGCAAACATGGGCTTGAAACGAGACTTGGGAGCATGAACTTGGAACAAAACTTGAGAACATGAACTTGGACTTGAGACACTGTCTGCCAGCCAACTTCCACCGCATCCAGATAAAGGGTAAGAAATCAAGACATGAGGGGCAACACCTGGAGAAGGAGAAACAAGAGGCATGGCAAGATCATGACATGGACAAAGATTAATGGACAAGACTTGCTCATTAAGAAAATGAGTGTGCTCAGCTTAAGTACCAATTAAGTATGCAGTTTGAAAGTAGCATGAATGCTCAGAACAGAAAAGCACAGCAAGATCTTAAAATAGCAAAGCAGGAATCATGACAATAAACTCCCTGTCTAAATTAGTAATATTAGTAATGTGCCTATCTAAGAATTACACCACCCAGTGAATGTTAGTAAATGTTAGTAACTTAAAAACAGTTAATTGTCAATTAAGCTTAGACAGCCCCGAATCCAGCACAGCACAGAAGGAAGGGGGAAATACCAAAGCCAACCAGAGCTCTGAAATGTGCAACAACGAAGGCACGGGGCGGAACGCAGACAAGCGCTGGAGTGGCTTGGCAGACCTGGCAAGAAACGAAACATGGAAAAGTAAAAACATGGACAATAAACATGAATGATGAAATACTTGAACCTGATACAAGAAACTGTTAAAGCTGTCATGAACTATGAAACTTGAACATGAAACTGTTAAAACCATAAATGCTGTCCTGGCCAAGGGCCAGAACCCTGGAACACAACAAGTTGATTGGAAACCAGCTCCCAATCCCTCTACAGTCATCAGAATTCCAACCGTATTCCTCCGAAGCCACTCCCTCCTTCTCTGGGACAATTTGGCTCTGGCAAACTGTGCGCTCTATCTGGCTGTCATACTGGAAAGCCACTGGCCGGAGATTCTCAAGGCCAATTCTGCTTCATACACAACATCTGAACTGAACTGTACTCTTCTCTTCTGTGTTCTATCCCACTGTTGCCATAGGCAGACAACAGTTTCTGGCAGCATTCCCAATTAGTCCAGTCCTCATGGACAATGGCCTACAGTTCACTAATATTCTAGGGTTTGGATCCTGCAACTGCCTTCTTAAATCCCAGCAGAGATTTTCATGGGCTTCAAGTCAAGCGAATGTGATGAGCACTCTAGAATCTTCCCAGACTTCTTCTGAAACCAAGCCTTGGTGGATGTTGAGGTATGCTTATGATCATTGTACTGTCGGAAGTTTAAATGATGCCTAAGCGTCAGCTTCCCTACAGATGGTATGACATCTTCTCTTTGGATATCCTGGTACTTGACTGAATCCATCTTGCCCTCCACACTTTGCAGGTTTCCAGTGCCAGAGGAAGCATGGCAGCCGTAGTCCATCAAAAAGCCCCCACAATTCTCTAAAGTTGGCAGGGTGTACTTTTCAGCATATGCTTCTTTATTCCTCCTGCAGACATACCACTGATTCATAAGCCCAAAAATTTCCAGTTTTATTTCATCACTCCACAGAACAGTACGTTCATATCTAAATGAAATAAAATGGGAGACACTCCTGGACTGTGAGTTTGTAAATGAGATGTGGGAAAGATTTCAGGGGGTTTAACTTGATTCACAATGCAAATTCATTTCAAAGGTGTCCAAAAGTAAGCTGAAAAAGCAGAATCCTCAGTGGATGACCACAGCTATTCAAAGGAGTTTGAGGGAAAGGAGGAATTTTAATAAGATGTACATAAAGTATAGCAATGAGAATACTAAGGCTGAACACTGCAAAATGCAGGCTGTGGTCAAAAAAGAGCTGAGGAATGCTAGAAGACTGTATGAAAGACAAATTGCAGAGGGGGAAAAAACTAACCATAAGTGCTTCTTTCTGTACTGTAGCAGGTAAAGGAAAGTCAAAGAGCAGGTTAAGTGCATAAAGAATAAATATGGATTGCTGCTTTATGATGACAAGGATATTGCAGATTCCTTAAACAGTTACTTTGAGAATTTTACCTCAGAGCGGGTTTTAATTTGCCCAGAGGGCATATCCAAAGCTCAAGATTTAGCGGAAATTGAGGTTAGGGATAACAAAGTATTAGACAAGTTGCATAAACTAAAGGCAGATAAGGCCGTGGGCCTACCGGATGCTGGGATACATTGCCAAAAGTATTGACTACAAATCCAAGGAGGTGATACTTTTCTTGTACAACACATTTGTCAGACCACATCTGGAGTATTGTGTACAGTTGTGGGGACCATACTTTTAGATAGAGGCTCTAGAAAAAGTTCAGAGAAGACCCACTAAGTTAATTCCAGGCATAAAAGATGAAAGCTATGAGACTGAAGATCCTTAATCTTTTTAGTCTTAGGAAAAGGAGCCGTAGGGGTGATCTGATTGGGGTCTTTATAAATGTAAAAGGGATTAACAAAGTGAACAAGGTAATGTAATTCCAGGGAATTATGTGTGCATGAAAATGCAAAGTGTAGTTTGTCGCAAATAATTGCATTATAATATTGGTAGCTAGGTGTTTAGAAGGAAAATTATGGTAGTGGTGAGGACTTTTATTTTGAAACAGTGTGGACAGAGGAAACAGTTGGCGGGAGTCATAGTCGCTAACAATCAGGAGATGGAATGGCTGGACGGTTGAAAAGTTGAGTAGTTTAAAAAGTTACATTTTTTTATAGTTATTTGTCGTAATGAAGACGGGCTGAAACTGTTGCTAGGCGGTTGCTATGGTGTTCTGGGTGGTTGCTAGGGTGTTGCTAGGTGGTTGCTATGGTGTTCTGAGTGATTGCTAGGGCATTGCTAGGTGGTTGCTATGGTGTTCTGGGTGATTACTATGGCATTTATAGGCGGTTGCTATGGTGTTCTGGGTGGTTGCTAGGACGTTGCTAGGCAGTTGCTATGGCGTTCTGCTAATATACACACATGGAAGGTCACTTGCTATACAGGAATCAGGTGTAGGGAATCAGACTAATTACAACGGGAGAATCACAAGAGGGAAACCCTAACCACGAAAATTGGCGAAAGACAAAACACGAACGGGAATCACACAAACACCCTATGACATTTAAACAGCTCTGCTCCAGGAGTTCTACGTGTACAGATAATGAGTGCAGGAGAGTGATTAAGTACGTGCGAGAGATCTCGCTGAAACTCAGGAGAGGACAGAGACAGGCTGAGGGGCAGAGAATAGAACAGGGCGATTCCAGAGAGGGAATTAGTCTAAATTAGTAGCGGTGCTTTCGTTGTGTTAGTAGACTATGATACAAAATACAAATGTTAGTCTTGTTAGTCATCCGAACAAAATGGCGGAGGAAGAAAACAAAATTCGAAGGAATATTTTAAACACCGGAATTCATTTAAATCACCCGAAGTCTGTGGGCACGCAGACAGGGAAGACGGACTAAACCAACTAGATCACAAGACAGGGGAGACAAGTGCAATGGAACTGAGAAATGGAATGAACCAAAAACCTGAGTATTGCAATGACCAAAAAGAATAAATAAAAGACAATAATCATGAACACAAAACAAGTGTCATAAACATGACCAAAAACCATGACCATGACAGTACCAATCTCCTCTATTAGCTTTTTGGACGATTCTCTTGACAGCCATATATCTGATATGCAATCAAATGTCACTGTCAACAAACCTGTGGCGAGTGCAAGCATTTGATGTATTCTATCTCAAGCAAATCTGATGCAACTAATTAAGCTCTTGATTCGCTGCATTTGGTGTGCTTGAGACAATACCTGACTTGCAAAAATGCTCTTATGACGGATTCTACCCAGGGGGTTGAATAATTTTTAGACTGAATTAGTCATTAAAAGTAGCATCTTGAGTTAAGTTTGGAGAAATCTCTTGTAATATTAGTTGTCTTGAGCTATTTAAAATGTGCTTGTTTAATCTGTTCATCACAAACAGCTGAAAGTTTGTAAATTTTGCCAGTAAACCCAATTTGCAATGGGGGGTTGAATAATTTTGATTGCAATTGTGAACAAAAAAAATACTGTATATATATATTTACCGGTCAAAAGTTTTAGAACACCCCAATTCTTCCAGTTTTTTTTTATTTTTATAACTTGAAATGGTACAAAGGTGATAGTAAGGTTACCCAAGGTTTTTTTTGTACGCCATCGAGTAGGTGAAAGGATGGTCCTCAGTGTGTGACATCAACTCTCAAACATGGAGGAGGAAGCCTGATGGTCTGGGGCTGTTTTGCTGGATCCAGGGTCATTGACTTGTACAGAGTGAAAGGCACCTTGAACCAAAACAGCTACCACAGCATTCTGCAGCGCCATGCGGTACCCTCTGGTTAGCCTATTTGGTTAGGGGTTTATCCTACAGCAAGATAATGACTCAAAACATAAGCCCAAGCTCTGCCAGAACTACCTAAGGAATAAAGAACAAGATGGTGAGCTTGAAAACGTGGAATGACCAGCACAGTCTCCAGACTTAAACCCAACTGAGATGGTTTGGGATGAACTGGACAGGTGAGTGAAAGCAAAGCAACCCACAAATGACACACATTTATGGAAACTTCTGCATCAGAGTTGGGAAGAACTTTTTGAAGAATGTTTGCTTTACATTGTAGAGAGAATTCCACGAGTGTGTTCAGCTGCTATTGTCGTGGTTTCATTCAGACATATTTTAACATCATGAGGTTCCCCCATCCCCAAGCAATTGGAGAGTGACAGATTCTTCAGACAATTAGGCTTTATTGTGGCATATTGATAAATATAAAGCCGAGTTCTTTTTGCGCAAGAATCACACACATTTTTCTTTTCACACCCAGGTTTAATAACTTCATCACAGGAAATATCTTCCAAATATGGTCTTTCCGCCTTCTCATTTTCATGCTACAACAGGACAGGCAAACCAAAACACTGCCAGCTGCCTTGGAGAACTACAACCAAAAGATAAGCATGCACATCTTTTAAAAAGGAGAGGAAAATTACAGTCAAGAGAGGAAAAATATAGCCAAAGGAATAGGATGCAAGTGGATAACATAAATGATTCAATTGATTATGTTTTTTCAGTAACAACTAATGATTTTACTGAACAAATATTGATGAAAGCTACAGAAATCAAATACATCACCTGATTATGTTTTCGAATTCACCTGATTATGTTTTCGAATCAACTGAACAGAAGCCTGCTTACTAATCAAAGCTACGGAAGCCTGCTGCTTGTGTGTGTGAGCTGCTCATGCATGTGTAAATTGCATTTCTTGTATGTGTGTGTGTCAGTGTGTGAACTGCTTGTATATGTGTGTGTGTGTGTGTGTGTGTGTGTGTATGTGTGCTGCTTGAGCCTGTGTGCACTGCTCGTGTGTGTGTGTGTATGTGTGTAACTGCTGCATACATAATCTCTTTATTGATATTGATTAAAGTTATTAATTATGGTTATTAATTTAATCCTCAATACTATATATGCCAAAGGTGGCTACTCTGAGTCAAAAGTTTAGAATACATTTTGGTTTATAAATTGCCTCCACGATTTCTGCAACTGTTTATCTATTCTATCATGTCTATGCTTTCATTCCAGAGTACAACGAGACATTAAACTGCATCATTTTTTATAAAAAACTGGAAATATTCGGGTGTTCTAAAACTTTTGACCGGTGGTATATATATATATATATATATATATATATATATATATATATATAAATTTATTTATTTATTTCATTTCAGGACAATGCACATTAATGGACATATACATACATGTAAATGTGCCAGATTATAGCACAAAGGCTAATTTCCATCTGGAGTCCAACATAGGCAGGTTAGATCAAGACAAACATACACACTTATACATTTAGTTAAATAGAGAGAGAGAAAGAGAGAGAGCTAATCAGAGGGGCGTACATGTTTGTTGAGCTCTGAGCCACAAATTTCCTCATTCGATGTTCCAATGAAGATTTCTCTATAGTTTATTGTAACACTACCAAACATAGCTAATATATATGCTTTAAGTTTTTGAGTAATAAAATTTTGCAAATTCCACCGGCATCTTCATACATTCATATGCATTTCATTATTCTTAACTTTGATTGAAACACCTGCATCCCAGCAACTGAATACGGCTTTTCAAACTGTATACAATCACGGACTTATAAACATCCTCGTTGTATGCAGTCATCAAGTGCACAGAACCAAGAAAAAACAGTTAATTTCACGACTGCTTCCGTAACAGCAGATGGTATCCAATCCGCATTCATTTTCTTCAGGAAGTTTACAGAATCTGTCCAATGGGAGAAGCGATGATTGCAGAGTTCAAAAGTGGGATGGGCTGGGTCCGGGTAGTGTGCTCCTGTTGTATGTCGAGGTGCGAGGCCTTGGTGTTTTGATTCGTGCTAAACTTGTGTTTTTATTGGGGATTAATAAAATATTCAATTCAGCCAGATCGCTAGCTTTTGCGTGTTTCTGCAGATATGGGCGGCAGTAACAGCACCCGCCGCGTCTCCTTTGAATCGGACGAGAATGACAACATTACGATTGTGAAGGGCATTAGGGTGAGACAAACAAAGTTGAAATTATTTCTGAATAATTGTCACTTGCACGATCAATAACTCGCATGCAATCTTTGTTCATTTTTCGGTAGCTCGCTGCATATTGGATGTTAACTATTTCGGTACGAAGCTGCTGCCGCTTGTGCTGTCTATGTAGAATTAACTGCTAGCTCGCTGGCTTCATTCTCTGCCTTGACACGATGGGGTGTTGCATCCTGCATCGTTAGCCGGGCTTAAGCCGCTTTCGCACTGGACGCAAAACGAAATTTTCGCTCGACAGATTACATTCAAAGACAATGCAAAGACGCGAATTCGCGTCTTTCGCGTCCAGTGTGAAACTACTCCCGAAGTAAACGAGGCGACCATTCAAAACCCGCAAACGTCACCTCTCTGACCTTTTTCTCGAGCCTGGTGACTTTGCCACCGACTGTGTTTGAATTGCAGTCTGTTTGATCCGTTTATAACTCATTTTGGGATTTTAAATAAAAGATCGCTGAGTACCAATATAGGAATCCAGACCTTGATGTATCTTATTTTCTGAGTAGTATGGCTTCTATTTCTTTGACTTGGGGTCTGCATCATGAAGCTGGAATAACGATTTCACTCTCGGTGAAACTCATTAACACTACTCTCATGTCAGTCCGAGTTTCAGACTTGGTATGGTTCTGGGTTTTACTTGTTGCATTTGCCTACAACCTCGTTAATACAGCTTGCTGATTAAAAACCCCAGTTGACCATAAAACTAGTTAGTGGCTAATGATTCTTGTTGTGCTCTCTTCCATTGACAGCTGTCTGAGAATGTCATCAAGCGGATGAGAGAGGCCCATGCTCCTCCCCTCCATCCACCACTGCCACAAAGGCACTCTGTGTCTCCGCCTCTCGTCGAATATGCAGCCCCAGCTCCTGTAATCGAGCCTGTGCCCTCCTGCCCTTATATCTCGGCTCCTCCTCCTCCGCCTGCACCCATGAGTGACGCTGCGCCCCCACCTCCGCCAACAATTTTGGAAACGGTGGCTCCCGTTCCCATTACTCTCCCAGTGGAACCTGTGCCTTCTCCTGCCCCTGCCTCTGTGGTCGAACCCGTAGCTCCGCCTCCTGTCATTGAACCTGCTGCCCCTCCTCCACCTCCTGTCATTGAACCTGTAGCTCCAGCTCCAACTCCGATCATTGACCCTGTAGCTCCTCCCCCACCCCCTGTCATTGAACCTGTAGCTCCTCCTCCACCTCCTGTCATTGAATGTGTAGCTCCTCCTCCACCTCCTGTCATTGAACCTGTATCTCCTCCTCCACCTCCTGTCACTGAACCTGTTGCCCCTCCACCCTCTCTTGTCATTGAATCTTTAGCGCCTCCTCCACCTCCTGTCATTGAACCTGTAGCTCCTCCAATCCCAACTGTTGAAGCAACGGCCCCTCCCCCTCCACCCTCTGCTGCTGAAGCAGTAGCTCCACCCCCTGTTGCTGAACCCCTGGCCCCTCTCCTTGCCCCACTGGTTGAACTTGTATCCCCACCTCCGCCACCACCACCCATGGTTGAACCAATTTCCCCTCCACCTCCCATTGTTGAACCCTTGACCCCCTCTCCTCCGCCGCCTGTCGTTGAATCTGTGTCCCCCCTGCAAACTCCCCTTGTGGAGCCTGCAGTCCCCTCTCCCTCACCTAGCCCTCTGGTCGAGCCCGCAGCCCCTCCACCACAGCCTCTTACGGCAGAACCCATTGTTCTCCCGCCTCCTGTCCTCGAAACGGTGATTCCTCCATCCGACCCTGTTGAGTCCATCGTTGCCTCTCCCCCTGTTGAGGTCCCTGCTCCGCCTCCTGCCGTTGAAAGCTTGGCCCCTTTTGAAGTCATTGCTCCACCTCCACTTTGTGAGCCAGTCATTACTCTGCCTCCCCCTGTTGAAACCCCCATTTCCCCGCCTTCCCCTGATGAAGCGATGGCCACGCCCTCTCCTGTTGACCTGCCTCCGCTTCCACCTGGTAAGTGTTCAGCTATTTTGACTAATACTCAATGAAATGAATGTATACACACACATTTCCTCGATAACAATCATTTTTAGTTCAGTGTGACTTCTAATTTGCGAATGTCGCACACCTACGCTTCATCATGCTCACTCATTTTTCTGAGAGTTGTGCATGCATTGGTAGTGTGATGAATTTTTTCTTTTTGTCAATTATTCCTATTAGAAGCCAAGGAAAAACCAGTTTGTGTCACATGCCTGATGGAGTGAAGAGCGGCACTTTACAAATAACAGATGGCTTTACTTTGCATCATTCCAGGGGGAAAAAAAATTTGCTCGTTGCCCTTCTCTTTAGGCAGTTATCATGACTAATTATAACCAGACAATAACGGGGGAGGAATGTTCAGTGTATAACAGGCTGTGTACACATCCACCCTTTTGAGTGTAACTGCCACCACTACCACTTCCAGTGTTCTTCCAGCTCAGACCCTGCGCTCCCAGGATATCTCCTAGGCTCTGTCGCCCAGAGTAGACCCTCTGAGGTATTGGAGCGTTTGTTTGCATATAGTTCAAGAGACATCGTCAGTAATTTTGCAGCTATCTCCTGTTGCTCGTCGTACTCTACCAAACGCCACTAAGTTGAGTCGCATGCCATTCACTGAGATGCTTGTACTCTGTCAGAAATTTAGAGTCTCCCATTAGGCTGACGTGGTTTTGTCTGGACCATGGGAGAAAACCAGAGCAAATCAACTGGGAGAACAAGCAAACTCCACACTTAAAGGCCCCAAGCCGTATTCGAACCCATGGCCTTCTTGCTGTGAGGCAGCAGCGCTTCCCACTGCTCCCGTCTGCTGCCTCTGTTGGACAGGAATTTTGGAAAGAATCCATTTTTATTTTTTGTTTCTAAAAAATTTTCCGTACACTCAGCATCATTTCTAAAAATGTCTGCATCCATGCGGAGACACCTAAAATGACCCAAAATGATGTGATAAATATTCCAGGGCCGTGAGTGGTGCTGTAGCGTTTCTACGGAATAGATCAAAAATAGAGAAGAAGACGCATGCTGGCAGCTTTCAACCTGGTGCCTGTGCCTCGTTCCGCTTGCGCTGAAACTAAGGCCCTGGTAACAATGACCTGACCTTTTCTCAGTCATTTTCATAATTAACAGAAGGTTCACTCCGAGAGCACTCCACAGTTAACAGGTGCAGCTTGTTCTCCCCGATTAGGAACAGGTCAGGACTAATAATTGTTTTAAACGGAAGTTTTGTGCAACCCAATTCTCTGTTGGTGTTCTCTGTTCGTTCCGCAACTGGACTGAATGTAGCCCATGATTTAATCGCTGTTAGATCGCATGCGGAGAGAAACCACGTCTTCGGTTGCCAATTACGATAATTGGAAAACGCGTCAATAAATGAAAATGATTGAGAACTAGCCGACTAATTGCAGTCAGAAAGTGACGTGTCTCAGCACCCCCGCTGGCTACGCCACTGTCGGAAAGTACACGTGCCAAAATAAAATTATCCCTTTGTTCTAAAAATGTATAGAGATCGGTAATCAACATGGTATATCGAAATGTATTTATGACCACAATGACATTTCATGACACCTCCAAGAAATATCAAAACGAAGACATTTCAATGACAAACCTACCTGGTCCGCCATGTTGGATTTACTTCACTGGAGGCCGCCATTGGGTCATTGTCACCAGGGCCTTAGTTTCAGCGCAAGCGGAACGAGGCACAGGCACCAGGTTGGGCAGCTTTCTCCGTTTTTGGTATATTTCTGTAGAAGCTCTACAGCGCCACACACAGGCCTGGGGGCTGTGATGGGGGCTATCATGGCATCATTAAAAAAAAAAAAAAAAAAAAAGACCCATTGTGGTTGTCCTCATGAAAAGACTGGGGTGGCATTTTCAGATTTTCTCAATCTCGAACTAGTTTTCAAAAAGTACCATTTCGGGCTTTGTTTTCACCATCTCCATGATGACACAAGGCCGAAACAACAAAATATTTATGCATTTTCAAAAAAAAATTGTGCTCGTGTGGACGGGCGCTCTAAGTCAGGAGAGTGAAAACGGCCTCATCAGGCTGCCTGATTCTTAAGGATGAGGAAATTAATAACTCCCACCAATGCAAATTTCTCTCTTCACCTAAGTTTGCCTTTGTCTAAAGGCCTGGTAATATCAGCTTATTACGTTGCAAAACCGTTTCGCATGTCTGAGTGATTGGGGATAAAAATATGATGCAGAGCAGAACATGGGCAGTGTCAGTAGAGTGGATGTTTCGCTCGCTTGCTTGAATTTTAGTTGGCTGATATTAGGTAGACAGCATAGTTGAATTTTGCTCAGCTTTATTTGATGCATTTTGATTGTTTCACCGCCGTAAACCGTATGGATATTTCCCTTTCCACAGTCTTAAATGGGATTAAATTACACACAGAGCAAAATTTTGCTATATTTACTCGTATTGTGACCAGGCCTTAACCTTGTAAGTTTCCTGTAACTCAGGCTGATTGGTGGGTGTAGGGGAGAATAAATATCTAATGTAAAGGGTTAGTATAATGTGGGATAATTTTACTGCTACTTTATCATAAATCCTCTCTTTTGTCTCTCTAAAAAATCTGCTGACCTTCTGGGTATTCAATCTTGAATACTTGAAGGCGCTTGTGGCTGTGCTTATACCACAGAAATGAAGATATGTAACCCCATTGAACCTGGTTTGTCAAATGCAGTTGCTGTACTCTAACCTGTGAAACTTGAGAATTATTTTACAGTTTGATGGCAATCCCAAGGTTTCCAATGATCACAAATATGTACTGAATTGCAGAGAAATCTTTATAAAAAGTTGTGCTAGATCTATGATATTTTCCATTTGATGTAAAAGCATGGCATCCCGGGTTTGAATATTTCTCTCATAAGTGTGGTGTAGTTTCAGTGAAGAGCTGCAGCCAGCAGACACAGAGTATGTATGTGACATTGTCCTAATACATAAAAAAGGCTTTTTGTCTCCTTTCGCCTTTGGCGAAAGGGAGACATATTAGGAATTCACCCCGTCTGTGCGTGTGTGTCTGTCCATCCAAAAACTGGCTTGAACACAATAACTCAAGAAGAAAATTAATTACTGACCCCATGTTGTGCATATAAGAAGATTACTTCATGAACCAGTTTCCTATTTAATATCAGTCACCTTGACCTATTATTTCACCTTGCAATTAGCAGGTCAAATAGTGGTACTTGACCTGTTTTTTTCAAACTTGATTTACAAGCTCAAAATCGTTCTCTGTGGTGTTTTGCGGCATTCTCTTTTACCTGAGCGCCACATTTTATGGATCCAGTTCCTTGCCATCTTTTACAAAATATTGACTTTCCTGTTGGCTAGAATTGACCTCCTTTAAGGTCACAAGGGATATATTTATTTTGGCGATGGGAGACCGTGAGCCTCGCGGCCAGCTTGTTTTTACTATGAACCTACTTGGAGGGAAAACTTGCATGAAAATTTAGCGTTTATGGGTTCATGGGTCTGAAGTCTGTCATCTCTCCATAAGAACTTATTTTCATTATTTTGACACTCTTGAGGCCTGTTGCTCTATTGTTATAAGCAGTGCGAGCAATGTGTTCCCTATTTAGATAACTTACAGTGCTCAATTAATCCTGGATGTGTTATTGAATTGCCCATGCCCCTAAACAGTCTTAAATTTGATTGAATCCAAGCTAAAGACTTTGCAATTACCATTTGGCGCTCCGGGCAGAGGAACTGCGGAAACTTTTCAGATGATGCCGAAAAGATGGGAACGTTGTTGCCCGATAGCTGCACATGAGGGAGGGCATCCGTGTACATGATTGATTTGGGAGTCACAAATAATGACTAGCTGAGAGCAAGAATGCTGTTGTACATATGTTTTTCGAATTAAACGAGACAGAAGTTCTTCCTAACTGCCATCAAGTGTAATCATTTTAACTTTCAGGCCTATTGGCTTCTGAATTAGGCTCATTATAGTGCACTGCTTGTTTGTGAGTTTTATTGTAAACTTTATGAAATGCATAGTTCTTTGACCTATTCATGCTGAGTGACAGCAGAAAGCGGTGCACCCTTGTATGGTCTTTGACCAAGCCTGGACTGCTTGATCGACACGGCTCTCTCTCTTTCTCGCTTGGACTGATTTGAAGCATTAAGGTCCTGATAGTAGCTCCAGTGCCTCCAGTTTTATCGCCTGTGCCTTTGGACAGAGTGACAGCTAACAGCACACGACGGCAATAAACGGTCACGTCAGAACCCGGGCTATCGCGCTGTCAGACAAAGGGCCCTGCTAAAGACGATGTGTCAGATTGCTGCGTCACCTCCCTTTTCATCGTTAAATAGGAAGTGGTGACTTTACAAAATGGCTGCCCTTACAGAAAGGAGCTGATTATGCCTTCAGAGTGAAATGTATTTGCCGGTCAAAGTGCAAATTGAATCTGACTGGTGAAAAGTTGGAGTGCTTTTGGGAGATGCTCCGCTGTCCACACCATACAGCATCCTTAAATCATTGGTGTCCAAGGAGGGTAGTGAGGCGATTAGAGAGAAGAGCAGTGGGGAGGGTTTTGGGGAGAGTAGTGAGAAGGGTAGTGAAGTGATTAGTCAGGACTCAGGAGGGTTGTAAGGAGGTTTGTGGGCAGGGTAGAGAGAGTAGCAGTAAGGAGGTTTGTGAGGATATTGGAGGGGTGGGCAGGCAGGAGGTTAGTGGGGATGATTTTGGGTGATTATCAGGGCAGTTAAAACAGCACTATGTAGTTTTCGCAGGATTCGCTCGCGGTGTCCTCCTGCAGTTGATAAACGGTATTGTCTGTAACAACTGTCGTAAAATCTGTCTACACGTGCATTTGTTGACAACAAACTACACCAGCTAACATTCTGAAGCAGGACATGTAATGTGTGATCCGATCAACCATGTCTTCAGACCAGTTAAGGGTGACTTGGCAATCTACGTGAGTTAGACTGATTTATAAGTCCACACTACATGTTAATGGCAAACGACATCGTTGTGTTAACTTTCAGAGCGATTTTGCGCACGTCCGAAAAACTGACCGCCAATCGAAATCGGTCAGAATTTACAGGGCTTTGCGTTCATTAAAATGACATTGCAGAGATATAAGGGCTGTGACACAGCTGGAACGCACAACATCAACGTTTACCCAGCGATATCGTTCATCAGTGTTGATGCTCAAATCGTTATGGTTATCATTATAGTTACCTTTCTCAGTGTGGACAGCTCTTTATAGCATTTAATGCATGCACTTATAAAGCCAGTAACGAAACCTAACACGGACGTTGACGTCGCTTACGTGCACAGCTGCTACTAATCCTAGCCCCAACCGGCATCAATTCATTTTTGCTCTGCTAAGAAGTGAGTGGAAGTCACTTGCATGCACATTCGTTGTTCGAATAAGCAGTCCCTATGTAGAATCCGACCACAAAGTCGTCATGCACGGAACTGATTAGCTTGTGGAATAAAAGAGGGCGGCAGGGAGTTGACAGAAAATCCCTGAAACGACATGAGCACATGCCAACTCAGATCATTACCTTATCCTTCCGAAATTAAACATGACAAATCTTCTACCTTTAGTACTCTATTCGGGACTGAAGTACATGTTGTGACAAATCCGCCTGTGGCTGAGGGGGGTGCGTTCGGGTTCAATGATTGGGAAGGGCTCGGTCCTGCTCCGCCAGTTGGATCGTTCAAGTGGTGAGAGGAGAAGAATGCGGGGTAAGCAACCCGATCCATATCCATAAAAGAGACGGACTCGAACTTGGGGTCGCTAGACAGTAACTTTAAGGCTCTCGATAGCCATGTGTAACGCCCAACGAGTGGTCCACCATTTTCCTACTCTCGTTCTCACTCTCACAAGTTATCTGCACAACACCAGATCCTTATATATCACACGTTGCATGTAAATGCATGTCATCAAATTCATTTCCGGGAACTTGTATCATTCAGTTACCCACGCATACCGCTTTATCATGCTCGTTACAAAATTTATGATCACTCATTTTGACTGGAGACTAGTTTGGCAATGTTTGCCAGCTAGCGATAGCATGACAACTTGCTAGCATGTCAGATACCTGCTAGCCAGATAAATCGTTGGAGACGATTATTTAACTGAGCATAAACGGGGTACTAGATGATTTCAGTAACACAGCCTGGCACAAAGCAAGTTCAAATGTGCTAGAACCAGATCTACAATGAAGGATTAAGCTAACAATTTGTACTTGCATGTCCAAAAGTAACAACGCCAGGTTGCCATCGGTCGGACATCCCTCATCCTCTGGTCTCTCAGCTCTCGCCAGCAAGTGAAAGCCAGTCCAATGTTGACCCCAGTCCTGGATCTGACTTTATTGCCTTCTCTTTTTCTCTTAAATGTCTCTTCTGACAACACCGTTGCCTTCTTCGGTTTCCTGGCAGCTTCAGCCACTACAACCTCTTCTGACTCTGCTTTATTCTACATTCACTTGCTGGTCTTGAGAGACGCGGGGGAGGGGATTGTGTGACATATGCCATAAAGCAGTAAGTAAGTTTTGTAGTTCCTTTTGGGCTTTGGTTCCTGCCCGAAACCCGAAGTTACATCGTGCCAGTGAAGGCGACGCAGGCGCAATCAAGCCATGGCAAAGGTGTCATTCAACCTATTGTGAGTTGATGTATCACCAGAATGATCTTGGAAATGTATATTTAAGAGTGAAAAAACAACATAGTGCTGCTTTAAGAAAATGTGAGGAGGTTATGTGAAATGTGAAAGTGGGGAGGGAAGTGAGGAGGTGAGTAAGGAGATCAGAGAGAAGGGTAGTGAGGAGGGTAGGGTTGTGGAGAGGGTATAGAGAAGGGTAGTGAGGAGGGTAGTGGGGATGATGTGGAGAAGGGTAGTTAAGAGATTAGTGAGGATGTTATTGAGTTTTGTGAAGGGGGCTGAGAGGAGGTTGGTGTGGAGGGTAGAGAGAAGGTAGATAAGAGATTTGTGCGGAGGTTACTGGGGAGGAAAGTGGGGAGCATATTGAAGGGAATGGAAAGAGAGAGTTGTGAGGTAGGTTGGGAGTAGAGTAGATTTGAGGGCGGTGAGAAGATTAGTGGGGACGGTAGTGAAAGGCCTTTTCTTTAATTCGCCTTCTGTATTTTGGCTGTCTGTACAGCTTCAGATTCAGTGGTGAAGCTGGGCTTCGGTATGCCTGTGCATTCTTTTCTCTCCTTTCAGAAAAGTGTCCTATGTTAGCATTTACATACTCAGCAGTGAACACAAGTCCAAAAGGGGATCTATTTGTGCTCTGGGAGAGCCGAAATCGAGAGCTGAACATCTTAATCTCTTTTTTTTGTTTTTTGTGCAGGCTGCCACAGCAAACCATCTCTAATCCTTCCCGTGACTTGCTTCCTTATTGCTAAACCGATCATTCAGAATTATTGTATTCTTTTTTTTTTTTTTTTAAGACGAGTTTGCAAAAGCTTTCATATTTTGCATTCTATTGGCCTCTCTTCTGATGATTAATATTGTCCGGGTGTAATTGCAAATGCCGGTAATGGAACAAATTAATTTCCACTCATGGTAAGTTATAAAGTTCATGAATCAGCTCGGTAATTAAGCAGCCCATTTGGTCCGGGGGTCGACGCTGTTGCACGCTCCGGTCTTTGAGGATTTATGTCCTGTTGGAAGCAGAGATTTACTTGCGCCAGGCTTTGTGCTTGTACATACATTACCCTTTTGCGCTGATTACGGAATCAGTTTTTTTCCCTCTCTTGTGCGTAAAGGGCGGCTTCACAATAGATTGTGGAGAGCCCTTTAGAAACCGATACATATGGAGTAATGAGCGCCCTTAGATCCAGATGAAACCAAAGGTGTTGCTCTAATGTCGTTTTGATTGGTGGACCTCCTCGATGACATAACCAGGTCAGTTGCTGCACCGTATGCCAGCAGCTTTGATATTTTGCCGTCAGGGTCGCCTTTGATTGGTCTTTGATTTCTCACCCTGAGATATTTCGTATTCTTCGGCATGTTCTCTCTGGTAGGCATTCTTAACTCCATTACTGCTAGAGCTTCTTGGTAATGATCCAGATAATCACTGTCCCTGGATATCAGGTCCCTATTCGTCTGCATTGTAGAAGTGTTCCCATGGTGGCAGTCTACGCTCATATTAATCAATAATATCTTTATTCACATACAGGGGCGAAAATCCCTTTTCATTATTGGGCGGGACATTAAACAATAAAATTTCAGTGAGTAATTTCTGGTCGGGCGGGACTTAAAAATAAATGCTATATTTTTATGCCCCCGGAGTCGAAGATTCGGGGGCATATAGTTTTTCACCTGTCCGTCCGTCCGTCCGTCTGCAGCGGGGGGGGAAAAACTTTAACCTGCAATACTTTAACCTGCCACCAGGGGCATCAGTGTTCCACGAACACAGCTTCTTTGCTGTGTTGTCCGATACTTTCTCAAATGTTTTGCATAGTCATACTAATAGAGATGGGGGGGGGGGGGGGGGGGGCTATAATCTTTCATTAGTTAATATTGTCAAACAATGTGTTTTAAAGTAGCGTGACTTGTATTGTTCCGTATTGTACGTTACTATACTATTAGAAAATTAATTTGACTCTGATAAGCCATGGTTTTGACAATAGTATTGTCACGATTTAAACACATGCAATTTTTTTTTTTTTTACAAATCTCAGTTTTAAACTCCGGTCTAGTGGCTTGCCAGCAAGACTAGAAATGACTTGCAGTATGTCATAGGATGAAGCTTCCAGATAATTCTAAGGGCTTCACTCCATGCAGCACTGGTACCATTTCTTTGCAATGATCACAATGGAGCCCCACAGTAACTGCAACAGTACTGATTTAACAACTGATTTTTCAGAAATTAATAAATGTGCCCATAATCAGCAATAAACAAGTTTTTAAACTTCCGAAAACTAGATTTAGCAGCATTAACCATACAGTCATTGTCACGGGTAGAGATATGATGACCAAGATGGACAGCCTTTTCAGACAATTCGATATAATCACCATTTACAGTACCACCTATATCAGATGTTTTACAATGCCTACCCTTGAATAACAGTAACTTACTCTTGCTCCCATTGAAAAACGTGGTTAAGCCTGACGTGGTTGGAGTAGAGTAGATTCAGATCGTCAGCAAATGGAAGCGCTCCAATAAAGTGAATGCCTATGTGACATCCGTCTCCAGTCTCTTCAAGCCTGTGAAGCAGCCCATCCACGTAAACGGCAAATAACAAAGGAGAGAGGACTCCCCCTTGTTTATCCCCATTTACTACATTAAACTGACTTGATAATTCATTGCCCCATTTAACCTGTAATCTCTGATTAATATACTTGTAGATTAATGGCTGAACAACAAGTGGAGACATCTGTCTACAACATGGTTCTTTAAATAATTTACAATATCTGACCCTATCAAAAGCTTTTGATGCATCTAACATTAATTCAGATACAACCCCAAACGCAATGACTTCCAAATCGCACCAGCCAGTATTATATTCATAACGGAACAGCAATAACATAGCAAATGTTGAAACTAAGAAATTTTACAATTTTATCCACAAAATGAGCTCATTTCAAATTTTATGGCTGCTACAGATCTCAAAAAAGTTGGGGCAGGAGCCTGTTTACCATTGTGTAGCATCCCCTCTTCTTTTTATCACAGAGTGGAGGCATCTGGGCATTAAGGAGACACGTTTCTTGAGTTTAGACTTTGGTATTTGTTTAAACTCTTGTTTAATACAGGCTTCCAGCTGCTGGAGAGTTTTGGCTCTCCTTTGACGGAGTTGTTGTTAAATTATATGCCAGATGTTCTCGTTGCAAATCAGGACTGCAGGCAGGCCAGTTCAGCACACAGACTCTTCTACTATGAAGCCATGCTATTTTAATAGCTGCAGTATGTGGTTTTGCATTGTCCTGCTGAAATACACAAGCCTTCCCTGGAATAGATGTCGTCTGGAGGGGAGCATATGTTGCTCTCAAACCTTTATGTACTTCTCCGCATTCATGATGCTTTTTAAAGCATTCAAGTGTCCCACACCATATGCACTAATGCATCCCTATACCATCAGAGATGCTGGCTTTTGAACTGAATGCTGATAACAGGAGGGGTGGTCTTTCTCCTCTTTTGCCTGGAGGACACAGCCCATGATTTCCAACAAGAATGTCAAATTTGGACTCGTCTGACCACAGGACGCCTTGCCTCTTTGCTACAGTCCATTTTAAATGAGCCTTGGCCCACAGAACACGGCGGGGCTTCTGGATCATGCTCAACAATGGCTTCCTTTTGGCATGATAGTTTCAAGTGGCGTCTGTGGATGGCACGGCAGACTGTGTTTACAGACAGTGGTTTCCTTAAGTATTCCTGGGCCCATTTAGTAATGTCAATGACAGAATCATGCCAGTGAGTGATGCGGTGGTGTCTGAGGTCCCGAAGATCACAGGTATCCAGTAAAGGTCTTCGGCCTTGTCCCTTATGCTCAGAGATTTTTCCAGTTTCTCTGAATCTTTTGATGATGTTATGCACTGTCGATGATGAGACCTTCAAAGCCTTTGCAATTTGACGTTGAGGAACATAGTTTTTAAAGTATTCGTAAAGTATTTTTTACGCAAGCCTTCATAGGTTGGAGAGCCTCTGGCCATCTTTACTTCTGACAGACTCAGCCTCTCTAAGACATTCCTTTAATAGCCAATCATGTTACACATCTGATGCCAGTTAAGTCAATTACTTGCTTAATGTTCTTTCAGCTGATTCTCTTATGTATTAATTGCTTTCTCAGCCCCCACCCCCCCCTTTTTTTTTTTTTTTTTTGCCTGTGTCCCAACTTTTTTGAGACATGTTGAGGCCAAAAAAATTTAACTGAGCTCATTTTGTGGATAAAAATGTAAAATGTTTGTTTCAACATTTGAAATGTTATCTGTGTTCTGTTGTAAATAACATATTGGCTTGCGATCTGAAAGTCATTGCATTTTTACTTGATTAATTTACACTTCGTCCCAACTATTTCAGAATTGGGGTTGTACATTAGACCTATTATAGTTATAATAATTAATAGTCTCCATCATACAAAAAGTGCACGGAGTGGTGTATACTCCAGTTTTAAAACCAAATTGAAGCTTGGAAAAAAAACACCCTGTTCCTTAATAAGAATGACTGATTACTTTACAGACTTTACCTGTAATGCTACTAAAGGTGATTGCCCTGTAATTACATAATGACTTCCTCTTATTTTTGGAATTGGGAATCATAGTACCTAGTATCATGGAGTCAGGACTAAAACCATGTATCAAAAATGCATTTAAAACAAGTGTTGGCATTACATTCAATAAATGGGTGCCATGAATTATGTGGTCAGAACACTGTCCCTCCTCACCACCAGACTTGCCTTGTTTCAGATGACCAACTGCCTTTTTAATATCTTACACCGAAACAACGTAATTGTCAAAACCACTTTGGTCAACTTTGAATTGATGGAGCCTATATTTGGGAGCAACTTTGTATTTCTTACCCATGGTGAAGTGTTTCTGCTCTTCTGTACCAAGAATGGGGCATTAGCTGAGCTGCTTATCTACAGCTTGGAAGGTTTGCAGTGCAATGCTGTGGCCCATGAGAAAAGGCCTTAAGCTCAACGCCCGCTGGCGGCGTGTGATATGTAATATCAATTTTTCATTTTTCTCCACTGTTCTACGTCTTGAGCCTCAACACAATAAAAATGCATTTGTCTTATCGGTTTTTTGACAGTTTCGCCTTGTCATGATTGGTGGCACACATTTAGCTGAAACTTCACATAGATTTGTCGAAACCAATATAACTGCTTTTTAAGCAAGTTGCTGTTTTGAATGGAAATCGGTTATTTTGGGCGCATTTAATTTACCAAGCGATCCACGGTTAGACCGCACCTAACTCAAGGTACACTGGTAAGAACTTAATGCTGCTAAGTTTGCTAGCTGGCTAACTCACTGTTGGGTTAAGTAAAATAAATCATCGTCTTAATTTACTAGACGGCTAAATTCATGAAGAAAATACTGCCAAAATGTAACGTATAGTGCACAGTAACCTGAACGCTGCACTTAGAGCTTATTTCAAATGATGCCAATCAGTAGGCCTTTTCAAAATTAAAAGTTGTCATGTTGAATATTTTGAGTGACACCCATGACTTGCTTCTTGGTCCTGTTGTCATCCATCAATATTGATGCTACTGACGCTTCCAGTGGGTGTTTAAAAATGTTTGGAGTTTCATGTGACGCTTCGCCGCCAGTGGGCGTTGGGCTTTCGTCCCGCATTAACCCCTCCATTACCTGATCAACTGTAATTCATGTAACTTCCGTTAATGTTCAAAAGTGAGGTCACTCTGCATTCTTTATGACTGAGAAGTGTGGTTGTCTTTGGGAGTCCAGTGTCAAGCTGTGTGCGTCAGTGTGGCAAGGTTTATTCTGCATAGCGCAGTACCGATTGGCCACTTGCTGGAGTTCAAGCTACTAAAATGACCCCTTGAGGTCACAGGCAGGAGAGAGGGGTTGGAATGCAGTGAGCGAGTAGGAGGTTCATTTTCATGCAGTGCTGAGTTTGCAGTTTTTTGTCCATGAAGCGGCACAATTAGGGAGACTATTAGAGGAATCCGATTTAAAGCAGTTGTGAAACGGCTGCACGCTGACCAAAACCACGGTACACCGGTCTTTGCGGTCATTAAAACAAAGCTTCCAGACATTCACGGCAGGCTGAAACTGTTCAGCACTTTCTGTAGCGCTGAATTGCAGTTACTTGTTTTTCTATGACAACTTGGATGTATTTTTACCAAACTGAAGAAAATCGTTTCATTTATTGCCTAAAGTACGATTTGGATCTCAAGTGCGAACGCAGGCTGATTGGGGAGAAAAGAACAGGAGATGAAAGTGCTAGCTAGTCCTTTTTAATTGAAAAATTCAGATTCTTCTCAGACCATTTACATCTATCTTGGCATTTTTTTAATCCCCAAATATATTGACTTGTATACAGATGCAAAGAAACCCATTCATAAGAGCATATCATTTTTGTTTATCAGTATTTTATGCATTCAGTTCATAAAGGCAACAGATTTCTTTATGCAGATTTCTGTGCTGGAAGTAAATCCATCTACTGTGAAAGATAACTGAAAGGAAGAGACCAAAACATTATCTATTAAATGGAAAAAGTCATGCATCCGTGCTGCAAAAATATTAATGAAGATGACATATTGCTCATAAACAATTTCATCATGCAGTCTGTTCCTCAGAGAATTTTCACTTCAGACTCCGAGGATGAAAGCAAAACACTGCAGCGAACAGATTGCATTTTTACTTGATTTGCAATTAGGCTTTGCTAATTTATATATCAATTAGTCTGCAACTGAAGCATTATAAAGATGTAAATTACAGTTTCGGCAAATTCATTTTTTCCTCACGATTTATATTTTTAATGCCTTCATATTTTTTCATACGTTTATATGAATGTTATTTTCAGTGACATTTTTGGGAATATTCAGATTAACCCTGTAAATTCACCCAAATATCTTGATTATCATTGGGTGTAATTCTTTTCTTTGCTTTGGTTTCCCTCTCGCCCGCTCTCAGGTCTCAGTGATGCATTCTAAGGGCACTCTGGGATTGGTCAAAAGTCACATGTAGGGAATGGATTCCATGCATCAGTCAGGTGTGGGATTATCAACTGGGATATCATTTCAAAACTCTGAACAGCGCCTAATTCTTTGCGACGTGGTGTATGTAAGGCCCTTAGATATCTGGTGCCTTCTTCAACGGCTATTTGGGGAGGGAGGAGGTGAATTCAGAGTTTATCCATTTGCATGAGAAAATGCTCTTCAAAGGGAATGGGGAACATGGCAGTTGTTCCTCTTCTTCTCTGCACTTGACTTAATTTCCCTTGTGCTTCCTGGAGCGTGCTCCGTTGAGCGCGATGCTGAAAGAGGCGAGGTGCATCTGGATGAAAGCCCACATCCTGAATGGTGACTGATGAGATTGCAGTTTCACTGCAAATCCCATCACTTGGCTTGTCGTTGCGTGAGGCAGTGTTATGCGGCAGCCGTCTGGTCTCTGCGTTTTTTAACCCCGGAACGTCTCTCTTCTCTTTTCCGTCACAAGTTTTCCTCCCGCCTTCGCAGTATTGTTCAGCTGTTGCGCGTCGACTATCCAAGCAAGTGGAAGGAGCTGGGGGGAAGTGGTGTTTTTATGATGGTGAGAAGATGAGCTTTCACTTGATGCTTTCTGTACGACCTCTGGCTTTTGTGTACTGGTATGATGCTTGAGTGGTTTCTCTGAGTCCTGACGAGAGAAGTTGTTTTTCAGTATCTCATCATGCGAATTATTACTGATAAGTGACGACGAAGATGAACGTTGCCCGTTGCGCATCTACAAGTGATGTTGGGTGCAGTATCAACCTTTTTTCTTTTTTTTTTTTTTTTGGGGGGGGGGGGGGGAGTTCGCCACCCTCATGACATCGTAGGTATGGACCATTGGTAGGTTGATAAAACCTCTAGTTCACTGTTAATGGAAGGGGAACCTTGTGTCACGAGGAAAAAATGTTGAGCTTCCCATTTCCTGTTGAAACACTGGATGGGGCAGTTCAGCTTGTCGGACAGACCGTGTTCCTTCCATCGCTAGCTTTGGTTGTCTGCGTGATCACTGTGCTAATGGAATCCATTTTGTGTCCTAAAAATGCAGCAAAACTGGGTCCATCTGTTCTGAGGGCAGTAATGCCTAGGGGATTGATTTGGGATTCAAAAGTTTACTTTCTTGATCATTTTCAGCCTTGAATTTTGAACAGTGGGCTTTATCGTTTTTAAGTGAGTTTTACAAATGAAAATAATTCTTTTCCCAATATTAAGCTTGTGATATTGACTGCATTGCTGCTCAGTTGGCCCCCAAACAGCATGGCGGCTGTGCAGTGAAACTCTGCTTCAGGGCTGCATCTTTAATATTGAGAACGGATGGCCGTTGTGACCTTCTCAATGCTAAATTTCTCCCGGCCTCCAAAATCGCCTATGGAGATTTAAAAAGAAAATGTGAAAATGGACACCAATTCAAAAGTTTAGTGCTTACAAATCTCATTAAGAGTTTCACTGAAACGTCTTAATGTTCGTGGGTCGGGACCCCGCGCGCAGTGATTGATTATGTGTGCCCACGGGGCCAGGTATTAACGGTCGCTCTCGATGGCAAGTCCGTCTCTAAATCAAGCGGGAGTCGTGTGCGAGCGCTGATTGCTCGCCGGTCAAGGTTGAGCTTCCCACACCTTCTCCGGAGGACATAAATATTCATGCGCAGAGCCGGGGCACTACGAGAAAGCAGTCGTCCTGCCTAATCGCCTGCTGTAAGATCGCTGTACCGCCGAAACGAGAGGGAAGTGAGGGAAAGGAAACGCCTCCGCATTAAATCGCTGAGAAGGAGTGGATCGGTTTTAGTCCTCCGTTGCGAAGCGGCAGACGGATGGCTTGTGGAAGAAAAGAGAGACACTTCTCCCCAGCTCTCTCTGAAAGTGCTAAAGGGGCAGCCGGTGGTTCAGTGGTCGAGTTGCTTCACAGTCCTCTGGAAGGTTTGCGGTTCAACATCCCGTTGAAATCGGTACAACCATTGGACTCTCGAGCAAGGCCTCTAACCCCACCCTTCTTCTGAGGGGATTGGCCCTTGTGCAGTGTCATCAACTAGAAGTCGCTTTGGATGAAAGTGTTTGCTAAATGACACGTTTTCTTAATAATCCCGCACCACAACACAAAGTGTTGCGAGGCATATTCCTGTGGAGCTCTTCCGTCCCTCGGTCTGTCTGTCTGTCTGTCTGTCCGGATATGTGGGGGCAAGTTTTCTCAGAAACATCTTTAGCTCGAGTAATTAAATTTTCTCTGTGTATGCTACTAGTCACGGGTTTGATTGAGTTTGAAAACGGGATTCCACGGTGGTGAGAGAAATTGACGACAACGTAGTCTTGATTATTTTTGAACCACCTCTCAGGCAGAGTGAAGAAGGTTACTGAATAACCCTGAGCCCCTAATGATCTGCTGTCCTTCAGGGCCGGCTGTTATTGAGCATTTATACCTGATCATTTACTCCCACTCCCATTCCAAAAGGCTGATGTTTATATCTGAAGGTATTTTAGTTGGTCTGTCTGTGCTTGATGTTGAAGGACTCGCTCTCGGATGCTTTTATTCACAGGAGGAACCGCCAGTGAGTCTTTGCTTGCAATGGCAGCCGAGCAGTGAAGCAGATTTTATTTACTTATTGGATTGTTCTGATTTGAGATGCTATCAGGCAAAGGAATTATTGTGAGAGTACTCTGAAGGATGTTTTTAATAAGGTTACTGCAGGAATTATTGTTGCAGTTAAAATTTACTATCTGAAGCAGATTTGCAGCAGTGCATGTTGACTCCCCGTAAAAACCGCATTATTGAGATCATTCTTAATATCTTTTTCATTTCCCTGGATGAGTCTGTCTGTCTGTCTGTCTGGTTCATGTCCCTATTTATCTTGGCCTACTATAATCATAAGTTAAGTTTTGCCACAGAATAGCCTCGATACAGGCTTGGCGTGTATACTGTACTTACTCCGACTGTCTAACTGATCCCCTCTCCCCTCCCCATCCACCCCCAGGTAAACAAACCCAGGAGATAATGTAATGTCATCATCTGCCATTTGCTTGGGGCGCCTGAGTGGACACTGGCCCTGCCTGTAAATGCACTGTACCATTATGTTTTATGGGCTCCCATCTCTTCATGGGCTCCTCATTACTGCGCTCACGCCTGCGTGCTCTCTCATGGAAACATCTGCTAATGTCGTTGCGGCAGAATGTAATGCGTTGCACTACGGTAGTGTAGTTTCAGCTGAACCCTTCAGATACAGCAGGCCAGGGGCACATTTCGACAGCTTGAAAGCCTTTCCAACCGTTTGTTTCGTTGATAGGCCTGGATTTTGTCCTGAGGCCGAGGCATCGGTGAGTCACTCGAACGCTCGACCTCTCGGGCGGTGTATTCGTGAGCGCAGTGACTTGACCTTACTGCAGCCCACATCTTTGCCATAGGCCAGTGCTGTTATTCAGTTTGAGAAATGCTTTCCCAGTATCAGATATTTTTGATTCCATCATCACACTTTTTTTTTTTTTTTTTTAACAGCCTTGTGTCTGATACTGTGCATTTGCTGTAATGCAGACCATAACTACTTATCTTGCACAACATTATGTATTATTTAGCCAAGACACTTCTGTTTTTCTCATTTTAATTTCTGTACTTGGCTACTGAAAAACCAACAAGTGAGTGGAATGGCTATTCCAGAGATTTTATATGTCTGCAATGAACATGTGGATGTTCTCTGATATATACTGGTCTGAAATGGGTTTGACAGTTTTGTGTATGGACTGGCTTTTATGATATTATCTGTGATTCTGAAACGGGGACCCTAGATGTACTGCTGAATCTGGGAATACTTTGACAGAAATGTCATCTATACTCATCTTGGTCCATCTCTCCCATCCCATTCCTTGGTTGTTCTTCCTCAAGTTGCATTTTCTTGCTTCTTCCCTACCATTTTCCCTCCCTTCTGTCCATCTCTCTGTCCATTTATTTCCCTCTTGTCTTTCTCCGCTGCCCTGCACAGGCAGTATTTTGAAGCTCTGTCCTCTCATGGTCTTCTCTGTTTATTTAGTTGTGGGATGAAAAGGCTTTGCGAAGGCCTCATTCCACTGCCAGAAATGAAATGCCCTGCCCCTTATGTCCTATTCGTTATCAAGCACCATCTTTGATTCTGCTTTTTTCTTTTTTTAAAAAATCTGCTATCAACTTCCTGGTGAAGATGCGCACAGTAGCACATCTTAACATTCTTTTCCCTAATGTCTCCAGTGATATGAATGTGCCGCTGGCCCGGATGTGATGAAACACCAGCTGGAGCGTTGTCGCAGCAACAAGCCAATTTCCACAGCCTAGAACTCACCGTTGCATACGGTGCCCCGTCACACGTCCTTAGTACCTTAAAGGGATATTTTTTACCCCAATGTTTTGCTGATTATGGGCGCTTTCACACCAGAGCTGTTTGGTCCGCTTTAAATGAACCAGAGTTCGTTTTCTCGGATGGTCCGCCTCCTTTGGGCAGGTGTGAAAGTTCATCCGAACTCTGGTGCGGACCAAACAAGCGGACTCTGGTCCGCCTGAAAACGTGAGTCTCGGTTCGCTTGCAGATGAACCCTGGTCCGCTTCGCTTGCAGTGGGAATGTAAACGGACTGTACTGTGAACCGAAGAGGGGTCCTGGCCAATCGATGAGCTGGGCTTTCCTCTTCTTCATGCTTTTTCTTCCTTATAAGCGCTGTTGTTACTGCATGACGTTGTCCAGGCGTTTTGATCCGCTTTCAGAAGTGCAGTGTGATAGTGAACCAAACCAAATGAAGGTGTGAAATTTTTCGGCATTCCCCACCCAATCGAACCGAGTCCCCCAGACTATTCTGGTGTAATAGCGCCTGATATCTGAGTGGCGTTTGTTTGGGAAGGTCAGCGAGTCTGACTGCGTTTGGGTCACAGCAGACCTGTGACTCGAACCCTTCGCTGTTGAAGGTGATTAACACTGTGCTGGTGGGACGATCCTGACTGTGCGGACGCTCTCGTGTAATAAAGGGTCAGAAAGCGGTGTCCTCATGGGAAGCGTTTCCGGCGGATCTTTGGACGTGGGCGTCGGGAATTGAAGTGCTTAATTTACATTGCCTCCATCACCTGCTATCTTCTCTCAGTCCTTTCCCTTGAGAGAAACAAAAAAAAATCGCTATCGTTTTCTATTACGCCATTATATCGCACATTTGTCCTTCCTTGCGGGGGGCTAAGGAATAAGAAATGAGAACTAAAGTTTTATATTCTGCGAGACTGAATGGTTTTCGAGCCAGTATACACCCACATGCTGGGCCTACGGTGCTTTATTTGCACACGTTAATTAATGTGTCAAATGATAATGCCTCTTTGTGGACCTTGAGTTAATGGGAGCTTTCAAGAGCGGAGAAATTTTTTTTTTTCTCTCTCTGTCCATTATCCTTCTGTGCTCTAGGTGAGCTATGCTGTAATTTTAGAGAGGTTAAGCTGAGGTCAGTGCCTTTCATGAACTTCTGTTATGACCTCTGACCTGCGTGAGGTCAAATGATTCACTCTGCAGAGCGACACAATATTGTTTGTAGTGGCGGGAGCCTCAGGACCCGCACTAGTGAAGGTTTCAGGTTCATTCAAGCTTCAAGTTTACGACCCCACAAGCGGCAACAATTGTTTTGAAGTCCTGCAAGCAATCGATTCATGCTTTTCAAATAATTAAAACAGGCCTTTGGCGGACAGTTGCGTCATGGCCCACAGAGTGTATATATTTTTAAGAGCTCTTGGCTTCAGCCTTCTCTTGCAGTTATGGGGAAACAGTTGGTACTTTTTGGTATGTAAACTGCCTCCTTCAGAACAGAACCTTGCCTCGTGTGCTGCAGAGGGGCGCCCTGGCATTCGGAATGCAACCTTCTTTCAAAGGTCGATATGATTGGCTGTAGCGTAACTGTGGGAGCCCGTTTTTGAGTGAATTTACTAGTCTGAGGTGCCTTTGCTATTCACAAAAGCGATGTCGTCACCACTTTCAGATCTCTCCACCAACATATGGATATTTTCCACCCAGTGACTGCCGTTAATTAGATTGTGTTATTAATGGCAATGAGTAAATTACCATGCAACTATAGATGCTAGTGGCCATATGTTCAATGGATTTAGTAACAGTGCAGTTGAAAACGTGGTTTTGCTGGCAGGAAGAAGAATATTCTTTGTTTTCTAAATACTCTGAGAGCACCTTATGTCCGCAAATGAAATTCTGGGACAACTGCGGAAAGTTGGGGCTACGTTTCCTCCGTGTATCTGGAATGTCGGAAGGGCTACAGAGCGGTCGTATTTCTGATTTAACTTGAAATTGTCGCTGGCAGCTTGAGAACTGCGGATGGCGAGCATTGATTCGGGAGGCATTGAGCGAGACAGAAGAAAGTGGAATCCAATGAGGAACGCTCTTCCTCCGGGGAGCGAAGGGGAACGCATCCATCATTCCTTGACTGTTCTTTCCTAGGGCTGGCCTAGATGCCAAGAGTGTCTGTTCCAATGAAGATGGTTACTGTCTGATATCAGACGTGTCCGTCTACCGATTCTGGGGCTTGAATGCCCAAGTCGGCCTCAGTGCTCTGAGAACTGTGTCAAGCCATTGAATTTTCCTTAAAATCCATTGGAGGTCAATATTGCTGGATTTGGCTGCTACCTTCAGTTTGAATAATCGTGTTACTGCATTTGGCCATTGTGTTTGTATGTTGGGGAAGAGGCTCTAGTCTGTGGCAGGCAAATGCTAAGCCTATTTGTACTGGGGGAAAGTAGCCATGCAAGGACGTGTAAGGACTCGGGAATTAAATTGCCTCTGGACTCATTCTAAATCTTGTTTGTGTGTTTACTGGTGTCCCTCAATGCAAAGTCGATATCAAAGACAGTTAAATGGCTGAGTGTGAGAGCCACTTTGTGGGATGGTCATTTTTGCTGGCCTTGGGGTGTAGCAGTGGTGTCGCATCACAGTGTAATTTTTGGGGCGTTGACCTCGCGTATGATTGGTGGGCGGGCATTTGGCTGTGGCCTAATGACTAGCATGTACACGTCAGACTCTGAAGGACAGTGGCTGTTCACGGGTCGGGAGGTGGAACTGACCCTTGCTGAATCTAATCAGCGGTATTTTACTTTGGAAAAAGGCGCTAGCTAAACATAGCTGTATTGTGTTGGGAAATGTTAACAAGCATTGTGCCTTGAAGTAAAATATTTTTGGTCTGAGATGAAGATCGAAGATCAGTTGCTTGTATTGCACTGCGCAAAAGTTTAAGGCTCCCTAGATTATTATTTTTTTATTTAAATATGGTCTGAGTTGTAAATTTTTTTTGTTTTGTGCATCATTGAGGCTGAAGCTCATTTGAGAGTTAAATCTAGATTTAAAAAGTAATTTTACACATAAATGTTTGAATTTCATGGAACCACTTGATACCATTGACACGTAGCCCAGATCTGAACATCATCAAGGCCATAGGGGCTTACTTGGAGAGGCCAGTGTGTTTGCCTGTAGGAGAACTTTGGCAAATGTGTTGAAATGCTTAGGAAAGGCAAAAAGCCAGTCATCTATGGAACTATCGGATTGCAGAACAGCATCAAGGTTGTCACACCAGATATTGATTTGATTTACAAAAGTAGTTTGTCACAGTTTATTGCTCTTTAGGGTACATTTTTCAATTTCGATAGACCTTTTACTTCATAATTTTTGGAAACCTTTTTGCTGTACTGTATTTAAATGCAAAAAAAATTTGCACAGTACTGTGTGTGTATATGTAGATGCTGTCATGGTGAGCTGATGAGGTCATAGTCAACTTTCATGCATAAAGGTAGGAGCTGGAACCGCTCATTATGTCATTGGCGGTCTTTGACTTGCCAACAGCTGTTCGGCTTCCTTCTAAATTAATCATTCAAGTTAAACATTAGCTGGGTTGCAGCATGTTTTTTTTATTTATTTTTTTTTAATTCTCTGAAATATTTTTGCATGATTGAATTTGGATAGCAATATTTGCATAACCTCGATTGAGCTCAAAGTTTGGGAGAAATGACAGTCATCATTCCCTTTCAGAATTTGTGCATGTGGACATGATGATAGTGACTGGGGTTGCAACTCGCGTATATCAATTACAAAAACTGACTTGATGGCGTATAAAACAAAGACCTGGGAAAAATTATTCTATTGCGTTAAATGTTGCATTTAGGTTTTATACCATTTTAGAAAGTATGTTTCGAGGAACTGTCTTTAAACTTTTATGAAAAGTTTGAGTCCCTATTATGAGTCACTATCATGAAATTTGACAATTGTGCGAACTCTGGATGTTAATTTGAAATACTCCGGTTTTCTAACACTGTGAAATCTCACTGTCCCTTAAAGCATGTTTTTAGTTGAAATATAGCCTGCTGTATGCAAAAATACTTTATGAAATCATAGTGGATAATATGATAAATATGATGCTGAGTGTGAGGAAACCTTTTACGGTGCTTTGTGTTCGGTAAAGAGCAGTGTGGGGCACATCTGTCAGAAAGTGATCGTCCCTGCATCGAATGGAGGATAAATGTCTGAACCTTACAATGAGAGACTTTGTGTCAATCGCTCATAATCATGACTGTTTTTACCTTAAGAAGGCTTTCTGCCCAGCAAATCCTTGATGAATAAAAGACCAATGTTTGATTCCATTTCCGTGAATGATAATTGCTTGGTTTTCAAGCAGAACCTCGCCTTCATTTTTGAAATATTCCCATAGCTCAACTGCGTCTTCGCCGCCTGTGCAATAAAGCGTGTTTAACCTCCTCCTGTGGCAGGTGTGACCTTTAGTGCACCTGCGTAATGAGTGTGAGGTGAACATGAATGCGCCCATTAGGGCTCTCAGGAGCGTAACTTTCCCTGAGGAAATATTTCTCCTTTATTTTCGGCTGTAGTCAACGAGGAGGAGCTGCGGAGGAGGATTGCAGACGAGCTGCAGCAGGAGCTGGAGAGGGAGAGGAGCAGGAGGGAGGAGGAGATGCTTCAACGGTGAGTCCAGCGAGCCGCGACAGCACAGTCATTCAGCCCTCAGGTACAGCGCAGTCATTCAGCCCTCGGGTACAGCGCAGTCATTCAGCCCTCGGGTACAGCACAGTCATTCAGCCCTCAGGTACAGCGCAGTCATTCAGCCCTCAGGTACAGCGCAGTCATTCAGCCCTCGGGTACAGCACAGTCATTCAGCCCTCGGGTACAGCACAGTCATTCAGCCCTCAGGTACAGCGCAGTCATTCAGCCCTCGGGTACAGCACAGTCATTCAGCCCTCGGGTACAGCACAGTCATTCAGCCCTCGGGTACAGCACAGTCATTCAGCCCTCGGGTACAGCACAGTCATTCAGCCCTCAGGTACAGCGCAGTCATTCAGCCCTCGGGTACAGCACAGTCATTCAGCCCTCAGGTACAGCGCAGTCATTCAGCCCTCAGGTACAGCGCAGTCATTCAGCCCTCAGGTACAGCACAGTCATTCAGCCCTCTGGTACAGCGCAGTCATTCAGCCCTCAGGTACAGCGCAGTCATTCAGCCCTCAGGTACAGCGCAGTCATTCAGCCCTCAGGTACAGCACAGTAATTCAGCCCTCAGGTACAGCACAGTCATTCAGCCCTCAGGTACAGCACAGTCATTCAGCCCTCAGGTACAGCGCAGTCATTCAGCCCTCAGGTACAGCGCAGTCATTCAGCCCTCAGGTACAGCGCAGTCATTCAGCCCTCAGGTACAGCACAGTCATTCAGCCCTCAGGTACAGCTCAGTAATTCAGCCCTCAGGTACAGCACAGTCATTCAGCTGGCACGTACGGCACAGTCATTCAGCTCGCACGTACAGCACAGTCATTCAGCCTTCAGGTACGGCATAGTCATTCAGCTCTCTGGTACTGCACAGTCATTCAGCCCTCAGGTACAGCACAGTCATTCTGCTCTCAGGTACAGCACAGTCATTCAGCTCTCATGTACAGCACAGTCATTCTCCTCCCAGGTACAGCACAGTCATTCTGCTCTCATGTACAGCACAGTCATTCTCCTCCCAGGTACAGCACAGTCATTCTGCTCTCAGGCACAGCACAGTCATTCTGCTCTCTGGTACAGCACAGTCATTCTGCTCACAGGTACGGCACAGTCATTCAGTTCTCTGGTACAGCACAGTCATGCAGCTCTGTGGTACAGCACAGTCATTCTGCTCTCTGGTACAGCACAGTCATTCTGCTCTCTGGTACAGCACAGTCATTCTGCTCTCTGGTACAGCACAGTCATTCTCCTCCCAGGTACAGTACAGTCATTCTGCACTCCGGTACAGCACAGTCATTCTGCACTCTGGTACAGCACAGTCATTCAGCTCCCAGGCACAGCACAGTCATTCTGCTCTCTGGTACAGCACAGTCATTCTGCTCTCTGGTACAGCACAGTCATTCTGCTCTCTGGTACAGCACAGTCATTCTGCTCTCAGGCACAGCACAGTCATTCTGCTCTCAGGCACAGCACAGTCATTCTGCTCTCTGGTACAGCACAGTCATTCTGCTCACAGGTACGGCACAGTCATTCAGTTCTCTGGTACAGCACAGTCATGCAGCTCTGTGGTACAGCACAGTCATTCTGCTCTCTGGTACAGCACAGTCATTCTGCTCTCTGGTACAGCACAGTCATTCTCCTCCCAGGTACAGTACAGTCATTCTGCACTCTGGTACAGCACAGTCATTCAGCTCCCAGGCACAGCACAGTCATTCTGCTCTCTGGTACAGCACAGTCATTCTGCTCTCTGGTACAGCACAGTCATTCTGCTCTCTGGTACAGCACAGTCATTCTGCTCTCAGGCACAGCACAGTCATTCTACTCTCTGGTACAGCACAGTCATTTAGCTCTGAGGTAAAGCACAGTCAATCAGCTCTCATGCACAGTGCAGTCATTCTGCTCTCAGGTACAGCACTGTCATTCTGCTCGCAGGTACGGCACAGTCATTCTGCTCACAGGTACGGCACAGTCATTCAGCTCACAGGTACAGCACAGCCATTCAGCTCTCAGGTACAGCACAGTCGTGCAGCTCTCAGGTACAGCACAGTCATGCAGCTCTTAGGCACAGCACAGTCATTTAGCTCGAGGCACAGCACAGTCATTCAGCTCTGAGGTACAGCACAGTCTTTCAGTGCTCTGGTACAGTACCTGCTGCTGATTGAAAAGACATGGTAAAAAAAGAAACTGGCACAGATTGCATTATCCGCCCTTGACAGAAAGCCTAATTTGGAGAGTAATGGCTCTGGGCTCGAGCACTGAGTCAAACACTCTGTCCTGAGGTACAGCTCGTCAGTGCCCTCAGCGCTGTGATCAGTGTAAGCTCACTGAGACAGTATTGCCTGAACAGCGTGGATCTTGGCTCGGTTTCACAGACCGTATCCCAGCATGTGGCCTCTGAGGGCTGGCCAAGGAAAATCATTTTATGATAACTTTCCGTGAACATGAGTCCCGTGGCTGCGATGTAATATGGCCACCAAAATCGTCTGGTCTGCTCCTGTGTCTGAGCCTAAAGGTGCTGCAATAAAGCCACAACAATTCAAAATCTTGCCACTCAGCTGTAAAAGAAGATTCTGATTTGTTGACTTTAAAAATCATCATTTAGCAGCCAGCGCAAATCCAGACATTTCAGGCAAAATGTTGCTGGCTTCTGGACAGTGTGAATTGACGTTGAGTGGTGACATTAGGCGTGTGCAGGTTCTTCTGGTTGACATTTCCGAATGATATGTTCTTGCATTTATATCTCTGCTCTGTGTAATTAGATGGCATTAGGCAGTTTGCTTGTATCAATGCAGAATCACTTGCCATTTTGCCCTTGTATATTATGGAATTAGATATGGCGGAATGACCGTGCCCTCCTTTTGTCTGAGTCTCCTTGAAAGTCTTACCTGCTGTGCACTCCATCCATCTGCTGTGTGTGTGTGTGTGTGTAAGAGTGGGTTACCCCTCAACTGAGTGTACAAATTGGAAGGAGGTACGACTGATATTATCTTACCTAACGTTAAAATCCTTTATTTTGATTGGCTGACAGTCGTTTAATTATTTTCCATGTACCCCGTGAGTCTCACAGGGTATATGATCATGCACCCCGTGAGAGTATGACTTTGAATTCCTTGAATTCGATTCAATTGCTTGTTTGCCGACGTAATGGAACGTAAATCTGAATTGTTTACCGCGTTTCGTCTGCTTTTGACAGCTGTCAAAATGGCATCGAAACGTTTCGCTAGTCACACAGACGACGACATTCTTGAGAAACGCGCAAAAGTGATCCCCCAAAATACAAAAAAGTCAAATACCTTATCTTCGTCTATGTTGCCTGAATACCTAACAGAAAAAGGAGAAGATGTGGACTTTGAATGCTTCGACAGCGTTCGCTTGGCTGAGACGTTGAGTCACTTTTACATGGATTTAAGAACAATATATAGGTTGCCACCGTAAGATAAAAACGGTATGATAAAAACGTTGTACTGCTCTTTCAAGGGGGTATATGGTCTGATGTACCCTGCCTCTGAATCTATTTTCCCCGCGGCTTCGCCTAGGGGAACATAGATTCAGAGGCAGGGTACATCACGCCATATACCCCTTGAAAGAGCTGTACAACTTATAATGTCCCTCTGACGCTTAATGTCCCACCAACGCCTAATATCCCACCGAGGGACATTATGCGCCAACTATTCCAACTGATAATGTCTCTCTTAACGCATAATGTCCCAATTTTTCAAACCGGTAAAGTCACACTTTTGGGCGCATAATGTCCCACCAAATTTCCAACTGATAACATCATAGCAACATTGACGTGTGATGTCACACGATACATTTGATGATACCTGGCCTCCAAGCCATGTTACCTGAGGATGCAAGAATGTCACTCTTCCAACCTTTGATACATCAGTTTACCATGACTCAGGTATCAACAGGCAGGCAGACATGATCCCTAAGTGGACCGACTTGCCTACTTAAAGAGTGGAGTGACTGGTGGTGGGACATCACATGGCACTTAATGCGTTGGGAAAACATGATGAGTTTCTCTTTCAATATTAAACTCACTTGCAGGATGAAGGAGAAAATCTGTTCTCTATTAGACTTGTTCTCTTTTCAACGCTGTCGCAATCCCCCTGGCGACCACACTGCGGACCCAGCCTGAAACACTTTTAACAGCGTCACCTGAGGCCCCTTGGCTACCCATTGTATAAATTTTGTCCAAATGGTTCATTGGAAAGGGTGATGAGACTGGTTCAGGCCACAAATGAGTCTTGCAGTGACGTTGGCCCGTAAATTCCATCTGAATCATATCATGGGAAATGGCTTACCACGGAGACACTCGATGCCCATCACCAATGTCTGACAATGAATTGAAATGCAGAATATACAATGACCTTGATGGTAAATACCAAGGTCAAAGATAATGGTCACCTGTAAAAACTTCTTCAATCATGCCGATACCACCCAAGTAGTAAATGGCCTAAATACTGAAGGTGTGACATTACACATCTTGCTGTGACATTACCGTTTGGAAATTTTCTGGGACATTTATGCGGCAAAAAGTGTGACGTGAGAGAGACATTATCATTCGGAATGGTCGGCATGTAATGTCCCTCTGAGGGGCAGTATGCTTTGGTGGGACGTTATGCGTCAGAGGGACATTATCGGTTGAAACGGGAAAGTTACTTATTTAGCTTGTGCCTATGAAGCATTGTTGGCCTCCTAGCCAGACTTGCTCTGTGCAATAAAGCCAGCCTCTGTAAAGGCAGTTGGAGGGATGATGTCATGTCTTTGCTTTGATACAAAAAAAAAAACAAAACTAGAGGCTCTCCTAGAGCGCAAACCTCCGCCAAGGCAGCACAGTCCAAATCTTGCTGAGTGGGAGCAACGTTCACTTATCGCGTGTCATAGGATTTCAAGATGGCTGCTGTGGTGGCCATATTGTTTGACTGATCGCGATCAAAATCAATAGGGTCCATCCCTGATGTCATAGCGACCCAACCACAAAATTTCAGAGATATCCGTTCATTATTTTTATCTAGTTATCTTGTTCACAAATGGACAAACAAACGTCACCGATCACATGACCTCCTGTCAACTTCGTGTTGGCGGAGGTAAGAAATGGTATATTCAACAGAAGCATTTTTTATGCCCCTACCACGTCCGTACAAGGTAAATCACATTGACGGGCATTTTGTTTATTCACCTCTTTTGAAAAACCATTCAACAGAATTCATTGAAATCAAAATTGTATTTTATAGGGACGCTAAAAGCATGCGTCTCATTACTTGTTTTTGAATTTTTCACATTTTAATGGTCTTTTTAGGGGCATGAACTTGGGTGAATTTTGTCACGTTTCCCAGATATGTGGGCATCTGTGTCTCATGGACTCAAATTTAGTTGTTGTTTAAATCCAACTTACCTTCCTGGGTACTTGCATTACATGGTGTCTGCTGCTCTGAGCAGCCCCTCTCCTTTGGCTGTGAAATGAGACCAGGGCTGGTGATAAGCGGTATCGCATCGCAAAATGAGATCAGTTTTTTTTTTTTTTTTTTTTTTATAAAGTTACTGAGTTTACTACATGTTATTTGTAAGTGGGACCCAGTTGGTAAGTCCAAGTAGTTTAAATACTGCAATGCTGCTGTAACTCAACTGCCTTGGTCTTCATTAGGCCGTGTTGATTAGTGTTAGTACTGTTAGCTCAGTGTTCTAAGAGTTGAAAATATGAAGTTAAAATGCACATACAAATGTGTACACAGTTCTGAAAAATGCTACGGACTTCTAAAGGCTGCGTAGCGTTTTTGCTACGCAGTTTTTTTTTTTTTGCATAATTCCCTGGAGTCGCCTGATGGTCAAAGCAGAGATGTTTTGGGATTTGATCTTTTGTTCAGTTGCAGCAACATTGTGTGTTGTAGAAATAAGATTTCAGTAACTGCCTTGTCTTTTGAGAAACTTTGATTTGTGACTTGTCATTGAGTGGGACTTGACTGTAAGCTTTCTGCGATGAAATGTTCTCTCTCCCGATTGGCTGTTGGAGATGGGAGAAAGTGTCCGTCTCTATGGTAACCGCTCTGAAAGTAGCGCCTGTGATATGATGTTTTGATGGGCAGACTCCTCGGGACTGAAATTAAATTGTTTTCTTTGGTGCACTATGGTGACATCACAACCGCATAATCTCTCCATTTGCTTCCTCCACGAAAATTTGAAAACGTGATGGAAAGATGAATGACTCTCTTTGAGGTATATGGGGAATATAGCCCTGTTTATGGTATAGCCCTGGCTTGTTATCGCCCAGCTGCCTCTGGAAAAAGTCTTGAAGAAAGCTGAAGGCGTTGAAAGAGAAGAATGATTATGTTTGGCCTCTGTCCTTCACATTTTGCCTTCCCTTACCTTGCCTCTCACTCAGACCGGCTCTCCCTAGTGACTTTTGAACCCTAATGTTCTCTTAGGAGTCCCACTGTCCTCAGAGAGTGGGGAAGGGAGAGGGGGGGTAACTGGCGATAGGGGAGGCTCTAAACAATCCCTTAAAATTGATGATTGGTCACGACCTGTTTTGAATCATTCATTTAAATTATCATTACGGAAACCCCTGATAACTCTCAGCATTATCTGATGTGGCCAGTTTTCATTTGTAACGCATACCGATTATGACAGTGGACTTCTCACACTTTTCTTTATTCAGGGCTTGGAGGCAATGCATGTGTTTCATGATCGTTTAAATGCAATGAGATCATTTGAAATGTCTTTATGCAATTCCACTGCTTCCAACCCCTCCACGCACAAGGACTTCAGTTCCGTGCGAGAATCTCGTACATATGCGCTGATTGAATAATTGCTGACTTCAGCAGAGGAAAGTAAATCTGCCACTTAAACTCACACCGAATGTGACAGTTGACAGTTATGCCTTATAAATGAAAACCGGCCTCACCTGATAATGTCGTGAGCAATCACTAATTTTAAGGGATTGTTTTGAGTCTCTCCTATCGCCAGTTCACCAGCCGCCACTATATATCAAAAAATTTTTTATTTTTATTTTTTTTAATAAAATACTACTCCACATTTGATTTGGATATTGGATGTTTTGTCCAACTGCTCAGTGAATTATTACATTTTGGAGAAACAAACTGGGCTGTATGAATAATTTCTGGTTCCTTAAAAAATGTGTACGCTGCTGCCCATTGGTGTTCTAGTGGGTGTTTGCATTTAAGACTGTCAGAGCTGACAGCCTGTTTTATTGAATTTTTTTTTTTTTTTCTTGGTTGAATGTGAGAAAGGATGCAAAGGCACCTCCACTCTCCAGAGATGGAGACATGGCAATGTGAGTGCGTGAGTATTTGAGAGAGAGGAAGTGTGAGAGAGTGTGTATGCATGTATATGTGTGTGTGTGGGTCATGAAATTAAGTTTTTGGAAACCGTGAGATGGGTTAAACACCCAGATTGTCATGAAAGTGGGTGTGCCCTGACATGTGACTGCTGGGAAATACACTCTTCACTTTTACCCATAATCCCTCATGATGTGATCTTGCTGTCAGGGGGCCTTGGAGTGGTCAATCCTTTCTGCTTTAAGGAATCCTGTTCATGCCCACTGAGTTATCACTCCTCTTCCTTCATCCATGACACATTAACCCTCTTGGTGTACTGCCCCATTTCCTAAATTGAGCAGACATTTGTGAAAAAAATAATAAAATTTCTCAGATTTAACATTTGATATGTGGTTTTTTTCCCTAATTTAAACTTAGAGTTTAAGTGATTTGTATGTCATTGCATTCTGTTTTTATTTTCATTTTACAGTGTCTGATTATTTTAGGAAATAAGGTTTTTGTTTTTTTTTTTTACTTTGGTTTGTACTTTGGGGGTTGAGATTTGTAGGTGGATGTTATTACTCCAGTGTTATTAACATTGACGGATTTATTTATTTATTTTTATGTGGGGGATTATACCTCCTCAACTCTGCCATGTATTAAAGGGCATCTAAATTCGATTCCCATTGTTTTTTTTTTTTTTGATCAGCCTATCAGTGAGCCGCACCTGCACAAACGAACCGAAATAGGATTATCTACGCATGTACACAAGCCATTGGTTTATGAATGAAATTGGCCATGTGCTAGATGTCAACAGTGCAAGATGTCAACAAAAGCAAGTGATTAGTTTGTAAACATTAATGGATTGGTTTGTAAACATTGGACGTTCTGCGTCCCATCTGAGAATCGACTTTAGATGCCCTTAAAAGTCTTGCCAGTGGCCTTCGCTTTCAAACATAATTTCTGTTGAAGTGTGAACCATTTTTACCACCAGTGCTCACTGCATGGGTTAGTTTCAGGAATCCAGTCCTTGTGAAGCCTTCATTTCATCCAAATGTGGAAGGTAGCAGGATTTCTTCGAGCGCCTGGGGTGGTCATTGCGGATGCGCTTTACCGTCTGTGAATGTCTGAATTGAAAGGTCGTTAGCACCAGCCATCTGCGGGGGACGATGCAGGAGGCGACTGCGAGAAAGTGGGCCTGCTGATGCCAGTACAGATCCTGGAGCTCACAGAGGGAAGGCATCACTTCTGTCACCGTGGGCCTCGCCGTTCATCACTGTGACATTTTACATAATGGCTGTGGCAAGCAAAGGCAAAACCCCCCTCTGTGATGTGGCTGCTAGTATTAAGTACTGCTCTGCTATTGTTATTATTTTTATTGTTTTTTTTTTAATTTTGCATCTCCAATCCCACCCGAATCTGGAATGCCCAATTGGTGAACCATGTACAAGTCTTGCTCGTATGCGACCCCTTGCTGCCAGTTCAGGAGAGTGTAGACAGTTCGCGTCTCTCCTCCAAAGCATGCGCCCATCAGCCTTGCTCTGCTATTATTTTTATTATTATTATTTATTTATTATATGATGCAGGAGTGGAAGGCTTGCGGACTGTTGTCACTGAAACTGCCGAAATGCCAAATGCAAACAACAAACTTGAACAAATGCTTGTTCAAGATTGGCTGTCGTGAACTGATTTGGTGTCTCATAATGCCAAGACTCGCTGAACACGATGTAATCCGGTGTAACGTAGCCTTCAATTGCAATATCACCTTTGAGAATTATATCAAATTATGTTTTTGGTCCGACCGCCGCCACCACCGCGCCGCCCAATGTCCTAACGCGATAACTTCAGTAATATTTCAATTAGAAATTTCATGTTTTGCACATAAGTAAGTATCACAGAAAGGAAAAACTGATTCGATATTGGACAAATACAATTTCTAGATTGGCCACCAGGGGCCAAAAACTGTTTTTATCATATCTCTGGAAATATTTGTCCGATTCACCTCAAATCCAGTGCAAATGAAAGGTCGTGACCTGAGGATGTGTCCATTGGTGACATTATACCTGTTTGGTTCAAAATTTTGAAACAAGGTAGAGCTTTGTCACATAAAATTTACTATTTTTGCCATATCTTTGGATCCATTTGTCCAATTGACATGAAACTATGTGCAACTGCAAGTTTATGACCTCACAACGTGTCACATGATGACATCTTACCTGTATGGTTCAATATTTTGCCACTAGGTGGCGCTTTGTGATGGAAAATTACCATTTTGGCCATATCTCCAAAACCATTTGTCCGATTGACCTGAAATTAAGTTCAAATGAAAGTCTATTCAAGGTCTATTCAAGGTTTGGGGAATTGGAGGATTGGGGGCATTCGGGAATATACCCCGAGCCATATGCCCTCGACGGCATAAGCCTAGTTTTAGTGGATATCTGGTGTCGCGATGTCCATCAGTTACATACATTTGCTGTATAGTAACTGTGCAGTTATTGTGCAGATTACTGGGTAAGGGGTCTGGTTGAATTGAATCCATTCTAGGATGCTTTCCTAATATTTAGCTAGGAAAAGTTGTGGTGGTGATATTTTTTTGATCGTGTCCCTGTGTCGCCTACACCCTGCTCATTCCCATTGTCTGTGCTTCTACTCCTTTTTCAGGGGTTGCACGTCAAAAACAGTCGGTGACAAATGCTTTATGCTTAACATTTTACGCTAAGGTATTCCTCCAGACTTCTTCCTCATTGACACTGAAATGATATTTTCAGCCTTCAAGTGTACATTTGGGCTTATTTTTCACAGGGTTTTTAAAAGATATTGTTTGGCGAAATATGCATATTTGCCCTATTGAGAAATATAAATGCCATACTTTAACCTTTAAAAACGTATCGGCTTTTTTCTCATTTTCATTTAAAACTTTGCCATTCTAGCATTGCCTTGCCAGTATTAGTTGTACTTGCAGCTAACACTCATTTTCTCTGATGGCCTCTTCAGCATAACAGTTGTATTTCAGTTTTATTTTTACTGTGACTGAAATCAAGGATAATATCACCCCTAGCAAACGAAAGCCGAACGGCGTTGTTGATAAATATTCAGACTAATGTCTTTGCTGGAAAATACCCTTGGTCTGTTTTACACGGACTCTCATTTGGACACAACTAAGCCATCATTCATGGCTCTGCTGCTGCAGGCATCAACAAACTCCTAATATCTGGCTGTAGCCTCCTTGTGGGGCTTCTGTTTTTGTACTGACGAGCTTGGCTGAGTCTGTTTACCTTTTGTCTTATTTTGCTAAACGATGCAGTCATCAGTTTTCATGTACATCTCAAGCCTCATTTAGCAATTGTAGACAAGATAAAATTGCACGCTCAGTCGAGTTTTATTCCTCAGTTTCTTAAGAGGAAAGAAAAAAAAAACCATGAATGGCTAGGTTGATGAAATACCCTTATCTAATTGGTGGCTCTGTTGCCTAGAAATGGCCACGTTGTCTGGGAAATTTACACTAATTGGCTCACAGAGGAGTCCCCGGCAGTTGGACAAAATTGGCTCCATCATCCTTGGATTTGTAGGAGCTTACGTTCACTAAAGCATAGCGTGATGATTAGACTTGGCTTCTGCCCGAGAGGTTCAGATTGCAGGTGAGGAGCCGCCGTGGAGCTCTGGAAGGAGGCACTCTACCTGACTTACTTCACTGAAGTATCCCGCTGTCTGGATGAATGGAAAACAAGCAAAGCCTCGAGTCAAAGTCGGTCTGAGTAAAGTGCGTCTGCCTCGAAAATAAATGAGTTTGTGTGCTGTGGTCAGGGTGCCTTGGCTTACTGCAGTATCGGCGCCCTCTAGCTGCTCAGCGGGTAACTGAAGACCGTGCATTTTCATCAATGAGAGCCGTGCCGGTCGCCTTGTTGGTGCGAGCTCTCCTGCTGCCTGCGGTGTCGGTCGGAGGGTCAAAAGCAGCTGCTATGTGACTGCTGAGTGCTTCTGAAGAGTGTATTTTCATTATTGGGGAAGAAAAGTAGCGACAGGAGAGCTCAGTATGACCAAAAATGTTAGAGAGCGCGCTAGATTGAATCAGCCAAACGTTTTGGCGACATTAGAGCTGCGCTCGACAGAGCATTTCCCTTTCATGCTTTTGGAATCCATTTGCCTCCCTTCCCACCCCCACCCCCACCCCACCAAGAGTGCTATATTGACACTCTCCAAATGTAATCTGCCTGTAAGAAGGGCTTCATAGTGAGGTAATTTCCTCTTTCATTCTTTTGTGAAGCAGCCATCTCATTGTGATGAATGATGATGAATCAGGTTACCATTCTGTTTGAATGGCAGGTGCTTCCTCTAGTGGGCACCACCGGTTAAGAGGACTAAATTCTCAGGCCCTCTCGGTGGAGCGAATGACCCCCAATTACAAGTGGATCTTTCTTCCCCTTCATTATTTCCCAAATATTTAATGTACTTATACATTAAATATTTTAAGTTCTCGTAGTGCTTAAGTGCATTTTCATTCATTGTTCTGATTTTGTGGGATAGAAATGAAGATTAGTCCTTTTTTTTTTTTTTTTTTTCATTTTATTTATTATGCCTCGGCTGCGCACGGTAGACAGTAGGGTATGCGGTTTTCCGGTCATCCGTGCGTGCATCTGTCCGTCACACTGTCAGTCAACATCTCATCAGCGACACACCTACTGAAGCAGTGGAGGGATTTTCATCAAAGCAGACATGGTAAAACTCTTTGGAGGTTAGCTGAACTGATTGGGTTTTGAAGATCATTGGGTCAAGGTCACATATGTCGTATATTAGGGCTAAAGATGAACTTTTGAAGCTATGGCATTTGGAAGCATAGCAAGCAAAGCTTTGCACAGAGTTTTGCCTCGTTTATTTTTGTCCCGATAACCCCTTTGCAAAGCCTTGGAGGGAATCATATCTCTGTCACACTGGCCTGCATCTGAATTTTTCTCCATGATGGGACCTTCCTCAAGGGGACCAGAGAGTCACAAAGCCTGGGTGTCGTCCCGCGGCCGGAGGTCCACAACAAAGGTCTTTTCACACCAGTGCAGGGAGCCTGAGGAATCCAGTCTAGCTGTGCCTTAGGCAGCTCAAGCAGGGAGTGCTTACGATGGTAAGTGTGAAACCTGTGTGAGTCATTCCTCTGATTGGGCGTTTGGTTGATGCCTGGGCGAGTCGTCCTTTAAATCCTCTAGCACAATGTCTGCGCGGCGCAGTTAGTGTCGTGTGATATGAAACCAGCAGCTTGGTTGGGAGAGCACTGCAGTTTAAAGTCTCCATTTCACGGACACACGGACATTTTATTTTGATCGCGGTATTTGCGATCATTGACATTTAGCGATATTATTCTCTGCATCTCTGGCTTTCGCTCTCTATCTGAATTGCTTGCCCTCTCTTTTGCTCCAGCGAGCTCATGCGTAACTGTGTGTTTGTGTGTATGCAAGTGTGTGTACAGTCACTCGTCTTTCAGTAATGCAGTTTATTTAGCATGAAAGCATTTATAGTGTTCTGAAATGGCAAAGCAATTGCTGCTCAATCTAAAATCAGGTCTTTTTTTAGCATCTCTCATATTTGGTTCATTTAGCTGGCTGTGTTAATTAACCTCTAGAGTGTGGAAATGAATAAAAAATAAATTAATTAATGATCTTGAGCTGTTGAAAACCTATCATGTTTTGGAGTGGGAGCTCTTTTAAACAAGTCGCCACATGATAGGTTTTCAACAGCTTTGATTTTGATCTCTTACATCATTGCGCGACAACAGTAGCAGCATTTGGATCTCTAAGGGTAAAGCTCTTTGGTAATTTTGAATAAAGACAAATTGTACATTTTGGAATGAATTCCCCTCTCCTTCAGACTCCTTTCATTCAGCTATTCTTTTTCCCTCTACTTAAATTGCTCTGCATCTGATGGACACATCAACATCACTGCGCAAAGTAAGCGCTTCCTCCTTTTTTTTTTTTTTCTTTTTGAAAAGCAATGTTTAACAATGAGTATTGATTTAAATAAAATTTACGCCGCACCGCTTATGCTGAATTAACGTCCCTGCAGCGCGGCTTAACGAGCTCTTGTCCGCTTTTCCTTGTGTTAATTAAGAGTGGCTGAAGAAACAAAGCAGTTGCACCTCAATTTAATCAGTATTGATGACCCAATATTTATGGCCTGGGGCGGGGATCTACAGCAGCAGTAAGCCTGATATGTGTTCCTGTGGCAGGGGAGACAGCTGTGATTTCACCTCGGCGCTTAGCTGAAAGGTCCCGTATTATTCGGTTTGTTTTTCTTGTTATTGTATTCTTGGATTTACAAAATTGAGGTTTTTGAAGATATAAAAGAGAAAGACCCCATAGAATTTCATCATCTGAGCCATTTGCTGCCTGCCTTCTCTACCCTCGGAAGAACAGGCTGTTTTGAGTGGGTGTGCCCTCAATGATAATGAGCTGTGCTCTGATTGGCCATGGAACAGAGCTAGATGCAAAAAAGTAATGATGGCTTGCACTTTGGAGGAATTGAGAACTAGGGAGTTCGAGGTCATTGATGTGAGCAGTGCAGAGCAGGCATCAGTGTGGCATCAAAAATGGTGCGAGTTTTTAACCCTGTGTTTTTAAATACTGAAGTGGAAAAGGACGGGGGGGTCTAACAGCTAAAGTTGGGTGTACAGGAGCCTTCTAGGGCCTGGGAGTGCCACTGTATGGGAGGACTGAACTGGGGAAAAAATACTTTCCATGGCAGTGCTACTTTTCACAAAAAAAGAAACAACTCACTTGTTTCTTTTGAAGGCCAGAATGTGCTACTCCAGTGAATGCATTCAGTCCCTAAAACGGGTATGAAAACCTTTTCAAGTGCATTAAACATTGCTGCATTGAACCCTGGGTCGTAAAATCCTCCCGTATGGTCTATACTGTGCACTGTTTTGGGAAATCATTTAGCAGAGCTTAATAATGTACTATCGTGAGAGTAATGTATGAAGCTGCTGAACCTGAATGCCCAGGTATAAGTGCTGCTTCAAGTGTACTTTTGGATGGTATTGTCTTTAATGTTCCAAACGCTAAATATATCTCACGGAGGCTACATTTGTAAAGCGTCACCAGTGCCTTCAGGTGTCGCTCTCGAGAGGTTTGATGTTGCAGAACTGGCACTTAATTAGCCTCCTGTGGGTGGCAACCGCAACGGAGATGCACGCTGGCTTAAGCGCCATTGGTACGTCCTCCAAAAGCCCTTGAAACTTCTGTGGTTATTGCTCCTGGGAAGACTATTGTCAGTGTTTTTTTTTTTTTTTTTGCTATTAAAGGGACACTCCATGCTACATGTGCACCTTGTGATGATGATGAATAGAGGACAATGGACAAGGTGCTAATTAGCTTCTTTTTTTTTTTTTTAACCTTGGACCATTGACTTCTATGCATTTTGTCATCACATGGTTAGCATGTCCCTGACCACTCGCAGTCATTAGTCATTTGGCTGACTCTGCAAACGTGACTTGCAGTTGGGGCCTATTCTCCATGCTGCAGTTTGAAGGTTAAAGGCATCCCGAGTAGGATTTACATTTAAAAAAAAATCAATGTGTAGACCTCATACAAAACTACGATGAGAAGTTCTAGATTCTTTTTGGTGGAAATGTGACTTGTGTAGGGGTCTAGTTTTTGAAACCCAGTTGAGCCATTAAAAAAAAAAAAAAAAAGCCTGCTCTCGCTTTGTAGTGTTTGTTTCTGTTTGCAACTTTCTGCTTGTTTAATTGCCTGTCCTTTTGTATAATGTTCAACTTTAGCTGATGTATGCCTGCTGTCTTGTAAACGCGTTACTTGTGCATGAATCGAGGTGAATAAGGCTCTATAGGGATTGTACGTTATCTGATCTGTTCAGTAACTATTTCAGTGCTCCTGATTCTACACACTTTCTGTATGTCGCTTTTGATAAAAGCACCTGCCAAACGGATGTACTGCAATAAAACCCAACCGAGCCATGCCCTGCAGAGCTGGGCTCCAGGTCTGGAGGTGGCCTGCTGAACATCGCTTTGCTCTTGTGCTACTGTTTTTAGCTTTTTAGGATCGGGGGGGAGGATGAAAGTGATCTCTCATCCAGTGGGTCCCTCTCCTGAACCCCTCTGATTCTCTGTGTCCGCCTCGCAACAACCGCCTAATCCTTATAATTAATCTTAATACTTTTCTCTCCACTTTCAGGGAAACGTGATGTTTGGCTCTTGTTTTTTATGGAATTGTTGGTGAGGCCCAAGTAGCGAGCGACTCTTCCCCGCATGTCTCCTAGGCAACGTCATGAAGTGGCAGTGGGAGTTTTATTGACCATGATGTCGCGCTTGGATGGACTAAATCAATATTTCCCTTAGTGCTGTCTTCCACTTTGTCCTCTGTTTTTCTTTATTGTAATCTGTTTAAAATCACTTTCGTGAGACGAAAAAATTTTTTTTTTGTTCTTTTCTCTTTTTTCGGTACTTCCACTCTGGTTACTCACAAATGCGCTGAAGTAACGGTGTAGAATCTTTTATTTTTTTTCCCCCAGATGGACTTGATTTGTACCTTATCGATGTTTTTCCAGTGCAATTAATGGCCATAAATGACCTTCAGTGTTGTATAATGGCATTTTAACAAATGATTTAATTGGTGACATCGGCCTGTAGTTGCTTAGGGTTAAAGGCTTGTTCGAGAATCATTAAGAGCCAATTCATAGCCGTGCTGTTGGTCGCTGTTGTTCCAGGCATTGTGGCAATTGGAAATATGCTCAGCCTCATTTTTCATCCTCGCAGTTATGTCTTGTTATTGCACTTCTCTTAACCCCCACCCCCCACCCCCTACCCCCTATTATTGAGAAAAGTGGATCACAGCAGAGCCAACGGTAGAAAATCAGACCAACTCTCCCTTTTTTTTTTGTTGCCACAATTTAGCCTCATGTGCTCTTGAATTGCATTGTTATCTAATGGCCTCCAGTGTGTGTCGCAAGAGTTTTTTTTTTTTTTGGAGATTGAGCTTTGAGTGCCATTTATTTTGAGCTGCTGCTGTGGTTGGTGTGATCAGAGAGGACCCGAAAGAGCGGTATGGGCGGGGGCAGGTCACTTTATCGATAGGCGTGAATTGAGCTGCGCATTATAGTGAGGCCTGATATGTTTTATACAAGTTAGAAAGGCTTATCAGAGCAGTGAGCAAGGATTGAACAAGGTTCGATCCATCATTCATTCGATTTCTTTCCACCTCTGTTTTCTTCCTTTTATACGGTGTCATTTTTTTCTCTCTCTGTCTCACTTTATCCCTCCGTCTCTCTTTTTCTCCTGGTCTCTCCCTCTCCCACTCATCTCTCACTTTCTACCTCACTCTTCTCATTCTCTCACACTCGTTCGCTTCTCCCTCCTTCTCTCTCGGTCTCTCCCTTTTCCTCCGTGATGAACTGTGCAATCAGTCGCTCGCCAGAAGAGCACAGTTTCCGCGGGGCTTTGCAGCTCCGCAGACGGCCGTTAATGGCCGCCATTAGTCTGGAGCGCTCGGAGGCGGTGGCGGTGGAGGAGGGCAGAACAGCTGGCTTCATGCTTCTCCGGCGTCGGGAGAGCTGCGGAGAATCCTTCACGTCGTTGCTATTCACGCCCCACCTGAGCGATTGTGTATGCCATCCTGTGTAGGTGTGCCCCCTGGCCCTCAGCGTAACTGGTGCTGCCGGCGCCGCCGATCGCGCCAGTATCTCGCAAAGCGCTTATCGGACTGGCAGTAACGGGCCGTCTTCTACAGCTGTAATGTGCCGTGCGGTGAAACGGCTGTCAAGTGGCCCTGTCATGTAAAGTTATATTGCTCTGCTAAGAGTACGCGTTTAGCATGTCATCTGTTGTGTTTTACACGGGTCCATGATTCTTGTATCAGTGTTATGCTGGTAGAATGACTTTGGTTGCATCCTCTTTATGGATACAGAAAGTATCTGTGTGTCTGCATCTGATTATCACTGGTCAAATGGCACTGAACGATAAGCGCTCATTGCCCTGAGCGTACGATGTGGTTGGATGCATGATAAATTGTTCAAGTGGCCCTAACCAATGGGATCAGCTCCCGAAGTCCCAGCTTTCGATTACTCATTTTTTTTTAAGGATGTTCTGTTAAAATAGGAAGCGAAAATGCAAACTACGATCAACATCTTTGGCATGTAAAATTCAAAGTTAAGGCCTTATCGCCCTGCCCCGACAGTGTACGGGGGTCCAGCTGGGGAGTGATGCAGGGTTGAGGGGGACTAAGGGGGGTGAGCAGGAGTTGGCGGGAGCGGCGGAGCTCATTTGTAGGCAGCGGCTGTAGAGAGCAGATTTGCTGAAGACTCCTCTGTGAGTCAGCGGAGCAGAACAGGCTGGTGCAGGAGGAGAGAATTAAAGCGCGGAGCGCGCCGCTCCGCCCCGTCAGCAGAAAAAGAGCGCTAAGCTCTCTCCAAGAAGAATGGAGCCGCCAGACCTCCGTGAGGATTACACTTTTTTTTTTCTTCCGGAAAGGCGGGAAAAAGGCGGCTCTTCAGGTCGCACTTCCTCTCAGCACTTGCGTCTTCGAAAAGCCGAAAAGCGTGACCGCACGTTTTTTTTTTTTTTTCCCGCACGCAACTCTGTACATGCAGAAGTGCTCGTGCACATTCATGTGACGCGCGGGATCCCGGCCATAGCGCGAGTTCTGTTACTGAGCATGGCAAAGCCCATGTTGGGGGCTAGTAATTTGGAGCGTCTCTTGACGTCGGCTTGCTCCTCAGTTGCGGACATTCGCATTGTCAACTGTTGCCCTCCACACTCATGGTTACTTGGCTAATGGCAGCTTATGGGAGCTCTTCAGCTGCTACAGAGTCGTCGATCATTTTCACAGATTATCTGTAGGTTTATGACTTTGTAAACGTGTAACCTGGTCTTAACCCTTAGAGAGCTAAATGCAGTTATTGTTGCACAGTGATGTAAGATATCAAAATCAAAGCTGTTGAAAACCTATCATGTGGCAACTTGTTTAAAAGAGCTCCCGCAGTTGCCACACGATAGGCTTTCAGGAGCACAAGAGAATTAAATGTATATTTTTCAAAAATTTTTATTTCAGTGCTCTTCGAGTTAAATGCAAACCATTTCTTTGCATGTTTTGGCCCCACTGTCTTTCCATCCATGTGCTTGTCTGCCTCCGTAGCCCGTGGCTTTGGAGTGCCACGACTTGAAGAATCTAGGACACCACTGATGGCTTTGACCTTCTAAACGCTCTGATTTCCTGATGGCCTTTGAGTGAATATATGACTGTATTTTCTCTCATCCCGAAAGTCCCGATTGGTGTTTTTGTCATTGGTTATGGCTTTTTTTTTCGTCAATGTTATTGTCAGTGCTCTCATGCTTAGATCTCGAACCGGAAATTGCGTGGGAGGCGCGTCGGCGCGCTCTACGCATCGGTGAACGGGAGCGCGATTTGCAGCATTCACGTTGATCGCCCCACGGTAATTAGAACATGCAAATGAACCCACGGAATCCCCGAGATTCGCTGGGAGAGAGCGAGCGCATCAGCAGTCGCTTGGTGGGCGAAGAAGTCGCTCCCTTGGGAGCGCTTTTTTCAGCGCTCACTATGTTTATGTGGTCCTGGGGCGCTTTAACACCGGAGATAATTTCACAGCTGAAGGCTTCAGCCATGTTTCCTGTCTGGAGGGGCCCTACTCTGTGCCTTTTTACCCCCCTCGCTCACTTTATAGTAATTGTAAAAATGTTCTGCTTAATGCTGGGAAACATTAGTATGGGGAGATCTTTTTTTTAAATGGAGATGTTAAGCTGTGCTATTTGGATTATGTTTTTTAAAGCTGCATTCTTATTGCCACATACAGAGGGGCTCGGGGTTTTATTCAAATGTGCTCATCCGCTCTGTGAAACGTGTGTCAAGGAGTTGTTCGGGTCAAAATCCGACATGGCCTTTTTGTCACATGCATTTATCAGCAATAGAACCTGTTCAAGACCCTATTCGTACATTCTGTTCACGTCATCCCCTTCAAATTTGTTTTGCATTGTGGGTAATCTTAAGGCAAGCACACTTCTGGTTGGTGGGTGATGAATTTGATTATCTATTTATTTATTTATTGAATTTAATGAATTTGAACAGCGCACAATAATCAACAAATCAGCTATATTCGTCCAAATAAATATGCCGGAATCGGCCCAATGGCTAAATATCATCCGTGGTCCTAAGGCAGGTACTTAGGAAGACATAAGGACTCCCTGGAAGAAGATATTTTGTATCTCAATTGGACCTTCCTGGCTAAATAAAGGATACATGAATGAACAAATAAATAAATAAATAAAACAAGTTCTCCAATTACAGGACCCCTCACAGAACAGTCAACAATACAGCACACTGAAAAACCCTCCAACTGTTTTTCATACAAAATGGACACATTTATCACATTACAACTAACAGACCCACTTGCATCAAGCGGATTGAAATGCATGTAATTGATGACGATGCCTGTGTTTTCTGAACTGTTTTGTGTGGAATTTCACCATGTATTGGTTACATTGCACATGTTAGTATGGGATGACACTGTGAGGCTGCGGAATGCACGTCTCATACACATAAAGCGAAGAAACTTCATCGATATCCGTTCATGAGAGATGCTACCATTGGATGAGCAAGGCGGGCAATTGACTGGAACCAATTAAAGGAAGTGGCCGTGCTGACAAGTGAACAGTCTGAACAGGCCTGCCTGCAGCGCCCCAGGTGGCTAGTACCGCTATCGGTGTCCAGTCGCATTGATGCTGAATATTGTATCCAGCTGTCGAATTTTGACTCCTCTTACTCTTCCCTCGGAACCTGTTTGAGTAGATTTCCAGAGATACTTCAGGCCTCGTGTATGTATGCTTTTGAAGTTGAGGTGGTTAAAAAGCTGTCGGCACCAGTTGCTTCTGTGCTATCGCTCACCCAAGCCGTGCTGTGTTTAAGCAGGAGGCTAGTTATGCTTCAAGGGAGGGTAACATTTTTTTTTTTTTCCCCCCCGATTTGCTCCAGGGTTTAAAGGCAGAAAACAAATTTCTAGTCCTCCTCACACTCTCTGTCTGGACTGAAGGTGTACCGGCAAATTCCACTGCAGCTGCACCCACTGAATTTGACAATTGTTTATTCTGACAAGTGGGCTTTTAGGAATTATTGGAGAGACTGTTGGGTTACATACTTTTCCTGTCTTTGGGAGAGGGATTCCTTGATAATCACAGGTTTGATTGTCTAAAAGATGTCAGAGGAGGTAATGCCTGGAAAGTGGGGAAAAAAAAGGCATAAATAAATATATATTTATTTAGATATATATTATAAATATATCATTTTATACAATATAACATAATGGAACAATTATTTCAACTAAACACGGCTCCTACTGACTGCAGAGTGTGAGTAAACATCCTGACCAGCCTGGGAGTTTTAAAAACGCAGATATTTTGGCTTTTCAGACAGTTGATGTGACAGGTTCTCCTTTGCTCTCTTGTCCGCGGCTGGGAATGTGCTTTTGTGTGTGCATGCACGCATGTATCTCTGTGTGTGCGTGTGTATGCAAGCATCAGAAGCAGAAATGACACGCCGTCATATAAACACGATGAATAACATGAAAGCACTAAAGGTGCTGATGCCTCGGTGCTTACAGCAGTGACAAGTATGTCCCTTAATGAAGCTATAAAATTGGGTGTGGACATGTCAGAGTGCCCTAGCTGTGCATCTATGCTTGACAGTATTTACCAACCAGTGGCAGTCTGATGACCATTAATGAACAGTTATGGAGGAAAACGCCTTTCACACTATTCAGGGTCTATTTAACACTGACCAATAATTAGTGCAATTCAGACTCTGGGAATAACGGTAGGTTTTTGAGGGAAGCACCTTTCATGCTATGCTGGGCAGAGGACGTGTTATCTGAATATCTTCGCAGTACCGCTTAGCAAGACTGCAGTTGTTAGGCGTAGTGAAGCCCAGCAATAACTGAAAGCATTGTTCATTTGCACACTGTTACTGTGTGGGGGGAGAAATCATTTCTGATGTTTTATAAAGTTCATAGAGCAGTGAGTTCGAAAATTCACGCAGTGCTGCATTTAACACTGTGTGCAATGTGTGTCTACATGAATCACTGTCGGCTTTGTGCTCCGTTTGTCAAGTTTTGCCATCAGCAGTAACTATTGCTGTGATATAAATCAAACTCACAAATTGTAAAGTAGTCCAACGTGAGGAGCTTTTTCTTTGTCTTGATCGCTTGCAGAAACCATCATGGTAATCAAATGGTGCTACAACACGAAAATAAAGCTCTATCTCCAAAATCTGGCAAATTTAAATCCAAGACATCATGGCTTTGAACCCATCGAGCCATATTCTAGGACTTGATTTTGACCGGCGTAGCAGCTATCCCAGAAACGGACAGAGTGATTGAATGAATGAATGACACACAAACGAACTATCGCATACCTCACTTGCACATGCGCACTGAGGCATAATACGGCAGTATAATTTGTTTAATAAAAGGACAAGGTCTAGACCTGTTCTACTGGACAGGTGACCTTAAATGACTTCTGTTGTGATCTGGCGCCATGTAGAAAATAAAATTAAGTTAACTCGACCTTCAAAGGGGGCGGGGGCTTTCGTTGGGTGGACAATCATGGTAGGGGAAACGCTGAGTGATGTACCGTCTCCTCCAGTTCGAGCGCTCATGCAGACTTCACACCATGACGCCTAGCGCAGAGTTCCCGGTGGGCCAAGTCTAATTGCCTGGAGGGCGGACATTTTGATTTAGCCACAGTCTGCATGTGGGGACAGCCACAGACCCCCTGCTAATGCCACTCCCCTCCTCCTTCTTGAAATTTGATGGGGCGGTGGGTGGGGTGATGGAGGGACTCGACCTCGAATTAAATTGGGATGCGTTAAATATTTATCCCCGGCACATTCGGGTCCATTATTTACCCATTAATACTGCATGCCATCTTTCTGAGCCACTTTCTCTGGGACAGAGTTTTGAGTCTCACTGCTTTTTGTTGGTCATTTGATTCACGACAGACAAATTACCGCGAGCAACGACCGTCGCTGAGCTGCTTCATTGACCGAGCCAAGCGTAGCAGAGTTCACAAGGTCACACGGCTTCGCTTACACCCGTTTTATAAATGATGTAATCCCAGACCGGGCGACAAATGAGACCTGCAGTTTAATTGCATCCTTGGATGGCGAATCGGGGATACTATGGATCAGCGATCGTCACGCCACGTTCGCCGCCGCGTCTGCAGAAAGTTTGTGAGCGCTCTACAGGCCGCAAATTTCAACTGATTCATTTCATGTTTTGCGTTGTCTTTGTGTGTGGTAAGGTCGCTAAGCCTATTGATTTTGAGAGCGATTGCGTAAGGGGGGTCCGTTGATGCACGGCGACAAACGGGCGACCAACTGCCTAGTTATGGTGACATTATTCATTCCATTTTGGATCGAGGTCTGTTCCCAGTTTTAGATGATCTTGTGACAAGATTTTGTATAATGGGTATATTAATTTTAATCTTGTCCTAGAATTCCTTGTTCCTGTAGCCATAACCATTATTGCTTTCAAGGATACTTACTCATGCTCCGGCGAAGTTGTTGCTAGGGAAACTTTTAGTGATGCAGAAGGCATTTTGGTGGACCTTGCTTATGTAACAAAATATTCTTTGCACTCAGTTACTGATGGTCTCTCTAGAATTAACAAGGCTGCGGTACTGAGCGTCTGCAAGGCAGAATCTTAATGAATTTTCTGCTGGTGCAGTGGTTTTTTCAGGCGTGGATTAATCCCTTTACTGAGTGGTGTGAAGCGGGTCAGGTCGGGGCACTGGTGCGCATGGTGGTGCGCACTGCGCAAACTTGCTGCTAACTTTTCCCGGGCTGGGATAAAACCAGGGTTTAAATGACAGTGGTGCCCAACATACCCAGCCCTGGCCTGAGCATACTTTAGTGACCGACTGAAAATACAAAGGAGGCACCCATGTGTTACATATAATCTTTGTTTTTTTTTTTTGGAAACATTGGCTGCTATTGGCATGGGTGGGTAGGAAGGCCGCCCACCCGCTCCCCCCCCAAAAAAAAAGGTTTGGATAAATTGCACACTGACCAGCACATTCTGTAACTAGAATGTTTTTTTTCTGTAAAAACGTCTACCCCCGGCCGCCCTTACTGCCTAACCCACCAGACAGACAGGCACATACAAAGAGGCACCTCTGCAGGACCTGAGTAGAAAGTATACGAAGAAAGCCGATGCGAACGGGAACAGAGCCTAATACAGTACGTCACCCCTCTCCCTCCGGGGGGGGGGGGGCATAACACGGGTGTAAACATGGACGCTTTGAAATGGACACGGACTGCCCATTGTTCATGGCCAGCGAAGCCTCAGCTTTTACTGCAGTTTAATAATCCAAAGTCTTCATTTTAACACTGTCAACTTCCCACCTGGAATTATTACCACCCTAGTATGTGTAATAAGCACTTAGATTGAACTGTAAATGTAGTGGAAGCCTTTATATCTTATTGTGTGTGCGCGCGCTACCGCACTGCTGTCATTTAGTCAATTTGTCAGTTTGTTCTGATGTAACAACTGAGGATTTGAATGGTGTATTCGGCACTGGTGGTGTTGTTACGTGTGGTCGAGAGTATTCTACGATGTAGAAATCCTGCACACGTGACCGTGGTTTCGCTGTACCTCAAATGCGATGACTCTCAGTGACGACTGAAGGCTCGCGGCCCATGTTGATTGCCTGCTGTTCAAAATGCATCAGGAGGAGTGCAATTGTGTTTATGCCTCCTGTTGCAAAATCGGAACGCAGGCTTGAATTACACAACGAATCGGCATCTTTCTTTCCTTGACGCTGAAAATGGCAGCATGATTATGAAGTGAGAGATGGCGGGGTGCAGTGATGAATTATCCAGGAGACGCAGGGTCGGAATGATTGAGGTGAATTATTCATCCCGTTAATTTTACTCGCGAGGTACCACGCTCAGGGCACCAACCCGGACCGGGACTTTCGCAGTGTCCCGAACATATTGCCACTCTCATCCGTCCCCTGTTGACAGGCGCGTCTCCTTCAGATGGATACATCCACCACAGAATGGCTTGTCCCCTTTCTTTTGAGATGCAAGTCCCCTTTTGGGAATGTTGTCCCTGTGCCACACACAAGTCCTCTCCCTCTCATCTTCTGGGGTGGGGGGTTTATGTGGGCTATCGCTTCTCTGAATGTGTTTTTTCTCCATTTCATAATGAGAAGCCAAATGTTGGACATTATAGTTGAGTATCCATTGGCTTTACCCCAGGAATCAAGGTGCTTGGATGAAGGAAAGTGTGTTGCTAAGCAACTGTGAAATCCCTGTGATAGAATGATCTGACTGCTGAAACCCTGTTTAACAGTTTCCGTTTTGATCTGGGGAAAAAAAAATAAAAAATACAGATTAGTGTTAGATTTTTCTGCCTCTAATAAAATGGTATTTATTTACAAGTTGTTTTTTTCCCTAATATGGCATTTGATAGTCCCATTATTCCCAATTCTTAATGGTCATTGTTTTGAAAGTTCCAAACATAAATCTCATTTCCTTTTGAAATGACTTCTGTTCCTGCTGAAATTTAGCGAACGGGCAGTACTGTCATTTTAAAATGTCGTCACTTAGTTGACAACATGCCGTCAGCCCAACAACAATCACTGAGGCTGTGCTTTTGACAGGCAGCAGGATTAGCGGTGGATCCAGTCCAGGTTTAAACCCTGGCTTTGTGTCTGTTTGCGTCTGTCTGTGTGCAGGCTAAATGAAGAAAAGGCTCAGGTGAAGGCCCAAGCTGAAGCCTCCATCCAGGACGAGGTGGGGCGAATTCTGGACGTGGAGCGGACGGCCAGTCAGGAGGCTGTACAACAGGCCCTGCTGAAGGAGCGAATTACCGCGGAGGATGAGCGCCTGCGCGCCCAGCTCTATGTAAGTGGGCCCCCCCCACCAAGCTGGTCAAGTGCACTTTGTGGCCCAAATAAAGGTCGTATATGACTCCGCTTACTTGCCTGCAGTTGAGGGTGCAAGCTGCTCCACATTCAGCTTGTTTATCCCATAGTGTGCGTGTAAGCGGATTCTAGCACAGCTCAAATGTCACAAATTTTTCAGTCTTTTGTCACAGACGCTGAGCATGTTGAAGGAGAAGTCGTTTTAGTCTCAACAGATTCTGCATTTCAAAGTGGTGCTATCATCTGTGGTCTAATTTCCCCAATTTTATTTAAAGTTAGTTTCCTCCTAATCAAAATTCCACTATTATTGGCACCCTTAAGAATTACTGTAAATTAAAGCTACCAAATTTAAACTAGGTATGAGATTCAACTTAAATTATGAGTTTTAAAGGTCCCCTATTATGTCACCAGGTGCACTGCTAATTAGTTATTACAAGCCACTTCAAAATCTTTCCCCTCTTGACATTACATGGGGAAGTAACCAACTAGAGCAGGGGTGTCAAACTGACCCGTAAACGGGTCAAGAGGCTGCAGGTCTTCAATCCTACCAAGCAGAAGCTCACCTGAAAGCACTGATTTAATCAACTGATCTAGGCCTGCACAGCTGATTAGTTGTATCAGGTGCGCTTCTGCATTGTTGGAGTGAAAACCTGCAGCCTCTTGGCCCGTTTACGGGTCAGTTTGACACCCCTGAACTAGAGGCAAGAAGAACCGATCACCTTCAGCCAAGCAGTCAATCAGATTTCTTTATTCTAGGTGGCCACTCCCCCTTGTGATGTAGGTAGGGGAGACTTTGAAGTGGCTCGCAATGGCTAATTAGCTGTGCACCTGGAGGCATAATAAAGAACCTTTAAGGAACAATATCGCAATTCATCACTTCTTATTTCTGTCCGGTATAAAAAAAGAGGTAACATGCATGCAAAATCCATTCGCCATCGAGTTCCAAAAAATAAAACGAAAAAACTGGCCGCTGTTTCGGGGACAGATGGTGGTAAACTCTCGTAAATCTGGTAATGGCAGCTGGAAGATCAAGTAAAGATAAAACTATACCACTGGACACCGTCAGAGCAATGATTAAGAAATGAAAGAAAGGGTGGAACAGTGTTAAGACCTGAGACCCCCCAGAACTGTAAGGAAGATGGTGAGAGAGGGGCAAAAATCCCCAAAATTCGCTGTGAAAAAATTACAGGCCCCGGTGGCATCTTGGGGTCATCAGGCTTCAAGAAGCATCTTCAGTTGCGTCCCCCCACCCCCCACCCCCCCCATGACTCCAGGCTGTTTGAAGGGTTTGCAAGAAGAAATTATGTTTTGTCAAAAGTGGAACCTTTCCCATAAAATTTGGCATAAAGCTAATACAGCACTCCAAAATACAAGCCTCGCATCAGCAGTCAAACACGGTGGATTCAGTGTGATGGTCTGGGGCTGCTTTTCTTCTTCAGGACCTGGGTAACTTGCCGTAATTGAAGGAATCATGAATTTTGCTCCCTGCCAGAAAATCCCGAAGAAGAACGTCTGGCCATCAGTTAGTGACATAAAACTCAAGTGCAGTTAGTTTACGCTGCTGAACAGTGATATGAAGCTCAGACATGAGTCCATCTCTGTACTGCTGAAGAGAAACAAAATGAAGGTTTTGGAGTGTTTAATCAAAATGGGCAGTTAAAACCCTCCAGTGGGACTGAATTAAAACAATTTTGCAGACAGCAGTGAGCCAGTATTCCTCTGCAGCTTTGTAAAGGACTAGTTGCCAGTTATCGCTGGCATTTGATTGCAGTTACTGCTGCCAAGGGTGGCACAACCAGTTTTTAGGTTTGGGGGGAGGGCGGAAATTATTTTCTCATACAGGTGATATACAATAGAATTTGAATAACTCTTCACCTTCAATAAATGAAATAATCCTTTAATGCTGCATTTTGAGTTTACCCACATTGTCTTTGTCTGATATTAAAATCAGTTGGATGATCTGAAATATTTAAATGACAAAAAAAAGAATAAATCAGGAACCGGCCAATACTTTTTCACGTAATGATTGGCTTAATTTTGACATTTTTTGAGCTTACCCGTGCAAAGTTTTTGATTTTCCAAAGTTCCTTTAATGCAGTTCCAGTCAGGAGTACCACCAATTCTGGAGCCTACTGCAAGTTTTGTATTGATCTAACTTGCTTGCGTAGATGTGCAAAAGTAAAGCAGGTTTTTGTCATAATCTGCAATGAAGTGGGAGTTTGCATAAAAATTTGCTGAAACGTTTTCATTTAGGCGAGTGTTAAGCTTGTGTTTTGACTTCACGCTGAAATTTGTGGGAAAAAAATCTGTAATTTGACCATGGATGCCGTATTTTTCTTAGTCACAATGTACATTTGTCTTTAACAACATCAACATTAAACACCAAATGTTAAACAGTAGGTCTCTTACATTAATTAAAAAAATAGAAAAAGACTCTCTCACTGGCCGGCTTGACTTCGGCTTTGTTTTCACCAGTGCGGTCTTCGCTTTATGACGTTCTCAACAAATCTAATTGGTCTTCTGGAGAAAAGAGAAATGGATGATCTCCGCGGCATGGGTGCTTTCAAAAGACTTCCAAGCAATTACTTTGTTCCTCATTAGTATTCAAGAATGCCTCGTCACACAGAGACCTTCTGCTGTGCAGTACAATGAGTTTGGAGCTCTTCAGTCTACCATTGTAACCATTCCTCTGGTACAAATCTTAATTATAGCCCTCCTAACAATGGTTTTCAACTGTCACCTTTTCAAGACCTGAGTATTTTATGTAGAGCAAGATGCTGATAAGGTCGGTTGCTGGCAAACACTTTCTATGTCAATACTTCGACCAAAGTTAAAGGTTGCACTGTGGGGTGGTGGGGAGGATTTTGGGTAAATTTGAAATTAAAGCTACTCTTTTCATCACAAGTGGAATTCAATGATGCAAAGGGAGGTAGACCTGTACACTGAACTTGCCCGCAAACTAATGTTTTTTAACAAAGTACGGATTTGTTCTTTCAGCGACCTAGGTAAGGAACTTTAAGCTAAGGTGCGTCTGAGCTGGTTTGTTTGCATTGCAATTGGTATTACTCACAGATATGGGTATACAATAGTGGTATGGGCCAATTAAAAGTATTATTATTGAGAATACCTATTTTACTTTTAAAGATATTTCTTTTACCAGTGTTTGCGGCAATTATGTTCCACTTGAAGAGAGGTAGTCGCTGTTTTTTTTTTTTTTTTTTAAATTTGGCATCTCCAATCCCACCCGAATCTAGAATGCCCAATTGGTGAACTATGTACAAAGTTTGCTCGTATGCAACCCCTTGCTGCCAGCTCAGGACAGTGAGGACAGTTTAGGCTCTCCTCCGAAGCACGTGCCTGTCAGCCACTGATTCTTATACACTCATTGTTTGAATCCTCGTAAGTTCAGAACGAGGGCGGAGGATACCCGGACATGAACAAACCCAGAGTCTTCCTGACGAGCGCCCGTCTGGCCAACAGGAGGCGCTGGAGCAACGAACAAACCTATTATTATATCCCCAAATCCCCTTCCCAATTTGGAACCCTGTAACGCGATGGCCAATTGAGCACTGCTCTGAAAAAGCTGCCGACCCCTGCTGGTGGGTACGCCGGGGCTCGAACCCACGCCGTGATAGTCACCTCTGCACTGCAACGCAGTGCCTTAACCGAGTGAGCTATCCGGCAGCTCAGGCAGTCGCTGTTTTGAATAGGAGTACTTCTGGCATGCCTGGGCTAACATTTGGGAATTATAAATGGGAATTTCAGAAACTCTCTCTCCTCTGTCCTGTGGAAATACGAATCAGCAGTTTTAAGCAGGCTGAGCATTTCACCTGCCTGCCTCATGAAGGGAAACCCAAGGTCACCCAACAAATATGATTTGTAGTCTCTGATTTGACTTTGGTAAAACATGTTCGTCCGAAGGTCAGAACTGCTCTGCTGGTAGCCCCCTGGGCTTTGATGCCCGACGGTTTGGTAGCCAGAAATGTCAGCGCGTGCAGATAGCAGGAGACTGTTTAACCAGGCTATCCCAAATCCAGCCATCCTGGAGGACAGAGTTGGAAATGAATCATGAGTCGAGACTACAGCTGAGCCGAAAACAGGGCTTTTCAATCGGGCGGAAACTGCCTTGACCTTGAACTGTAAATTTTTCACAATGTAGAACTTTCGAGACATTTTCATTTTAGTGTATAATACAGGGTTTTACCTGATAACAAAGGCAAGTCTGGAAAGGTGGTGAAATGGTGTCTAAGGAGTGCAATTCAAGTGATGGAAAGAGAATTAAAGGTCATGGAGGGGAAAAAGGCAATCAGTGTGCTAAGAATGTTCATTTCCATAAATTCCTAATCATTCTCTCATATTTAAAAATTCCCTGCAAGCTTTTATCTTAACCAATTTCGTGCCTTACCCTTCTAAGTAGGAGCCCCAAAATGGCATGTGTGAAGATTTAAAGCCCTGTTTCTAAAGTTATGAAGCAGTAATGTCTCTTACATTGTGTTGCCAGGAGGTGATGTCAATTTTGTGTTATTCCTTTCGCAAAAGAATAGTCCAGTTTTATGAAGCAGCATAGTGTGTAGTCATAACAAGATTGAAAATCTGCGGTATTAGCGAACTTAAAGTAGAGCCTTTTTTAAATTTTTTTTTTTAAACCCTCAGCCCTGAAAGAGGCTGTGGGGTATTGTCATCACGCACGGCGTTCGTCTTGGCGTCTGTCTGTTCGCCCTCATTTGATTCCATGCGATGACTGAAAGACCCCATCAACGATCATTGCGGTTGCTGGTGAGGACATCTGGGTAGAGTTGCCACACAAGTCTGACGATTTCGGTCGCGATCCGAAATCACATATGCCTTCCAGAGCCGCCATCTTGAATTTCCATTCTGTGCGATAACTGAAAAATGCCATAACCAATCATCACGATTTTTGGTGTGGACACGAGGTTAGAGTTACTACACAAGCCTATCGATTACGGTTGCGATCCAAAATCAAATATGGCTGCCACTGATGTGGTTACTTTTTGAGAGGTAAAATTCAGCGAACTCCATTCATCAGCTGTAATGTTGCCTCTTTGTTAAATCTCTCTTTCAGCAAACGAATCTCTGCTGTTGCTGGTGTGGAGATTTAAACATGATAGGTACACGCACTTCAACTATGCACGGGGCAGAGGGGTCCCGCCTGCGTTAGCGCGGCTTTTTTTTTTTTTCATCAAATGCAGCCCTTGTCTCCTGATCGCCGCTGTTCGTTCTATACTGTACTGACTGGCAGGGCAACTGCTTGTTCGACACTGCCTCACCCCTCCTGTTTCCCTGCACCCGTCTCACTCGCTGTGCTGGTCAATTGAGAAGCTCAAAAATGAAAGCACTGAGCATTTAGAATAGCAATGTGCTGAAACGTCTGCTCATGCTCATAATTATAGTTGCTCCTTTGCGAAGGCTTTTTTGTCCATTTCATTCAGAGTGCGAACCAATCACTCGGCCTCAACTGAGAAGCTCAACAGTGCCTGGTGCTAAAGTGTCATAAAATGTCAAGTCCCAGAGATCTGGAACAGTCAATCATAAAGCTGTGGCAGTGTGCGGTGGCACATGCAATCTGGCTTCTCTTCCTGAGGAATTCAGTGATGTCATCATAATGATGTAGTAATAATGTGTTAGATTGGACACTTCAGTTCAACCTCACTGGAGTTTGGGCAAATATCGGGCCTTGAGCCTGCATGTCCTCGCTGCAAATGTCAGGCCCCGTTCTTTTTCCTGGAAGCTAGATGCCTTCTTCATCCATTGCAATAGAGATGAGCATGTGAAAGCAAGCCTGCTGATTTTTCATTGGCTCTCGCTTCTGTGATGTCACAGCGCACCTGCTTTTGTCCCGCTGGCGGACTGTTGAGCTGCAGAACAGATGTGGGAGCCATGCCAACGATAATGTTGCTGGGAAGGGAACCATAAGGAAAAGGTCTCTAGAGTGGGAATATTTAAATTCTGCAGAAAAAATGTATTTGAAAGCAAAATTGGTCTTGGCATGTTTATTCTTTGGAGAATAGAGAAATGAAAGAATGGATTTGATTGTTTTTTTTTTTTTTCTTTGTATTTCTCTTGAACTGCTCACATGAATTTTACACAATTGCTGCAGTGTTTTGCACTGGATTCGAATTTGTGTGAAGTAAAAGCCCTTCTTCCGAAATTCATCAGCTTCCGAAGTAACGGATGGGAGATGAGTTAAGTTTAGCGGCACGTTCGGTCCTCTCCCATTTCCAATAAGTGGCCCTTGTGAACAAACTGCAAAAGAATTGTCCTCGCTTTATCGGGCAGAAGATTAATCTGGGAGAAGAAGGCGTTCCCAGGAGAAAGTGAGCATGTGTACGAACATACGATATTGATTATGTAGCTCATTTCACACACACGTCCCAGTGATGGGAAAAATTAATCATTTTTGTGTGTGTGTGTGTGTGTGTGTGTGTGTGTGTGTGCGCGCGTGTGTGCGCTCGTGTGTTGGGGGGGATCCGCTGGAGGGGAGAGCCATCATTGTTCCATCACGTGGAACCTTTGTCAGAACGGCCCCACGTGTTCTGCCCCCTCAGCATTTTTTCCGCTCTGTTTTTGCGTGAGGAATTTTCCAAATGAAAGTGGTTTGTCCTTCATTTGTTTTTAATTTGATTAAATCTCCCAGGGTTATTTGTTCTCTGCCTCTGTGCCTTCTTTATGCAAATCAGCAAGGTATGTGCCCTTCTACTATTTGAATGCAGTTGTGTGAATTTGATTTGCATGCGGCATGTGTGCTTCTGTTAAGAACTCCCTCACTTGTTCTGAGTAGCAAGCCCTGGGTTCAGGTGATGCTTGTACAGTGTAGGACAGTGATCAGAGCAGCAGTGTGGAGCAGTGGTCAGAGCTGCAGTGTGGTGCAGTGGTCGGAGTGGCAGTGTGGAGCAGTGATCAGAGCAGTAGTGTGGTGCAGTGGTTAGAGCGGCAGTGTAGAGTGATAGAGCAGCAGTGTGGTGCAGTGGTCAGAGTGGCAGTATGGTGCAGTGGTCAGAGCTGCAGTGTGGTGCAGTGGTTAGAGCGGCAGTGTGGTGCAGTGGTCAGAGCAGCAGTGTTGAGCAGTGATCCGTGCAGCAGTGTGGAGCAGTGGTCAGAGCGGCAGTGTGGAGCAGTGATTAGAGCGGCAGTGTGGAGCAGTGGTCAAGGGAGGGTAAAAACAAGATGGTCATTTTTTGGATAGAAACATTTCAGAAGCTCTTCTTTGAGGACCAGTACTCGACATGCACAGCAGGTCTCTTGACAGTTTGCATCTCTTTAAACGAGAGCAGCTTGCACAGCGGCTAAAATGAGGGGTGGGATCAAAAAAATTGGACTGTTTAAAGAACACGGCGCCTCGGCAGATTCAAGGCACGCGCCGGCAGCTCTGTGAAGAAGACTTTTTTAGGGTTCGGAGTGTGTGATTATTTCCCCACTGTGGACTTCCTTTTGAGTGCTTGGCTTTAATAGAATTCGGAGGGTTATCGGGCCCCCGCATGCTGGTTTTACGCATGTAATTGTCAGGCTTGTCAGGTCCCCCATAATCCTGCTGTTCTTTTCAACTGAAAATGGGCTTTTTTTCCCCTCCACCATTTTTAAAGACGCGGAGCCTGACTTATTTTTGGAGTTAACTTGTGAATGGCTCTTTTCTGTAGTTGTTAAAGCATTTTATTTTTATCCACATTTATGTCACTCAGTCCTGAATCCCGCCCCACGGTGCTGCCCCATCCATCATTAATTTGGTTGTATGGCACTTGTCCAAAATGGTTCAAATGTTCTAATTCAGTCCGTCTAGTTTACATTGTTGCTTTTGGGAGTTTTATTTTACTTAATCATTCAGGGGTCAGTGCGGGTATTGTAACTAACCATTTCACTCCGCATTCAAGCCATTAACTGAAGCATTTAATAAACACTCGTGCCCATTAATTAGCCCACAAATGATCAGGCTTTTACTCTGCATAAAATTTAAAAGCATTTACCTCAAGTGTCTAAAGTAATGTTAGCTGTTTGGCATGAAAGTCTTCATTTCTGTGAGCCAGATTGTGACTTTGTATGTTTCAGTCTTTCTTTTTAATTGAAGTGCGTGAAATGAAGTCATTCTGCTCCGACCGTTCTGTCAAGCTTTTATTTTCTCGTGCCCTAATTGTTTTTTAGTACCTGTGTCTCACGCGCAGTGAGTCTTATTCGCTGATCCTTGCTGTTTTTGAATGGGCTTTTGAGGCGGACGGGGTCAGGTGTGCGCTGTGCATGTTTGAAGAGTGACCTACTCTCTGAATCCTTCCTTACAATTAATGCTATTGACAACATTGTATAAATATGTCCAGAGAGGCAGGTTTTAGGTTTGTGGGCGTGGGGTTGGTGTAAAGAGGGGGTTGTATGGCTGACTGTGATTTTGAGATGGCTGGAAGAGGATGAATGTCTGGTTGTTACTGCGTCTGGGATTTGGTGAAGAGTTGATCCCATTTCCCTCTGTAACTTTTCCTATTGAGGTGCTGTGGACTTAGTCAGTTCACTTACAGCAGTCCAAAGGAACATACTACACAGTGAAGTTGAAAGTCCTGGAACATGCTACACAGTGCTGTCAAAATGACTGGAACATTCAACACAGCACAGGCTAAAGGCCTGAAACATGCCCTCTCGTGCGGTGTAAAGGCCCGGAACATGCTACGCAGTACAGTTTAAAGTCATAGAGCATTCAACACACTGAGGTCTTATGGCCTGTAACATGCTACTTAGTACATTCTAAAGGTCTGTAACATGTTACACGCTGCAGTCTAATGACCTGTTAAATGCCCCACAGTGCTTTCTAAAAGCCTAGAACATGTTACGCACTGCAATGTAATGAATCGGAACATCTTACACAGTGCATTCTGAGGGCCTGGAATATGTTTCACATTGCAGTCTATTGACCTGGAACATGCTACACAGTGCATTGTAAAGCTAGTATCTTACTGAGCAGCGAATGCTTAGGAATGTAGCAAATTTTGAGTTTCATCAGAGTTCGTAAAATGGGCACAAAGCAGTTCGCTAAAAGTTTTAGGATCGCAAACAATTTTTCTTGTCGCAAAGAAATTTTGAGCATGTTCAAAATTTGTTTGCGAATTTATTTTCTCACAAACAGTTGCAGACCTTTTGTAAAAGAATTGTAAGCATTTGCAAATGGTTGTAACACGTGTCGCGAAAGTTCTTTTTGGTCCGCGAAGTACTGACCACTATACAACAGAGCTACGAATGCTGACGAATATTTAGTTTTGTGAGGATACCATCAAGGTTTTGTCAAGATTCCAAAAGAGTTTGCAAATGGTTTTTAGGGTCACAGAGTTCATTTTCATATTCTAGAAAGCCATTTCCTATTCTTTCGCAAACAGTTATGCGAATGATGCTAACTGATGCTAAACTTTGCCAAGTGTCGCTAATGACACCTTGGTCTATCCTGATTTTCACCAACTTTCGTCAGAAAAGTTGGCGAGTCCTAAATTTGCAACATCCGTATGCATTCGCCGCTCAGTGAGACACTGGCCTGGCTGGAACATGCTACATATTGCAGTCTATCAAGGTCTGCAACTTGCAGTGCATCACAGTCCAATATTCTGCCAATACTCTTGAGCTCAGTTCCTGTCTTGGTTTTACACTGAGGTGGTTCTGTAGAATTAACTTGATTTTCTTGCCACTGGCAACAGTAAGGTCATATATTTATGATGGAGAATTGCATGGAAATTGTGTGCATGGGATGTGGCCCTTTCAAGGCTGGTAGTCATGGCAATGTCATTACAGAGTTCAGTCTTCCTATATTATTATATATTTTTCCCAGCTGCTATTATCCAGAGCAACTTATAAGGGCACCTATGGTACGGGGAATTCATTCAATATTAATGGTGCAGAATGGCTACGCCATGTCTCCTGAAGTGTTTAATAAAATTATATATATATATAATATATGTGTGTTTGTGTGTGTGCGTGTGAATCTTGGCGGGGCCAGAAAATAGTTTTAAGCATTATTCCTAAGAGCATTTTATGATCACTGTAAATAAGTGTCAAACAGTAATCCATTGGGAAATATTGCTTGTCATCTTGTGAACATGCTTTTGTTTTCTGTTAATGGCCTGCAAATGCAGCATCACTCTTTTAAATGTTGGGTTTCAATGGACCACGCTTACTGTGAATATTTTGTGAATATTGCAAAATCAGTTTGTGTCTAATGCTGACCTATTTTTATTTGACTGGGTCACTGCAGTTGTGTAGGTAGAACCTCTTTTATTGTGTTTTTTTTCTTCTTTAATTGTGCATATTATTTCTAGAATTTTTCTGAAGGAAAGCGCATTGCTTTTGAGAGCACTGCTTCGCCTTGAATATTGGAAGCCAACCGTTCTCACTGGTCTTGATCCACACTGATTATAGAGGTGGGCTGGGGGGTATTTTGCTGTAAGCGGAGTAGGGTTAGCTTTGCATAGCTTGTGTTGACGGCTGATTGCCGAGATAATGGCTTGACATCCAGGTGCAGATCTCCACGTCATGTGACTCAAACCATTTAGACACTTAGAATCCAGACGATGGGAATTAGAGAAAGAGTTGGTTCCTTTTCATTTTTGTGTGAGGTGAGAGGAGAGTGGGCAGACATTGCTTGTAAGCATAAGGAATTCCCTCTTAATCCTGTCGCACGGCTTCCATATTCTTCCAATCCTGTAGCACACAAGACATTGTGTTCCTCTGTATGCACAAGTCCATTTATAGATTTATACCCTGACATAGGTCGTGTTCACACAGCATTTGATTGTTTATCGTTGCTTCCTTAACTTCTTTTGTTTCTTTTTTATTAGTCCCCTACCGGAAACGGAGGGCACTAAAGGATTGCACTCCGTCCATCCGTCAGTCCATCCGTCCGCATTCGTATCCGCTCCCTAACTTCAATACCGTATGACCTAGGAACATCAAAGTTGGTGTGTCGATGCATCTTGGGGAGAGGGTGTGTCATGTACCCTGCTCAGGTCACTTTGACCTACTTCTTAGGAAATATAATATGCATACACCGGTAGGGGACTAGTATTGCGCAGCAATACGACATTCGCCAATAGGCGGTGCACTTGTTTAAATGCCATTTTGTCAGTGTGCTTTTCATAAGCACCATAGTCAGTTTTTCTGTTCGCCTTTTAATGTGGCAATTCAGAGGCGGTAAAAATATTCAGTGACGTTCCTTTTTTTTTTTTTTTTTTAATTCAGTGATGCATTCCGTTCTTTTTTTTTTTTTTTTCTTTTTTTTTCAACTTACCTGTTGCTATTTACCAAAGCAAACATTCTTTCCCCTTTTTTTTTTCTATAACTGTAGGAAACTTCTGACTGCAGAAGTATGATGCTGAGTTTCCCTGACCATATGCTTTGCTGCAGGCTTTGTGAAGCACGCTAGTGGCGTCGAATGAGAAAATGAATCGCTAGCTCCAGGGGCGAGAATTATTTACATAGAGAATCACTTTCGCACGGCCTAGAACTAGAATTGAGGTGCACCCGACTCTCAGTCCACCTGAGCTGCTGATTGCGGCAGCGAATCAATGTTGTTTGATTACACGAGTAGTGAGTCGATGGGCGGTTTGATTGGATGAGTATTGAACTGGCAAACTGCTGGACTAGGTGAGTTTGACCTCCCATCCTGATTCTCTGTTCTTGAAGGGCAAGGCTGTTCTTTGGTTTTTGTTTCACAGAACTGAACCCTCCATGACCTAATCGAATTTGTCTGCAGTTTGACGGGTACGTGGTCATGATGTGATTTTTTTTTTTTTTTTTGAAGTCAGAACATTGCAGAGAAAAGGTGATCTTCAATTGTGAGGAACCACTAACTTTTGAGTCAAGATGGAGGGTCACTCCCAAACATGGTGAGGAGTTTGTTTGCTCTGGGTGTTGTGGGGAAGTAACCCTTTCAATACTGCATACGGTCATACGAAGACGGGTTACCAATTGGACATGGATGTCATTTTTGTTACCATAATATGGAATTAGCCCAAATGCAATAATTTCTGGGACTCCTGTGTGCCAACAGGATATTTAGAAATATTGTGAGAACTAGGCAGGCACTCTAGAACGCATGCCTTCGCCATGCCACTTGTTTGACCGATCGCGGTCAAAATCGATAAGGTCCATCCCTGATGTAATGGCAACCCACCCACAAAATTTCAGAGATGTCCGTTCATTACTTTTCGAGTTATCATGCACACAGCCAGACAGATAGACAAACCAACACCTTCAAGAACATTACCTTCTTGGCAGATGTAAAAATGTGTCCTGTTAGTTCTGCAAGGGTTGAGGAGGCCGATAAGATGTGGACAGGATTGTCGTTCTGGTCCGGAGTTTCCTGAATGATACTAATGCTCATAAATCACGCATGGCTCAGAAAGACTCCCATCACGGTACCACCATTTACAGCATCATCTCTCTTTAATGAAGTTATGGAAGGGGCTCTCGCTGCATTTTGACTGATTCTGGCCTTGAGGCGAAAGCCCTGTCCCCTGACATTGAATCAATCTAAGCCCAGATCATCTCATTCAGACGAGCGCAAACCCAGCGGCAGATATTTCAATCACACATCAAGCCATTCATCTTCCCACTCTAACTGGACTGCACCGCAGCCAAATTTATGGTTCGGTGGGGGAAAAAAATGGGAATCCTCACGCTATTAAAATGTACCTTTGATAGAAACATCTTGAAATTCTGCTTCATTGTCTCTGCTGCAGCCTAAAACTGCAGTTTGCATGCAGGAGGTGTCATCGTGTCTCCCGGGTGCAGTCTGTGCCTGAATTTTTTCTTTCTATTTATACTTATTCCCCTCCTTTTTTCTTTCCAATTCAATTTTTGAATGCAGTTGTCATTTTCATTGGTGTTCGCAGGTACAACATTTTTGTGCCCCAAAGCTACACCAAAGCCAGCTGCCTCTCATCAAAGCTGTTATGTAGGAAGGGGGCATTTTGTGTCCAAAAGTAACCTGGCCAAATGAACCCCCCCCCAATCCATGGTGCATTCTGGGAGCTCCCTGCTACAGTCGACACCACGGTAGAACACACCTTAACATCTTTACGTTCGCTGTCAAGGACAGGTGGTTTGTTTCAACTTTGGAAAATCAGCCCTCTTGCATATATTGCTGTCTGAGCCCATAAAGCTTTTATTTTGTGTGTCAGTCAGACAAAATTGGAAGGTTTTTCCTCAGAGACACCATCAGGACTGAAGGTAATTGGGGATATTATTAGGATTTTATCTCGTGGACACATTGGATGATCTCTTTTTAAGCTTCTTTTATGTGATCCGATCCTTCTTTTAGTAGCTTTCCAACGAGCCCTCCTTTTCTCAACCTGGTTTAGTTGGGAACACCATCTGCATTTTGTCACGGTCGATATTCAGAGGTATGATGCGTGATATTAAAAGTCAAATATCAGAGCTGCCGGATAGCCCACTCGGTTAAAGCACTGTATTGCGGAGCAGAAGTGAGAATCACTGAGCTGGTTCGAGCCCCGGTCGTACTAACCGGCAGTGGTTGGCAGCTTTTTCAGAAGTAGCGCGCAACTGTGCATTGCGCTGCCGGGAAGAGAAATATTAAAAAAATAGTTGCCTTGTTCGTTGCTCAGGCGCCTCCTGTTGGCCAGACGGGCGCTTGTTAGGAAGATTCTAAGTCTGTTCATGATGGGGTATCCTCCACTCTTGTTCTGAACTTAGGAAGATTCAACCAATGAGTGTAAAGAAACAGTCGTTGAAGGGCATGTGCTTCGGAGGAGAGCCGTGAACCATCCCCCTCTCCTAAATTGGCAGCAAGGGGTCGCACACGAGCAAGCCTTGTACATCGTTCCCCAATTGGGCATTTCAGATTTGAGTGGGATTGGAGATGCCAAAAAAAAAAAAAAAGTCAAATATCAGAATATAAACTTTCGCGCCATAATGGTAAAAAAAAAAAATAAAAGAAAGGATCCCATTTTGCTGACATTAGAAATTTGGTAGCCGGGGGGAGATGGAAGGCTCCCGTTTGAATAAGTGAGATTTACTGTAGCGCACTGCTGCCTCTGGACCGAACGCTGAGCATTATGGAGAAGGATGAGGTGTTCGGTCACTGCACTGTACTGGCAGTGCTGCCCTCAGGTGTTCGCCGGTCTCAGGCGGCCTGCCTATCGCGCTCGTCAGATTAATCTACCGGCCTATCAGCTACTCCGAGTCCTCCCCCCTTCGGCGGGCCGTAGAGTAAGCGGCCCCTCGCGTTTGACGCTCCCTCCTCGGGGTTAGTTCGGTTTTACGTCACTCCTTCCCATTATATTTGATTTGATGTCTGAAAAATTCCCTGGCGAGCCGTGCCTCAACTCTCGTTTGAAGCCTCAGTCCCTTTCAAGGTGAAAATCGTCCGTCGAGTCTCAGGCAGGAGGTGCGCAAACGTTCGGCGTTTGAATATTTCGGTTGGATCTGACGCCCGCCATCTTGCGTCAGACTCCTCTTTGTGGACCTGAGCAGCTGCGTTCTGTTCTCCTCTATGATTTACGTACTCATCCCCGAGCTCGTTATTGCTCGTCGATTTTTTTATTTTTTTTTCCCCTTTTTTTCCTCCTGTCAAAACTTTGAAACGCGATTGCGGATTGGTCAAGCTCGATGGAGCTCTTTTTTCGGCCTAGTTCCTCCGAATGCAGCCTGGTAATAACCAGTTTCCTTAGTTGCTCGGGCTCTTAAATATCAATCTGTTTGCTCGCGCGTTTATATTTTTGAGTTTTCAAATTGAGGGGGAAATTACTTCAGTAAGGCTTTTAAATGAAAAGAAAATAGCATCCTCTGAAAGGAGAAGAAAATGCCTGGCAAAGCAAATGCCTTCTTGCAAATCCGCGTGGCGTCAAACGCCGTTGCATTTTAGATTGAGTGGAATGGGCTGGTCTGATAATGTGCTGCAATTTAATTTCCCAGGTATTAGCGGAGCCTCGCTGGGTTGTGAATTGGATGTACTCGCAGGTGGTATTTGAAAATGGCTCTTCTTCGCCCTCCCCTCTCAGAAACGCACCGTAATACGAATTCACTTCACGTCCTCGGCTTTAACCAAGATAAACAGGAATGTTCTTTATGGATTAAAATGACTGCCGATAAGCACTTAAGACGGGGGCCTTAACCCGAAGAGGGAGAGGGGTGGAGGAAGGAGGCTCTTGGAAGCATTCATAAATTCTGCCACGGTTTGTCTCTCATTTAGAAAAGGGAAACAAAGTCATTCGGTCTTTTTCCCCTCCGCCTCGTTCAAAACCGTGTCTGAAACGCTCCCTCTCTCCTCATCTCCACAGACCTTTAAAGCTCCTTTTAGCGTTAGCCTGGCTGTTGGACCTCCTGCCCGTGCATCCTGATGTGTTCCCGCGTCTCGTTAACCGCTGGAGTTTTCCTTTATTTTTTTTTTCTCCCTCCCTTTTGACTTTCAGGTTTTCTCCGCTTTTGACGATGTGATGGTCTTGTCTCTGTGATGTCTTTGCTGGTCTGCAAAATTTCCCTTTTCCTGGTACAGCATTTATATGGTTTGTTTCGGCCTTCCTGTTTGTAGGATTTTTTTGTGAAGCTTATGCTGGTCTCTGAAGTTTTTTGTGGAGTGCTGGCCAGCCATGTGTGTGTCTGTCTGTGTGTGTCCATATCTGCCGGTTCCTTTATGTCTGTGTTTGTCTGTGTCTGCCGGTCTTTGTGTGCGTTTGTCTGCCTGTCTGTGTTTGCCTGTGAGTCTATGGGTCTCTGAATCTGCATGTCTCTGTATATGTGTGTGTGTCTGTGTATATCTGTGTCTGCCTGTCTGTGTGTGTCTGTATTTGGTTGTCTGTTTATGTCTGCGTGTGTCTGTATCTGCCCATTTGTGTGTATGTATGTATGTGTGTGTGTGTGTGTGTGTGTGTCTGCCCATCTGTGTGTGTATGTATGTTTGTGTGCGTGTGTGTGTATGTGTGTATGTGTGTATGTGTGTGTGTGTGTGTGTGTGTGTCTACCCATCTGTGTGTATGTATGTGTGTTGTCTGCCTGTGTTTCTGTCTCAGTGTGTCTGTATCTGCCAGTGTTTGTGTGTGTGTCCGCCCTTCAGTGTGTGTGTGTCTGCCTGCCTGTGTGTCTGTGTCTGTGAGTCTGTATCTGTCAGTCTGTGCATGTTTGCCTTCACTATGTTTTATTCCTTTCCGGCTTGTTCCTTGACCGCATGTGGTGGACCCTAATTGGCCGAGCTCCTTTCTAGTGCCCGTGGTCCACTTCACCGTGGACTCTAATTGGCACAGACCGCTGCCTTCATGCTGAGAGGCGTCGGATCAGGGATTGATGGACTGATGCAGGTGTCTGGTTTCAGCAGCTCCTTCGGTGAGCTTGTAAAGTCAATACACATCCCGATAGCAACAGAGGTGTGAAGTCTGCATGCTAATGCAAGGCTATTTTTAAAGTTCATTTTTTAAGCTGTCTTCAAGGGAAAAAAGACAGGGCTAACTTAAAGGGCTGAGGTGTCCTGCTGTGTAAAGCTGGGCATTGATTATTTTTCTCACTGCGCTCAGTGACTGCCAATGTGGCCAACGACGCCACAACTTGTAGTCACTTGCTCATTCTGCGTTGGACGGTCAGTCGGGCAGCTCGGTGGGGTGCCTCGCATTGCGCACCTTGGCTCTGAATGGTTTCGTTCCAAGTTGACTGTGTATGGAATATATTCACGAGGAGTTATTCTGCCACAGTGCTTCCTTTTGCTGGTCCCCTGTCATGTCACAGGTGCAGAGCCGATTCGCTGTTACAGGCCATTCCAAAGTCTGCTCCACCTTAACTTCACCTGAGAAAGTGACTTGCCCAGCGGAAAGAAGTTCTGATCAACTTAAGCTAACAACTTAGTTAGTTCCCTCATTATTCTTGGTGGGCTCTCCCCCTTGTGATGTCACAAAGAGCTGATTTTGAAATTTCTTGCAATGGCTAATTGGCTGTGCACCTGGTGACAGCATGAGGAACTTCTTACTGGAAAAAGTCTGGTACTTGGAAATCACACAACGAGGTGCCTTTTTTATAAAGGCAGTTGGTTCTGTGACTGGCATTGGTTTTGGGGTAAAGTACATACTTTCCAGAAGTGGGGATTGCCAATCAAGGTTAACACCTGTACTTAAAATGCTAAAGGTTTGCTTGGCCTTTATAGGCCTGATGTGGCTGCATCAGAACAGGAAACCTAATACAGTTGGACTGTACAAAGTCTAACCAACCTGTCTCTTATGGACATCGGGCAGAATGTGCTATAAAATCAGTGCTGTGCCGGTCATCAACTGTTTTGTCCTCAGAGTTGAGTTTACAAAGTTTGCCGGTAAAAAAAAATCACGCTCCTTGTGAGGAAATTTCTCATTTCCTGTCTAGTTAAAGCAATCATATTTGCTAACCTCCTCGTGCAAGCGAGCGACAGAGAGGAGAGAAGCTGATATAATTTAGGGCTTATAAATGACAGCTGGTCAGGCCCCAGGACTCGAGTTAAGTGCTTTTGCACTCTGCCTGAAGACTGGCTGACTTCTTGATCTAAGCTGGGAATACGGGTGGCCTTAGGTCACTGGTGCTTTCTGGCATAGCTTCAGGCTCTGGTGTTGCACAAATTTGCCCGTTCCCTGCGACAGGCGCTCCTCGAATAAGCATTTCTTCTCCTTCCTTCTCACCTCTCTTTCTCTTGTTTGTCACAACACTTTTTTTCTTTTAAGAGAGTGTTGGATGCAGGCTAAACACGATCTCAGTAAATCCATCAAAAATGCTAAAAACTTAAGTTTTTGGGCAGTGATATGGTATTAAATGGACTTGTTTAAAGTTCACGAGATATGGATATAATCATGCCTAAATTAAAGGAGGAGACCGCACCTCAGAAAGTAGAATTCTTCAAGTGTCTAAAACACACAGGGCCTGATTTACAAAGACCTTTAGCACATGCAAAATCTTTTTGCCCGTGCAAAACCGGAAACCTTGCCACTGATTGGTGCAAGGCAAGTACCCTGGCCAATTATGGGCAATGTTATTGGTTTTGCACGGGAAAAAAGATTTTGCATGTGCTAAAGGTCTTAGTAAATTAGGCCCATAAATGAATAAATTTCAATTTGGTAACGATCCAGTGCGACGCATTTTTAAACCCGCGAGTCTTTAAATCGGCTTCGGTATCTGGGGGCAGACATTTTTATTGGAGAATCCAAGGCTGCGTTCGGAATGCACACTTGTTCACTCGCTCACTCACTCCCTATATTGTTTTCAATGTTGAACGTTCACTACAGGGTGCCCTATATTGTGGGTGAGTGTGCATTTCAAATTCATTATCCAATCGAACACCAGTACCACGGTGCTTGTGGCGTCAGTTATTCTCTCTCATGGCGTCTGTTGTTCCCTTTCCTTTCATCCGGGCCATGGAGTAGTTCAAAGGGCCTTCAGTAACATCTCCCTTTACGGCTTGGCTGCCCTCAAGCTGCTTTTATTTAAGTTGCCTGATTAACAATCAAACAACTTATCTGTGACCAAGACCAATACATGACCTATAATTCTATCCCCAAACGCCGTTCCGGGGATATTATGTTTTTGGTCCGGCCGCCGCCACCCTACGTGTTAACGAGATAACTTCAGTAATATTTTAATTAGAAATTTCTAGTTTTGCATATAAGTAAGTATCATAAAGAGGAAGAACTGATTCTATTTTGGACAATTTGCGATTTATAGATTGGCCACCAGGGGCCAAAAATTGAATAAATCACTGTTTTTATCATATCTCTGGAAATATTTGTTCGATTCACCTCAAATCAAGTGCAAATGACAGGTCATGACCTGAGGATGTGTCCCACGATGACATTCCTGTTAAGTTCAAAGTTTTGACGCAAGGTGGAGCTTTGTGATGGAAAATTACCATTTTTGCCATATCTTCAGAACATTTGTCCGATTGACCTGAAATTAAGTTGAAATGAAAGGTCATGACCTGAGAGGCTTTACATTGTATTGGGTCTATTCAAGGATTGGGGAATTGGAGGACTGGGGATGTTCGGGGATATACCCCCACCCGTCGCCTCCGACGGCATAAGCCTGGTTAGAAATGATAATGAAATGGTGAATTCCTGTTGCCTATATTTATATAATTGATATGGCATTGTAAATCCGAAACTTTCGCTGACTTTGTAGCATTTATTTTCGCCGTCCTTGGGATTGTCACACAGCTGTGCAACTTGCCTTACAGCGCCCTTTAGCCTTGACAACATTCAGAATAAACAACGGATTCTCGCAGCCTCGCAAACTAACTCATGCAAATCTTTGCTGCTTCGAGCAACACAGGCGCCGAAATTATAAAGGCATATTGATATTTTACGTCATCATTTATGCGCAGAAGAAGACTCCTTATAACTTTTGTGGTGCAATCCATAACAATGCTATGAAAAGTAAATTAGACTCGTCGGTTTTTACTAATTAGTCTGAGCAACTGTGTCTAATCAGGAGATTTATACTGCAAGAGGTTTAGGTTATTAAGCATTTTTTAAAGGTGAAGTTTCCGAAGATCAAATTCAAAATCAAAAGATTCCCCAAGTAAAAATGTCTGCCCCCTGATATTGAAGCCTATTTGAAGACTCACTGGTTTAAAAATGTCTTGTACTGGATTATTATCAAATTAAAATATAGGTTTTAGACACTTCAAGAATTCTACTTTCTGCTGAAATATGCTTTGTCGAAGTGCGGTCTCCTACTTTTAAAGCTGACGTTTTTTTGGACTCATTCATTGCCTTTTGACACAATCTGCCTCAGGGTAATGTCAGGAAGCAAAAATTGTCTCAACTGAAATGGCCACAGATGGCGCAGTACAATAAGTAGAACCTGCACATACAGATTTGGGAAAAGAGTTCATCATCTTCCCAGTTTTTACAGCGATGCGGAGAATCGACGACTACATCAGGTTTTATAATGGGCATTATCTCCCGCTTTAATCCACTGAAGCTGACTCATGAATTTTTTTTGTCACTGCATCATAAAAGCTGCTTTGTTTTCATCATGAGGTTTCTTTTTAACGCAGATTTAAAAAAAAGCAGTTAAAAAGTTTTAATGCAGATAAAAAGTTAGCACTATACCTAGGTTCACTCCAAATGGATTCCAGTGAGGACTTATTGGCTGTAATTTTGAGGTGTTAAGATATTGACTCTTAAAGGAATTACGGCCCTTTAGAAATTGTCATTGTCCGGATACTTGAGAACCTCACTTTATTTCAATAAAATGCTCCTGACTAGTATAACGGTTCTGTGTCCTGTATTGAACTACTCCCTTCCCCTCCCTCCAGGCAATCTTTACCCCCCTTGCTTGGCGCTTATGTTTGAGCGAGGCGAGGCTTTGTTGCCGGGGTGTATGGGAGAATATGGGAAATGGCTGCATTTCAGGGCGGACACAATGAGCCGCTAATGCTCTTCGCACGTTTGGCGAATGTTGTGGGGCCTCGTGCCCCGGATGACCTTGAGTGAGCTCTGAATACGCACCCCTGGTGGAATCCCGCTCTCGGCCTGGACATATGGCAACAACGGCAGAGTTCGCACCTGCGAGAGGCCCAATGTCACGAGGACTTCCCGAGGGCATCTCCCTCCATCCCTCCCTCCATCCCTCCCTCTCTTTCTCTGCTGCTTCTACCTCTTCTTTGTGTTCCTGTTCCCTGGGGGACACGCCAGTCTGCTTACTCTGGGGGGGATGAAGTTCCTCTGGTCATTTAAAAACCCCTGACGCGCCACATTATTCATGAGATCACCTCCCTGCCTCCATTTTACCTTCTTCTGCTTTGTTATCCTCAATAAACAGAACTCCTCAGTGGCACATAATTAAAACTGAGTGATTTGAGTGTTGAGCTTCTTTTGTTTGGAAAGGAATGGATCGCCCTCGACGCCTTTAAGGACTCTGAAAGATGGGCAAACGAGGGAGGAAGGTGACATCTCTGTTTTGTAATGTTTTTTGAGGCATCATTAGAAAGGCTTTTTGCTCTTAGGTGATGTAAGTTTGTTGACCACCTACTCATTTCCCTTTTCATTTGAAGGACCTTGAGTCTTTGCTTCACATTTCCATAGTGTGTTTTGCTGGATTAAGTCATACAAAAAGTATTGGCACGATCGAAATCAGTTGGGCACTGATGAGGTCGACACTCCCAGAGCTTCTGTCCAAAACATATGTCGCAGTTCTGCTATAAGTGCAAAGGTTTTGCGTGTTTGAAGATATGACATTTAACGCTAAATTCATTCTGAACCCCGTGTAGTAAACATTTTAAAAGCATATTGCCTGAAATCATTCATGTCACAAATCGCTATGGCTATCAGAAGTATGACCAGCCCTTTGCAGTTTTCCTCTTCCTCAGAAAATGCTGGTCAGGTGAAAGTTCAATATTGACCTATTCGCTATAGTTAATTACATGGCAAGTAATGGATGGGGTCCATTGCGCAGGTCGGCAGTTTGCTGTGACGTTGCTCTACTAGCAAATAACAGGCAGTGGGGGATCAGCGCTGATTTTAAGCATTGCTAACCCAAGATGAAGCCATGTCTGGAGGGGACAGTTGTTATTATTATTTTTTTCTGTTGAGAAAGCATCTTAACTAGGTTCCAAGTGTACCCCCACCCTGCTGGTAGGTCAACACCTCTTTGTCCCCCCCACTCTCTCTCCCAATTACTCACTAACCTTCGCTGTCAAGAGCTTCGAGAGCTCCAGATGTGGCCACTGTCCCAGGCTCTTCCTCATGCTTTGATTTAATTGGTTATCGGCCAAAACACCAGACACATAAATCTTCGATGTTTCATTTGATTTGATTGATGGCGGTTGGATGTTGACACTGAAGCTGTACGTACGTACTGCGTGTATTGGGGTTTTTTTTATGCTCAGACGAATGCCCGATTCTGCAGCTGCTCTCATTGATGATTCAAGATAGTCTTCTGCTCTCTAACTGTTCGAGATCCGAAATGGATTGAGAGTGCAGTAGTAAATTAAGTCTTATTAACTGTGGTTTGAAACTGCTGGACAATTAACGAGCTTCCAGTAACACAATTTAAAATGATCACTGCGGATACTGAGAAGGGAAAATGCTTCTGTTGGCATTTACTCATTTTCGTGTTTCCATCTGAAATGCGACTGTGTTTGTGGCACTGTAACAACTGCTTGATTGAAAGTATGCAGTGATGACGCGTGGAGGTGGTGTGCCATTTTTAGTCGAGGTTGCGATTGAAGATTAACGCTTCATGAACCTCGAGTAATGGGCAAAGCAACCATCTGCTGTCAGTGACTGACTAGCTTTAGTTTTAATCGCATCAGAAAATGGCTATTGGTTGAACAGAACAAAGAATCCTTCTAAACATAAGGTTTTACTCTTGTGCACAAGAACAATTTCTTCTTGAAATTGCTGTAATCACTGCGTGCTTTTTGCGCTCTCTTTTGTGATTTCTCCCCCCCAGTACTTTGGTTGGATGCATTTTCATGAAGCCCACATGGACTTATACCAGCCTGTGTACAGCATTTGTAAACTTGGCTATCATTAATTACAATAAAACAGATATAATATTTTAATAAGCCCAGAGAAAATGACTTCAATAATTAAATTTTCTGTGGTTTATTTGCGCCAGACTGATAAAGTGATCTTTATCGTGTGTGAAATAATGATCGTTAGGCCGCACGTCTTCAGCTATATGTGAGCATGTGTCGGATTTGCGCATTTAGCACGTGCTATACACCCAAGCAGCGTTTGAAGTTAGCTTTGGCCAAATTCACAACCCATAGTCGTAATTGGTGCATCAACTTTCTAAATCGTAGATGCTTGCTGAAGCTTGGGAATGCAGTGCTTTTGCATAGCAAATGTATAGAGTAGACAAAGCGTCGTTGAGATTCATACTGGAAAGGGTGAAGCGTTTTTAAGGGAGATATTCACACAATTTTCCACATTGCTTTGCTCTCTGTTTTCCTTTTTTTAGAAAATTTGTCATTTGTTATTGTTGTAATGTCCATCTTTTTAAAGAAATTTTTGCAACCAGCTTTATGCTGGACCGTGTCAGACTGGTCTAAGATATGCCCTGCATAACCAGGATCATGTAAATTAGTCCTAATGAAGCATCGCCAACTGAATTTTTCTACAGCCTCTTTTTTTTCCAGAAAACTGTCTCAAGGGTTAGTAACAGTGAAATGGCCTCGAGGTTTTTCAACACCCCTGCCGCTCACGATTCAAACTTTAGTTCATAATTATTCAAATATTCTTGACGTATAACCCTCTGATTTGTCAATCCTTAGCTTCAATATTAGTTTTCCATCCAACGCCTGAATCTATGACCCATAACGACCCTGGCCTAATTATTTTAGTGTTTTTATTGCATCTGACATTTCATAGGTAATTATTGCCTGATAGTGGGTTTGATTGAGCACCGGTCTCGACGACCACTGACAACATGACAACATTATGGAGGACATGGTGGCTGTGAATGGATGGTGGGTTGATTGTGTTGTACTTAATTGGAGAGGTGTGCAGAAACGGGAAAGCAGATGCTTATTTTATTTTAGGCTGCTCAGAATGCAGCTTTTTTTTTCTTTTTCTAAGGTTTCTAATCTTTTCCCATTGAAGTCACCCATTTGGTAAAGCTCAAAGTGTTTGACATCTTTATCCGCTCTTTCTCAGTCCAAACTGCTGTGCTCAGCTAACTGAAAGCGTGTGCCCTTAATTATTCAGATTCTTGCTAATTGATATGCAGGAAGGTATTTTCCCTGGTAAAAATGAATGTATCAATTTAATTATCAGGTCTTCACTGTGCCATGTGGAATCTGTCTGTCTGAGGAAATGTTTCAGTGTGTTGCACACAGCGAGGATTTTGAAGAATTTGCTGCCTGCGAAGTGGATGGAGTTTATGTTTTCAGCCCCCGTTTGTTTGTTTGTCTGTGTTTGTCAGCGGGGCTGCAGAACAAAGTCCTGTTAGGATCTTGATGAACCTTCGTGAGAACATTATACAACCTCAATTCCTAAATAGTTGGGACAAAGTGTAAATTGTGAATAAAATCAAAATGCAATAGCTGTCAGATCACATGAGCCAACATGTTATTTACAGTAGAACACTGATAACACTTCAAATGTTGAAACTGAGACATTTTACATTTTTATCCTCAAAATGAGCTTATTTCAAATTTTCTGGCTGCAGCAGGTCTCAAAAAAGGTGGGACACAGGCAAAAAAGGGCTGAAAAGGCAATTAATATATAAGACAATCAGCTATAAGAACATTTAGCACTGTAGCAAAGTGTCCTGTGGTCAGATGAGTCGAAATTTGACATTTTTGATGGAAATCATGGGCGTCGTGTCCTCCGGGCTAAAGAGGAGAAAGGCCCACTGCTCTGTTATCAGCATTCAGTTCAAAAGCCAGCATCTCTGATGGTATGGGAATGCATTAATGCATATGGTGTGGGATACTTGCACGTTTTAAAAAGCATCATGAATGCTGAAAGGTATCTAAAGGTTTTAGAGCAACATATGCTCCCCTCCAGATGACATCTATTCCAGTGAAGGCCTCGTGTATTTCTGCAGGACAGTGCAAAACCACATACTGCAGCTACTACAACAGCATGGCTTCATAGTAAAAGAGTCCTTGTGCTGAACTGGCCTGCCTGCAGTTCTGATCTTTCACCGATTGAGACCATATGGTGCATAATTAAACGAAAAGTCCGTCCAAGGAGACCCAAAACTCTCCAGCAGCTGGAAGCCTGTATTAAACAAGAGTGGGATCAAATTCCAATGTGTAAACTCAAGAAACTTGTCTCCTCAATGCCCAGATGCCTCCACTCTGTGTTAAAAAGAAAAGGGGATGCTACACCATGGTAAACAGGCCCCTGTCCCAACTTTTTTGAGACCTATAGCAGCCATCAAATTTGAAATGAGCTCATTTTGTGGATGAAATTTTCTCACTTTCAACATTTGCTATGTTGTCTGTTCTATTGTAAATAAAAATACTGACTGGTGTGATTTGAAAGTCATTGCATTTTGTTCACAATTTATACTTTGTCCCAACTATTTCAGAATTAGGGTTGTATATAACAACAGGAAAAGGTGAGGGTCGCAAGTCAGGGTCAATATCGCAGAACAGGTCAAAAAGGGCGGTGCAGGCAGGGGTTTGCACTCCACCAAGTTCCCTTCTAGTTCTCTTCAGACAACGTGGTCAGGTGTCACCTTACAGTCCTCTGCATGTTAGTCTGTCCTCTGTGGATCAGTGGTCCTCCAACCCGGGAAATATCTTTGTAAAATTGGCACCAGTTTTATGACACATTAATTGCATTTTCCCCCTCTTTAGTTCCCTTCCATCGTTTTTTATTTTAAATGCTGCCATCCTCTTCAGGAATGGAACAGAAGTGTATTGTACAACATGCATAACGTCCGCTTTTGTTTGAGGTTAGATGCAACTAGGGCTGAATGTAATTAATGAAACTAAGGTAATTTCTGCATATGGGGCATGGAAACGAGAGAGTGAGCTGCTAGTGTGCATCGCAAAATTTTTTGTAGGTGGTTACCTGTTCCTGGCCCCGGTATTAAAATTCAGTTGGGAGGAGAGAGGATAAAAACATGTAGGTGATGCAACCAGGCGAGGTGAACTTCATTTTATTTATTTATTTAGTACTTTTGCGGTGAATCCGCAGCTCCAAGGGCGGTTGTAGAGGAGAGCGGATTCGGGTCATCGCCGAAGGTCGGCGAGAGAAGCAGCCCGATTTGTCACGATAAAGGCGGCGGCGAAGAAAAGCCTGGTTTTGACTGATTATCCGCGGTACTCTTCTCCCCCTCGAGGCACCTGATTGGCCCTTAAACCAGGAGGGCATTTTGGGAGCGGACAAAAAGGGGAATTGAGCAACCCGAATCGCAAGTGGGTGCAGCTTTTTTGTGCCTCCTTAAACGGTTAGAGCTGTGCTCTCCTTTCACAGAGTACTGCTCTGTACAGGAGAGCCTTGTCCTCCATTTAGAGGCACATCACCCAAATCTTTCTTTTCATATTACAACATTTATACCGGGCGCTGGAGAGCCATTGCCTGTCCTCAGATCAGTTTCCAGTGTGCGCGCTGGGAATAATAAAAGTCACTTCAGACCAGGATGTTTACTATTGTCATTTTTCATTTTTGAATATACCTCTGCTATCATTGTTGTATAACGTTCTATAACTTGCGGTGTTGCATTGTTCATCTCGGAGGGAAGTGTTTGTAAATGTGTTAGCGGTGAGGAGACCAGAGAATAATGAAATTCCACACAAATGCGCCGTTTCTTTATTTGTTGTCTTCCTGAGCTTAGTCCATAATTACCTTTAGAGAAATATTTCAGTCTGGTAGCCTTGGCAGCCTACTTTGTGTGTACATTTGCTTGTGTTTCTGAGCATCTGAATAACCGTTGATGGCGCTTTTGATTTTTTTTTTTTAGCTTCATAATGCAGTCGGCGATAAATCTGTCCCAAGTTCAAATAGTTTTCGCCTGCTGCTGAAACAAATGTGTTTCAGTGCTGCGTTGCTACAAATGTACTCCATTCCTCTGACCTACTTGCTCACATGAGCCAGTGGCTTTTTTTTTTTTTTTTGTTCGGCTATACCACTGCATTTACAAGAGTTGAGAGCTCGCTCTTGCTGTAGGATAGGCACATCCATCAAAGTCTGGCTCTCTCTCTCTTCGAGGGGAAAGATAATTTGTGATGTGCTTGGTTCCATCCCTTGTGCTGTTATATCATGGTGAAAAAACAAAGCCCTGTAACTCTTAGAGGGACCGATGAAGGGAAATGATTGGTAAGATCTACACTCAACAAAAATATAAACGCAACACTTTTTGTTTTGCTCCCATTTGGCATGAGATGGACTCAAAGATCTAAAATTAATTCCAGATACACAATATTACCATTTCTCTCAAACATTGTTCACAAATCTGTCTAAATGTGTGATAGTGAGCACTTTTGCTTTGCTGAGACAATCCATCCCACCTCACAGGTGTGCCACATCAAGATACCATGATTAGTGCACAGGCGTACCTTAGACTGTCCACAATAAAAGGCCACCCTGAAATGTGCAGTTTTTGCTTTATTGGAGGTCTGGGGACTCTGGTGTGACCACCATTTGCCTCATGCAGTGCAACACATCTTTGCATAGAGTTTATCAGATTGTCAATTGTGGCCTGTGGAATGTTGGTCCACTCCCCTTCAGTGGCTGTGCAAAGTTGCTGGATATTAGTGGGAACTGGTACCCGCTGTCGTATACGCCGGTCAAGCACATCCCAAACATGTTCAATGGGTGACATGTCCGGTGAGTATGCTGGCCATGCAAGAACTGGGACATTTTCAGCTTCCAAGAATTGTGTACAGATCCTTGCAACATGGGGCCGTGCATTATCTTGCTGAAACATGAGGTGATGTTCATGGATGTATGGCACAACAATGGGTCTCAGGATCTCGTCACCGTATCTCTGTGCATTCAAAATGCCATCAATAAAATGCACCTGTGTTCTTCGTCCATAACAGATGCCTGCCCATACCATAACCCCACCACCACCGTGGGCCACTCGATCCACAACATTGATATCAGCAAAGCGCTCACCCACACGACACCACACACGCTGTCTGCCATCTGCCCTGAACAATGTAAACCGAGATTCATCCGTGAAGAGAACACCTCTCCAACGTGCCAGACGCCATCGAATGTGAGCATTTGCCCACTCAAATCTGTTACGGCGACGATCTGGAGTCAGGTTAAGACCCCGATGAGGACGACGAGCATGCAGTTGAGCTTCCCTGAGATGGTTTCTGACAGTTTGTGCAGAAATTCTTTGGTTATGCAAACTAATTGTTTCAGCAGCTGTCTGAGTAGCTGGTCTCAGACGATTTTGGAGGTGAACCTGCTGGATGTGGAGGTCCTGGACTAATGTGGTTACACGTGGTCTGCGATTGTGAGGCCGGTTGGATGTACTGCCATATTCTCTGAAACGCCTTTGGAGACGGCTTATGGTGGAGAAATGAACAATCAATCCCCGGGCAACAGATCTGGTTGACATTCCTGCTGTCAGCATGCCAATTGCACGCTCCCTCAATGCTTGCGCCATCTGTGGCATTTTGCTGTGAGACAAAACTGCACATTTCAGAGTGGCCTTTTATTGTGGGCAGTATAAGGTACACCTGTGCACTAATCATGGTGTCTGATGAGGATCTTGATGTGGCGCACCTGTGAGGTGGGATGGATTGTCTCAGCAAAGCAAAAGTGCTCACTATCACACATTTAGACAGATTTGTGAACAATGTTTGAGAGACATGGTAATATTGTGTATCTGGAATGAATTTTAGATCTTTGAGTCAATCTCATGACAAATGGGAGCAAAACAAAAGTGTTGTGTTTATATTCTTGTTGAGTCAGTGATCCAATGAGCTTCATACAACCCCAAATCTTTTAAAAAGGACGTCTGAGTAGGTGTGTTATACTTTGAATGGTGAATTTAACAAAAATAAAAAAGGTGTAGATGTTTGACATACCCTGAAATGGTCTCAAGTAGACTCAATCCTTGAAGGTATTACTCCAAAACGTTTCGACACTGAGCCTCAAGTCCTTGTCTTCTTTTATGTAGTTAATAAGTCGAAAGCTCTGGATTTATTCAGCGTTTATGTTGCTGTTCCCAAGTGTTATTGTTTTTTCACTCTGCTGGTTGTCGTAATAAAGTCCTGGTTATGGCTAGTGTGAGCAGTACAGCCCTTTATTATGACTAGGTAGTGGGTAGTAATGAAGCACACTATTAGTTGTCTGTCGGCAAGAATGGTATTGGCTGCAGATTGTGATGAATTTTATGGCCCATATGGTTTGTAATAGTTTTTATGTTTTGTCTGACTCATTTGTGGTTAGCAGTAATTTCTGTAATGCTATGAGCAGTGTTTTATCATTGGCGTTATTTCATGATGAACCATAACTGGGTGTTATTTCCTCTCTCGGTGTCTGTGTGTGTGCATGAAATTTGCTAAGTAGTGCCTAAAATTAGTCTTGGTGCAAATTGAGACTCATGATTCGCGGTTAGTTTGCAAATGAGGAGCCTGGAAATTTTGAGTGTATCAACTGAATGGTTCTCTAAATTTGGCTCTCAAATCCATATCTAGCTCTGGTTTTTCTTCTTCCAGGCAAGTAATTTAACAGTTATTGGCATTTATTGGCCAGACCGTCCTCAAATTGACTCCAAGGGGAAGTGAGGAAGGAAAACCAGCAGCTCTTGGGTGTCAAGAACCGTGATTTGGGGAGCCCTGATCAAGTGGGTTAACTATTCAGTATTTCTGGGGACGCTAACTTCCATCATGAAAACTTGGTTTATGTCTGGTGGTTTAACTGAGGCTCAAGGGAAGATTGTTATCATCCCCCACCCTCCATTACTTGAAGGCGCCGTGAGTGGCAGTGCCAATATATGTTGGTGAGGGAAACTGTGAGACCCTGATGTCTTCTGTGCAGGTCAGGTAACGGACTGACTCCACAGCGGCTGTCAAATTGCACCCCTCTCCAATACCACTCAAGCCTGTCCGTCCCGATTGCATCACCCGCTCAATCGGCCTGTTCGTCTTGAAAAACCCAGCGATGGGAGTGCGTCTTTAGATTGCTTCCTTTTGGAGCAGTGTGACACAGAGTGGTTGTAAGGTAGCGCCAAAGACGCCAATCTCCCGTGTAACAATCTATTCTAGTCGGACATTCGTTTTTGAACCCAAGAATTAAAAAGAAAGGATATTTATTGCGCTGCACTGCCAACTCTTTCGCGTCAAGATTAACTCTGAAGTTGGTAACCTGATCTGTCAGTGAATGCATCAGTCTGGTTTGGTTGAGACTGGCTGCTGACTGCCCCGAGGCGTAGAGGCATTTATTTCTGAGCTGCCCTGGAATTGCTGTCTGAAGAAACTTGTTAATCTTCCTCTATTTTCTCTTTCCTCCCTCTGCCTCAGGAGCTGGAACGTAAGGTAAGGAATGTCGAAGGAAGGCAAAGCCCAGATGATCGCTCGCCTCCTGTTTGTACTCCTCTTTCCTTCCTCCATTTCTTTAATTTGTCTTTGCGGTTTCTTCTTTCCTTCCTCAGTTACTTGCATTTTTAGTTCTACTTCATCTCATTGTGGACTGTCTGATCAATATCTTGTTGGCTTTTGGTCTGTTAACAAGTTGCGGTGCCATTGCGAGGTTGTCTGTTTTGCTACTTACCGGATGACTGTCAGTCCATCAGCGCGTAGCTCGTAGTCTGCGCTCCAGGTTGGCAACGTCAGAGACGCACTGTTCTGGGAGCAGAAACCTTCAACATTTCTGAATACGCAAACCGCCGTAGCAGTAAAGTTCCTCCTCTGAAATTCGCGCGAAATGAAAACAAAACTCTAATCCCTGATTCCTTAATCAGCCAGTTTGTTCAATTCACCGATGACGATACTGAATTTGTCGGGGCAGAATGGAAGGCTTTAATGTGTAATGCGTTCGGTTTGAATAAGAAAGATAATTGGCGGCCGCTTTCATTGCTGCACTGCCAGCCGAGATCACAAAAAAGTCAAATACATTATGAAGGAGTTTTAAAAAAAATAAACTGGAGATGGAGTGCGATAACAAAGAACAGACTCATTATTGTTCCGGGCCCAAGCTATCCCTCCTTGCCGAGCCCACAGGCACTCCTATATGACACAGAATTGGTTCAGACGGCACTCCAATAAAGCTGTTGAGGAATCGCTGCCCTTGGAGGCACCGCAGAGCGAGACTTGAGTATTTTTGGCTCCTCCAGCCTCTACCGTCTCCGCGTTCTGACTGTGGTGAACGTCGCCCTGATGCCCTCTTATTGTCTCGGCCGAGTCAGGGCTGGTGAACGGTGCCAATTACTGTCTGTTTCTATTGGGGGCGGATTGAGGTTGGACAAGACCTCTCTCGGCCCCATTTCCTTCTTTTTTCCCAATGCCTTTTCAATTTGGGGACGCCAAGTCCTGTTCATCAGTTCTCATTGCTTTCGCTCCTGGTATCGACAAGCAGGCAACAACGTGCCCTCCTCCAATTCACGCGATTTTGGTGGCCACTTAAGCTCAAGGCTGTTTGTATGTTGGGCTTAAGTAGAGATGGGCTGGTGGAAGATGTGTGAGTGATGCTTCACTGGCAGGTTGGTAGGCAAACCCCATCAGTGCTGGTGCTGTGAGCTTCTTTCTCCAATCTGTAACCCACAGGAACAACTGAAACCCACTGAAAAACAATTGAAACTCTGGTGACACTGGGCAGAGCTGGCGTAACTTGCATGGTACACTGTGGTGCTGTTGGTCATGGTTGGCCCTAGAATTGCCCGAATTCGACACCAAATTCTGAAGCCTCTTGGGGCTTGAACAGTGCCATACGACTTTAGGTGCTGTAATGTCCGTCCAGTTACTGTACTGCCACATTTGAAGTGTTTACCAAGAAAGTTTGGGTTGTAATCATTTCGTTTTTTTATTTTAATTTTTTTAATTTGGCATCCCACCCAGTCCCACCCGAATCTGGAATGCCTAATTGGTGAACTATGTACAAGGCTTGCTCGTATGCGACCCCTTGTTGCCAATTTAGGAGAGAAGAACAGTTCTGGCTCTCCTCCGAAGCAGGTGCCCGTCAACTACTGCTTTTTTACTCTCATTGGTTGAATCGTCGCACGTTCAGTACAAGGGTTGGGGATACCCAAATACGAAAAAGCTTATCTATATGACGAGCGCCCGTCTGGCTAATGGGAGGCGCTTGAGCAACGAACAAAGCAAGCATTTTATATTTCCCTTACTAGCGGCCCCTTCCCAGTTTGCATCCCTGTAGCGCAATAGCCAATTGTGTGCTACTTCTGTTAAAAGCTGCCAACCGCTGCCGGTTAGTACGACCGGGGCTCAAACCCACGCCGTGGTAGTCACTTCTGCTCCGCAATGCGGTGCTTTAACCGAGTGAGCTATCCGGCAGCTGGGTCGTAATCATTTCTATCAATTCACCACAAATCTAATTTCTGGTACCCGAGGCTCCTGGGAATAGATCTGAGAAGATTTGAGGCTTAGGGTATACTTTCAATACATGGATGTTCAAGCCTTTAAAAGGCACAGTAACAGTCTGCTCCTCTTGAAGGAAACCTGAGTCCCCAGTTCTAAGCTTAAATTGAGAATTCATATCTTAGTTAGGCTGTGTATGTTTACTGTGGCTCAACGCTGGTCTTGGTCAGACAGGTTGAGATCATTTTTCAACCATAGAACATGAAGACTATTGCTCATCCATCCATATTTCCATACCTTCTACCCATTATTATGTGTTGCATGTGCTAGAAATTAAGTGTGTTGACTTGTTATTCTTAGTTTTTTATTTTGTTTTGCAATTTTTTTTTTCAACCTTAAGCCGCTTTCACGCCAGACGCGAAACGAATATTTCGCAGGACAGATTACATTCAAAGGCAATGCAAAGACGCGAATGAACACGCAGCGCATGTATTCGCGTCTTTGCATTGACTTTGAATGTAATCTGTCGTGCGAAAAATTTGTTTCGTGCCCGGTGTGAAAGCGGCTTTAGTCTCTGTTTTATGTCGCTCGCCGTTTTACTGCCCCTCGGATAAATCCTCTGTGCTAGTGGTGCTGCGCAGATGGTCTAAGCGGTTTGTCTCGTCCTGTTCCAGGCCCAGCGGCTGGAGGAAAAGGACAGGGAGCTGAGGAAGCAGGAGCTCTTCTACAGAGAGCAGGTGGCCATGCTGGAGGAGAGAGTAAGACCGGTGTCTCCACGCTCTCCCCCCTCCACATCCCCTCCAACACCGGGCCCAAACACAGCCCAAGCCCTCTCCACATCTCTCCTCACGCCGCAACGGACTCGGGCCCCGTCCCACCCTTAGCTCTGCCCCTCCCAACGTTACCACGCCTACAGCGTGTATAGACCCCTCTGCACTCTACCCTGACCTCGCCCCCACCGCTCCGCAATCTCTTGAGACTCTTCCCAAATCCCACCCCTGACACAATTAAAGTCCTCGTTTTACCCAAACTCCACCCAGCCCTGTCAATGCCATATCAGTCCCTCCCCGCTCTACCAATCCCCATCCGACTGCTTCCAAGTGGCTCCTTGCTCCACCCAAACCTCACCAAATACACCTAAGTCGCTCAACCAGTCTGCCCAAGCACCACCCACTCTACGCCCACGTCCCTCCCCAGTCTTCTCAACCCCCCACCCAACTACGCCTAACTCGCTCTACAGTTCACCGAAGCCCCACCTCTATCTCTCAAATCCTCCACACTTTGCCAAAACCCCACCCCCACCACTCCTCCCTCCTCACTCTAGAACAATGTTCCCGCCTCCTTTCTCCACCCATACTGCTTTTTACTGTTGTGAATATATCACTTCAGATACTCAATGACTCAATGGTATGTAGCTTTAAGTCAAGCCTGCTCTTGATAATTCCCAAGGTTCTTTGGGTGAAGAAATATTTCCTAATATCAGTGCTAAATTTACCCTGGGTCAACTTCCATTTGTGACTCCGAGTTCTACTAATGCGGTTGAGAGAAAGACCGAAGGGGACTAAAAACCCCGATGAGAGTCAGTATTTATTGGCTGAAAGACTGTTTGAAAGGCAAGTGACAAAGTATGAAGCCAACCCAGGTTATAGTTAGATATCCAGGTAATTTGATAATATTCTTATAGCGTTGCGAGCTTACTGAAGTTTATCTAAATCAGCTACAGAAAAACCAGGCGCCTGTAGCACAGTCCTTGAAAACAACTCTGTTTTTCTTTGTATATCATACAATTCACTAAGTTAATTTGGCTGTTTGCTAACCGAGTTGTTACAGAGAGAAAAAGGGGGAAGATTCTCCCTGCCCCTAATGTGACAAAGGTTATACCTCCGGAGCAATTCATCTAACCTCTTTTAATGTTTGAGCTTTAACACACAAATTATTTTCAGACAAACTCGTTTACACGAGAGTTAATCTTGTGCTACAATCCCTGAACGCCTTTCTCTCTCACAACTCGAGCAGGATGATCACCAACGAACTGCGCTACAGCACAGCCAAGCAAATAAATATAAGTGGCCTGCTTTGGGAGGCATGGTGCCAGGAACGGGGTCCTTTGTGAAGTATACTCCCAATGACAATCCAAGGACAGGCTCCTGAAAGGAAACGGGTCATTTCAGTTGTTCCTGCATTTGCATCTCAAGCGGAACAGGTCTACGGATACTGTGAACATGTAGGTCACACCTGAGGGAGCTCATTGATTGGCTGTTAATGGAGGAAACAAACAATAACGGCGCCTGGTTTGGGCTTCAAAGCATTTTGCTGCCGTGGCAAGGGCAGCTGCTAATAATGGCGAATCAGTCAGATGTTTCTGTTGACGGGAAGATGCAAAACCCATTGCTGCAGTAATGCCTTTGTGGTTGGGTGGGGGGGCGTTGCCACTCAATGTGTGAGCTCATGCAAGCCTCCTGAGCAATAAGTACACACCTGTGCGTGAGCCATTGCGGCCATATTCTTTTTAGAAACCACTAAGAAGTCACCAGAAGCCCGTAACTGAAGGCTCAGTTTGATGCAAATCAGAGGAGTACGTCAGCCTCAAAAAAAAAAAAAAAAAGAAAGAAAAATGGGGAAAGTTTGATGATGAACTTTTGAACTGGTTTTGTTTTCACAAATCTTTTTGTAAACTGAGTGGGCGCTGTCTCAGCTGGTTGGATTCACCAAACACTGTTTAAAAAGAAATGCTTTCATTTTTTTTTCAATGTCTTTGGCTCATGTACGGTAAAATGCTCAGTTTTTTTTAACATTTTTTCCCACTCTCTCTGGGACCCGTTGCCGAACCCCTCAGAATGTTCCGTGGCGACTAGTCACATGTCTTGGGGCATGGAGATGGTCACTGACCAAACAAAGAGTGGACATGGTGGTTGGATTCTCCATCGTCTCCGTGTGCTATTAGGGCAGGGCTGTACTGGAGCCCAGAGGGGCTTATGAATGCATTTCTGTGATTCACCTGTGTGTGTCAACAAAGTGTCTGATTGGCTGAAAACTCCACACACTCAAAGTTCCGTTAATTCTGCCTTCACTCAGTCATGTTATTATTTCTGTAACATTTCCCTGCTGGTACTGACCTCAGCAGTAATGTCAATCTCATAAAATGCGATAAAAGGTCATGGAAAATGTTTGTTTGAGATGACCTTTTTCACTCTAATTTGGAGAATCCAAACTAATTCCACTTATTCCTTTACATCAAATCAAAATTTGTCAAATTTTTCCTGCATTAGGCTTGCCGTGTACGTGAGATTTGCTAATAATGACTCCCATATTGCATTGACCTTGCTTCGGACCTGTTCATTTATCTGTTGGGTTACATTTCCCAGGATTCGTTGGCAGTTCCATTTTAAGCTCCTTGACGGAGAACTGGCCTGGCGAAGTGTGTTCCGGGAGCTTCTGTTCAGGAGTCAAAAATCAAATCAATCGAGATTTTTTTTGGACCGCATTTCCTATTTAGTGTTGAGAGAGGCTTTCTCGACTGCTGTGAGACCAGTCTGTGGTCTCGCTGAAGTGGCGCTCTGAGGGTGTGTTGGTGCAGGTTAAAGTCTTGACTTTCAGTATACGCTTGGGGACGGGGGCGTTTTCCTTTGGCCAGGCTCTTGATCTGCGGGGCTTCGTGCCGGAGTTATGGGAGTGTGTGTTGGTACTTGTGTTGTTTTTTGGGTTTGCATGAGCATTGAATGAGTCTATTACTCACATTTATACTTGTACACTGTGACACTGACAAATGTCGACACACACAAACACACGTGTGCGGATCTCGCTGGTGACTCTCTCACACACACTCACACACACACACACACTGGTAACGGTGTGCTGTGTGTGAGAGAATAAAGCCCAGAGTATATTGCTCATCTCTTTCTCACACACACACACACACACACGCGCATACATACTCACACACACACACACACACACACACACAGACACACAGATGTAGCTGGTGACGGTGTGCTGTGTGTGTGAGAATAAAGCCCAGAGTAAATTGCTCATCTCTCTCTTTCTCTCACACACACACACACAGATGTAGCTGGTGACAGCGTGCGGTGTGTGTGAGAATAAAGCCCAGAGTATATTGCTCATCTCTTTCTCACACACACACACACACACACACACAGATGTAGCTGGTGACAGCGTGCGGTGTGTGTGAGAATAAAGCGCAGTGTATATTGAATGCCTCTCGCTCTCTCTCTCACTCACACTCGCGCGCGCACACGCGCACACACACACACACACAGATGTAGCTGGTGACAGCGTGCGGTGTGTGTGAGAATAAAGCGCAGTGTATATTGCATGTCTCTTTTACTCCAGCCTGCTCATTCATCACGCCGCTCCCCCTGTCAGCCCCTCGGCTGCTTCTGCTCGGCCCGCGCTGCTCTGCTCGCACTGTCCGGCCTGACAAATTACCTCTGGAACTACACAGAGACAGACACACACACTCACACTCTTTCGCTCACCGCGCACCTCATGTAAAACAACCACATTCAACCCCAAAATGTTTCATTTCATCCTCTGTTTTCAAATATGTCCCCCGACCTTCTGTTCCCCCGGCGCCTGATGTTGAGCTGCACGCCTTCCCTCCCTATTTTCTCTTTTCTGTCTTTTCTATCCTTTGTTTCTCTCTCTCTCTCTCACCCTCTCTCTTCCTTGACAGATTTTTCATTGTCACAAACAAGGCAATGAAGTTAATCTTCATGTTGTGTGAGCTTGTTGTTTTGAGCAAGAGTGAATATTGGGCTTGTAGTTTTTTGCATAGAATTATGTTGGGGCTCTTACTGCTGGGTGAATGTGGGATTTAGGATTAGTTTCAGCATAAATTAAGACTCATTAGGACTGCTTGAGTGTTGGGTCCCACAGTCTATGGCTCCAATTTAGCATTTTATGCTTTTTATTGTACGTTTTAAATCGTTCAACTGTTGGCATGAGTTCAGGGTTTGAGCGCATGATGAAGTGTCACCATTAGGCTTGACTGATGTCCTCGGTCGAGCCGAGCCGACTGACCAATGAAAGAAATTTGGGTAAAATATTCCCCCGAGGCCTCGGCTCAGATTTGCCGAGTGTCTGTTATCTCCGAGGTCCTTGAATCGTGCAGAAAATGGCATCGGAGCTCATCTTAATGTGCTCGGCCATTAATTCAATTAGCGAAGCTTAATCATCGCGGAATGAGCCACAGCTCGGTCCTCCGAGGTGCCCTCTGTCAGCGCTCTGCGCTCAATACTGAGATTACTGTAGTGTTTGATGACCCACGACTTCTCTGACGCCAGTGCATGAACCAGGGCTTAGCGTTTAATAAGTCTGGCTGAAGACTGGCAGTTTTGATGCCAGGTCCAATAAAAGTAATAAAAGTTGGGAAAGGCAGGATTTATTTGAGATTTTCGGCTTGGCCCCAGAAATTAGGTTACGGTAATCTAGCCCTTCCTCTTTGAGTACACGGACGTTTGGCCCAGTAAAGCTCTCTGAGAGCCGCAGTCATTAAAGCTTGTGTGCTTTAGCTCTTTGAGTTGTGTGCGCTAGTACAGCACAGAGCCAAAATGGAGCCTTAATGGTAGTCACTGTGCAGTTTCCTCTTCAACGCTTCCCTGCCTTGTATATGGAGCTGTAATGGGCTCTCCTTTCCACTAACAAGGGCTTCCTCCTACTTGGTTATTCATGTGGGAATGCTTCAGGGAGGCTGAATAGTATTAGTCAGTTTAGACGAATGACTCATGACACACATAACAAAAGATGTCATGGTAAATCCCTTCTGTGCTGTGACAATTTTTTGGCCAAATAGTTAGTCAGTTCTTCTTTTCAGTCCTCGATATTTAAATACGGCACCCTTCTTAGTGCTTGCAAGTAGACTTCAGTGATTTCCTACTGGAGATTTGAACCCTTGACCCTCAGGAATCCACGATTCTTAAGTTCCAAATCCTCCTGAACAGTGCCTACCCCTCTATAGCCCCCCCCCCATTCTCCTACGTCGTTCCCATAAATCTTGAGCCGTGTCACAGTACTCATGAGTACATCTTTTTTCTTGCCATTAAGGATCCATCTTCTGTTCTATACATGATTAGCCTAATGAGATGGTAATTGTTTCCTCATCAGAACTCATTACATAATCGGCGTGTTAGCCAATTACACGCTGTGCTCCGGCGCTGCATGGTGACGGCATGGAAACATGTCGGCGAGTCGCTCGCATTAATCCATTCGTGGCACCAAACAGCTGGAAGGTGTGAGCAGTCCTGTCACGCGGTAATCGATTCATGTCACCTCTGCCAACTGCCGTTTATGCAGCAAAACTTGGTATCAAGTAAAATTGGATGTGGGCAGTGTAGTCAAATTGCACAGAATGGTTGATAAGGAATTTTTACCTCCCGCTAAAAATTCAACAGAATTGTTCAATGATTGTATTTCTGTCCCTTTTATTTATTTATTTATTTTTTTAGTTTCGCATAACTTTGGAATGCTGGAATAATTTTGATTTGCTTAACACAGCACCATCCTGTTGGGTAGAGGTTTTTTTTTTTAAAGATTGACACTACCTGGTGGTTTGGAAAGCGGAGTGAAAGAGAACGTTAAATGTTATGAGTCCAAACTCCGGACGATTTGATGAAAGAGGCTTTGCTAGCTGTAGCGGGCTCACGACTCTAAGTGGGTTTATTGATTTAAGGGAGAGCTTGGCGGCTTCATTGATCTCCTCGGTCTTTGTTCTCTAATACGCTATTGAAAATCGCGGGGTTCGGTGTCGCATAGGCGTGTGACAAAGAGGATTCGCTCACAGCCGAACTTCAGAAAGGGCCTGGCCTGCAGACGCGTGCATACATTAGCGCTTCGCTCGTATATTGCGTCACGCGTGGTTGATCTTTGGGCACTGTATGAGTGACTGATATGCATGCTCAAGCTTGTGGGATATGAACTGCGAGACATGCTGTGAAATGGGAGGAGCCGTTATGTCTGGACTGATACAGGTGAGACGGTCTCACCCCCCCACCCCCCCCAAAACCCTCACCTGGCGTATTGCATCCGCCTTATTGCACATCGCAAGCCCTACTAAGGAAAGGTTGTTATTTCACAGTCTTATTACATACAAGGACAATGTGTCCCAGTTTGTCTGTGGAAATGTGACCACAGAAACTTAGCCTAATCTCCGATGACAACATCGCAGAAAAGCTAAATTGTGTTCCGGGATATGAATCTGCTCGCCTTTGCATGATCAAAGGCACCGTGTTGCTGAAATCAGTTGTTTGATATGCCCTTAAATGTGGACTTCATGGCGCTGCAATTTATTCCTTTGATTATTGTTTTATTTGGGGGTTCATTGAATCCTCTAATATTTCAAATGCAAGCCAAAGACGTCTATTTTATGGTGGTAGCCTCATCAGACATAATTTTGCCCAAAATCATTACAGCTGAAGAGCGCGGTGGACTACATTTATATAATTGAGCCCTTTGCAGACGCTTCCAACTTTGCAATAATGAGGTGAATAGTTTTGGATACCACTTAGAAAGTGTCACAAAACATGAAGTCTCTGGCATTTAGTGTACAAGAAAAATGTCTGGCCAATTCCGGGAGTTTTTCAACTTTTCTTAAAAGTCTTAGAAAAAAGTTATAATAATGCAGAAATCTCACTTTTATCGGTCATGAGAAAAAGTGACTTTCATGTTGTACGCTAACTGGACGGAGATGTGGAACAATGGTGTAATATTGGGAGCGATATGCAACATGTAAACTTTTGTTAAAAGTCTGTCTCTAGGGCCACATTACGATTTTCTGGGGCTTGGAGATGAATCTACCTGTGAAGCCCCCTTTAGAACCATGTTATCGTAGCCCGCGGACGCAGTCAGTTTGCTACTGTGGATTCACGCGTTATCTCCGCCGCCTCCGCGTCCGTAGACACTTCCTTGTGGACGCTGTACCTGCTGTATTATTATTGACCGATTTCTTTCATATTTGGTATGGACTTTTGTTATGCTTCACTCATGACCCCGACCGATTTCACTCGCCTTGGCCTCAGTATTGGCCGAATAATATGCAAATTAGTGCCAAAGCATAATGGTTTCCTTGTGGACATTGCACAGGCTGCAGTTGTTTTCCTATTACTTTCATATTTGGCATGGACATATGTTATGCTTGACTTATGACGCTTATCGATTTTGGTTGCCATGGTGACAGTATTGGCCAGATAATGCGCAAAAAAAGGGCAGAAGCGGGCTTTCAGGGGCTACAGCCATTGCGGCTGAGGCCGACCGAACTGTCTAGTTACCCTAACGTGTTAATGATGAAAGAGTAATTAACACCATTTGATATTAACATGAAATCACTGCATAGTGAAGCCAGTTTGATCAACGCATGGTTCAGTGGGCCACAGCAGTGCTTTTCGAACCCGGCCTTCAGAGAGCCCTGTGTATGCTGGGTTCTGCTCGTAGCACCGTGGCAATACCAGAATCTTAACAACCTCTAAACTCAGTAGGACATCAACTTCAACTCCATCTTTATTATTATCCCGAAGAAAATTTAGTCTGCTGCTGGCATCAAACTCATCATCAGGTTACATGAAAAATATATAACATTGGCAATAACAAGCGCCATAAAAATAAAAACTCCCTGGCACGCTGGGTCCTTGTTTTAGGCATTCTGAAGTGGTGGTCTGAGCGAAGGAGGTCAAACTCCTTTTAAAGTGGATGGTCAGGAAAGTTAAGAATAATATTATTTTGGGCCTTATTGGTAACCTGTTTGCAGTAAAATCAGTAAAACTTGTGGAGTTGGGCTTAATGCACCCCAATCACTTTTCTGACCACATTTACAAGCTTTGCCGGCCTGTTTGTACAGGGTATAAGCCAACCAAAGCAGGCCACAAGGTAACAGGTGAGAGCAGATGCAGATTCAATGATACACTGATTAAACAGGGTCAATAAAGGGCATCTAAAGTCGATTGCCATTGTTTTGTTTATCGGCCAATACAGCCAGCCTCACCTGCGCAATGAACCGAAATAGAAGGATTAGCTACGCTTGTACACAAAACATTGGTTTATATGAATGACATTGGTCACGTGACGATGCAAGTCAACAATATGTCAACAATAGCTAGCGATTTGTTTGTAAACATTGTACGTTCAATGTCCCGTCTAAGAATCTACTTTAGATGCCCTTTAATACATTACATATCTGAAACGAATTTATCTTTCTTCAAAAGATCAAGTGCTGCTGGGCCCTCTTGCAGACAGCATCAGCGCTGGATTTAAAACTGAAGTATTTATATTCTGGAACGATCTCAATGTCCTTATCCTGAATGGTTGTGCAAATAACCAAACTGGGCTGTGCCTTTCGAAAAATCAGCAGTCATGTCTTTAGTTTATGACACATTTATCGAACTGTAAGATTTACTGCACCAAGATCTTAAAAAAAAAAGAAAAAAAAACATCAACCACAGTTTTGTTGCTATTTATCTTAAGCTTTAAAGTTCACTGTTGTCCCAAGTTCTTTGTAAGCCTATGCATCTCACAGACTGGAATAACGCTACTCATTTATTTCTTTGATTTGGCTTTTGGCTACAGAGAAATAAGAATTATAATGTGAATGTGGGATATTTATTTTATTTGTATTAAAGGCTTGCAATGTCAGAGACGAAAGATCTGAAGATGTTCTTTCTTCATGCAGAGCGGTTGCTGTTGGCCTTTTAACAGAGTTTTGTGCAGAATATGAATAAAGTTTAATTTGTAAAGTGAGCTAAGTTAGCATATTAGGAAACGGGGACATCCAGCTTGCATATGTATTCCTGTAAAGATTTTCAAATTACATAGGTTTCACATTTTCTGCTTTTGTGTGTATTGAGTACATGTTTTCCTTCTAGAATCTGTCGTTAAAATTGCAGTTTTCAGTTTATAAAGCTTCTTATAGCTCTAGTATTGGAGGTTAAGCTACCCATTTCCACAGTGTGTTCATGTGTTGTTAGTGTTGTCAATTCCGGAAGGTATAATTGTGTCCTCTAATGGTCAGGGAAATGGGCCAGTAACTGTGAGGTTGTAAACCGCTGGTCCAGCACCTTAAAGGGCAACTTGCAGGTTCGCGACACTAGTGAATTAAAGCGTAGGAGAACGATGTAGGAACTAGACTTTCATTAAGATGTGCTTATGTATGCACTTTCTTGACTTCCGGAGTTGTTTTGGTGGGAAAACTCTTCTTCCGCAGCTGAAAAATGCCAAAACAGATGTGAATTAAGTTTATCAATAACAGATGAAAGCATCTTAAGGCTAGTTTGACACTGTGCCAATAATTATTGAGGGCACTGTGTATATACATCTTCAAGGTGGTCAGTGAGGACTGTGGTGCTCAACTTAGTTGACCTGTGAATGTTTAGGATTTATGTACTTTTTTTTCGTTCTCTTTTGTATTTATGTTGGGGTACATGGTTGCGTGTTGTAGCTTAGATGTACCTTTTCTTAAAATATTGATTACATATCACTTTGTGCTTTTGTACTTTTGTATAAGCTAATGTATAAGTGCAGTTATTGTATGAATGCTTATCATTTTTGGAAAATCAATTAAAAAAAAGTTATCAAAAAAAAAAAATATGGCTATATAACAAGCGATGTAAGTTTTCGTTGTTAATGTTAGCTAACATTATTCATTATGCCTGTATTAACTGGTGGTTTTTATGATATGGCTACACTGCATTCCAACAATTAATATGTACCACAGGTTGCCTCTAATTCTGGAAATCATTATGGGGATTAATTTGGAAGTTTCCAAACGGTAGAACATGACTTACAGTGCACAGTTCACATTTTTGTCAAGGTAAATCTCAACTGTTTTGTGACGATGTCGCTCACCAGTGTTCTGTCTGTATGTGCTAGGAATTGCAGCAGTTGTCAGTCTCACTTTGTCCTAGTTTCGACATCCCACCCTGAACTCCATATTGCCGGGAATTTGATCCCGCTGTCTGAAATCAGTGTCATCCGCTTTCGTATTTTTTGTGACAAATTCTGCAGTCAAGTCCTGTCTCTTCAACTGCACCAAACTCGCCTAAGCGCTAAAGCTAGCCTCATTCATTTTCCTGTTATTGTCTGCTGGTGAGTGGAAAATTGGAGAGGTTAAGTGCATACCTTCAAACCTCGATCATTAATATAAATTAACAGCGTGAACTCTCAAAACACACAACACTAGTTGATGTGGCCAGTTCTCCTCATGAAGGTAAGATGCGAAATAAAATGTTATTTTGCCTTGAAATTGCATTTCAATTGAAGTTGATGTTATTCAGTTGTGGATACTTGTTGCTAACCTTTGTTTCCTTTGTAATTTAAACAATTAAAAACTGTACATTCACGAGGCTTCATTCAGCTTTTTTAGGGGCTTTGCTCATAAGAGCCAGTTTTTCCACTGGATTTTTGCCTTTATAGTTTTTTAAGATGCATTAGATCCTGCTTTAACATTTTAAATGGTCATCTTCAGACAAGGTTAACCCTCTATTAACCAGCGTAGCATATCTGACACATGAAGTAAAAGGGTTAACAGCCTGGACACCCTTTTGGTTTTGTTTCTTATTGCGAAATTATTTGAAAATAACTTGAATGGTCCGTTACTTTATTTTTTCATTAGCATTATTACCCAATGTAGCAGATTTGCTACTATTTGGAAAGGTGGGCCAAATCTGCCAATTTTTTTTGTCTACTGTTTTTCAAATAATGGCCCAAAATAAACATTTTTGCTTAGGGAAATAATTTTAGCAGAATTAGAAATGGGTTTGATTAATAGAGGGTGAAGTGTAAATCTAAAAAAAAAAAAAAAAAAATTACCTACGAGTTTCTTTTTAAAAAAAACTTCCTCAAGGAAAGTGTGGGCATTGCAGTGCATTGCCGTATCGTTAATTATATCTGTTAAAATATTTGGTCTTTTTCCTCAAAATATGCAGTGCCATGCGCCTTTGACATATTGGTTAGTCACAATCTGTCGATTTAGCAAACCTATTGATCGAGGAGTGTTCCAGTGTTTTCCTGTGTTCTTGTAGGTGAGCAAAACATTGCTTCGAAAAATTTTGCTAGTTGTGTTGATGGATCTTCATTGAAATGCGAAGAGAGTTTTGTTGGCAGACGCGGGCTAGCGTTATGTCTTCATTGTTATGTTTTTTGTTTTTGCTTTTGTTCACCCCTCCCCCCCGCAATAATGTTTTTCAAAATGACTTTGGGGAAACTTGGAAGTTGCATTACTCACTGCACCAGATATCAGTCTTACTTCTTTTCCAGCCATTTTGTACTTTTGTTCCCCTCAGTCATTACTTCTTGCAGTTAAATTCTTTGTTTGTTCTTCTCCAATTTGATGATATCAGGGATTCAGATATGCTCCCTCTCCCCGTCATGGCTGGTGTATTGATTGCTTCTCAAAGGGGAATTGAGGAGAGAAAGAAAATGTCTGCTGGCCTATAAGAGAGACCCTGAAATCGAAGCTTCGGAAACAAAAGAGGAATTGTTGTTGCGATAAGCCGTTTTTCTGGTGTTCTTTTCCTTGGTGTCTGTATTGGAGATCCTCCCGGCTGCCCTCACGGACCCAGCCAAGGGCTTACGCCATTCTGAAAAGGGCACATTTCTCCTCTTCTCTGTCACGATGATCTGTCACAACCCCTTAGCCCTTTTCTTTTTTTTTTTTGGTAACTCCTTTTGCTTTGAAAAATGACTATTGATCCTTACAGTTGTCCAGTTCATTTCTATTGATTGGATAAAAGAGAGATAAATGGACGTTCAAATGTAATTACTGACAGGCACATGAATGGACAGGGGTCAAGGGAATAAAAGAGGCCCCCGTTTTCCATACTGAAGGGCGACCTTCAGAAATTACTGGTTGAAGCCAAAGCAAATGGACCAAAGCTTTTTGCTCTCATTTTGTACAAAAGAGCTTCTGTACCTTAGGAAAATTAAATGAGGCGTAAGCAGAATGCGTTTTGACGCTGGGGACGAAGTGGTGGCGCGGCGGGCTCAGACTGTCGCCTCACAGCGAGAAGGTTTGAATCCAGCCTGGGGCCTGTCTGTGCGGAGCTTGCATTCGTCTGTGTTCTTGGCCATTTTCTTTGGGGTCCTTCCAAAGACAAGCATTCCAGGCTAATTGGAGACTAAATCCCCCACAGGTATGCGTGTGAGTGAATTGCATTTCAGCCCTGCAGTGGCTCGGCCAGGATCTGTTCCTCCCCTTTGTCTGTCGCCCACTGGCATTGGCCTCCCACCTTTCACAACCTGGAATATGCAGGTTAGATCTTGGATAAAATGTGATGGTAAGTTTTTTTAAGCACACAATTTTTATGTGCTATTTCACATCTGGCACTTTGCTTTGTCCCGTGAGTAGTGTCCCACTGTGGGTTGGAGCGGCTGGCCGTTGGAGTGAATTTGAGTGCCTCCCAAAATGACTTGTCGCATCGCTCATCCTTACCCCAGCGGTACTATTTGGGCTGCTGTCTCTAATTTCGTGTAAGAAAAACTAATTGAACAATGTAATGGGGTCGTGCCCTCAATCTCCTCTCTCTGTAAACTCCTGATGGAACTTGTAGGTTTGTTCTGAATGTTTGACCCCATTATGCAATTGCAGTCTGCTGCAGAAACAAAACACTGAACTCTGCTAAATTCAGGCCATCCTGCGTCAACCTGTCCGAAGGCAAGATGAGTAAACCACCTCATACCTAGTTAGCTCTGGTGAAGGGATTTGAGGAAGATTCTGGCAATTCATGCTGGTGAGCCACAGATATGAGCGTTAGTCTGTGGTAGTGTTGCTGTGACATGTCAGTTTTATGTGTGACTTGGGTGGAGGGAAATAAACTGCCCAACATCTCTGTGCTTCTCCCTTTGAGAGCGGATCCGACGTTTGTGCATTTTAGATGATGATGTTTTCAAATGTTATGTGCCATTTCTTGTTGGCTGAGGATTTTCAATAGCCCCAAGTGTCTAGATAAAATGTCTACCTACCTTTCAAATAGCTTGAAATTTTTCTTACCTCTGTTTTAGCGACTGCTGAAATTGTGATGGATGTCTTCAAATCTTTCGACAGTACTTTGTGAGTCTCAAACGTTGCAGCTGAAGGGTTTAATAATGTTGTGCTTCTTTGAGTGAATATTAGGCTTGCCAAGTCTCATTTCATCTTTGGTTTGTACTGAGGTTAGAATTACATGAGCCAATTGTCAGAGCAAAAGCTTGCTTCAACAATACAATGCATTAAAATGCAAAAAAGACCTAGTTTCTTTTTCATAATGATTGCAAAAGGTGAAGAGGCACCTTCAAAGTGGCTCTTTGTCTAATATTATAGACCGTAATGGCAGCAGAGCCAAGAATGGACAGTTTAGCGAAGAGCCGGAGCAAACAACATGACCTTAGCCATACTTACTGCTTTAACCTTGCTCTTTCAATGTAGAGATTGAAGGATTGGAGAAAATGAGCTGAGATTTACTTCCTCTAGGACACACAGCCTGCTCTAGTATCGGCTATTAATGCAGGTGAGCTGGTGACTTGAATGAACAGTTCACTCAAGAATAAAAATTCTGTCATCTGTTCAACCCCATGCCAGTTGAAACACGAGTGAAGTTTGTAAGTCCTTACAGACACATTGGGAGGATGCTGGCGCAATAACATGGCAGCCTTCACCAGAACAACTCAAATCCTTGCGGACTTGCTCATTGGTTTATCGGATTACAAAAAAAGACCATGAAAGTGCTCATTACGGCAGCATAAGTGACGTGTCCTGGCGCCAAATGATTCCACTGCCCCTGGAATTGCGTACTGCACAATCATGTTGCACAAATCTGCTTGATGAAAAGTTGCAAACTCTCCATAAGTCTTATGTACACTGCTATGCGTAGCTAATTTTTTCTCCCTGGATGGCAAAGTCATGACCTACCCTACTCTGCCTCTGTGTATTGAATGATACTCTGCCGTCGTCGAGCTGATCGCCATGGGTGCTGCTGTCTGTCCATTCGTCTGTCTGTTAACATTTCATTTCCGGAGCATAACTTGAAAACCCTTCAATATTTTTTTCACAAAACTTGGTGTGCACATTAATCATGACTGGACTTGATGCCTTTAGCTAAATCGAAGCCGATGACGTGGGACCAGGGGGATATTGTTTAAGTTGAGACATGAGGAATGAGATTGGGTCGGGTGTGAGCCTGTATGTTGTGTTGGATATTGCTTACAGTGTTTAAATGGCGTTCTTTTTTTTATTCAGTTTATTCAACTGCGCACGTTTCTGAAACATGTTTTATTATTTTTTATACATAGTTATATTTTTCGTAACTATAAAAAAAAATCTTTGAAGTAATACTTTGCCGCCGAAAAGAAATGAAAGCCCATCGATCAATAATTATTGATGTTGATTGACAGCTTAGACATGTGGACTTATTGACCTATTTTTGCACACAGCATTTTGCATATGACCTGGAAGATTTAGACCCGGTGAATGATGTCACTGCTGACCTTCTGCCTAGGGCGAAATGGATGAGAGACATGTTTTGAGGATTGTAGTTAATTTGCCAAATTTCAAGATTACTGGAAAATTGGGAACTATCACCCATGCCGTAAGAGCAAGTATAGGTTTGCAATTATCTGGAGGTAATCATCATCATAATAATAATAATAATAATAATAATAATAATAATAATACTGACAATATTAACCCTTTAAGCGCTAGTCGCTGCTATCACCACAATAGCAATAATCGTAACGGCTGTTGATCGCGGCTACAGCTCCATGGAAGTCTCCAGCCACAACTGCTAGTCGCGGCGAAAGACGTTTTGAGGTAGGTGTGTTTCATTTTACTCAATCAGATTTTAGTATTTACGTAGCCACATTGGGGATTGGTTGCTCGGGGACCCGGAGTGTGCATTTAAACTATTTCTTTATACTGCATCGTCATCCTATGGATGAATCATTTCAATATTCTTGTTTCGTGGACTTTGACCACACGTTGCTTCAAAATGCCGGCGTTCGAGAATTTGTCATGTGATGGCAGTGAGTTTAAGGATGACAGTGCTGAATATCGAGATTCATTGTTCGCTGAAAGTAATGGTAAAAATGAAGCTGACTTTCTTGGCTTTGAGGAGCAAAAAATTCTGATCTGATCAGTTCAGCGCTGAAGTGTCCTGTGTGGGAAATATTTTCAGCGGTGTGTTTGTAATTTATGAAAAATCATTTAGCACTTAGTGTCAATACTAATGGTGTTAAATTATTATGATTGGAATGATAATTACTGTCATGACAATAATAATCAGAAATTATGTTAATGGCAATAATTGATGATAAAAATGATAATAAATATTTTATATTGATACATTTTTTTACATATTAGTGGCCATTAGAACAAACGCAATAATTCTATATTTAATCCAAAGGTCTAGGCTCTAAAATAGCCTGCTGAGCAGATGTAAACAAGAAATAAAATCTGAGAAATGAAGGTTTAGGTGAACGTTAACAATTCTGTCAAGTTTTTCAGGAAACCCTCAGGTTTTGGGAGGGTGTTCTCGAACAATTCATTAGGTTTTAGAATGTTTTTTATGAGGGCACCTTGGGTCAGAATGGGTTTATTTAGAGTAAGGTCTTTGAATTTGAAATTAAACCTCTGGACTTGTGAATATCGAGACGGATTAGCATGCCAGTTAAATAATGCATAAACGTGAATGTCACCAATATCTTGATTGTATCACTGTTGCGTACCATTCAAAATTTGGGTGCTGGTAATTTTGTTGTGTTTCTTTAATAATTGATATTTGCTCACGGTCTCTCTCTTCTGCTCCCCAATAAATAATGAACAAGGCCCAACCCCTTTCTGTATATAGAGTTTCTCTTCTGGCAGAGTCTCTATCATCTTGACACTTATTGGTAATCGGTGACCTTGACAACCTCACACAAATGCACCTGAGAAATGAGCTGGCTGTTTTGGTCTTGGAAAACATTAAATACTCTGGTAACAGACTAGAGTTTGCAATGCAAGTGTAATACAAATGATGTGCCTGAAATTGACTTTAGTTGGTTTTAGTTGATTGATATGTGATTGGAGTCCATTTTTATGGCTTCCCTTTTGGGATATTCCAGCATATTGAGACTGGCTGATATTTGGTGGGCTTTTACGATCTGTGAGAGACGCAGTGATTAAGTCTGCTCGACTTGGCACCGAAAGCACTTGTGACCATTTTTACATGCATAACAAGCCATGTTTACCCTATGATGGATTTCACAACTCCGCTTGCCCTCCCTGTTTGCTAGTAAAGTGGTTTTTGTTTTGTATTCCTACACACCGATCATGCCAGGACCATACTCTGAAACAATGGCCCGTGGTCATTCCTATATAAATATTTTAATAGTGCTTCCGCAAACTATGGTGCCTAAGGCTGCATATTATTGTTCATTGGGGCATGAAGTTTAGCTTTGTAAGTATTTGTGAGTCATTTTGCTGGAGAGAGGGAGACTCATAATGTAGATAGTCCCGGCAACCAGCAAGCATGGACCCGCCACATGCTCTGAAATGGTAATCTTGTCAGGGTATCAAAGGGTAGCCCCAAACCCTGGCATCATGGTAACACCTGGAAACAGGAAAAGCTAACCACGGCCATCAACTATTGAAAACTAATTGGCACCCAAACGGCTACACTGCTGAGTTGACAGTGGTCCTCTGACTATTTGTTACCTAATCAAGATAGACCTCATTAATATACACTGAAGCCAAGAACCATCCCCTTTACTTGATATACATATGCATATTTTATGGTATAAAAGATAAAGCCTTCCGATTGTTCGGAGCTCATTCTGACACCGATGACCCCGAAGCATTTGCACGTTTCGTTACTGCAAATTACTGGATTAAAGTCAAACTTTGCAAAAACTGAGAAGAATCCTTTTCCCTCCTCGTGTTTTTTCTTACAGTTGTTTTGTGTCTCTTTTTCAGAGCGCAAAGTTCTACCGGGTCACCACTGAGAACTACCACAAAGCTGCTGATGAGCTGAACGCCAAGTTCAAGTGAGTTCTGGAGCTCTGCTCATCCTTTCTAGATCCCAGAGAGTCTGAAGCGCTGCAATCGCAGGTGGCGCAAGCATGAGATCTTACTTTGGCTAACGCATGTCGGTCACTAACGCATTGCAATTCACCAGAGGAGGCCCCTCTCACAAACAAAATTTCATGCAGAAATCAAACCCAAAAAAAAAGTGTAAATATGGCCTGCAGGAACACTGGTCTTGGTGTTGGCTTGAACAGTGAATAGGAGTTGAAATGTTCCTGCATTAAACTATGGGATCTGAAGATATAAAAGACATGCAAAATGAGTGAAGATTTTGTCAAAAAAGTGATTATGCCATGTTATTACATTTATAAGCGAGCTACGCAGTGGAGCGTTGTGGGTATCTATCCGAGATCCAGTCATTTTCACAAGGGAATTGTCGTGTAGCCTCTCACCAGGCTTTAGTCCGAGCCCCAAAGATGGCGGCAAAGTCACCATGGTCCAGTGTTCACTGGTAGCTGGCTGGTTCTCGCAGCATTACCATGTGTTTGAACAGTAAGTGAAGTTTACAGCTTACAGTATGGAATTCACCTTTTACCTTTGTTTGCAGGGGATATTTAATTTCAGATTCGAGGATAACGAGGGCTCTGTGTATGCTATGCGTCATTCTAAGGCAAACACTGCTCTGGGTGGCAATATTAGTTGCTAGCTAGCCAACAATAATAATAGCAACATACAATTCACTTCATTGATTCCGCATTCGTAACCTTGCTAGGTCACTGGGCCATGCTTGTTAACTCAAACGGTTACATTAGGACGCCAACTTTACGAATCTCTGTTCGCATAACCTAGCGAACTAGCCAACAGGTCACTTTCGCCAACACCGGATAGCAAGTGCTACCTAACTTTGGGGTTAGTTTACCCAATGATCGTGGTCAACTAGCTATGGGCTGCCTTTCTTCTCACCAATACTCTGTAACGTCATGTCTTGACCTTCATGCGCGGCCTGGCAACACTGGCGATCTCTCTCTCTAAACACCTGAACTCCTCATCCTGCCTTGATTTAAAATGATTGTCACCCCTCGTAAAGATATGTGGGTCATCGTCTTTCTGATATGAATATTCCTTAATTACACCATCTTAATGAGCCGCCATTGTCATGATGCTACATGGATGGAAAAAGCTCAACCACCTCAGTCATACCAGAGGATTGAGGTGCATGGGCTTTTATATCACTTTGCAGCTTGTTACATTATTTTCTTAAAATTACTACGACGTAAAATGTAGATATCTATCAGAAAGGACGCATTTTTCCGAAACTTTGGTTACAATGTACAACTCCATGAATTAATGGTAAGTCAGGGCTTGAAGAAGGTAATCATGGCTTTTGAAAGACAGTTGTGGCCTGCAGATGAAAAATTTCATTTTTGGGGGCCAAGGAGATTCAAACCTTGTTCTTCCATGTGATATTCTGAGTGTCTGTTGTTCCGACCATCTGTCAGATAGCAATTCAGAGGAGTTTATTGCTAAATAAAGATTGCCTGGCTCATGATTACATGGGTTATATATAGAGTATAGTGTATTATTTTTTTGTAGGTGTAAGTACAAACAGTGAATGTGAACACCCCTGAAAGTTTGTTTTCGATGGGTGGACGGGCAAGCCCCTCATGGGCAGGGGGGCTGTGGGGGTGCCCCATACACAAGTGATGCAGGGTGTCCGTTCACATCAGTGGGAGCCCACCCTGTTCCTGAAGAGCTGCCCTCATGGAGATTTTCATTTCAACTGAAAATATGCAACCTGTGGCTATTAATCAGCTCAGTGAGTTCCCTAGTTGTTAAAATGGGTGCCCTCTATTCAAGTTGGTGACCTCCGAGTTGGTAGTAGATTGGCGGCTGGATGACTATGCCCATTTGACTATTCAGTGGTGGACTCTCTCCTCTTTTACCATTCACTGAGTAAAAATTGGGAAGTATGAGTATTGGTTAACAGGTTTGCACGAGTATAACACCTGCAAATGTAGTAATGATCCACAAACATAACCAGATTACTCTGTCACCACAGGGATGTATCTCCCCAATCCCCTGATTTCAACCAAAATGGCCGCCAGCAGCCATATTGGAAGTCCAAAATTGCCGAAAATTGGTCTTGAGCATTGTCAAATAAATATCTTCGCCTGTGCAAAATTAGAAAAAAATCCCGTAATAATTGTCGCTACCAGAGCCCAGAACAGAAAATCTCTGCAGGCGCGATGGCGGCAGCCCTGGAACTATGTCGTAATATCTCCAGGACTGTCGTTGTCGGGGAGATACAATCAAACACAAACGTAACACAAATTGGTAGCTTTTAAAAATGTTTTTAATTTTACCTTCTCTTACTACTTTAGTGGGATTGTTACATTAAAAGACTTGGATTTGTATTACGTTTGTGGTTTATTACGTTTGCGGGCTGTTATTACGTTTGTGGGTGTCACTGCGAGTCTTTTAAAGCCAGTCAGTCCAATGAATGATCTGTCCATACATGCCCTGTCATTGAAGAAAGTGATAAAAAGGGGATTTGATGAATTCCTGACTTCTTATGCATTTTCCTCCCTGAACGCAGCAGACCTGTTAAGTTCATGGCAGCGATTTGCTTCCATCAACTCAAGATTTCCCACATATTTGATGACTAGCGCTCACCTCTTTAAGACTATTCAGTCGCACCACCAATCACGCACTACCTCTGCCGTTGGAGGATAAAGTAGTTGGTGAACCACTTTAGAGTGATGAGACCAACAAATTTTTACTTGCTTAACTCCTATTATCCTCGGCGATGCTGAGCTAATTTCTTCCTCATCCTAGCAGACTTCCAGCCACAGCCTCTCAGAGGAATATTTTTGGCATGTTTCTCCCAAAATGTTACTCGTCTTGACCCCCCCCCCCCCTCACTACCGCACCGGCTGTTTTCTAGCATTTTCTGACCGGCCATTGTGGATGTTTTTGTGCGTGTAGTTTCAGTAGAAAAGAAATCCTCACTGTCAATAAGAAATTTAGTGTGTTGGTTCCAAGCCCTTTGAGGTGAAATGTTTGGATTTGGTTATTTATGTGCTGCTGTGCTGTGTGTTATCACACCTGTCTTCTTGTCATTTGTTTGGGATGGAACAACACAAGACATCAGCAATTTCACACTCCACTATCCACGTGTCAGTTATTTACCAGAACAGGCTTCTTTTTCAAGGAATATTGGGGAGAAATTCCAAATAGAACAGTTGCTTGTGAGGAGCAACTGAGAGAGTCGGTGCATGAGCCCCAGGGGCAGATTTTAGGTTAAAAGCCTTTCTCAGGGGCCCAACGGCAGAGTTCTTCCCAACCTAATCTCTCCAGATGCAAATCAACATCCCGAGCCCCACTGGGGCTTGAACCTGCATCTGTACTGAATTCTGACTGCGTCAGAAGTACATGAGCATTACTTCGGATGAAAGAAGTTATTACAAATGGAGATCTGATTACTTACCATTCGCATAGTAGAAAACCACAAGCAAGTGATTAAAAGAAGACCATCATCATACTCAAGCTGCTGGTCTGCTCCGAATCGTCGGGACCATTATCGGCGAGATGGCCGATTAGCCTGCGGGGTGATTAGTGGGCTTGGCATGTGTCCCTAATGGCCAGCGAACCCTTTGCAGCTGCATGCGAACAGGGAAATGGTTCGGCGCACCTTGATGATGCGTAATGGTTTCACTCGTTTTGCAGTGTGTGTATCTGTGGCTCGCAAAGACTCCGTGTTGTGAGAAGCTCAGCAGGCCTTTGACAGACAGCTGAAGGATGGCTGGGCACATCCCACCCTCAAACCATTAAAAGTCTCTGTGCAGAACTTTCACTGCTCGTGTCCAACCTGCCACATCCCCGCGAAGGTTTTTAACTCTTTTTTCCTTTTTCTTTTTGACATTCAGAGCCAAGAATATGTCCTATTAGCAGAGAAAGCTCCAGGAACAACATGACTTATCCTTAAATTTAGAGATGAACCATTAGCCCCATGCTTGAAGCTAAAGTAGATAATAGCTAAAATATTAGTCCTTACCCTCTGCTTGATACATATATGGCTTAGACCAAGAGACATGCATGTGCCAAAAGCACTGGCTCTTAAACTTCTGACCATCAGGACCAAAATTTGCACTTGATCAGTGACCTTTCGTGGACTTTTCTGCCAAATATTAATTTAAGTATGGCCGAGAGGACTACCAGCTCATTTTGAGTCCCACCTCAAACACATCTGTAACCCTTTATAGGTCCTGTCCCGTAGTTTAGAAAGCTTTGACCTGTTGTGCTCATTGGCTAAGATTTTGGAGGCAATATTCTGGACCGCATACTCCGTTGGGCTGACCTTTAGAGTTGAGCATCTACTGTAATGCGAATTTGCTACGGCTAAAGAGTTAGCGCCCAAATTTTTGTGCGTTATTCTGTAAGAGCCTGACACCTTATAGCCTCAGTGGAAATTTATGCGGGAGTGGAAGGGATGGAATCGAGGGCGGATTTTTGGAAAGTTGGGGGCATGAAAATTGCATTAAAATATCATTAACATGACTCTGCCAGTTACAGTGCAGGCACCATCTCGGCTCTATAGAAATGCCAAGAATCGATCAGCCAGTCCGGCGGGGTTCATTTTAAGACGCTGGGTACACAACTGCATTAAAATTGAGTTAGCATGCCATTAGCGTGACACGACCCTCCGCGCTAACGCCGTGGTTCTTGTGACGGGTGGCTGCATTACAAGGGCTCCGATTGGCTGATTGGATTACTCAGGCTGCATTACGAGCTCTGTGATAGGATTACGTCGGGGAGGCAGATTTGTCCGTTCGTTAACGGAAAAATGTCCATGTGGTCTGATGTTACAGGAAGAGGCTCAGAGAGTGAGCTTTCAGACTAATTGAGTTTGGTGCGTGTATTGTGTGCCTCGTAATTGAAGGGGTGGGCGTTAGCATGCGCTGTAATGGCAGCTCCTGTGTCTGTTCCCCTTGGATATGAAGGCGGCGCATGTATACCGCAGAACCTGGGATAAGATGCTATCATGCTTCGAGACGGAACGTAATAAATTAGATATTTAGTCTTTATGTCTCCAAACTGCCTTTAAGTTGAAACAGACGCAGAGATAATAAAGGAAAATGGACTTTTTTGACAGATTGGACATTAGCTGGCAGCTGCTGTAAAAGACTGCATTAAGTGACTGCGGGATAAAAAATAACTTCTGTTCAGAAGTTGGTCGTTCCAGCTTGATTTATGGGGAAAAAAAAAATATTTTTCATATCTTTGCCGTTGCCTGGTTTCCTGTGCATAGTCTAAAGGGTATATTTATTGCTGTGTAGTTTAACCCGTATAAAACTACATGCGTAAGAATATTAGCTCATTAATGTCCAAACCAATTTCCTTTATTTATTAATTTTTTTTAACAGCAATCCAGCTTTAACTACCAAATGAGGTATGATGAAAAAAAGTTTTTAAAAAATATACAAGGTGCAAAGATTCCCTGATGTGGGGGTCACTGCAAATTGAAGCCGTGAATCCCGTGACTCTCTTACTCTTAATTAGTCTTCGGTACTCCCGACCCTGTTTGCAGAACTTATAAAAGGTGATTCTCTCACAGCCTCGCGCCTGGCCTTTCATCACGGCAAGCCACAGGTGGTAAATCACTGCCTTCTCTCTCACCTCATTACCGTCGAGCCTTATCTGCTCCGGCGCTAGCGCATTAGCTCTGTTTTAGCAGTTCGGGGCTCCCCGTCGTGAGGAATGTTGGCCGACGGGGCCGTTTAATTGGAACGGCTGGCGGTGGCGCTTTCCCTGAACTTATGACTCCTCCTAAAAGACGGAGTAGGATGGAAGGAAGGCTGGTTTTTGGCCTCTGAAGTCCGCAGGCATGAGCCTCTGCAGAGGTCAGCACTGGGCAGCATAGAAGGCAGGCTGTGGTCTCTTAGGAGCGCTCAGATCTGCTTTCGCGGTGGATTTCTAAACCATTTTTCTCCCTTCCCATCTCAAAACCGCATTGGATCATTTGTATTTATTTAGTCTTCTTGGAGAGAAAGCCCTTCAGATTCCAGGAGCTTTTATTTTATTTTACTTCTTTATTTATTATTTCTTTGCGAGACCTGCGCCTCTGCCAGGTCGTTTCATAATTCCATTATGCTGAAAGTGTCTGTAAACAATGACAAATAGACTTGCCGGGTTATCGGGGGGCAGGATTTGCGTTCGCTTTGAAGCTCTGCCGGGAACATCAAACGGATTTCGGCAAGATGGGGATGGGATTGCGTCACTCTGAAGACGTATTTTTTTTTTTTGGAGGTGGGGGTTGGGGGGGGGGGGTAGGACTGTTTCTCAGGTAAAGTTGAGATACATTGTTGTTTGGGCAGCCCTCACGATCTTCTCTCTCTCTCTCCTTTTCTGTTTCCCTTCCACTCTTCCTCTCGCTGCCCGCATCCCTCCATCCCTTCTTTCTCCCTCTCTCCATCACCCTCCCTCCCTACTACTTTACCCATCTCTTTTCTTTTCCTCTCTGTTCAGCTCTCCTCTCACGCACTGCTCTCTTTGTGTTTGGCGTCCTGCCTGATAGCCATGCCATCACAAGCCCCTGGCCCGCCGTACGTCTGAAATCCTCGTCTGTATGATTTATGAGCTTCTCCGTCGGTCCCAGTTGGAAAGCTGCCATACTGTACCCCGCATATGAAACCGCGTCAAGCGCACTGGCATCGGTGGGACCTCTATCAGATACGAGCTGCGCTTTGTGGTGTGTGAAGGCCTCCTTATCAGGGCAACTGGCCATTGTGATGGTGATGTCGGTTATGTATGACCGAGCCTCCTCTGGGTTTTGTACCCCCCCCGTCCTGATTCTGGGCCCTTGCAACAGCTCCGGAAGGTCTGGAATTGGTGTGAAAGGAGGAGATTCTGAAGTACGATAGCGATTACAACCCCTCAGAAAGGTCTTCAGTTGTGTACCGTCTTGAACGTCATTTCTTCATCGACCTTGACGTCCATCAGCCACCATTATGTATTGTTTGCACTTGATTTTAACACTTCTGCCTCAAAAAGGTAATGGTGTCTTGTTGCTGCTCCTGTAATGCAAAGAAGTTATTTAATTAACCTGTTTAACATGCAATTCAACCTGCATTTGTATTTCTGGGATGTGCATATGTGTGTGTGATGTACAAGTGTTTGCAGCTTATCCGAGTTCTATGGTGGTTTGAAGTCCTTATCTTATCCCTCAAGGGCACAGTGGTATAGAAAGCCTGACTTTGATCGACAGCGGCCTGGTTTGACTTGAATACGAATGCCTGTATGGCGATACCTTTCACTCCGTCTGCGGTTAGTGCGAGATTAAACCCATTTCACTACCGCGAGTGAAGAGGCTTTCTGTTTAAGTGTGGTCATTGTTCCTCTAGGCTCTGTGGTTTTCAGCGAGATCTCATGATAGGGGTCACATGTACAGAGGTTGACCGTTGTCTAAACCTGTGGTTCAGAGAATCCGTATGTTTGTTATTCACAGTTCTCATGTATATCAGGCAAACTGCTCCACGGCTTTTGTTTCAACGATTCCCTCGAGCTGTAATCCGCTGTTTACAGATTCTTTGTGGCCTCTGATTTCATGGGAACAGGAGAGTTTCCAGAGGAGGGTTTTACTAAAATTATCCTCCATTTTGCCCCCGGGAGTTGGTGTTAGCAGCGTGGTAAAGTAACCCACCTCAGAATCGGATAAAACGAGAGCAGCCAAGGGGCTCCCTGCTGTGTCATGGGCTTTGTGTTATGGCTTTGTCGTCCCGCCTCTGTCCTTGTGGCGTGTGAAACTGATGCATCCAGGACGCCATTTTGTACGACAGATGTTCAAATGTTACTGTGTAGCTTCTCTAAATGAGTTCCCATCTTAAGTGTCCTTGGATTGGTGTTGCCACTCTACTTCAACAAGGGGATAATATTACCGATGGTGCGCTTTTTGCAGTTCACCTGTCCCTAGAACTGGTGGATGCAGCCCGTCTAACGGTCTCGTGCTGGCTGAGATGGGTTCGAGTTCGAAAAGCAGCACGCAGGCTTCAGTTCATGAGTGTTCTAGTTCTCACAGCCGGCAGATTTCTGACACATTCACTGAGCTCGTCAGCGGCGTTCGCAGCATTTTGCCCCGGATGGTCCGTGCGAATGTTGATCATTCGTTGGTTATTAATTGATGTGGGCCAGGAGAGGCGACGACAAAGGAGCGAGAAGAGTCGGAAAATCGGCGAAACTAGACTCAGCCATGGAGGGAACGTAAACGGTTAACTTTTTCTCCAGCTCTGACTGCAAGAGTCGCACTTGCTGCAGAATAATCACCACCCCCACTGCGTGCTGTGCTCAGAGTTAATGTCGTATGACAGATGTTTTGGCACGCGCTTGTGACAACACTATTTTCCCTGTGTGGAGCAGAATCATACCGACTTCGTCCCAGTAGAAGGAGGCTGGATTGCAGGATATTAAACTTGAGACGATCCTTCTTCCCTCATCCTGAGGAGATAACAGCGCTCCATTATTGACGATGCACGCTCAGAAAATCTCAACGGTCTGCACGGGCGAAACAAAGTGGTGGAAACCTGAGAATCGGCCACAATTTACCAGAAGAATTTTGCTCAATAATAGGGATAATGGTGTCTGTTTAAAGACTATTAAGCTGCTCAGAGTCTATTTAAGCCACATTTTGAGACATGTTTGTATTGTATGTTTGATTGTTTAGCTCACGTTGTGAAGTGAAATTTAAACACTAGATCCATGCGATTAGTAGGGAGGATGCCGAGTCATCAGGGTCGTGCCTGCAGTATTGAGTAATACATAAATCAGTCATTGTAAGTTGTTGATGCAGGAAAGCACTTCAGAATCTAATGATGTGAGTCCAGTCTTCTGCATCTGCCAATGTAGTTACTAGATCTGTGGGTATAGTTACTAGGTCTGCTGCTGCAGTAACTAAATCTGTCTATGCAGTAACTAGGTCTGTTGCTGCAAAAATTAGTTTTTCTTGTGTAGTCCCTAGATCTGTCGGTGAATGTAGTTCCTAGATCTGTCAGTGCTGTTACCTGATCTTTGGGTCCAGTAACCAAGTCTATGAATGCAGTAACTAGGCCTGTTGGTGCAGAAATGAGGTCTGTGGGTGCAGTAACCAAGTCTCTCAGTGCAGAATTTAGGTCAGTGGGTCCCGTAATAAGGTCTGTCATGCAGTAACAAAGTCTGTCATTGCACAATTAAGGTCTGTGGGTGCTGTAACTTAGTCCGTCCATGCACAATTTAGCTCTGTGGGTGCAGTAACCAGGCCTGTCAGTGCTGTAACTTGTAGCAGTAGTTGTAGATACTTGATCTGTCCGTGCAGTTACTAGATCTGTGGGTGCAGTAACTAGGCCTGTCAGTGGGGTAACCAGGCCTGTCAACGCTTTAACCAAGTCTGTCAGTGCATTGTTTACATCTGTGGGAGGCAGTTACCAGCTCTGCCAGTGCAGTCACCATCATCACACAGACAGGTATTGTACTCCTGCGGCGTATTGCTTATATTTTCACATTTGAGCTCAGATCATGCGCAATAGCTGTTCCCTGCGGAGGCTTGCACTGACGAAGCGGATGTTGGAGTATTCTGTGGAAGTGGGGCAGTAGGACAGAGTGAATATTTGCCCTTTTTTTAATTTTTATTTTGGCTGCGTGCCTCCACACCCTGCAGTGCACTGTGGGTAATGGTGCGGGACCGCCGCCCACTATTCTTTATACCCAAAAGCCAAGCAATTTCTCACCTCACAGGGCAAAGCAAACTCATCGACTCGCTCACCTCCCCAGGCTTAAACGAGTTCATAATTTACTCCATGTAGTAAGCGAATGGAGAGAAGGGACTGCGAACAGTTTCTCAGACTGGAGCGGCTGGAGTTTGCCGCATGAAGGGGACGCCTTGACGACCATGCGATGCAGGCTCTGTTTAGTATGCTAATGTGAAATCGGTTGAAGTATGATCCATTTGAGCGTACTCAATCAGGTACAATGTTGGTAATTTTGCATGAATCGACTGGTTCAGTGACTCTTGCCCTGCAGAGTCTGACAATCACGGTTTGGGGCCCAAGCTCTCTTGCTTATAACGGACAAGATGGAGGTTCTTGTGTTTTCCTGAATGAATGAAGTTACTTGTTGCAGCTGGTTCCAGGATTTTTTGTCCCCGGACTTTTCGTCCCTGAATTTTACATCCCTGGACACATTGTCCTCAGGCTTTGTCGCCAAGGGCTTTTCGTTCCCAGATTTAATGATGACGAAATGTGCCACCGTTGTTGATGGACAGACGGACGGCGGACGGATTACCGTGATATAAGGTGACCTGACGGGTCACCTAAAAAACTACGGTGTACATGTACATACAAAAAAACACAATACACTGACTGTAGGGGGATAGAATTCTCTTGTGAAGAAAATGCAGGAAGAGGGCAAAGCATTATTGGGACTGAGCAATCCTCGTACGAAGAGTCCGGGCACAAAGCGCCTGGAGACAAAAAGTCCACGGGGACGAGTCCTAGAGACATTGCAGGGATCAGTTTATAGATTAATATAGCTAAAAAGCCAAGTGTGGCGATGGTAAGTACATTTTAGCATGTTTGATTGTATTTGTATCTCCCTGATGACGATAGTCGAGAGATACTATGATTTAGCTCCGGGGCCGCCGCCGCAGATTTTTTCTGTTCTGGGATCTGGAAGCCACAATTATTTCAGGAATTTCTCCTGATTTCACGCAGGCGAAGATATTGATTGGACAATGCTCAAGACTGATTTTCTTTGTTTTGCCGGCAGCCATATTGTCCGAAATTTGGGGATCCGAGAGATGCAAGACTGGGTCCCTGTGGCGACTGAGTTATCTAGTTGAAATGCGAAGTCATTGCATCTTATTGGTTGATGAGCAGTTTCATGTTTATACAGTAAGTTTCAGTGCATGGTGGGTGGCGGTGTGGTTTAAGTGGCAGTTTTAAAGTAGTCTTTTTACCCCAAAGGCGAGTGGCTCCCTTTCCTAGCTGGAGTATTGCTAGCGTGCCCTTGCACAAGATACCCAATCTGAATCATCTCTGCATATATCATTCCGTAAAATATGGATTTTGCAAATGTAGAGCGAAAGCTGTGTGCCTGTAATGTATGAAAGTATTTCAGATATTTTAATGCTCGTAGTGGCCTCTCTTGCATCGTTTGCATTATTTATCTGTACCTGACGCTCCTCGCTCTCTCTGGCAGGCGCTTTGAGATAAAGCCCATCTGTGGTGACCTGCAGAGCCAGATTCTGAGCTGCTACAGGGAGAACGCGAGCCAGACGCTGTCCTGCTCCAGGATCGCTTCCTTGTACCTGCAGTGTGTCAACGACGCCAAACAGGTCAGAGATGTGCTTTGTCTGCGTGTGTGTCTGGGTGTCTCTGTGTACGCATACACTTGCTCGCCCATCTGTCCATTCGGGATTCGTTGGGAACATCATCTTGTGAGAGCAGACATTTTCAACTTGTCATCTTGTTGTCCTCCATTACATCTGTGTTCTGTCCGTTAGCAGAAGGCTAACCTGGATCTGCCTCAGCAGTGGGCTGCACGCGTGTAAGTTACTCCGCTACACTTTCACTTACACCTGTTGTGGCATTAGTATACATACATGTCCCTGTGTCTGGTTGGAGCAGCGCCGTCGTCTTCGTGTTCGGCCCTGCAGGACATTAAGTTTGTAACGTAACTGCTTCCTGAGTTGGACACGTCCGGCAGCGAAAAACGGAGGCAGAAGTAGTAGAAATCGATACAGATCTGAGTCCACATGTCAAATATCATATGCATGTACATATTGCATGTCAAATATGAAAATGACTAAACAAAAGTTACTGATGAGGGTAAGATTGCTTAAGGCTGGATGTGTCAGACTCGGGATGCAGTAATGTCACATTGCCACTTTCAGTGTGGTCATAAGTATTTGGACAGTGACAAGTTGTGTTTTTTTTATTTTTATTTATTTATTTTTTTTTATTCATTCAATTACTTTTTTGTTTTAGGCCTCCATAGTCCAGCTTGTTAGATTTGAATGAATAAAGCTGAGACTTTCCGCTACATTTTGCAGGTGTCCATATTATCCAACCCGTGTAAGAATCACAGTGTCGCTGTACAGACACTTACTGACCCTCTACATGTGCGTGGGGGGGTAGAGGGGGGTCAAATTATTTGAAATATTTCCGTAAATACCAGACTTGTGAGGCTAATGAGGTACTGCTGTGGAGACTGGTTCAGGTGTGTATTCACTGGATTTTTAGGGCTGTGGTTGCTGTGGGTATTGCCAGCTATGTTACTAAATGTTAGCCTGTCCCTGTTCGAGAGCTTCGACATGCAGCTACTGTTCAGGTGTTTGACACACTATGTCGTCATCATTTTTTACGCAGGTCCTCACCCCACCTCAAATACTTTCGCAGCCCTTGTGATCGTGGCTCCTACAATTTTGGCACCGACTCCTTGGCTTCTTTCGAACTCACCTGAGTGAATCTCCAAAAGCAAGATGAGGGTAGTAACTAAGTGCTCCTGAGTGGACTGTTTTAAGTAGACGCATCTGGCTAATTAGCCATTAAATCAAGAGTAACGAACCCTCGTAGATGCTTTTGTTATGTTTGCACTAGAGACTTCAAAGTCTAAGATTTTTCCGGGCTGCTTCCATGATTTTGTCCTTCCTCCTGTGTGAGGATGTGTTTTTTGGGCCGTAGCTGCATCGCCCAGCTCGGGGTGTTTGACAGCAGACAGTCTGCACCGCCCCTGCAGGTCTCCTCTGAGCTACCCGCTCCGTGTGAAGGTCCATTTCCATAATGGCGCCTGACGCCGTCTGTCTTTGGTACTGCATAACTCCATGTTTAATGCAATAAGGAAGGCCGGGCTGACCAATCACAGTACTTTTTTCTTACTCCCATGTAATTTTGAAGTGCTTCGACCGCTGTACTTATGGTAATGACGTTTGGGCAGTAGGCTTCCATGTTATTGGTAAGTGTAGTTAGTCTAATGTCGAACGTCTCGGTTACCTGAATATACAGTGTGCATTTCAAACCGTATCGTATTTACATTCAAATGAGTATTTTTATTAGATTTTTTTTTTTTCCCCTCCCGGTCATGCATTCTTCTGAGATTATCTCCCTCCTTCTCTCAGGGGTATTAGTGTAAAAACAGACTTTCATTACCTCATCGGAGTTGAATCCTCTTGTTTTAAAACTGTACATCATGTAAATGCGGGAATGTTTTATTCATGGTTTTTGTGAAAGCCCACCTGTAATATTGTTAATATTCTGCGCGCCTTCTCCGTGGGCCATTATGCGCCTGTGAATTCAAAATCTCCCTTCATCTGCAAAAAACCGACTACGCATGTAGCTGTGGAGTAATCTTTTTTTTATGGGTTTCCAGCAATCAAAATACAGGCGGAGAGATCATCTTGGATAAAGATTTAAAGGCACGGGATGGCCCTGATGGTAATGCTTTGAGTGTCGTACAAGAGATGAGCAAAAAAGATGTGAGCAATGGAGAAGTTTTCAGGTAGCGGTAAGAGATGCGAGACATCTTGGTTATGAGAGATGTAAGGTTAGAAATACGAGGAAGGAATGGTGTGCATTAGATTGTTGGATATTAGGAGAGTGGTAAGATAGAAGATAAAGGGTTGGTATCAGCTGGGATGTCAATGGATAAGTGTAAATTTAGGGAGGAGATGCACTTTCATAAAGGTAGAGGGATAAGATTTTATGAGAGAGCTGTTGGCAGGATATTGGCGGGCAATAGTAGTTTCAGAAATTCAGCAAGAGATGGAGAGGTTGTGAGTTGCGCGTACCTGCCTGTGTGTGTGTGTGTGTGTGTGTGTATGGAGGATGGTTGAGCCCAAATTGTGGAGAACCTTGCCAAATCTTTCTTCCAAACTTCACAGAGCTGATGGTGAGCTTATAAATTTTGACACAAGTTGAATAATTTGCATTTCTCATTAATCTTTTTGGCCACACGACCAAGTTTTCGGTGACTGGTATTACTGATGAGTTTGAAAACAGTGGGTGCAAAAAGTCTTCACACCCTAACAGAAATTGCAGGTTTTTATCCCCCCGGCATATAATGCGGGGAGGTATAGCGATCAGTGTGTCCGTCCGTCCGTCCGTCTGTAATAAAATAGTTTCCGGACCAGAACTCGAAAGCTATACCACTTGCAAACACCAAATTTGGTATGGAGCTTTTCCTTATGGTCTAGTTGTGCCTTTTGGGGGTTTCGGTCCGTCCGTCTGTCCACACAACCTGTAGGTTACACAACCTACAGCCGGGGGGATCCGCCATTGCCAGATGGCTCTTGTTGAATTATGAAGCCAGAAAAATCAGCATCATTCTTTAATGTGACCACACAAAGCTCTGGTGGGGGGAAATTTTAAAGGAAACCTGTTGGTAGTGGTACCTGGAAGTTCTGTTTGAATTTCAATTTTTCAGAACTTTTCACTTATTTTATTTTATTTTTTTTTTGGTCCTCTTGATTGTAAAAATCAATCAAAAAAAGTTACATTAACTCTGAAAGTGCTCATCACTCCTATGGTCACATGAGGCGCAAAATATATGAAGCAAAATTTCAGCCTTCAAAAGGTCAACAATTTTTTCAATGTTTGGTAGGCAATGACCTTCAGAAGGGTTTGCAGGTACCCATGAGTCCCTCTGAGGGTCAATTGTGTACTAATAATGAATGAATAACTTAGGGAGGCAATGGGTGAGTAAGAATTAAGCACTTTAAGGGATAAAGATGGGGGGGGGGGTCTGACTTTTATACTTATTTCAGTTTTAAGGCTCAAAAACCTGTTAATTTTGTAAAACGTTGTCAGCTTTTTATAACAATTTAAAGATATAGAAGTTACTGCCATAAGGCACAGGCAGCTTAACGGGTGATCTGCAGGGGATATGGATTTTTAAGAGGTGAGATGTCACCTATCACGAACAATTCATAAACTCCAAATAATGAAAGGGAAGAGGCACCAGAGAGATAGCAGTTTGGGCAGGAATGCAAGTTCCCTCACTGGAGTGTTAATCTCGTGCCTGTAATTACGGCTAACTTATTATCACGGTGTCGAGATAACATTTAGACCCGACTCAACTTTTCCCTCTTCTTTTCTCCGCTTTGCTTAAACCCTCGGCGTCGAAAGAGATGTTGATTTAAAATGGAGGCCAGAGAAATTCCCTCTCTTGCTCTGCCCCCTTATTTATCAAGCGAGCTGCACATTTCCCAAAGAAGGCGGCGGGTGCTCTCAACGCGTGTCTGGGCCATCAATCAGTTCGGCCAGTTAAACGGGCCGGACCTTTCCCGCGGGTCACCAAACTGATCACATCTCTGGAAAGCAAAGACCTAAATAGTGGAAAATTATTTCCTGATCAGAAAGTGGAAAAGCCGGCCTGCTAGGGAACGCTTTTTTTTTTTTTTTAATCCGAATTATTGCCACTACCAGAGGCAAACTTCATATAAATGACTCGGTGAGAGACAGGACATCTGTGGCCCGGGTAATTAATTGCACAGTTCTGTAGCGATGCCGGTGGAAATTTAGTCTGTTGCCGCCGATTCATCATCATTGGGGTGCGCAAGTCGTAGATCTCTCATTTATCTGTATTTTCTGTAATAGACAATTGTCCTAAATTGATTGTTTCATAATTTAGCCCTGCAGTCTTAGCCTGGTAACATGGGGGTGTAGGGTTTCTATGAGGCCTTCATCGTTAAGTCCTTGATGAGGGCAGGTGGTTTGCTTAATGGCAGAACTCCTCTGCCTTGTTTTAAGTTTTTCTGTCAGTGTGTCGTCTCATAGCCTGCATTTTTCCTGTGCTCTCGCTGAAGCGCCTGATCGCAGAGGTAAAAGGACAACATCTGTGTCCTATTTTAACCCTTTCACTCTTGAGTTTTCCAGAGAAACGTCTTCTCAAGCGCGTCTGTGAGCGAAACTCGTACGGGTAAAGTTATAAGTAGTCCGAAGGGCACATAATTGAATCATTGAGTTTCCAACATGCCCAACTCCAGTAAATTAGAGGTTTGCTTATCTTATGACAAAAAGGAGAACTTTTAGCCAAAAGTATCCCAAAGACTCTCTTGTAAAGAAGTGAACTAAAAATATATGAAGACCACAATGGAAAAATGATCAGTCACATTTTCACATTGTGGAGAAAGTTTAGAATTTTTAATTCATCATATCTTAGAAACAAAACACTGAAAAAATATGCTTATATAATAAATTAATTTTTCCCATCACTGAAAAAGAATGTTCCTTGGATTTGGGCCCTCTGGAAACCCAAGGATTCAACTGAGATCCTGGATAGTTAAGCTTTGGGGAAAAAAAAAAAAAAGACCTCACTTGTACAGCCTTTTGGTAACCATGGTTACATTATATCGTATCAATAAAAAAAAATTGTTTTTTGGCCCTACTGAAGTGATTTTGTGGAGGAAAATGGTTGACTGCAGTTGCTTGTGTTCAAAAGACTTTTCTGCAGTGGCTATACAGTCCATATTGGCCCTGTAAGAAGAGGTTAGTGTTTGTGACCTTTGCGTGCCTCGATTTCTTGCGAGTAATTATTTGTCTTCCAAGGTGGAGGTACTCCATTTTGCTCATCCCTGATCATTTAGCTGATTCCCTTTATCTAAAGCGAGTCCCCAAAAGTCCCTCGTTAAAAGCGTGGCACGAACTCCCTTTGTTCATGAGCTGAAAGCGTTTGATTGTCGATCCGGAGAAGGTCTTTCATCGAAACTGTTTATTCAGGGAATTAAATGGATCCTACTCATGTTGAAGAACATTAGGTCAAATCAATGAGGTTGAATTCAATAGGTGGCCGAAAATGAAGTCTCGTCTTGCAGGCGAGATGGTGAGTGCAAACAGTGTCTGTCCTCTCATTTTCCGTTTCCTTTAGTATTTGCCATCTTTCCATCTCTATTCTCCTGTCTCATTCATCCTCTACCTCTCCTCTCTGGGTCTTTCAGTTCTAAACCCATTTCCTTCTATATTATCTCTTCTACTGCATTGCTCTGTTATGGCGCCCAGCATTCTGGGAATTGTATTTCCTGATATGAATGCTGTTGCCCACGTTGAGAGGGTATCATAAGCTGGGCCGTTTTGCTGCGATCGTACGAACGTAGAACAGACTGCCTCCTGCCGGTTCTTAATCTTTTTTTTCACACTGTGTCCTTTGTGTGTGTTTTTTTGTTTTCCTCTGCAGAACAAGATGAGAACAGGAGGTTAATTTCCCGTGCTGTAGAGATGTAGCCGTGTTTCGTGTTGTCTACGGCGCTTTGGACCAGGAGGCATAGAACGATGTCTAGGTACACATGACCGACCCCAGGATAACAGGCCAGAGACTCAAACTGCAGCAGCCAGAGATGGGGATCCGCTCCCCAACTATCCCTACAGCACCGGAATGGACTCTGTTCATTACCCACTCGTCCTCCCGTCTCCCTCTGTGTGGTTCTCAGAGAGGGAATCAGTTCACAACCCTTCACGTCTGCCTCCTCCTACTCGCCAAGGAGGATATATGTTCAATACCCTCTAATTCCTGTTTACCTCTCCCCATATCTCAAGGAGGGAACTGGTTTACCGCCCTTTGGTTCATATCTACCTCTTCCTAAGCTGTGACAAGTCAATGGGTCCACTACACACTGGTCTCGGTCTACCTCTCTCTAGGTCACTCAGTGGTTTGTTGTAGGTTCACTTCTTACTCTCCTATTTCTACCTCTTCTTCCTACTCTGTAAGATGGTTCAAGGGTTCACTGCCACACAGTAGACCAGTGGTCAATAAGCACTGTTTTATCAAATGACTTGACATGCTATCCTGTGTTTCGGAGCTAGAGGAACAGGAATTCAGCAGAATCTCGCCCTGTAATGTTGATACCCAACCCCCTACTCTGCTCGCTCATCACAAACCGTAAAACCCAAAAACCAGTTTTGTATCGTTCGCTTCTTGCTATTGTGACAGCCCAGCGTAGTTACCGGGCCTTCTCTCCTCATATTGCTCTGTGCACGTGCGTGGTGTCAAAGCCGTAGCCGTTAGCTCTTTTTTCTGTTTTGATCTGCACGAGTCCCATTAATTCGGCCGCATCAGGAAGTTAATGGAAGATGCTTTAATTCTGTCGCCGAAGTTGTCCTATCAATAAAACATTTGATGCACGTGCTCCTGCCTCTCGCCTCTCGTGTTTTACTCTGTCTCTGTGTGTGTGTGTGTGTGTGTGTGTGTGTGTGTGCGTGCCCTTCCTGCATTTGTGTGTGTGTGCCTGTGGCTGTGGCTGTATGCGTGTTTGTGTGCTTGCGTATGTGTGTGTGTATTTGCGTTATGATACAATCGCAAATGTACAAAGGAGGAGTGTTCGAAAATCGCACTCCAATCATTTTGCAGAACCTTCACTCGTGGATTGGCTTGATTTGCTGATGCTGGACCAGTATGTTACGAGAGGGCGGAGCTCACCCTCAAACCCGCATCTTTAAACAGGGAGGAGATGCTCCCACTGGCTGTGTTTCCGCCCACTGTACCACCCACTTTCACCACCGTAGGCCTCAAAACATCGGTTTATTTTCATGTCACTGCACCTTTCGGGGCGTGTGTTTGTGTATTTTTGCACGCGCCTTTGTGTGCATATGTGCGTGTGAGTTTGCGAGCGCACGCACGTGTGTGTGTGTGTGTGTGTGTGTGTGTGTGTGTGTGTGTGTGTGTGTGTGTGTGTGTGTGCATCTGAAAATATCAAGTGCCTCTATTCGCTTGTGACTGAGTCCGTACTGAAACAGGCTGTGCCAAACCTAAAACTGAGGAGGGCGAGGTGCTCTGATCCACTTTACACACTGTTATCACTCTCCCTCCTGTGGGAACAGGGGTCTCCAGTTTGACCTGAATGACACACGGGGTGAGTGGCCACTTACCAACAGTTGGCGCCTTGCCTCAGTTCTCATGGCAACATGCAGAAGTTCCTCCTCACTGATGATTGTTCAGCATTTCCTCAGCAGGAGTGAATTGTGCCCTGTGGGTGTGTCGACGTGTAGAATTTCCACCGTATTTCACCACAGTCAGCACAGGCCCATACTGCCTTGCTTAATAAAACAAATCCACGCAAAAGGTACTGGCATCAAATTCCGGGGCCAGATTTGTCTGAAACGAGCATTTTACGCATGGGTGTCAAATTTATGAAGTTGGATGCTCTGTACCAACTTGGTGTTGGTTATCTCGAAAGATGCACTAAATATTGTGCAACGACCGCATAAATTCAAGAAAATGAATGCAGTTAAGCACGAATTATGGTGGCTGCCGGTCATTTCTCTCATGGCCTGAAGGGGGAGAGCCTTCTCACTGAAGTTGACTATGATGATCATAATATTTCTCAAGCACCTTTCACAAAAGCGAAGTTTGACAGTACTTGGACGTGATGTTGAGGCACAAAAACATTTTAAGAGCACAGGACATGCATATCGGACAGAGTAATTCAAAACAATACAAGGCAGTACCAGTAACAGAGGATAAAGGGGGGGGGCAGGTAAGCTGAGATACTTGTGTACTCATGTGATAATGCATATTACTAGTCATCATACCTGTCATTAGGGAAAATAATCTCACAAGCAATAGTCTTCCTATCATAACCTAATGCTCCTGAAGTAGGGGCATTCACACTGCTTGTTCATACTGCTCTGTCAAGGCAGACGGAAGTTTCTGCAAATTTCTCAAAATTGTGGAAAACTCTCCATTGACCCTCTACAGCACCAGCTCCATCTATTTTTAGTGGAGATTAGCCTGATCAATACACGTGTACAGAGTTATCGCATGTGCATGTTCGCAGTATCTACAAAAGTAGGGTAGGAGGTAAAACTTTAAGGCTAATTATCTCAGTTTCACTGTTTTGCAGACACTGCCATCTGGCTTGACAGGGCAGCGTACCCAGTACTCACGGATGAAAAGATTGTCCTGCCTGTCATTACCATCTCTACCTGGAGGTGGCAGTCTCTTCCCTTCCCCCCTAATGGGAACTATGGGAGAGAGTCAAGCTGACCCCTGTCACTCCATTGTGAATCATCCAGTCGTGGTCAGTTTTTGATCTGAAGGGACCCAAATCCAATGAGTGTCAGCAGAACCTTCCGTTATCTCTGTGTACTGAGGGCGACTTCACTTTGGAGTGTGTGGCTTGAGCGCGAGGTGGCGAGTGGTTAAATATCAGTACTGCTGGCTCTGTGTTAATGCGAGGGGACGGTATAATGAGGTCAGCCGCTCTACATCCTCTCCTGTACCTGCGCTGACTCACTCAGACACCCCCACCCCGCCCCACAAGCCATTCCCCCACCGCAGCGAAAGCTCATTAAAACCAGACCGAGGTGTCGGGAAACGGTGACGCAGGCCTTTAGCTACGCCGCCCGCATTCTGATATCTGATGTGACCTCACTTTTGTATCATGAGAACGGAAGTGTGTTTGAGAAGATTTTAAATTTCTGTTGCTCCAAAATATGCGTGTATGTCTGACAGCAAAATGCTTGCGTGCCATTTGTAGTCTGAAAATATTTGAATTCTGATTCCAGAAATTAGCTATCATAACTATTTGAAGAGGTCCTCTTTGAAGTCTTTGATGAAAGCCTTTTTGAATCCAAATTATTTAAAATTGTAATGTTCATGAAATAGTTCTCATTATGGGACATACATTATCCTGATTCCGAGGATGATTAAAATGAGTCTGTTAACCCTCCTCTCCTCATCTCTCCCTGTTGTGATATTATACACCGTTGTAGCCTTTTGTTCTTTTGTCTATTTGGTATTTGGATGGAGGCAGAATTCTCTCATTTGAAAGAAGTGCAAACCCTGTGCCCCCCCCCCATATATGCACACACGCACAAACTTCATTAAGAATTACCGAGATGCTGGCTATCCTTTTTTTTTTTTTTTTTTTTTTTTGTAGGTATCATCATGAAGTGGATGTATGTTCATTAAATACTGATGCAAACCCTAATGATCGACTCAGAAATTATGGTTTAATTTGCTTGAGCCGTTTATATGGGACCCTGGACGGTCATTACAGCCCGTACAGCTGGCCTGGGTTCAGACAATGAGCTGCAGTAAATATACACACAGACCTGCACTTGGCTAAAATATGAACTGTACTCTGCCGCTATCTGCCTGACAGCCGTGAAGTTCTGCTTTACCCTCTGTGATGTCACTCCTTATGACATCAGCGCCAGGGCTAGATCAAGGTCCTGTGAGGCTCCAGGGGCACATGTCTATCATAGCCCCCCCCCCAATTTCCCTCCTTGCAAAATCATCAAATATATCGACAAAATCTGGCAGTCTAACTCTGTTGACAGAAGTGATAAAGAGCTTAGACGTGATTCGCTTATACCACTCCGCAACTAATTTCTTATTCTGCTTAAAAGAGAAAATGTCCTCTCACTCTGGCAGTTTGTCATTGGCAAAGTAAAAAAAAAAAAAGGGGGCCACGTGAACACTGGGGAACACTGACTGTAAATTAAGGGCCTGCAATGTGTTAAACGTTGCAGCGCTAGGGGCCCTAGGGGTCTGGGGGGCCTCACATCGTAAGCACCAAGGGGCCCAGTGGCCTGACATTGCCAAGACTGTGGATTGGGGCTCCCAGTGGTTAACTCATGCTATAAGTGGCCATAGGTCAGTTAATGTATTGTGTATTGAGGACCATGGCATTAAATTTCTGCAGAGCTCTTTGGCCTCGTCTATAATCCAGCCTTGATTATCACATGACCATAGCACTGATCTCGCAACTGGAGACCATCGAGACCTCAATTCATTTAGAAAAAGAATTAAACTATAAACGTATGAAACAGCATAACTCATTTCTAATGTTTTTTTACTGCTGTGGAGGACTACAGTATGTGAACCGACTACAATAAGACTGAAGCTGTTGCCTTCGTTTGTAAAGGGTATAATTAGATACAGAGATACAGAGACACTCATACTGTATATTTGTGTTCAATTTCTGTCAGTGCAGGAAGTCTTCTGATTTCCTGCAACGGATGAGAACTGTGAGTGTCTGTCTCTTGCTATTTGCCGAACTGCTCTCATCAGTCTGAGGATGGGTCTTTTGGCCCCGCAGTTAGCCTGTCTAGCCTGTTCGATCCGTCTGAAGTGGCCATCTTAACGAGCAGAAAGTTCAGAGCCGAAAACCAATGCCCCTAATGCAACTGAGCATGTTTAACGCACATTGAAATTGACAAGCTGCTGGTCATTATAGTGAGGAGAAGTTACAGCATCCTGGTAGAAATCCAGTGCTCTGGGCCTCACTGTGAAGCTTGGCACTGTGCATTACAGCTCACTGGCCTTGATAATGTAATTTAGCTAACTAGCACAAAGCTTATTTCTTAGCACAATATGTTAGCCCATTAATGGGTTGCTTTGTTTAATAGTAATGAAATGTAAACATACCTGATTTACTGTTCATTGGTAAATGAAAAGTAGTGTTGTATTGCATTAGTTTATCATGAGAGTAAACTAAGAACCCATATCAAAATTTTTATATTGCCGTTATTTCCAGGAGTTTTTATAGAATGCCTTTTGCTGTTTTGCAAGGTCTCGGGTAATAATTTTTTAGTATGTAATGAGTTGTTCCTGGTCCTTACCCCCCTCTGGCGCGTGTTCACTTTAAGACGTGTGTGACTGTTTTATTGCAGTGCTCACCCTGCCAAATAAACCGTATCTGCTCGTTTGATTGATGCTCTGAGACGCAGCGCGGCAGGCGCCCCGAACGTCTGAAAGCTGCTCTGCTGCTGCTGGGCCTCAGCGCCGCCGCTCCGTCTCGGCCCGGGTCCTGCCGAAAGCCTCAGAGGCCGTCACTCCACACAATCAATCCAGTCGCCCGACACGGCGGTCCCAGCAGAGCGAGAGCTAGGAGATGAGGTCGAAGAGTGATGCCGTGCGCTCGTGCCTGCTTGTCACCCTGCGCCTCTAATCTCCCCGTAATCTCCGCCTTTAATTTTTCTCTCAGACCCTTCCCTGCTCTTCAATTTGACTGGTGCGATCGCCCAGACGACCAGCGAGGCGGTTAAAGGGGACCCCCCCGTAATCCCCACCCCAGCCCCTGCACCACCTCTGTCCTCCTCTCTCCGCAGTCCTTTCATTTTCCGCTCCTCTGTGTAATCTCCCATTCTTCATCCATTCCCTTTGTTTATCAGATCTACTGCCAGGTGCTTATCTCTCCCGTTAGCCCCCCCCCCCCCCCCCGCCATCTTCACGGCTTCACCTTTTCAGTCCCCCCCCAAACCCCCCCCCATTGGCTCTTTCTCACACCCCATTATAGAGATAATATCGGTAAATCAAAGGTGAATCCTTTTTCTGCACTCTTATGTAATGCTGGCACCTTTCAAGGCCCCAGCTTCTCACAGGGGACAGAGCGCTTAAACCACAACGACTCTGTATCTTTACCCCCCCATCACTCTTCCTCCTCTCCCTCCCTCTCTCCCTCCTTCTCTCTCTCTCCTTCTCTCTCTCCCACTCTCTCCGCCGCGGCCGATTCCGCTGATTGAGCGCCCCGGCGAAACACCTCGCCTTCTTCCCCATTTGTCCCTTTATCTTTCCCCCGGAAATCGATGTGAGCCTCTCGCTGAGTGGGAGGATTAGAGCTCTCCGCCCCGCAGCTCTGGGGGAGTCCGCGTCAGCGCAAGGCATCACGGGAACTCCTAATCAAGACCTCTCGTCCTTTTTCGCCTCTACGTTTTTGCCGACAACCTTCAAATAATCCTCCCCGACGGCAGCCCCCTTCAGTTTTATATCATATAAGTCCGGTGTCGTTTTCCCTTGTAAGTCTGGTGTTAGTGGCGATCGCTGTTTCCCTTGTATCATTGGCGTTGGCAGGTGAATTAGTTTGACTCCCTGTGACCCCTTCTCTATGTGTTGCCCTCTCTGTTTTCTGTCTTTTGGGATGGAAATGAATATGTTTGGTTACAGCAGTACTTTCAGTTGAACATTGTGGGGTTTGAAGTGCCTCAATCATAATATGATATTGGGGCGGGGGGTTATAGTGGCTGCTCTGAATAATTGGGGGGGGGTTACAACCCCCCCCCCATGAATTACACCTGTGGGTGACGGTTTGTATATATATATTTTTTTTATTAAAAAAAGAAACTAAATGGGCCACTTGTATGAAAGAGGTATAGAGTCTAAAGAGGTATTACATTCACACCTGTGAAATCGTGGGATTCACAGGATTTGCTGCCTCCATTTAATTCGCTCTCTTCCTGCCCCCTCCTCTCCCTCCCTCTCTCCTTCCCTTGGCTGGCTGAGAGGAAGAAAGTCTCTGGAATTATGGAATTCACATCTGTGAAATCCTCCGACTCAAAGTTGTATCCCCTCTGCATTACAGTCTCTCACTCCTTACCTCATGTGTCCTTCTCCCCACCCTCCTCCTCCTTCCATCTCAGTCTGAGAGGAGAAATGGCGGTTGAATCTGTTGAATCAACACTTCTTCTTCTCAGAACCCGGGCAGGCAGGCGGGCGGGTGGGCGTCTGGGGGGTGGGGCTATGAGCGATGCTCCATGGTGGCCAATGAGCCGTAAAACGTCTGTTTCGCTGGAGCCCCCTGATCCGCGCTCTGGGGTAGTCCCGAAACGCGTGCTCGGGATATCCGCCGCCTTCGTCTCGCCCCACGTCGTTCGGGTGCGGCGTGTCGGGGCGACGCGCACTTCATTATTTTAATGCTGAGGCAGATGGCGGCCCCCTCTATCGGCCCCGTTAGTGTGATGGCTCAATTCATCAAGCCCGCAACGTTTTCCGGCGTCTTCCGCCGATTATTTATAAACTGCAGGCTTTTGCCTCGCTCCTCTCCTCTCTGATTGGAATTCTGGTACCACTTCAAATCTCCCCTTAAAATTATTATTGCGGAATGCAAAATGTAGGGAAATAAATTCGCTTCGGCATCGCAAGCAGCACATACAGACCTTGAGTATGGAATCTCAGCAACAAATTTAGGTGTAGTGAAATTTAAAAAAACTTCTACGATAGCTGTTCTGTGGCAGCCTACAAACTGCTTCAGAGGAATTATTCAGGTGAGCCAATGCACTACTTCAGCATTGCAATCACGTCGCAGACTTCATCTCGGTGTTATTGGAGTTTTAAACTTTTTTTTATTGGGTTTGTTGTTTTTTTTTTTACAACTTGAAGGTTATTATTTACTGGCTTCTTCAATGTACACGCAACATTAATTTGAGCTAATGTACATCTTCAGAAGCGTCTTTAACTGCAGTTTGATGATGACAAAATCAAAATCTTACTCTCATAAGCGAGGCCCCCGGGGAGCTTGCCTATAATGCGTTTCCTCATTTAGGGAATAGAGCAAGTACACTGAAGGCCAGCTTTTTGAACTGCATATCATTACTGTGTGACCAGTTCAGTGTCTATGAAAGTCTGTTCATTTCCATTACCGCAGTGGTTGAGCCGACAACTTATTTATCCCTTCAGCAGAGCCTTCTGCGCATTCAGAATTATGGGTATTTGTTGTTTTTTTTTTTTTTTTGGTTGCACATCGTGACCTGTAATATGATTGTTGGTAATGTGCATGTAGAATTACGTACAGGTCAGAGTAGCTATGGCTTCCTGTTATATTATGCGTTGACACGCAAAGCGTCAGAGACCGGAGACTTAAAGTGGCATTAGTCGCCTTCCTGGCTTTTGGCATTATAAAGGTGGGCTGGGTTAGAGGTGCTCAGAGAGATTTATTTGCTTCATGTCTTGAGAAACAAAGCGCACACATGCAAGCACACTTGCGCGCGGGACCAAATGCACACTCGCGAATGCACACGCACGTACACCATTGGATGGACTGGAACCTATTCAATCCATACTGACCAGAGGTGCAGTGCGAGTATAGAGATCAATAAATGACCCCCCATCAGTCCCCCAGCTCCTTTGCCTGTAGGTGAAAACGCGGTAATGAACTTTGTTGCCTTGCTGCCGTGACAACAATCTGTGACCTTGAGGGCTGCTGGCGCAGGAGTAGAGTTTGGCAGAAAGACATCCTGCCGTTGGAGAAAATGGCTTCTATTTAAACCGGCCACTTTTAAAGCATCCTTTCACACCGAGGTTTCCATCTCCCTCCCACCAGGCCTGAAATAAAAATATAAAACACTTCGCCCAAAACTGACCTCTGCTCAGGAGGAAGAAAAGGAAAATTCAAACATGCTACAGGTCCCGCACTGTATTAATCTCATAAGCCAGTGAAGCCACTAAACCTGTTTAGAGAGAACCAGCGGAAAGCTATCCATCCAGAAAATGGGATCCCAGTTCACCTGATCCCCATAACCGAGAAAAGATTTTTTCACTCTTCAAGAGGTGATTGGAATGATTTAGCCGCGAGGCAATAGTTTCTCCCGCCTCTCAAAGGCCTTCGTGTGATTCTCGATTTTCTGTCGCCACGGCGCAGAGAGGAGAGAAACGACAGTTTTTCTGTCCTCAAAAATATCACGTTCTGGGCAGAGATCTCAGACGTACAAGAAATAAACCTAAACCTCAAGGAGTATAAAATGTATTAGTTACTACTTTAATAAACAAAATATTCTTCTGCATAGCTATTGTTATTGCTTTGAAACATGAGGTCTGTTTAAAAAAAAAGCTCCACATTTTAAATTGGTCTGCTTGTAGGTTTGTTATTTGTACTAGGGCCAATATACATTCATCTCGATACTGTTCATGGTTGGCGATGCCTTATCTTGATTTCTTGCTGCTCTGTCTGGAGGAAAGGAGGTTTGCCTGCAGTGTTATTAGTGACCACAGATCTCAAACGTTTGATTTGGTTGGATTAGGCGGTTTATCATTGCAAGTGCCCATAACAGAAAGCTTGCACCCTGCAGTTCCCTCTTATTTTGCAGGTTTAGAAGAAAGACTCAATTTGAACCATGACTCTGAATTATTTTTGTAGGGTAATAAAGACTAATTCATGGCTAGCCTTTGATACAAGGTATCTAGCTATCTGACATTGGTATAGAGCAACTTATCATTGAAGCTCCTTGTACTTAAATTTGTGCATAAATACAAGCCAGTTTATTAATCATTCCTTGTGGCCAGCTAGCCTGCTGACAAACCTAAAGTCCATTCCCCAATTTGACCAGTACTGTGGGAGTGGGGTTTGGGGGTAAATTCTAGTGTTGTTTGTGATCACAGCATCCTGCAAAGCAGCCTTTGTTTTTGTTCTCGTTTAATCAAATTCCCCAAAGGGGTTGTATTTCCTGCATGACCGAATGCTTTATAGACTCAACCAGGCTTTTGGTCACATCGAGTAATGTTTTGCATTTTCAGCCTGAAACTGGATATAAACTGCAAGCAAAGGCCAGGCAGAGGACATTATTCACTGGAGAATCACCAAAGGGTGTTTCAATTTTGAGTCCCCATCTCGAATGAAATTTCCCACCCTTGGAAGACCATAATTTCATAGAACTACTTATTTTTCACTGGCCTATCGGGGGGAAAAAAAACACCTCCACAACTTTGGGGGAGTTGGTGAAATGCTAGACTCAGATATTATGGTCTGTGTGTGGGGAATGTTTGTCTTTGGTGTCATGTCAAATGCAGTTTGTTGACTCCAAACCCAGTGATTATTTGCAACGTATAATTGGGCAAGTGGCAAGGTAATTACAGTTGGCCACAATAGCACCAATGCTCCACTCTCGGTCGTTCCTTATATTCCTGGAGACCTTAAGGGGTTGTTCACTGTTCACCTCGCTTTTTCAACATGGGGCGGCTTGCTGTTTTAAGGTGTGCATCCATGCGAAAGCATTCCTCCTCCGAGGCGGTTCAGTAAATAAGCACCCCTCTCTACAGTAATTTTTCCTCCTGCTGTCCAATCGCGCGCTAGTTCTGGCTGAGTATGATTTTTTTGGTCGATTCCTCTGTACACCAAGAAAGGGAAAATTAGGCATCACTGTTGGCACTGTGTTGATGTTGACCCTTCCAAATATTAAAAATGTTACATTTTTCAACCATTTTTGTCTCCCAATCACCCTTGAGGGCAAAAGCGAGTCCCTACTGTTTATCGGTTGTTAAAATACATGTTTGCAGTGATATTGGTTTGCTATTGCTGTCAGCATTGCTTGGAATTTTGGCTATGAGGGAGCTTGAAGCCTCCAAGTGCTATTTACAGGGTAGACTTCACGTAAGCAGGAGGGTGAGCCACACGTTTCCTCTCCGATGAAGCGCTTCGGTGCGAACAGACACACTTGCCGTTAGAAAAGAGAGCAGTAGGACAAATGGGGACGATGCGTCGGAGCAGTTTCAGGTGTCCTGTCACCGAGACCATTTTTCCTGGCCAGACAGGTTTCTGTTTGTCATCTGACGCCGCCCCATTCGCGAGACGTAATTTTGGGCGACAGCGAAAAGCACAAATGGGCTGCCCCAGAGGGTTCATTAGGCTGACTGCGAGGATGCTTCACTCGAGTGAAATAATCTCTACAAGAGCTAATCAAGGCTCGCCAAGCCCATTGTCTGTCCTCAATGAGCCTGCTTCCTGATGACTTAATTACCTGTTCCTGCAACGGTAATCACGGTTAAATATTTATGAGGGGGAAATCTTTTGTTTAGACTTGACCTTCTCTAGGGCTAATTAACATCCAGTTATTAGCTTGTTGTTTCTTTTTTTCCCCCCTTTCTCCTGAAGTGATTATTGATTTTGATTACGACAGCGTTTGGATTTAGGTTAACGCCATGAGTAAATGACATTCTCTTATCAACATTGTCACCGGGGGTGACCAAGCCTGTGGGGGGGGGTGGCTTTGCCTACAGAGGCCTGGGAGGTGGAGGTAGGAGGTCTGTGGGGGGGGGGGGGTTAAGCTTTATCTGCATGCCACAATGTCGCCTTTAACAGACACAAAGAGATTTCTTTGTTTTCTCCAGGGGACTTATGTATACCTTTTGTGTCAATTCCTGACCCCCAATCCCCAACCCCATCTCAGACAGTCACATTAATTTACACATCAGTGAGTGGAATGATTGGACTTCTTTTTTCTAATACGTTATTGCCTTCCCTCTACGAGCATAGACTCATACACATACGCACACTTAGCTACACACATACACATGCACCCGAGGCATAAAGGCATTTCATGTTAAATGAGCACACTGAATTCCCCTCAGCCATTTGGTCGAAACCCACCGTGCATTCTGTGCGTATTGAAGTTTGATGAGTGTATTTACGGTTAGAGTCGCGCATCCTGTGATGCAGTAGACTGCCTGCCACCATGAACTGCTTCTCACTATTTGTGAAAGGACAGTTGTGACGGGCTGTGTAGTTTTGTCCTTGTGGTCAATGCACACTGTCACTCTACTGACAGTTACTGCCGTTTGCCAATTTGTTTTTTTTTTTTTTTTGGTGTTCTTTTGCCAACAAAAATAGTCTTGCTCAATAACCTTCACACGCACATTAGAATTCACACAAGTCCAAAAAGTAATACCTGTGTCTGTGTGTACGTACCGCGATTCCCAGAAGGCCTTGCTCTGTATGGACCTGTCACTTTGGAATGCTGCAGTAAATTGGAAGGGATAACCTCCCACCCTCAGTCTTGGGCCAGACTGGAACAAGCTGCTCCCCATTAACCCTCCGAGATATTACACCTTCTCTCGGCAGTAACCCCGCCCACAATCGATATGACAGCATATCACGGCGTGCTGCTGCATGTGATGTCAGGGGCCTGTCAGCAGTCGTCAGGCCGATGGAGAACAAAATAAACCACGAGACACGAGGACACCTTGATATTAAAGTTCGAAAGCACAATGCTGACAAATGCCCCTCCGACGCGCAGCACTATTGATTTCACAGTTCACATGTTAAACCACTGATGCGGTATGGTTAAACTTTCACCGTCAGAAAGGCTGCTACTTTGCTTTCCATGCATAAAAATTGTATTTATAATGTGTCAACAGTGTCAAATGACTGCTGCATTTTTTACCTCCAAGGCTTTGGAAAGCTGCTGTTTACCAACATAGTTTGTTGCTATGGTTACGGCTCTAATCTACAAAGTTACTGCCGTCACAGAAGTAAAAACACAACAAATCTCTCAGTACAGCCCTGTGACACATCTCTGCTGCTATTAAAAGATTTTATACCACTACTGTGCCTCTATTACACTTCTGTTACACATTGCTAGTGCCATCAAAACTATGTTGTTTGACACTGCTAACAGTTAACAGCTATTACACATCTAAGCTGTTATTACAATGTTATAGACAGCATGACTGCTGTTGGAGAGCTAACACCACACTGCCATTTCAGTTTTTAGGCTCAATATCACATTTACCTTCTATTAGAGGGCTTTCCAATCAGGCCCTTCAGGGCTGAGAACTGCTGGTTTTCCACCATCCCTTTACCAGGGAGTCATGTGTGATGGCAGTCTGGCCAATCAGTTGCAATAACTGTTCACTTAATTGCCCAGAAGGACTGAAAACTAGGGCTGGAGTGGGATTTGAAAGCTAGGCTCTAATGCACAACATTGGTGTTATTACTCCAGCTGAACATTCTTGCTGGGATCCTGAACAGGTTCATCCTGGGATTTAGACATACAGTAATGTTAACTGGTCACAGCTGGCTAATGGCCAGTCAACGCTGGTTTACTGCCGGATGAGCTGGTAGCCTCAGCAGCTGCCGGTCATTCTGGTGGACTCGCTACCAGTTTAGGCTATTTGATCAGCAAAAAGGGGTGCAATGCCCTGTAAACCAGCTACATCTGGTCAACCGAGCTAACACTGAGATTTTCAGCCGAGACGCTTCAGATATACACAGTGGCGTTTTTAAGTGTTAAAACTTGGTGGGGCGAGAATGTATTTCAGGTCGGGGGGGTACAGTAAACAAGGGGTATGGGGTGATTTCAATACAATTTAAATTAGTTTGTCTGCTGCTGTTCCACTAATAGAGCCAACACTGAGCATGCGTACTTATATTTTCACATGTATTGTGAACATTGCATTGCGTAAGGGGGATTGGCCCCATTCATGCGGACATGGATCAGGAGATCGGTCTGAAGCAGCAAAATAGAGACCAATAAACTTAAATCCAAACACAAATTCCATGAAATTTAGGAAAATGCTAAATTTATAGACAACACATTTAATCAGATAATACGATCATGTTTGAGAGTTAATAATGTCATTTGCCTACGGTCCTTTCTGGTGACACCAGATGGGGTGTCCTCTCTGCGCCCCACCTGCCCCTAATGACCAGTCGCCATTGGATATACGGCAGCCACGCAACTGGACCCTGCCTTACAGCAGCTAAAGGGGGATTTACATTTGAACGTACGGGCGTCTACGTGCAACTTACGTCCGAAATTTGGGAAAAATGACTGCGTGCTCGACGTGGCGTGTACGTGACACGTGAGTGTTTTGCTGGCCGCAGGGCACGTAGAACCGCCCGTAGCAAAGAATTGGTCTGCAAATTAATTCCACGGTGCACGCAGCGATCAGTCGAAAATAGTCCACGCCAAGTACATGGCAAGAACGTCACAAGTGCGTGTGCTGTAGATATATATAGGGTTTTATGGGGAAAATTCCATTAAAATTAATTCAAAATGAATCATATATCAAGAATTTAAAAATATTTTTAATATTGTAAGCATATGAATATACACCCACGCAAGTGCCACGCACGTGGTAAGCACTTCTGTCGTCCGGGTAGCGCAAAACTGACTTACTTTCCACGCACGACACTGGCGGAACAAGCAGGTCGGACGTACGTCTCACGCAGCGCACGCACGTGGCAAGTACTTGCACGTGCGGGTTATTTAAACCCGGTCACTTGCCAGTTCTTGAACAGTTGTGAAAATGCCACCCAGGAGATCCAAGAAATCACCAGCTTCCAGTCAGCTTTCTGCTTCCACTGCCTCCACTTCCAAGGATACCAGCACGGATGAAGATGACAAATGATGCTGAGTCCTGTTACATCAGCATTTTTAAATAGTACCCCAACCCGCACTGGCCACGTAGAACACGTACTCCACTCTCACTTGCGCCTTGTCGTCGACGTGCATGCCACTCAAGTGGCAATCACGTTACACGTGCGTGAACCCCTCCCGTACGTCTGCATTACTTGCCACTTGAATCGCGCGTGCATGTTAAGTACTCTCCACTTGCGAGCATCACGTCCCACGTGCGTGTGAAAAGGTCCCTGATCGTCACGGATTTTGCAGATCACGCCAGCTTCATGTAAGTGGTACGTATTGAACAAGTACTTACCCTGTACGACCAGAAAAATTGGCTGCGTGCGCCACGATCGGTCTGCGGGTCAGTTTTGGCCGTAGAATTCGGGTCGCCCGTAGAACACGCAGTTCACGTAGACACGCACGATCAATTGTAAATAGCCCCTAATACACCTCTACTGCATCGCAGCACTGTTATTACTGCCGTATTACACTAAAGCGCTGCCATTACACCCAGGTGCCGCACGCAACTACAGGCTTAAGCTATCCTTATAACTCTCATACGTAAAGCGAAAGCTATTTCACCCTTCAGTCACACGGTCTCTTCTGCACCTGCAACAGAGTGCATTCACACCTCAGAAGTCACAACAAATACCACGACCCCCCCACCCCCTCGATTTGAACAGGTCTGTCGTTTCCAGAGGCGCACGCACATACGTGTGTATGTGACAGGGCTGGTATATCGCAGGCTGTGCACGGTTATTACAGGCTCTGCTGGAGGAGAGCTGCTCGGCCCGGTAATCAGAGCCTGCAGGACAGATGCAGCCACCCATAAATTGTATTATCTACTTATTTATTTCTTCTCACTCAATTGACTCTGGATTGCTCACAACAACCTCCCGGACAGCTGAGGAGCCTGACGCCACTTTATCCCCATTAACATGGACAGGTGCTCCGGATTGGGAGCTCCACTCACTGCTCCTCAACCTCCACCCCTACTCCTCCTCGTTCCGCCTTTCTTGTACAGTCCCCATCCCTCTGTCCTCTCTCCTTCACTCCCCCTGTCTGTCGAGCTTATTCCCAAACTCCCTCTATAGGTCCTTCTCAATTTGGCCCCCCACCACCTCTCTCTCTCTGTCACAGAGGGTGGAGGAGTGAAATCTTTTGTTCTGGCATCTCAGGATGAGAAGTGCCTCCGGTCTTGGAGTGGTTTTGCTCAGCCGGTTGAGTGAGTGTGTACGTACAGGGGTGTGCATGTACGCTTGTGCATGTATGTGTGGGTGCACTGTAAAACCAACTGTTTAATTTTTGAGCACATGCTAAACGCTACAGCCCTAAATCTGAAATAGTTGGGACGAAGTGTAAATTATGAATAAAATCAAAATGCAATGAATTTCAGATCAGGAGCCAATATGTTATTCAGTGGCGTCTCTGGGAGTGATATTGGTGATAATGGTGATAATTGGTGGGGCCCGGACCATGCCTTTGCGTCAAGAATTGTTCTTTGCTTGTACTCAGTTATTTTACGTTTTTAACACGTTTTCCCAATTTTGACAATAATCCTCTGGAAATCGAAGTTACGGTTTCTCTCTCCATGCGATCTATTGATGACTAAAAAATGGGATAAATTCAGATCAGAAAAATTATTTAGGCCACTCAAAAATTGTTCAACGCTTTATGAAAGACAAACTGCTCTCAAACGTCTGCGCTGCCTTTTCCACACATCAAGTGATTTAACTGGCACTTCATGATTGTTTTGTTTAAATAAAATAAAAGACCATTTGAAACGTCTGTGTGCAATTCTGAATAACGCTGATTTACATACACAAAATTACACGTCCAGATTAATGATAGTCGCCGTACCAAAATGTACCGGCGTGTTCTCGGAGTGAATCTATTGCTCAGTCCCTCAAGGAAGTTGCATGTCGCAATTGCAACTATTAAAGCAAATTCAACCTGTCCACGCAAATTTCTCGCGGACAAAAAAATAAATCGCCAGGACATTACAACTTTCATTGCCACTCTTTGAAAAAGTTACCGGGAAAAAAAAAAAAAACTATAAAAAATCCTGGAATGATTGTTTGCCAATTATGCTAATGATTGCGTGCAAGTCAGGGTTTGTAATTTTTTTGGTGGGGCCCAGAGCTCCCCTTTAATCTTTAGTCCTAGAGACGCCTCTGATGTAATTTACAAAAGAAAATAGATAACATTTCAAATGTTGAAACTGAGACATTTTAATCCACAAAATGAGCTCATTTCAAGTTTTCTGGCTGCAACAGGTCTCAAAAAAGTTGGGACACAGGCAAAAAAAAAAGGCTTGAAAAAGCAATTAATATGTAAGACAATCAGCTGAAAGAACATTTAACAAGTAATTAAGTTAACTGGCATCAGGTGGGTAACATGATTGGCTATAAAAGGGATGTCTTAGAGAGGCTGAATCTCTCAGAGGTAAAGATGGCCAGAGGCTCTCCAGCCTGAGAAGGCTTGCAAAAAAAAAATTGTGGAATACTTTTAAACAATTTTCCTCAGCGTCAAATTGCAAAGGCTTTGAAGGTCTCATCATCGACAGCGCATAACATCATCAAAAGATTCAGAAAACTGGAAAAATGTCTGTGCGTAAGGGACAAGGCCGAAGACGTTTACTGGATGCCCGTGATCTTCAGGCCCTCAGACACCACTGCATCACTCACCGGCATGATTCTGTCATTGACATTACTAAATGGGCCCAGGAATACTTCCAGAAACCACAATCTGTAAACACAGTGCCATCCACAAATGCCACCCAAAACTCTATCATGCAAAAAGGAAGCCATTGTTGAGCATGATCCAGAGCCGTGTTCTGTGGGCCGAGGCTCATTTAAAATGGACTGTAGCAAAGCGGCAAAGTGTCCTGTGGTCAGGCGAGTCCAAGTTTGACATTCTTGTTGGAAATCATAGGCGTCGTGTCCTCCGGGCAATAGAGGAGAAAGATCTGCCCTCCTGTTATAAGTGTTCAGTTCAAAATCCAGCATCTCTGATGATATGGGGATGCATTAGTGCATATGGTGTGGGACACCTGCATGTTTTAAAAAGCACCACGAATGCTGAAAGTTATATAAAGTTTTTAGAGCAACATGTGCTCCCCTCCAAATGACATCAATTCCAGGGAAGGCCCTGTGAATTTCAGCAGGACAATGCAAAACCACATACTGCAGCTATTACAACAGCATGGCTTCATAGTAGAAGCGTCCGTGTGGTAAACTGGCCTGCCTGCAGTCCTGATCTTTCACCGATTGAAAACATTTGGTGCATACAGCGCCCTCCATAATTATTGGCACCCCTGGTTAAGATGTGTTAAAAGCCTTAAAATAAATTCAGTTTTTATTGCAGAAGCATACTCTCACACTGAAAATTGTAGAAAAATGTAACCTTCAACTCAAGTGAATTTTAAGGGAAAAAAAATCAGTGACTGAGTAATAATTATTTTTCATAAAATCACCTGTTCCACAGTTATTGGCAACCCTAACAATTCCTTGGAATTAAATGTAGTTGAAGTATTCCTGTCATTTCTACAGTATTTCGCAAAGTTGATCAGAGTATCTGGGAACTTAATTAGTAAATCATCACTTCCTGTTTCCCTGGGGTATAAATATGACGTGACACAGAGGCCATTTCTCTTATCCACTCTTCAACATGGGAACGACAAAGGAACACACTATTCAAGTAAGGCAGATGTGTGTCAGCCTTCACAAGTCAGGCAATGGCTTCAAGAAAATAGCCACTTGCCTGCACCTGCCCATATCCACGGTCAGAGGAATCATTAAGATGTTTAGAACAGAAACAAGCCTGGATGAGGACACAAGGGTATTTTGCTACCACGCACAGTGAGGAGGTTGGTAAGAGAAATAAAAAGTTCTCCAAAGCTCACTGGTTAAGAATTGCAGCAAATGCTAGCATCTTGGGGTCACAAAGTCTCCAAAACAACCATCAGGCGCTATCTACATGTTTGGGAGGCATGCACGGAAAAAACCTTTTCTCACTCACAATCATAAACGCAAACGTCTGGAGTTCGCTAAGCGGTACTGGGACTTCAACTGGGACTGTGTGCTTTGGTCAGATGAGACCAAGATAGAGCTTTTTGGCAACAAATACTCTAAGTGGGTCTGTCAGAACACAAAAGATGAGTATGCAGAAAAGCACCTCATGCCCACTGTGAAGTATGGGGGAGAATCAGTGATGCTGTGGGCCTGTTTCTCTTCCAGAGGCCCTGGGAACCTTGTTAGTGTGCATGGCATCATGAACGGTTTGAAATACCAGGATATTTTAAATCAAAATCTGGTGGCCTCTGCCCAAAAGCTGATGATGGGTTGTCACTGGGTCTTTCAGCAAGATAATGACCCAAAACATGTGGTCAAATCTAAACAGAAATGGTTCACCAGACACAGAATCAAGCTCCTCCCATGGCCATCTCAGTCCCCAGACCTCAACCCATTGAAAACCTGTGGAGTGAGCTGAAGAGGAGAGTGCAGAGGAGAGGACCCAGGTCGCTGGATGATTTAGAGAGATTTTGCAAAGAGGAATGGTCGAAGATCCCTATTTCTGTATTCTCCCATCTTGTGACACATTATAGGAGAAGATTAGGTGCTGTTTTGTTGGCAAAAGGGGGTTGTACAAAGTATCAACATCAGGGGTACTAATAATTGTGGCACACATGATTTGATGCAAAAGAATTATTTCTTAATGTGGGATCTTTTTCCCACTGAATAAATGCACTTGAATTAAAGGTTGGATTTTCCTCTGCTTTTCATTGTTGTCCCATATTATTTAGAAAAAAACAGAATTTATTTGAAGCTAAAGATTACACATCTTACCCAGGGGTGCCAATAATTATGGAGGGCGCTGTAATTAAACGAAAAGTCTGTCAAAGGAGACCAAAAACTCTCCAGCAGCTGGCAGCCTGTATTTAACAAGAGTGGGATCAAATTCCAATGGCTAAACTCAAGAAACTTCCCCTCAATGCCCAGACACCTCCACTATGTTAAAATGAGGAGGGGATGCTACTCCGTGATAAACAAGCCCCTGCCCCAACTTTTTTGAGACCCGAAGCAGCCATCAAATTTGAAATGAGCTCATTTTGTGAATAAAATTGTAAAATTTCTCAGTTTCAACATTTGCTATGTTGTCTCTGTTCTTTTGTGAATAAAATACTGGCTGGTGTGATTTGAAAGTCGTTGCATTTTGATTTTATTCATAATTTACACTTTGTCCCAACTATTTTGGAATTGGGGTTGTGTTTTGTCACACTTTTTAACCCCTTACCTGTCATCTGCATTTTCTCACATTTGCTCCGGTCCTAATTAGGGCCCAGTGACAGTTAAGGGGTCAAACATATCACAGTGTTTAAATTCAGTTCTAAAGTGTATCCATCAAATCTGAAAAACCTTGATCGCGACATCCAATAAACATCAGTGTTTTGAATACTAACAATCACCAGGCATTTAGCTTTTACACACTGGTGTTTGGATTATAAACACACCACTTGTTCCACAGTTTTACAGTGTGTGTGTGCCTACATGTGCATACACGTGTCTGTGAGCTTGGATGCGTGATTAATGCTCACCCTAATGAGTGAATAACAATGAAAGAAAATGCACTCATACATGCATTTTGCGCTGTGAATCCTTGGGCCAGTTTGGTGTACTCAGATGGTTCATCACAGTCCATTACCTCACAAAATTGTTTCATTTCTTATTGTAGTAGTATTTTTAGCTTATTGTTCTCTCAATTATCAAAAGTAAGCTGACATATTCCTTCATCCATTGTGTACTTGACTAAAATGTGTCATTACATTAGTGTTATTTTATTTATATTATATTCACATTATTTTCTACAGACTTCATCACATTGGACATCCTTTCGTATCCATGTATGCGCGTGTTATGTAATCACTCCATCACACAACTTTTGAATATGATATTTAGCTACATGCAGGAATTTATTTATATAAACCAGGGCTGACAAACCCTGTTCCTTGGGATAGAACAACCTGAGAGAGAGAGAGAGAGAGAGAGAGAGAGAGAGATGGGTCTGTAGTAGAATAGGTTACTTTAACACTGTAGCCAGATTGAGGCACAGAAGCACTTTTTTACTCAAAAGTTCCCATATTTTCCAGTGAGACCGGAGTATCACAGGACGCATGTGGTGTGTGAATGTGCACTCCTGTGGGCCATGCTCACTGACGTCTGGCTTCATTTTTAGTGCTATGAACTGTAATCAATGATATTCATGGTCTGCATCAAAACATAATGGGGGGAAATCAAATATGATCGGTGGATTGATTATTGACCGTTTGTCATGGATGCTGGACGGCATTAGCATGGTACTGGGGTGTTTGAAATATTTCTCTCATTCTCTTTCAGCAGAGAGATGTGGTAGAGGCTAAGGACTTCTTATTAGTTAAAAATTTTTAATCTGGATGGGGAAGAAAAGTTGATGTGCAGAGATGGACAGAGAGAGAGAGAGAGAGAGAGACAGAACTCTATTATTACTTTTTTACCACTGTTTTTGTTATTGCTTTGGCAACACAAGTGTACAAATTTGTCATGCCAATAAAGCATTTTGAATTTGAATTTGAATTTGAGAGAAAGAGAGAGATTAGGAAGAGCCGAGAACATTACCTGATATTTTATTTACTGAATAGGAAGTAATAACACAAGAAATGGAATGGAAAAAAGGTTACGCATTTCCAATTACAAGATCAAATATGTGCTCTCCCAAAACCTTTTAATTTATCTGTGGAATCGGCAAAATAAATCAAATTTCGCTAAATGAAATTTGTCCTGTTCAAGGCTGCCTGCGAGAGAAGAGACTCTCTGCTCCCAGACAAACTGCTCTATTCTGTGCTTAATTTGCATCAAAATGAAATGAATTCAGAACCTTATCAAGACTCAAATGTTGCTTAGAAAGAAAATCAAGTCTAACAGCAGCGAGAGGGGGAGGAAAATGAACATTTGTTGCAGTCTTCATACGCACAATGGGTCAGTGGGACAAGAGAATCCTTCATTAGGAGGAGATGCCACATGCCTTGTCAAGCCTGCTGGAATCCATAAGAGGAGCTAAATTTAAACAGTGGCTGCATACCCATGTGAGAGTTATTGTGTGTTATTAGAGTCTGCCACTTCACAACCCCACGAGACGCATACAGACAGGACAGACGACCTCTCATCTCTGCACCCTGCCTGTGTCCCGGGCCTGTTTTTTGTGAGAAACAATTGAAGAGCCTAATGCTTAAATAACTGATGTCACATTTTCACGCGCTGTGAGATAATGATGGGAAAATGGTCTTTATAGTTAAAGTCCACGGCCTCGATTCTTTTCAAATTTGTGTCTTCAGTAATTTTAGTACTGGGGTCTTTTATTGAAGGGTCAAGTCGGGTAATTTGGGACACTTTTTGGTAAATTGCCAAGAAAACCTAAAATTCTAAACACTAACTTCACTAGTACTTTTCTGACTTGGTCTAGATTTCTGCTATATTTCAACAAAGAAAATGCGTTGCCAAGTAAAATACTTCAGAAACTTTGGACGTTCAAGCATACCAAGAACCCCTTCTTCATCCTGATGACACGTTCATATATAATTGAACGGCTGGTCAGACAGAAAAGAACAGCCACTGATGGTTAAAAAGGACACCAAACAATTCACCTCAATTGTAGAACAATAGTAATTCATGAGCTTTTTTTTTTTTAATGGTTAAATCCCTTTATCAGTTCAGCCATAACCTCACTATAATGTATGATGAAACTCATTTTCAGCTGCCTCCAGTAGACAGGGTCTCCCATTGCAGTGGTTCCCTACCCAGTCCTCAAGGACCCCCTGTCCGGCAGGTTTTTGTTACAGCTTTACTTTAGCACACCTTATCCATTTAAGGCCCAGTGCATCTTCATGCACACCCTGTTCAGGTATATGTTTTTCAACCAATCAGCATGAAGCCCTTGAATGGATCAGGTGGGAAAGAGTACAGCTGGGGCAAAAACCTGCAGGACAGGGGCTCCTTGAGGACTGCCCTATCGGATACATATTCTGTGCCACTTATTTCCCCCTTCATAAATGTTGGCTGTGACACATGCCCTTGCTAAAAATTTGTTTGGCCCATATCCTGTCACCAGTGTCTTCTTGGAAAACTTGTATTAATTTATAGCACCTGTCATTCTTTCCTCCCTCCACAGATGACAGTTTCCTCCAATTTGTCCACCATGCCCCCCCCCCCCGCTCCTTTGCTGCCTGTTTCCTAGGTGCCATATTGGTTACAATGGATATTAAATATGTTAGTGTTCCCTTGCAAACTATACTACCTTCCCGCACCAAGACATGTGTGTGCGTGTGCGTGTGTGTGTGTGTGTGAGAGAGAGACAGAGTAAGAGAGAGAGAGAGAGAGAGAGAGAGACAAGCGAATGTCTATACATGCTCGAATACTTGCATTGTGCATGCATGAACGTGCGACCTGCACAGATACATGCATATTGTGTGCTCACATAAGTGTCACAATGATGACTAATTCTGGACTAATGTGGCTGACATGGACTCACTGAATAATCTCCAATACTTTTAATACAACAAAAATGCTAAAAATGTCTGTAATATGACAGGGCGGCCCTCAATAACTCAGTAGCTCATGATATTATGGCGCCTGGCAGCGTAGAAGCATTCAGATGTCACTGCAGTAAAATGCCCCAATTTAGTTTATTTTTTGTCCCATTTCACCAAATGCATTCAGGTAAAATGGGAGCATCACTTAAACCCCTTTCTCAAAGAGAATAAAGTGTATTACTGAGAAACTATTTTAATTATATATCAAAAAGTGAATAAAAATGCAGCATTCTACAGCCATTTGAGGTGTTATGCCCTGATTGTAGCCGCAGTACTCGTTTTACCAAAAAGAGAATATCAACAAGCGACGTGGCTTATCTTGCAAGCTCAAGGACCAGTGATTTTTTTTTGGATCCTTGCTCTGCCCATCCGAGTCACCTCAGACCAATCAAGTAATTGTTTCACGTAAAGTACAGTTGTAGCAACAATGCAGTAACATAGTCGATGATTGTTCACCTTTAAAATTATGCAGCCAGCTAAGTAAGTATTTGGACAGAGACGCTATAAAAATGGTTGTAATTCTGAATGGCACACACAATTTGGATGCGAATATCTGCAAATTATAGTTGTCGCTGTCTGCGCATAAAGCTAATTGGCCATTTTTCAAATTCGATTTGTTGGAGGACGGAGCCGAATAGCAAAAATTGTGTCATTGTTCAAATACTTACGGTGCTCACTGCACGAGCCAATTTCCATTTGTTAATTCATCCCTAAACTACATTACTGGCGCTGACTGATTTCTGCCATTTGTAATAACTTGGTAGATTGACTCCCATTTATTTCCATCTTTAACCATTCGGAGAAATTTTGCTCACATTTCTCGTGACGTGATAGTCTTCGCTTTGATTTTGAAGGGCACTGCTTTTACACGCTCTCCTCTTCAGCACGTCTCAGATAACGCAGCATCTCCTTTCTCCCTCCTTCACCGGTCCACACACACTGCATGGAAATTTTTTTTTTTTTTTTTTGCGCCCACAATCCCCTGTTCTGAAATTGTCTGTCACAGATAATGAATACATTTATGTCAATCTCAGCAGCTGTACGTGTGTGAAATTCTCTTTAAGAAATCCCGCTGATTTTTTTTTTTTTTCGGAGATCAGATCCTCATGCAGACGCATACTGAGTGAGGTTGTAACGATGTGCAGGACATCTGTGTTAACACCTCTCCCAGCACAACTGTCAAACCGTGTATGCTAATGCCGCTGAGCTACAACTGCTGTGTAACACATACTAGTGCGGTCTGCAGAACAAAATCGAAATGCGCAATGTCGTAAATGTAACGCATTGGAAATGAGACCCAGTTAATGAACAAGCAATCATGAATATATGATTGCATCCTCTTATAGATTTGTCCGAAGATTCGTTTTCACTCAATTTCACTGCTTCCCCAAAAGGTACGACGAAAGGTGAATGATAATATCAGAAGCTTTGCCTGAATATTGGAGAAACTGAGGTGAATTTTGCCTGAAAGGCTTACATCTCATGAAATTTCACCCAAACAAGGCAGACTCTCACATCACACATTCTCTTTACTGAGCTTAGTCCACTCAGGCTTAAACGACCTCGACCTACTCCCATGAACGAGGCCACCCAACAATTCCAATCACAAGACCACACAGACCCTTCCGTGACATCTGCCGAATCAAAATAATATTTGTCCTAGTCAAGGTTCCCTGATAAAACACGACCCAGAAATTACTAGACTGTTGGTTCATTTTGTCTGAATATATTCATCCAGCCATCCAGTATGTAAAATGATAGGGTCGTGGTGGAGCTGTAGCCAATCTCAACCAACTATAGGCAGAAGGCGGGGACACACTCAGGCCAGCTACCTTTGTATAGTGCACCTGAAATTGTGTTTATTTTTCTTCCCAAAGGATGATCTCAGAACAGTCAACCACCATCTTCCGTATTTTTGCTGCATTCAGACGGGTTGGAAAGCAGATGGAGATATCAGATGGAGAGAAACCTACAGCTGAGAGATAGAGAGAGATAGAGCGAGTGCACCCTGGCAGAGAACTGCTGCCACACAGGGGGAAGTCCCAGATGGCTTTAAAATCACTGCTCCTACATACGGTCGCGTCCCGCATCACTTCCTGAACGCAGCAGAAAGCCAACTGTCCTGGAACTCCTCTGACACCTTTCTCTGCGTACTGCACACTCGCTACTAGACTGTAACACCTTATGATTTACCTGGCGACAAGACAATACACACACGTTTATAACAGGGACCGTCAAGTCACGGTCCTCCAGATCCAAGAACTGTTGGTTTTCCACCCTGCCATTACCTGTGAGTTGAGTGTCAAGACTGTCTGTCCGATCAGAAGCTCTAATTGTTCAGTTAATTGGCTAATTACTAGGTAGAAAAAAAAAAAATCAGTGTCGGATTTAGATTCAAGGTCCAAATTTGGTGATCACTGATTTATGCATTTGCGCAGCTCAATGTATGTAAAGATATTCAGGTGTAGACTTAGCGCTCACTGGAAAAGAAATAAAGACAGATAGCTAGATAGATGGAAATTGATTGATTGATTGATTGATTGATTCTTGCACTCTTGCTTTCTTGCCTTTACATTACATTACAGGAACTTAACTGACGCCCTTATTCAGACCGATGTACAAAAGAGCCGAAGTTCGGTCCAAAAGTGCTGAGCTCCTAGGAGGCAAGTTAAGTGTCGATAGCTCAAATTCTGTAGTTCAATAGTTCAAGTTCTTCCCTCCTTTCATACCGTTGACTTGGACTGTACAAAGCTAGACCTGCCGACGTATATATGAGCTCACAACATCACCAAACTGAAGACATAAAACACAATGTAAGCGAGAGGTGAGAGTTAGCGGGGGCAGCACCGCAGGAAGCGCCTGGCTTTCTGGCTTTCAACCGTGGAGGAACCCATTTCATTTCTTCATAAAACCCTCTATCGCAGGGGTGGCAACTGAGTCATCCGCCAAGCAAATAACCCTCGGACTAGTGGGGTTCCTCAGTGGAGACAGGGGGTTCTTTCTGGCAGCATTATATCTGCGGGATGCGCGCAGCATGTTTGCAAAATGATAACAGCAGCAAGGTGTTGTAAAACGGCGACTAAAAGCAAACTGCGGAAGGCACGGTTTTGCTCGAGTTTCCCTCGGACAAGATTTTCCCCCACTGTGGTACGGTGTGATAAACACATTGCTGGATATTCCCCCAGTTCTGTTTACCTAATTAACCCCAAGAGCGCTGAAATAAAATTTTAAAATTTGAAAATTTAAGACCCCAGTGCTAAACGTACTAAAATCACAAAATTTCCATTCTGAAAAAAATTGAGAAATTTGACTTGGGTGACTATAAAAGATACTTTCCCGCCCTTACCTCACTGTGTGTGAAAACGTGACTTAAGTAATTTTAGCGCTAGGCCCTTCAATTTAATTATTTTGTGCTGCTGAAAACCCATCATGTGCGACTTGTTTAAAAGAGCTCTCCTGCGGGAGCTCTTTTAAACAAGTCCCCGTATGATAGGTTTTCAACAGCTTTGATTTTGATATCTTATATCATTGAGCAACAATAGCTGCATTTAGCGCTCTACGGGTTAAACTTTAGCTCCTGCCAAGCCCTCAATCAAGCTGGCAGCACAAATTCAGCGGAAGTGCTAACAACAGCGATAATCTGTCAAGTGGCTGCCACCATTTCCCAAACAATTAAGGAACGCAGAGCCATTCCTAGCATCCTGCTCTGAAGACTGCTCTGTTCCCAATCCACCACCATTTTATGGTATACATAATTTTTTTTTTAAATCATCACCGAATCTAGACTGGAAATCGTCGCATGCAGGCAAAGCCTATGCTTAATGGGTCAGTTAAGCCATTTTGAGACATACGGTTAGGAGTGAAAAATTATACACGGCTACATCCACAAGCAATGGGCTGTCTATTAATGCCAGCATAATACAATAAAACACAGAGGGGAAATAGATTATGATCTAAGTGGGGAAAGACAAAGGAGATCATATCTCTCCTTTTGATCGATAGGGAAAGATTCTAATAGTCATTGATTGCATTAAACCCTTGATCCCAAATCACAAATGTGATTATGTAATGGGTTGCACTGGCACTTTATTGAAAACAATGAGGCAGGAGTGAGTAGTATTAATCTTCCTGTGTTGTTCTACGGGAGCCTAGCTTCTCCATTTGCGAGTGTGTGTGTGCGCACGCGCATGTGTGCTCCTCATTTGTCTGAAGAGAAATGAGCAAACCTCACGTGAGTCCAGCACTTTGCGGTTCGGGCACACTTTCAATGTCGCCATACTCAGAAACTCCCTCCTGCGGCTTTGAACAGACAGCGAAAGACGCGGCTACACAGTCCATGGCAGCATCAGGTAATCCCCGAGCGAGCCCCGTACATAATAAGAGAATAGAGTTATTACCGCTGGGAATGCCTTACCGCTGTTCTACTCGCAATGCATTCCATCAGTCCGAGCTTCTCCCTTGTGCTGTTTTGAAAGCCAATCAGAGTACAGAAAATCTAGATGCCTCTCGTATGTAAAGGCTGGACAGAGTGGAGAGCAATTTATGTAAAATGGGGGCAGAGTTGCCCAAGAGAATATTGGACCTCCAAACCCTTCTGGGCGATAAATCAAAATACAAACTGGTGTTAAATTCTATAATTCATGTGGCAGGATGAATTACCCTATTCACTCCAGCGAGTGCAGAGAGCTCTCGTTCATATCTGTGATACTGTATCTGACATAATGCAGGGCTTCGCAAAGACTGAGAATGTGGGACCTACTCACGATGGCCGTCCAGACACAGTACCTCTGCCCACTGTATGAATGCGTTCTGGTTATGTGTGAATTCATGCACCCAGATCATGAGAAACACTCCCATAAATACCAGGTTAGCAAAGCTCACGCACTGTTTTTGTTGAGCCTATTTATATCCCCAAACGCCGAATGGCGTTCCGGGGATATTAGGTTTTTGGTCCGACCGCCACCGCTGCCGCCCTACGTGTTAACGCGATAATTTCAGTAATATTTCAAGTAGAAATTTTATCTTTTGTATATAAGTAAGTATCATAAAGAGGAAGAACTCATTCGATTTTGGACAATTGACAATTTCTAGATTGGCCACCAGGGGCCAAAAACAAAAAAATCACTGTTTTTATCATATCTCTGAAAATATTTGTCCGATTGACCTCAAATCAAGTGCAAATGAAGGGTCATGACCTGAGGATGTGTCCCACAGTGACATTATACCTGTATGGTTCAAAATTGTGACACAAGGTGGAGCTTTGTCACATAAAATTCACCATTTTTTCCATATCTTTGGAACTATTTGTCCAATTGACATGAAACTATGTGCAACTGCAAGGTCATGACCTCACAATGTGTCACATGATGACATCATACTTGTATGGTTCAATATTTTGCCACCAGGTGGCGCTTTGTGCTGGAAAATTACCATTTTGGCCATATTTTCAGAACCATTTGTCCGATTGACCTGAAATTAAGTTCAAATGTAATCTATTTAAGGTCTATTCAAGGATTGGGGAATTGGAGAATTGGGGGCTTTCGGGGATATACCCCAAGCCGTCGCCTCCGATGGCATAAGCCTAGTTTTATTGATACAATTCTGCGGCGATTTTTAGAACTGTAGTCCTGTGGTTGTTAGCAACCACCCAGTGTTTGTCCGTACTTTATAGCTATAACTGTTTTGATGTTTCGCATAAGCTGTCAATGTTTGTCATTGTGTGTCAGTGTCATTGTGCCAATGTTTGCCTCTTTTTCCATGTCTCAGCTCGCCGCACAAAGCAGAGCTCATCCTCTATGATAGAGCTTAACCACAAAACCTCTCATCAGTAAAAGAATATCTACACTTCCACTTGTTTCCCCAACACCAACATGAATACTACTCACTGACAAAATGAATAAAACAAATTTCAGCAAACAATTTTAATAAAGATATATCGTTTCTGCAGGATTCCCCTGAGTTGCTCCCTCCTCCTGATCTGATGCGTGCTGTCCCGTACAGGGCTATTCCGCATTCCACTACAAAAAACTGTCCTGAGCCGCCACATTTAATTGCATCAGGTCCAGTGGGACTCCTGTGGCAGTGCAGACCTCTACTCCACCGTTCCCTTTTCAGCAGTCAGGTACATACCGGGTATGTTATTATTCTGCAGTTTATCTGGATCAATATTTCAGTGATTTCTAATTCGCTCTCTTCCCAAAGTTCTGTTTTGGTACAACTGCATTTTGTTTCTACTTCTTGTAGACCCTCCCCGTCCTTGCTGAACGGACACTGCGGCTGCGTTTGGAATCGCCCACTGCTAACCACTCGGGCACTAATTTTGCATGCAAGGCCGAAAGAAAAAATGAAAAAATAATGCACAGTTTTGTGGGAGTGGGCAGTGCGAGATAGATCCTTGGAGGAAGTGTGGGCGCAGGACCGAAACATTTGTTCCAAGTAAACCCCTTCAACGAATCTCTTTAAGAATGAAAAGTTCCTTATAAATTACGTTTTATTTATTTTGTATTTGACATTAAAGCATGACTGCCGAGTGACTGCGTACAGAACTGACTTTAATTATTTGTGACTGAAATTGAGAAGGCTGTATGGATCATGTGCTGATGCAGAATGAATTGAGACGAATCCCATCATGCCTCAGTGTGCATGTTGTGACAACTTTTACATCACCACAGCACTGCACTTCATCACAGTTTTGAGTCTGTCTAGAATATCATTACCAAGACTGCTTATGGAACACTCTTATAGATGTGTTGGAGGCTATCAAAAAACAGCTTCGGGTGGGCAGACCTACACAAACGTGCTAATCTGAAAATGCATTAATGGAGTCCTTCGTTTAATAGCTAGTGGTAAATCTTTATTGATAATATTAACAATTAAAAAGGGAAACCTTGCTTCAGTCTTGATAATATGTCATATTGATGTAACAATCATTCCCATTACGCAGTTAATTCTTGATTGCTTAGCGAACGTTTTCCCCAAGCATGTTTTACCTCTGCGCGAGGAGATCACTGTTAGTGCTCCTTCTTTGATTTGAATGGGAGGGTGCTCATATTCCATAAAGAGGGAGTGATTAGGAGGGCACTTTAATGAAGACAGATGTCGTAAAGCCCAGTTCCCTGAATGGTCCATAAATATCACATCCATCCCCCCACCTCCCCATCCATTAGCTTTCAGTTGTAAAACCCAAATGGTCCAAGCATAAACATTTGTATATATAATTTTGTGACATAAATCAATTGATGGACTCTAATGCAGCAATGAGCCTGATTGATATGTGTCAGTTCAACGGGAAATACTGCCTTTTAGAGCACAAAGGTACTAGCCTGTTGGACCGATCATTAGTCCCATTACCACTACTGTCCCTGGATAGCATTCAGCGCAGTTATTTTAGTGCTGGACACTGGGGTCACTGCGTTTAAAGGTCTTCCCACTGCTGCTGTGGTCTAGGCATTGCAATTTATGGTCGCTCACTAACTCATTCACTCACTCACACACTCTCCCTCACTCTCGCTCACTCATTCACTCACACACTCTCACTCATTCATTCACTCACTCACTCACTCATGGACATTTAGCAGAGACGCTTCACAGGGAAGTTTAGAAGGACAAGTGTGCTTTATGCACCATGGGTCTGCAGTTTCAAGCTTGCATTTTTCATTTATTACAAAAGTGATAGGATTTTACAGGCCTCATAAACCAATTTATGGACTCAAAGAGGAACAAGGTAAAATTTTCAGTGTTCATTTAACTCAAATAGAGTAAATACTAGCCCAATATTGGACACATGATTTAACACTAGATTTTACTGAGTAGGATGATCTTTCCAGTATACTCAGGAAATGCATCACGGACATGGCCAGGCAAGGACGGATGAATTTGCAAACTAAAGGTCACAAGTAGAGTGGAATGTTCTGGATTCTATCGAAGGGCCCAAACCACCACTCCCATCAGTACCTCTCGTGGTAAGCACCTGTAACTGTGGCTAAAGTTACCGCTCTGGATGTAAGTACTCTGCAGACTGGAAGGTCACCCTGGGTGAAAACCCAAAAAGACAAATCACCAGCTGGGACGTCACTGAGCCAGCTGGCACTAAAAATACCCAAACTCACCTCCAGTCAGCTCAGATGAAAACCCATTATTATTCTCCGTACTGACGCATCTATGCAACTGGATACAGAATTTGCAAAACAAATGAAGGCAAGCCAGAGTCCCTCCTAACTGATAAGAAAACAAATATCAGCTCCACCATCTTCCTTCTAAACCAATCGGCGCACAGCTTAGTGCCAGCAAGCAAATTCTTCTCAAACATTAGTCCTGGGGGAATTAGGTCTACCTCAAATGACAATCTCCTATAAGCTGTTTGTCTCACTTTAAAGCAGATAAAATGTCTGATTATAGTTAGAATTGACTGTCTCTCCATTGGATTGCAGTGGCGGAAAGAAGATACTGTATCCAACCCTCCGAAAACCCAAACAGTCATTATTGATCTATCCATCCTCCCACCTGAGTCAACAGGTAAGATTAAACCATTTTAACCCTTAGAGTGCTAAGTGCAGCTGTTGGTGCTCAATGATATAAGTTATCAAAATCAAAGCTGAGCAGGTCCCACAGGTGAGATCTTTTCAACAAGTCGTCACACGATAGGTTTTCAACAGCACTAAATAATGAATTTAATATTTAAAAAAAAATTATTTCAGCGCTCAAAGGGTTGTGAGTATTTTTAAAAGAATTTCTAATACTATTCTTAGCTGTTCTAAAACTCTTATCTAACCCCTATGTGCATAGTGGATGCTGGCGTGTCCAAATTCTGAAAAGTAATTGTTCAATAATTTAGCAATTGAATTTCCAAATGAGACAAGTGTCTTCATTACCATAATTTTTCCAGTCTCTGTGACACAAATCCTGAGTTATAAAGCCTTAAATAGGGTCATGCACATCAGCCAAGGATTGGCATTATTTGAAATTTTCATATAGGGGTTAAAGACTTTTGAACAGTCTAATTCTGAGTTCTACACGCTGCTTTTCCAGCCAGCAGTAATGATTTCCACCTCAGCATGTGAACCCTCTGTAAAGAATGTTATGATCAGGTGTTTGTGATTGCGCTCCTGAAAGGGTTAATGTTATATCTCAGCTTTGTGCTTCTGGATGACGGAGTGCCTGTCTGTGTGAGTGAGATGTCACACACCACGCTCCTCTCCCAGGTTGCTTGTGGCTGTTAATCTCCTGATAACGCCAGTGTGAAGTCTTCATTTCAGGCTTGTGCTTATTACTCTTGTCCAGGCTTATTGCTAGTGCAGGTTACAAGACTTGAGAGCAAATGCCTGCAAGTGCTATTTTCTTTTTTTTTATTATTAATGCAACATAAAATATGATTAAACTCACTCACTCACTCACTCACACGCCCACACACACACGCACACGCATACACACACACACACACACACACACACACACACACACAAACACACACACACTCATGTTTTGTGGAGACATCCCAGAAACTAACATTCATTCCTTAACCCTTTCACTGACCTTTACCATAAAAATTACATGTCTAACCTTAACCCTTACCTTAATCTCACCATAAACTTGAACCCTGACCCAAACCTTAACCCTTAATGATATTCCATCACTTGCAGGGACATTTGGTCCCCCCAAGACATAGGCATACCCATCACGTGTGCACACAGACACACACCTACACACACACACACACACACACACACACAATATTGAATTGCATATTTGCATTTATTTTTACTGCACCATAATGACCGAATACAGGTGCCACCAGGTGTGTTACTTCCTTTCCTCTGACTTTTTAATTTTTTAAGATGCACAGATAATTTGTGAACAGGATGAACTGCAGTGTTGTTAAATGGTTGAAAGCAGTAACCCCAGTGCCTGATTTGTCTTTTGAAAAATGTCCAAACAGTCAGTGCTCAGTCTGGACACGCAGATCACTCCGTTCCTGAGCGATGCAACGGCTACTACAAAATGCGTCTGTTCACCTTCTCCTCTCTTTATTATAATATCGTATTATGGATTTTTAAAATGGCTGACATCACTTTGGCCACATGTAAGCAAGATAATCCGGGTGTCCTTGGTGCTGACCCCAGCAGCAATGTGTTACGGGTCGGAATGTTGCTGACCCTCAATCCTATAGCCAATCGCTTTGCATTAAACAATGGTGCCAACAGCCTCCGCGATGATTTATGGCCTGAACGTCCATTCAGAAAACAAGATCAATTTTTTCTGAAAGTTAATGCGCTTCGCCTCAATAAACTCCCGCGTATCCAAAATATTATGCACATTTATATCCCAGCATTTTCCGCGAGCTCAGGCAACGCGGTTTGATAAGGCTGTCTTCTGATAAGTGCAACGTTGGCAACACCTTGTGAAGTTCAATAGGCCATAATAGCGCGCACCTGCATCCAGTGTGCTGGCTGTAGTGCACTTCACATTTAACGCCAATTATTTGCCTCTGTGACACATACCGTCTACACAGTAAAATATTCATTGTTAAATCAATTCACTGAGCATATGATCCCCGTTGGATTCACATGTATCCTGTCACAGCTGAATTACCACTGGACATTTTACTGAGTATGTCTCTTGTGAGATGCAATTAAACGAGGAAGCTTCAGCATCAAAGATCATTGATTACTTGACCCATATGCAAATAACATATAAGGGAGCTTGTAGTCACACTTTTTACACTCATATATTTCTTGGAATCAATGCATCATATATAAAAATGTGTACCAGATGAAAGACCAAAGTCTCAAGTATATATTTTGTATTCATGTCATTTTAATATCTTTTATCAGTGCAGAGTTATAGTAATCAAATAGAGATTGTCACCATGTGACAAGTTGCCCCACCAATGGGTAAGCTGTCACACTGGATTTTGCAACTAATAAAACAAGGACAAAATTATTATTTTTGTTATTTTTTTTTACAAAAGTACTTGTGAATAAGTGAATATAGTGAAGTGAATAAATCTTAACATAAAATATTATGCAACATGCATTATGAAACTTATGAAACTTAAACTAGTCCTGGAAGATCTATCAAAAAAACTCAAACAAAGCCTGACCTCACTAGTCAGCCCTGGAACATCCAGTCAGAAAATCTCAAACAAAACTTGACCTCACTAGTCAGACTCCTCATCTGAGTCGCAGTTCTGGCATACGTAGATTGATTTGCCAGGGAAGCATTCTTCATGGGCCCATCCTTTGCATATTATGCACTGCACCCAGGTTTCTCCTGGGCGGCTGTTTCCAAATGGCTCTACACAGACCAGGCACAGGGACTCATCTTCTTCCGATGAGGAGTCATCTGGAGTTTTTCTTTTTGTACCTGCCCTCTGTTTCTTCCCTGTGCTTTGCTTCTTTGGTATTTTGGATTTGGTTGCCTTGCCTTTCTTTTTGAACAGCCTTTTTTCCCCTTGTGCCTGCCTTTCGGCTTCAAGTGCCTCCTTCACAGGTGTGTCGGTGAGAATAGCAGTTTTTCTCTTCTTTCTATGCTGGTTAACTTCTTCACATGGGACAACTTACCCCCAAATGACTGAGACAAGTTGCCCCAAACTACCATGTTTGCTAATGGTAGCTCTAGCTTGAAGTTAACTTAAAACAGAACAATGACTGAGGTATGACAGGATTCCTTAATATCTTCTCTAACAAGTCCACACGTATCACTGCTAGGATTTTTAGCGGAAAGAAGCTTATTTTAAAATATTTTTTGGGTTGTGGGAAATGGTTAATTGTTGCTAATCTCAACTTACAAGGTGTTGTTCTCTTCTCACACAGGACATGAGACCTGACCATGTAAAGGGAGAAAACTAGTATTCCACTTTTTTAGTTGCGCCCCCTAGTTGAGAAGATAATTGCGGTGTGACAACTTACCCATGTGACAACAAGCCCCGGTTCCCCTATTACCACTCGAAGTTTGGAATCACTGAGATTTTCGCATGGATTGAATGGAAGCATCTCTCTATCAAAGCAATACAATGACCCAAAACAAATGCAGACTTTGCAGGGACTTGCTGGAAATGAACCAACGTCAGGGGCAATAAACAAAATATCAATTGCCTGATTTAAACCACACAGACCTGTTGAGGAGTTGCTTCGATTGTGAAATTTGTGGTGTGCCTATCATCAAAGACACTCCTTCGGCAAATATTGAAGTCCCTGTAGGAATTCATTGAGAATTATTTCTTAGTAAAATAAATATCCCAAGCACAAAATAATGCAATACAGTGATTAAATCTCATGGAGGATATTTTGATTATGAATCAGCAAAATAGATGACTGTGCTATTTCTCCTTTACAAATCTTGTGTGCCACCAAATTCTCCATATAAAAAAACATATTTTGAATTACATTTTAGTGTTTGCTTCATTAAATTTACTACAGAATAATTTCTATTCAATAAAATTGCAAGTGCTGTTTAAAATATCTAGTGATGCTAAAGTTTTGGGAGGAAGTGCAAGTACATTTGTGTATACGTAGGCCTTAGTACTGCATTTTACTTTTGTCTAAAAGTAATTAGTGTTTTCGCGTTTACTGCTCTTGTTCATGAGGAAGAAAGTGTCTTTAATATTGAGTCAATTGAGGCCACCGTGACGTTAAGCCGCTCACCATCGCAGAAAGAATGTCAATGACCATTCTTTCAACCATCATTTAACTGATGCGGCAACTGGGGAAAATTTTATGTTGAAACCGTTATTTATTTCGGGAAATTAATTCCGAAAGCAGAGCTAGCAGCCACAACTTGGGACTTGGAGTAGGCCTACACTTTGGTGGATCTAACGAAGGTCACGTCACTCGCAGAACCAGGGGGAACACTCATTATTTTGAGCAAGTAAGTCAGAAACATTTTTATATTAAAATGGTGACGAATTCGGGCAAAGAAATGCCCTCAAAACAATACAGTCAACACGGCAGAAACTGTGGACTTAATTAGCATTAAATTTCCCAGCCCGGAAAACTGCAGTGTCAATTTTGCCTGCAGGTGGGGCTATAATGCAGTTTTTTGAAGTTAGGTGCTGTCCGTGAGTGGGATGCTGAAAACGCAATCCCACAGTAAATCCCCGGCCCGGATTTAAGTCCGCAGTGGTGAAAGGGAAGCTTCATTATAACCCACACATTCTTACCTAATAGGCCCTATAAAACTTCGAGCACTATCGTACGATTGTACCTGTATGCAGATCCCCAATTATCATGTAAAATCAGATTAATTTGCTTTTTAGTGACAATTTTGTCTCGCCAAACAGGGCATTTTATATTTAAACAAGTTTTTTTTTTACAAGATGTGAAATGAATGACTGAATGAAATGACCACTGCCATCTCTTGTGCGTGTCAGCGATGCTGTGCGCCTGTACACAAAGACCTTCCGTATTTGAAAAGGAGTCAATGAGATTTAGGTTTATTATAAAATAATTCCGTATTACAAATGTTAATTTCTTGGAAAATGAGGGCTACTTGACTTCGAACAAAAACATAATAACATAAATAATAATAATAATAATAATAATAATAATATTGTCAGCCTAATGGATATACCAGTGTTAAAAGTTCTAATGCTGTTTCACACATTAACCAATATATTGTATGATTGTTCATTTGATCTGTTGATGGATATATGTGGGCTCAGGTAGATGAATAACTCAAAATTGTAAGCTTCTATTGATTGTGAGAATTTTTTGAAAAGGAAAATACTGTCGAACAGCTTAGTGTTATTTCAAAAACCCGAAGATTCGATCCTACATTAAAATAAATCTTTAATTATCACCACATCTGTTGTATCCCGTCAATCCCCCTCAGGCATGACCGTATCCCTTTCACGTCCGTTTGAATGCATTACAAAAACACGGAAAAACATTTGCCGTTTGCAAACAGATGTGACTGGATGCATTCGAGGTATGCGCGGCGACCGCTAGCAGGGAAATAGTGCAATTAGCCCAATCAGCGCTTAGATTCGGTGTGTCACTGCAGGCGAGTCAGATGGGTTGGTAAAACAAGGCAGTCGGTCATTGCGCTCTGGCAGAGAGCCGCAAATCCGGATCGCATCCAAGCTGCTTGGCGCTCGCTGCAGACCTGAAAACTTAAAGAGCTCACACCGCTCTGGAAGACGCAGAGCGTCTCAGTACGCGCGAAGACCTGCTCTGAGCGACAGCACTGCGGAATCCTCTTGCACCGATTACATCTTCAATACGAGAGAGAGAGAGGGAGAGAGGGAGGAAGAGGTAGAAAGACATACGAATGGGATGGGAGGTGTAAGTGAAGCCGGCGGGTCTGAGTCCTCGCAACGGCGTAGTGGTTGAATAAGGACTCGCTGTTCTTGATCTTGGATGGAGATCTGCTAATGTGTTTTTTTCGCATGCACTGGATTTGCCTGCGCATCTGTAAACTTTGGCACTGCTGGCAGGATTAAAATAAAAACGTGACGGAGAAGGGAGACCTGAACCCCCACGGGATTGCTTTAAAGAGCTTTCTTTTTCATGCGTCTGTCGATAGTAAATTTGGAGTATCAAGGAATTGGAATTCCTGTGAACCAGCGCATCATCTGCAGTGTCGATGCGGCTGCGCCTGTGAAGTGCGGAAAGAGACGATTACAGGTAAGCGACCGTCTGACCGTGTATTTAATATGCCGACAGAAGACGGAATTTACAGTTTTAGGTTTCAGCGCAATGCTTTTTACGGATTGCGCCTGACACGCTCGTCCAGGTAAGCCGTATGTATTACCTGTTCCGTAATTCCGCCCTACGGTTTTGAGCGCTGCACCATCTTTGCTCCTTACGTTTGGTATTTTCTCTATTAAAAAGCAATATTTTTTCTCGCCATCGCTGGAACCACTGATCTCTGCTATCGTCGTTGCCGTTTGAAGCAATGATATTTAGACCTGAGGTATTTTACTCCACGGTGTAGAAAGAACCCTGTAATTATCCATAGTGTATTAAAACTTGATTCGGTGTGACCCTTTCCCCTTGCACTCATGCGTGTTTGTAACTGTTTGACTCTATCGGGACCAACGCGATCTCCGGAGAGTCAGGATTTTGCAACGTGAGAGTAATTTTCCCACCTCGGAATAGAACAGTTCTCTGCAGTATATGAGCGCTATTGCACAACATGCAGTGTGGAAAATCCTGTATTAGATGCCGGTAAATATTGAGCTCGCCCTGAATCCATGAATTTGAAAATAATCAGCCAGCCAGGAAGCGCGAACGCATTCATATTGGAGAGATAATGTATTTTAGAAAGCAAGACATGGTTTAGTGCAACCTTATATGTATCAGTCTTTATCTTGTGTTTAATACCAGTGATAATTCGTAGAAAGCGCGGGTTTCTTCATTCAAAATGAATAATTACCCGAAATGCCCCAAGTTTAATACTAGGCGGCTACACGCTGACAACTTGCGCAATTCACGCACTTGAAGCAGCTCTTTGCAAAGGCCAGAAAACGGGGAATTATGAAATACAGCAACGCTTAGCGGCGTTCACACCGCAGGTTACAGTTTACATTCTTGAAAATCACACTCCATGTATGTTTGATCCCTAGTTCTGAATACGTCCAACTGCGAAACCAAGTGAGTACACAACGTGCCAGAAAATCTTATATTATCTAACTTGGGTTTTGTGCGTGGATTTAAAACGTATATCGCGCACTGATCGCATCTAATAGGCTACTAATGGATCAAATCGATTGAGAAGAATGCTATTGAACTCTAATCCAGCTAATTGCGGCAAGCTGCTATAAGTCAAAAAGTAATTGTAATATTTATATTACCCAATTGACGGTCTTTTATACAACGTTCAACACGTTCAAAATGAAATGGATAGCCCAAAGCATCACCATGCTGAGTAGTCCCATGTTGAAATAAGAGTTCGGTATTTTAGAGCTGAAAGAGAGCGACGATAAGGCACAATTCAAACCATTCCCGAAAGTTATCAATCATTTCATATGGGACTTGCGTGTATCGTCGTTAAATTACTGTAAGAATTCCAGAGGAAAATATTGGCACCGTGGATTAGAGTTGGAACAGTCAAATGAATAAAAAGAACAATCTACACATTTTAAATGCTTGTCTGTAGCCCACAGCTTCCCTCAGATTCGTCCGCCAAATAAATCATTGATTAGTTTAATGTTCTCCCCTCAAAGATTTCTCGGATATTAGTAAAATGAAAAATAAATATGTCAGTTGTCTCCTGGTTGTCGGTTTCCGCGCGTCTGCCCGACTGTATGCGGGTGAATGCAACGGCCAGCCGCGCCAACGGACAAGTGCCGCAGCCTCAAATTCGCCAATTTTCTGTTTCTGCGGACCTTGTGTATTTAGCGGTAGCTGCTCTTGCCCGTCGCTGCCTTCGCGCAGCTGCAGTACGGCCGCCTGGCAGCGGGACCGCGCCTGCCTGGTGAAATGAATCGGCGTCGAGTAGCCGAGATCACTGCATCTGACTTGCAGCCGTACAGTAGGATACATCTGAAAGCAATATGCCACGTAACATGTCACGTAACGCATCTCCGGCATTGTGCCAATGGTCTCACTGCGCGGGTTTGATCATTTCACCAGTAAATTAGTTCAAAATGAGGATACCGGAGGTACTGATACAATGAGCAGAAGCGGAGTCCGAGTCGGTATGTGCGCATCTACACTTGCAGCGCAGCCGGCGGTGCGGTGCGAACGACGCATCACAAAATCAGCCACTTGGACCTATGACTGATGCCTTTGACTTATGCAAGTCGGTATTATGATACGTTGTGCGCTTTGGGCGAAAGATAAGAATGGAATTTTTGAATGGCATTAATATGGTCGATGGTTGCAGTGATTAGGGAACGTGGGCTACTAGAAGGTGTCTTAAACCCACACCCTCCCCGTTTTGTTCTTCTAGAGAGTGAAACTGCGGTGTGTGAAGAACGCAGACGCTGAGATGGGAGGGGTGCGGAGTGCTTACCTGCTGTGTGGCCGACATGCAATGAGCTCCCGGGCCTATAGAAGTAGGCTAGTCTTACTAGATCCCTCTGAATTGCTAATTCGATAAGATCTGTCCTGTCTAATAAGGGGTCCCTGGAAAGCACACGCCCACGGGACATAGCTCGCTGACGTTTTAAACGAGGATAAGCTTCAATTGTTGGTCGGGGGACTGCAATTTGAATTGGCCTGGTTCTGAAATTCTGTTTTAGCCTAATGCTTTCAGATATTGCTGGGTTGATCTTTCTCGTTTTATCTGTAAAGGAACATGAAGTGAGGTTGAATATTTGCACATTTGCTGAATTGATTATTGCGTGATGATAAGCAGTTGAGACCCATAGTAACGCTCAGGTTTACACTGCGCGCAGCATGTTACGCGGAAAACGCGCGCTGCTTCTCTATACGTCAGTCAGTGAATCTCGTGTCTTTCCAGGCAGGGGCAGTGCCTCCGCAATGTTTCAAGAAGTGATGTCACAATATTTCATTATTATCTTAAGATTTAAGTACCGACGACCGACGGAGCAGTAACTCTAGGCAATTAATAGCAATGGAGTTCTAAAACATTGACTGAAAATGTTTTTAAAAAAGTCCCCAAGGGCCAATTCGCCCTAGGGGTTGAGAAATCGCCGTGCTGTTAATTCAGTTTCACTCTGGGGCCACGCACTGCTTCGTTCTGGCTATAGACGACAGGTTTGCTGGAAATGAAAGAGGGCTGGCCCTGGATGGCATGAGAAACAGGGCCTTGGTGCGAGCACTCGTGGCCTTTTCCTTTTTCAAGGAGACATGCTCCTTCCCCGATAATGGCTTGTTATCTCCCCACAGTCTGTATACCAGTGTTACCGTGACCTTGCGTCGGTAATGGAATGAAAGGCTCGTCCACGTGGACCTCCAAGTTGATGTTACAATACATGTTGTTTAGCATAGAGGAATTTTGTTGTGATACGCACTATAAGAAGTGATTTTGAGACTTCTCCCGTGGCCTTGTTAATGCTATGGCTTCGTAGCAGCTGCTCAGCACAGTGAAGGTTTAGAATGGATTGATGGTGAGTATTCCATGAAAATGACTGATAAGTGTAATTTAGAGAAAAAAAATGGTTCAGAAAAAAACATGCCACTCCATTAAGTCGCATGCATTTATTGTTAGAAAGCCTTCCTGCGGGAATGGGTGTGGAGGTTTGGTTGATGGTAAAACTTGGCTGTGCAAAAGTGCGGGTCGCTAGCATTTTTGCAATGACGTTTTTGCGACTGACCGTTTGTTCTGCAAAATATGCGGGAATTTCCATCACGTTAATGTAGGTAGGCTATTGCAGCCGTTTTTTATACGGTTTTACAGCCCAGATACTTCCGGACTCAACTGTACCAAACAAATCAGCCGGGTATCACTAAGTTTGTTTTGACATATGTAGTACATTTCATCTCAGCCTCTCCCGGGTCTCAAATGTTCGCTCAGGGCGTCTAAAGTAAAAGAAAAGAGTATGTTTTTGATAAGCTTTTCAAACGTAAACGAGAGCAGATGAGCTATAGTCAGCATGTCTGAGCTGAAGGACCTACACAGTGGTGGTGGTCTCTCGGGCTAAGGGCTGCCTATGGGGATATGAATGTGTTTCTCATCCTCATTGTTTGTTCGTGCATTGGTGTGCGTACACGTGTGTACTTGTGTGTGTGTGTGTGTGTGTGTGTGTTTGTTTGTTTGTCCTTTGCATGTCTTGCCACTAATTCACTGTGATAGTTCATTGGCGCAGAGTTGGTCAGCTGTATTCCCTGCATGTGCCAGAGCTGTTATGTGTGTGTGTGACAGTGTTTGTGCGCCATGTATGTGTGTGTAAAAGCAGTCACGTGAGATTTATATGGCCAATGCTGACAAGCGTGTGACTGAAAGTAAAATTTGGCATAGGCACTTTGTCATTCTTATGGATTCAATAACTGTAGGCTTTGACAGCCCAGATTCAGCGCTTTCCATAAGTATTTGGACAATGTCAGTGTGTAAGAAAGGCTGCAGTTTCTACATGGATTGCACAATATAGATCTAAGTTGTGTATATTGACAATGCACACAATTACTGATGGGCTCTGCTTTAATTGCTTACTCATATTGCACCCAAATCTATTTAACTGGAGCACCGGACCAGAAACTTCAAGTTTTGTCAAGTGGTGGCTGGTGAACTGGCGATTGGGGAGGCTCAAAACAATCCCTTAAAATTAATGATTGGTCACGACCTGTTTTAAATCATTCATTGAAATTACCATTACAGAAACTCTGAAAACTCTTAACATTGTCAGATGTGGCCAGCTTTCATTTATAAGGCATAACTGTCAACTCTCATGCGTTCGGTGTGAGTTTAAGCGGCATATTTACCTTCCTCTGCTGTAGTCAGCAATTATTAAATCAACGCGTATGTAAGAGATTCTCGCGCAGAATTGAAGTCATTGTGCACTGGAGGGGTTGGAAGCAATGGAATTCCATAAAGATGTTTCAAATAGTCTTATTTCATTTAAACGATCATGAAACACATGCACTGCTTCCTATCCCTGAATAAAAAAAAAGCGTGAGAAGTCCAGAGTCGTGATCGGTATTCGTAATAAATGAAAACTGGCCAAATCTGATAATGTTGAGAGTTATCAGAGTTTCTGTAATGGTAAATGAATTAATGATTGGAAACAGGTCGTGACCAATCATTCATTTTAAGGGATTGTTTTGAGCCTCCCCTATTGCCAGTTCACCAGCTGCCACTGGTGTACACATACTTATAAATTGCATTGTGTATTTCATTATGTAGCTGCATTGGTAGTAGATTGGGAGAAGGGACTGAAATTGGTTTGTATTTTGGAGGGTAGGGGGATAAATATAGATTTTATTGGGTGTAAGGACAGGTATTAAGCCCCTTCTCTCCTGAAGCCGCACCTTTGCTGTGTAACGGTGAAGAAACGGTGTGTTTAATGTGTCACCGTCAGTGCACAGTGCAACAGGAATATCAGGTAATTTATACACAAGGGCCTGTAGGGTCTACAGAGCACAGCAGAACAGTGCCTTACTTTATTGCAGTGTAACTAAATGGCATCCTGAATTCAGTCTGAGGAAATCAATGCGCAATACAGGACTTTAATGAGCTGTTGGTCTACTGTTCGTTCGGATGTGGTCTCACAAATAGACTGTCTGCCTGTTTGTGTTTATGTTTCTCACTGGGCATTGTAAGCACATAAGGGTATGTGTGTGTTTGTGTGTGTGTGTGAGACAGAGAGAGTGTATGCGCTCCGGCATGTGCACATGTAACTCACTGCATATTGCATGAGTGGGAAGATGTATGTGTGCGTATGTGCGAGCGTGCATGCGTGTTCACACGTGCACGCATCTGTCTCACTGCATATTGCATGATTCTGAGGAACTCAATCAATCTTCAAAGCCCTTTCAGCTGCGCTACAGCTAGATGTTGTGAAAACAGTCCGGAGGGAATGCATAAAACATATTTTGATAAATGTAAATAATACGTTGATACGTGATATATAATGGACTGCTTTTATGATATAATGGCAATATTGTGATTTTGCTTGGAAACAAGTGATTGTGGTTTTGAGTGGCAGAATGTAGCCTGATGTAGCAGCTCATTTGTGTGATGCATAAGCCGTATGTTTATGAGCTGTGCGTCACATGTATTGGAATTAGTTTCACTGTTGCATAGTTTTTCGGATATTCAAACAATGGTTACCTGGTTGAAACATTTAGCGGAATGCGTTGTTCAGGCTTCTTGCTTTACATTGTAATCATTGCTATGAAAGACGGACCTTTAAACTGCAAGGTCTCCTTTGCTATTCATATTTTTTGTTCATAGTCAAGTTCATTGATTTGACCAATGAATAATGAATAAAATGGGAGACCTTCAGAATGTATTTGAATCCTCCTACCCTCTTGGTTGCATCATTGTTGTGTAATAGAATATGTTCACAGTGAACATACCCAGTTAAATCAATGACAAACTACAAAATACATTTTACACAGCAATAATTTGACAAATGAAGGCCCCTGGACCACCAGATGCAGAGCTTGTTTCTGAATTGTAAAGTACTGAATTGTACAGAACACTGCAAACCATTTATCAGTAGGTTGTGGGTTAAAATCTTAATGTGTTTTTCAACCCTTGGACCAGGCTCTGTGCCTAAGTGAGTGTAAAACAATTTCAATATTTTTGAGTTAATCTCCACTGGTTACAAAAGTTCACCTGATCACACACCCAAGCAGTCTGACTAATGCAAGCGAGGCTGTGCTTTTAACCAAAACAATTTAACAAGGGAGCCATTTTAACAGTAGGCCATTCAGGGCACAAAACTGTAGCATTAAAACCACCATCCTATTGGTCACGACTGTGGTGTATATACCCTAGCCCCTCCCCCAACACACTCCCCACTGTTTCCATATACAAACGCATTGAGTAAAAATGGACTTTTTTTTCACTTTTTATGGTTTGCTGTATGCACCAGTAAAGTATTTGATGTCAAAAAATTAGATCGATTCACCAATTAGTTTCAATGGAATCATGTCAAAATCAAACTGTGATCACATATCAAACTTTAATGGCCTTTAATGTCACAATGTGTCTTAAAATTTCAGTTTTCCCTTGATGCGTTCACATGTGGGAAAGTATAATGAGCCGTGTCCGATCAGAACATGACCTAGCGAACACTAGCCAGTGGTGGCGCCGTCGTCCGGGACGGGATAATGGCGCTGTCGCACTTTGGCGGTCGTCCGTCACGCGTTTCCGGAGGACGGCGCTGCCAGGAGAGGCGTATTTCTCTTCGAGCATACCACCGCGTTCCCGCCATCGCAGTAGCTCAGAAACACGGCCCGCAAGCCCCTGCCCGAGCCAGGCCCATAACTCCTGGTGCCTGTCATGCCTGGAGCTCCCGAGACTGTTTTCCAGCGCAGGGTTTTGCTGTTGGCAGTTTTTCTTGAAGTTTATTTTAAAGGTATAGGCAATAGATCTCCCTTTTTTTGTTCCATTTTGGCTCCACTTTGTTGAACTATTCACCTACTTGGCAGGTACCATCCCCAAAGCAATTCTGCGGCAGCCTAGTCTCATTTCAGCAGTGTTTCTGGACCAGTGCTCTGGACCTGCCACTGCTAAGGCTAGCCAATACCTGGGGATAGCGAGATTCAACCAGTACTCTTAGCTGGAGTTAAAATGGCTGCCCTAGAAAAGAAAAACTTTTTTTACTCAATTGGCGATAAAATCTTCTTGTTCTCTGTGTGTTCTAACTTCTCAGCATCTCCACCCATGTGCTTCCTGCGAAAAAATGAGCTTAATATCTTCAGTGAGGAATTTACCAGAGATCCGAGCAGAGCTCCAGTTGTAGATATCAGCTGACTTTAGTGAGGCGCAGTATCGATCAGTTTTCTGACATAGATCCTTGGCTGCCTTTGGAAGCCGCCGTTGCATCTACGTGTGGCTCTCCTCAGACACCGATGAGAGGGATACTCGCTCATGTCGTCGCATCTCATCTCCGGTGCGCATCTCCAAATGGTTTATCCTGCCATTTTTTATGTCCTTGTTTATTGTGTGCTTAGTACTAAATATCTCTGTCATTGTGGCGTGCTCGAGCCCCTCTGTCGCCCACATGACAGACTGAGTTCCCATGGCAACATGGTGTGTTAGTGCTTTTGGCGTGGCGGATACTGTCATCAAAGGATCATGCTAGGGGGCGCCAAAGAGCCCACTCACCACCAGACATTATTTGACATTTAAGTTGGCTTTGGCTTCTTGTTCAATGGAATCATTTAAGATTTGGATTTAAAGCAGGTCAATACAGATCGGGACTGCATATGCAGAATTTACTCAATGGGGCTTACGCACACACACAGACACACACAAACACACGCACACACACACACACACACAAACACACGCACACACACACACACACACACACACACACACACACACAATTATATTCATTCTCCAACCTTAACCGTAAAGACAACATGCATAATACCCTGACCTTTATCTGTAACTTTAACCTCATCCTATCCCTAACTCAAACACTAAGTTTAAGTCTTAAATAGCTCAGTTAAGTATTGAGGACAAAAACACATCCCCTTACAAGCCCATAGCACACCAGTCAAATATTTTTCAACAAAAGGGAACATTATAATGTTGGCAGTTGTCATAGAATGCTGTCCGAGAATGTTTTTTAGCTAACTGATGTGGCCCAAACATCTCCAAACAATTCCAAAGCAGGACAGACAGCCATGGCACAGCAAAACACATCTGTATTTGTCTGTGTTTGTTGGTGGTTGTCTGATTGGTGTGCTCTGGGCTGAAGGAGGAATAAGTCTGGTATACCTTCACTTGTGAGGACATTTGATCCTGACAAGAGGAAGGAATATTTTCCACTGCCCCCCCCCCCCCCACACACACACACACACACACTTGCACACATGCACACACGTGCGCGTGCACAATCACATACGAACACACACTCTCTCTCTCTCTCTCTCTCTCACACACCATTGACCCTGCCTGCTTGTCAGTTTTAAACACACTCTTAAGTGTTTAGGACTAGATGTGATCTTGACCAAGCCATTGGAGGGCATTTATTCATTTCCTGTTTGTGTTGCAGTAAAAATGACTCATCCACATCGCCAGTGCTCTTGAACTGCATGTTCACCTCATCGTGTGAGCCTTTTAAAGGCTGGAGCTGGAGTTAATCGTTCAGCATCAGTGATGACTCAAATGCCATTGGTTGCAAGTGTGATGAGACATGCTGACATTATCTTTGTCATCAGGAGTCAGGTGAAGTTTCCGAATCTAGAGAGCGTGAAATTCATTCGCACAAGCTGATCGGAGTCTTTCTGTTTTGTTTTTTCTTTTCTTTTTTTTTTTTTTTGCTCAGAAGTAGCGCGTAGCAAGTGCCTGCGCGCAGAGGCGAGCAGAGGCCTGACATGGCAACCCGATTCGTTCCAGCCAAATTCGATCACTGGTGCTACCACGAGCAGCAGTCTTTTATGGGGAGAGAATATGGGTGAATGGGGTAGAAAGGGCTCCCAGCAGCTGACAATAAGTACCGGTATGCAAAAAAGTCTGGGTGCTTCAGAAAGCAAAATACAGAAGTGCCAGCACTGTGTACCAGGCACTACTGACCCACTTCCTGCACCACTCAGAAGGTCCAAGATTTAGATTTTTTAAGCTCTCGTCGGACGCGGCAGGGTGGAAGCCAGCTATGGCCTGTGAAAGCCCAACCAAATGAGGAGACAGACGCTTGTGGCGCAGCTTCCTGCGTGGGGAGGAAGTGTTGGGTGAAACTTCACTGCCGACTAAAAAGTGTTACTGCATGAAAAGCTATATCCAGTTCTGCTCCGCGAGAGTGATTCTCTGTGAAAAGCAGAGATACACGGCCTGCTAGACTTGCATTGAACCCACAATCTGGCTAGCGATAGGGAGGGCTGTGTCCAACATTAGGAGAATAACGGCTGGTCACATAGGAAGAAAAATGCCACAGAACAGCACAAACGGCTATGGACGCAGAGTTTCGCAGCCTCATCTGGGCGCTTTCGTATTGATGTCACCGGCTCGCGAAAGAACGATACCGCAAAAAGTAGGGGGAAAAAATACCAAGAAACATCCCCTAAACTGATCCCAGCTCTCTTCTGAAAATCAGTGTCGGAGAGGTAGATAGGCTCAAAGCAACCGCGACAAACGAAGTGTCGCAGTGCACTTGCAAAAACGACAAAGCTACGGCACTGATTCAGCTTTAGCTGAGGCGCTTTGAACACTGAGCTTGTGGTGTGTTGCGGCGAATCTCTTTGTGTTCCTTGAAGCACCTTTGTTTACAAATCCAAATCCAATGGCTGCAGTATGTACTATGGGAGAAGAGTCGTTGATATGCCGGAGAGAAGACGCACAAAGTGAGCTAGTGGTTTTTGTCACTCTGAAGACAACTGTTTATTTCACAATATTCATCTATTTGAACTTGCCCTGGTGTCCTCACTTGCTCATCTGTGCAAGGGGGAACCATAAGGGCTGTGTGTTTTGTTTGTTTTTGGGGTAGGAGGGCGTGAGAGTGTGTGCTTGCTGGGAAGGGTTATGTATCGGACATGGACATTATATTTTTATGCGGGCAACAGTACCATCAGAGAGTATTTCGCCATTGACTGTTTCTGTCTTGGCTCTGTGGCCTAGTTCAGCACATATGACCTGAAAACAAATTTATATGTTGCCAAAATTGGGATGTCTGTGACTGTCTGGTATTAACATTCAGATTGTGAGACCTATGCTGTCATTTCACACGTACAAGTCACCGTCCGAGTACTAGGGGACAGCGCCGTACATGTCTCTCCATCAGTGTATGTTCATGGCTGTGAAGGAATGTGGTGAGTGTTGTGTGCCGGAGTGCTGAAAGGCTCTGGTCGTGAAAAAAATTTCAAAAATGAATTTGCTTGTTTTCTATCTGACATCCTAAAGGACCCTTAAAAAAAGAAAACCTACCAATTTTATATGGCTGTTAGTCATCTTTTCAGTACATATGGAGTAAAAGAAGTATGAATCCGCAGTGGCTTTAGATGCCAATGCTCAACAGAGATCTCACAGGTCATCTGACAATTTAAGTCCCCATCTTTGAAGTGATTAGTCTTCCTTATATCGCCAATCTGTTTTGATGAAGGTTCAGCCTTTGAAAACATTCAAATACTTGTAAATCCTGATTTTCATATGTAAGGCCCCTTTAAGTTTGAGCTTGGCATGATGGCATGTGGCCGTGCTCTGCATTCATATGTGTGTGTTACCTGGGGTGCCGTCTTACGCTGTGGCCGTGGGGCCGGCAGCCATATTGGCTTCCAGTTGTGGGGAACAGATCAGGACACAAACAGAGGACGCAGGAGTTTCCCTCTTTATCTCCTCTCTTCAGACTCAAGGCAGCCGGTGTCCGCTTTCCTCTCACAAACCAAACGAGACCCGAGGAAATTTAAAAAAAAAGAACTTCGTCTAGAGTTTCAGAACCACTCCGAGCAAGCAAATCGATTTGTAATACGGTTCTCAGGCTCGTGAAAGCTTGCATAACCTGCGTAAAGAACATCTTTGCTGTGATACAGTTCTTTAGGCTAAAAGCAGCATGTGCAATCCACACCACTGTACTTTGAAGGCTTAACACACAGTTTACACATTCAAGAACAGATGAACATGGAGAAAACTCAGAATGTGGCGTCAGAATTGGCACAAACCTCAGTAGGCAGCCCGTATGCCTGCCCCATGCTAGTAAAGCAAGTTTAGGATGTGTATGTGACACTTCTACCTAGTTTAGCAGCCTGCAGTTAGTTTGCCCACCTGTTTTTTTACCTTAATAATGTACCTAATTAACTTGTTTGGACCAGCCTAAGACCAGCTTAGACCTGTTAGAGGTGTCAAAAACACATTGGAATAGCTTTGCTGAAATTTACAGTAGGGTTTATGCAGGCTACTTCTCCAACTTTAGCCATTGACTGAAAGGGCCACTTCTTTGTTTCACCCCGCGGTTTGAAACACATAATGCAGCATGAAATGGGTGAAAGCATCGCTGAATGTCCCATGAAAGTATCCCTAGGGCTTCCAGTAGCTTTGACTCCATTTCTCGCCCAATGCAAAAGTGGACCGTGACCTCATAGTCCTACTCCAGGTCTGCGAGAGGGGGGTGAAAGAAAAGCGCAAGTTCAGACAGTTTTGGTCTTTAATGATGTTAAATGAGTGTAATTAGGCAGCGATGTGATGCGAACGAGGACACAGCAGAGTCCCAGAAGCCGAATGGATTGATTGCCTCCCGGGGCGATGAGAAGAGAAACTTTGACGTCTGTTAGCCCAATCGCCATCGAGAAAAGAAGGCCGGATTTATGGCTGTCAAACGCATTCCGTCAGCGGTCCGGTTGGCGGCCCGAGCCCTGTCAAAGACACCTCATTGTCCTCCCCCACTTTACCAGAAATATCAGCCGTGAAAAATCATCCACGCATCCGTTGAGCGATTTGCAGCGTGACGATTGTGGTCGCTGAATGCTCGTGATCAGTGGTGCCTGTGTCGTCCTCCAGTACTGACTGAATGTGGGCATTTAGGGTATTGCTTCAGGTTCCACAGATGTGCAGGGGGCACACAGAGACAGTTCTCGCAGTGCAGTATGTAGGCCAAGGGTGTGGGTATTGTGTGGTCTGACGCCATGCATTTACTGTGAGGTCGGGAAGAATTTGGACGGTGAAACAATTTTGAGGGACTGTGAGACTTTCTTTGTTCCTTCGATACAGTACATGTGTAAATACCCACAAATTCAGACAGACATCCTAAACCAAGACAGACAGACCATAATGTCTGTGTCCACATTCATATAGAGTGTACAATAGCGGAATGATAGCCTATCTAGGCATTTCTCTTGCAAAGTATTTTCTATCACTTGTGAGAAACACTTGCATATCTCAGTAGTAGCTGGCGAAACAGTTCGTTAAAACACATTAGCCTGAATGAAAAAGTATTGTGTAAGATTAGTGTGTGTGTGTGTGTGTTTAAGTGTGTGCTTGTGGGGTAGGGGGGTGGGTGTATGTTTTTGGAAATGGCTTCTATGATTATCGGCCTTGTAGTGAAGTGCTTTCTCAGCGTGAGATAGAGTTTGAGAAATGCATGCTGGGATTGTAGGGGGAGGGGGGGGGGTAGCTATCCTCCGTAGTGCACCCACCAATTATCACCCGCCATCATTGCCACATGCTGCCTGCACTGTGGGTTGCGCAGATGTGCAGGCCTGGCTCTCGGCTCTCGATCTGAGCCGTTCTCCTCATTTAATGGGCCTGATAAGCAGTGATACCTCCTCGGTCAGACCTCTGCATTTGCCTATTTTGCTAAAATAGTACTTAACCCTATGGTGTGGTCTGTAACAACATCGCCTGGCCAGAAGAACAGCTGCCGTTTTGGATTGGAATTTAGCAAATACTTAAGAGCCTGTGATTGCATCATTATGGTCGTAATTAATATGTTTCAGCTGGCAACAATTATTTTTACCCTGATTGATTCAATGTGTAGCGTCTCATTTTGTAAACAACCATGTCGGAAGACGTATCCCACAGTCGTGGAAAAGAGGTTACTGTGTTTGAAGAGGGGAAAATTATTGGCTGGCATCAAGCAAAGAAAACAACCAAGGAAATTGTGAAATCACTCGAATTAGGTTAAGAACTCTCCGGTTCAATGCCTTATTAAAACCTGGAAGGATAGTGGTGGACCGTCAACTCTGCCTCTGCGGAAGAAATGGATTTGGGGGGAAAAAAATTCATGAATGACTGCGATCGGAGGTCACTAAAACACGTAGTGAAGTCTCATCGCAAAAAAATCAAAAGTAGAAGGCATGGCTTTGTTAAATAGTGAAAGAAGGAGCATTTCCACGCACTCAGTGTGACAAGAACTTGCAGGATTGGGACTGAATAGCTGTATGACCACAAGAAATGCCAATTGCTAGTGGGGCTAATTGGAAAAATGAATTCAATTTGCTAGGAAGCATAAAGATTGGACTTTGGAGCAATGGCAAAAGGTCCTGTTGTTTGATGAGTCCAGATTTACCCAATACCTGAGTGATGGGTGCTTCCTGGTTAAAATGGAAGCCCATGAAGCGAGGCACTCGTCATGCATAATGCCCCCTGTATAGGCCTATGGAGGCAATGTTATGATCTAGGGCTGCTTCTGTTGGTCAGGTCTAGGCTCAAGAGCATAATGGAGCAATAACTTGAAGTCAGTAGACTATCTGAATGACTACGTAATGAATGACTGACTACGTAATCTCACAGATGGACTTTTTATTCCCTGACAGCAAAAGCTTACTCCTTTCATGGAGCGTGAAGAATCATTTCACTCATGAACTGGCCACCACGGACTCCTAACTTGAATCAGTTAAAAGTGTTTGAGATGTTTGACCCCCTCGTTGCAAAATGCAAGATCATGGCTAAAAATTAATGCATCTCTGGATGGAAGTAAATGTTGTAACACTGCATAATATCGCTGAGAAGATTCCATAGCGATTGTGCGCCGTGATCAATTCTAAAGGCGGTCTAAAAAAATATTAGTGTGTTCGACTTTGTTCTTGGCCAGGCAGTGTATGTGGGCAGTGCCGCAGTGCAAAAAAGGCTTCAGCTCCTATTTGATTCACATTGTATGAACAGGCGGTGTCTACTTTAACCAGGTATTCACTATTTTCAAGTCCAATGTGCTGGAGAACAAATAAAAATGCCAAACACTGTCCCACCGTCCGAGCTGTAAAATGCTTTCACCTGGCCCTGTGATGAAACCATGATTTGTCATTAGGCTGCATACCGCAATGGAATTGCTCCCATGTAATTTCTCACATAGTGGCAAAGATCCCACTGAAAAGCACTCTGTCCTAGCATGCTGTTCGAGGGATGATTGGCAGGCCTCGGCCACGGATCTCCCAGGGTTATGGGGGTGAGGACACACATTTTCAGTTGTCATCAGTTCCATCTCCTCTCATCTGGGTTGGTAATGTAAGAGCGGTCCCCCTGTGCTCCCGGCAAGCTTTCTGCAATTTTGAAATGACCTTTCCGTGAAAACCACTCCTCCATCTTCCCCTGAAGTGCCGCAGAGGCGAAAATCTTGTGGTAATTTACGTCACTTCGCTGTTCCTGGTGGAGGATGAGTTTACATGAAGAGGGAAAAAGGTTTGACAGGGTTTTTAAAGGACTTGTTTTGTTGGCCGGAGAGAACTTCGGAGCACCTTGTTTTGTATTAACTCACTGCCAGTAGCATCCAATATGTTGGAAAATGCTAAATACATTCATAATTATTAATGCGTTCATTCATTTTGTTGCGAAGACATGCAGTTGTCAAGGATGGACTGGTATTTTTGTTTTGCGAGCGCAAACCATTCTTTTATATTGCATGGGGAATTTCATGATTCAGTTGCTAAACAAAAGCGGAATCATACAGGATGTTTTTTCTTGAAACTAGTCTATTCAAACTATCACAATACATTGATCCTTCAAGGCCATGGTTTTGCTGTTTGAAGCGAGCATTTGTTTTGAATAATCACGAAGGGCCTTTGGGTCACAACACAACTTATGACTTTCCTCCCCACAATCAATAAAAGTCAAGTTATTGTCCTTGACTTTATTAACGATTTAAACAGGGATGCGGTGCCGAAGAAACCAGCAGAGATGTGTCAGTGAGTTCTTCCCTAAAGATTATGTGAGCATAAATTGTGGCCTTTCTTTGCGCCAAATTGCAGGACTTTTCGCACTTAGTCCACAAAGAAAAAATTGAATGGAAATGATCATTTCTACAAAGCTTGTGATTTTCAGACATTTTTTTCTTAGCTTTTAATCTTGTAGGTCAAGTCAGCTTAATTCTGTGTGGCCATCCAATCAGAGTGGAAAATCTTAATGGGAAGCTCTTGGCTTCAGTTCTTTGATATATGAAGACCTACTGCTTACCACACGCATTATTGATGGCGAAAGAAATGGCAGAATTAATCCGATAGTTTCTCAGAGAAGGTGTATGCCTTGTCCAAGTCTGATCTATTTTGAGGGGAGATTCTCTGTACAAATCTGAATTTTGTCCATTGGTTCATTCTCAGAATCATCACATGACACAATGTCGATGCATCATTCAGAAAATTAAGTGTACGGGATTCGACGTACAGAATGTCGCTCTAGTGTTAGATTACTCTGTCACTCTCACAATATCCTTTTCACATTTTAACAACCTTGCTTTACCATCATGGTACGGTGCCATAGTTACTTCGCAGAAGCATAAAGTTCATATGAAACATGAAATGTTTATTTGTTTATATAACCCAAAGTGTCAGACATGGTACCATTACACATCTGTGACTATCCCCTGCGGTTGATACGCGCCTGCTTGCGTACTGTGACTCAATTCGGTTAAATTCAAATCCAGTGACTTGTTCACCTTTGGTTCTTTGTCTCCACGCCTGACTTCCTGTTTGTCAGCTGGCGTACCGCATTCTAAGAGGGCAAGTGGGGACACTGCGATTTCATTACCTCCATATTTAAGACATCCCAGTGCAGCGATGAATGTTTGCTGTTGCGCAGTTTCCCTTCTAGCCGCGGAGGTTGATGACCTCATAAGAGAAATCATTTAAAAAGCGTTATCTTCTTTTTTTTCTGTTTTTACTTAACCACATCTTCGGCTATTGCACTTCTGTGCCTCCATTACTCTGTGATTCAGACCGCGGTTCCACATGTATGGCTTCAATGCTGACTTCAGCGAGCGGGAATCAGAACTGACTGTACTTGGCTGCTGGAGAACGTGGCTTCTTTTCGCTCGGCGTGTTTAGTTATGACAGCCCAGGATAGCTGCCATCGCCCTTTAGTGATGTGCTGCAGAGGAGAAGTCTCTGGGGAAATGTTCTCAGAAAATGTTCAATTTTTTAAGGTTAAAGCACTATTTTATAGTACCGCAGCTGACCCCTTTGCCTGAACTGATAGCAGAAGATCTAACACGATGGCTGAGTGCATCAGCCTACTTTGCAATCTTGAAAGAACATCAGGCAGAATATTGTTACATAAGTTAATTATCCTTGTGTTTGAAATTTGAAGATTATTTAAATCCAATCATTATAGGTGTTTGAAGCCCATCTGCTCCTCTACGCTTCAGTAAATAAATAGCTTTGCTGCTCTGCAATCAAAACAGGCCTGTATGGTCATTTCATTCCATATGGTTTATGACATTTGCTCTGTTTTTTTTTTGTGAATTAATTGACTAAAGTTGTATTTTTGTTGCAGCAGGCTTGTTTACATGACCTATCTGTCTCTATAACCCTGCTGAAGAAGGTGATATAAACAAGGTATTGATTTGTATCAGTGGAAATGATGAGTGTGTCTTATTAGCTCATATGGACTTGGTGTGAAGCAACATAAGGCGCATGAATAAAATATGAAGTCATTTTTTTCAGCCATTCATCTCCTGGAGAAGGGGGGAACAGAAATATGGTGTGTTTCCGTGTCGTGTGAAATGGGATAAAACAGTATGATTCAGCAGTCCTGTTTATAGGAGAAAAGGGAAATGGCTTTCAATGCAGTGATGACTGATGTAAAATCTCTGTCTACGTCAATTTCCTCCGAAATGGTCAAAAATGCCCCGCTATCATTTACGGGCAGTTGGACTTAGCATTCATTTTGCAAGAACAGGGGAAAGATTTTGTCAAAGACAAAAATAGTCTTTGAGGGCCGTGTATGCGTATTCTGTAACCGCTGCTTCAAGAGGACTCCTTCAGAGTAACTCATTTTTACCTGTGCCAACGAAGTTGGGCAAAGGTTATGTATTCACGCATGTCTGTTCGTTAATTTGTCCAGACAATATCGCTCAAGTTTCCCAATTAATTCCAATGATATTTCGGGGAAGTGTGAGCCATAGTCCAAGGAACAAATTAATAAATCTCTGGATGGATTTGAATTCAAATATGGCTGCCACGTCCATGTTTGTTTAGTTTTCAGTGACAAGTGCCTTAGCGGAGGTGTGCGATCTCTGATTGCTTTCTAGTTTATTGTTTGTTATCAATCAATTACTTTCAGAGAAGCACAACATTCTGTCATTCTGGGGCCGATTTTGCTGGCTCGTATTTCATTGCCCTTATTGGCTCGTAGTTACGTCAGTGGCTCTGTTTCACAGTTATGGTTAAATTATAATTAAGTCCAATATTAAGTCTGCATTCCTTGAACAAGCGGTCGGACAGATACGGCCCTATAACAGAAAAATGTGCACATTTTACTGAACAAAAATGTTAAATTACAATTCTTACATTTAAAAAATGAAATGTATTATATTTCAACTTGTTTATTAATTATCACAAGTCTGGAGAGTCACCTGATCTCTATATAGTTTTATTTCCCAGTTCGAATGGTCAAAATTATACAGTAAATATAAATAATGCATTCGAGAGATTTTAGATTGCTATTATTAGGTTGCCTTTTCAGCATGATATTTTCACTTGAATTACAGCATCAAGAGGCATATCAAATGCATTGCCTCTCTGCCGCATATATATTGCATCATTATATTGGCTGTGATCTTAGCTTACATATGAATTTATTGTGAGCCGTTATCAGCCGATCCCAATACAACCCCAATGTTTTGTTTGTGCACTCCAAATTGTTGGTGAAGAGTGATGTTGTATGTGTACTAAATTAAAATGTAAAATTTTGTATTAGCATGGACTATAAGTGGCAGTAACAAAAAAATGAAAGGAAATAAATTGATTTTGTTTTTCAGAAAAGGGTTGATTCTTCTCTGCTCAATAACACTGATGAATTTGTCTATCTCTCAAATGTGATAGTATTCTTTTTAAGTATTTAAAGCCCTTTTTAAGTGATTATTTGTCTTCGACATAGGCTATTCAAAGCATTTGGTTGAGATATTTGCTTATTATGTATTATGTGCCTGAGACTGAGTTATGTCAAAGATCTGGGGGTGTATTTGCCTGTTAATTACTGTATTTGAAGTAAAATCTGGATTGACGGGAGCATATTTATCTCAGTGGGAAGTCTGAGTATCAGATTGTTTCTGTGGATGGATTGTACACTGTCAACGCGCATTGAGATCGGCTTGATTTCCGTCTACAATATCAGCGGTTAATAGGCTCTGATTACCGTACCCCCGCCCCCCCCACCCCCCCCATCCCCCCCTGCCAAAAAGAAAAAAAATTTGATTGAATATTTATTCATCACGGCCAAAGTAACAACCCTTAAGATCTCAACAGCAAAGCCAGATGCTGGGCAGAGTCTAATCTAATAACAGGACGGTGCAGATGAGGTCTAGCAGCCTCTTAATGCTGTTAAAACATCATTATCTGGGCCGGTAACGCAGTCAATATACGCCAGTCTGCAGCAGAGGAGAGCAGTGTTTGAGACCTTTTTCGGTTAAAGTCCAAAGTCAGCACTCTGATCGCGCCCTTGACCATCTAAGTATTTTGAGGACATCAAAATAGATGCAATGCCTTATTATTAAAATTGACCCTATATTGTTGAATATGCTATATTGTGAAAATTGACGCTATACCTTATTCATGTTTTTAGTAGAGAAATCTAGATTCAGAATGTGTACAAGAAGCTAAATTATTCGTTCAATATTTTTATCAACGAATTACTTACTGAATTATCTAGTAGCCACTTTAGTGTTTATATCGGTAATGAATTGTATAACTCTATGGCTTATGCCGATGATATCTCTCTATTTTGCACTACTGTGAACGACCTACAGAGCTTAATTGATATATGTACCAGATATAGTGAGAGGAGGCGTTTTAAATTCAACAAAAGTAAATCTAAATGTATTATTATTGGAAAATGTCCCTTTCCTGAACCTTGTTGGAACATGAATGACTCTGTCTTGGAGAATGTGCTGTCCCTTGAAATATTAGGCAATGTATTCAACCGTGAAGGTTCAAGTACTGACCGTGTCGAAAAGAGGATAACCAAATGCAGACAATCTTTTTATAGTTTATCTCCTGTTGGTATGTTATATCCTGGTGCTTCTGTCGATGTGCAATCTTATTTATTCAAACGTATTTGTCAACCAACTCTTACCTATGGTCTTGAATGTTCACCTATCTCTAGTTATCATATAACTAAATTAGATTCCATGCAGGGCAAGTTAGTAAAACAATGTTTAGGTCTTAGTAAACGCTCCCACAATACTGAATTATTTCATGTATTGAATATTAAGAAGATATCCGACATTGTGGAAAGGAATATTGTTAATTTATACAATAGAATACATAAAATATCTGGTCCTGCCCGTAATATTTCTCTGTTTTACTTAGCACAATATATTGTAAAGGGTCACATTGTGCCGCACTCTATTTTAAGCAATATTATCAGGCTTGGTTATTCTCCTATTGATGTTACATTTACAAAACCACATTTACCAAATCATTCTAATGTTTTACATAACGGTCATATTGACTCTCTTCGATCACTTTTATACTCAGATAATTTTATAAAACCTTACTCTGAGGAGCATCTACATGTACATCTTTTAGCCACTGTTTTATAATACTCATTATATATTATATGTTTATTTTTATCATGTTTTCTCCGTTCGCGGAGGTTGAAGAAAATAAATAAATAAATAAAAATAAATAAATTCTGTGAGATAGAAAGGATTACTGAAGCCATTGAGGCAAGCACCCAAGGCTAGCATTTCATCAAAGTTTGCCCTTAGCCACCTGTCCTTGGCTGCTGCTAATGGGTAGCATTATGTTGAAGAAAAGTTATGGGAATCATATTTATAAACTTTATCTGCTAGCTGCAGTACCTCCTGTGTCACTGGTACAAACTCGATTATCCTACATACCGTGCTTATTTACCAAGCACGCACCTGTGTGTAAATGTATGGTATACGACAGGTTTTACAATATAATGGACATATTTTATTTCTTTTGAATATTGATGAGACTTTTTTACAGCCATGTACGCGATTATATTTATATGTACATTGTTTTGTTAGCATGTATATCCTGTTTCACGAGAAAAATAAGAAAACTGAGGTTACGTAAATTTCACCTCCCTCTTTTGTTTCATAACATATCTTATAAGGTGTCAAACATTTAAAAAAAAATACATGCAAAGGATGATGAATATTTACTGTGGCGTTTCCAAGGAATACTTGGATTTTTTTGCTGAAAAAAAAAAAAAATTCAGACAAATCCATTTCCAGCCCTCCCTCTGAGATAAACTATGCTGATCTCTGGTCAGTGGCCTGACTGATTGCTTCCAGAGTGGGTAGGTGCAACTTATACCAGTATAAAGATGATTTTTCTCTGCAACCAGCAGGAATCAAATAATGGACCTTCCCTCCAAAAAGCCTGGAAATAATTGTGGGAAATTGATGCCACAATTTTTTTTTTCCTTCCCTGTAATTACACATCTACAGAGCAGTTCTAGTGCTTTCACAGTGGCTGACACAGATTGGAAGTTCTGCCCTGATGCTAAAAGTCAATGGGTTTCAAATGTTACGGCTCACAAATGGGACAACACACATCCAGAATTTCATCCATTTTGTAATAAACACTAGGTGACAGTAGAGAAAGGACTTAAATGCTCGCGCGCACGTAGTAGTGACCAGTACTTGGTAGCAATGAAACAAACTGAAATTATATGCTCATGATGTACGTACGTGGCTGAAAACGCGTTTTGAAAAAATGCGTTTTATCGTTCTTGAAATTAATAAAAACCCCTCTTTCTAAGTGGGGCTGAGACTTGTACTCTTTTGCCTGTTTATTTTCAAACGCAATAAAATGCCAAGCTTTCGGGAGTAGCTGTAGTCTTTAAGCTTTTGTTTGATTTCTGTGAACGCTGGGCTAAGACGAGCGCCAGCTGTACGGCGTGTTCGCCAATGAGAATGAAATTGGCATCGCTCGGCCCGACCCGGATTCAAACCCGCGGTCCACGACTAGCTGAGGACGGAGTGTTTTTTTCAAACCTGTTTGGACAAATTAAATCTCGGCGTGCAATGAAATTGTGGGGAAATTCTGTCGGAAGTGAGGAGAATCGCAGGTCGTTCACCTCCTTCCTGAATCGGTTCTCAGATTTCCTTGCGGAATCAGCCTCCCATCTGTCTGAGTGCAGTGCACCAGCAGTGAGGATCAGCCTGTTTAAGACCTGCAGTAATGAAAACTGAATGCTAATATCCACGGATAATGCTCTTTGGATGACAGTGTGGATCAGTGATTGGACTAGCTAGGGGATTTCCCTCTATTTCCCCCTTCCTCCGGATGTGAGTGTTTGACAGAATATGGTGGCTGTAGTTTATGTCGAAATGAGGACTGTTTGACTGCACACATTCATTCTGTGTTGTAAGGACCTGCAGGTTTGGACTCAGCTGAGCTGCGCGGGGGGGGTTTATCCGTGAATATTGCACGGCTCCCGAAGGCTTGTAAGCCACTTTTGCATTTGCGTGATTACTGTAATTTCCTAGTTTTAATCTTGTCAGTCACGCAAGAGGAATTACCTGACAGCCCGTACAATACCGTCGTGTGCGTGAGATAAGTTCCCGTACACCTTTGACAGGATATTCCTGTATTGGACCGTGATGTATTTTCGGAGAATTAAGCTGTGACAGCGTGTTGGCGCTGTCCAAATGTGCCCGCTCCTTCTGATTAAGTGGCGTGAAAAAGGCTCAACTCGGGCGTATGGTCAGCCATTATCCAGTCCAGCCCCTTAATACCGAGGCTCGGGTTTGATTTGGAATCGCCGTCTGTAAACGCTGGCTATGATGCCGCACCTTGAGGGAAAAATAATGTGGAACTGCGAGGTGGGGCGTTTTCATCGTTTGAGGGTTCTAAAATTAAACGCTGGAATCAGGATACTCTTGGATGAAGCCCTTGGCGCAGTGCAGAATTAGTGCTGACGGTTATCTGCGCGATCACGAGGAGATCTCAGCGTGAGGCGCGTCCGTATTTCTGCTATTGCACCATTTTCGTCCGCCGGTTCCTCGGCTCACGCCGCGCGACCGAACGTGAGGAGCGTGTGAGAGAGACTCTCCTCCCTGCACTCTTCCCCTCCTTTCTTTTCTACACCTCTTCCTCAGCTCTGCCATCCTTTCTCCGCCTAGTATCTGCCTACTGCTTCCTTTCTCCCTGGCAGTCATGACACACTCACTCATCAGTTCTGCACCCTGCCAGCCGATTTGTATGGCATTTTAACTGACTTGTTTGCGTTGCAGAGGGGGCTGCTTTACTTCTTCAGAGAAAAATAATAATTGAACTTCATGGCTGTCCAAGGTTTGTCCATCCATTATCTATATCACTGCTTCCTCAGTACGGTCGCTTGGAAGCTGAATCCGATTGCAGCTGACTAGGAAAGGCGGGGACATACTCTGGACAGCTCGTCCATCCATAGCAGGGCTCATGCACCATTCACACACACTTGCTCACCCATACCTATGGGCAGTTTAGAGTCTCCAATTAGCCTGGCACGCGTGTGTTTGGACTGTGGCAGGAAACTGTCGTACCTGGAGGAAACCCACGAGAACATGCAAACTCCACACAGAAAGGCCCCAGGTCAGATTCAAACTCATGACCTTCTTCTGTGAGGTGGCAGTGAGGTGGCAAGGTTAAAGTTTTCCAGTGAGCTGTGTTGTCTTCTGACAACTCTTTTTCTTTCTTTTATTTGCTCTCTCTGAGTTCACCTGACTATAAAACCACTTTTAAGCATATCAGAGTACTTTCCCAACCATTAATTTATGGTAGAGTATTTTGCAACATTGTTTGTCATCTGCTTACGGACTGGACACTCCTTTATGCACACTGTGATACAGCCTTATTTTTGGGCTCATTCACAGGGTTAATCATCTTTCATCTACCATCCTGAAGTGCTCTGGGAGTCACATTACTTCACAGTATGATTACGTGCATTCAGTCTTAGAGCATTCACATTGCATCCAGTCAGCCGCTGCCACTGGCAAGTCCATATTGGATTTTCAGCACAGAAGATGAATTGCGCATTGATTTTCAGATACGTTATTTTCCTCAGTACTCTCAAGGTCTGAACAGTTACAATATTCGTGCAGAACTCAATACATAATCGCAGTATAATATGTTTTCTCCTCTGCTTTTTCTCCATTGCGATTGTATTACCTTCTGTGGATATCCTTCCCTGTATAGATGTAGGTTATAAAAGCCTGTGTCAGAAATCTCTGGGTTGCGTTAGGACCGCTAGCAGTATGGTAGATAGTGTTGACATGCTGTGACTGCGTTCTCCTCTTTCAGGAACCTTCTATTCCCAAAACAGCAAGACACACACTCATGAATATCTCATTTTTTCTGCCTTATTTGGCTGATAAGCAAGATAAATTTGGAAAATGAGTTTATCTTGTTGCTCTCAACAACTGAATTTATCGCACTCTCTTTCCCAGACAATGCTTCTTAATTCGGATATTTAGAGTTTCGAGATGTGAGTGAAATGTCGTCTTTTTTTCCTAAAGGACCACTTTATTGATATCAAGTGCTGCTTTTGTGGCAGTTTTGTGCGGAAAAACATGAAAAAAAAAAATCCCAAAAGGAAAATGTAAACACGCTGTTCTTTTTAACATGAGAAGAGGCTCACTGTCATCTCCTGCTGGTTTGTACATCCGAGTTTGAAACATAAGCTTGTCGATGGCAGTGGACATGAATGCATTATCAGTCCTTGATGCGCTCACCCAGCATGTTGTCTGTGGGCTTATGATTTTCTGGAAGCAGATCTGGCATATTCTTGGCCCCACACAAGACTAGAGGACCCCTCCTCCTGAGTACTGCTTAGTTGTTGACTCTGCACAGGTGATGGCTGCTGGACGAATGTTCCTGCCACAATGGGGGGGTTGCAGGAGCCTGTTGTTAGCCAACTGGCGCAATGTGGCTGCGTGGAATACCGTGTCTTCCATTAGGTGGTCAGCCAATCGTAACGCTACCCCTCCAAGATCCAGGCGCGTACTTAATCACCTGATTTGAGGAGTGCTCCGCAATCAGGCCTGTGCAGCGGCAGTGTAATTACTGCCTATCAGCCTGCTGTCTGCTGCACAAGACAGCGGCAGCACACAGAAGACGGGGTAAAAAGTGCGCTTGAATATACCAGGCTGCATGCCGTATAGAATGGCACATGCCCAACGTTATCCGGGATTTAATTAATAACATACAATGATCAGCAAGCTGGACAAATAGGAGATAAACGAGACTCCCCTATGGGAGAGATAATTAACTGTCACAGACTACAGTCCTGCAGTGCGAGGGTGCCAAACGAGGCAGGTTCTTCTGTGTGTGAGTGTGTGTGTGTGGGTGTGTGTCTGCGTGCGCGTGTGTAGTGCTTGTGTTTCTTTGTTTGTGTATGCGGGATGTGTGTCTTTGACAAGCCCATGCATGAGCATCTAAACATGTTCCTGCATAGCTTTCTTGCATATTTAATTGGGTGTGCAAAGCCATCCCTCTTCCTTTCAGTCTCTCCCACAGACACACACACACACACACACACAAACACACAGAGAGTCGGGTCAGTTGCAAATGGCATCTACAACCTTAGCTGTCCACTATTTTCAATTAAGTGCAATAAAATTTTGTGCGCTCTGCAATTTGCCGTGTTTTGGAGCTCACCCACATGATTGCAAATCAATGTTTTTTGTGTTCTTGCAAAGTGCTTTCTGCCTCTCTCCCCCTCTCTCTCTAGGTTTACAACGGGATCTGTTTGATTTATCCCATCAGAAGATTTTTTGTATCCGTAACTAGGTCTAACTTCTTGTTTTTGTTTTTATTTGAATGTGGAATTTGCATCACCATTTCAACAAGCAGATTGAATCGCCTGCATTCACCATTTTGGGTGCAATGCCCCGTCTGTTTTTCCCCTTCAACTCCTGCGCTCCGTGACCTTCAGAAATGCTCTCTCCTCCATTAAATTTTCCGAAGCGTGAAGCACCGTATCAATTGCAAATCTCCCCATGAGATATGCACACAGAGAACGGCAGTGTCCAATAATAAAAACAGGACTCGAGACTGATTTACCCAAATATATTTCGGGTTACATCACCCCTGCTCTTGAGTAGCCTCAACCTGTGTTTTTGCTCTCTATAGAATTTTCAGGTTTAAGTGAAGCTTGCTTGGTAAACAAGACTTTAAGATATACTATAATCACCACCGTCGCCCACTGGTTTGGGAGAAGATAATGAGCACTGATGTCCCATGGGGTTATTGTGTTTGGTAAAAGTGCTCAGATCATTTCCTCTGGGTATGTGTGTGTGTGTGTGTGTGTGTGTGTGTGTGTGTGTGATCATATATGTGCTGGTTTGCTTATGTGTGTGTGTTTGTGTGTGCTTGCGTGCGTGTTTGATATCTGGGGAGCCTGATGAATGAGTCGAGGCAAACCGATTTCCTTCCCCTCTGTCCTCGTCTTCGCTGTTCTTCCTTCTCTGTTTTTCCGTCTAAAGCCGCTTTCACACCGGACGCGAAACGAGTTTTTCGCAGGACAGATTACATTGAAAGTCAATGCAAAGACGCGAATAGCGTGCAAAAAATTTGTTTCGCGTCCGGTGGGAAAGCAGCCTAAGACGTTTTTTTTTCCCCACTTTGTGTGGTTTTGCTCTGAAACCTCACAACACATTTGAGTTCATTTTAAGACAGAATGGGAGAGGGAGACAGAAAAAAAGAGGTTGATGGTCTTTTTAGGTAACAGTTTCCAGCTTTGGTCTTATAGCGCTCCCATCATAAATGCAATGGTGTGGGTTTATGACTCCTCCAATCATGTTTAGCGTTTTTTGACGCTGACAGTGCAAGGGCAAAGATATCCCACCATGCACCGCGCACATGGAGCATTCCTGCCACACCTTGCTGCGCCAATAATACCTGGCCAGTTCCTTCCAGTTCCTCTTCTGTATTCCCCACACGGAGAACGAGTCGCTCACGCTAACAGTATTCTTTTAACAGCAGACTCCCCCCCCCCTTTATTTGCACTTCATTCTTCGTGATGTTTGAAGTGTAAATAGTGTGGACCCCAGTGTCATTTATTATTTCCGCTCGCTTTTCTTGTAGATGTGCCCTGCTGCTGACATGACTGTGTTGGTCTGTGTTTAATGGATAGCCACCGTATTTGACTGTTGACCTTTTCTTTTTTTCTCCCCTTTGGTTTTGCAGGCACGCAATGCCCTCCGGTAAGAGAAGAGATTAATCTTTCATTGGCTGAAAGAATCAGATTGAGCCGTTCTTCCAACTCGAGTTGGTCCTCCCGAGTTGTCCGGAGACATGGTGTCCTTTATGTGGAGACGGACCCGGTTGGCCCTTTGTTGTCTCTTCCACGTCCTGGCTCTTCCATTAGCCACATCCAGGCAACAGCAGCCTGCCACACCGAACGCCGTTGATGGGGACTACAGGACGTTCTACGCTGAAAACCCAGAATGGACCCTTAACCACTTGACAGTGGACTCTCGTAATGGGAACGTGTACGTGGGCGCGGTGAACCGGATCTACAAGCTTTCCCCGGCCCTGGAGCTGCAGGTGTCCCACCAGACTGGGCCAGACGAGGACAATCGCAAGTGCTATCCGCCGCGGATAGTGCAACCTTGCGGTGAGCCACTGGCTCTCACCAACAATGTCAACAAGATGTTGCTGGTGGACTACCGAGAGAACCGGCTGCTGGCCTGCGGGAGTCTCTTCCAGGGCATCTGCAAACTCCTGCGGCTGGAGGACCTCTTCAAACTGGGCGAGCCCTCGCACAGGAAGGAGCACTACCTCTCGGGCGTCAATGAGAGCGGCTCCGTCATTGGGGTCATCGTGTCTTATGGAGACGCCTCGGCCACCGACAAGCTCTTCGTGGCAACGGCCGTGGACGGCAAGCCGGAGTACTTCCCCACCATCTCCAGCCGCAAGCTGGCCCGCAACTCCGAGGAGGAGGGCATGTTCGCCTACGTGTTCCATGACGAATTTGTGGCCTCCATGATAAAGATCCCCTCGGACACCTTCACCGTGGTGCCGGACTTTGACATCTACTATGTGTACGGCTTTGGGAGTGGTAGCTTTGTGTACTTCCTTACGCTGCAGCCAGAGATGGGGGGTCCTACCACCGGCTCATCCGCTGCCCGCGAACAGGTCTACACCTCCAAACTTGTAAGGCTCTGCAAGGATGATACAGCCTTCAACTCTTACGTGGAGGTGCCGCTGGGCTGCGTGAAGGGTGGTGTGGAGTACCGCCTCCTACAGGCCGCGTACCTGTCCAAGGCGGGGGCCATCTTGGCTCGCTCCCTGGGCGTGGGCTCGGACGATGACGTCCTCTACGCCATCTTCTCCAAAGGCCAGAAACGACGCCCTCGGGAGGCCTCCCAGGAGTCTGCGCTCTGCGTGTTCCCACTGAGGGAGATCAACGAGCGAATTAAGGACCGCCTGCAGTCCTGCTATAAGGGCGAGGGCACGCTGGACTTGGCCTGGCTCAAAGTCAAGGATATCCCATGCAGCAGCGCGGTGAGTCACCTTTAACATACTAGCTGCTAAGTGACAGTTTGAATGAGGCTTACATTTTTCAAAACTGGAACTAGACACCAAGTAGGTATACACTTGAGCTACCTTTGACCTAGGTGGGGACGGGTGGTGACTTCTGGGAAATTTTGAATTCTTAACAAATACACAAGATCGATGGGTGAAATGGTAGACTTAGACTCAAGCTACCTTACTGGTAACCTGAGTAATAATGCCACAGATCACATTTCTGTAGGTTGAACTGGACTTTAGGAAGGCAAAGCTACTAACCATAGCGGGTTTAGATGAGGTTTGGATTTTTCTACTCAGGGAAAAACAAATCACTGTGCTGAACATGTGATCTTTACTCTTCAGGACATTTAAGTAACCAAATGGATTTGAAAGTGGTTTTCATTTTTGTTGTCTGGGTCACTCCACTCCAGGCTTAATCCGCTTTCACACGGGATGCGAAACAAATTTTTTTGCACGACAGATTACATTCAAAGCCAATGCAAAGACGCGAATGCACGCGAAACGCGTCCCATGTGAAAGCGGCTTTAAGGGGTTTTCAGGGTAAAAATTTCAATATTTTTGATTTTTGCATAAAATAAATAAAAGAAATAAAGGACTGCAGTGACATGCCAGTAGACACCAAGTTTTTCCTCTGCTTCAATTGTTACTTGTGACTTTAAATGCAAATTACCGAAAATCACAATTTTTACTAATTTCCAACCTTGTGGCATTCATAAAATCATTAATATTCATCTGACTGACTTAAAATTTGGACTGAAGTTGATCTGTTGGAGATGTATTAAATGACAAAGGATTTTCTACATAAGTAGATAGGTGCATCCCTAGGGGGTTAATTTTGAAAATGAAGCTAGTTGATGATATTTTCGTTAGTTACATAACAGAGCTCATTAAATATTCATAAATGTTCCAAACAAAAAAGTCCTGTGCTATTTCATAGAACTATCTTAAACCTTTCATATGAGACTAATTGAGTTAAACCTGACCATGGGTTTTTGAAATATTAGTGCCACAAAATATTTTCAGATTTTGTCATTAAAGTGCCGTTTACATGGCAACCATGTAGATTTTTATCAAAATACTACATTTTATGTGGTAAAAATCATGTTAAGTATGTTGATTTCTTAATTTTTACATTATTATGGTTATTTCTCCAGTTTACTCTGAAGACCCCTTAATCACTGGCCGTCTAGAAGGTGACATTATCTCAATGAGTTTAAAAGAGCTTTACTTTTTTGTAACCTGGAAAAACTACACTACTCTCGGCTTGAACTCTTGACTTCAGCAAACAGAAGTTACTGCAGTGGGCCTGAAAGAGGCTGGCATACTGGTAATTACAGAAAAACAAATCACCGATCTCTTGCCTTGAACTAGACTTCAGGAAAATGAAGTTCCTTGCGAGCAACAGTTTATCGCAGTCACTTCAAAAAAGCTGTCAGACTTAAAGGTGATAACATACTATCCGTGCAGAGCAGTAATGGTTTTGCTTAACTTCAAAGAACTTATATGAAGTCATCTCTACTATTTCATATCACTGATGACAACTTAATCAGGTTCTACCTCGATGGGTTTATTCTTTAACCAAGCACTTCAGAACCATGATACTTGCCCCTGTGGTATTCAGCTTATCTCTCAAACAGTAAAAATATACATTCACAAATTGATTCACAAATGCTCCTTTATCCTTGTTTAAGTGCAGTGAAGCGCCCAAAGTGACTTGTTGAAGTTGAAGATTTCTATGCATTTTTTTCCCCTTATCTGATAAAAAACTGACATGCTGGAAGCAAAAAATCGGCATATCTGCAGTGTCAGTCTGTTACCTTAATGACATTTCATGCTATAGCAGTCACGGATTGATTCATCTCAGCATTTTCAGGACAATGCCTTGCAGTAAATGTAATTGAATGGATAACTCATGATGCCTGTTGTGTGCTAAAGGTGTGCCATCATTTCAGCTGTTTCTTGTGTCACTATTCAAATGGTGCTGCGGCGCTGAAGATAAATCATAAATGGCAAAGCATACTGTATATTTCTTAGCCTGTATGTATGCTAATTCACTGAACAAAAATATAAACGCCCCATATCAAATATTGATGCCACATGGAGTTTACAACTCTAAGTGAGCATATGCTGACTTTAACTTGTGCAATAGGGATATTTCTTTTGATTTGTGTACCATTTTTTAATCAATCTCTCTGTCAGTGAGCATTTGCTCAGTGATGCAGTGATTTCACTCAGTACATGGGTGTGGCATTTCCAGACGGTGATCAGACAGATTGAGCAGTACCCAGACACTCCATATACTGGGGACAATAAAAGGCCACCCCAAAATGTCAAATTTTGTAAAAAGTCATCATGCCTCAGATGTCTCAGGTCATGCGGGAATGTGCCATTGGCACGCTGGATGCAGGTATGTCCACCAGAGCGGACTGCATGCAGTTCCTTGAAGCAGAGCACATTCCAGTTCTGGACTGGCCTGCGTATTCGCCGGACATGTGGCCCATACAGCATCTTTGGGATGTTCTGGATCGACGTGTCCGTGTTCCAGTTCCGGATAATGTATGCCAGCTCCGTGTGGCCCTCCGGGAAGAATGAAATAACATCCCGCAGGCCACGATAGACAACCTGATCACCTCCATGCAAAGGAGTTTTGTTGCTCTGACAGACGCAAGACACACAAGATCTTGAAAATTCAATTTCTTAAACCTGACCCCCAACATGTTCACAGGATTGTCACTCCTTTGCAAATGCCAATTTCAAGATGTAATGGACAGTGATCTGAAGATTAGTCATTAACAAAAATGGATTTTGATTCGCTCTATATATTGCATAAACCTAATGTTAATTAAAGGTCAAAAATTTGACATGGGGCATATATATATATATTTTTGTTCAGTGTACATGGAGTGCTACAGTCCTTGCTCTTTCAAAGCCAGATTAAATCTTATAAGGTGTGGAATATCTGAAATAAAAAGCGAAATACTAGTGGCATAGTGCTGTATTGGCACGGGTTGCAGTTTGGTCACTGCCACATAAATTAGGGAGGCGTGCATGACAGCAGAATGGGAGGTATATACTGTAGTCTGGATCCCTCAGGCTGTAACTATGGCTACCGGTTCGGTCTGCGGAAGGCGCAAGCCTTTGATTATTGTACAAAGCAGCAAAATGCCTTTTATTATTTTTTTTCCAAGGCTTTACCAAAGAATAAACTGAAGCAATGTGTCACATTAATTATTGTCTCTCACTGTGTCTGTTCAAAGAGCCGGGTCAGGCTCGTGTACACAGGCACAGACATGCCACACACACACATGCATGTGAACACGTGGCAAACACACGCAGCAAACAAACACGCCGTCAAGTGCATACGTGTAACCGAACACATGCTGCGCATATGTGTTTATGTTTATGCTGAAAGACATATGCTCCAGGCCGCCCTTGCGGAATAGATGCCTTCGTCATTTTGACTGACCTGCTCAAATTATTTCGACATTTTTAAAAAAAATCTGACTGCAATTACATGGACGCACAGTCTTGTTAGTTATTAGCATGAAGACAGAAAATAAACAAAAATAAATTGATCACCTCAGCATATAATTGTTCACTGTAACGTCTCATTTTATCAAGGGAGAATAAATAAACAAAATCCTGACATCATTTAACCTGTATAAGCATGCATTCCAGCACATAAACACACACAGACGGTCAGCAAACAGAAATGGGATGAAACAGGGAAAATCTGGTGTTTTTGAAACAGCAGAATTTTTCAAAACAGGACAAGCGCAGAGAATACACTTGGAGACCTACTTTTAAACTCAGGTTAATGCTAGAAGTGTTTCAGTGATTTCACTATGCTTTTATGTAACAATTGCCAATCATTGTCCTCATGTGGATCCATACTGCCCTACAAATGATGTATGAAGCTGCACAGCACCTGAATATATCCAGGATAATGTTTATCTGATTATTTTCAAGCTTAATGTTGATTCAAGGACTAGGATGTGATGGTTCCTCATGGGTTGATGCTGTGCTTTGGTGTTATGGGGGCTGTAATTTATGCATACAGGACATGGTTTGCGAGCATCACCCTCACTGTCTATCTCAGGTGTTCTATGAATCAGTCTGCAAAAGATCACTTACGATGCGCTGTAATAGCCAGAGCAGGACTATTGAGCAGTGATCAGTGCAGCAGTGTGGAGCAGTGATCATTGCAGCAGTGTGGAGCAGTGATCAGTGCAGCAGTGTAGAGCAGTGATCAGAGCAGCATTGTGGAGCAGTGGTCTGAGCAGCAGTGTGGAGCAGTGATCAGAGCAGCAGTGTGGTGCAGTGATCAGAGCAGCAGTGTGGAGCAGTGATCAGAGCAGCAGCGTGGAGCAGTGGTCAGAGCAGCAGCGTGGAGCAGTGATCAGAGCAGCAGTGTGGTGCAGTGATCAGAGCTGCAGTGTGGTGCAGTGATCAGAGCAGCAGTGTGGTGCAGTGATCAGAGCAGCAGTGTGGAGCCGTGATCAGAGCAGCAGTGTGGAGCAGTGATCAGTGCAGCAGTGTGGAGCAGTGGTCAGAGCAGCAGCGTGGAGCAGTGGTCAGAGCAGCAGCGTGGAGCAGTGATCAGAGCAGCAGTGTGGTGCAGTGATCAGAGCAGCAGTGTGGAGCCGTGATCAGAGCAGCAGTGTGGAGCCGTGATCAGAGCAGCAGTGTGGAGCTGGATCAGTGCAGCAGTGTGGAGCAGTGGTCAGAGCAGCAGTATAGAGCGGTGGTCAGAGCAGCAGCGTGGAGCAGTGATCAGAGCAGCAGTGTGGTGCAGTGATCAGAGCTGCAGTGTGGTGCAGTGATCAGAGCAGCAGTGTGGTGCAGTGATCAGAGCAGCAGTGTGGAGCCGTGATCAGAGCAGCAGTGTGGAGCAGTGATCAGTGCAGCAGTGTGGAGCAGTGGTCAGAGCAGCAGCGTGGAGCAGTGATCAGAGCAGCAGTGTGGAGCAGTGATCAGAGCAGCAGTGTGGAGCAGTGGTCAGAGCAGCAGTGTGGAGCAGTGATCAGAGCAGCAGTGTGGAGCAGTGATCAGAGCAGCAGTGTGGTGCAGTGATCAGAGCTGCAGTGTGGAGCAGTGATCAGAGCAGCAGTGTGGTGCAGTGATCAGAGCAGCATTGTGGAGCCGTGATCAGAGCAGCAGTGTGGAGCAGTGGTCAGAGCAGCAGTGTGGAGCAGTGATCAGTGCAGCAGTGTGGAGCAGTGTTCAGAGCAGCAGCGTGGAGCAGTGATCAGAGCAGCAGTGTGGAGCAGTGATCAGAGCAGCAGTGTGGTGCAGTGATCAGAGCAGCAGTGTGGAGCCGTGATCAGAGCAGCAGCGTGGAGCAGTGATCAGAGCAGCAGTGTGGAGCAGTGATCAGAGCAGCAGTGTGGTGCAGTGATCAGAGCAGCAGTGTGGAGCCGTGATCAGAGCAGCAGTGTGGAGCAGTGATCAGAGCAGCAGTGTGGAGCAGTGATCAGAGCAGCAGTGTGGTGCAGTGATCAGAGCTGCAGTGTGGAGCAGTGATCAGAGCAGCAGTGTGGTGCAGTGGTCAGAGCAGCAGTGTGGAGCAGTGATCAGAGCAGCGGTGTGGAGCCGTGATCAGAGCAGCAGTGTGGAGCAGTGATCAGTGCAGCAGTGTGGAGCAGTGGTCAGAGCAGCAGTGTGGAGCAGTGGTCAGACCAGCAGTGTGGAGCAGTGGTCAGAGCAGCAGTGTGGAGCAGTGATCAGAGCAGCAGTGTGGCGCAGTGGTCAGAGCAGCTGTGTGGTGCAGTGGCAAACTGCGCTGAGCAGTAAATTTGGAGCTGTGCATTCATAGCTAGCAAGGACAATTAAAGTAGCCTAAATTCTTTTTGGTAAGAAGAGTGTCACTTAACCAGCCATAGAATGTGTTCGATGTACACCTGACTGTAAATATTTTTTTTATTTTTTCTGGACATGGACTTCGCTCCCCAGTGTGAGTTCAGATAATTTGGTGTATGTGTATAGTAGACCATGAGCTCTGGATAGCACAGCACAGATCACATCAGGCTACACAGATGCAGCAGCCACTGTGTATAACTAGCTGTGCTTTTCAAGTTTCCTGTCTGTTGTTTGACACTGTGTGTTTTTTACCCAATTAAGACAAGGTTGAGCAGGCCAGAAGCTCATTAGGAGAATAAGAGTGCAGAATCGGGCAAAGAAACTCTCACACATGTGCACACGTGCACACACACACACACACCCACCCACGCTCACACACACACACACACACACACGCACACACCCATGCAATGTCAAATTTCAGTTATGTCCAAAATGTCACTGCTGTGGATACAGAGCTTCATAGTTGCCACAGATGATTGACGCTCCTGTGACATCACAGAAACAGTTTAATCTTTTTTAACCAATCATTGCGATGCTTACCTCAGTCCCCTCCTATTATGATAATATGGCCACGGGGATGATTAAGCTTGCTAATGCTTTAACCATCATCATTGCCATTGCCACTTGACAATGACAGACGCTCTCTGAATGTCATTATGTGTTGCTTATGCCTTCTAAAAGGTGACCAGCTGTCGGCGAGCAAGGTCTGTTTGCTCTGGCTGTGGAGTGCAGAGTGTCTTGAATGACATAGAGGGTTTTGCCAGAGATGCCAGTCATTTACAAGCCGATGAATATTCATGAATCAAGAGACACCTGGTGCATCCTCAATTTAATGAATGCATCAAATTATGTAATTTGAATGAATGGAAAATTTTGATAGTGTAATGAATAATTTGGCTTAAATCATGCATTAGGGATGTGGTTGTTTACTTAGGATCAGAGGTGTCACTGAAAAAAAAACAAAAAAACTGCTCAATAGGGATCTTTCAAATGTGTTATTCCAAACTGTTAAGCTGAAAATCTCCTTACAATAATTGCCTGAGTCGTCCTTATCACAGAGTTGGACATTATAATAACTTAAAAACTCAACTTGACTTGCCTGTGGAGTTCACGTAGAATTCACTTCTCATCACATATCCGAACTGCTGTATTCCAGTTATGCCTATTTAACGTCAAATTCTCTTTGTCCCGGTAAACATATCTGTGCATATTATCCCTTTATCTTTTTATCAATCTTTCCATGAGCTTTTTTTTTTTGCCAAACATGCAAGAAAAAAAAAATCAGACACAGAAAAAGAATTCATGGCTCAATTGCTCAGTTTATTGCCCGTATACCCATTTCATGACTGTGTCCTGTAAGTGCAGTCTATGTAATTATTCTTTCTTTCTCATTAATTCTAAACTTACCTTGATTTATCCACTTAGCATTTGCCTAAAGTGATTCTTACATAAGCAGACTTGAAATGCACAAAGCCTGCCTGGTAAGGTTCATTTCTTTAGTCTTACATACAAGAGCAAAACCCCTCTCATCAATGGACAGCAGAAAGCTATTTACTAAGAGCAAACTCTATTCTTTCTGTCGTATGACTACTGTATATTGTCAGTGATATGGTTGTGGGTGGCAGATACTCGGTGCTTAACCTGTGTTTTATGTTTTGCTATAGGGTAAGGTGTATATTAGTCAGTTTTTACTGTTTGTGTTTGCAAAAATAAAAATAAAAAGATCCATTTGACATAAGCTACCCGGGGGGAGGATGATCCACTAGACGCTGTGATGTGTGGGCTGTGCAAATAATTCCAGCCCAATGCCTACTCAACAGTATCTGTCTGGAAAGACCTGCATCTATAGATCATCGTGAAGTGACATTTGACCTATAAAATGACTGCATGCGATGTTCACTATGTCAGCAGAAAAAAAGCGGGAGATGTGCAGTAAATGTAGCATAGTGTTCGCATAAACCAAATGCTGCTCGCAGGATATTCCTGCTTTCATGTAGATACGGACACTTTCTAGACTAAATTAGTAGAGACATCATCTATTCTTTAATGTCTCTGCTTTGTTCGCGCAAACACGGTCATCTGTTCGACTGCTTCAAAATTGTCTTTGCTTTGCTACCGCCGTCTCAATTGTCTCCAATTATGTGTAATTAAAAAAACAAATTAAAGAATGCTCTTTTACATCTATCATTTACAAGCCTGTCCCTGATTTAAATGCCTATGGTTTAATTTGAATATAATTTTGTTAGTTCCCAGCACAAAATGTTTCCCCATTCTTAACCTCCTTAGCAGTGAGATGCTCCAGTAGGTTTATTTTGTTTAGCATCATGACGCTTTTCCAGTCTTATGTTGCCACTGTCTTAACATTTTTTAAATGCGTTACTGATATCAAATTCAAAATGTGCAGATATTATTAAAATAACAATAAAAATTCTCAATTTCAAAATTGTATATTTTGCCTTTGTACTAATTTTTTTTCGCTATGATCTGGAACATATATGAAGTGTAGAAGCTGAGCACAATCCAACGGTAATGTTGACAGTAATATGGTGACAGCGGGCCGGAGCCCAGAAGAGAGTAGCACAGTTCAGTTCAGATGTCATGGGCGAAGCAGTGTAGGCGTGTCTATCTCCTGCCAGTGGCTTTTCAGGATGACTGGCTGGTGGAGTACACACTTTGCCAGAGCCGAACTGTACGAAGACAAGATGAAGTAGCCAAGTTCCAACACAGTTCCAATCCTGATGACCGTAGAAGCATTGGGAGCTTGTTCCTAATAAACTGGACAGAGAAATATACTGGGAAAGGATAAACAGGAAGATGGTTCCAATCCTGGAAGCTGTGAGAAAGGCTTGGGATCTTGTTCCAGTGAACTGAACAAGGAAGGAAACTTCCGTGAGTTTCTGTCATCACGGGTTACATGTTACCTTTGCAAGACAAAGAGATTTACTGTCGAATACCTTCTGGTTCTGTGCACACATGGCAAATTACAATCCAGCAACTTACAACTCAAAAGACGGGGCATAAGTATGACACACACTCATGAGGTGGGGTCATTATAAAATAAATCACAGCTGGGAATTACTGGAACGCGCAAGATGCAGACCAATCAAAGAAGACGTTACTTCTAATAGACATACAAGTTTCTGAATTGGAGGAGACACAGAAAGCATTCACATGAGGGTTGTGACAATTTTCAATTAAAGGTTTAAAAAATTTGCCGATTGTTACATTGCGTTTTTATTTACAACGGATACAGAGTACCAAATTTTTAGGAAATTCGGTGGAAAAGCCATTCTGAAGTTGAAGCGAAGCGGCTGACATCATTTCATTAATGTCATTTTTATTTTAATTAGATATTTTTTTTTGTGATGTTTGCTTTCAGTTCTTTTACAGTTTAATCAATAATCCTCGCCCAGTTCTGTCGAAGTCAGTGATTGTTTATTCACGCTGTAGTTTTAATCAATGAGTCAGTTTCCCTCACGTCCCTGAGTTTTTTTTACACGAAAAGCTCATCTTGGGGTTTATTCGCCTCTGTAATTAAATCTCCATGCATACTGGTACAGCAAAGGTCATAATCCATCACTGTGGCATCATTTTCTTTTTACCAGCCCTCTCGCGCACTCTCCGGAAGCAAAGGGCACTTTCTGTGATTTTCACTATAATCAGTGCAGATTTGAATGTCTTCATGTCCACTTTTCTCCCAAAATATTACAGCCTCGTTAGCTCTTATCCAATTGTTTATTACGCCCAGACTTGTTGAGGCTGGCACATTACTGACAGGAGGGGAAGATAATTAATACATAAACATGAGTTATGAACAAAATCTCATGAATATGCATTCATCATTCTGTCTGTCTACGTCTATCGCACAAGCACATGTACGCACATATGCACACTCGCTCACACGCAGTCATGCAAAGGCACTCGCACACATGCACTCGCACACACATGCAGACACGTGTGCACACACACACACACACACACTTGCATATTTTTCTCAACAATAGCCACACAAGTTCCTCGGTATGCTTTCTGCCCCGCGAATTGTATTGATTAGAGGAGAATGATGGCATGACTTGAGGAAATGACATCAGTGCCAGATGTTGAGCTTGTTTATTTGCTCTCCTCTGAGAGACAGGTCGGTTTTATAAATCCCCTTCCTCTACTAATGAGTTCCAAGCGGCATTTTGGGTAAGGATGGCTCTCCCTCCTTTTCGTTGCGGTGTAGGTTTATTTTTCTGGCATTCATTTTATAGTTTGGACATGGAAGCTATATCCGCTTGCTGTATCAGGACAATGGAGCATCAAAGCATCCCTCTCAGATTTAAGTGAGCCTGGGTGAAGACTCATTAGAAGTTACTGAAGGTTGCTGTTCAACCTTGTTACCAAATTATGCCCTGCCAGAGGTGCTACCCAATTTGAGCGGCTTTGGGACAGTTTTTCTGTATGAATGCAGTCCGATTACCACGGTGTTCAGAGGTGACAGGCCTTCATTGGGTCTATGGTAAATGGAGACCATTTGGATAGTTTGAGGGTGGTACTAAAAAGACACGTGTTCATCAGTTCCATCAGTTCCTTAGGCAAGGTAAGGACCCTATCTAGATAACTATTGACTCCAGACTGGATCTGCGCCTTTTCTGGCTGACTACTAGCCACAATTTCTGAATATGCAGCCCAGATTTGGTTTCTATTTGGGCAGCGGCAGAGGGTGGGAATTCTCCACCGCAATGGATCCCTAATTAGTGAGACTATTCTGATAGTCCAAGCAACCTCTAACCTTGGGTCCTGTAGACTAGTGGTCCTAATACCTCTCCTTGGGGCACACCAGCCAGATCCAGGTATTTGCATAGTCCCACCTTAAGCACGTCTGATGTAACTGACCATAGGCTTGATTGGTTACATCAGTGGTTCTCAAACTCGGTCCTGGCGCCCCACCGTGTATGCTGGTTTTTGTTCCAGCCACAACTGCAATTCTAGGATTTTAAAAAGCTGTTACTTTGTCTTAATTAGCAGCATTCCATGTTTAGAGTAGTTATTTACCATCTTAAGTCACATTTGGATGGGCATTCTGCTATTCTGCTATGAAGAATAAAAACCCTTGAACAAATTGTGCTTAATTGTCAATATTGCTAGGATTTTCAGGTGAAAAGATTTTTAAACAGATCAAATTAGACTCTGAGATAATCAATAAGCTCCAAATTAGGTTTCTGAACACAGGTGTTTTGAGTTTTTCCCAAACAACCTGCCTGAACCAAATAAAATCAACAGAAAACACAACAGGTGTGACTCCATTGTTTGCCAACTAAATTGTCGAGTTTTGCCACCATGTGTCAAGAGTTTCATCAATGAGGAACCTTTTATGTTATTAATGTTGATTGAATGTTTGTTTAAATTATTTCCCTCTGCTAACAATATATCTCAATGTGGATATTTGCATAAATGCACCTAATTAAAACAAATCAACAGCGTGTTAAAATCCTAAGATCACAATTGTGGTTGGAACAAACACCAGCAAACACAGTGGAGCGCCAGGACTGAATTTGAGAACCACTGGGTTACCTTAAGTGTGCTTAAGGTGGAACGCAACAACTTCCTGGATCTGGCTGGTGTGCCCCAAGGAGACGTATTAGGACCACTAGTCTTCAAGACCTAAGATTAGAGGTCCTTTGGAATATCAGAATAGACTCACTGCCGTTTTTTTCAGGAATTAGTTGACCAGGGGACCTGAACAGACAGCTGTGGTGATGTGTAGCTGCCCCAGTGCACAGACAGCACGTCTAACTCTCACGTCAACATGACGCCATCCACGGTTTCTCACAGCACTGCCTCGCGGCTGCGGCTGCCGTCTGAGGAATACAAACGGGAAGTGAAAGAGAGAGTAGGCAGGTTTGGCAAGCGGTGATGGGGAGAGGAATGGAATACAAAGTGGGCCTAGAGAGAGGAGAAAGAGAGAGGGGGAACGAGAAGTGGGAGAGAGGGAGAGAAAGAGGGAGATGTGGAAAAGAGTGAGGGAAGAGGGTTACAGAGTAATGGGAATGTGGAAGAATACATAATGGGGTGAGGAATAGAGTAGGGAAAAAGGGAGAGCGAGAGGACATAGAGCCAGAGATGGAGAGAGAGAAAAAGATAGAGAGAGATGAGGCTGAAGAAGAGGTGAGAAGTGAAAGAGGGTAGAAGAAATAGTTGCGGGGGGGGGATGATGTGAAGGGTACCATGTGTTGTGACACTGGGGCAAGACGAGCAAGAGAAAAATCAGAGCCCCGGTTTTTCTGAGCCCCCCGATCCACCACTCTGTCATCTCCACCCATCATGATACGAGTCAAGACGACGTATCAGCGCCAACATGGACTCCGAACTGCGCGGAAACCTTGGCAGTGAAAGACAGGGGTTTCATCATTTGCCAGGCAAAGCTGAATTTCCTTCCTGGAAATTTTGGGAGAGTTGCTTCTCTCAGTCGAGCCTGCGGGACGTGGTGGTGGTGTAATTGGGTTGATAACACTCCGTTCATCACAACTCAGCCTTGTGAGTAACAAGGAGACAGGAGCCAACGGTAGGGTGCTGCACGACTGGAACGATGAGCGTTTTGAGTGCGCAATAGCGTAATTAAGCATTGTCAGCCATTTTTTAATGCCCAATTAACGGATTTCAGACGCACACTTTTGGATTTGACTCACGAATGTGACCTTTTGCTTTAGCATGGTATAATTATACTTGTTTCATATCAGTTTACAAGAAAAAAAATGATCCCCTTTCAAAGATGGTGATATAAAAAGAAATTCATTATCCTCCCTTTACGGAGGGTATCCTAAGAATAAAAAAGCAGTTACGTTTTTGCAAAGCAATCGTGCGCTGCTGTAATTACAGACCAGAGCTCAGCAGGTAGTCATGGAATTGCTACTACAGTATGTCAAATACATCTTAGAGATGGAAAAGATAATTATGCGGTCAGAATTAAGGTATGTGTGCGTAACATTCACTATGTTATGCTATGTATGTGTGTTAGATAGTGGCTGTACGTGCACACATAAATACACACAGGTACTTGGACTCATACAAATGTAATGTCAGTCAGCCGTCCATGTTTTTTTTTTTTTTTTTTTCAATACGTCATTCACTATGCTAAATAATTGCAGGAATAAACTAGAAGATCTATGGGTTTATCAAACCATAATCAGATCACCGTCTTGCCTCCAGCTATGGAAGGTGGAGGTCTGTGTCCTCTTTGGTTCTAAAAAGAAAGCAGATTAGATTACTTTGAATTCTAGACTTTACTCAGCTTTCCCTCTGAAAGGTTTGTGGACCAACCTTAGATGATTGCGGCCTTCTCGCTGAACAAAAGATATGAACAAAAAATATTCCTCCACTATGAGCAGAATCTGAATAAATGACACCTAAGCGTCAGACTTAAGAGTGCAACACAGAAGCCCGTAGTCTTGGCTTCAGGCAGCCACGTTTTGTGTCCCTGTTAATGAAAAACATGTCAGAAATTTGAAAGGCAGGACAAGCAGACAGGAAATCTGTTCCATTAAAGTGAAACACATACTGCGGCTGACACGTTGCACAATGCCTCTGAACGCTGATGGTGTGCATGAATGAGCGAAGTGGTTTGTGTTTCCTCCTGTTTGTTAATGCTTAATGTTGCTCTTCCACTTTCTATAGAGGATTGTGTCTGGCGTATAGTGAATTTCAGTTAAAAACAGCCCCAAACCCCCACCCCCACTTTTCTTGTTGGTTTTTTTTTTTATTCTTTTTTTTTTTTTTTTTTACATCAAGGCCGCTTGTCACAATCCTTCTGGCGAGCACTTTCCTTGTCTCGGCCAATCAACGCTCGCACCTCCTTCCCATTTCCTCCCAGATCAGCCTTTTAACCTTTGACCTCCTGGGACGATGAGACTCTTTTGTAACCGGCCGAAACTGTGATTGAAACCCATTTCTGAGTGAGAGAGGTTTTCTTTTTTAACAGGGGTTAGCAAAAAGGGGGTAGGGTGTGGGGAGATGGCGGTTATATTGATGGAGTCGAGGTTTTTGGCTTGTGAGGACATAATAGCCCTGACGATGATTCACGGTCCCTCTAAAGGACATGCGACAGGTAAAGACAGATTAATATTGCAGAAGGCAGATATTTTGTGTAGGTACACTTGTAGTAACAAGGCTCTCCAGTCTAAATGAGCCCCAGGAGTGTGACCTTTCAGGCCTGGGTCACATGGGCTGGGGTGCCGGCTGACAGGGGAGCATTTGTAGAGGTCCGACGTCATGAGAAATAAACAATAAAAAAGGCATCTTCCTTTCCATTTCTTCATCCCTGAATCATTCCTTCCATCTCCTGCTGTTTCTCACTCTATCATACCCTCCTTCAATCTCATTCCCCCTCTCTGTCTCACGCACACATACGCTCACACACACACACACTAATATCATCCTTCAATCCTTGTCAGCCAATCTTTTCTCCCTCACTCCGTCCTTCTCTCGCATCCCCAGTCAGCCTTTCATTCCTTGCTGCAGGTGTGGGTATTGGAGTTACTCCGAACTTATTCCGGAACCTTCTGTTATTTAACTGCAGTGTCACGGTGGCCTCGGAACGCTTTATATCTACAGCTCGCTGGTCTCAACTCCGGTTCTTTCAGTGAACCAGAAATGCTTCTTCGGAATGAGTGCTTTCATTCCAAAGTGAAATGTCTGTCAAAAGATGGTAGCCAGAAAGGTTGATAAGAAACACACTAAAACGCTAAATTTGAGAAAGCAACAGGGCGACGGTGGGGGAGATGTCCAGACGGCTACATTTCAGTATAGTTTCAAATAAAAAATTTATTTGCAACCTGATGCTGAACTGGCGGATGCAAAAGGGAGGACCAATCTGATTTTTCCCGCCCTCTGGCCACCTTGGGTGATGTGATGCAGATAAATGGAGTATTGGTCTGGCCTTGATTGACAGCCTGTGCTTGTCTTACCCATGTAGCCCCTGAAGCAAACCTCTCATGCACTGTCAGACTTCTGCTGCGTAAACTATTGTTTCTTTAGACCACGTTGCAGCAACGAAATAATGAAACCCATGCTCTCCCCAGGTTTAATATGAGCATTAAAAATAAACTCCTAATAGCTCATGAATATTGAGTAAATATTGAGTAGGGCTGTCCTTTGTCCAGAGAGGAGCTTCCTGCTTGGATGGCTGTTATATTTTTTTTAACTGCTCTGCTCTGTTAGGTTTGGCTGCAGGGTGCACTCTGGCCTCTTGTAAAATGCTTACCAAAGAAGGTTCTAGCTGCTTTGCAACCCGAACCAGGTACAAGCAAAGAATGGATGAAGTTTCTGAATCATGCAGTGGGACTGGAGTGTGGTTGCAGGTTTCTTTCCTTGTCATTCACATCAGAATTTAATATTTTAAATTATAACATGGCTCTGTTCAATACTCCATTGTGAATTACTGAAGAGTGTTATAAGGGTGTGCATTACCTCTAAATGACTTCACCTCTGTGAGGTAGTTCCGAACATGTTAACCATGACAGAAGGTATCGATTCGCCACTTTTGAATTCCAGGTCAAATTTAACTGTCATTTTGTGTCACGAAGTTGCAAACATTAGAAGCAAAGTGTAAAAATAGACCCAGATAGCACGTTTGAGTTTTCTGATGTAACTATTCATGTCATTGGCGAGAATGGAGATTATGTCGATGGGGAGTAAGCAAAGTGTGACAGTACATCTCTGACTGGAACTATGACTCTCTGGAGCCAGTTACTGTAGCTCTTGATGAGCTATGGAAAAAAAATAGAACTAGCAACCATATTTCCACACATTGCATTGGTAGCAAAGGGTTGTATTACACCTCTTGGGTGTGCAATTATTTTTGTATAATGTCAGGTCGCTATGTGTTGCTTATATTACAGATGCCGCAATCTAAAATTAGGCCTAGCGGGGACAGTGATAATGAGTGAAAATAAATAACGATTTTGTTAAAATTCTGACTGTATTTATAATCTCCTGTCTTCAGTGGATGGATGAACTTCCACTGTACTAAAGCGATGCTGTATGCAAGCAGTGTTGAGTGGTTTTGCTTGGTAATCTAACTGTACCAGCTCATTGTATTGGTATATGCAGTGTGGGGCTGGCAATGGTTGATAGCTGTATCTTTCTGCAGAAGAGAAGAGGGTTGAGTAGCTTGTGTACTGAGCTGTCTCGTGATAAGATGGCTCATTGCTCACATTTCTCTAAACGTCTTAATGTCTCAGTGGAGCCCTGGTGTGGATCTGCCTCTGCTGTCTTGGAGTCAACCAGCAGTCCATTACTGTCCCTTAACAGCTTGGAGACACATTGCAGCGGACAGTGTAGCTCTAAGCGGGATTATGATAAACATCGCCTTGTCCCTAATTCGCTTTTTATTAGATCACGGCACAAGCTCACAGCCACCAATATGCACTCCATCTCTTGGCATTTGCACAAATAGCTATTTATGATTTGTTCCATAATCTGCTTCATTTATGATTTGTTCCATAATCTGCTTCATTTCAGTGAGGGTAGGATTCTGGCACAAGTGACTTGCACAGTGATTCGGTCTAACAATAGCGCACTGGGATTCATTCCAGTCTTCGCCTTAGACGCAATCTTTCTGAAGTTGTTTCAACCACTCTCATCAGATAGAATAACTAATACCGATTGCGTCATGCTATTATTTTCAACTCGCGTGTTGTAAGTTGACACCGGTCATCGCATCAGGCCTCGTCCTGAAATAATTTTGTTTTGAAAACCTCTGAGTCGGCAGAATAATGGCACTGTGTTGTGGTGTTAGTTACAGGTCACAAGCCCTGTGTCAGGCAATGTGAGACCGATGGGTTTGAATGGGTTTTCATTCATAATTGCTCACATGAATGCAAGCTCCAACTAATTTTGAGTCGAGAATGCGTCTATGCTTTGGCATACCTCCGGTGCGATGAGCCAATGCGTTAAGACCAGTTATTTTCAGATGTGGAATAAAACACCTTTTCTTGAGTGTCACTCTTGAATTGTGATTCCTCAATTACTACCGGTGCGACAGACAGGGCTCCACTTCTCTGCAAAGGTATGATAGAAATGAACGGATTGAATTGCATCTCAGTATTCAATAATAACGCGATTCAGCCTATCGGCCTGGGCCATAGCCGGTAATTCCCTAAAGGAATATTGCTTTGGGCTCACCTTTTTTTTTTTTTTTAACATTCTTTTAAGATTTTCATAGGCCTTCTCTAGCTATGGTGTCTGTAGCTGGCCTGCTAAAGAAAACGGCCAAGCAGTCTCAATAATTTGTAAGATGTCTACCTTTTTCAAAGAACCAGCAGCACACAATTGAAAACTCATTTGGTTCGTCTCTGGGTTTGTTTTTTTGTGTGTGTGTGTGTGTGTGTGTGTGTGTTTGATTCTGGTGAAAATGTATCGACTTAAAATGTTGTGGTGCAAACTTTTTTTGGGAAGGAAGCCTGTTTTCCATTTTGTGTTGCTGGTTATTTGCAAAAGGTAGACATCTGACAAACCTTTGTCACAGCTTGGCCTTTTTCTTTGGTAGGCCTATGCAGGCCTCCAGAATTGTCCTCCAAAAATCTCTTATCTCACTAGGTACGGTTCCTGATAATTGTCTCCCTCTGTGTGTGTCGTCCCCCCCCGTCTCCCTCCAGCTCCTGACGATCGATGATAATTTCTGCGGGCTGGACATGAATGCTCCTCTCGGCGTGTCGGAGATGGTGCGAGGCGTGCCCCTCTTCTCTGAAGAGTCGGACAAGATGACCTCGGTCATCGCCTACGTCTACAAGAACCACTCGCTGGCCTTCGTCGGCACCAAGAGCGGCCGCCTCAAGAAGGTAAGAGCTGCTTGGATTTCTTGATTGTTTGCCAGTTGTGACAGGCCTTTTCAGACTGGCGGATGATGTCGGTGGATTTGCCTCTTTATGCCTCCGCCAGACACTGAGGCATACTATTTTCTGGTTTTCCATCTGTGCGTGCGCCTGTCATACCACCCGCCACAAATATCATCATCTCTGTGCTGTATCTACTGAAGGAGTGGAAGAATTTTTGACCAAATCATACATGGTACCTCCCTACAGAGGATTGTTGAACTTACTGAGCTTTGAAAGTCATTGGGTCAAAGGTCGAGGCCACATAAGGTCCGTTGCACATGCAGGCCGAAGATCAACTTCTAGGGCGTATGAAGAGATGGCGGGCAGAGGCATAGCAATGGAAGGACTGATAACTAAAAGCCCAAAAGTCAAGTCAAGCGTGACTAATGGGGTTTTAGTAATAGGTGCTTCAATTAGCACTTTGCGTTGAGTTATACCTTGTTTTCATGACTTTCTTCAGTAGCCATTCACTCTGTATGCTTCACTTTCTGGGACACAAGGGTCCAGTGCGGTTGAGCATGAGAAGGGTAGAGAAGCTGGTTTGATGTCCAAGATAGATGGGCGGACGTACTTCAGAAATCCCCATCATCTGCATATCTCCAGCGTATCCATATTTGAAAAGTTTTTGAGGTGGTAGTGCCGTGGAGTACAGTTTCTGGACTTATGGACTCATTTCATCAAATGATTGAAAAGGAAAAGGTTTCAAGAACTATTAGTCATTCTGTTGACGAGCTGCGATATTTCGCCGTCTGTTACTGGCCCCAAAATAGCATTGCGCTGAGAGTTTTGCTCGGAGAATACACTAATGAAAGAATTAGTCTCGCAATAGTAGTGCTGCTATTTGAGAATTCAAAAACAAGAATCTAATATCAAGACTTATTTAACTCTATCATTCTGTTTGTTTGCCGTGTTTATCACTGGTAAATGTTGGGGGGGGGGGGGGGGGGTGAGCAGTGAGTGAGTTTGTGGTGATTAAAGGAAAAACGAGGTTCATGTCCACCTGCAGTCACCCACACCACCCCTTGGGATCTGCTAATTGGATGAGTTAGTTCAGGACTTCAGCCTGTTGCTGGCTATTTTTTTCCCTGACACCATTTCAAAGAGCCGTGTCTGATTCTAATGTGAAAGCCGACCGGGAGCTGTGCGCAAAAAAAACCAGGGAGGGAGTGAGAGAGAAATACAGAAATTTTATTTTTTTTATTTCCAAACCACATTTATTGTAACGCTACACAAAGGTCAGCATCACCAAAAACTCCCAAGACAGTAAAAAAGAATGAACACAAACCAGGACACGTGAAAGAAAATAAGTATTTTGAGAATGAAGCGACGTTTATACATTTTCAAAAACTGAATACAAAACCTTATCAAGACCCCATGTTTGTACCAACAGATTCTCACCAGCTTGTAGTAGGGCATACTCTACTCTCTCTTCACCAGTTTTCAAGCCTTTAAAGTTTGTTATCTGGTCGCTTGACCCCATTCCCCAGATTTTTTCTTTTTTTTTGGGGGGGGTTTGACAGATAGGCAACCCCAGAAATAAAATTTATACGTCAGTGGTGATTAAAAGTCCAAAGGGAAAAACCTCTGCCAACTCCCAAAAAAGCCTTTTCAACAAAGCTGAACAATAGCATCAGGCAAGAGCATTGAGCGAACCAATGGAAAATGGTCTGTGGCTCTAAGGTCTAGGTGCGCCAGATGCCTATTTGTGGCTATAGCCCCATGTATGATCAAGGTTCCTATAGGCAAGTCTCGCCACTCGGCAGCCATCTTGCCAACACCCCAGAGCTGTTATTTCAGGTTAACAAGACCAGGCTCTTATCTAGATGAAAGGGGAGAGAGCTATAACTTCACTTTCAATGGTCACCGAGACATAAAGACTGCATGGATTGCATGACCAGTCACCTCTCATTAAAGAGCTGTCCTAAACAGTTTGGTGACTCTGCCAAAAAAAAAAAGAAGGTTTAAGATTATTGCTTCCCACTGATTATACTCGGTTTTATGCATCAATTTCTTTTGTGGCTTCCTGTGCCGTGATATTGTCAGGTCATCCCACTGAACCAAACTATAAACACTCATTGGCTCATCCTACTAGAGCGCTTGATTGAAAAGCCACAAAATCGGATGAATTCCCGGGCTTGAAATTGTCATGAATCCGAACCGCGTGCTTAGCGTCAGTGCTGCAACACGATTGGGTTGATATGTTTCCCAGTTTGGCCGCATAAAGCAGACGATTGGCTTTTTGGGGAAGGGGTTGGTATATGTCACACCATTGCATTTGCAGCATTGCGAACATTTTTATTGAAACAGTTTTAGTGGTTTGTCTCCTTTCTCGATAAGGTCTCCGGAATGATCCTCCAGTGGAGGTCAGCCATCCGAGAGACAGAGACAGATGGCAGCAGAGATTGTGCGAGCGAGACAGAGAGAGTTTGTCAGAAATAAAGTGAAAAAGAGAGAGAGAGTTGAGAGAAGGAGAAGGAGAGAGCAGAAGAGGAGAGATATAGAAAGTGACTGAGAAGTTTGCGGTTCTTCTCGAACAGAGCTGGAGTTCTCCCGCGGGGGCGGTGATGAAGCAGGCAGACTGTATTCGCCCACAGTCAGGTCTCCAGGCAGCACATTGTTATTGTTATCGCAGTTGGTGTTGTTGTGTCTGCGCTGAAGTGAATCGGAAGGTTTGCTCCTGGCAGGAGAGGTCGAGGGGCCATTTTTTCCGCGCCGCCCTGTCGCGTTCAGCTCTTGGCCTCTTCAGATGAGCCAAGTCAAAGCCCTGGATGTTATAAAACCACTCTCTGAGAGCGTTGACTCTCTGAGTCGCTGCCATTTCACCAAGCCTTTGTGTGGAGGTCACTCTGAGGTGTGATGTTAACATAATCACTCATTTCTACTTTTTTTTTCATTTTGTCCAAAGTGCAGACCATGCAGAATTAATAAGATCAAAAATAAACCTAAGAAAAAAATATAATCGGTGAAAAACAGCCAAATGTAACACAAACTAACAATCGGATCACATTTCTCTGTCCAGTGGGGGAGCCAGTAATTAATTTCAGGGCGTACGTAGATGGGCTGGTAGGGGTTGAATTTCCAACCCACAAAGCTTTGGCACGGACAAAAGGACGCGGGGTGTTTTCGGGGTCATTGCGATCAAGTGAAGCGTACTTCAGGCTTATGTCTGCTGTGTTGGACGGGCATTCGCAGTTGAATGTTTCGCAATTGCTACATCTGGCAGCCCCCTGAGCAAGATAAATGAACTCTGAGAACTTTTTGTCCAGTTCGTAAAATTACCTGCGTACTTTGCGGGGAAACAGGCCATGATGTCATCGCCAATAAAAGAAAGGGTTTTACATTCACAGTAATAAATCAATATGGTTACAGTCTGTCTTAATGGCTCGTGATTTATATGCGCGCAATACTTTTAAAGCATTATTCGGTGTCACCAGACTAACACTTCGGTAAGAATATGTATTAGCATCAATGCCCTTAGATGTGTGCTTTTACCTTAATGCTAAAAGCTGATATTAGCATTTGGTTCGTATGACACATTGATGCATGGGGGTTGACTTCAACCCCCTTGCATGCATGGGGGTGTCCTGAGAGACATGATTGGTCCCGGCTGAGCAACACGCTGTAGAAGTAGAGAGGGACACCTTGTTTTTTTCCATTATTAAAGCCTGTCTTGTGCAGTTGAGGAGAAAGTCGCTAATGAGGCAAGCAAAAAACAAGAAAAGAAAAAAATACAGAAAAAAGGGGTTAAATTATCCTTTTCATTTTGTGGCAGAACCGGAGAGATGAGACAATCTTTTTTGCCCTTAAATGCTGCCTCACAAGATGTGATAGGAGAGGAGAGAGAGCTCGCAGTTGTGGATTCCGGGATAAAACTGGGCGCATGCCCCATAAAATTGACGTGGTCATCAATCAAAAAGCACCTTGGGATACCGCGGAGAGGCGAGGGTCACTGTAATGCGCGCGTGGGCCTGGTCTGATTGGTGCAAGCCGATGCTGGCTGAGGTGGAGCAAGGCGTCCCCGTGTCGTCTAATGAGGAGGCGTGAGGTCGTGGCGTCATCGGACGGTGGCAACATGTCTGCAGAGCCAGGAGAAGCAAAGGAGAGATGTCGTTATTGGGAGCGGCGTCTCGTTATATCAATCATGGGACAGTGCACTGCAAAAATTAAATATTAGTCTGTATTACCAATCTAATCATGTATTTAGACTTAAAACACTTATTTCTATTATCTTTTTTCTAATCGAGACAACAAAAAAAGAATTTCCAATGAGGTGAGATCATTTTGATTCATTTTTGGATTTGCTGCTGTGACAAGAAAATTTCACTTGTCAAGCAGATGGTAACTTAAAATAAGCCAATACTTTCCATTTGAGAGACAAAATTGAGGAACTTACATCTGATAGTAAAATTAAATGACTCACTAAGATAGACGCGTTTTGCTGTGTGGCATCGCCGTTGCTGAGGAAGAGCAGAATTTACCCTTAGAGCGCTATCGAGAACTATAGTTGCCCAAGGATGTAAGATATCAAAGTCAGACGCTGTTAAAAACCTATCATCCGCAGGGGAGCTCTTTTAAACTAGTTGACGTATGATGGATTTTCAACAGCTCAGGATAATTATATTTTTAATTCCTTCAACATTTATTCAGCGCTCTAAGGGTTAAACGCGAGATGTCGCGTGAGACGAAATGAGAAGGGGATGTAAACAGACGCTGCTTGGAGTTTTTGACATGGTGAGCTTTCTCGCTAGCCCACCTCCCAAACCCCACTATTCCCCCCCCTCCACCTCGGCCAGACACAGGAGATTCTCCTGCTGAAAGCGCAACGGAGACCCATAAACAGGTCGAAAAAATGAGCCCCACATTTTCATAATAAGGGAGTTGGGAACCCTAAACTAAAGTGTTTCCTTAGCGGACCGCTACGTCGTGGTAGGGCGGCTCTCTCTGTAAGCCAGCTGTGGAGTGGCACTCTGGGAATTAACCTAATCCCACCTGCAACGCCGAACACTGGCTAGGCAAAGGCCCTTCCCTCTGCTATCATTGTTTTCTCATTTTGTTGCAAGCCCTGGTGAAATAAACTAGATTACGAAAGCCTCCCCCTGCGTCTTAAAGAGACGAACGTGGGCAGCGAAAATGAGCTTGATTGCACATTGCGCTGGGGAAGTTGCTTGCGGGAGCGGTTGGCAGAGGGAGCGCGATGGCCGAACAGTTGGTGGAGAAAGTACCGGAAGTGAGCCGATTAGCTCCCTCCGTTGGTTTGGTGCAGTGAGTTCGCTTGGCAGCCTGCGCACTTTTAATGAGCGTCCGTGACGAACCCACCGCCTGGCCTTTACAGGTGTGGGGGAGAGAGGCAGTGGAGCGTTTCAAGACTGACACTGGCTGGTCTCTTCTCTAACGCTTTCTCCCCCCTCTCTCTCACTCCCTTCCTCCTTCCCTCTGTCCGCTTGGCCTGCCGTGCCTTCTCTCCCGGGCTTACGTGACGTTTGTTATCGTTGCGCGGCCGAGCCATATGGCGGCTGCCTTTGTGGAGGTCGTTGGCGCTGGAGGTCCGTCGAGAGGAAGGGAAACACAAAGTGCTATTAATTCCGGTCAGCAGCGCGGTGTCAAGCCAAGGGTAAACGCGCTCCGTTCGGTCTTTGGCCGCTGCGGCGACGGCGGGCCCCTAATCCCGATCAGTGCTGCTTGAACACTTTGGTAGGTCTGTTGTGCGCTGGGGACCTGAGATTGAGATGTCACGCTGAGGTGCTAATGCACCGAACCAGCCCGCTCAGTGTGACCAGCGGGTAACCTTGCGCAGGAACTGGGGTGACACAGGAAGTGGGGATGACCGCCCCTTATGTCTGGGCTCATGGATGCGCGTCCATGTATTTCATTACTCGTATGTCTGTGTGTGTTTGTGTTTGACAGTTTATTAGCACTTTGCAGCGAGGGTACATTAATTAACAGTGGTTAACGCAGTCATTTAACAGTTAATTAGCAGTTAACTAATGTGTGCAGTAATCATTCACTAATGGTGATAATTTAACCAAGTAATTGAATTAAACATATATAGTTGAAATAGTTGAATAGTTAAATAGTTGAAAAAAGTGTAGTGTTACTTAAGCGGTACTTAAGGGATGTTTTTAACTTCTCAACAAGGGTCACCAAGAGCATTAATAAATGGTGAAATGTGGTTACATTAAGCTTATTCAGCTCAGTGATGCTTTTGTTAACTGTTCATTACCTGACGGCTGCTGGGTATTACTAAATCAGTGTTAACTAATGTATTCTTATAGTAATGTGGTGTGTGTGTGTGTGTGTGTGTGTGTGTTTGTGTGCATGCCCTTTGTTTGCATGCTTGTTTTAGTGGCCATTTGCGTGTGTGGTGCGTCCGTTCATCGTTTGTTTTCGAGTGAGTTTGTGCCTCTATGCTGAAACACGCGTGTGCGCACGTTTGTGAGTGTGCTTGTGTTTGTGTGTGTTTGTTGCGTACGTTAATTAGGAACGTACCAGTTCATTAACAGTTCTGGCATAATGTGAGCTGATGTCATTTGAACCAAGTGTTTGGAAACAGCTGCAGTCGCGAGTGAGTGAATCTGAGTAAAGCGAGTGAGAGGGAGTTGGTGCGTGGCCAAGGCTCATTTACATTTCACTGTGTAAAAAAATGTTGTCCCCTCCAGCCTAGTTCACCAAATAAAGGTTTTTTTTTTTTTTTGGAATTGGAAAACCTTGAGCAGTGTTGAAAAAGCGGCGGAAGAGAATAAACGGGGTTCACAGATGGGGATTGGACTGGTGCCACATCCTCCCCTCTCTTTTCTCTCCCATTTGGGACGCGTGACTGGGCTAGCGTAGCGACCGAGAGGCTGTAGAAGGCCCAGCTCCACGCAGATTATGAAAATAGGTTTGGTGAAGCACAGGATTAAGTGCTAGGTGTTAATGATGAAGTATGGTGGATGAGTTTGGCCAAAAGGGAGGGGACTAGGGCGGGGCTAACACTGCCGGGGCGTAGAGATTAGGGGGCGGGACTAGAATGATTGGCATTTACCTACATTACCACATTTTAAAAGCTTAAATGATAGGTTAATATGTTTGCAAAACAGACTGGAAGAAAAATACTGAATGACACAGTAATAATAAATGTTGTTGGACCGTAATCCCATTTAAACATGTTTATACAGCGTGAAGTCGTGTTTATTATTTACTATATTTCGTATTGTTTTGTGACGGGAATGTTGTGGGTCTCAGGCGGTCGTTTCTGCGTTCTCATGTATTCATCTCCTTTTGCTGGTGATGTACGATGCATGTGAAGTAACTGGCTTTGTGTATTCCACACCTACAGTATTACATTCTCCTATTTGGATTGGGAGAGGTTGGCCTTTTATATTACAGCAGCAGCTGTTTTTAAATTTATTATGTGTGGTCCTCTCTACTCTAATGCCTAATTAAAACAAAGGTAGACTAAAACAATTGGTGCGCAGTTTTAGCACTGAATATGTTTTTTCATTTCTTTCTGTAGTCAGTATGAATAACTGCACTAAATGCTGAAACCGCATGTTAAACATAAACACTGCCCTGTAAAAGGCTCAGCGTCACTCACTGCTTGTAGACGGGTTAAGTTGGAGCTCAAGTATTGATTGAGATTGCCCAGGTCAGAGGTCAGAGCTGTGTGCGGTGAGAGAAAACACCAGCCCGCTGCATTTTAACCTCTACCAGAGTAAGTGCAGTTGGGTGCAGTCGAGGAGGGGCCGAGAGCCTGAGAGCTCATCCTTCTCATGGTCTGCACACCTCCCTCCAGGCGGCAACAAAAATGTCCGCATCTTTCCGGGTGGCCAGATCTTGTTTTCCTCCTCCCTCTCTCCATCCCCACCTCCTGTGTTATTCCCTTTTTCCCTCGTTTGGAGACGCAGATAAGAGGCGTTTTTCTCTAGTTCCCTTCTTTCCTGGGTAATGTTGTGGCGGTGATGACTTTGTTTAGGCTGCCTTCCAAATTTGAAAATGTGCTCTCCTGCTTTGGAAGAGGGTGTGCTGGGGGAGTTGGGGCTGTGCTGTGTGTGTGTGTGTGTGTGTGTGTGTGTGGGGGAGAAGGTGGGGGGGGATTGTGGCGGGGGTAGTTGTTATGTCACCATAAGACAAACTGCAAATTAGAAGTGAAGCTGGATAATGGCTGGGGAACGGACCTGTAACCACGTGCTGAAAAGCCAACACAACCCGTGTCTTCTCCTGCTTCTCAGCGTGTGAGAGAGAGAGAGATGGAAACCAGGAGTGATGTGCTGAGGGAAAGCGGGTGAGAGTAAAGTAGTGATTAAGGGAGTAGCTCTCTTACAGAACTGCACCATTTACCAGCTCTCCTTTAGAACTACAGCAATTTCCGGCTCTCCTTTAGAACTGCCGCATTTACTCGCTCTCTGTTAGAAATGCAGCATTTTCCAGCTCCCTTTGACAACTGCAGCATTTACTCGCTATCCTTTAGAACTGCAGCTATTACCAGCTCTCCTTTAGAACTGCAGCAATTACCAGCTCTCCTTTAGAACTGCAGCTATTACCAGCTCTCCTTTAGAACTGCAGCAATTACCTGCTCTCCTTCAGAACTGCAGCAATTACCAGCTCTCCTTTAGAACTGCAGCTATTACCTGCTCTCCTTTAGAACTGCAGCAATTACCTGCTCTCCTTTAGAATTGCTGCAATTATCAGCTCTCCTTCATAACTGCAGCAATTCTCAGCTCTCCTTTAGAACAGCGGCGATCGTCACCTCTCATTTAGAACTGCAGTGTTCACTAGCAACACTCCGACAGAAGTGCAACATTTACCTCCTGTTCTTTTACACATCAGTCATTACCAGCTCTCCTTTAGAACTACAGCATTTACCTGCTCTCCTTTGGTACTTCAGTGTTTACCGGATCTTCTTTAGAGCTGCAGTGCTTACACACTTATAAAAGGATGTAAAACTGTGCCAGACCTGATGTTACCCGGGACGCTTGCACTGAGGAGAACTGGAGGTTGGGAACACGCAGACATATTTTTAGTCGCCGGCTGGCGCAGGGGCGCATGTGCGGAGCGGATTAAAAATAGCCCCACACCTCCGCATGTGATATCCACAGCTGCGTATTTATAGTGTCGCTCCTTTTTGCTTTTCATAATTTATAAGGTTCTCACACTGGGGAGGATGAGGCAAATGTCTCCACCTGAGACATTCTGCAGCTCTGTCTGTGCTCTGTCGGGATTAATGTGCAATAACTCTCATATCCCCCTGGTATTGCGGTTTATGGTTTTTAATGCAGGATCGGAATCTCCTCTGTTTTGGTGTGGTTTTGGGTTTACAGTGTGATGCCCTATTCTTCGTGTGTAACTGTGGTTTGGGGTTTTGGAGTTTGCAGTGAGTTATACCAATCTCTCAAAGTTAATGTTTTAGTATGCACGCTCTTAATCCCCCCCCCCCCCCCCCCCCCTGTTGTTTGAAGGCTGATTCGTCTATGGGTTGTTCTAGCGCTAATACTGTGCCCAGTAGAGATTTTCTTAGATTTGAGCGTCAGGGTATTGGGAAGGCCAGAGGGCCATGGCATTAACCCTTTCAGCGACGCGGGCAACTATCGTTGCCCAACGATGTACAAGATCAAAGTCAGATGCCTTTGAAAACCTATCATGCGGCAACTTGTTTAAAAGAGCTCCCACAGGGGAGCTCCTTTAAACAAGTTGCCGCATGATAGGTTTTCAACAGCTCAGGATAACTACATTTTTTTTTAATTCCTTGAAAATGTATTCGGCGCTCAAAGGGTTAAGCACTATGGACGCCCCACTGGACACTGAACCCAGGAACTGATCTGACTGCACTCATTACATTTAATGGACACTGTGTGTCATCTCTGTATAATTTACTGAAGCTCTATTTGAGTTAATGTTGGTGTTAGCGGACGCTGTGCATTGTCGATGGTCTGACCGTTGTAGAGTAAACACGGCAATGCTTAATTTGGCAAGGAAGGATGTGCGCACTGCTTATGTGTAATTAATGAGTGGAGGAAAGAGAGAAAAAGATTGGTAGTGGAGGGACAGAACGGAGGAACAACGGCAGAACGAACAGTGACTCTTGAGATGTGCGTGCCCGTCCGTTACTTCTTCCCGTCTCTCAGTCATAATTAGCGCGTCTGGGTCACCGTCCGGCAGGAATGGCAAGCTGCTGTTTACAGGCTTTTGATTTAAGGGCTATGAGTCAGGCTACTCTGTGTAAACAGCTGTAAACAGACCCTTTAAAGTGCCAGTAAAACCACATCGTGCAGCAGCTTAGAACGTTTTGTTGCCGGGTTGCGGATCTCCATCTCTCTTTCATAACTTCTTTGACTCTGCCTGTACATTCTAGCACTACCCCATTTGTATATTAGCATTCTAGCTTTATGTTACGTGCATATTAGCATTCTAGCAGTATCCCATTTGTATATTATCATTCTAGCAGTATCCCATTGAAGGAGGTGGAAGAGCACTTTAAGTTCAAGTGCGAGAAGAAAAAAAAACAACAACAATAATTTAGAAGTAATTAAGAAATTTCACTGCATGCTTATGCAAAACACACTGCCACAATCTCTTCATTATAACATTCAGTATGCAGTCATAAATTGCATGTCTCCTGACTTGTTGAATTGTCAAGTCTTTTTGGTGAATTCAATTTGTTGAACAGACTGCTTGGATGGATACAGACAGGTGTTTGTTTCTTTATTTATCTATTTTGTTTTATTTTATTTTTTTGTCTTGGTATCTGTGCTGACTACAGGCTCATAGCTCTTTGTTTTGTGTGGCCATCAGCGCTATCACATAAGTCTCTGATAGGTCATAATGCATCAGAGCACAATCAGCAGTATGACACTGAGGACTTTGCGCTGGGGGTTATGAATATTTAAGTTCAGCTTGTCTCAAACGAATGTGCTAAATAGAGGAAAGCTGAATGGATGTCTGGTACCGGTTGACCTCTGAGCTTTTCTTACAATGTGAAGTGGAAGCTGGTCTGGCGCTTCGTTCAGTTAATGAACTGAAGTGTCTCACCGTGCTACACCTTTCTTCCTGTTTATGGGCTCTTTGTCTGCCGACCACCAAGAGCAGAGGCGGTTACCGCACTTGTGCCAGACTATTAGGGGGAAGATAATGGTGATGACGACAACAGGAATCGGTGCTATTAGCGGCATTCATGATAGGCTGGCAATTCGAACAATAATGGAGTTTTAAAAGAGGATAGATAGACTCGATTGCTCTGATCACCGTCATCGCCGAACAAAGGTTTTGGTAAGTATTGAGGTAGTTTCATCTCTTAAGCTCTTGTGCAGTCGGACAGGGTGAGGAGAGGTGATTTTTTTAGGGGGGCGAGGTGAGTGAGAGGCGTTGGCATGTTGGGGACTGTGGGAGCGGCCGCTGGGGATTATGGGTAGGAAGAGGAAGTGGCGTACAGCAGCAGGCTGGGTTGCGGAGTGTCAGTGCGACTGCACCATCATTAATCACAGAGCTGAGCCTTTTGCAGGTACAGGCTTAGGGCTGCCGCATATACAGCCTCTACAAAGCTGCCTCTGATAGGGCAATACATTCACAGTCTCTACAAACCTGCTTCTAATAGGCTACTCATAAGCAGCCACTATAAACCTACTTCTGACTGGGCAACACACACTCAGCCACTATAAACCTGCCTCTGATAGGGCGATGCAGACACAGTCTCTATAAACCTGTCTGTGATAGTTCAACGCATACAACGACGCTCACACAAACAGCCATCCATACATACACACATCACCACTTGGACAACCAGCTACACACACACAACCAGCTACCCATTCCAAGACTTATGCAGCCTGCTACACACACACACACACACACTCAGACACGCACACAAATCGAGCACACAAACTAACAAATCCACTTACAGCAACACACAAAATCATTTACACATTCCACCGCATATGGTTCCAGACACCCAACTGCGTAAAGCAGGCAATAAACAACCAACCTCATGGAACCACATGAGCAAATACACTGCTGCCAAATCGACACACCCAATAAACAACTGCTCATGCAGGACCAAATACCACCGGCTATATACACTGATACATAACTGCTGCCCTCCAGAGATGCTAAATACCAATGTGCCCCATGGGAGTGCTTTAATTATCCAATAAAAAAGTAGATTCCACCTTGGCCTGGTCCCTGTAAAAATTATATCCTTAGGAGGGCAATTAATAATGAAATTAAAGCTAGCATTGATGGCCTCCGGAAAAATATAAGATACTCATGCAGGGATGCAAAAATTCTGCTAGGCTAATGCACCTACTGGGCCTAGACTAGTCCACTAGGAAACACACACACGGGGCAGAACTTCATACCTGAATGATGGACAGTCCCAAGGCTGACGTCCTCCACTGGAGATAGCCATCAGAAACACCGAAAGACTCAAGCTTTTCAGACTGAAAGAAAAACTGCTTGACTTTACACTAATTACTCTGTGTACTAGACTGTGAATGCACTCTCAAACATTTAATTAAAACCAGAGTTGATCTACTTTAATTAAATTGTGCTGCAGAGGTTATTCAAATCCTTTTAGCAAGCAAAAACCTGCATTGTTTTAATTAGTCTTCAAACCTTTCACCGTGCATAGGGGTGACAGTTTCTTTGCATGCAAATGTTTCTGTTGTCAAGGAATCGCCGGCGGAAACCCAGAGCAAACAGTGAAAGTGTGCATCGAGGAATCATTAGCAACAAAAAGTCTTTCAAATTTGGCTCCTGGTGGAGCCAAAAAGATGCATCAATATTAGCTAGTCCCAGCCAAACACAGAGTTATTACATAAGTATGCTCCATCTCACAAATAAAACCACTGCCCTAGCTCTGAGTTTGGTCTACGAGTTATAATTTGTGCACTGTTACCCAGGATTCAGTTTAGTGCAAATGAAGTTTGTGCACAAGTCAATGCAAATCTTTTTCCTCTGCAGTTTGGAAAGTTTAGTTAAGGCCAAACTGTCCGGGTTATTAATTACCAAAAAAAAAAAAAGGGTTTAATGACCATTTATTGCTCAGACTCCAGCTGTAAGAGTTGAGGATGAGAATTCTCGGCTGCCTGATTTTCTGTTAATTTCACACTGCATCTCATCTGCATCGAAAGCCTTTTCGCACCAGCCTTGCTCGCTCTCAACCTTGGCATTTTAAAACTGAATATTCATATCCTTCGCTTCGTTTAGGTTTGGCATCTGCGTGTTTCAGAGACACGCTAACCCATACCTCAGAATGAATTACGGCCGGAGTAAACAAACGAGCCGTGACGCGGTTAGTTGATACTGACGAATGCACTGTATAATGCAGTGTGAGGCTTGTTCCAGAGCTCCATCTAGCACGGCCTGCTCAGTCAGAGCACTGCAACTGTTATTCACTCACAGCCTCCGGGCCTCAGAAATCTCTGGACCCCTCCCTCCCTCCCTCTCGCTCTCTGGCCTGTCCCGTCCTTGACCTTGCTTTCGTCTTTCTCTTTCGTACTCTTCCTCTCCTCCCCAGACTCTCACACCTTTATTCCCTCATCCCTCGCTCTTTTTCACCTCCCTCTCCGTTTTTTATACTCTATCACTCCCTATCTGTCCCTCTCTCTCCCTCGGTTTCTGTGCCTGTATCTGATTTGCGAGCCTCGGTCCAGAGATGTCAGTGTGACTGCGAGAGCACTGACAGCAGAAGCAGGTGAGCTCCCTGCAGCCAATCAGAAGCCGTCCTGGGTCTCTGGGGGTGACTAGCCGAAGCTCACTGCAGTAGTGCTGCAAAATTGGCGTGCTCACAACTAGGTCTGTCTCTCTCTCTCTCTCTTTCATTCTTTCTCTCCACCTGCCTCTCTCTCCCCCTCTCCTTCTCCTTTCATGCAGCAGCTCCTCTCTCTCTCTCTCTCTTTCTCTCTCTCTCTCTCTCTCTCTTTCTCTCTATCTCCTGCCCTGACACAATAAAGAACAGCCGCCTGGAATAGGAGAGTGTGTCCTTGTGTGTATGTGTGAGTTGCTGAGGGAACAGGATGGAGTTGGTACTAGAGGATAAATCTTTGACTCCAGTTGTCAGATTTAAAGCTTGATTAATGTAAACCTTACAGGCAGATCTTCTGCCTTTCCTCAGTCCTGTCCCGTAATGAGCAGGTTCTTATCTCCCATCAGGGGCTGCTCTGAGGATTGCTGCAGCTTAAACACGCTCATAATGAGTGCTCCTTCATCTGAGCAGTGGAGAAAAAAAGTCATTGACTTATTTTGGTTTTTCTGCCTCAATCCAGCACTGACCAGTGTCAGGGGAGTGTTTGTGCAAAGACTACATTACCCATAAACCACCTTGGTGCCCTTACAGACAGGTAACCTGCAGAAAAGGGGGAATGGGTGTGGTCTCTGGGGCGGTGAGGTCGCGTTACAGCGTTCATGAGCCCTTTTGTCATGACGAGGGCAAAGAGAGAGGCTGTCACTTTGAAGGGGCATTATCATCAGCTAAGGCGATAGGAGGAGATGAGATGTTATTTCACCAACCATTCCACATCATTGTTCCCTGAGGATTGTGGGTACTTGGATTCTCATTCCGCTAACTGGCTGAGCCAGCACACACACAGCATTACACACATACAGACACACACGTCCACACACACACACACACACACCCACCGATACACGTGTGCGCATACAAACATGAAACACACACACACACACACACGCTGGATTTACACCCTAGGTAGTCATTGACTCGCAGGCAAAGACATGCATAGACCCAGAGCTGCCTTCTCATTTACACACTCAGACACATACTCTCTCGCCAGTGCACTCGCCTGCTTAAACCCGTATGCAAACGACGCCCTCCTCCCTCCTTATCCCCCTGCGCTTCCTCTCTCTCTCTCTCTCTCTCTCTCTCTCGCTCTCTCTCTCTCCCACTCTCTCTCTCTCTTTCTCCTTACCATCTGGATTTTTTCCAAGGATTTGGCTGGCAGTCCAGAGGGACACAGACTCAATTGTGTTGTGGCACCGGCCCTGTAGCCAGAATCAGTAACCCATCTAAAGGCCTGACCGCTCAGAGCTCAGAGGGCCCCGTAGAGAGCCGTAGCACCGTGTGAAGGCTGCGGCCACCACCTCTCTTATATTTTGGGCCCTGTCCGTCAAATGAAATCAGGGTCGGCTTGTTAGCGAGACGCCGGCTTTGCTTAAGGGCCTCTGCACTCAAGGGCAAAGGGGATAAATTGAATGATTTCTGTTAAAAAAGAACCAAACTCTCCTCTCGCCCCCGACTTCGCCCTCTCTCGCCGGACCAGCGCTTGCGCCGTCACCCATTCACGAGGCGACAAGGCCTGTGGTCTGAAACGCCGAGCCGAGTCAATGAATGGAATGGCTGCGCTTAGATGAATATCATCACGGCCTCTTAGTCACGGCCGCCTAAAGTGACATTCCTGAAGTCCGTTTAAGAAGTCCGTTAAATGCGGGGATTCCCTTGAAGTTTCAACAAAGTTCTGTTGCGACTTTTTGTTGCTTCATTGCTGCGCCTTTCAAATTTCCTGGCTCGCGATGGTCAACCAGATTCCCTTACTGCTAATATACGGTTTAACTGCTCTTCTTTTCAGAGAGGCATTCTCGATGCAGCGCTACCGTTTTTCATTTGTTTTTTAAAAATCACTGAAGAAGGTGTAGCGTTGCGCACAATGTGCTCTCCACTGAATTTGATTTAATCCCCCATCCCCCGGGGAGAGAGTGGCGCATTTTTATCTTCCTCTTGATCTGAACACTCATTCAGCTCCCTGGGGATTTGGAGTTCGGCTGCAACAGTGGCACTCGCGTTGTACGTCTTTGTTCCATCTTTTATGTGTTTTATTTTTTTTACAACTAAGACTTCCTCCCTCACTTTCGCTGCCTCAGATGAAGTCTTGTAGCGCCGGGCCCCCTTTTCCAACACGCCTGTCTGTGAGCTCGCTTAGTTAGCAAGAGGGTACCAGCGCCTCACCATGGAACGAGGCCCAGTGAGAAGGGGTGGGGTGGGGTTTTCTGATGACTCCATTATCCCTCCTTAACCCTTTCTCCAGCTTTCCTAGTCTGTGTTTTAAAACCCTAGCACTCTCACATTCAGTTATGAGCAGTGATGCACTGTTAAACATGATAGCCCCATTAAGTTAAGGGAACTTATCTCTTCTCTTTGATTCAATTTGTCATGAGAAGTTTTAGATACTGACCTTGAGATTGTAAGTTCTCAAAAGTTAAACTTGAAGTTATCCATGGTCTTGATTAATTGTGAGTTGAAGCACAGCTTATCTCTTAGTTGAGTATACTCACTTTTATTTATTTTGGTTCACTCTTAGATTTTTATGGCAGCTGGTGCGCATTTGCTTTTAAGGTTAACCAGCTTGAAATGTATTACTATAATAATAATAATAATAATAATAATAATAATAATACATTTTATCCATAAATGCCTTTCAGAGCAGTAAAGGACACTGCACAAAGATAAAACAAGAACAATACAACAACAGATAAAAGTTACACAATAAAACAGGACAATGCAATTAGAGAGAGAATGCCATCAGGTGAGTGTTGAGTCTGCATTTAAACGGATGAAGAGAGTCGATGTTTCCGATGTCCGGTGGGAGTGAATTTTAGAGTTGGGGAGCACAGCGGTTGAAGGCTCTGCTCCCAGTGGTACTGAGGCGGACGGAGGGCACAGTGAGGTGGATGGAGGAGGAGGATCTGAGGGTGCGGGAGTGGAGATTACCATGGCACCGTGTTCTATTAGCAACATTCTTCTGGAATATTTGGACGTCAAACCTCAAATGGTTAAGGAGGTGACATGACAACACGCCTCTGTTGTCTCCAACTAATTCGCCTGGACCAGAAACTGGGCGGCAACATCTTCCTTTAATTTCTTGCACCATTTGAGTGGATCTGGTTTGTTTCCTTGCAGCCGTTTAGCCTCAGGCCGTCGTTCCTGGCGCTCTGAGCCGCGGCGTCGCAGGCGGGCGTTAGCACGTGCCAAGCGGTTGGCTGCGCGCTGAAAAATTATGATTTTTTTAAAAAAGTTGCCAGCTGTCTGCAGTAAGGCTCAGTCCTCAGTGTGATCGCGACCAAAGGAAGTCTCCCGAGGGAGCGCAACTCTCCGCTGGCGCTTCGGCTGTCCTGCAGAAATTTATGATGCGTTTGCATCTGTGACCTCTTTGTTTATTTTTGGGTTGGCTCTGCTCTCCGATGTAGCAAAAAATAGGCAAGATAAATTTGCTCTTGGAGTTTTATCTCTGGTTGCTATAAGGGACTGAAGGGAATTTTTCTGCACTCTTCTTTGCAACCAAAATAATTTGTTCTAATAGCTTTTTCCTTGGCTTTATCATCCTCTCAAAAGCGACCTTATTATATGCAGTGTGCATGTGTGAGCTACCGCAGCTCAAACATATGGTACCTATTTTATGTAATACTTTCTCTCTGGTGGATTTATCCTTTTTTTTGTCATTTCCTGACAGATTTTCGTTTTGCATCTGTTTACGGGTACTGCATTCATAATTGGCCTTGTTCTTACATAATGTGTCCCGTGTCGAGGTCGGTGACATCTCCTTCATTCAGAGGGCAATAGTATTGGATCTTTTTCTGGCTAAAAAACAATGAGTTGTTTGCGGACCCATGCATACGGCCCAGCTGCAGTTCTGGCGGCGATGCTAGCATTATGTTTATCACTTCTTGTCAGGAAGAGCTGGGCGGAGGACGGCGCGGTGGGAGGAGAGCAGGGCATGATGGTAAAATTGGGACATCACATGCGAGGTCTTTCTCCTCACGATGGGGTTGGTTTTGGGCGTGGGGGGGGGGGGTGTAAATACTGTGGAAAGGCCACTCTGTGCTTTGCCACTGGAAGGATGAAATGGCATTTCCTGGGCATTGTAAGTCACATGACCACACCATCATGCCATACTGGAAGCACTACCGTGATGATGGCGCGTGGACCGCAGTGGGTCTTCTCCCACCGAGCAGGTAACGGCTCTCCAAAACCTGGCTCGACTCAGCGCCGGCAGTGCTGCTTTCATACGGGCCCATTCCCACTCGAAAGGAAGCGCAGTATTATTCTCATTGCGAGGCTCCCTCACCGCGCTGTGAAATATTGGAGAGAGCGACTGAGCAAAAAGGGATAGAATGGAGTCCCCCATGGCCAGTAATTTACCGCGCATTTCTCTCCGCAGAAAGAAAATTGCTGTAAGACTCAAGAGCGCTGAGTCACAGAACCGGTTTTCCCTCTCATAAATATTCACCGCATCATCCAGGAGTCGCTTCATCTCCTTCAGTCCCCCCCCATTCCGTCTCCCTCCTCCCCCTCCCCGTCTCTACCGCTCTTCCTCTCTCCCCGCTTCCCTTCGAGCATGTTTAGTGGAGCTGTGAGGGGCTTGCTGAGAATTCTGGGAAGCAGGAAGACCAGCTGAGGTCCTCCAGTCCCAAGCTCCCACTGGGGGAGTACGGGGTAGCTTCAGGGCTCTTCTTCTTTGGCTTTGGTTCTCCACGCCTCCTCTTCTCGCCTTAATTAATCGCAGACTTGCTTACATGCCGCCTCGAGGAAGAAGGCTTATGCTTGCTCGTATTGTTTTAGTAAATCGCCGTGACGCTAGGATGTTCCTGTGGGCGACCCGTAAAATACCCTCCCACCCCGCCCAACCCCACCAGTGCCGGGCAATTTGGGGTAATATTCTGTTACATTTACATGCATAATGGATTTTACAGATCAGAAATTGAAGGCACTCCCCTTTCATTTAAATAGGATTTTGAGGGGAGGAGGGCATGTGAATTTTTGGGGCTGCTGTTGCCTGGAAACAGCTGAGATTTTGTTGTGGGTTAACTGAACTCTAGTTACTCTTTCAGAAAGCCACCGCGTCGGGAACACCAAAGCCACGAGGGGCTCCTCAGGGACTTTGGGCTCCACGAAAGGATGTGGTCACCCTGGATCATCCTAAGGTCTTATATATTTTGTGAGCCCTCTCTCATTTGGGGCCTTTGGAATTGACCAAACTCCCCTCACCCCAAGTATATCGCCCTCTAGCTGCAGTATCACTCATTGTGATCCATGCATATTGTATTGGAATGATCTTAAAGGCACTTTTTTGTTTGACTCCCCACAAACATTCCTAGTTTCCCCGCGGTGCTATTCTACCGGCTACATGTGACAGAATGTATGATAGTACTACTGTTGTCGGATAATTGCAAAGGCAGCTTCATTGTGGATAAATACGGTATACACTCTCCGTGTAATTTGAAGAAATGTGGCTTGCTATTTATGCGAGTAGCTAAAAATGACGTAGCGCAGATAACTTCAGTGTTTTTTGAGTCTGTTCGTTTGATAGAGGTGTCGCTCCCCTTTTGTTTCCAGCCCACATTTTTCCAAAAATAGACATGATTATGGGGAAACCCAATACGCCTCTAAGAGTCTGTGGTTTGTGAAAAGCTATACACACGTTATGCTGCGCCAGTATCTGTTTCTACACTTTCCAGAGGCCGCAATCAATACAGCAGATCCATTTCACTGAAGCTTTGTTTATCGCAGGGCTCCGTACCAATAAATGGCTGCTTCAGGTGAGGTTAGTCCTGCTCGCCTGTAGTTGTGATTGGCTTGTGAGAATGTGTTTATTTTTTGGTGCTGCTATTGGCAGTTTACCACAATCCTCTGTAATCTTTAGTGAGAACCAACCAAAATGTCTTCCGATCCCAAATGTCCCCATAAAATGGTTTCCCAAGCCTTGTTTCTCACAAGTATAGCTATATAAGCCAACTCACACACACAAATACACACACCTACACATTTGCAAACACACACACACACCCACACACACACGCACTCACACACACACACAGACATGCAGGCACGCAAACACACACGGACACACACGCACACACACAAACCCTCACCCCTACATGCCTCCACATCCTCATCCAAGTACAGACACACACACGCACATACACCCAAACACCGCACACACACACACACACACACACACACACTCGCACGCTTACGCATTCACATACAAATACACACACACACATGTACGTGTGCACACACACTGGCACACACACAAAGACCACACACACACATACACACACTGGCACGCTTACGCATTCACATACAAATACACGCACACATGTACGTGTGCACACACACAGGCACACACACAAAGACCACACACACACACACACACACACACACACACACGTACGCTCTCACAAAGAAGCCCCAGTATGAATGGAGTGGAGTTATAGGGCCTCCATTATCATCACCTGTGGCTGAATAAAAGGAGCAGATGTAAATAATTGGGAGAGAGGCGGTTTATAGGAGCAGCGTTTCCTCTATACTCGTCCACCTGTCGCCCTGCATTGATTCGGGAGTCTTTTTCAGCCCTTACTGACGTGACAGCGTGACCTTCCTGGCCAATCCATTAGAGGAATTACTATTCAATCCAATCTCTCGCTCTCCTCAACAATTCAGCACCCCCCTCTACCTCACACACTGGCTTCCTTACCGCCCATTTTGGCTGTCAGTTTCACCCCATAAAGAATCACTCGGGAAACGAGTGTGGAAGGAGTGGTGATTGATGGCGATCAGAAGTAGGTCTTAATGCGTGCCTCTGTGAGCTTTTGGCTATTTTGCTTTGATCAAATCGATGAGATTTCGCCCTCAGGAGGGCATTTCCATTTTTGGCGTGCGTTTGCTCGTACGAGCCGAACATGTGCACATGCTTTTTTTTTTGCACGTATAGATGTGTTTCTTTGTGCCTGCATGTGTGCAGGTGGACGCGTGTGTTTTCATGCGTGCTGTTTTGTGTTTGACCCAAATGGGAAGAGGCAGGTGTACAGAGAGAGAGAGAGAAGCAGGTGCAGGGAGAGAGAGAGAGAGAGAGAGAGAGCGAGAGAGAGAGAGAGAGCAAAAAAAGTAGTTGTATGTAGGGAGGGAGAGCAAGGGAGAGAAACAAGTATATGCAGATAGAGAAAGACTAGCAGGTATTTAGAGAGAGAGAGAGAGAACCAGTAACGTCTATTTTGGCCTGATGCCCACTCTGTTTCCCCACCCGGAGTAATCATCTCAGACTGGCTCCTAAACAGATCGCCGGCCTCCTGCGCCCAGCCCAGCAGGCCCTGCTTGCCTCGACACAAACAGAAGCCGAGCGAACATCGTTTTCCCCAAGACGCCTCGTTTCCCACGTTCATCTGCACCCCTCCGGCCGCCGCCCCACGGCCAACTTTCTCATTTTGGCCTCCCGGTGCCTCTCAGATCTCCGTCGGGACCCCCCTTTCATGTGTCGTAAGAGCTGGTAGCTCCAAAGCGTTACACCCCGGCGTCCCCATGAGGCATTGGTCGTGGCGAGGTGGCATTTTAATCTGGTTTATAAATGTTCGCACACAACCCCCGCATAGACTCGCGGGGAGTATAGGAGTTCATTAACGAGGAATCGCTGAGTTTAGGGTCATTAACAGGGTGCTATGCTGTACCCGCTCAGTGCTGTAGGGAAGTCAAGGTTTTGAAATTCCACACACATCTCCGCTTCCCTCTGTATCTGTCACTTTTTCCCTTAAAGACAAACAGACATCAACCAGGAGGCACGGCGGCCCAGGCCCAGGTCTGTTGCTCACCAGCTTTAGCACTAAAACGTGGTTCGTTGAGAGCTAATGCCAAAGGGTTTGAGCTCATTGGCTCTCTGAATACCACAGAGAGGAAAAACGGAGGGAGACAGCGGGTAGAACGAGATGAAAAAGTTGAGCGTGTGTTCGTGTAAGAGAGCGAGTGCGAGAACACGATCTCATTCAGCCAGCTAAATTAACTTTTACGTTTGCTCGTTGCCGAGGAGATGAACATGATGTAACTTCCCGCTCTTAGCCTATTGTATTTCCTGTGTTATTATTCTATTCAAATACACGCAGACACACATTCGCGGAGGGTAAAAGACCGTTTATTGTGTCCATTGTGCGTTTGGTACAAAGGATACTTTCACACCTGTTTCTTTCCTGGACCGGACTCTGATTTTGGGTTTTGTGCTAAAGGAGATCAGCTCAATGGGCTATCGCTGTGTCCCTTTTCCCAGCTCTCTGTTTCCACTCGGTGAAGTGCGGGAGTGTCGCCCCATTCAAAGACGCTGCGCGTACCACGGCAAACTCGACTGTTCGGCTGCCCGCTATGTGGGTGGGCAAGTTCGGGCTCTGCTTTCGTTCGCCCTCTTCCCCTCCACTTCTCTTTCTTTCTCTCTCGTCCGGTGGAGCCGTTTATTCAGCGGCTGCCACCGCCAACACCTGTATACCCTTTTCTTTTCCCCAAGAAAAGCTCTGTTTATGGGGCGCAGTGTTATGGAGAATAGTGCTTTGGATTTGTCACACTTGTCTCTGAGGAAGGAGATCATTTGGGTGGAAGTAGAGGAGGAGGTTTGCGAGAAAAAGAAAATTAAAAAGCGTTTTCATTAGCGATGCTGGAGGAGGCACTACAGCGCTGTTTGCTCATGACAAGATGGCCGCTAACACTGGAAGAATGCTAGATTGCATAGCGCTGCTCTCCTTTATTATAAAATTATTTATTTCCCTTACAGAGAATTCCCTTAATATTTGGACTGTGACAGAACTGAATAAAGCCCTCCGTGTTTCCAGAGCCCCTGACAGAAAAATCCTTCATGTTTGAGCTGATGTTGTTAAGAATATGTTTTAGCCACATGCTACATCAGTACATCTCCAGAAATTAGATTTTGCCTTTCAAATGAGGTCTTATTCATGCATTCTGGCCATATAGTTATAGATTTATAATTTGGGAACATGGAAAAGACAAAATTAAAGTAAAAGGTGGGCTCTAAAGGGTTCAAATGTGCTGCACGTCATACATGGTTCACAGGATATGTACACGACCAAAAGCTGCAACCTCTTATTGAAATCCAATGTGCCTGAGTGCAGAGGCAAAAAACCAACATTTTTAGACCGTTCAAAGACTTACGCACCCTTCCTTCTCAACCAGTCCAGGGTGTCCACAGTTTGGGCTTTTGGACTAGCAGAGAACTGATGGGCTTCCTGTTTGCGCACCAGTTCTGTGAAGACGGCACAGAACCGCTCACCGTGTCCCGAACTGACTCACTTACACTGCAGCACCAGAGCAAGGCAACACATTTTTTGACCGGTCGAGGGCACACCCACTCATGACAACATTATTCTCATTAGGATGCGACAGGAATCTAGTTTCTCGCGGGGAACCAATGTTTTAGGTTCCAAATCAAGCTATTTTTGGTTGAAACTCCCCCAACTTTGTTTGCAAACGGTAACCACACCTGTTCTCTGTTGGTCGAAAATCCCCGATTGATGATTGATTGCTGCAAACCATTACCATGCATTACACTACAGCTGGTCTGTTTTCGGAAGTAGCATTCAGAGAAGAGACTTGCGTCAATATGTGCTCATGGATGGCTCGGGAGGGGACAGTATGAAGTTGTCTCAGTCCAGGTGATGTGGTGTTTGAAGTTGCTCTGTTAAATTATTCACGCTGAGCCCCTTAAAGCCAAGTCATGAAAGCGAAAGTAAAGTGTCAGTCAGACTCTAATGACTACTGCTGCTGCCCGACTATTTTTAGTGTCACTGCTGGACGAAGAGACCAGAGAAGAAGAAAGGAATTGAGCGTGAAAGAGAGAGGGGTTGAAACTGAGGGCATCTGAGGAGTGACCCGCTATCCTTAATAAGCGATAAATGAATAATAGATGGATTTAATATCCGATGGCGTAATTTTCTACATCTCTCCATCAGCATAAGACAATACTCATTATACTCAATTACAACAATTACTGCAATTATGAGTTATCATAATTTGCATTATATCTGTTGGTTTCAGTTTAGGCATTTTGCGGCCCCTCCAACTATTAATTCATAAAGGATTACAAAGGGGGCTGATTTTCATTCATTCATGAATTTTCTTGCTCCATTGCCAGTCTCCTTGGCACACGAAACACAGCAACTTTGCTGACTTTCCAATTTCCATCCGAGTGACAGTAGCTGTGACACATAGCCGTTAAACCCGATAACTCTTCCATCCTAAAGCAGAACTCTCCGAGATGCATATGCTAAGCTAACAAAACCAGTGAGACCTGTAATCTTTTTTTTTTATCCTTTATTGGACAGGACTGTCTAGAGCGGGGGTCTCAAACTCATATCTCAGAGGGCGGCTGAGTTTGTTTTTGGTTTGTTCCTGCACTTAAGTGCTAAAAGTAGGTCCGGGATTGGCCAAGAAGTCTGCACACCTTATTAAGGAGGCCTGACTTAGCGATCGATTGAATAGAAACCCTGAAAATCCGTAGACACCGCGACTCTCGAGGACTGGAGTTCGGGCTCCTGTGGTGTAGATAAACAGGAAGAATGGGTAACGAGAGTGTGGGAGAGAGTGGTCAAAGGTTGAGTGGCCACATTCGAACAACTGACACTGCGGCTCGTAACGAGCGAGGGGATAGTGCTCTGCTGGATGCACCGCTGAGGCCGAACATTTTAGACGCTCGCTGGCTTGAGACCTGAGCAGCGGCCTTCAGACAAAGCACTCAGGCATGTGAAGTGCTATCTGCTGCGAGGCACCGAGGGGAAGACGAGACTGAGATGATGTGGGTCGTGCCCCGCACTTGGCACCAGCTAGTGCCCGTCACCGCCGAAAACGATGCAGATTAGCTGCGGGAGGCTTGTCGAACAAAGAGCCCAGGGTCAGTGCAGATAGGAAGGCCGGTAAATAAACACAAGAGCACAGGCACGTGCGCACAGACACAAATTAGCTCTGGCTGTGCGTATACTGTGCAAAAAAAAGAAAAATAAGCCAATCTCACCAAACATTTTAATTTTTATTCAGACTTAAAACACTTATTTTTATTATCTTTCTTTGCAGTAAAACTAAAGTTCCTCCAATGAGGTGAAATAATTTCTGACTCATTTCTGACCCATAGCATTAGAAAATTTAGCTTGGTAATTTAAAGTAAGTTACCATCTTGTTTCAGCTACAGGACTAAGAGGGTCTTCCTGCCTCATGATGACCTCCATTGCTAATTATTTTACATTAGCCAAGACGTCTATTGGACAGTTTTAAATATACAAATTATTTTAGCACTGATTAGATGGATTTCAATGGAACTCTTGTCATTATCTTATCAATTAGCTAGCCCGCGGAGGATGGGCTTCCCCACTATAGCCGGGTTCCTCCTGAGATTTCTTCCCACTGGGGAGTTTTTTCTCACCACTGTTTGAGGATTTTTTCTCCCTACTGGGAATTTTTTTTGCCTCGCTGTAGTGGGAATAGGGAACAGGTAGTGGGAATAGGTTGGGCACTGCCCTTCAGTAACCTATCTCTGACTGTAAAGCGTCTTTGTGACAGTGTATCTGTAAAAAGCGCTATACAAAATAAATTGAATTGAAATTGAATTGAAGTTAACATTTTCCTCTTGTCTAAAAATGTTAAGTCTTATGATAAAATTAAGAGACTGGTTAAGACAGACACTTTCCGCAGCGTAGCATGTTTTTGTATTAGTGCTATGGCAGCGTGAGTCTGACATGCTGGCTCTCCCAGCTGAGCCCATGTGAATTCGTCATCGATTGAAACTGCTTTGCCCGAAAAGCAGCAGCGTCGTATTTTATTTGTGGGACGTTGATTTATTTTTCTGCCCCCCGTTCATGTCCTGTCATTTTGTCCTGCAGTGAGTCACCCGTCAGATGCGTGTACCTGTCTGATGTCACGGGCTGACCTCTGACTCACTAAGCGATCCCTCTTTCCCTCCCCGACCAATATTTTACGTTGTGTGGCTCTTTAACTTTTGTTTTTTTTTCTATCTTTTTCTGTCGCTCACTGTTTCTATGTCAGCCCTCCTTTTCTTTTATCATTTTCCCTTCCTCTCCTCCATCTGTTCCCTCCCTTCTCTCTCCACCTTCTTTCTAGCACTTTCTCTACCTCTCCCCCTCCTATCTCTCTCCTCATCTCTCTCTCTCCTTCCTTCTCGGTTGCGTTCTTTCTCTCTCAGGTCGCTCCCACCCTCACAGTTGACAGTCGGCCCTCACGCCTTCACTCGGTCGAGTTTCCTCGATTAAAGGTCACGCCGGCTGTTGGCTGTTGTCTCCTGAACACACGGTCAAACGTGTCGAGTGTAACGTTCGCCGTGCGATAGGGCCCTCAAGAAGATGCCGCACCGCAGTCGAGATTCCGACTCGGCGTCTTCGCTCCAAACAACGGCTCCATCTATTTCCAATTAATTTGACTGCTCTTCTCGGCGTTTTTGTTTTTGTCGCGCGGTCGACCCGGCTTCCTCTGTGGGAGGGCGGCAGAGGAGGGAGCTCTGTTGCTAGGGAAAGGGCCGTCTCTTCATTTTTTTGCCTTAATAAGTTGCAGTGTGGAGCTGTGGGTACAGCAGGGGACTGTAGACCTGGGGCTTTCTGGGAAGAATCCCTACTGGGACTGGGCTGTTTGTCTGTTTTCTGTGCCGGATGCAGCGTGTATCCAGGCCCAGCCCTGTACGCAGCGGTGATTTTTCAAAACTGAAAAGTAGCTGGAAATTTGTACTTGTTTTGGTGTGTGTGTGTGTGTGTGTGTGTGTGTGTGTGTGTGTGTGTGTGTGTTTGTTCGCGTACTTGTGCTGATTAGAGTGTGGGGTTTGTATGAGTGTGTGTGTGTGTGTGTGTGTGTGTGTGTGTGTGTGTGTGTGCAACCATGTGCATGTGGTGGTTATAAGATTGACGGCACTGGGATATACAGGTAAGCTGCAGCAGAGGCAGTTAATGAATGAGGGCGAGACAGGGTGTGTGTGTGTGCGTGTGCGTGCGCGCGTGTGCGCGTGCCTGTATTGTGTGAGCGTGAGAGTGTGAAAAAGAGAGACAGAAGAATAACTGATGGAGGGTTAGATGCGGTAAGCAGGTAGCTGAACGGTGATGGATGCGTTAGCATTGAGAGACAGAGGTCTCTCATAATCTCCTCCATCTCGCGCATCTCCATCACGTCCCAAAGAAACACTCCCTCCGCCCCTCTATCCTCCATCTATCAGCCACAGAGATCCTATCCATCTCCCCTCTCTCGCCTCACAACTTATCAATCAGCGGGCAGCCATTTCCCCTGATTATTTATCGCCGGTCGCCGATGGGCGTGGCGATACGAGGAGCGCCGAAGATGATCGTCTCGATTTGCTTCTTAATGAGGCTTGCTGAACAGGCTGTTGTGGGGCGTCTGCTTTGCGTTTGTACTTCATTTTAAGTTCCCACTTTCAAAAACCTATTGGCTGTTTAACCTGAGCTGCTGATGATCTTCTTGTTATGCCTCTGCCCTGGAGGCAGGGGGCAGTATATATTGTTTTAGGCGTCTTTATCATCAGCGTTGGTGCTCGCTTCGGCAATCCTGAAGTGTTTTCGGATAATTCCAGCCTTTCATTTCAATTTCTCATTAGCATTGCTATTGCTAGCCCCTTGATGCTCAGTTTTTCACTTCTTCCTCAAGTTTCCGGACCTTTCTTTATGCTTACTTATCTTCCGTCATCTCTTTTTCTTCTCTTCATCCTCTACCCCTCCCTCTCTCTCTCTCTCTCTCTCTGTCTCTCACTCACTTTGCCCACCTTCTTCCTGCACACTTCTATTCTGTCATTTCTTCCCTGGGTAGATGAAAGTCACCCCAGGGCTCCTTTCACTCGGTCTAATGAAGGGGCTTACCCCCCCCCACCGGACTCTCTGGGTCAGCGGGGGCATTGTTCAGGAGGATTTTAGAGTGATTTTCGCTGCACTTGATGCTGGATGACACTGGGATGTGTGTGTGTGTGTGTGTGTGTGTGTGTGTGTGGGGGGGGGGTTAAGGAGAGGCTGTCGCTCTTTTAACAGTGATCTGGGGTTCTGTCCGGCCTGCTGTTCTGGGAGGAGGCCCCCACAGCGGTACTGACCCCCCCCACCCCACCCCACTCCAATCCAACCCAACCCCACCCACCCCCACCCTCAGGCACTGAACACAACTCGGGCTTTGTTGCTGCCGCCCTGTGCCTACCAGGGCCCTCTCACACACACACTGACACACACACTTAAACATGTATTTAGGCACTCGCCATCACACACACACACACACACACATCCCCACGGACACTTACACATATACATACATACACATATACGCACACAGGCACACACTTACGCATATATGTAGGCACTCACACACAAATGCACACACACACACACACACACACACGCACTTACACATATATGTAGGCACTCACACACATGCGCACACACACACATACAAACACACTAAAACACTGACACACACACACACACTCACACACACAGGCGCTGGCTCCAGTGTCACTTTCCTCTTGGCGATGACGCCCAGCATGTCGCCCTTAACCCGTCACTCACTTGTGGTTTGTTCATAAGTGTGTGTTTTGGGATGGATTTAAGTGGGTGCAGCTGTAACTGGGGCCTCATTAACCCACTCTGCACACATGCTCACACGCGCATACGCGTACACACACAGAGACACACACACATCACGCACCAGTGGTGACTGCTCAGCTCGAATTAGAGAAGGCACAAAAGTATCCCTTTTAACTAATGAGTGGTCTTGACCTGTTTTCAATCATTTTCCTTGATTAACAAGGTTTTTGATGATTATAATGATTCATTGACTGTTGAACACGCAGTTCCCTCCTAATGCAGTGTTTGGTGATTAAGTAGTAAATTCAATTTAAGAAAAATGTGTTGTTTGTGAAACAAAAAAAGATGAATTACTCTTTTAACTTCCATTTATGCTTTTAGCACATCTTGCTGTGCGGGCTACATAACTTGCACTTCATGCACTAAAAAAACAAAACAAAACAAAACAAAAAAAACAAAAGATTAGCGACAAGTAGCCTATCCGTAATTGAATAACATTGATTGAAAAGCAATTTCGCTTTGCTATGAGGTAATTTATTTCTTATATTCCCTTAATGTGATAAACTGGCCACAGATGTTTTTGGAATGTTTTTACATAATATCAGCTTGAATAAATGAAAAGACCAAGCATTAGTTTTAAGGAATATTCTACACACGCGCGCGCGCGCGCACACACACACACACACACACACACATAATCACATTTGTTTTCATGTTTTGAGGGGAGAATCTATAGACTTCCATTCATTCCCTAACCCCTTTCCCTAACCTTAGCACTCAACAGTACCTAACCCTAACCCTAACCTTTACCTAACCCTAACCTTATCCTAACCCTAACCTTAACCTTTACCTAACGCTAACCTTTTCCCAACCCTATCCTTAACCTTTACCTAACCCTAGCCTTATCCCAACCTAATCTTAACCCCTAACCCTAAAATAGTTCATTTTTTTTGTGGGGACCTGAAAATGTCCCCACAAGTACAAAGAAATCTGGAATTCCATGTCTTGTGGGGATGTTTGGTCCCACGAGGGTAGGTAAACATGGTACACACACACACATGCACACGCCTAAATCACAGAACCGCCCGTTACCTGCATTTGGCTGCCGATTACGCGGCGCCTCGCCGGGGGTCCCCCATCACCGAGGAGCAGAAGGGCCCCGCTCCTTAATTACCCTCATGATCCGCACGCTGCCTTTCCTGTTCTCTGTCGCGCACGCCACTCACAACAGAGCCCGCTCGCCTTTGTGCCGTTCCTGTCTAGGCCGCGAGCAGCGCTGACTCGCCGAGGAGGGGGGGGGGGAATAAGAGCGTGATCTGGCAACCAGGGACCTACAGGAGCCCAAATCACTCACTTCATTACACCATTACAGAAATGGCGCTCTCGAGGTTATTAGATGTGGATTATGCTGATGTATGTATGCGCATGCTGTGTGTAATTCACACACCGTACGACTGGGTACGCTAACCTTGGCACTGGATCGCCACAGGCCGCCCTTGATTATGTTTCCACTTCAAAATTCAATCAGTCAGTTTAGATCAACGACTCCAGATGAGGTAACTTGACTGTACGGCCGGCTGCTGTAATTGACCAATTGCGTAAATTGCTGAGTAACTGCGAAAGCCAGCTGTCCCCACAAAAGATCCGCCTCAGACCAGAGTTAGCGCCCCTGCTGTACAGTATAATTCAGTGTACGACTACAAAGTACCTTAAAAATAGGCAAAGTGTCTCCAGTAGGAGGCTCTTAAAACAAGCAGGCCATTAAATTTTGGTCATCGGCGGAGTCAAACTGGTCCGGAAAAGGGCCGAAGGGCTGCGGGTTTTCAATCCAACCGAACAGAAGCTCATCTGATAGATCTAATCAACAGTGCAGGCTGAAATCAGTTGATTAAATTAGTTCTATCAGGAGGTGCGCTTCTGCTGGGTTGAATTGAAAACCTGCAAACCTGCCCTTTTACGGACCGGTTTGACAGCCCTGCCCCAAAGCATATAATATATTTGTGTTTACGACCCGCAATGTATTTTGATGACGTGAGTACAGTTTGCATTCTGTGTAATGTTCTGTATAGTGTCGTATATAAGGTATAATGTTTTACTGCACGTTGTTTATATTGCGAATTGTACTGTATATTACGGAGCAGTATGCAACATTTTATGCAGTTGTGTATATCGTATACAAAGTGATGTCACACATATGAACTGGGCTCTCTGTATTACAGATGTTTAGCGTATAATTAACTGTGTAGTGTGTATAGTGTATAGAATAACAGGGAGCGGTGCTATCGCTCCGATGCGGGGGTGTCGAATTCCAGTCCTGGGGGGCCACAGGACCTTCTGTTGTGCGGCGCGCTTAAAGCGCAAGCGCTGCATTTTATTTGCTACTCAGCTGCCCCTCAGTGCCTTAATTGCCTTGTGATTTGAGATGTAACCTCACATACCTGCAGACCCTGTTGCCCTCCAGGGGTGCCGTTTGACAGCCTTTCTCTGGTGCATCATATGGTAGCAGCTTGAGAGATGGCAGGAGCCCGTAATGAGATGTTGCCAGTTCCCTCAGCTGCGGCCCCTGGAGCCCAACGACACTTAGTGGGCTAAAGCACGGGAGCTGGATACCAATGGGCTTTCAGAACCATTATCGTTCAGCTCTACCCCCTCCCCTCGGGCCGGATCGTCTCCAGACCGGCTGTCGTCTCCTGCAGGCACCCAAAGATGATCTGGTGATGTGTGGTCTTGTCGAGGAGCTGGCTGGGATTAAAAATGCATGCGGGCAGCGTTTAAGACTGCCAGTCCACATTATCGACACCGAAGGAGAGATGAAGGGGAAAGGCACGGCAGCGTGGGAAGTGGAGTTTTTGTCTCCATTTTGGCTCTCTAGCCTCGTGTCACTGTGACCTTTACAACCGAGATTGGTGGACTTTCCATTCGGAATGAATGTGAGGTGTTTCTGGTTTGCTAGCGGACTCACGGAGGAGTTTCTCACATTGCATTGTGGGGATGTGAGTGCAACCTGCCATAGGATGTGAACTGGATGCAGAGGTTGAAAAGCAGGTTAAAAAAGCTAAGAAAAAGGGAGCTTGGATCGGAAGACGGACGCAGAGAGAGACTGAGATTCAGAGCTGAAAGGATCTCTTCAAGTGCGGTCTCTTTGCTCATGAGTCACTGCAGACTCTCGGTGCTGTTTCCCAGGAACTTGTGACGAGTGACAGGTGTGTGTGTGTGTGCATGTGTGTGTGCGCGCGTTTGTGTGTGTGCGTGTGCATGTTTGTGCGTGTGCCTGTTTGTGTTTGTTCCTTTAGTCAGAAAGCAATGAGCGGGAGTGGCTTAAAAGTTAGGGGGATATTTTCAGCCTTGAGGTCTGTATGGGAGCTGCTGGACTGTTACGTTAAAACGGAAGATAAAAGGACAGTACATGTAAAAGGCATTAGCTGCACTCCCTGTTAGCTCATTTTATTAGCTCTTCAATTGGGATGTGTGAGGCTAAGTCAGGGCATAGCCACTCAAACTCGCTCAACAGGTTAACATGGAAGTGTTGCATCTTCTTGGCTCTCTCTGGGATGGAGAGCTCATGTGTTATGGGGACAAGTTGTATTTAGAGTTTGGGGAGAGTCGTTTAAGGGCTCGGACGGGACCTTGTTATGATGAGCTGCCATAGTGCCTGGATACTTCTGATTTCAGCCTGATCTCAGACACCTGTTGCAGACTTTATTTACATGTTCTTTTTCGGCGGAGTCAACGGTACCACGGTCAGTGGTAATAAAGAATATTTAATTTTTAGTTGTCAGATTGCCAGTATGTTCTGGATCCATGTCAAAAATTTTTGGATGTTTGTCAGAAAAAGCATTTGTCTAAGTAGAGTTGCTTTCAGCAAAGTTGTGCAACTTCTCTACACAGACTGTTCTGTGTCATGCTGGGATTGTGAACTTCAGTGTAAATTGATGACTTATTATTTACTGTGTGTTTCTGCTTGTCAATGCGCCGCTGTGCAGGTGTGCGTGTGTGTGTGTGCGTGCACAGGCGTGCGCATGTTTATGTGCGTTCTAGTACTTTTGTGCGCGAGTGTTTTTTTTTTTTGTGTGTGTGTGTGTATTTGCATGCGTGTTGCACATGTGTATGTGTGAATGCTTGTGTGTGTGTGTGCGCGCTGTCCCAGCCCTTGAGTATCTGCTGTGTGTGTGTGTATGTGTGTGTGTGTGTTTGGGCTCATGCTCGCGTTGTGTGTGTCCGATGGTACTTTCCCGCTACTGGAGAGTGTGTGTGTGTTAAATGATGTAGTATCTCACATCCGGCCCACCCCCCCGTGTTTGGCCTTGTTTTTCGACAGATTTATTGCATTATCCATGAGCTGCATCAGACCCTTACCCAACCCTCCCCAAGAGTGCATTAGCCCCCTGCCCGAGAGGGGAGCCCCCCTGCTGGTGTATATCATGCACCCCCCCACCCCACAGATATACAGGATGTGCGGGTCACTGACCTGAGAACAGTGTTAACTCCATGTAAGGAAATGGAGGGGAGAAATGAAGCAGTGATGCCACAAGAGCCGCAGTGTTAATCTGTTTAATGCCCCTGTGTCGGCAAACTGCATCGGGGAACTTCGTCTTCGCACCGGAGGGTGATTGTGCTCCTGCTTGTGTATGTGTGTGTGTGTGTGTGTGTGTGTGTGTGTGTGTGTGTCTGTTGGGGGGAGGGGGGGCTGGCAGACTTGTTTCACTATACTTCTACTGTGATCCGGAAAAGCCTAGTGAATTTATCAGTGGCGAGGATTCTCGCAACTGAGCAAAAACCTTTGGATTCTCTCAACCAAGAAAAATAATAGAAACCTGATTTTGACAGTTCAAATAACACTAATAGCTAGTGTTTTACGATTTTTACCACTCATAATTACTGCAAATGAGGTTCAAACTCAGTTTCTCCCAAAAGTGACAAATGTACAAGGACGTCACTTATCACAGGAGACTTGTGAGAGCCTGTTCTTGAGAAGCCGCAGATGTTACGAGAACATTTGGTGTTGTGAGGAGGAAATTTGGGTCGTCCTTAAAGTTAGGGTTATGGATGTTATTAGGGTTTAGGAAAGATTATATGGAACAAATGTGCATCAATTCAATGTCCTCACAACAATATTAATACAAAGATACCTTTGTGTGTGTGTTAATGATGGGTGTGTGAATGACATGTGGCGTGTGTGTCCATGTGTTCGTGTCTTTTCGGTGCCATGTGTATCTGTGCATACTTTTTTGAGCATAACTTTAGGACTCTGTTGCAACCAACTCTAAAAACTAGGGGCTGGGCAATCTGCACCAAATTACACTGCAATATTTTTCACTGAATACCTCAATATCGATATTGTGAGATATTATAGTGATAAACACTTGTGCTTTCACAACTTGTTTAACTCTATGAAATTTTTAATAAACAGTCATTAATAATGTAGGAATGATAAACAAGCCGGCAGATGCAAACATTAGAGCTGCTGGAGCTGTTGGACCAGTTCAAAAATCCCTTAACTGTAATGCGGCCTTTTAAACCAAGAAAGAACAGCACTTAAGCCATTTCACGATATTTCAAAACCTTAAATCACAGACAATATCAAGCCTTATGTCATGATATTGATATAGTATCAGTGCATTGCCCAGCTCTGCTCCATACTGTTACTCGAGAGACAGACATCTGTAAACTCAGTCACTCCTTGCGAGGTGAAGGCCTGTCTCACCCGGCTCAGCGTTATCCGTGGCACCCACGCATCTTCACTCTCCGCTCTCATCCATCACGTTCGGCCGGGTTCTCTGGACGTCGGCCGGCGTAATTACGTTTCCCACTTCACCCATAAATCTGTTCTTCCTCTGACCTTCTCTCCCCCCTCCCCGGATGATGTCGCCCGTGGCGGACACGTGCCCAGGGTCACGCCGGCGGGCTGAGTGTGTCGACTAGTGGAAGCCTGCAGGTCACGTTCCCACGCAAGTTTGTTCTTGGGAACGCTAACCGAGCGCAATCGTCAGGAGATGAATAGATTTTGGGGGGACGCTAAGCTGGACACAGGGGGAGTCTGGCTCAACCAATTATGAAAATACGAAAAACAAGTGAAAAGAGGTAAGATTAATCCTAGCCCATGCTTCGGCCTTACATGAATAATGCAAGCTGTGCCAAAGTCTTTGCAGAGCCCATAGCTCGCATTGCGTATCACTCTTTTAAATAAGCTGAAGTCATATCTTTTGCGTTGTCCTTAAAGAAGCTGCCACTGCCGGGGAGGTGACTATTTTAGAGATGAAAACTCAAACAAAAAGTAAGTCAGTCTCAACAAATGCATTAGTCCTATGTTTTGTCTTAAGAAGCCTTTATTTAGCTAATAATGGGACAAAAATGGTGCCTATGAGGTGAGATATGTACAGTATGTTGACCACTTATAAGACTTCCCAGAAGGACTGGGGAATATTAGTGAACCTCAAGCAATCAATGACTTGAAATAATATTTTTTGAAAATGTTCTACTTGGATAAAGGTGGAACAGTAATATGCCATTTGACGTGTTACATATCACCTGTTATGTAGCTGTCTTATGACTGCTGGTTTGTCATGGACACCGAGAGCAATATGAGGGTCTTGTGTCAAAGGGTTAGAGTAAAAAAAAAAAAGCAACTTTTGAGACTGTAGAGACTGTAAGACTAAAAGATTCTCAGACTGAAGCACTTGATAACACAGACTTGTTTGCAGCGTTTGAGGTTTTTGAGACGGCGCACAGCTGCTGCTGAAAGGCTCTCCGGCCCTCGGGAGGTTGGGGAGTTCTCTGGGGAGGGCAGAGCCGAGCGACGGTAATGACATTAGCTGGCAGCGCCTGGTTTCCTGCAGATACTCAGGCCCACAGTCCTGCAGCTTCTCTCCGCAGTCCATCCCTGTCTTCTCTGTCTCTTACCGGCTCCTTCACTGCCTCTGTACCTCTCATTCTCCTCCCCTCCCTTCCCTTCTTCTCTCCCAGCGTTTTCCTCTTCCCGGGTCGTAGCGTGTATTTCAGTCCGCGCGCCATTTTTATGATGTATTGGAATTGATGGTTTTAAGTTTCAATAAAGAACTTCCATTTCTCTCTCTCTCCTGTTCACTTTCTCTCTCCCTCACTCACTGTCTCTTTTGCTTTCCTTACACTGGAGGGACTGGCCTTCTCTCTCAGTTCCATCTGAAAAACGAAAACACTGCCTCACGTGCTGCCGTCTATTTTCTGTTTATTCTGCCAGTCCCTAAATTTGCCCCCTCGCCAAAGCCATTTCCTCTCTCTCTCGGTCTGTCTCTGACAGAAAACTTTGAAGCACATTTTGAAGAATTTCTCCCTCCGCATTTTGCCTGGTCTCTGCTCTATTTCTCTGGGGGAAGCCATCGTAACACAGCCTTTATATTTAAAAGTTTTTTTTTTAAATATATACGAGGGTCATTTTGCGATTACTGTTAGTGCCGTTATCAAATCTGAAGGAAGAAAAGTGAAGAATTTACCGTGGAGTGTTTGAGGAATCCAGAATCAGTGCGGCGTAGTGCTTTTTCAGCCGAAAATGCCTTGCATTCCATTTGAATTATGCGGAGTATCTTTTCTCAGCTGGTCTTGAATTATTCATCTTACTTTTAAGTTTTATGTACAATAATAAGCATTTTAGTTTTGTCGTTTTTAATAATTCATTGCAGTTTTAATCCCACATTAGATGTATGAGTTCAGTTGAAGTTAACCCCATAGATGCCACAGGTTCAAGCATTCCCCCAATACACACTCACTTTGGCTGTTCTCAATAATGTGACTAATACCGGAATTGTAAGTGGGGAAAAAAAAAACAATCTGTTTTTGAGTAAAAGTGTCAGTCTGCTCTTAGAAGGCTTAAGTTCTGAATTATTTGTTTTTTTTCTCCAACTCAAAATTAGAGAGGAGAAAGTCCAGCATCTATAATTTTCCCTCCTCTCTCAGTGCCGCCTCTCTTCTTCTTTAGTACTCTGACAAAACTTTGCTTTCCAGTTGTGCTGGTACTGCTATCTGAACAGACGAGCGTGTCAGTCATTGTGTGGTGTCGCTAGGTTCTCTGTGATATTCAAAATGAAGGAGACCCTGTGGGATTGGCTCTGTGCAGTCTTAAGAGCATTTTCCAGCCTGCACGCAAGAGGCATGCACGCAAAGGGGAAACACACAAACACTCGCTCACGCAGACACACACACCGTCACATCGCTGACAGGTGCTGTGGAAAGTTATCTAGTCAGCGACGTACACAAGTGACAAAGCAGGAGATCCCTATTCTCCGGAGGGAGGGAGGTTGCCGTGGATCTGTGACGAGGGCGCGAGGTTTCCGTTACACCTGCGTCACGGGGATGTCATGTACCGGCGGCTGGGCGTGGCGGGGACTCCGAGGCCACGCCGCGGTAACTGACGCCTGGAAAAAAGGCAAACCTCAAGGCGCTGAGGCCCTCAGGGGCCGCTGTGTACTTGCAGGAGCTCGGGCGCCTATCTTTAAACATTCCACTCCGACTTCAGTCTCTCGGTTGTTTTTATTTTGTGACCAGATGACCTAGAAAATCTAGCAGCACATATTATTTTAAGCTACTGGCCTTTTGGAGTGTCCTTATCCACAGAAACATTGTATGGACAGCAGTGGGGGCGGAGGTTTATGGGAACTGGGTGCGAAAGTTTCGACTAATGGGCTGGTTGCCGAGCAGCAAAATCCAAAAAAAAAAAAAATTGGGCAAGTCTTGAAATTCTAATTAACAAGTTTACAAATGTTATTGTTTGCTAAACAAGACAAAAACATTGCCAAATAGGGGATGTATTTTGCATCATTGCAAGGTTTGCCTGTGAGGTAAGACCAGTGTAGTTGTCAAGGAAACAGTAACTTAAAACAGATTAATATTCTCCATTTATGAGGAAAAATGTGCAATTTTGTCTCTTGTGAAATGACTAAAACGGTTGTTGAGACGGGTCTGTTTCACAGAGCGCTCCTTCCCTTCAGACCTGCGTTAGTGCGGACCGCCGAGCCTCGGCCGAAATCGGCCCAATGAAAGCGAATGGCGGTACGCTTTCCTCTATGAGCTGGTATATCAGAAGTGGTGGTGGCGGATTGTGGGCATGATGCACAGGCTACCCTCTGCTCAACACTGCCCCAACCCCCCCCCCCCCACTTCTCATCGCTACTGATTCCCCCTGGCTTGATTCTGCCTTTGTTGGAGAAGACGGAGGCACTCGTATGACCTATCGTCCCGGCTGCCAGTCGTTTCTACCGAAACAATCCAGTTGTCTTCATGCCCCCCCCCCCCTTACATCCAGTATACTCACTCATGTGTCTGAGTGTCCATGAGGGCTGGTAGGTTCCCGGCGTGAATGTGGCATAATAAGTCTGACACTGCACTTACATGACGTTCTTACATGACAGCCGATCTGACTGCGTTTGTAGCCACCTGACCACAAGCGTCATCAGCAGTAAGTCTCTGAGTTCCCCTGAAATAAAGATGGGTAATGTATGACACCGACCGTCTCGCGAGGCCCGCTCAAAATGCTGCGGGTTTCTGCTTTGCGACCCGTCCGACATATACAATATTCAGGCGGCGCGACTCTTCCCGGGCGGCTGTGTCATTATTCATCTCATCCATTTATTCAGCAGGAACAGGCAGAGCTTGTGAAAGTGTGATGCCCCATGGGCTTTGAACACATGACCCCGTGGTTCTGATTCCTGAACCTTCGGCATCGGCGTGCACAAGACGCCCACACTCCTGACCCAAATAAATACGCGACCCTGCCCCGGCAGAAGAGCTCACGCCAGGTTCTCTGGAGCGGCATGCACTTGTGCCCTATTACAAGACGGAGCCGTTTCGCCTCTACGAATCACAGCCCCCGCTCCTATAGGGAATCGAGGGGCAACTCGTGATGAAAAGAAGGTGATCCATACGAAGGTATTTGGTTTGGGTGCACAGAGCTCTTATCGGTCCGCCATGAAAAGACCATCTGCTCGGTGTGTCCCAGATATGTCCATCCGAACACCTGGCCTTGTTTCACATCTTTTTTTCCCTTCCTTTTTTTGGGAACAACTGCATCTGGTTTGGTGAACCAAGAATGAAAGTATTCTATGAGAAAGTATTCTATACTTTTTTTTGGGGGGGCGGCGGGGGGTGGGCGAATTGTCGTCTTTTTTTCCTATCAAAGATGGATTAGGGTTTCGCTCGCTCATTGGAAAATCGTTTTGAGCCCACAGACGCAGTCTTTTTCCTCGCGGAAGTCGGAGTATATTTTCTCATATTTGCCAACGTTTAAAACAGTGCGGCCCCTGGAGATCAATTAATAGTTTGAGAGTGAGGGCTGCGTTTTGGCATTTATTGAACTTCAGCAAAATTGCCCGTCCTAATGGTTCATGCTCGAATGCACTGGTAGTCCTCACTTAATTTGGAGAGAAATATCTCTAAGCAATTTTATGAAAAAAAAATAAAAATAGCTCTATGTTCACGTCCCCCCGTATCTGATGTGAAGTGATACATCAACTCTCGTCGGGTCTTGACACGTTTACAATCATCCAAATATTGAAAGCAAGCGGGGACGAAATCCATTAGGAGTGGAGACACACAGATCTGTTGTGTTATCGGACACCGGGCAGTGTTTAAACACTGATTGGCAAGGCCATATTTATTTCTGGCCTAATCAGAGATGGACAGTGGTTTTTGCGGTGTATAATTTCCCGCTAGCCTGAGCCGGTTGCCAGAGCAGCCGGCTCGCGGTGGCTGCACACGCTCAAATGTTTACTGTGTGACCGGATCGAGTCTTAGCTCCAGGGGTCAGGCGTGGCAACCCCCCACATCACCATATCAACTCACTCCCCCCACTACATGAGTCACGATGAGGACGGTTCTGGAGAGTTCTTCTGCTCACAACCTGCACATCGACCCCCCATTACCCTTGTCTGTGAGGACATTGACAAAGTTCTGCAGACAGCAAATGCCCACGGGGCCCTACAGAACGAGAGCCATTTCAGAAGGCTTTGGCAGCACCCATTTGGGAATCATCGTGGTTCAGCCTCTTCTCTGGTTTGCCCTATGGCCAGACTGTGCTGAGACAGACCGAGAGAGGGAGAGTGGGAGAGGGAGAGAGACCGAGAGAGGGAGAGAGTGCGAGAAAGGGAGAGAGAGCGAGAGCGAAAGAGAGAGTGTCGCACTGAGGGGCTACACAGGGTCAGCTCTACTGCTGCTCTCTGGTCTCAAAGTGGTTCAAGCTGGGTTTTGTGTTGTGAGGGAGAGAAGCTGCTCTCTTTCCAGAAAATGGTTCTTTAGCTTGTCAAGATAAGGAATCCTTTTTACCGTTATATGGAACTTTCTGTCCTGGTTGTGAAAAGAGTGAAAGGATTTCGCCCTGCAAAGAATTTTTGACTTGGATAGGGTTCCCCAGTCCAATCTTAGGGTTCCTTAGGAGGCATTTCTTTTTTTATTACGAGAGCGTGCAGTGAGACTGTTTTTAGATTGGACTCACTCTAATCAAAACGATCGGTCAGAATATCTCGAGGGACATTGTATTCGTACTCCAGAGCTCACATGTTGAATAACCTAAGCTGATCTCTCGATTATCATAATACCATGAGTCACAGCGATGTGGGCGAAATGAATAAAGCACTGTAGTGCACATCGGCCAGAGGTTGGCGAGGACGTGTAGATCGAGTGTTAGATTGCCGATTGTGCAGTCAATTATTTAGTCGCTTGGCTTAAGAGAAATAAAATGTACTGACAGCACGGTATCCTTTCCAGCATTTTCCCTGTGTCCAGCATTGACGGGCTGTGACATCACAAATGGCGGAGTGGAAAGTGTATTGGCTGCACTCCCGGTGCTCATCGGGGCCCCATTAGCCTAGCGGCCCTGCAACTTCACCCAGATGTTTCCTGCATGCTCTGACAGGTCCTATTAGAGAAAGCATTCAGCAGACCTGTGCCCTGCAGTATCTGGGATCTGAGATTGGTCTTTGGCTGGGGTATTCAACCTTATCCAGAGAGGGCTAGCGTGGGTACAGGTTGCCATCCCAGCCATGCAGTTTCACACCTGATTCTACTGATCGACCTTCAGAATCTTTGCCAATGACCTTGAATATTGGAATCAGATGTCTAATGAATTGGTAGTAATCATTTTGGCCACCGATAAACTGGTGCTTACTGAGTAAGTTTGAATACCCCTGGGGGTACAAGCTAAAGCCAGTTCTTAACGTTTCTGTTGTCCAGAGGTAATTAACCCAGTTCCTATAGATTTAACACCCTGTAAGAGTTAACTTCACTCTAATTTGGTACATAACTACTATGTAGAAGGAGAAGAGCTAGCTCCAGCTGTTGAGTGACATGCTTTATTTGAGTTTTCTCGTAATCCCGCAGGATGGTTGATCTCTTTAAACAGGGTTTATTACCACTGGTGTTGCCTCTATGGTTTTAGTCCTTCCCAGTCTTGCAAGTCCTGACAATCTTTCAGTTGTGGTTTTAAGAAGTCCTTTCCCCATAGCTGAAACCTTCCTCACCTTGCTTTCATCTCAACCATAACAAAACAGGCCCCATTCAGCAGTAAAGATTGTTGAGTAACTCAGTAGTATCTGAGTTAGGTGTTTCGCACTGGGATACAGGTGGGCATCCACAAGAAAGTTAATCCCCAGGAACAGGCTTGGGCATGAGCTCAATCCAGTCCCCTGTGTTGGCTAAGTGAGTTTCTCTGGTACGGACCAGCGCTGCTGCTGCATACACGGCCATTGGATGGCTGGTCCACTAACCTTTCAATGGTAGGAAACTGGCCTGCAGTAGAGGCAGCATCTTCTCTGCAAATACAGCTACAATCCTAAAAACTGGTGTCCTTTCGTATCACACCCCTGAAGTCTGCTTCCTTTACATCCACGCCCAATCACTTACAGCCCCCTGTAAGGCCCAGTCTGCTGGCTTCACCCTCTTCGTCAAGCACTTGGCTGTGAACGCAGGCTAGTGATTCAACGGCTCTAGGGCCATTGCTCTTAACCGCATTGCCATGCACTCAAAAGCTGAAGGTCCGCAGCACCAAGACTCACATTATTTAGGGATTCAGCAGAGGATATGACAGTGGGAGGGGTAGAACTGCGTGGAGACAAGATTCTCTGCTACGGTTTACTTTCAGTATTAACTTTTGCTCTTCAAACATCTTTATCAAGGGCACTTTTTTTACAGGCTCTTTTACACAATGCCAACTACTTTATTAAGGACATTTTCAGAACATTTTTTAGGCCGTTTGTTTCATGTCAGGTAAATCACCTTGCTTGGAGCTATAACTGCAATGTCAACCCTGTGTTCTGAGCCTGGGGGCATTTATTTTAGACTCATTTCCCCCTCAGAAACACTATGTAATTTTGCTTTCTTTGTCCTCTGAAATGCGACAAAAGGTTAATATCCACAGCATCTTGGGTATTAGGTGGAACTAGCTTTTTTTTTGTCCTACTCTTGCGCGCCAAAGACTGTCTTGCTTGATGAACAGCATCGGTTTGATCACACTTTTACGAAGCGTTAATGAATTTCAAATATTAAGTTGCTTTGCGTCGTGCGCGCGAATCGCTTAAGGCACTCATAATTTAATTCACAGGTCTTTCCCTCGTCGAGCTGGAGTATATCTATGTGAAACATTGGTGCTATTTACTACCCACCGAATGTCTGCACTACTGTTGCGGTGTTTACGATGGATAGTGGCGGAGGAGTAGGATTTTATCTTTCACTGAATATTAATCGGGACATATTTAACATGGGAATGTTGTGCCCTGGCGGATGGAAAGACTGACTTGCTGTGTTTGTGTTCATACGGATACCAGGTGCTTTATTTAAAGGCTTGACTTACCAGGGTTGTGCTTCAATTGCACTTTGATGAGAAAATTAATGACATTGATACTGGAGACGGCATTCGTTTGCAGATTGGGGAGTTGTGTTCCCAGCAGAACCCTCATGCCTCAATACAGTGATGGGGACGCTGCACTGGAGGAGATGAGACCTAAGCCGTTGCCTGCGGAGGTCATGTGAGAGCATGTGGTATTTACTACAAAGACTAGTAGGGGGACCTTTCCATCCAGGAACAAAACCCTGGCCGTGTCCTCAAAGTTCATCTCTGACCATTTAACCATCTCTATAAATGGATGAATGAATCTCGACCTCAGCCAGTACACAGCGTGTGTTATGGGTTGCACTGTTGTACAGGTGCGCTAATTCTGCTGCCTTCCGGAATGCACTGAAAAAAATCTCTGAATTAATAAGTAATTTAATCTTATTAGGAGACTGAACGTCTTATTTTAGTCTCATGGTTTGAAAATCTAGGCTTTTTTTATGTTAGCATGTGCTCGACACGTCAATTTTCTCACCATGTTGACTAATCTCGCAAGGAGTCAAAATAACTCGCATCAGTGGCAGAATTTTTTTATTTTTCTTACTGTGAAGAAATGTTATTCAAATAAGTGTTTTAAGTCTAAGTAATGGATTAGAATACTTGGGAAAGATTGTTTTTTTTTGTGTTTTTTTATTTGTGTGACGGTTAAGGTTACTTTTCAACTCGTTTCAGTTCAGTTCAGTTCACTCTGGTTTGTGAGGCACGTGCTACAGAGGGAATTCGGCACGATGCGGCTCTTCAGAGGTGAAGGTCTGAACTCTCCCCCCTGGGGCGAGCCTGAGGCCGCAGCAATGAGGGGAGAAAGTCCCTGGGAGGAAACCTGGCGAAGCAACCTTCTCGGAGGAGCACATCTGTAGTGGGCAGGCACTGGTTTAATGGGGAAAAACACTGATTGCGCAACAGACGTTTAATACAGTGAAAAAAAAACAACAGTTCATGAATGTCAGTGACAATATGTCTGTGAGGCTCGGCTGAGATAACTTTATTTGGTGCAGTTGGCAGGCCATCGAGTGGAATTGTTAAATGGGTAACTGACTTGGACCTAAGGCTGAACCGTATTTGCCGGTAGGAGGGCGCTCCGTCACTCTTGTAGCTGCCGCAACTGGGCAGGGGTCCAAAGCGACGAAACAACGGAATAAAAACGTTCTCGTCATCACGAATCCACCTTAATACACTGAACCGAATACAGAGGAGCAGTAGTTTCTCATCTTTCATTTAAACACATATTCTGTGACGCAGTACCTGTTCTGCACATCTTGTAAAATTCACTTCGATTTTGGTATAATTTTCCATTTTTTCTTATGTTTTATTCGCAGAGTTTAAATATCTTGTATGATAAAACTGCTACGGAGAAAAATTAAGAGACTTTAACCTTTTTAATGCTGGATGTCAGAAGAATAAGCACTGTATGGGCCAATCCACATTCACAACTCAAACTCATCATCCTGCTAACATATACCATATTTTATAATCTGTACCGAAATGTATTTGCACATTGAGAAGGTAGAATATTAGAGGGCTTGTGGTTTTTGGTGATTTTTTTTTTTTTGCTCGCTGCTTCACCTCATTGGCAATATTAGTGTCATTCTGTTGCTGTAAACAGAAGTTACATTTCAAGTCCAAAAAGTAAAACTACTTGAGAGATTGACTTATTATTAGTTTTATTGGAGGTGCCGGTTCCAGGGGTCAGAAAGTGGAAGTTCTGCCAAGTTTCGTCTCTACCTATGTGCTCGGCCAGTTTTGAAGGGCTTAGAACCAGAGCGGTCTCACCCACAGAACATTGTTTATGAAATAATTGATCTCGAAGTTTCTAAATATAACAAAAAAAAAAAAAAGGAAAAAACTACTCACGATGTTGTTCATAGGTATAATACACATCATGACACCAATTTTGCATTATGATTCTTATCAATATCTGTCACAATATGATCCAAACACTAATTTTCAAGTTTTGGAGTTAGACCACTCTTGTTCTCAGCACTTCATTTTTTTATAGTAGCTCAACCTGCCGTCTTAACGGTTGTTTGAATGAGCAAAACCAGGTGGTTGATACAAACTACGACAGAGGCCTTTTGCCCTCTGAACCTGGATTGTCCATGTTTGGATTTATAAGTGTGTGGTGGTGCATTTTTCATAAATTTGCTGAGCGATGGCGCTAGTGAGCCAGTTTTAGGCCGGCAGAGTCCATGCGCTCCTCCAGCGCTGCAGAGCAGCTGAAGCGTAATTAGCTCGGCATGATTGCTCGGATTGATTGGAGTGGGACCTGGCGAGTCATCTGTCGCTCCAGATGTTGATCACCTGTTGGCCGACTGGCATCCATAGAAGGTTCCAGAAGGCAGGGGTGGACCCTGCTTGGGCAGCCGCGGTGTTAGCGCGCCGGGCAGGCGCGAGCGTGCGAGCAGATGCCGCCGCTGCTGAGGCCGTATCTGTAGACGAGCGCTGATGAGCCGTGGCGTTGGCGCGGAGACGCGCGGCGTGATGCTAACGCCGCAGGCGGGAAGCAGCGGGGCGGTGACAGGGCTGTATTTACTGTGCAAGGAGAGCGCGGAGCCTCCCACTAATCACAACCGCACTGCCTCTCACTGTTACCGCGAGAGACGAAGAGAGGGCGAGGGAGAGAGGGAACAGAGATGGGGAGATGGAGGGCGAGATGAGAGCAGGAGAGGGAGGAAAATTGGCGAGCGGAAGGGAGGTAGAGAAATGGAGGGAGAGAGAAGGAGGTGAGGGGAGGGCGATGGACAGAGCACCGTAAAAAGAGGGCGAGCAAAAGGAAGGGAGCAGATTTCATTAGAGAGCTGGGCTTTCTCTCTCCCCAAACGCTAGCACCTGCTCCTATTGTTAGTTCAGCAGAACGGAGGTTTGGTACCCTCTGGCACTCAGGAGAGCGTGAGCGAGGGGGAGGGGGTGGGTCTGAGAGGGAGGAAGTGATCGGGGGGAGAAAGGGAGTTACCTCGATACATAAACATCTCTGCTCAGCTGATTTGAATTATTCTGCTGTCAGCACTGCTGCGTCAAGAAAGACAACGATTACAACAAACCCGCAAGAAGAAAAAAAAAAACAACACTGAATAAATAGCTAAAGCAAAACAGGAAGCACAAAACGAAAACAAATGATGGCATCATGATGACTGGAGTCTGTCTGACTGACATTGGTACGATAGCGCTGACTGGAACTGTGTGATTTAATGGAGGTTTTTAAGGAGGATGGCTCTTAACCCTTTGAAGTGAAGTTTTTTTTTTTTAAATACATTTTTTCCTCTGCAAAATTCTCTCTAAAAATGCCATAGCCTTAAATTATCAGACCCTAAAATATTTTGTTTTGTTTGCGAAAACCTACAGGAATACAGCTGGGTGCTGCTGTCACAGAGAAATTATAGGTTTGTTAGGAGAGATGGTTAAATCTCGGAGCTCAGATGCTGGTGTTTTGTGGGTGGATGGGTAGGTAGAAGGTGGATTGGTTTTCCTAATATAGGACCGAGGAGACTGAAATTTCCTGTGATGAAGGGTATGTGTCGTGCCAAAACTGGCTGATTTTGTGCCAAGCTAAAGGCCATTTTTATTTAGAGTGTACCAATAGCTGGTAGACAGTGTGTCATTGGCTCTGTAGTTTGTTTGGATTTACATGTGCCTATGAGCTTTTGTGTGCGTGGTCAGCATGATTACTCGTCAACAATTTAAATGAACACCAAGGGTGTACCGGCAGAGCACTCGCTTCTCTTAAAGTCTGAATTTACAGCGTTACTCGATGTGCGCCATTTCCTGGCATGTACCTCTGTTGTCTGATTGCATACTCCAAATTCAGATACATGAATATTCTGGTAATGAATCTGGCAGCAACAACATCGAGTCTGCTGGAGCTGAGCAGAAAAAAAGACGTGTAGGTTTTAGCCTCAGGAAATGTGTGACTGGCCGCTCACAGCTAACTGCTCTGCTGAAAATCCCAGCTAAGATCAGCTAGAATTATAAGCTGGTTTAATATCATCCAAGCCGTGTTTTTGGCACCTCTGGCTGGTCATAGCTGGTCTGCGGGTGGTTAGAGCTGGTCTCCATAGCTGAACGATGGTGGTCAAAGCTAGTTAAGCTGGTAGAATAAGCTGGAAACAGCTGCTAATGGGCTGGCTGAGGAGCTAAAACTGTCAAAAACGCACCCTAAACCAGCTTGACCAGTGGGACGGATTTATCTAGAGTTCAGCCAGCTTGCTAGCAGGGTGACACAATATCCACGTTAGCTTTCTAACAGTGTTAACTGGCATCGCTGACTGGCTGCATGGACTGTGTAACTTTGCCAATGGGTGAGCCACCTCCTTGGCTAAAACAGCATTTAGAGCTGCACCACGTGATGTGAAGTTTCCGGAGACATTTTTTTTTTCAGCGCCATGCAATATCTGGAATAGTCAATCAATGAAAATAAAGCAACAAATTTGAAACCTGAAGCTGAGATTTACAAACTAGTATATCAATACTGACAGTGAAAAGTTTGGTAGTATCAGTTTCGTGGGTCACGTGGAATATTTTCCATTTTGGAATGGTACCTACCCCAGATATGTTAATCTGAATTTACCACCCCTAACACGAGTGATTCTGCCAAGCTGTAGTTATGTTTCAGTGGCCGGCTAGTAATGCGGAGCAGGTCTGCATTGGGAGCACTATGACGCAGTAACCTGTTGGAAAAGCACACACCTGCTGGGTTCGGAAAACAGGTCACACGGGAATCCAGCTCACATGTGCGACCTGAACGGGACCGTGCGGAGCGCTCCGCATCCCAGCTTGCACCTGGGATGCCTCGCTTAGTTCGGAAAATGGGTCACATGGGAATCTGGCTAACATGTGCGACCTGATCAGGACAGTGCCGTGGACTGCATGTCCCAGCATGCACCTGCGCTCCTCTGTAAGCACGGAAACTTCAATTAGGTGACTGAGCGTTTCACCTGAGGCACCTCTTTCTCTGGGGAGCTGTGAGGTCACAGGTGCACCCCGGCACGCACCTCCTCGGGGATGCGGTTAGGGAGGGAAGGGCAGCCCCAGCCAGATAGGCTTGTTGATCCAGGCCTGTTTAAATCTGGACACACTTCACAGAAATAGTCGTACTTCATGGAAAATATAAAACAGCCGGACAAGGCTAGGCCATTTAAGGACTCCTCATTAGTTTGTGTATCATTGCCCACAGTTTTTTGATGAAGGGGAGCCCACCTTCTAAAGGGGAGGAAACATGCGAATGTGCAAACTTATGAGCTTATCGAGATAAAAATTAATGTCTATGAGTGGAAATAGTCAGCGATAGAAGCAAAGACGTTCTGAATTATCTGGAGACAAACCTTCACAATTCAACCTGGGAGAAACTGTGGCTATCCACAGAAGAATCAATAAATCTCATTAATTTAACATATTGCCTTTTGCCGGCAAAACTGCCTCAAATGCAATACATTTTTATCCGCAGCAAAATAAGATGGTGCATATTTATCCACCAATCATTCATTTTTCATGGCCCTGTGGCTTCGCAGTAAATAAAATTAATTATTCCCTGGAGCCACAGTGGTCTGACTTTCCAAAATGGCTGCCATTGAAGTTAGCAGGATGGAGGCAAAGCATAAGAGAGATAAAAAATGAAAATAAAAAAAAAGAAAAAAAAAACGCTCTATGTCAATGCATCTTCTGCCCTCCCATGTGCCCTCACTTCCTGGGCACACCTGATAAAGACACCGGAGTGAGATATAACTTCTGAAATCTTCCAGATACCCACTGAAGGCTCTTTAGAGGGCAGTCTGACTTTGTCCTGAGGAATAATGTAAAACAGGAGCACTGTAATGTACCCCTGGAGATAACGCTCTGACTCTCCCTATCTTAAAGTCTCGTTTCCACCAGCAACGGTATTACTACAAGAATGGTGATATTGACGAGAAAAATCTATATGATTCACATGAAAGCCTACACTGAAGACGAGTACCGCCCTCTCGTCCATTAGATGCTAGTATGGACTCCAGCCGCCCCGCGTCCCGGACCGGGTTACCAAGCGCATGTATGGATGGATGAATAGATCAATACTACCAAAAAAAAAAACTAGAAGTTGATGTGTGGAACTGTTACCATCATTGTCGAAGTATGTAAATTCTTGTGAAACATGCGAACATGCGAAACCTTTCACCGTCATGCACTGTTAGTACCCGAGGAAATGCATAAACGTCGATAAGTGATGGTTAGCTTATATAAACAATGATGATGTAAACACTCGCTAGCTAATGTTATGCAATAGTTTAGCATTGTGTACGGTTATGCTAGTAGTCATTGTAGTAATTATTGTAGTTATCTTTCCTGGTAAGACAGTTGTTAATGCTTTGATTGTCCTCATGCGAACTTGCATTGAGTGGATGGACATAACCTGCGATGGACACCCCGCAATTTAAGAAGAGGTTGTTTGGGGTTTCAGTTGCATTAAACTTCTCCGCTCGTGGGCTTGCAGGGAAGGGAGATTTAGCGATCTGCAATTAGCCAGCTAAGGAGAATCTCAGGATGCTCTTTAATTATTCATCGGCTTCAGCCAATCAAAGGCCTCCCTCTGTCTGCTGGCACAGTCAAACCCACTGTTTCAAAATCAGCGTGACCAGTGGGGATTGAGTTTTGGGGATCAGGGTTTAAGGGGTCGCTTGTTCCCCCAGGCAGGGTGACTTCAGTCCTGCCCCCTGTAGTTCTCTCCCAAAGCCAGAGGCTGCGGCTGGGCCTGTATTATTCATCAGCTGGTGCACTCTCGGGCGATAAAGACATAATGGCGGTATTATTCTCCGTCACGCAGTCCTGTGCGTTGCGCCTGGCGCTCTGAGTATGATTGTGGCGGAGGGGGCGTCCATCAACGTCTCCCCGCAGAGGCGCTCCTCTGCCCCGTTCCCTTCAGGTCCGCCAGCCGTCAGATTACAAACGGCTTCCTTTTCATCATGACTATTTATTGGGGTTTATTAATTATGGATCTACATTTTTTACATTATTTATCGACTGGCTGTATACCATTATTCAGGGAGAATTGCAAAGCTTTTTTTAAAATATGGATTTGGGTGTTTAGTTCCATATTCAAGCGATTCAGGTTAAGTATCTTGCTCCTTGGCACAACAGAGATTTAACCGTGAGGCCTTCTGTGTGAAAGACCAATTCCCCCGCTGCAGCTACTCGCTTCAGAATATTTAAGACCTTAAGAAAACACATATTTTATTGCACATTTTCTGTAAAGCCATTGTCTTACTCAGTCTTGGTGTTTGTTTGCCTGCAGTTTAATTTTCAAGCTCATTCTGCTACTGTTTGTTGCTATTGTCTGCCTGCGCCAGTGCTGTCCTGTAACTATGATGTCATCATTATGAGACATTGAGTCTTTTCTGGGTTTTTGGAGGAGAGACAGGTGCTAGGTCGCCCTGGGAGAGCTGTAGTTGGAGAGGAACAGCTGACACAGGCACTTCTGTCGTTCTGAGTGTGTTTGTGAATGTGAGAGCATATGCCTGTATGCGTTTTTGTGAGCATGATACCATGTATGTTTATGAGTGCTGCAGAGAGCATGTGTTTGCGAGAGTGTGTGTGTTTGGGCGTGACTGAGAGCATGTGTGTGATTGTGTGTTTGTGCTGAACATATTTGTGAATGCGCATGTGTGTGAGAGTGTGTGTGTGTGTGTGTGTGTGTGTGTGTGTGTGTGTGTGTGTGTGTGTGAATACATTTTTATGTATGTGTCTATGTATGGGCATGAATAAGAGCGTATTTGTGTGTTTGCGCGTGTGTGTGAGTGTGTGTGTTCACTGCAATACTGTAGTGAAGGAGGCCCTTGTTTCTGTCCCTGCTGTCAAAGAGGCGGGGATTTTATTAGCCACAGCCAACCGCAGGACCAGATCTGCTTTCCTGCGTTCCTCTATCTATCTATCTATCTATCTATCTATCTATCTATCTATCTATCTATCTATCTATCTATCTATCTCCCTCCTTCTCTCTCTACTCTCCCTCCCAACCTCTCTCTCTTTCCTTTCTTCCCTCTCTCCTTTTTGCTCTCCCTTCTCCCTACCTCTTTCTTTCGATCTCTCTCTCTCCATACCCCTCTCTCTCGCTCTCTTTCTCCCTCCCTCTCTCCCGTTTTCTGAGCGTAAGCCAGCTGAGCTGCGGTACATATCTTACACTGGCACTGCTGCCAACAATTAGAACAATTACTGCCAATTTTACCACCTGCCACCCCCTGAAAGGGAAAGAGGGGTCTCTGCCAGGATTTCAGAGGCTGGAATGCTACGATGTGCAATGTTTAATTACAAATGGAGTTTGTTTAACATGTCCTGCAGCTCGCCCGTATATTCGCTTCCGTACGTGCGGCGAGACGGCTAAATTGAACCCCGCAAGCTCCGCGCCGTGCGTTTGCGACAATGTTGTTTTGTTATTTTTATTTTGCCAACTGTCTCTGCCGCGTGGTGCCAAATCCAGGCTAACGTATGGGAGACACGTACCTATCCCGAGAGGGTCCGGAACCTTCTTTCAGAATGAAGAGGAGCCGGGTTTTATCCGAGGTCCCGGTGGACCGAGAGGCTAACTTCAAAGTGCAGGGGCTTATCGACAGTCGGCAGACAGCAGCGAGACTTAAGAAGGTCTCAGGCGTTGCTGGCGAGAGGCTCGGCGTTTTTATACCATCCGCCATGTTACCTGCACGTAAAGCGCAACGTAAGACGGACAAGATAAAGCCACGAGCCCTTAGCTCCCGTCACATGGTACTCATCCTCTCATTTAGCGGTGTTACCGAGGCCACTTGAGCCTGCGAGTCGAGGTGATCTCGCTCTCTGCTGCGGAGAGCCTTTTGGCAGGCGGCTGTGTCCTCATGGACTGTACGTGGTTTCAGGACCGGACCACTCCGGTTTATTGGGAACCAGGGCATGAAGGAATTCTTTACGATTGGATGAATCTTCAACAGCGCTTGGTCAGAGTAGAATTTGTATTGTATTTGTGTTGCCTTTTTTTGTGTAATCCATCTCAAATGTGCTTTTGCAGAGTAAAATCTAGAAAAATATTAGCCTGAATTCTTATGATTTTAATCCCGCACTATATTTTGTAATTTTTCCAGTTCAGAAGTAAATGGAGCATTGTTTGACAATTCATGACTTAGTTAAAACTCGGCACATTGCTCTTTTTATCTCGTTGGAATGACTCTTCAGAATTGAATGTTTTTGAAAATTCGGAGCCACCTTTGCCCCCCGGCCATTATTCAAGGTGCAAATTATTAGACATGAACAAACTTACTTCAAGCTTAATTAGACCTTAGACCTGAAACGAATTATTCACAGAATCCATGGAAACCTGGGTATTACTAGAATTGTTATTCTAAGCTGTGTGACAACTTAATCACAATACTGCTGTCTTCTGATTGCTCTCCATAATGGCGCCATTGGTGTGTGCATGTAAACGCATTCAGGGATGTGAATGAGTGTTTTACGTGGTTCGTTGACTTCGACTCACTGAGAATGGCTCTACTCATTTTATTAAATGGTCACATATCATGCTTCAGTGACCAGGTCCACACACGGGCGCACACACACGCACACACACCTTTGCGAGTTCATCAATCACCTCCTCCGTACCCTCTGGCGCACCAGATGTTGGTGGGTTCGCACATTTTGGGGTACCCCTGAGCGGATTGACAGGGTCACCCCCTTTTCTCTCCCCTGTATCTCGCACCCCCATTTCGGTCACAGAGGTTAATTAAACAGCCATGGACCATGGCATTGTGAGAAAGGGTGTGTGTGTGTGTGTGTGTGTGTGTGTGTGTGTGTGTGTGTGTGCGCGCGCGCATGTGTGAAAGCGAGTGACTGAAAGCAATTAGGCTTGGCCAGTTGCAGGCTCAGTGATCCAAGTCTTGGCAATGAAAGAATATGACAAAGCCAAGCAGATAGAAGAAATAAAACATCAAAATCATGTCATCCTGTGTCTGCGTTTTAATTACCGCAAAGACGGACGATGCATTTCTCTAATCTGTATGTGCAGTACACGTGTATCCAGTCATTAGCCCTGAAGCAGGTGATCCTAGCGCATTTCACTGGCTGCCTCTAATAGGATGCAGATGGATACAGATTTCAGAAAATGACTGCAAAAATGCTGTCAAAGCGGCACAACATCCCAGGTCTCGCACACACACACTCACACACGCGTGTACACTCACACAATTGGAGAAAAAAACTTGAATCACATCCGGCCCGAAAGAGAGTCGCATCGTAGCATCATCCGGACTACAGTAGGCCTGTCCGCCGTCCCCGGTGATAAGTTAATCTTGACAACGTACACAGTAAACATTCCGCTTTGCCAAAAGTGCGCGATACACCCTCCCACTCTCAGCTGGCATGGGCGGAGAGAGCTCCGAGCTAAATTCGCAAATTACCTCCGTCAAACTCTGTTGCCGAAGGCAGGCCTAAACTTCTGTATGGGGGTTGATCTGCGAAACATGGCCACCTGCCATAAACTGAGTAAGAGGGACCACCTTCTTAGCGAATGAAAACGATGCACTTCAAACAGAAAGCGACAGTGGAGTGTGCTTCAAATCAACCATCTTACAGCACTGAATGGAATTAATTAGTCCTATTTCACCATCGCTGTTGGCCCTGTTCGTCTTCTAGTCTTCCGGTTCCCTCCGCTCTCGAGCTGTTATGTTTGTGTGTGTATGTTTAGGAGTAATCAGAAATCAGAAAAGAGTGAAAAGTCCACCAATGCAAGAATCCCCGGGCTTCTCCAAAAATTATGACAATGTGGCTTGATTAGAAGAGCCTCAGAACTGTAGACAGCTTGAGGCGGAGGGAGGGAGGGAGCTGGTTTAATCTCGTACACTGGCATGTGAGATACTAGGATTCATTGATCGGCTGAAATTGCCGTGGTTTTTGTGTGTGTATGTGTGTGTGTGTGTGCATGCATGTGTGTATGTGTGTGTATGTGTGTGTGCATGTGTTTATGTGAGGGTATGTACGTTTGTTTATGTTTATGTGCATGTGTGATGGCTCTTTGTTCCCTCAGGTAGTCTTTGGTTCTCATAGGGAACCGTGGGTTCCGTACCTATTCCCCCCACTTAATTCACCTCAGGACAGACGACCGAGTGAATGAATGAAGCACTGGGTGTATAAGTATATTGGCAAATAAACTTATACTTCAATGTATTGGAATGGTGTAAACCTAATGGACGGGGTGTCCGTTAACTGCATGTGAAATCAATAGTCATTTCCTCGTCTGAAGCACCGGTCTCGCTGAACATGCATTCAGACGCTGCATTATACGGAGGTATTTTCACTGTGCTGCCGTCCTGCATTAGCGTCAGTTCTCTGCAGGTTTCGAGCGTAGCTAATGGCGCAGTGCTGCACATCCATGGCCCACGTCTCCTCTTAAAGATGAATCACCGAGCACTTTACCGAAGCCCTTATCTCATGCCTGACTACAGTCCTCAGACAAAACTTCAGGTGTTACTGAAATGAGACGGGAACATGTGCGTCACTTATTTTGTTCCAGCAGATGCAAATGTCGTAAACTAATGCCGTTAATCAGACTCAGTGAGTCAGTCTGGCATTAGAGGGATACCGCTTCCCCGCTCCAAGTGAAAGATGGCAGGTTGTGAGCCTTCGTCGAAGCGGCGCGGGCTATTAAAGGATGTAAAAGTGAGCTCTGTTAATGGAATAGCCTCATCTCCGGCGACGGCTGCATTTTTAAAAAGGGGCCAGTTTGCGATTCTTAATGTATTGTCCGCAAACTTGGTACAATGACGTATCGATTAACCAATCAATGGGGAGAGAAAAAACTCACGAGCCTGGCGCAGTCTCTTAATGGGGGCACTTAAGAGGAGGGTGGGGTGGGGGGTGGCTTTCTGTGTGTAATCCATCATCCTTCAACCTCCTATTTACCAGAAGAAGAGTATTAGAAGGGGGAAAGGGTAAAAAAGGGAGTGCAAAACAAAGAAAGAGAGCAAAGGGCCGCTGACTATTTTTCCAACCCCAACCCAGCCCCATCCCTGACCCTCTTTAGGGTTTTAATGATTAATGTTGGTGAGTGCAGGGGGTCTCCGTACGAGTCCCTGTGCTGTTATCCTTTTCTTTTCTCCTTTTCGTCTCCATCGGTTTGTTGGATTTTGTCGGTGTAATTTAGCGCCATGTCGTAGCACTGAAATGTTCATATCACAGGCCCAGAGGCATCTATATATCAGTAAAAAGCCACGGCAGCTTGGGTGTGGAAGCCTGTCGGCCCGTGCTCTGTTAAGTACACGCTTTATCTGTCCTAACTGGGAGAGGGCAACGGATATATCCCAGTGCCTCTGTTTTATATTAAATGTTCAGAATAAACAGGATGATCGTTCAGTTCATGCGAGATGCATTTTCTGCCTCGCAACTGCTTAAACCAAACAATATGTCAATCTCGGCGAGTATTTTGCGCTACAAAACAAGAACATCTGCCAGTGGGATGAGATAATTGGACTCATTTCGAAATTTTGCTGTGGAGCTATAGAATAACATTTCACTCGTTAAGCCCACAGTGACTTAAACCTATTCCATATTTTACTTGAGAAAGGGGAAAAAAATTAATCTTATAAGTCTAATAGCGCACAAAAACCCTGGTAAAGGTGCTCATTTTTTGTAATGCGGCACCACCGAGCCGCGGCTACAGCAGAGTGTCTGTCCCGCTCTCCTCTCCACCCTCGGTGCTTGAGCCGAAAGACATTTCTTTTCTCTGCTGGCTGGGTTTCTGAAGCAAGGAGTCGGTGCTAAAAGCCTCCTCACAGCCGCTAGCAGCTGGACAGAGAGAGGCCTTTTCGAGTCATCAAAGATTAATCACCCCAAATCTCCCGGCTCCGGAACATTCTCCAGTGTAAAAAGAGGATTCTGCCTTTTGAAACGACTGTGGGGCTTTGAAGTGCGGCTTAGGAAATTACCAGAAATGCGCATCCCCCCCAAACCAACAGACTGGCACGAACACAGATAAATACTCACTCTCATTCCCCTCACTCGCACGAATGCCCTCACACCCAGGCACGCGCGTGCCTGCGCGACCACAAAAAGGCATACCCATTATTCAGTCACTATCACTCATACCCCCTCTCTCACATGCCCTACACACACACACTTTCTTGCTCACACAGATCACACACACACACACACACACACACACACACACATAGTACCCCTTCTTTATAGTCAAAGCCCTGCGATAGTGTTGAGGTTTTGTCTCTCCTCTGAAATGCAGTTCGACTGATGGCTGGGCAGACTGTATGTCATATGTGAATTAGCACAGAGTGATGGGCAGCTGGCGTATTCAGGCGGCAGTTTACCATTCTGCGAAGGTCCGCGTCTATGCCCCTAGTGGCAGCAAAGGGACTTGCACACTGCAAAAAATAAAAAATAAAAATCAGACGAGCTTTTTAGTGTTATTACAAGATGGAGGGCTTGAATTACTAGTATATTTGCGCGTAAAAAATGGTCTCAGCGTATTAAAACCGATAAAATGAGCAATGTTTAGTCACGGTGTACATTTGTATCGATCACTGGATTTGTTTTCAGTTTTATATACTGTATATCATAAAATTTTGCCAGTGCTGAAGACATTACTCGGTCAAATCTTATCTTTTCTCCCACTGGGCAAAAATACTCATTTGTATGTATACTTGATAAGTTATTTATTTTTGTTCCATTGGCAGATCTTGGAAAGAGTCTAATTGCCTTCCCTCACTGTCATTTGTAATTGTTGCGTTAATAAACATTATGTCCTTATTGGGGTCCCGCAGTCCCTGAGCCTATCCAACGAGCATTGAAGGTGAATCATAAAGAATACTGAAGTTGAGCCTGAAAAGAGGTTAAAATAAGATTTAAAGTCAAAATAAAGATTTAAAGTCTGATTATGATTCTAAAATCCTTGTTTGGATGGGCTTTGTTTTTCACTTTGTTGGCATTGTTGCGATTTCATTGATTGATTGATTGATTTATTGACTTTATTGTCCACCAAGGTAAAAATGTGTCTGGCTTCTCAAAAATATGCACAGATGACAACACACCGTTAAAACAAACAGATATACAACACAGGATGAAGAAGTGACAGGGCTAAGTGCGACAGTGGCAGTGGCCTGACCAGCCGCAACAGGCAGATTACATAATACTAATTTCTTGTCTTTCTTGTCTGAAATTTTGGTGCCCTGTCGCCATCGCCTAGCATGCGGACGACTTTTGGATTTTTGCTAGACTCTTCTCTCCACACCTCAGGTATAATATAAAGGAGAAAAATGTGTGTGTGTGTGTGTGTGTGTGTGTGCGGGGGGGGTATAAGTGTATGAGTGTGGCTCTATCTCAAAGACAAAAGCAGTTACTCAAACCAGACCCCCTAAATGCTTCTCTCTTGTCCTGTAATGCTCTGCAAATCCCTCCTGAGCATTAGGCCTTCTCTGAAGCAGGGTGACCCAGCAATGCGCACTAGCTCTTTCAAGGCCGAGGAGCAGCTTGGATGTCTGGGAGGTCAGGCCCAGACCCCTGAGGTCAGATATGTTATGATTGATGAGGTGCTATTATGAGGTTGGTAGGCAGGGGGGGGTGTGTGTTACCATTAGATGGGGGTCTATGGATTTCCCATTGTTTACGTGTCAGCGGACGGCCAGGGACAAGCGCCAGCGAGAGGAAAAACCTGCGGCTTCATCATTTGCGTCAAACTCTATAACTCCTTCGTCTGCCTGGTAAGAAAAAAACCTCAAAGCGCACTTACTGCTAAGTCCTCGCCGACTTAGTAAAAAAAATGCCGGAGAAAATCCCTCGAAAAGCCTCCCAGTGTCTGCGCTTAATCCGGTTGTAAAGATTTGCCCATCCCTGGACGTTTTTTTTTATGGACGATGGGTGGACAGATGGGAAGGATATGGCACAGATTGCCAGATCGATGCATAAAACAGATTAGTATAAAACGGCTCGTATCCTCTGACACGGTGAAGGTAGCTGCGTTCAATCCGATCCCTCCTTTTCTGCTCATTATCATTTCCTTCCCTAGCCGCGTAGCCGTGCCCATTTCAAACTGATTTAATTTGCTCATCGATTCCGGTTTGATTTGATAATGTATTCTATCGATGCTGTGTTGTGCTTTTGTGTCCCGAATCGTAATGTAAAGGCCCTCCTGATGTGCTTTCCGGCCAGGAAATCTCGGCCCGCCGTTTGGTCCGTGGCGCTTTTCGCTAAAACAGATCTGTTTTTATTGGATCAGAGGAGCCTTTTGAAGTCCAGACGAAGATCAGACGCACTTCGGGGGGGAGTGGTGTCGAGGGAACGCGCAGCATTCGCATAACGTAGCGCCTCCAGACTAACAACTAAATAACTTTCATTGATCTACAATGTTGCCAATGACTGCTAGTAGTGCAATGGTATTAGGGATAGGTAGTCCAGGTGTTTGAATGTAAATTTCCATCTATATAGTTTCAGCTTCCATGGACTCAGTCTGTTGATATTGCTAATTTGTTCCATGTCTTGGCTTAGGAATTGTGTTAGAACAGAAAGGTCAGGTGGTGCAGGAGCAGGATAGCGGGAATGCATCTCTGGATCTACACGGTTATGTTCTGATTTCTGTCTTACCTCCTTCTCAGCTGTATATGTGGGCTAGTGTAGCGAGGCTAAATAGGAGCTAATTTGCGGAAAGCCACACTGGCTTCATAGTGGCCTGCTCCATTTAATTGGAATGAACCCGCAGGGGAGATCCAGTTGACCATGGCAATTAAAACGGTCCCCCCAAGCAGACACAGAACGTCTGTCCCTTTCTCGGCCAAGGTCGCCGGACTCCTCCTGTGATGAGCCGAGCGCGCGCGTGTGTACGTGCGTATGTGTGTGCGTGTCTGTCCCGAGGCTAGTCCACATTGCATCTGTGGTTTTTCGCATGTAAAAGGGTCAATTGGTACCCTTCCCCCCTCGTCTGGCCTGCTCGCATACCCTCGGACCCCGCTCACTGCCCCCAGGGCCTCAAAATGAGGCCGCCTTTCATTTCTCTGATCCGCTCGTGACGCCGACAGGATGCGGAGAAGGGTCTGTTCTTCTGACGCATTTTTCCATGGTTAGGACTCTGGTCTAGGCCTCGACAATGGAGCCCTCACTCCATCTTGGCTCTGTCTGCTGTGATCTGCCCGGGGCTAGATTTGAGGAAGCTCTGCACACGCAAAAAGAACTGCAGAGAGCGCGGAGGCTGTTTCCTTGTGTGGGCAGACAAAATAAGTGTAAACAATGCAACTGTGTTGGTGAAAGAGCGGGAACAGGTGTATGGGCGCGTAATTAGTGGCGACTGCAGCTGTTTTCTGTAATTAGCGCGAGCCTGTGCAAAAACTTCAGAAAATAACGTCTTTAACTCCTCCGGTTTTTGACCGGGTGTCATCTCTGGGGATCTTCAGCAAGGGAGGAAATGCGCCGCTCGTTCTTTTTAGCTGTTTGACCGCAGTTGCGGGTAAAGCCTAGCCTGGCACTTATTTATGCTAATATTAAAACTCCTCTCCCTGAGCAGAGCTTTCTCGAGTGAGAGAACATAAGTGCAGCGATTCCCAATTTCAAATTAAGGGCAGACTTAGTCAGAGACAACAGATGGCCCTCATGCAGCACTCCTCTCTCCGCTTCTGTCTCTCAATCCACTCCGCCTGCCACTGCATCTCCCAGCTCCCTCTCTCTCTCCCTCCCTCCCTCTCTCCCCCTCTCTTTCCCTTCCCTGCATCCCACCTGCCCCTTTCTCCCTGCTGTCTCTCCATCTTCCCCTCTCCCTCTCTCTCTCCATCCCACCTGTCCCTTCATCTCCTATCTCTCCCTCTCATTCTATAACTTTGCTCCCCTCTTTCTCTCTCTCTCTCTCCACCTCTCTCCCTCCCTCTGCATCCCATCTGCCTTTGTTGACCTGCTCTATCTCTACATCTTCTGCCTCTCTCTCCCTCTCTCTTACTCTCTCCATCCCACCAGCCACGGCATCTCCCAGCTCTCTCTTTCATTCTATCTTTCCCCCTCTCTCTCCCTTCCTTTTCATCAGTCTACTCTTACTGCATCTCCAGCTCTCTTTCTCCTTCTGTCTCTCTCTCTCCCTCTCTCTTTAAATCTTGCAGTTCCTCCTTATCTCCGTCTCTCCCTCTCTCTCTTTCTCCATCTCTCTCCCTACCTTTCTGTTCCTCCTTCTCTCTCTCTCTCTCTCTGCCTCTGGTAGGGATCTATTTCTGGCGTACGTGCATGTTGTCAAATTGTTCAGTTCTCGCGCTGGCGGTGGCGGCGGCAGGGTAAGCTCGCTCTGCTTTGCTCTGTAATGGCTGTGACGCGCATAGGTGTTGTGACACAGTAAAAACACTGCGCTGACGCTGAGTGGAGGTGCAGAGGTAATTTGTGCATGTGGTTTGCTTTATGGCAGCAGGCACATAAAATGGCTGGCAGGCTCTTTTTAAGGCGGCTCTACGCGGACAATGGGGTGTGTGTACACTGGGGGGAGGCAGTGTGTGTGCGTGTGCGGCATTACAAACCTGTGTAAATGCAGATGACCTCCGGTCTGTGCGGGTGCGGGCTAAGGACCGCGTTCACCTGGGCTAAAGCAATGCTTCCCCTCTCTGATCGATTCATCGCGATTCATATCAAGCGGGGCGTTATCGGTATTGCAATATACAAAATCTGCTGTGTGGTAAAGCAGAACATATGAGCGGCAAAATAGGCCAAACGGCAACGTGTTCGTGGCACACACACGCACGCCTGTACACACATGCGCACACACTCACACGAACCTCACACACTGAAACAAACCCTATAAAAACACAGTGGCACAGGCGTAATACGCGCACGCTCAAGCTCAGAAGCACACGTGCGCACGCACTCACACGGTCACATCGTTTTCTTTCTCTCTCATTATACAATGGCGCTTCTGTTTCATTTCCCCTTCCTCTGTCTCCTGATTAACTCTCTCTGTCTCTGAACCGCTCCAGATCTCTGTGAAGTAACTGGAGTACAGTGATTTATGTGTTTCTGCTGCGGCTACAGTAGCGTCTCCAGTCAGCATCGGCCCCTGGGAGGTCCGGGGACCCTGAAACAGGGCCGCATTGAGCCGAGGCGATGCTCTGGGATGAGCTCTAGACTTTTAAAAGGCCGCTGTGCGATCATCTATTCCACATCAACTGAAAACCTTAACCTTTTGACCGCAGCGCGCCAGACCACACAATTTTGATGCCAAAACAAAGCCAGAAAACAAAAACTCAATATGACCTGAGATCTCCGTGAGCAGTCAGTTTCTGCAAATGTGATAACCCCCCCCCCCCCCTCCCAGAAGACTCACACTGCTGTGCCGTCAGTGCCCGGGGGTAATTTGCGAGAGGGATATGCCTGTTTTGTAGACTTCTGAGGGTTTATTCTACTGATGACTCATATCTTGCTTCCAATCTGAAACTGATTTTTCAATGCAGATTTTCCCTTTTTTTCACACATAAGGCTGCATATGAGAGTAATAGTTATAAATATGTAAATGAAATAAGCATTCACATTGTTCTGAACTTTGAGCGCTGCTGTTGGCAATATTTGATAGATGTGCTTGGAGTTTGACTCAAATAATAGATTTAACTCATATTTCCAGAGGGAATTGTGGCATAGTGTGCTGTTTTTTCGGCGAGTCAGCCAGTATTTAATCTGCTCCATATTTGGTTGGGGGCTCGATTCCTTGCTTCGTCTGTGTGAGCTATCCTGTATGTTCACCCACTCTGCTGTTATGAAAAAATCGTACCAAAGGAAGCTGTCCATCCTCTCCCCTTTCAAGTAATCACCATTCTATAAAGCAGAGAATCTTTGTCTCTGTGTGAATATATGTGTGTCCTTTGCAAATCTCAAAAGTCATTAGTCTGATTGACTTCAAACTTGTTGTGTGTATCACTGAGGACCTACGGGAGAGGTCGTTGTTGAGTTTGAAGTTGTTTGGCTGCGCCATTCTCGAGAAATCAAGAAAGCTGCGAGCGCTAGTACCCCTCGAGCAGCTACTGAACGGGCTCTGAACTTGCAGTGTAAAAATATGCTGCATGGGTACTTAAGTAACACAGCGCTCATGCGGATGGAAGCACGAGGGTTTCCTGTGCTCACAATACGCAGCGTGGTTCCTGACTTTAGTCTATCAGCGTGTTTCTCATCTCCTGGTAACTGCCAAATCGCAGAATAAAGGCTGCCACGGTTGGAAGCCTGTGTCAGCGACTTAGAATGTTTTCTTTTTCTGTTGCAGCAACTGAAACGATATGGAATTAACTTTCTAAATCCACTTTGTGAATTTTGAGTGCACATATGAATCGAAGCTGGCGGCGGTGGCAAAGTGCGATTCTATTCAGCCCAGGGAAGTGCTGACAGAGTTGAGGGATCCCACGCGACCTCTCTGATACAGCACCACGGGCTCTTTCTTCCTGCTGCTCGCCGCTATTGCCGTCAGAGATTGCCTTTTTGAACGCGATGCTGGCCAGGGGCGAGAATTTTACGATGCGCGAAATGGCGCTCATCCGGACAGCCCCCCCTCGCAAGCGCTCGGTTTTGCGGAGGAGCACCCTCGTGCCGGCGCATGGTGGAGAAACACCTCCTACGTCACGTTGGGAAGCCGGCAGACTGCTCGCCGAGGGGGTGACTCCTCTCCAGCGAGTCTCTGTCTGTTTGTGTTGGCACGACGAGGTTTTCGCCGCGGTTCGGTCTCCCCGTCCTGCCAGGGACGGCGTCGTCAAAACCTGGAGCTAACCCGCAGCTTCAGAGTGGATGCTGCTTCCTGTTTTGGGCGGAGCTTCTTGGTGGTATTTTACAGTACGTGGGAAATGTAGTGCGAGCTGCTGAAGTGCTTCCCTGCTGTGGCCCTCAGTGCATTGTTTACTGACCTATATCTTCACTCCTCTCTCTTCCTGACTTCACAAAAGCAGAGAAGCAAGGTGTCCTTTCTCTCTTTTAGCATAATCGTGTCAAAGATGTGAAAGTTTTGATGCGTTGTGTTGTGTGTTCAGTGAATTGTGTTTGAGGAGGTCTTCTGGACTACTCAAAAATGGAAAAGTCCTATCTCTCTTTTAGCTCAATCGTGAAAAAAAGTGAAAGTTATGATGTGTTCTTTGTGTATTGTGTTTGAGGAGGTGACCCCTGATAGACAGTGTTGGTGGCAATTTATTTGGGAGGCGCACTGTGAGGTTCATTAGCATTGGGACAGTGACCCAATTTTAACGCTGTAATGATGTAAGGCTGAATATCCTCGTCTGAAGGCTGAGAATCAGCACTTTAATTTGAAGACATTGATATCCTTTACGGAGTGGAATTACAGGCCGGAAAACTGTAGCAATAGTGGCGCTGTCCGAATAATTTGGGACCTCGCTGTGGATTGCATGCGGCGAGAACTGTCTTACAAAGCAGAGAAAGAGCAGTCGTAAGTATCTATTATCGAGGCGCTGTCCCCTGCTCCGTCCAGCCAGACTAACCCCTCTTCTGATCAATAAGTAATGCAGGGAGTGCGGGAGAGGAACAGCTTGTGCGTGTGTGTGTGTGTGTGGGGGGGGAATGCAGAGGGTGAGCCTTTGCCCAGTCAGAGAGAGGGAGGGAAGGAGGGAGGGAGAGAGAGGTAGAGAGACAGAGGGAAGGAGGGAGGGAGAGACAGAGGCAGGAGATGGGGCAAGGAAAGGAGGGAAAGGTAGAGAGATGAGTAAAGGAGAGAGGAAGTCAGAAGAGAGAGCTAGAGGGACAGAAGGAGGGAGGAGAGAGGGAGGGAATGGGAGAGAGAGGGCAGGAGAATAAAAGAGGGGGTGAGAAGGAGGGAGGAAGTGCAGTCCAATGAGGAAGTTAATATTTGGGAAGGGGCTGAAATTTCAGAGCTGTGTATCCTACACAGTCGATATGGACGTACGTCCTGTATATACAGTATATTCATCTGTCAGTCTGCGCCTTCATTTGACCGCCCGCACGTTTGTACTGACTGAGCTATGCAGCGATTGCTGCTCTCTAAGACTGCACTGCACTCCAGGTACTTCCCTGCCTCTCCGTTCAACTTCATTAACTCCATTAAGTCTCCTCTCGCTGTCAGATCTATCCGGAGAACTCTTGACACGTTGGCTGTTCCTTACACGTACAATTACTGCTGTTGTTTGAAGACAGTTCCGCTCAGTTTACAGGTAATTAACGCCAATTATCAGCAAGTCAGATGCGCAGACCCGCAGTAAATTACAGGTAATTATTTTGCAAGTTCACCGATGGGCAGGAGGCGACCAGAGATTACAGTCCAGGCATCAAAACAAAATTATTACAGAAGTAAATGAAGGCCTTTTTTCCATACCCAGCCTTGCATAGGGTTTTGTTTCTACACGGCATGGAGGCTCCTTACTTCAGAAATAATGTTAAACCATTTCTTCCGATTCAAAACATCCTGCACAGTTCCTGGAAATTATCCATCCCGTAAGGTTTCGTTTACACCCTAGTTTGGCACACCAGATTCAACGAATTAGCTGCTCTACTGAGATCTTCCACTGCCGAGTGTGGCGCACTTCATTATTGTTGATGTGAATCCCATTAATTTGGTAGATCTCTGGGAATGGAGTTGTGCAGCGTTGCATTATTAGATGGCATTTTTGGGTGCAGCATTTATGTCTGGTTTCCAAATAGAAGCTATGGTGTCAGGTTTTTTATTTTTTATTTTTTGGAGGGAAATTCTTTAAGGCCCTGATCCCTGTTTAGCAGGTTAGTAGGACTCACGTTGTGGTTGTTTTTCTTTGGAGAAATGATGGCCTCCCTGACCCTCGACTGTGTTTGGAACATCTCTCCCCTCAACACACACACACACACACACACACCCCAAACCATCCCTGTAAAATGAGGCTTATCCACAATAAGAGCACAGCCAGAGATCAATGAACACTTAGTCCTGTTGCTAATAATAGATGCTGGGGAGGGATACATTGCTACAGCCAAATTAGTCTGGCGCTTTATTTTGTCATGGCGAGCAAAAGCATCAATAGTCCTACTTCTTTGATTACCGGCAAACCAGCCCAACCCCCATCTCCATAAATCTGCCCTTGAAAAGAGCAGTCAGTCATTCAAAATGCACTACATGCTAAATGCCCATTTATACGGCTGTTATGCTTCGAAAATTGACTTTTATGCTTGGATTTTCTCTGTGGTCTGTTGCACTGTTGGTTTGTGTGATTGAAGATGACAGTCACTGCAAAATAACCTCAGGACATGTGACCTGTAGCGGAATTTAATCTGTTACAGAACCGCATCGTGAAATATGTAATATGGCCATTTAAATCATTCACATATTAATATTCATCAACAAAATCTGAAACCTCAACCCTATCCAGAAGGTAGAAATATAAAAATATATTTGTGAATACAGATACTTAGGTCTGCTGGTTACCGAGACACTGACACTGTTTGGACCTCAATGAGATAGCAAACTACACGTTCGGCTTTCATTCAAATGTGGCATTTATCATCAGATCAGTTGAACTATGTTAGAAATACAGCACTTAACTATTGCGCACAACCGTCCAAAATCTACATTGCATGCTGTGCAAGTTCCCCTTGGCAGTACTGGAATATTAGCGGGACAGTGAGAGTGATACCGGGGCTTTGAGAGAGAGAGACTCAGGCTGCATTCGAATAGTCTTTTTTGCTTTGAAAAGTTTGTAACTCTTTGTAAATGACCTGGAAGTATTTATGTGGGAGCCATGATGAGTGCTTTTCGAATTTTTTAAAATATTGAAGACAGGTGATTTAATGACTCCTTCCTTATCCCGTTTCACATAGAAAGATTACAAACAAGGGAGAAAGGAGATAGAGACATCCCACAATTCCTTGCCGCTGCCATATTTAAAGTGACGCACCATCACTCTGGCTGTTCAAGCAAACAAACGAACGTAACGGGCGAGGGACGCACGGTGACGTTGCTCAGTGTACGTGCAGTCGAATTCTCTTGGCGTACCAATTGTCTTTTCCAAAACCTTTATGAATTCTACTTTTCATCTGTCCGTAACCTCTTGACGTTTCCATCGAGGCTATGGAAAAGTGGTCAGGAATTTGACGATAGGACGTACTCCTTTTGACCGCAGCCTTGGTTCTTTTGCTGTCCCCCATGGAGGACTGCAGGCCTTCCTGGCATCTGGAGAACTGGGGAGGGGAGGCCTGGTGACAGATGGAAGGATCTAGGCCCTTTAGTTCCCTTTCAGCTCGATGGAGACAGGTTATAGTCCCCCTTTTAAATGTGAACTCAAAGCCAGGAAGAAGAGCCAGGGAATCACATCTTACACTAGGGGCCTCAAATCTCATATAAACAAGGAAGAGATATTGCTGGCTCTCTGGCCTCAGGACGACAGGGAATATTTGGGTTTTGGTAAACAGTGTTTACATTTACTGGGAGACTTTACTTGATGGTTTTTTTGCTTCCTGTCGTCTGCAGAAGACACATTGCCCAAGTTCATGTTTTGCGCTTCTTTTATAGTTCTGTTAGTGTTACTATGCTGTCATAGCGCATTAGGGGAATGGCTTGGCGAGAATTATCCTCCAGTTATGATCACTGGTGCATCATCTTCCTGCAAAGTCGAGTGCTATATTTCCACTTCCTTTTTTGGAAATACTTCACCTGAGTCCCTTGACATATGGATGACTTAACTCTCTTATATACGTGACATATCGGCTGCTTCAAGATGATAAAATCTACGATAAATGATATCATAATGCTATGGTACACTTTTGACGCTGACATTGTCTGTGCTGCCATCTTGTTATAACTATTATGTCTTGTATTTTTATGCCTTACGTCAGTGAGTTCAAGTGAAGTGTTGCCATTTTTTGTTTTATTATTTTCTTACGATGAACACGGAGGTGGTAATTGTTGTAGCTTTGTCTCATTCGAGACCATTTGCGCTGTAACATGAGCATGGAGGTAAACTCAGATTACGCTGTTGTGATTTGTTGCGGAATACTAGCCTCAAAACAGACTGTGTTGTGACCGATGCTGAGCTATTATGACATGACCAAACGCTATTTCAACCGATTAAATGGATGTGGCTAAGATTAGGTATCACGAGAGAGACTGAACTCTGTCGCAACGCCCAGTGCTTAGTCGTCACAATGTCGTAACAGTTAAGTCTCAGTTTTACACGCATTACGGCACTCTCATAAGATTACTTCTACTCACTTTTCACTATTACTCCTCTGAGTTCCTGTAGAGATTGTACAGGTTTTTTTTATACCTTAAATTTGACTGTATAGATTTAGAGTGGGCAGCGTCTGGCAACATGGCTGAAGTGGAGTCTATATGATTTTGAGTCTTAGGTTCAAAACCAGAATAGAACACAACAGCGGAAGAATGCGAGAAAAATGTGAATCACACCCGATAATCATGTTCCAAGAGAATTAACAGTTTAAAAATGGATGCGTCCCTGTATTATCATTATTGTTTCAGGAGAGTGTCACAAGGAAGTGCCGAAGAAGATGTGAAGGTGTTTTTTTTTTTCTTCCGCCTTAAAAGTACTATTTTGATATGCATACATGCGTATGACAATGCAAGATTCATTCCTTTTTTTCCCCCAGGTGGGTAAATTATACATTGCTCTGTATGTCTTATAGCCCAATGAACCCCACTCTCTATGTTTTATAGCTCCAGAAATGGCCCCTGCTTCTTTTTAATAATGATGGAAAATTGTTTGTCCACTGCTAGTCCCCTAGCTGTTTTACCAAATGCAAATTTTACATGGCACGTCTGACGAACCTAGCCGCCAGAATTCACACGGAATGTTCTGGATGGCCAGTGCCTCATTATCTTCAGTGAGTAATAAGGCTTGGTATATGTAAATGTCTGTGATAGAAGCTAAGAACTGCAGGAAACAGGTGCTTACTCTTATAAAAGGCATCTGCATGCTTTCGCATGCAGTTATTCATAGAATCCTATTTGTCTTCATTGGACTGGGGGTTATGGGTAGGGTTGTACCAAACGGGGGTGGGGGGGACTGTGTTGCAGGGTAGATTTTTATGCAGCGGCTCTGATCTATCATCTTGTAGGTTTTCATTTCAAAGCTTATTTGGTACAGAAAAGAACATGTCCTGCCATACTGAGAAGTGCTTTGTTGTTAAGCTTGGTGTGAAAACCGAAGGGAGATATATCTTTGGGAACAGGGTTGGTTACCACTGATGTAAATAAGGCATTTATCGATGCGCATTAATGAATCCTAGGCTTTTACTATAGCCGTTTCCATGACAAAGTAAAGGAGCCAGCACCATCACACCTTACTGTGGCGAAGAAACGTTAATCGCCGCAGCGAATGAATGAAAATGGATTCTGCTATAACCGTGACAGAGCGGGCAGCTCCACGGCTGCTGGAGCGATTTCGACCAATAAGGGAGATTCGCTTCCTCCATTCACACGCTGAGGTTATTTTTACAACGCAAGTTATTTTGGGAGCCGTTATTTCCTGCGGTCACACCTGAGTTGAGGTGCTTGCCGCAGCGCTGCTTGGCTGCTGCCAATTTGATTGGCCATTAAAGAAGAAGTACTGGGCTGAGGGACACGTGTGACATATTGCAGTACGTGTTCCAGGTATGTCAAACTCCACTCAACGCAGACAGCTTTCCCCGGAAGTATCGGTTCAAATGTACGCCAACTCCGTCCTTATTACCTCAGCCAAGGTAGCTGCGGGTTCAGTTTGCTTTCTTTATTGGTTTGTTTGTCTGTTTGTCTGCAGGATTACAGAAAAATTACTGGCCCGCTTTTCATGAATCTCGGTAGAAGTGTGTAGCATATGCCAATGAAGAACCCATTAAATTCTGGAGTGTATTCGAAAGGCAGGGTGAAAACTTAAATTATATTTCACTTTTGTGAAACATTTCATCTGACCTTGGTGAATATTTGCACTCTGCTAGTTCTGGCAAGGTCTGGCACCTGAGTCCTACTTTAGGACACAGCTCAAAGAAATTGACAAAGCAATATTTCATGAGGGATTCTGTGCAGGAATTCATACAAGTTAAGTATATAGCATGCAGTGCATTGCAGTGTTTCTAAAGCTGTTCACTGCATAGGGGCAAGGGCGTAGGAATGAGTTTAACATTGGGGGACCAAGGGCGTAGGTTTAATGTGAGAGTTGGAAGGGACATGTAAGTGATGCGAGCTGGAAAATTTTTGTAGATCTGAGTGCAGATCAATGACGTAGCCAGAACTGAAAATCGGTGTGCCAGGAACATCCTTTAACAACTTCTATTAGTCCTGACTTGTTCGTAATCATCTTTTCTAATGAACAATACATTCACTCCGAAAACAATCCACACTATCAGGTGTTGCTAGTTCTCCTCGTGAAGGTAAGATGACAATCATTCGTTTGGGCGCGGTTGAACAATTATTGCTCCTGACTTGCCCTCAATCATATTCCTTAATCAAAACGTTTTACAATTATTACAATACACTATTGGCAATTATAGACATGGCGTCTTTCTTAATGCGGTCCAAGTGTGACAAAATAATAGGCTAAACTCAGTTCAAAAAAATAATTTTCTCGTAGCCGCACGCTTTATGAAACTGCTCTGGATCTTCCGCGCTACATTTTTTTTGTCACATCAGGCGATGAAACATGCTTTTCATGATTGCTTATATTGTGGGAATGCAACAATGTATGCAATTTTGAGTATGGCTGATTGAAAAGCAAAAAAAAAAAAAGCGTATCCAAACGAATGATTTCCATCTTTCAAGAGGAGAACTAGCAACACCTGATAGAGAGGAGTGTTTTCGAAGTGAATTCATAGTTCATTAGGAAAGATGGTTGAAAGATGAAAGATCAAGATGAAAGATGGTCAGGACTAATAGAAGTTGTAAAGGGATGTTCCTGGCACACCCGATTTTCAGTTCTGGCTACGCCACTGGTACAGATACTGCCTTTACTGTATACAGAGATTATCCGAATAAGTGTTTCTCTGTTTTTTTACTCAAGCCTTACTAGGCGGCGTGGGTATACATTTTAGCACCGTCTGTGTGTGTGTGTGTGTGTCTGTCTGTCCGCTCGACAGCTCAGCCAATACTGAACCTAGGGTAACCAAAATTCGTGGGGTAGATGATCCTAGGGTATTCTGTCCAAATTAGCATTTTGAGGTCCAAAGGTCAAAGGTCAAGGTCAACAAGAGGCGTGGGTTAGCATCTCTATAGAGTGCGCATCAAGGTGCCTCCAAAATTTTCATACAAAGATGCCAAGTACATAAACTTGCCACAACCTTAACTGACAGCTGCAAACCATCTCAGCGCACTAATGAAACCCGCTCAGATCTCGTAACCTAGACATTGATACTAAGTGAGTGGATATATAAATACGTTAGCAAGCCAGCTCGCAATCCTCTCTATTACGCATCTTAATTGCAGCGCAATTGCAGCCGCGATAAACACCTCAAAATGGACCACCGACTATGAATTGGACAAGCCACAAACCCAGCGTTAATCGGACTGGATCATGTTAGGTTTACGATTACGCGTTTCTTTCATTTGCCCCACTAAGCCGAAATAGGTTCAGACAATTTGACTTTCAAAGGTTATTTGCTGAACATCACGAGACTAACTTTAATGCTTTTCCTGTAATTCCACAGAACAAGTCATAATTATGACCTCACCTGAAGCCCTGATACACCTGTAACAGCTTGCTCTGTTTCTCTAGCTTGCTGCTCTGGTTCCTGCACATAAAATAATTAATTTATAATGGCACCTTCTCGGTATTTCTCCACTGAAATTCACCTCATAATTTGACATATCAACCTGGCTTATATTTAGCTACTACAGCTAGCAACCCGATTACTAACCAGCATGTGACAGAAACCAGGTTTTGTTCTAGCGAACATTTTTAATTAACATTCGTTGACCCTTATAGTACTGTAGAAATAGTGAAAACAGTTTCTGCTATCAGAGCGCCTGCTGTCGACTGCTGCTGTCTCCCGCCTCCCAAACTCTCTCAGAGCCGGTGAGGGAGGGGGCGGGCCAGTGACATGACGCTGTGTAGCGCTTTCAAAATAAAAGCGCGTAAGTTAAAAATTTCAAAATCAAATATTTTTCTCCTCCGCGGTATAATCTTTGGGTGGGGCAAATGCGCCTGTCTCCAATATTGGAGGGGACACGTCCCCCCGGTTCCTGCGCCCATGCATAGGGGCACGTGGCATTTCATTGTTTGATGTTTACAGAATCGTCTGTTGTTATTAATGGATTTCGGCGTGCAGCGGATGTCTGTCTCTCTCTCCGGGGTGTCTCTCTTGATTATTGCGGACTTCTCTCTCCTCCTGGACGTGCCAAGTTTGAGCTCTCACTGTGTCTGTTGAGAAAATGTGTTCCGCCATTGAAACACAGACTGAAATTCTTGCTGCAAAGTTTCAGCATTGGTGCAATGTCGTGAAAACTAGCGTTGGCTAGGCTGCCAACCTCATTTTTTTTCCCGTTTGTTTCTGTTTTTTTTTTAATTCTTCTGCATGCCCGAGTCAGAGCTATTCTTCTCTGAATAGATGCTCATTTTAAAACCTGCTGATAATTCAGCGCTGCAGATGGCTTTGTCTGCACATATTGGTTCGAGCCATTCTGGGCCTTGTGTACTGAATATGGGCTGTAAATATTGACGTTCTTTGCCGTGTGCTAACGCGCTTCTCGTGACGACCTAGATCGACACAGACCACTGTGCAGTGGGACTTTCTTCTGTGCCAAGAGTCACAAAGTGGGGTTACTGAGTGAGCTGGATAACTGCACCACGTTAAACTTAAAAAAAACATCCCAAATCTGGGTTCTCGACAGAAGCGAAGCAGGTTTTACTCCTCAGAGTTTTCCAAGTAAATCCAACGTAATTAGGCTTTGTGAATTGCCTCTCAATCGTGAACTTCTATCCCTGGAGTCTCGTGTTCATTCAGCCAGAGTCCTCCTTGGCTAGTGAACATCTGCCTCTGGGCCGGTACCTTTGCTGTCCCTGGCTCTAGCATGCTGTACGCTTGGAGACGTCGCAGTGGCACCTGCCAATGCATGTTCCATGCTGACTTCCTCGCCCCAGAGGACAGTTGTGTTAATTACACTGCATCTGTCTTCACTCTTCATAGCTGTACGGCACCAGGTGTCCATGTGCTGGTCATGGGCCTGGCTACTACAGAGCCATTTTGGGTCATGATTGCTAAATGTGTCAGTGGGCCCCTGGACCCAAAAGGCAATTACTCTCACTCCTGTTCATCCCAACAACGGCTGCTGGATGGCCCGGCCTGAGAAAGGACAACTAGCAGGTGACTAATGAAACTATAAACGCCTCAGATTGTCACGTACGCCTCTCTGCCCGCTGTTTGGCTTTACCCCATTAGCAGGCCATATTGTGCCTGCGGTTAATTACTTCTTTCACGTTTGCTGGGCTTTTTCCTCGTCTGCCCATTAATGTCAGTGGGCTGTGTCCTGAAAACGCGCTGTGTGAATTATGCAGCATTCTAGATACCTTTGGAAACTCAGAATTGCGAGTCGGAAAATTGGGTATTTTTTCACAACTTCGAGTTGCCAAATGGGAGAATAATTAGGTTATTCAAAATGTTGGAATATGAAATAATGACGGACAACAGTTCAGTCCTAAAGAAGTGATAATTTAGTGATTATCTAAATGAGATATATATACAATTTTCCCCAACAAGCAGCTTACAGCATATTACAAAGTAGCTCCAATGCTGCTATATGCTTCTTTGTAGCAAACCATATCGCTAACGGTTGCTCTAAAGTAGCCACCGGAATGTTTGGAGCTCATAACCTCAAGCTGCCTTGTTGGAGTTCGGAGTTCCTGAGTTCACAAGGAATGCAGCATCACAAATCGAAACGCTCTAGGGTCATAAGTGCATTGCATCGAGCTGAGCGTGTGGAACAAAATGGCGCCCTGTGCTTGGGGCTGTGTATTGATTGGCAAACAGTAGCCTCCACTGAGTTTACTTTCGTACAAGGCCCCTCGGATTGCTGGGTAACGCTGCCCTGAGAGTGCCTCTTTACCGGAGTGTGTTGTACTTACTCTTGATCAGACTTGTGTGTGGAGCAATTTCTCTGCATTTCACGGTCGAATTGATAATGCAAATCTATTACATGTGTTTGGGGTGGAGGGCTGGGCGGGGGAGGGGTGAGAGGCATCATAACCCATAATGCAAAGTGTTGTAGTTTTTCCTGTGAGTTAGGAAGATGTTGAGCCCGAGAGCACTGGAGACGGTCACCTTCTTTATCACAGTACTTTATCACGGATTGTACTCCCTGCACCCTTTGGTCCTGACCTTGGTGGGCCTTAGTTCAGAGGTCTCAAACACCAGTCCTCAACGGCTGCAGTGTCTACAGTTTTTGGGACTTATGTGTTGGAACAAACCAAAAGCCGGGGGTGCCCATCGGTCCTTGAGGATTTGAGTTTGAGACCGCTTGTTTTATTTGATCCTTCAGGACTCAATGGTGGAGCATAATCACCTATTTATTATTATATCATTAATATATATTTAAGGATAATTTCTAACGAAATCTTTCCTATATTTCAAGTCATTAGTTCTTATATATTTATCTCCATTTATATTTCTCCTTGATTTTTTTTTTAATTCCTAATCCTTCAAAAAGTCATACAGGATGACAAAGTTGAAGTGTCCTGTTAGACCTTTGATAAAGAGAGCAATGGCCTGCTTTGCCAGGGTGGGCAGGATAGTCTTGCCTGGATGACTCCCTCCCTGGTCAGCGCCGAGGTCCAGTTCAATACATAAAGAGGGTACAAAACCAAGACACAATGTGGGACGAGACACCTCACAGTTACCCGTCCTGCATTTATTTTGGGAATCACGTATAGTTTGTGCTTACATGTGCAACGTCTGTTGTGATTAATAGCTCTTTATTTTTAGAAAAATCAGCAGCCCTGTAATCTCAGCGGATTCCAGAGCGAGGACGATCGTTCCGCTAGCGTTCACAAGGAGAGCGGGCTCGCCGGCATTGGCTGCTAAATGAGCGAACAGGTCCTCTAACTTAATAACCGGGCCTTCTCCCCTAATTTTCCCCGTTTTATGTCCATTTTAAGCCATTTGACGTGACTGTAATGGCCCCGTGGCACCCGCAACAGGAGAAAATAACCGGTTGTGTCGTTTTTAGGGGGGTAATCGAGTCTAATTGCATTAAGATGCACTGATCTGATGCTACATTTTGTCTCGAGTGCCCCGCGCTCCACTTACTGCTCCCTTCTGTACCCGTCTGTCTGTCGGACAGGCACCTGATGGGGCCACCCTGGGGGGGGGGGGGTTGTGCTAATTTAATCGCTCTCAGCTAAGGCGTTAGCATTAGCAGGGGAAGGGCAGAGAGAGGGGGAGAAAAGTGATGTGCAGAGGAGAGAAAATGAAGGGAGAGGAGTATAGAGGGATGGGTGGAGTGAGGGAAACAGAGGGAGGGCTGTGGAGGAGAGGAGCGAGAGAGAGTGGGCTGGGTCTGAGGGGAGACGGGCTGGCAGCTCTGTGGAATTCGACTGGCTTGACCACACAAACTGGAGGACGGGAGAAGGAGAAGGCATCATTTTCTGTTAGAGAGAGAGAGTGTGTGTGTGTGTGTGTGTGTGTGTGTGTGTGAGTGTGTTCTTGTACTTGCTGCATAGTGAGGACTAAAAAAAAAAAAGCATTTTTTCCTGCAAAGTGGGGACATTACTGGAAGTCCTCAGGGCATTTCTGCCTCTCCTCTCAATTACAAAGACAAATTGCGGCTTATTAGTGTAGGTTAGGGGTAAGGTTAGAATTAGGGTTGGGTTAAGGTTAGGGTAGGGTTTTGGGTTAGACATTCATTTCTTATAGCTAAAAGAATGAATGGAAGTCTATGTAATGTCCTCAGAAGGATAGAAGTACTGGTGTGTGTATGTGTGTGTGTGTGTGTGTGTGTGTCTGTACAACACACTTATTTGGGAACCAGCCTTTGTGATATGAAGATGAAAAAACCTACTTATCGCTCACGTCCTTTTACACTCCTTATAAAAATGCATATTTTCATTAAAGCAGCTCTACATTCTTCGCCGGTTTCATGTTTGACTTTGTGTTCAACCCTGTCTGTTTGGCTTACAAGTCGTTCCATTTGCTACTCGAGCCTCGAGAAGACGATCTTACTATAAAGCGGGCTGCCCCACTAGCTCAGACGAACAATAGGGAACGCTGTGAAGTGAAAATGCTAGGCTGGGTTTGATGTAGTTTAGTAACGCTTCTCCTTTCACAATAGCATCTAGTGAACATTACCGCAAATAAAGTAGCAGGGAAACGACTTGCGTTGCCCGTTAATTTGTTCTTTCATCTCCGTGCCCCAGCGGTAACGAGCACGGCTTACTACGCCTTTATAGCCGCGGTAGCTGTTATTGTAGCGAGGTAGCTCATTAAAATTGAAGCATTGGCGCCAGCGCTCACCATCCGAAAGCTTTCCCCAAACGGAGTACGCATTTGCGAGGAGGGTTTTCATTTTTCTGCGTCGTTTTCCAGCCCCCTCGTCGAAGCCAGCTGATTCCCAGCCCTATTGTCAGTGCCTGCTTCCGCTCATCCCTGAGGTCCTGTGCAGACCTTAATTGTATCCCTCTCTTTCGTCTGTTTTTCTTTATTGTTTTTCGTCTTCAGGTGACCCGCTTGTCCCGTAAACGCGCCCCAGTGTCCTAGCTCATCGTTACAAAAGGCCTCCGCAGCAGGTGTAAAAGTTCAGCTTCTGTGGTGAATGTGCAAGTTAATGTGCTTCCTGGATGAGGAATCATGGGAGTTTGTGTCAGGAGCGCTCAACGTGCGGCTCTTCACCCACAGGACGGTTTTCATCGCGCAGAGTTTTGGGAGCATGTGCATGCGTGTGTGCATACTTTCATGCGGTGTGTGTCTGCATGTGTCTGTGTGCATGCATATTTCTGAATGCATGTGTGCAAATGTGCAAGCATGAGGCTTGTGATGTACAACAACCTACTGGGAACTTTGCAAACAAGTGTCCGAAGTTAGTAAATGCTCTGAGTTTTGGTTGGTCTCAGTTTATTGTAGCCTGAAAATTTTTGCCCTATACTCCTAATGTTGTTGTGTATCATAAATCTGCTGGCTGCGCTATGCTGGTTTTAGGACCCACGACCCACAAATACTTACTGACAGTGCGCAACGTTGCTTCAAATGACGGGGATCACTGACCGATGGCCTCGTTTCTCTGCGCGCTCTCGGTGTGCTTGATATCTTACGGACAGCTGGCACACAACCGGTTCTGGGCAGCTCGCTGAGAAGTGACCGCAGTTTTGATGCTGATATGCATTTGAGGAGACCATTGCGTTAGAAACTGTTCCATTGCGGAGGCAAGCGGCTGACCCTTCTCATTCATCTCTTTCGATCACCTCCGTAGAATTAAGTGGTTTTTTTTTGGTGGGGGGGGGGGGGGGGAGGGAGTGACATAAAATTAGCTAATTGGAGCAATTCTCATTGGGGGGTGATGAGGGAGAGGAAATGCACTTGATCCGACTGGAAATTTCAGGCGATTGTTGGAGACACCTTGTGTCGGAGGGAGTTCGTCCGTCTGAGTGCGTGCGTTCAGTCCCGAAGGGCTTCTGCGCACTTTCTTTGGTTCGCCCGTGTCCCGCCTTCGTCTGTGCATCTATCCGCTTCATTCAGCTCTCTGACTAACGCCCTCTCCACACCTCCCCTCTCGAAAGTCCCAAACGTGGGCAGCTCGATGCGCCCCTCGATAGCCCTTGACGGAGCGCAGTCCCCCGGCATGCCTGGGCTCCAAGCGCCGAGCCACCGCTGTTTCCGGCGTGCTCTTTTAACCACGGCCGCGGCTCTCTGCGGCAATGTATGCTAATTCATGCTAATGTAGGGAGATGAGATGCGCTGGATGGAGAGCGGTAGCTCCCAGCATGCCGCGGTGCGTTCACCTGTTCCCAGCGGGATCCATCCACGCGCTGGAACAGACAGCTGACAGACGGCGCAGGGTTCGAGTCACGGGAGGGGCGACGCGGGGCGAATGCGCTGAAGGGCCGGCAAAGGAACTCGCTGTTTTCGGATAGAGTCTTTGGAGAACGTGAAGTTTCCCGGGAACGTAGGCTGTTGATGTCACCTTGTGCCCACTGACAGAAATATGGCTTTGCTAGCAGAACAATATCTCAGGATATATTGCAGCATTGAAGCGTACTCTGTATTCAGTCTAGTGTTGGTGTACAATACATTTTCTCACTGTTACAGGTACAGTATTGCTCAGTTTGCTATAATGCTGATGTATGGTACTTTGGTCAGGAGTGGAGTACGGTTTGCCTTAGCGTTGGTGCATAGCGCTGTGATTACATATGGAGCTCTGTACAATTAGCCATAATGCTGATGTATAATATAGTAGCACTCATCACGGTTGAGTACTGTATGTATAATGAGAAAGCTAAAGACCTGCGGTGTAATCTTGCTGTGTACAGACTGCAGGAGGAAGCATTATCTGTGGTTTTAGCAGTTTTATAGGCGCTGCAGAGTCAGCACACCCACACACCAATATTCTACGCACGGCACGGAAGAAGGAACATCGACTAAATGGGCCGCTGCTTTTCCGCGGTCAATTTGTTTCATGGCCACCCTCCTCCCCCCCTTCCCCCTCTTCCAGATTTTGGGAAAAGCAAATAAGCTTTTATTGGTCGAGTGCCAGCCTGCGAGTGCCACTTGTAGTCTGCCACTGTCGTGGAAGTGCATCGTAAATGGCGTTATACATTATACATACTCGTCTTGCTCTGAGCAGCTAGCGCCGCTTCTCCGCGCTAGCCGATCCGCCCTTTTAATGGACATCCGCAATTAGACTTTATGACAAGCCGCCCCTCGGGACTCGGGGATGAAGTCAACATCGCATCAATCCGACGCCGTCTGTCGTCACTTCGAGGGGAGGGATTGTAGTGCAGGACCCAGAGGGCAAGGAGAGTGCAGATGTGACATATTGAGGGGTCAGGAGTTGTCAAAACAGCTGCTGTCCTCGTAAATATACCGCATATGACAACACACTCAGCGCCTTGCCGTTCAATGTGTGATCTTCCATGTGATAGGGTGAATAAGAGGCATTAATATTGCTGTGGCTTTGTACTTTCCGTGATTGCTATGAAAAGTGCTGTTCATTCTTGAAGCGCTTAAAAAAACGCAAACTGTGTTATTTCTCAGTTCACCTGTGTGTTTCGCTGCGTAAAGAGAGCACATTTTACGGCACTGTAAATTCCACCTGTGTGCTTATAATCATCCATTTTAACACGTAGTTAACACAAAATGAGGCACAGGGTCCTATTTTATCAACCTAAATACAGTCGTCAAACTCAAGTGCTTACGGTACAGCAGATTAAAACTGGGCGCGGCTGACTCCGCTCTGGTAATCTCTTGACAGTAGGCGATAGCACATCAGTGGCGCTGTTGTAAAAAAGGATGGACGAAGCCAAATTATTTACCAGTGGGTGTGGTGGGCATTTCATTTAGGCCAGTTAAATTAGCCGCTGTCGTTCCCCTTAAAACAGGGATTAATGCTGTTGCAAACTGGCAATGTCATCAGGTGAAGAACGAGCACCTAGCTTGTCTTACTGGCGCCTCCTTCAGTCCTCTGAGAACTGCGCTCCAATGTTGTACTACATGGAGGCATTTGAGGGGTAGAGGTTGATTCATCAGGTAATATGTTTTATATGAAAGGATACGGGGGATTTCAACCATATATAAAATGGTACCCATATTAAAACATGAGCAAGATTGAAGTTAATTATTTGTATATCCTCACACAAAGAAAATATTCATATTGAAAAAAAATAGCGTACCCCTTCACCCTCCTCTTACCATTTCACATCAAGACGCAGTATTCAGTGCACAAACTTTTTGAACTGACCCAAAGTGTAACAGTTAGTTTCCTGTAAGAGTTCAGTAGCCATTGCCTTATACAGCTTTGCTACAGTTCAACCAACGCTGCAGCTAAACAAGAGCATCAGGCGACAGATGAGATTTGGTTAGAAGGGGTCTAATTTAAAATAAAAGCAACAGCAGAGCACTTGTTTTTTTTTTTTTTCTCGTTTACTGAGGCAGAATTGCGGTTGTTGATTGCGCATTCCTCTGTCGATTCCTTCTCTTCCTCCTCCTCGGTCTGTTTACTAATTCCGTCTCTCGGCTGAGTCCCACACCCTGACTGGCAGGCAGAGGGACTGTGGGGAATTTCTCGGGGGAGAGAATAAATGGATGCCGCAGTCAGCATCGTATGACTCTCTGAGAAACCACAGTCCATGAGGTGCACGGCATATGCTATTCTTTTGTTGCCAGTTGGTTGCAGCTAGCTAATTGGCTCCTGTATAATTAGACAACCAAAATAAAATTTCGCAGAATGAGCATCAACTGTACTCAAAACCGTTAGCTGGGTTGTTCAAAGACCGCGTACTGACTGCTACCCTCCGCTCGCTCTTCTACCTGCTGAAATCGTCAGACGTTTCATTGCCAAAATGTTGCGAAGTAAACACGTTTTTTATTTTTATTTTATTTATTTATTTTTTTCACTGTGCGCTTGAGGGAACACATATTTGCATAACAGTAGGCCGCACCGCAAAATTAACATTTAGGTGAATGTGAATGGGCACCCATCAACTTCAGCTAGTTTTGTACATGGAAACGTGTGCTTCATTTTTCTGATCAATAGTCAAATAGACGTGTTGATGCGGGTGGTGGAGGCTGATAACGGTACTCACTGCCATAAACACACTGGCTGAACCGTTCGAAAGGAAAAATCCCCAAAAAATATTCCACCCAGAAATACTACTGAACTAACAGGTGAAAAAAACATGAACTCTATCAGACCCTGGCAGGCTGCTCCATTCTGTCAGAAGTCATTTTCCCTGTAATAGCGCTATCAGCACGTCGACAGTTTTTGATGTCGTCCTCATGCACTTTTGCACTGAATGCTAATAAGTGCCGCCCAGGACTGTGGGGGATGGCCATGTAGTTCAAGTTGCAGTGTGAAGTTTTTATGGCACCAACATGCACAAGTCTCTGGTGAGTTAAGCCCAGAAAATTTTTCCAGAAGGGTAGCTAGAAAATGTTCAATAATACTGGTAGCTGCACCACTGCTACAATAATAATAATAATAATAATATCAATATCTGATTCTCAAATGACTGTGATCATCGTGAGCCTTCTAATAGGCAGAGGTGGACCTTCCAGGGGACAGTAAGTAAAAGTTTGTCCGTGTTTTAGTTCCGGCCATGAGCTCAGGCAGCTGATTTCCCTAATTAGTTCGACCTCTGGGCTGAAGAGTTGCTGCAATTCTTAGATCCAGGCAGTTGCAGCAAAATACTGAGAAGGACTTTTTCTTCGCGGAGCTGGATTGTCCACCTCTGCTTTTAGGAGTTGTCAGATCATATGTAGGGCAACGATTGGTCGGCCAGTCAATGACGCTCTGCAGGAAGTCACTCGGCTCATTCTTCCACGGTGCCATGTGGTTCCTGCTTCCACTGTCTGCACTTGTTTGGCCAGTCTATGCTAATTGGGCATGTATTGCGTCTGTGTGCATGTGAGTGTGTGTGTTGGGGGGGGGGGGCTTAGGTTTAGTGTTCGTCTCTAACACCTCTGGGTTTGCGGCGAGTCCCATGGAAGAGGGGGAGTGACTGACAGTTAGCAGAAGGCTCTGCTGACCTCAGTCGGCTAAGATTCCCAGCTTCTCTCAGGCCTCTGACGTATTATAATGTGAGTCGATGTGCTCCATCCCCAGGGGTGAATCCCTTATTAAACTGTCAGTGAATAAAGTATTTTGTATTAATCATTCATGGGTTAGCTCTTTCGCTTTCTTTTTTCAAAGATTTCCTCTTTGAAGTGAGCAGTCAATGTAGCCTCAGTATGAAGTGACACTATGGAAGAATCTCGATACCACAGCGAGCGGGGTACCCCCTCCAGGCATTTTGGGGTCCTGCCTCCTCGGTCGTCATAATGATAGACAGAAAAATAGCTTCTCCTGTGTCTTTCTTTTTTTTTCTCTCGCAGAGGAGATTTCTGTGTTTCTTAATTATGTATGGCCATCATTTCATCAGCCGGTTCACTGGAACAGAATGAAAATACACAAACTTGTTTGCATTATGCATCGTGAAGTACCTGCATCAACAGGCATGCAAAACAGCTGTTAAACACAGTTGCCATGGTAATGTGGCATAGTTGAAAAATGTGCAGTTTTGCTGGTGTGATGCGGTATTTAAATGTGTGTGTGTGTGTGTGTGTGTGTGTGTGTGTGTGTGCGTGTGCAGAGCTGATAACGCTCTGTCGTCTGAGTGGGCCTCTTAACTCAGGCTCTGTGGGGAGATATGACCTATTCTGGATTTAATTTTACTGCAGCTCCTGTTGTGTTGCGGTATTTCACAGATAATTGCCTACAACTGAATGAAGACATGCATAGAGGTTTTCTCGCAGAATTTGATGCGTAAAAAAGTCTCCCGTGACCTGAGGCCCTAATAATTTTTTTCTACAGAATTTTAAGCATAGCTCGTTTCTACTGACGTTACCACTTTGATCAAGTTTGACGGCATAAAAGTTGTCCAGAGCCGTTCCTTTGAACCCTTCCTTGAATAGATCTGTTGGCGACTGCAAAATGCCGGCCTCTTTCCCTTTATGCTAAAACTTTCGCTGTGATATTCACGGTCCAGTTCTGAACTCATTAACATTCTTCAGTAGTTTAGAACTTGGCTGTCTGCTGATTTTGCATGATTGCCAGTTTCCAAACAAACTTTGCTTTGTTGTTACATTGAGCTGCATGATGAACGCAGTGGTTAATGCTGTGGATTCATAATAAGAAGATTTAGGGTTTGAAGCCGTGCCCAGCTGGGGCCTGTCTGTGTGGAGTTTACATCTTCTTACCATGTTCAGATGTGTTATTATTTGGGGGGTCTCCTTTCACTCCTTGCCAAAAGACATGGACTATAGACCTTATTGACAGCCTCTTTACCTTATTCCATGTCTATTGTTTTTGTAGCTTCATTTCCGATTTGACAAAAAATCAGTTCAGGCGAAAGCAAAGACATTGTGGTTAGTGGCTTGCTTGTTATGGAAAATTAGCTGAGAGCAAAACGTTAAGTTAGCCTCTTCTCCCACGCGCAATGCTCCTCGTTTTCTTTTTTTTCTTGTTTTTTTATGAGACGGCGTTAAACCTACCAAGCTAGCAACAAAAAATAGGCGACTCAGCCTGTTCTTGTGTACCGCCACTGGACCGCTCTGAACTGAGTCGCGTGCTGAAACGGATGCTCGTTTACGGAGTAGCCAGCTGCCTGACGCCCCTGACTCTGCGGTGAATTAGGTGAATGGGAACGCTCCCGAAGGCTCTGCCCTTAGAACTAGAGTTGGTCCCCAGGCACTTCACTTTGGCTGCCTACTGACTGCTCCTACGTAACATGGTTGGGTCAAACGCAGAGGACAAATTATTGAGTCTTGGGTTCAATAAAGTATGTCTTAGCTTATCTTATTATTCATTCCAGTGTCAGTAAATCGTAAACATGAAATATAAGACTTCTGTGGTCGTGCTGAATGAAATGATATTCAAGGGCAATACGGCTGAGGCTTCTTATGTAACACTGTGGAGTCTGTTATGAACAGAGTTTGTAAGAACAGACAGGCTCTTTTACGATATTGATGAGTAGAAGGTCAGAATAGCAAGAGAAAAGAAAAAAAGCTTCACTGCTGAGCATGAAAGGGAAGATTACCGAAATTAGAGCAACAGGCACTGAGATCTTAAGAAAAAATACATTGCCCCAATATTCCTGTTCACTAGCGCGGGGTATCGGATGGAAAGCTAGGAGAAGGAAAGAATAAACATGGTTAGCCTCCAGCCTCAAACTACAAGCTGTCTGCTATCCTGAAGCAGACATAAGTCAACACTGCAGCAACACAGATGATTAGTGTCAACAAAACGGTTATGAAGCTTGGACAAATACTCAGCTTCATTCTAGTGGGAGTCGACACAGAGAAGCGACAGCTATCAGGTCTTGAAAGCAGCCTCTAACGTGGGATGTTGTCCGTCAGAAGCGTGAGGAGTACCGAGATAGTCTGGAGCAGTGGTTTTAATATCTCTCCCAGAGTACCTGTCGCCAGGCCCCTGTATTTGATTTGATCCACCTCAAGGACACCGGATTCTACTAATCAAGGTTTTACTAGGTTGCATGAGGCAGGGTTGAGGTGAAATGCAGGAGAGATCAGATGGGGGGGGCACGGACAGTAGCAGAGAAAGGGGAGGCACTGCTCCAGACTAATTGAGCTCAGTGTGGTCACTGAGTCTGGAGGAATTAGCCGTTAGCACGAGGCTGGCAGTGCTCACTTTAAAAAGAGAGGCTGCTTTGAGTTTCATCACTCAAATGATTGGCTGTTATCATCTGTTATCAGAGCCTTAGATATGGGATAGTAATGGCCTTGTCTACTGACTGGTTGGCTCATTGCGTCGTTATCATCGATTGTCTGCCGTGATCAGTTCCTCTGAAGTTCTGGTTTCTGCCAGCTTCTGGTAAGATGATTGAAAGGGTACCAAATTGAAATGACAATGACTTTAGAATACAACAACAACAACAATAATAATAATAATAATAATAATAAATTGGTAATTTAAAGTGGTCCTTCGTCTGATCAACACTATCAATAGGTCCTCACACCCAAACTATCTTGTGTCTATGGCACTGATTAAAGATGATGACGCCCATTCAATGGTGTGACAACATTTGTTCCCGGTGAAAGAGGAGTGATTGTGCGGGAGCTGCATGACCTGACTGGATGTGAAAAGTGCCGCTTTCCTCAAAATGGAGGCTGTGCCCTAAATTTGAGGGCCTCAGTTTAACTGTGGCTGGTGTTCCTCTGCTGGTGATGAAATGGGATCTGAGGCATCATTAAGGCATTACCAGCTTGGCACAAGAACAAAAAAACAACATAACATTGTTTTTCTTCTGTTCAGATCATAGTTGTTTTACTCTCATGATAGACTTTGATTTTGTGAATTACTTTTCACCATTCAGTGTGTTTGGTTGGGCTATTGATGTTTGTGTAGTTCGCTGCTTTATAACTCAACCTACTAGTGTAGCCAACTGAACTGAACTTAACTGCATAAGAGATCTCGGTAATGCTTTGCAGAGAAGAGAAGTGGCAAAAGAGAGAAGGTAGCTGTGGGTTGAAACTGTCTTTTCCTGTTATTGTTTGCGCTAACGCCTGTTGCTAGGCCCCAGCAGGTCTGCAATGCAGTTGTGCCATGTTGCACTGTAGTGCAGAGAAAGAGAGGCTGTTATCTGGAGCCGTACCGGCTTGTAACTAATGAAGTCTGTCTTGCCCCCCCAACCCCCCTTCTTTCTCCATCCATATTTATCTCTCCCCCGTTTTCACACTTTCTCTTGCTCTTTCTCTCGCTCTCTCCCTCTCTCTCTCTCCTACTTTTCAGCCAAATGACAAAATGAGGGCACTGGAGGGGAAGGCTGATTTGTTTTACAGTGTAATAGCTTTCTCATTATGTAAATCAAATGATTCTCGCTGCCTGTTTAGCCTAATGAAATGCAGTTGTTCAAGCTGTGGTACGTGGAAAGTTTTGTTCGGCAAAACCATCCAACGCCAAGGCAGTCCCGGTGATGTCAGAGGACCGGTGATCTCAGAAAGCATTTTCGAGTGCAGAGCTGGTGATGTAACGGTGTGATGATGTCATAATGGAAAGGGCTCCACAAATCAGGAGCGGCCTTTGGGATGACAGGCTGCATGAGGCGGGGTTAGGATTTTCACCTCAGGGTGAGGCAGTGCTGTCAGGGCCCAGGGCAGGGCTAATTCATGCCTGACTAAATCTCTGTGCCAAGACCCGGCTGGGAAATTGATGGTGCAATCCACTTGATGCGAGGGAAATGTGATGGTGCACTGACAGCACTGAGAAAGGGATTTATGCGCGTTAGTATTCATCTTTTGCCTCCCACTTTTTAACATGCCACTCTAATTCAGTCATTAGAGCTTGTGTGACTAATGTGAGTCAGACTTATTAGCTCGGAGGTAGTCAGTCAGAGGGAAAGGGAGGCAGGTTGACACTAGCTCTACACCGTGCAGCAGACTGTGGGCCCTCCCGAATACTGGCCGCAGCCTGGTGCTGTTTTCTGAGTGACGCTTAAAACCTGATTACCTGCTGCTATTATGTGGGGGGGGGGGGGGGGGGGGATTGTGTATGTGTGTGTGTGTGTGTGTGTGTGTGTGGTCTTGTGCCTTCTATAAAATGAGATCCAGAGAATGTTTTTTTCCTACAGAGTGGGGACATTTTTGTAAGGCGAGGACATTTTCACATCCTCGCAATTACAAAGGCAAATTGAGACTTATCAGTTCAGTTTAGGGGTAAGATTAGACGGTAAGGCTGGTGGTTTCGGTGAGGTATACGCTGCTTATTGTTAAGATTAGGATAGAGACATACAAAGAATAAATGGAATCAATTTAATGTCCTCACCAGGATAGAAGCACAAGGATGTGTGTGTGTGTGCGTGCGCGCGCATGTGCGTGCGTTGATGTATGTATGTATTTAGGTGTGAGTATTTCTGAGAATATGTGTCCGTTTGCGTGTGTTCACACATAAGTACGTGCATGTGTGTCTTTGCGCATGTGTTTGTGTGTTTGTGCCTATGGAAGAGTGTAATTCGCATCTTTAGAACAGTTTGGTCTCGGATTACAGTGGGGTCAACGGAGAGGCTGGCGACAAACTCATGACTAGCAACTTGGCAGCGAACAATCCTTTCCTGTTGCGTGCGTTCATCAGATTTTTTGTGTTCTTTAAGGACCTGTGTGTGTCTGTGTGTCAGTGTATTTTGTGTGTGCGTCTGCCAATCTCCCTGAAAAAAAAAGCCCATTCCTCCCCGAGACTCATTATATTGCGGGCGGAATTAAACCCTCCTGTAATGATGAATGACAAAAGCGCTAATTGTGCCGGCTTTCTAATTTGTTATTAGCGAGGTGGCGCGTGTTTGGTTTTGATACATAAAGTCTCCTTTTTCATGGTGGCTGTATGTAGGCCAAAACCGGGATGGGAAAAAAGCCAGAGCCCTCATTATTTATCTTCCTCTCTGTGGTGCGGTATGAAGACTCTCTAATTCCGCAACCAGTGCGCCAAAAAAAGCATTTAAAAAAAAAAAAGACCTTTGCTCCTGTGTACTATTTGGGTATTGATTCTGTTTTAGCTACTGATTGATGCTGCAATCGGTTTTGGAAGCGTTGTTGTTTGCATGTATTGATTTGTAATGACCACATATTACACTGTTCTCTCTCTCTGGGACTTAGAGATACTGTTGAGACACCAGCTGGTTTTCGGTTTCATGTTTCACAAAACTTGTAACTGTTTGAATGTAAACTCAGTTATGTTCCTCATTTTCTATACATCACTTGAAAAAAAAATATGCATACGTGTATGTTTATATGTATTTCTTATTGGTGATATTTGGAAGGTTTGTATTATCTACAGACCAGCACATGATATTATGCTGTATCTTCTTAATGTTGTTCTGCAAAAATGGCTTACCTGCCCAGGCCCAATAGTGAGGCGCTTTTTTTTTTTTTTTTTGGATACATACGTTTGAAGTTTCTGTTTTGAAACCTTGGACAAAGATCAATGGGGTTCGCGTCTAAACGACCAGCGAGCTGGAAAACCAGTGATTCAAAGTGTTCGTCTGTCTGCTCCTGTGCGACTTCCTACCCAATAAAATGGCATTAAGAACAGCCTGTCATATTCCCCGTGTCACCCCTCTCTCGCCGTCTCTCCCAATGAGGGTGACGGGGTGGGTGTTGGGGGGGGGTGATTAATGGACACACATGCACGCATACACACACACTGTAACGTGCGCAAACTAGCTGCCGGAATGATGTGTGCACACGCATGCATGCGCGCACAGGTGCGCATGTACACACGCACCATCTTGGTCACAGAGAAGCACTTATGTCCGGGTGGGTAACTCTTCATACGCGTCAGTGCATTTGCACTCTACCCAAAGTTCTGTTTGGCTTTATTATGTACGATGTGTCGGTTGACAACGACTATCTTATATTTCACAGGGCAGCATCTCAGGACAGTTTCTGGATTCTCTTGTCTCTTATATCTGCTGTGCATTTTCCAGTGAATCTCGACAGATGCACTGCGTTGTGCTACGCTGGCCGAGAGACCGTGGTTAGGTCTTACCCGGGAAAGTCTTGGCAGAGGGAGCAGTGATTCACTGAACTGCAGGCTTTGTGTGAGGCTTGCTTTCCCCCAGCGTGTTGAAAATGAATCCAATGAGATCCAGGTGCAAGTACACACACACACACACCCACACACATACAGAGTACAAACTCAATTCAGGCTTATTGTTGGAGCTGAAATCATAAACACTCTGAGAAGTGGAGATGAATTTTTGTTATTTAGGGAAATGAGTTACTGAATGTACCCTAAAGAAGTACTACAGTTCCATTTGGGTGCCTTTTACAGGCAATAAATGTGGAAATGACTTTTGAACCCTTGTGATTGAAACTGGAGGAAGAAATTATGTGTCTACGAGGTACAATTTTACGTACCTGTGCACCAGGTATCATCGAATCTCAACCTCAAATCCAAATCCATCAAAGATGTTTCTTTCCTCTAAGATATTAAACAATTAACCGAGCAGTTGGTGCTTCTGATTGGCCAAACAGGCTTTACTAATGACTCCTAGGCAAAGGGGGTGAGGAAATCCAGTATGTCTTAGACCTCAAGGAAAGTAATTTGATGAGTCCTGCCGCCTCAGACAAAACAAACATTTCACTAATAACCTTGGTAGGCTCTTTGTCATACTTTTTTTTTTTAACCAAATCCAGCAAATCCAAAAATTCCAATCTGAGATGAATTAGTGAGGGAATTCAGTGAGGCTAAATGTTTACAGTTGTGGGAACATCATCATTTTAGTGCCAACCCATCGTCACAGATTCAACGTGTCATGTTTCTGTTCTCACCATGACTGTTTACCCCGTACGTGTTCGAATTCCTGAAGTAGGGCAGTGTTCTCCTTTTCTGCAAAATCTGGAAGATGTCAAGAATAATGCAAATCTGAGTGAATCGTGGCACCCCCATTCATTGCCAGGTTTCTTTTCGACACAATGAGAGGAGTAGCGCGAGAGGGAAGACGGTGTTCGGTTCAGCTGTGAGTTACTCGTGCTCGTGTTCTGGGGTACAGCGTGCTGACAGGCGTACGGTTAAGGGTGATGAGTCCTTTCCTGTCTGCATTCGTGATTTTGGATCTTTACTGCCTCAAACAGCACAGTTTAGTCAGTCAGCAGTTCGGTCTCCTGCATTTATATTGCAGCTGCAGTTGTTTTTCTTTTTATTTTTTTTTTCCGCCCCCCCAAGACATTTCCCGGCTGAATATGAGCGAAGACGAACGCGTAGACGATCTGAACGCTTTGAACGTTGAGCCCGTTTTTTTTTTCAGTAGGAAATCTCAGAGGCACGTCTCAATTAACGGCATTTCTCACGTATTCTCTACTCCATTAATGCAAAAAAGAGAGAAAAAATGTAACACGCCCTCCTGTTCCTGATTCGTTCTGGAGGAATCGCTGGTAATTTGCTGATCGCATCGATCGCGCCTCCGCAACTCGAGGGAGAACGCAGTGTTTATGGAGTGCTCCGCTCCGAAGCGCCACAGGTTAGCGGAGCATTACGCTGATTAATTTACTCAAATGTGTAGCGGGAGAAGCATCTTCGGCGTGGCACTGCGAGCACGGTATTTCACCTCAATCGATCGAGTGAAAAATCTGCCGCGTGCAAGGAATACTGCGGGCCGGAAGATTTCAGGCGGCTCTAGTCGAGCTGAATAATGACATCGCTTAATCGGTAATCACGCCGTGGAGCATGTCGCCATTATAAATGTGTAATAAGGCATTCGTAACCGCATAATACTTCATTGTGAAATTGTTGTTGATTTTAACTGAAAAATCTGCCAAAGTAGGAAATGTTATTGCGACGGCCGGGGTTTGCAAAACCTGCCAAAGAGCATAAATATGAATACTTCCAATACTGAAATTTGAAATGTAGTCTGCCCACAGATAATGCATAATTTTCAAAACTGGGTTACCCTGACCGCACCTATAATTCAGTTTCCTGTTTTTATCCGTAGCGTGAATTATACTACTATCATCACTACCTCTACTACAAACTTTCTACTACAACTTCTTCTAGCCTACTGCTTACTGCTGTGACTCCCATCACAAGTAGTAGTGCTATTACTACAATTACTACCACTTCTACTGAGAATAATAATAATACTAAGAAGAAGAAGAGTAGTGATTCAAATACAGCCCAGCTTATTTGACCTTTCCCAGTCTTAAGCTGCTCACCGCATTGATAGCGGTTGTCAGTAGAGATCAGAAGAACGCTGAAGATTTGAGCGGAATGACACTTTTATGAGTCCGTCATTCATCACGCAGTCTTCACTCTGCTGTGAGGCTGCCTGTTCTTGTGCTGTGAGACTGCAGCATCTGTGTTTTATCTTGATTTCATTTAATGTTTTTCCTGTTGTAACCACTGCTTTGGGTTTGGCGGTTTGGGAGTTAGGCTGTGTGAGATAGTGATGGGGAATGAGTGGATGTTTGTGATGGTGGTGGTGGTGTTTGGGGGGGGGGGGGGGGGGGGGAGTGTGTGGTGTTAGCAGAGTAAAACTTTAAAGGGGTTTAATTGAGGTGAGAGTGGTAAGGGAATTGGTTTGACTTGAGGGACAGATTGCGAGTCTGTTTTGACTCAGTCAGTGCCGAAATGTCAGATGGCTTTGTTTTTTTTTCCCTGCTCCTTTCTAATTTTGTCTGACTTTCTCTGTTTGTCTCCCTCAGTCTTTCTCACATCGGGAAAGTGATGCGAGGCAGAGACTGCCGGGTCACACCAGCCCTGTTTTGATGTTCCTTCTTGGAGCAAATTCCTGGGCGTGAATGATATAAAAGTGCTTATGGGCGGCATCACAGCTCATTGGTTTTGAGCATAGCCTTCTACTTCAGTTATTTTTGTGTCCTTGAAATTTTGGTGAATGTTCTTGACTACAATGTTTATAACAACAACAACAACAGCAGTAGTACTAGTAGTACTAGTACAACGCAGTTTCAATTATAATAATAATAAAAATAATAATAATAATAATAATAATAGTTCCTAGATACAGAGAGTCACAACAACTCCAGAATGAGTCATTTTGTTTCTATGGTGCGAAACCAAGCCATTGCGGACAATGGAAACTATTGGATTTTTTCGTTCTTTTCTCAGAAAGGAAAGGTATTAATTTCAGGGAAAAAATAATAAACAAGCAAGCAACGGTTCTGAGAAGCAGAAGATGGGAAATCTTCAGACATCTGAAAAGAGAAAACTGATTCACCTCGAGACTGATAACGTGGTGGAAACAAAATGGATCCTGACCAGATTTTCTGGAATGCTCATGTCGCAACTCTATCTAGGTGCTCTATCTAGGTCTAGCTAAAAGCGCAGATAAACAGAGCTAGGGAAAATAAGGACATATTCTGATATTCCACATACATTTTTACTACTCTAATCGGGGAAAAAAAAGAAGTACCAGAGCTCAGAAAAGAGCCAAAGCTGAGCTGCTATGGTTTTAAGAGTCCATAGATTCACAGCCCTCGCTGCTGAGCTTGTGCATTTAATAGGAACAGCAGGTTGAATGCAAAAGAATTCATAGCAAAGCATCTGGGGAGCTATACTGAAGGTGATGTTTTATAGTGTTCGTCGGCACCACCGCGTATTCAAATAACCGCTGCCTTAGGTGTAAGGTTTCTCTCACCGTCACACTTCTGGAGTTTTTATGTCTTTGGGAATACATTTTACAACACCCTCTGCAACTGGATGAGATGTGGAAGTATAGATAGAGCAATAATTGTGGGGTATTCATGGGCTTATACTTGTCATATTGCTGAGGACAGTATTTGAGGGACAAAATAAGGGCCAATTATGCATTCACAGGTCAGGAACTTTACACTCTAACATCATTCACAAAATTAGCACTAGTTTTTTAAGGTCTGTCTTTGAATATTTCATCATAAAATTTGAGAACACATTTGAGTGTAAAGTGGTTTACTTAGCGCAATGTCTGTTCTAATATTACCAATTGTTATCACTCTGACTTAATTTGCATATTTTGTGCAAACAACAAGAGATTGATTGGCTCACTGAGGCAATATTTGGAGATGAAGCCTCTGTACTTTGCTTAAATGAGAGCTTCTAGAAATTCAGGGCTTGTTGTTTGTGTAGATGAGTGGTCTCAGATGAGATATCTGTGCTTTTTCACAGATTCATATATGGTGAAAAATCCATACAGGCAGACTTATTCCAGCAATTTTACAAGTGGAAATCTTACATCTACTGCTTTCTCTACTTCATGCTTCTGCTATAGCTCTTGTGCTGTAAGTATCTTTCAGACATAAGCGTTACTAATACACTACATTGAGCGCCAGTAAATGGCTTGTCGTCTGTCATTGGTAAAGCCAAGGCTGCCATTTATTTGCTTAATCAAGTGGCTGGTGTAGGCATGCAAAAATAATTAAAAAAAAGTATGATTGTAATTTGATAGCTTACTCAGCATTTGTGTGACTCCTTAATTAATCTAACAGCAAATGTTTAATGTTAGTACCCCCAGCAGTCAGACTGATTCACCTCAGTTACTGGGCAAGGACGGGGTTAATCTTTTTCTTCTCGAAATATGACGGCCAGTCTATTTCCCGTGGGGAAGAACATCACACTCTTTCTCTCTAATTGGGAGTAAAATAATTAGTCATTCCAGATTCTGGTCCCTTCAGCTCTCCTGTTGGATTCTGCTATGTGCTGCTCCCTGAAAATCTGGTCTCCCGGCGACTTCGCGCTTCAGCCAGGAATTCCCACCAGTCCATCCCCGCTTCCCTGCCCGGTGTGAGCACGAGGCCAGCTGATTCTTTTGGGAAATCTCAGAGCCAGCTCCGGAACTAGAGGGGTTCTCACACAATGCCCATTGTACCTCCATCTCAGGAGCTTTCGTTCACCGTTTGAGCTGGCGGTTTCACCTGCCCGCAGTTTAGCGTTATTCCTCCTCTTCAGTGCGTCTGTGAGTCAGATGATGAAACATTATATCGGAATCAACCTGACACTGCATGGCCATATTATCACAGCTGGACTGCCTTTCCTTTTTTTTTTTTTTTTTTTTTTGAATGGCACTCATTGGATGGAATTGGATATGGACCACACATAGCACAGATGGACAAGACCGTATACTGGTGTGTAGGTTTGTTATTGTGGATGTGTGTGTGTGCGTGCGTGTGTGTGTGTGTGTGAGTGTGTGTGTGTTTGTGTGTGTGTGTGTGTGCGTGTGTGTGTATATGTGTGCGAGCTTGCATTTTCAAACATGTGTGTGTTTTATGGAACCGGAGCTGAATATCTGAAATATTGGGCTAACACCCCATTTAGTCCTGTGTGTGCATATGTGTGTGTGTTTGAGTGTGAGTGTGTGTGTGCTTGTGCGTGTCTGTGCTTCTTTAGCTATACTTGTGAGAACCAACTCTTGAGAAGCCAGATTTGTTGTTGACACTCAGGCTAGTTAGGACATTTTGGGTGCTGTTTCTGAAGGATTACAGAAGATTACAGCAAATTGGTTGAAATTAAGGTTAGGTTACGGTTTGGGTTAAGGTTAGGCATAATATGGTCACAGTCAAGGTTTGGTAAAGGCAGTACGGAATGAATGTAAGGCAGTACAGCGTTCTCACATAGCTAATCAGAGCTGTGTATGTGTGTGCATGTGTGAGCGAGTGTGTGTCATTTTGCCTGTGTTTATGGGTGCGTGTATGTGTGTTGAAAAGCCAGTATGCATGTATTTGCGGGCACCGGAGCTTTAAGGGTTGTATGTGACGTAAAGCTCAGGGAAAGGGGGGGGGAGGGTGCTTGTCTCCTGCTCATCACCCTGGAGAGATAGGCCTTATCTCTCCTTCCACAGGACGCACAAACACACAGGGAGCATCCTCGCGCTTCTCAAGGACGCGTTTGGTCAAATTGCGCCACCACATCGCCCTGCTGCCGGGCTTCTGAGCGGGCATGGGACCGTGGGGCGTCTCTGTCATTACAAGGGGCGCGGGGCAGACCAAAGCCCTGTTACGGATTAGCTGATTTTCCAGCCGCTTTTGGCTCTGTAAACATGTGTTCCTTATAGTGGCGCTGCGCTAAATCCTGTAGCTATCAAAGGGCAAGGAAGGACTATTCCCCTCCACCGCGTTTATGCTTTCTACTGCAAGCATAGCAAGTCGGAGACTCCTGAAACGGACACGGGCATTTCCTCTGTAAATTCATACGAAATGTCAGTGTGTGAGCACTCTGAATCAATAGCTGTACAGGGGTTGACCAAGGCTTCTAAATCAATATCAGAATATGGGATAGCCCACGTCCAGTCGATGATGGAGCACAGGAGAAGATCAGATCTGTAAACTGAGAAGTGTGCATACCCTTGCAGAAGTACTGGAGACCTCACAAGACACGACTCTCTGAGCTACTTATTTGCTGTGTCGGACAGCCATTTTGAATCAGTACCACTGCACTGGAGCACTGCAATTTGCAATAATTGTCTGGATTAGGTCAGCCTTGGGACTTTATTGTCACTTGTAGGTTGATGCAAATGTAAATGCTAAATTAAAAGGCATTCTGCAAAAAAAAGAAGAAAATTGCATTCAGTAGTGAGGTAAAAGTTGAGTTGATGAAAAAGGTTTTAATTTGTGTCAGAGTCATGTAAACAAATATCAACACCTCAAGAGTTACATTTTACATCTTCTGCTGGTGTACAATTCAGTGTCAGATTTTCCCAAGTGGTATAAAAACTTTTTTTATTTTTGAGAAATTCAGCAGAAAGCCATCCCGCTTTCCTGATACAGTCCCTGCATCCACCTCCTCTTCATCTTTCTGCTTGCATGTTTTTTTTTTTGCTTTTTCCATTTATTTTCATCAGATTTTGGACAGTGTTGTCAGATAGCAGCAGGTGAGAGTGAATCTGAGGCCAGTGCAATGGAATCGTCTGCCCTCGAGCTGCATCTGATGTGTGTGTGTGTGCGCGCTCACATTTGTGTGTGAGGCCTACCATGTGGAACTGAGTTTATTTTCCATCTGCGACTCTGTATCAAGTGCCCTGCTCCCCCGCTCCCCTTTTCCCATTATAGTGTACGTGATTGGCTCTCTCCTCATTACACACCCCGGGATTGGCTCCCTCCCGCCGGCCACCGCATCGCCTGCTTTACGGGTGATGAGGGGCCCGCGGAAAAAAGGAACCTGTTCCAGTTCGATATGATTGCCTTCCTCTCCCATTCATGGCTTCATCCGTTGGCAGCGGCCGCCAGAACTTCGCTTCTATATTAAAGTCGCCACTCAATTCGGCCGGGGCAAGCGTGGCCTGTTTCTCCTGACAGTTCTACAACCCCTTGGCAGTTTGACCACCATTTTGTTTCTGAGCCAGCAAGAGTATTTACGTTCGCTAGAGCAGACACGAGGCGCGCTTCTGAAATTAGATACAGTGTAGCAGAGATGTAATTGACGCGCAAGACAGAGCTGATGATGGATTTATTTTGGATGTATCCATATGGATGTGGTTATAATAGATATATTTCAGCACGCTGGCGGTTCTGATCCCATTAACCGACGTCATCGACCTTCAGGGGTTTGCCGCTGGCGGCGGTACAGGTTCATAATTAAAGTAACGTCGTTCATAAACACCGCTCTCCATCGCATATGCTGAGCTGAGTACGTCTTGATATTCTCACTAACTCGCATACTCAATATTATTATCTTTGTTTTTCGCTTTATTGGTTTAGCCTAATGGGTGTCATTAATCAGCATTTCATGCAGTCGTTCCGCAGATACTCACATAAAGCTTTTATGGATCGTCTTTAACCTATCACATATTTGAACACATTTGCATTTTACATATTTATTGATTTCCATGCTTTCTTTGAAAATCTCTTTTTTTAAAAGCACATTATAAATGTTAGCGGTCGTTGGCCAGCTAATTGCGCTCTTTGATGACAGCAATATGAGATCAGCGAAAAAGAGGCAGAAAGAAAAGAGCTGTTTTTTTGTTTTTTTTTTTTTTCTGGAAGCCACGCAGCATTATAAATTGGTTTATGTCAGAGAAACAAATGAGTATAATGGACCTGAAAGCTGGGCTGGGCTGATGGTCGTGATCCATATGACAGACAGATACTACTGCAGGTCACGCAAAGGGCACCACCTTCCACGGGGAGTGTTCCAGTGTAATAACATCTATCTCTTCCATATCCAATAATACTACGATTACGAGATATCCTTAATTGGGTTACCCAGCCGTTCTTGGGAATACTGGCAATGATTACTTGGCAGAGAGCTGGGTTCTAGATTTAATAATGTTTTAGATCTATGAACGTCTAGAATGTTCTGAAACGACGTCTCTCTATGTTTGGTCTTTGGCCCCACTCGGAACTGGCACGTTTCCCTCCATATGACCCCCTTAATTAATTAAATCGAGCGCTCATCTAAAAGACTAATTTCTTCTCAAGGACACGCGCATGTTTCATCCAGGAGCCATTTGTTCTGTCACACCATTCTTGTTTAGGTCGTCTCTCCCTACGGCTGCGAGTTCCTCATGCGTGTATGTCAAACAGGCCTTTGAAGGGCAGAAGTTTGAAAAAAAAAAAAAAAGCTGAGGAAATATTTGCCATTTTTATACCATTCCTCCTGCTGTCATTTTCCTTTTGTTCTAAGTACTTTTAAGCACTTACACTTCAGAGTCATACACTGTAGGAAATGTTTCAACTTAAAGAGAGTGTCTATGCATTCTTTGAACTTAATTGAACTTGAGGAGGCTGATTATCATTGACAGCTTCCCTTCCCAAGTTCACTTAAGTTAGAAGTTCAAGGTAAGATGGAGAGTTGATTTTTTTTTTTCCTCCAGTGTGGATGACTGTCGATACAGTGTTGAGCTTGTTAATGTAAAGGCTATTTTGAAGGGTATAAAAAAACCTTTCTCACTGTCACAAGGATCTTCTGAACCAGACTGTAGGCTGAGAGACTTTGTTCAAATACTACCGATAATGAAGAGGTGCAGTGTAAGCCCAGATAGTGTCGTACACTCAAGTGTTTTGTGGAAACCAATTACCTGAAAAAATTGTGCACTCTCGCGCAATTTTTATTTGTGGACGGCACTTAAAAAAATAGATGGTTTATATTTTGAAAAGTTAGGTTACGGCATTTTTAAGTGCAATGTGCACACTGTTAAGAATAAAAAGTTGACTCAATCAAAAGCTTGGCAAGCTGGTGAGTAGCATTTACCAGTGAGGAGCATTTACTCAGCTTCAAGTTCCATCTTCTCTCAAAAATGAGTTAGTGCAACCGCTGGGACTTGAAATTAAGCTAACTCAAAAATGCTTGGCAGCTGGTTGCAAGTTTAGTAAACTTTTATTTATTTATTTTTTAACAATACATAAGATTATTCAGTTGGGTTAAACAAGTTTTCGAGATTATTGATTGTCTTTAGACATTTTCGTGCACCTCAATATTTGAGTGTGCAATGTACCTCGGCAAGAAAAAAAATAACATCACGATGATTTTCCAAGAACAGGCTGTGGAACAGTGCATCACAAGCTTACGTTGTGCCTCTCCCAGCTGTCCCAGGTTGAGAGCATGAGCTCTTTTCAAAAGCAATGTGAAAGGTACTAAAGCTCGCTCCGAGGCATCGCAGCTGGCTGAGTGACAGAGTCGCTATTTACCTATCAGGCTGACGGAGACACCATTTCTTACTTCTGTTCATCTCGTTATTTACATGTAACAGCGTGGTTTACATCCACTTGGGGGAAATTTTCTTTTGCTGAGCTGATCTAGAAATCTCGAGACGCTGAACACGAACACGTGACTCCCGTTTCAGAACTTCAAAAGCGCACTCGTTCTCTCTGATGTCTTTTATTACATAACCACACACATCTTTTTTTTTTTTTTTCCTTACGAGATTATCTTAATCAAGTTTCAGGAGCAAACCACGTGTCTAAATTCTGTAGGGAGGGAGTGTTTTTGAAAATATTTCTGCTTGTGTTCAGGGGAGATGAAATAGGAAGCCTGTATGAAATAAATATGGTTCTGTTGGTTATGCCCTGTGCTCTAAACTGTCACAATAATATGAAAAATTATCTGCATTTAAGAATGCTGTTGTGGAAATCTGGGGTGGGGTGGGGATTAATAATTGTGATGCAAAATATATTGCCTTTCCTTCAAGTTTGGGTATGAAAGTGATGCAATTTCCCAAAGCCTCTTGAGCTCATTGCCAGCTTTGTTCTCTCGATGTGATTCTTCGCTCTTCTGGGTGACTCATTTTGAAGGGCACTGTATGCACGCTTGTTTTTATGTGCAACTCGTGTGTAATTTTCAGTTGATTGATACTGATACTGTGGTTGCGGTTCGTGCAAACATAAACATCTTTTATTGAATGTCAGGGTAATTACTGTTCAACCAATAACATGCAATGCAAAATTGGCCTGTGTGTAAATGGCAGTTTCAAGTTGTTATCTGATGGTTTTCTGATGGTTATAATTAAATAGATAGGCCTACAGCAGTCAGGGCTCCAGCACATAGTCGCACGTGACTTCGGAAATATCATTGCATCTTTGAGAGTAGGCCTAATCAAACGTAATTTATTCACTCAGATCTTTGTTGTGGATTCTCATTTTAATGGGTTTGTGCATGAGCACGGGTATATTTTCATAACCAAGAATTACATTTTTATAATTATTATTCATCCTAATGTCCCCGCTGGAAATTGTTATATTACTTATTAATGCGTTTCTCTGGCGCCAAGGAAGAGAAAAAAGCCTGCGCACATCTTCGTGTTGATGCTGAAGGACGAGCCGATGACATATCGTTTACGAGGAATTTGTTCAAGGACTACGGCCATTCGTCGGACTCGGAGAGGGATTTTTTTATTACAGCGAGAGAGAGGCTGAACCTGATTCGGTCTCCGATGAACTCACTGCGGCTAACTGCAGGTGAACCGGACTCACGCGCTTCCCGCGCAGGTTCCGTTTCCATAGAAACGGAAGCGAGCACGGAACCGGGCACGCGGGGAACGGCTGGGTTCCAATCGACTCGGAACAACCAGCACAAAAGACTTTACTCCTTGGTTGTGTTTCTCTGTCATTTCAGCGTGATCCTTTAATCTTTAATCCCACATCCCTGTTGAAAACCGATAGGCTATTAAAAATGAGATGCCCCAGGCCCTATATAGCAAAAGCCAATGGTGGTTATGTACAGGTGACAATATGTATGGTGATGAGAAATGCAAATCGCCGTCATGCATTTTGCATTTATCATTTATGTTACAGGTCACTGTAAGGAGAACGAATACCAAAAGCTTGCTCTTATTTCCTTACATGGATAATAGCTGTGCCCTCACTCACTCACTCACTCACTCACACACACACTCACGCACACACACACGCACACACACAAACTTTTTTAACCTTCATTTTATCTTCATTTTGTTCATTTTTTTCCTCTGCTGATGTGGGTCATTGGAGAGTGGGCAGCGCAGAAAGAGCCAATGTATTCACTGTCTCCCTGGAGTCCCAAGATTTTTGTTTCTTTTTTTTGTTTGAACCGTGTGGAGCGAGCAGGCAAAGGTGGCCCTGAGATCATGTCAGAAAATTACAAAAGCCACTATTGAAACTCAGTCAAAAGATAATATCTTGTTATGAGAGACCTAATATAATTATTACTATATTACTGCATTATATGTGTGTTCATTTATCACTATTAGAGGATGTGCTATTCGTAATACATTGAATAAAAAATTGAAAGTCAATTATTTGTCAGATTTTTTCTGCCTCAGTGCAGAAAGAGTTTTTTTCTCTTCTTCAGTGCAGAAAGATTTTTTTTTAAATATAAAACCAGATTATAAATAAAAGAAACTAAGTGCTTATTTATTAACTAGTGAACTTGCTGTGATGCTGATTTGTCGAGATGTCACCATGACAAGAAAAGTATTCAATTTAATACATTGAAACCGGCAATTTTCCCTTGGAAATGCTTTGACATCCCATTTTCGCCCACTTATAATGAGTTTTTTTTCCCCCTGCTGATGGAAAGTAGCTGTTGTTTGAATATGTGAATCAGCTTGTCACTCTATAATTGTTTTATCTATTAACTCAGTAAATAAACTAAGCCATGATAAACAGCACATTTTTCACTGTCTCATCGTTTACCGTGATGGAAAAATTCAATCGAGGGACTTCACTCAAAGCATGAACTTCATTCTGACTTCACCGAAAAGCAGTTTTGCCAGTTAATCAGCAGGTCATGCAGTTTCATTTTGAGATGGAGAAAAATTAGCGTTGAAGAAGTTTGGGACATGTGGACAGTGTCTGCGTTGCACAATGGCAATGCTTTGCAGTGTTCCTGAGATACTGTCACAATCCTACTGAATGTACAAATAGTACATTACCAATGTGAGGATTTTCCACGGGTGTGCCCAAATGCACTAACGGCTGATTTAGTTTTCTATTACGCCAATGTCGACACACCCTGTGCATAGTAATCGGGCAATCTTCAAGTTTACGGAGATATGACAAATATAAAGGAGCTAAGATTCAACCCCGACAAAATGAGAACTGATAATTCTGGGGTAATTAGCATCTCTTTAATTAATTAGCATCATGTAATGTTTTTTGTTTCACAGAATAAGCACCTAAAAGGAAATAATTCCAACTTTTAGCCTTTCACTAAACAAACATCCGTTCATCACAATTAAATTGTAATTCCAGTCTCCTGTTCAACAGAACATGACCTTGTTCTATTGACTAAAAATAAATGAATGGGGTATTATGGGTAGCCAACAGTGGATTACAAAACAGAGTTTTTTATGATATGGTGACATCGTAACGACACACACACTCAGAAATTCATATACTCAATTCCACTGAGGGGAATATTAAGTCATCTTATTTGTATCATGAATCGCCTGAAGTCCGTGGGGAAATTTGGCGCATTTGTATTAACGCAACCTGGCAATGTAATATTATAGAAGTGGAACTTGATATGTGACTGTATGACTGTAGTGTTCAGCTCTTTTGTTTCTCCCTACCTCACAGATATAGGAAAATACAAAAGTGCTCAGTGGTTCGCTAAATGTAAGCAGCTGCAATATGCTTTATGAACGGATTGGAAACAGCACATGTCACCTAATGGCCAACTACTCGGCCAAAACTGCATGCCAGATATAGGAAGTTGATTTTCTTATTGAGCTGTGGCCAGAGCATGACGGTTTATTCGAGCCGTCCGCAGACGCCTACATGGAGTGGTTGGAAAGACAGGGCAGCGTGGCTCAGTGGAAAAGGTCAATAAAGTTTTATTCAGCACTTTTGAAACTTAATATTGAGAAGTTCTGATTGGTGAGCCGCGGCCTACGAACTAAGAACTTGTGATAAATGACTTTAAATATGGGCTCATGCTGCCCTTTTTATATGTATCAGTAAGTATTCTTTGGATTAATCTTCATCCCACTCCACTTCCTGTCTCGCAGTCAAACGGTGAGCTATTTCCCCCCATGGCGCCTTTTCTTTTGATTGGCAAAAATCGATTACTTTGACAGCAGCACGTTAGCCCATGGAGTCTGCCAAAACTCAGCCTCGGGCCATTTCAGCTCACCACCACCAACGCCATTTGTAGACCTTAGCGGAGCTATTTACCGAATGCATTAGCAGAAAAATGAAATTTTCTACCATTTCACTTGAAACATTCCAGCTTCACTTGATCTGTGCATTTTTTAATCATCACAAATGTGTTGCGCCTGAGGGATATTGGCCACTTTATCACCCCCAGAAGTCTAACTGATTAGAGCGGAGAGAAGAGTTTGGCGATGTTTCTTTATCAGGGGATAAAGTACGTTATACTATTCTGCCTCAGATTGTTTTCCAAAGGTATTTCCTCTTGCAAGCTTGGCAGTAATACGACAGCATTCATCACCGTCGACCCGGTTTGTCACACACCCAGGCAGGTTCCTCTCTCTCCTCTCCAGAGTTAAGGTAGTTTTGTCCCCGTTTTTCAATTACTTAGGCTTTAGAAGAGCGAGAGCTGTTGCGGGTCCCCGTGGGAATATCTGCTGTGGAGCCTGTTCTTGTTTAGTGCCTTCGGCTTCGTTTGATTCAGTCGCCCACGCCTGCGCCGGGGAAGGGGAATGGCCTTGTCCTGTCTTGTCTGGGCAGTGTCATTGGCCCTGATCTGTGGGCTTGATAAAATGGCTCCGGTGATTGGAGCATTGTGGGAAACCAACAAGAGTGGATTATTACACCGTAAAACCAAGGTAAAATTGCCTCTGGCCATTGTGGTAAACTCCCTCTACTGGCAAAATGCAGTCAGTGCAGTAGCTGGTCAGAAGTTTGCCCTGCGGGACGTTAACTTCCTGAGTTATTTTGCTCCATTTCTGCCAAAAAATATTGCAGTCTCCTTTTTGTGTGTACAGATGGCTGCAACAGCGTAATTAATAGGGTGTAATTACTCATGGGTGTAACAACATGTACCTTATACTGCATCTCCACCCCCCAGTGTTTTAACCAAAGTTACGCCCTTGTATGGCTGACTGTGTGTGTGTGTGTGCGCGCGCGCATGTGTGTGTGTGTGTGTGTGTGTGTGTGTGTGTTGAGGGGAGAACTGTACACGTGAAAACAACAATGCATAAAATCAGTGTATACCTGCACAAGACAAACTAAGGAGAGGGATAATGCGGCACTGTCTCCTAATAATAGTTACTGTATGTGTCCCTATGGATCCTTCCACAGGCTCTCCATAAGAGGAACAACATAAAATTAGCTCCCTGGAAGAGTAGGGCTGATAGTTAGAATTAGATCAAGGTTATCCTTTATTGAATAGTAGGCAAATACATTACAAGTGTATGTATCATTAATAATGTCTTTTCAGGCATTATTCTGGTGAATCTGTTGAAATAATTTCTGTTTGTGTTACTCTGTGTTATACTGCCAAGCCCAAATCTTTCTTATAATCCCTTCAAATGTTATTTTTTTTCACAGGACGAATTCATAATCCCAAACTAAGACGGTAGTATAATTTTCAGTGGTTCTATTTTTTTCCCAAACTGCGTAGCACAAAGTAATTCTAAGCGGTAACCATTTTTCAAGTCAATATATTAATAGTACCCCAAATGGACGTATTATCACCGAGTGGCTGAGGGGGTTTTTTGATTTGCTGACATGGAAATCGAAACATCCAATCAACTTCCAAATATCCAATTAAATTACCCTGGTAGCTATCAGGTAGCTCATTCCGAGGACCATCATCTTGATGTATTTAAGGCTTTTAACTCATCCCATATGTATTTCGTGTGTCAGTTAAGAGTTATGTCTACAGTAGAGTACAAAAGTACTACAAGTACCTTGTATCAGGCCTATGCAGATGGTCACAGTCTCAGAATGTAGATATATCAAATCTGGCCCCAAAATCCAAATCCAACCCACAATTTATTTCATCTTTAATTAAGGACAATTAGTAATACTATTCGGCCAAGCTGTTTTGAACCCCCGATACCCAGAAAGAGAAAGGGGGAATCATTTTTGGTCCTTGTGGATCGTGATTTGATGATTCCTGGCTTGGGCGTTATGGGGGCTTTTTGGGGTTAGTGTTTATCTATACTTCTAACAAGATGGCCATTTTACTATCCCTGTCAACTTTGACTCCAGATCGCCGACAGGGCCCCATGGTGCCTTAATTCCAGGAATACTGTTGTCAATTCTCCGCATATTTAGGTGGGGGAGGGAGAACAGATTAGAAGATGTGATAATGCAGCGAAGGGTCTTGCAATGCTGTGCTTCGGCATGCGGAAAGCAGAGGAATGTTTGGAATGAGAGGACTGGCTGATTCCATTGTCCAACTGGCGGACACCGTGTCTCCTAGGGGTTCAATAACGTTGGTCCAGTGGAGTGGCCTCTTTCTAGGTTCATCACCGTGACAGTCAGGCCTGGTTGGAGAAGGAAGTTCGCCATTGAAAAGTGTGTGTCGACCAGAGGTCGCGTTACACGTTCTGATTGTCCGTCATTGTGACAGACAGGGGCATAAAGATTCTGTCATAATCAATTATTATCCGTCATTGTAATTTTATTTTTTAAAATGATAATCGTTTTAATATAAAATTTACAGAATAATTTATAGATTACGCATTAGCTGATGCCGACAGCGATTGATGTAGGCACACATTGCGGACTTTGTTAAATACAGCACTGCATGGATTTTCACACTTACTGCTGTATGAACTTTATAGAACATCATAAATAATTTCTCCCCCCACACAGTAACAGTGCACAAACGAACAATGCTTTCAGTTATTGCTGGACTTCACTACGCCTAACAACCGCAGTCTCGCTAAGCGGTCCTACGAAGCTGCTTATCAACTCATTATGTCAACCGCATTTTCGGCGAGAGTCTCTCGCCTCTTTGTGGCATTCACGTTCCTGTTCCGTAGTCATCAGTAATTCAGTCAAAGAGCATTGAACAAATTCACTTGCGGAATTCAAGTCATTATGAATTAAGTTAATCAGTTTCACGTGCATTACGGTGGATTTCCCCACTAGTGACACGGAAATTGACTATGACTCGGCAATTCTCACGCTTGTCTTTACTGAGGGATTGACAGCAATGGAATTGCAAATGGTCTTATTTCATTTAAACAATTTAAACGATCATGAAACACATGCATTGTTTCCAATCCCTCAGTAAAGAGAAACACAAGAAGTCCGGAGTCATGATCTCTTTCCATAGTGAGGTCCACCTTTACATAAGTGAAACTGAAACTTCAATGCACAAGGATTTTAATTCCATGTGAGAATCTCATTATTAAGCGTACACTGAATAATTGCGGATTACGGGGAATAAGACTAAAAAATGCGTGAGACCTACGCTGAATGCATGAGACTGGGCATCTCTGTCATACAGATCAAAGACAATGCTCGAGACAATATGACACCCACCACCAATTTGAAAGGGGTGTGAATTACATTCTGTCAAAATGACGGACGGCCTTCAAAATTTTGTTAATTTGTTAAAAAAAAGTCTGTCAATGACTGAAAATATTCGGTTAATGCGACCTCTGTTTTCGACTACCCACAGAGTTCACATTCCTGCATCAGAAATCAAAGACAACTCGACGGCTGTATGAAAGACCAGAACCGCTTTCTCTGGGGAGACTGTGGCGATATTAAAGACACGTTCCACTTTTTTTTGAGTGAACGCCACTGCAAGAGCAGCCCTCTCTCCACTGTTCACCCTGGCCCCGGCAGTCTCAGCGCTAACGCTGATGGGCTGACGTCCTCCCCGCAAGCGTGGACGCCGCTCTGGCTTCGACACACGCCATCCGTGGCAGGAAAAAGAGAAGAAGAATAGGCTCGCTCATTTGGAGCATAATGAAATGTGCAATAACATGCAGTAATGTGATATGGCAATGATGCAAAATCTGTTTAATTCCATTGTGTCTCTAAGCTGTCTGGAGCTATTCTCTTTATCATTGCTACAGAGAAGACCGCAGTGTTAACAAGCGGCCATTACAAGCATTTTGCCGGAGCTCCTTATTTTAATTGGTGGCTGCTGCAAAATAACCGTGGTCGGCCGCACTATATTAGAAATTGGATATTTATATGCCTCCTAAATGTAGGTTGGTTTATCAATTCAATTCAATTACACGAGTAAATTTAGCAAGTGGCGGGTGCGCCTACAGTCATTTCACCAGCAGAGGGCGAGACTGGGTTCAACTGCTCTAGAGGTGCACAGTGGTCTGATCTTGGATTCTTCCCGCTCTTACGCTTCAAACTGATGGAGACAGATCTGCAACACTGGGCTCCCTCAGCTGTCAGTCTTGCGCCATGTGATGACTCGGTGCAAACGTCCTGGCAAGGCTACTTTCTCACGTTGTTTGGGAGAGCTTTCTCGTTCGAGTATGCGCACGCGTCTTTTTACGTCCATGCTATTTCAGAGTCGTTCAGCCATTATTGTCGCGTTTAATTGCTGTTTTGTTCACTGGATAGCCAATAAAAAAGCAGCCTGCCGTCGCTTGTCAATTAGAGTACTCAGGTCCTTTTAACGGAGATGTCATGGGAAGCCTGCATTGGCATTTCCTTCCTGTTCCCACATCCTTATTCTGAATGTACAGTATCTCTCCTCCGTGCCGGGCTGTGCTGCATTATTCATCCTCCTCTGGTCTCCGCACACCTCTGTGGACTGTTGCGCTGAAGAAAGTCGCTCATTAAAATGTTAAAGAGTTTCTCTCAGCTAATCTCCCACCTCGCCTGCTGCTGCATTCTTCAAGCGATAACAGAGCAAGGCCCCTAATTTGGCCCCTGGGCTTCTCAAGGGCAGGGTCATGTGATCACAGGGCTGAAGCTTGATTCGGGAAAGCAGGTGGGTGCGGAAGCGCGCACGTGTGCGCGGTGGAGGCGAGGCCGCCAGCGTGTGACGGACTGTGGCTGATTCGGCTTAAAAGCACTGCGACTGTGCAGACAGCAGAGAGGGAAGGAAGACGTATGCATGTATCACCCTCTGCGGTATGAGCAGTGGGCAGAATGACTGTGGTGCGGGCTACGTAAAGAGCTGAGAACACTAACACTTGGCCATGTTTTATGTACCATACAGTATTTCACCGGAGGGATCCACGTATTACCATTCCAAATACTCCACTGCTGGAAAACGTGATTGAGGTGCAAAGCCTTAGTTTGACATGTTTTTTCACTGAATTGGCAATTAACATGTGTAACGACACTCTGCTGACTGGCTAGCGCGTCATCTGTTCAAAACATTTTCTATCTCTTTCTCTCTCTCTCTCTCTCTCTCTCTCATCCTGTTGCTCATACCTCACTTGCTCTTGCTCTTGAATCCAATTGGTTTCTCTGACAAGGCATAATTATCCTTTCAGAGTATTTACTGGACTTTAGATTAGCAGACTGATGGATCTCTGATGGAGGACAGGGGTTTTGATTTGTGATAGGCTACGGTGGGTGCTCCAGTACTGGCCTGCAGGTGGGCCTGGATTGTGGTTCATAGGTCAGCCTGGTGGGGTCTTTCTCTCAGGAAATGTCCCTGCCCTAAGAGATTCATACATTTCACGTTTCTATCAGGGCCTGGTCGATAAGCGGGGCCATCTGCCGAGATCCTGGGGACCTGTTGTGTATAGAAACAGCGACACCAGAACTTTCTCTCTGCTGGGGGCATCGTTTAGGGCACATGTCAAGTGAGCTTCACGTTTGTCGAGTGTCTGGATCAGTCTAATACAGATCATGCGCCGCAATGGAAGGCTCGCCAGTTCAGTTGCTCAGCCTGTATATTCTTTCAAACATGACTCAACATTTATGGCTCTGGATACGTTAGGTGCTTTAGGCATGATACGTTATCTGATCTACAGTATTCCATATAATGTTTTTGTTCTGATGACCATCGTTGCACACTCACAGCATGTGGCTTTGCATGAAAATAAATGGAACATAATGTAAAATAAACGATATGTGACGTTAACTGCACAGCGCTTTTTCATATTTCGCAAGTTGCCACTCGGTGTGACGGCTTTGTTCTCCCTATGCTTTGATATAAAATATGAGAGCTAGTTTTTGTGCTGGCGCTTGCTGCTGGGGCATAGCTAATGTTTGTTTCGTCATCGGAGCACGGTCCATTGCCCTTGTCCTTATTTGTATCGCGAGCAGGTCCTACATCTTTGCCGAGCGCGGAAATTCCGCAGAAGTCGGAATCGCCGAAGCAGTTTCATAATATTTCATTAAAAGAGAATTACGTTCCGCATAAACAGAAGGACAAACACACGCGCTGGGGCTATTGCAAAAGGGGGGAAATAATTAAGCTGCGTAACCAGAGCGCGCTGTTAATTCTGATGATGTAAAGTACGCCATGCATGTTAATTTATTCATTTGTGTAATTTGAATTTTTGCCGCACTCCACTAGGTCTTAAAAATGCTCAGGCAATTAAATTAGTTTTTTTTTTTTTTTTGGAATAACTAATGCTTTTAATTTGTGGATGTAAAAGCCCGTGCTGGTAGACTGGCTTTCTTTCCCTGGTATTGTCTGAAGCAGAAGGGTGCATTAGTGCGCTAGTTACCCCAGCAGTGGGGGATATAACTGTGGAACGGAATCCAGCAGCGTTCAGCCCCATGCAAGGACACAGAGTAATTAGCTGAGGCCCTGCAGAGAAATATTATTATTGTTATTATTATTATTATTATCATTACCACAACAACAACCATTACTCTTACAACTGCTGCTGCTGCTAGTACTACTACAACTAGCAACGGTACTGCCACAACTTTTACAACAACAATTATTGCCATTATTAATATGACTACCACTCCCACTATATATTTTTTACTACCATAACTACCAGTACTATTACTGTTGCAATGACTGCACCTATTTCCACTAGGCCACAACGACTACATGACTGCTACTACTACTACTACTAGTACTACTGCTACTAATAATAATAATAACAATAATAATGGTAACACTTCACAATATGGACACATTAGCTAATGCAGTAATAAGCATTAATAACCAATTAATTAACAGTTAACTAATGCATCGGAGAACTAAATAAGCGTTAGGTGACCTTAACTTACCATTTATTAATGCTCATTGACATCCTTATTATGAAGTTGAAAACATCCCTTAAGTATCCCTTAAGTAACACCTCAAACTATCAAACTATTCAATAATGTATTAATTAATACCTTAGTTAACATGAACACCATTAGTAAATGATCGGCAGACCCATTAGTTTACTGATGATAAACTGATAGTTAATGCCTCCTTCTTCATTAGCTAATGTTAATGTACCCTTATTGTAAAGTGTTACCATTATTATTATTATTATTATTATTATTATTATTATTATTAGCAGTAGTAGTAGTAGTAGTAGTAGTTAAGTAGTCATTGTGGCCTAGTGGAAATAGGAGCAGTCATTGCAGCAGTAGTAGTACTGGTAATAGTTATGGTAGTAAAAGTTACAGTGGAAGTGATAGTCATATCAAAAATGGCAATAATTGTTGTTGTAAAAGTCGTGGCAGTAGCTTTACTAGTTGTAGTAGTACTAGCAGCAGCAGCAGTCGTAAGAGTAATGGTTGTTGTTGTGGTAGACAATTATTGTAAAAAAATCAATATCACAAATACCTTAACAACTGTGCATTTTATGTATAGTGACCTTTGACTGAAATGATTGTCATTCTTACTATGAATGATGAGAACCATAACGAGTAGTAATAACATCACTCAACTGAATTGTAAATTCCCTACACTTGAAATTATTCACTTGATTGGTTACTAGGTTTTGAATGTTTTTCAAAAGGAATTCAGATTTTCTTATTTGGAATTTATCTGTTTTTGTGCTGTCCCACATGGCACTATTTCGCATGGAGATGAGGGACAAAAGCAGTTAGTATTGGGTAGTTCGATTTGCACCCAGTCTTTGACATTTGAGCAAATACAATTACTCACTTTTGAGTATTGATTCATTATTGCCTGTGGTACGGACAAGTGGGTCAAATGGTGTTGTTTAAGTGCCTCTTCCATTGCTTTATGGGGAATGTAGTTTTTGAAGAGTGGGTTTAGCTCCCAGTTGAGTCATGCTTGCAGTGGTCGTATTTGTTGGGGAAATTGAATCAGCTGTTATGATGTAATTTACCTCTGGTCCCTCAAATACCAGAGATAGATAGGAGGGTCATTGTGTGAGTGTTCTCTGGGCACAGTCAGAGACCTGGCAGAAGTGGGATCCATCCCAATATCAACAGTGCCTGTTCACCCAGCGCATAGTCCATGCTGTTATGATTGGGTCTGAGTGTGGAGGTGGCTGTTTTGTTTTTCAATGGTTTTGGCTCTGTGCCCACGCTCAGGTAGAGAGAGTTGGGAAAAGATGGAGATTAAGAGAGAGAGAGAGAGAGGGAGGGGAGGGTTGTGTGAGAAAGACTGCAGCAAAACAGTGGGAAACAGCAGTGTGCGTGGAAACAACGTTCAATGTCAACTCTCACTATAGAACAGAAAAACAGCAGCCTCCGTGTGTCGAGGCCTGAGCCAGGCTGTATTACGGTGCATTACTGTAAACGAAGGGATGACAGAATCCTTCTTTAGAGCGCCTTCTCGGTGACCAGAACCAGTGCAGGGGAATTTTAAAACCACCATTAACAGAGAAATGACTGCTAATAATTGGAAACACATTGTACCTCTTCCAAGTGGCTTTTTTAACTAGAAACCCAGGAGGGATCAATTGACAACCGACTTTAATTTAAATCCTGTTTTTAAGACACGGCCATTAACGTAAAATAAAACAGGCAATAAAAAAGCGGTGAAAAACAAAATAAGTCCAAATAATAATAATAATTCTCAAGTCTCTTTGGAGCTCAAATGGGGAGCTTCAAGGAGACCCCCTGCCTAGATCGCCTCCTCCACTACTCTCAAGACGTCTGGGAACTACTGCTGTCTCCCGCCAGTAAAAAAATACCATTTTATAAGAGATAAATTCAATCAAATTTAAGAAAGCAATTCAACAAATTCTCCTTTGGGTGCAATATTTTTAAAAGATCACCCCTCCAAAACAGCAAAGAAAATATTGGATTGGTGCCATTTGGGAAATGTACATGTAAAATGCTGCAGATTAAGTGTTGAGTAATGGATAGTTCACATCATAAAATCCTGATCAGGTTGAAGTAATTTAACAATAAATCTCTAAATGGGTAATGGGTCAAATGGGACAGTATATAGCGGATCATGAAAAATGGCTGGCGTTTATGTGGAAATATGCATGCAAATCTGAGTCCTTGAGATCAACAACATCAGCTGTAAGTTGAATTACAGACATATTGTGGTCCTATATAGTGACTTCCTTTTAGGAAGTTCTGATTTAGCTTGATGTTTCCCTTGGACCAGTGGCTAGTGACCAGTGACCAGTGACTAGTAACTGCCATTTACAAAGGCTTGTGGATTACTATGGGGATTTTTTATTTTGGCACTTATGTTTATTCCCCAGGATATTATTTTCCTTTTTTGAATATATTTGTATTTTTTACTTCCAGGTAGCCGTGATTCAGCTCAAGCTACTTGGGTAAACTAAAGAGAAAAAGGGGCAAATTCAGGTCTCTGACTACCGACCACTGTGTCTGGGGGTGAACCTGAGTTCGTCATGTGTTACTTGGGCAGCATATATACAGAATTACAGAATTTGTGTTTATTTTCAATCTATAAGAGAGCCAATTCGTTGAAGCCTAACATCTACATTAAGGCTACCTTGGAAATAAATATCACAATGTCTGACAGTGTAATGAGCTCCAGACTTGATTCTAAAGCAGAATCAATCAGAGCAGTACGTGCAGTTGTGCACATATTGTATACATCAGACAATTCATCATATGCCTCATTATATTTTTGCACCTTTTGTATTTGTATAGGTTGAAATAAGAATTAGATTTTAATAGTAATCTCAAGGATTGCATTTTCTTGTAAATATCTGAATGTTATAGTGGACAAGCCTCGACTTCAAACTCATTTTCATTTTCCCTGTTTTCAAATCTGATGCGCTTGAGAAAGCACCTTACAAAGTGTATCGCTGTTTGAACAGTTAATTCCCATCTGGCTATTGCAGCGCTAAGTAATAAATGTAGGCTGTGGGTTCGTACCTGAAACGTGGCTGAGGTTGTGGACAAAGAGCAAACCTGGAGGTCCGTTACAGATTCTTGACTCTGCCCTTTAAAGGTCCGTCTCTCCGTACACCCCTCTCCCGAATATCCACCTCTATCCTTTCTCTCTCTCTCTCTGACTCCCTCTCTCATCTACCGTCCTCCTCCTGTGGCTGCCTGACCCCGTCTTTGCCCTTCCCTCCGCTGCTCTTTTCTTCCGCTGTGGCCTAGCTCTCGTTCTCACTCACTCATTCTTCCTCTCTCTCTCTCTGACCCTTTCGTTTAGATGGTGAAATACGCTCCATTCAGGTGGTCTAAGGAACATAATGCAACGAGGTGGAGGAGGGGAGGTTTGTGCTGGAAAAGGCCACAGGGTCTGGTTTTCCCAAAACCTGCGAGTTTTTTTTTTTTTTATGTTAGCAAACTAGCGCAAAGAGCCAAGTTCCCTTCATCATTCATGAAGTGGAGGGAGAAAAGGTGTTCGGCACCCTGGGACCCTGCAGTCTGAGGTGTCAGCCGCCTGAATACAGTTCAGCTGTGCCTCTGAATACATCGAACCAGGGGTGGGAACCACACTTGTATCAGGGGGTCATAGATCCCCTTTACACATGGCGTACAGTGTCTGGCCCGCTCTTGTGGTGACCTACAGGGATTGGACAGAATATCGGAAGCACCCCTGCAAAGTAGCTGTGACTTTGACTTTCATAAAACACATACTTGATGATGATTCCTGCTAATTTGCCAATTAGCAGCTTTTGTCTTTTTGAAAAAGATCCAACCAGCAGTACTGTGCTCACTGAATCTGTGGAGCAAGATGAGAGTACAAACAGAGTTACAAAGGTTCCAAGGACACTGGCTAATAAAAAAAAAAGTTGTGTGCTATGATATTTCATTGGACCGCCGTTGGCTTTGATTACACTGCGCATTCCACTTGGCTGTTTTTTTTTTTGGACAAACTTGTGCACCATCACTGCTTTTATTCCTGTCCAGGGGTGCGTTTCCCGAAATAACAAATGCTAACTTACATAGTTGGACCCACTGACTGTGAATGGAGAAACTGTGTAAGTTGCTAACTTGGCTAATGCTATTGGGAAACGAAACCCAGAGTTGTATATATTTTTGGCCAGAGATTTTGTATTGATGACTGGAGAGTCAATTTACCTTGTAAAGGCCTCTCCTGCACATCCCATTCAATGGGGGTATTAATGTTTTGGAAACTAATTAACCCAGTCCCAGTGACTTTAGAAATATCCTGAGTTGTTTTCTCTGCTTGATGTAGGCCAATAATTTTTCCATTCCGAGACATTGTGACATCTTTTTTATGGTCATAAGATGCGTCTTCAGACATGGTTGATTTTTGAAATTAAAAGCTCCATACTACATCAGTTAGGGTTAACAGAATTATTGGCAGATAAAACATAGTAATCACTGCAATATTGGCTCTTGCTTATTGAAATCAAAACTGTGATTTTCTTTTCTTTTTTTGCCTCAGCAGTCTAGTTGGTGCCTTAACTGCCAGTCCAGTGGTCTCTTAAACAACAACAAAAAAAAAATGCTTTTGTTTTGGGGCAAGGTAAAAAGTGTCAAAAGCTGACAACATATACCGAACACCAGATAACAACAAGGGCAAAGAACTATCAAAGCCCCAACTCAAAGCTCTCAGACAGGGACGGACAGACACTTGGCTAGAAAGTTGCTAAAGACCACCAAGGCCAGAATCACTTGCCAGCTGGACATTATTTGGGTAGTGTGCGAGGTAATTTGAGGGGCGGATATTTATTTTTTTTATTAGTGCCGTGCCAGTAAAGAATTTATCCCATATAACTCACCTGGTTCAGCTTAGAATGGTCCTGATCTGTGATAGATGTGGGTCTGTTTGGACAAGTTTATCTGCATTGATTTTTTACTTGCTGACCTCTGACCTCTTGATCGTAAGGGCATTCCCTCCCTGGGGGCAGTCTGGACCAGTGAAATGTGCCCAGTCCAGACCTGAGGCGGGTAGTATTTCTTGAATGTATTTAGAGCCAAAAAGTTGATGCAAGATCAATGCTCGAGGCTAGAAGGTCTCAGTCAGCGGCTCTTCCAAAAGCCCCACATCGTAAACTATACCTGATGACTATCATGCATCACCAGTGAATAGGGTCTGGTTTGCATTAGCTGATGAGCACAGTTTTCTCCAGGCTGCGCTGGGTAGATTATTAATGCCTGTGTGTAGAATGCAAAGTTGACACAGTGCCCTTGCGAGAGCTCCAATCAGCTGCAGTGGATTGTGTGGGTAAACAGCCTGCGGTCCCTCTAATTAAACTCCAGCAGCAGTGTGCGTAAGCTGCCAGCGTGTGCCCCGGCTGCTCGGCCTCCTCCATCAGTGTGGGTTCGCGCTTTTCCTTCAGGTTGGTTCCGGAACTTTCTGTTCCTATTACGGTTCGGTGATACAGCCCCCCACCCCCCACCACCAGAAAAGCATACCCCGAATCAGGGCCTGTGCTAGAAGATAATGCTTTTCAGCAGAGCTTTAAATGAGACTCCAGCTTGATTTCCATTTTTTTTACCGTCAAACTTTCACATTTCAAATTGTTTTTTTTTTTCTTTGCCCATAATCCTACCTGGATTTACCATTTTTGAAGAGATCAACTGAAAATTTGAGCACTTCAGTCAGGCAGTAGAATTTGACACGTCAATTTAAGATTTTGCAGGGATACTTTGCGCTGGATGCTGTCTCCTGAATAGGTTTTCTATTTGGAATAATTTGCAAGCTAAGTTCATTCATGAAGAATGCTCTTAATGTGATGCAGTATTTGCAGGTCTTAACACAAGTATGTAAAATTTCTTTCATTGCAGATCTCCGTATGTTTCTTGACTGGAATATATGAATGCCAGTGTACTGTATGTATCGTATGTTTCGCAGCTCTCCGGTGGTACAGCACAGATGTTTCAGAAAACTGCAAAAACGGACTACATGGACAAGCACAGTGTATGGAAGACTATCACAAAGACACACTTAAGTGTGTGAAAAAGTTAAAATGGTACTGAAAACTGCATTAACTATTGCACACCCCTCTGTGCGCGTGTGAGTATTTGAGCTTTCCCATGCAGAAGCAAGGAATTAGAGCCACTTGCTCATATTTAATTACATTTTTTGGGATGGCGTGACGGTTCGTGAGTGACACAGCCTGAGAAAGAGTGGTAGTCGGAGACGGACGAGCAGACTGCTACAGGTCGAAGGTCAAACGCTAACTGTGAAATCAATGCTGATCACCCTGCCACTCTGCTAGGAGCGAGAGAGGCGATACGCAGGGCCTTCCTGGAACACTGGCAGACAGGCTGCAGCTCTGCACAGTAATCTAACCTGGGTCTGTGGAGAGAGATGGATTTAGAAAGAGAGGGAGAGGGAGATGAACTGTCGGTTAAAAGAACGGAGGAGTAAATGATGGGGACTCGCTGAAGAGGGAGGAAGACAAAAGGAATGTAGCAGAAAGCAGGAAGAGTGGGCGAGAGTCTTCAGGCTGAAGTCGTCAACTCGGTTAGCTTACGTTCTGAATAAGTGCTTTGATTCTAATGGGAATTCCCTCTCTTATTGAAACGTAGGCCTTCGAGTAAGAGGATTTCTCTCAGATGATGAATGACTAAACCAGCGCATCCCCCTTTTGGTTCAGGCAGGAAAATGACTGCCGTCACTCTTTCTGGGATTATCAGGCGCCCGACTCGATTCCTTCCTCCGTGACCCTCTTACCCCTGCCTGTCGGAGATTCCTCCTGAGATCATTTTTTGGGCGATTTTTTTGGCGAACACAGCCCCCCTGCATACTGTGTGTGTCATTCGGCGCTCCGCGTGAAGCTGCGGGCTTCTCCTCTGGCTCTGATGTGGTTCGCTGTCACACAGGATGACTCGAAACACTGTCACACCTCAGACTTCGACACGGGGAATCAGCTGGAGCCGCGAGCGTCAAGAATAGCACCAGCTGTCATGATGCCGTCACAGTTACCTGCCACATGTGGCCGAGCGACGCTACACATTTACCGAAAAAGCAAACAATGCATTCTGGGCTTGGGGTGTCGGGGACCTGTAGTTTGAAGGAACAGGAATATTCTGCTGCCATTGTCCATCATTAATAAGTGGCTCCATTGAAAATCCTTTGTTTTTATTCAGATTTCTTTATATTCTGTGTTATTGCAAGAACAATTTGATTTTACCTCCGTTGTATTTTGTTCATGAAAATTGGCCATTCGTAGGTCATCATGGAAGTTCCCTGCAGCTGCTTTCACACCGGACGCAAAACAAATTTTTCGCACTACAGATTACATTCAAAGTCAATGCAAAGTCTGTAGTGTAATCTGTAGAGCAAAAAATTTGTTTCGCGTCCGGTGTGAAAGTGGCTTAAAATTTCTGGTTTGGATACGAGGTGATGAGATGGTCATGACTGACGATTAATCGTTTTGATCGTAGAAAATTTTTGAACGTTCCAAATCAACACAATTGCCTACGACTGACCTCAAGATTTGATAAGATCTGATAGGATCACCACGATTACCCCACAATTAAGACCACGATTTCAATCGTGCCGCGAATCATGATAGTGGGGAACCTAGCGTTAAAGGGGGACTCCATCAGCATCCCTTTGGCTCAGAGTACTGATGCCCTCCCCGCCATACACACTCAGTTTGCTGATGGTGTAAGCATGGAGAAACTGATGTCAGGTCAGTTGGGACAATGTCTTTAAAATGGACTAGAGGAAGTAGCATTTTGACGCTCACACATACTGTATGTACCTCAACAAAAATTTGAATGTTTGGATTTAAATATCTTGAGCAGAACATTACTTTGGGGCCAGAGGGTGAAGAACCTCAGACTAACTAAAAATAGTGGACCCACCCTTTAATTAGTAAGTAAATAAATAAATAACAGTTGTGGAAATAAAAAAAAGACTCCAACAAATGTGAAAATAAAGCTGCTTGATGGACACTCAGAACATTCTGGAAGATCGGGGCTGTACGTAGGCAACTACACTGTGTCAGCAGTGAAAGACTGAATGGTAATTGGTCGGAAATGGGCTCTCTATTGGAGGACATAATTATGTAGAGGGACAATTATTGCCAGGGGTAATGACCTGGCTGTGAGATAGACAGCTAATAATGTACACTTCCAGTCCATTTTACTGGATAGTCTTTGGCACTGGGTTACTGTGTTGGGTTCTGCCCCATGATTGGTTATTTCCCTGCCTGTCAGATATTCATAAGCTCCTATTGGTGGAGGCATGCTCTTCTGTTTATGGCCATGGGCGTGACCCACATGAGAGTCGGAGCCGGTGTGTTGTGTGAGCTGTGGGTGGAGGATGGGGCCCGAAGCCCCAGGGTGGAGAACGTAAGTGGAAACGGCTTAAGAACTGGATAATTACCCCGTTAAGTACTGCACAAGCACAGACCTGCGTGTTGTAAGGAAAACCCTCGAGGACGTTTGCTACGGTGGCGTATGTGAGCACTTAAAGGAAGGGGGAGGGGGGCGTATACATCGGTGAGAGCAATCCTGGACGGACTGCATCCGGACTCAACAACAGAACATCCATGTGTGGCGACATGGCGATAGCGCCGTCACATCGTCAGTTCTGCTTAGAAGGCAGCTCTGAAGACCTGATACTCGGTACCCACGCAAAAAGCTGTGCATTCAGGCAGTGCTAAAAAGACATTCCATACGATACCAGAACGTTCAAGTGGAGATTATTGCATGAGACAGTACCACTGTAGGTGAAGGCTCTGCCTCAGAGTTGAAGATACTGAAAGTGTTATATCATAGCATTGGGATAAAAGCATATAGCTACTGGATAAAAAGAGTTTCCTAGCCGAGGTTTGCCGTTCCGAGAAGCTGGAGGGGTGTTTGGCGGTCGGTGCTGCAGAGGAGACCGGTCTGCTCGGACAGGAGTAGCTCTGCAGGGGGTTGGGCAGGTGCAAGCAGGCCCTGTCTGGCGCTGTAAGTGGAAGTGCTATTGAGTGACAGCGCACCACTGTTAACTGCCAGCGCCTTTCAGGGAAGGTGCTACTCGTGGGCCTCTGAGTTAACAAACTGCATTACACCAGCTGTCTTCTGCTAGCCTCCACCACCTTTAGTCTGTTTCCAGACAGGGGAGAGATGGGGGTGAGGAAGCATAAATAGATAAGATTGGGTGGAGAGAGGAGAGTTAAGAAAACTTCGCTCAAGTGCACACTCTCTCAAAGTCTCACGGTCCGGTAATGCATACAGTACTGTGGGTGTCGGCTCAGTGTTTGGATTATGTATGGCCCTGCGCTGAATCAGCTAGTATTGATCCCCAATCGATATTGCTTTAATGTTCAGCAGTTCGGTAGATACGCGTCAAGCGCTAATGACGTTTTCGCCCCGGCAAGCTGGAGAGTTGCATATTGTTTCACTTTGAGCACATTCCACTGTCAGCCAGATTTATCTCTAGAACTTTAAATTCTTTTAACCCTTTGAGCACTGAATGCAGCTATTGTTGCTCAATGATGTAAGATTTCAAAATCAAAGCTCTTTAAAACCCGTCATGCGGGGAATTGTTTGAAAGGGCTCCATGTGGAAGCAGAAAATAAAATCTCTATTTAAAAAAAATTATATATATATATATATATATATATTAGCCCTCTCCTGTGCCTTAGGTCATATATTATAATTCAGGGGGTAAAAAAAAGGTTAAATGCATGACCTCACTTAGTACTTTAACTGACCATTCTAATGTAGTTATTTATCTATAAATATTGATATAAATGGGCTACAGCTCTAACATTCAATCTTTTATTATGAAATTTGTACTTGCTGAGCAGTCAGATTTGACATGGCAAATGGGCAACCCAAACTATCAAAAGCCTTAAAATAGGCAACCCTTTTTTCCATATCTTATTTTTATGTACATAACTTACACATCTGGGTATACATGGAAAAACATGCATAGCTTGTAAAACATTTCAAACATTCATTTTTGTGTTCATCTTCACTCCTCTGTGGGTTTTTCACCAAACAAATCTTGTAAGCTGTATCAATAACATTCATAAAACATACCTAAAGTAAAGATGGTGTATGTAACAAGTGAACATCTGTGGGACAGGTGAAACAATTGATGACCTTCCTATGAAAGACTGGTAGACTGAATTAACTGATTTAATTCAGTTAATTGACATCATATCGGTTTAAGTGGTCCATCCCCATGGGATTACGGCACCAGATTGCCATAAAACCCTGGAAAGACAACCCAGTATGTCTAACAAAAATTATGTATAAATTTGTAATACGCTCATGTTTTTGTGATGTGCATTGTTTAGGCTTGAGAGCGGAATTTAACGGAAGGCGAATCACTATTGTTGGGCAGAACGCCTGTGTGGGTATGCATCCTTTCTCTGTCTCATGCTCCTCAGAGATTTTAGTGGCCAAAAACAGATACAACCAAATACATGAGAACATTTTTAAAGCAAGCCCAGAAAATCTCTAACTACAGCTGCCAATATTTTCAGGGGACTTTTGAGAAAAAGACAAGCCTAAAGTTTATTAAGCGGGCATGGCAACCATGTTTTAGCATCCGGAGGAATCATTAATTCTCGAGTACTACTGGGAAATGTACTTCCGCTGTGATTGCTTTTGTAAGCTGCTGAGCTTGGGCAATAGATGATGGAGCCAGTGAATATCTCTGCATCTGAGAGTATTACTATTTTGGAATCCTTTCTAATCTTGTTTTGGGGGATGTGAGCCTGCGTAAATGCACTATTGAGATATTATACCTGGATGAGGGCTGGCGAAATGAGGGATGCTGTACATTTTGACTTACGTGGGCACAGATACACCCATGCATACACTCAGCCACACACAGGACGTGCACATACGCACATGGAATGGACACACTCGCATGCCAGCAGCCACAGCGCTACTCAATCCGCTCCAGCTGGGTGCCTGAAAGCTAAGCAGGTGAGGGCTTATTGAGTACTTGGATGGGAAAACTGAATTGCTGCTGGAAGTAGTGTTGGAGGGCCAATAGTTGGTGGTCTTCCCTTTCATGAAAGAAGCCGCAGTCATGGGGACACTGTGCTGAAGGAGACCTCATCTTTCAGATGACATGTTAAACCGAGGCCCTGGCTCACTGTGGTCATTAAACATCCTATGACACTCTTCGATAAGAGTAGGGGGTTCCCCGGTGTCATGGCTAAATTCCCAACCTGGCTCTTTCAATCTGCCACTTAATCATCCCCTGGTTTAATTAGCTGTGCAAGTTTTTCTTTCCTTTTCCACCTCAAGCTGTTGTGCCGTGAGTGTCCGGGTGCAAAATGGCTGTTGTTCCAGCACCTATGGGTGGATGCTACACATTGGCAGTGGAGAGATGAGATTATGCCATATAACTGCGAAGCGCTTCAGGTATCTTCGAGAAGGTGCTGAATAAATGCAATTCTTATTTAATGGTTAATTCATGCAATCTTAGAGTGCTCCCAGGATTTTCAGCTAGCCAGCTAACTGAGAAAAGTACAGCAACTGGCTGTGAAGGTGGGTTGAAACTTGAGCAATTTCTGCTTTTCTGGTACACCCTGACATTAATTTGATTCTAGCATGCTTTCTTTTCTCATTTACTCACATGGTTAATAAGTAATGGACTAATTATGATGTCAATTAGCTAATAGTTCCTTAACATTGCGTGTCATTAGCCGCTAAAGTACTGCTAATGAGTGTGGCACAGCAGTGGTAGATTACGTCTCTCCTTGCATACCCATTCTAGTTTCAACAAAATGACTGGCAAAGGTTATCTGTTAAATTTTATTGAGCACATTCAGCTGATTTCTCAACTGGTATTTATCTTTTATTTTGTAATAGCCTGGAAAAGTCAATCTTGCTCTCGAGGCAAATGGGGTTTTTTTTTTTTTTGTTCGGTTTTTTTGGTCCAAGAGACTTTGGCTTCATTTTGACGAAAAGCATTGATATTAGGTTGGCCTCTTTTCAGTTTGAGTCATTTTTCCTGATACGGAAACAAACATTTAACAATGTAGCCAAATTTTATTTGTCCTCTTGAGCTGCGTCAAATTAGGATTGGCTAGCTGTTATGTTTTACTATTGAAGCCTGCGGTGTTTGCATGCTATGTGATACAATATGTGTTAATAATGCAGGATAAAGTGGAAGCAGAAACTATGAGTCGATGACTTTGTCAGACGTGTGACATTCCATGACCTGCTTAGACATTAATCGTTTGCCCCATTTTTTTTTAAATTGCTTAAACTTTTGACTGTGGTGGTGCAATGAACGAGGAGCATTAGCCGCAGTTGCAGTTACATAAATTGCGGATTGGTGTGCATGCAAAACAAAATAAGAGCAGCAACATTATCCCACTGAGTGTATCATAATCAAAGCCTGGACGCTGAAAGCATGTCTTTTTTCCTGGACTCTCAAATTGCAAAACACTCGCTTAATTATTTACGCAGAAGAAATGCTACTTTGTCCGGCTATTAACACAGATTTTATGCTCAATAATTCTCCTCATTCCCATCCCTCTGTCTTAGCATATTTTAAAGCAAATAGACTTTAATATTGCATTTATGTTCCTGTCCCTCCATTAAAAGTTAATTATTTTCCAGACAATAACCCACGATAAAGTGACACATTATTCATATTTTGCGGCCCCTGAAATGATTCCAGGGCATGGCACTGCAGTGCTTACTGTGCGATTTCTGCCTTAAAGAGACAGCGTCCGTTGGGGTTCGGCCATTTTTTTTTTCTTTCTAATTATACGGGAGGGCAAAGTAGGGTCAGGTTTAGCATAGCTGCAATGCTTAATGTATGCTATGACGGGCACTGTATAGTTTCTGTTGGACCTCTATTTAAGCCGGCCTGGATAACCTCTGTCTCAGCATTCCGAGTAATTAACACGCTAAGCGGTTTGCTGCGGTACCTCGTTTGCCCTCATGAGGGCGGTGTGGAGTGAAAGGTGCCCTTGTGCAGGGGGGAGGGCTTGTGAAGAAGAAGGGCTTCCTCATATGAGCTGTGCTGTGTGGAGATTTTTGGGGGCACAGTGGAAGCAGAATCTCTGCCCATACCTTGGACTAGAACATGACGATGTCATGCATTATTCACACCCTAAGAGAAGCGGAGGGAGTTTTTGGGGTCCTTCTTTCCCTCTGTTTCTCTTTTTCCTGCCTGCTCTCTCTCACACTCACGCACTACTCTCTCCATCGTCTCTCTCTCACTGACTCAACACACGCACATACACACACACAATCTCGCTCTTTCATTCTCGCTCCATCATTATTTCGCCCTGTCCCTCTCTCTTTCCCTCGCTCTCTCTCCCTCAATCGCTCAATCTCCCTGTATGTCATTCTCTCTCTCTCTCTCTCTCTCTCTCTCTATATGTGTTGCAAGAAGGTGCTGAAGCTCCTCTCGATGTTAATGGGTTACATTTCAAGTGACTAACCTTCTCATGCAGCACACACACACACACACACACACACACACTTACTCACACACAAACAGCCGCTGTCTGTCGGGCCTGAGAGGTGAGATTGCGCCAGCCCTGTCACCAGCCCGCAGATTGAATACACTGAACACACTGTTTTCAGATACACCGAATTGGGTGACGCCACTACTCAGCGCGATGCTCCTGCTGTTCGCCTGACGCAATGCCCTTTACTCCGAGCCAAGACCTGTCATTTCAGCCTTCAGGGTGTCTTTTATCCAAGTCCTGGAAGTCCATGTTATCGTTTGGGGATACGGCCTGGCTGCTAGCCACTGTTACCACTGCGCGTCTGTTGTGGATTTGTGGCTGCAAGTCAGGTTACTTCATGGGGTGACGTCATCCAGAGATGGCTGTTGTCCTTCCGAAGAAGAGGGAAAGAGATAGATTGTGTGTATGGATTGTGTGTGAGAGGGAGAGGGGAAGATCTGGAGGGGTCAGTGTACATAGGAAAAGTTGGACTTCCTGCTCTCGATATTGTGTTATTCTTTTTTCCTATTGTGTACTCTGTCTTGTATCCTGTTTCAGGCTATAAGTGGCTTTAAATCGAGTCCCAAGATACTGCTCGCAAGTGTATCTAACGGTAACCACCATCTTCTTGAGCCCTGGGGAGTGGCAAGGGCTCTGAGGGGTGTTGAGGCGTGGCGAGCCTCGGTCGCCATATTTGGCGAAGTCGGCACTTCTCATGATGCATAAGAATAACGTCCTCATTCTCGCGCTAAGACCCCACCGTGAATCTGTGGGACCAAACTCTCGACTGCCACCGTTGTCGCCAGCGCTATAGAAACCTGTTTCCATGGGAACGGCAGCACTGCACGAGCGACCGTTAATCACTAAGGACACTCTGTCCTCTGCTCTGGCTCTGGCTCTGATGGAGGAGTTCTGGGTGCAGTTTTTCTGAGTTGGTAGCCCGGGATGGAAAGTTCTGGAATGCTGGAATGCTTGACGGAATTCCTTCAGTGGAATATTCAGCGTGCAGAAGCGCGCTTGTGTCTTTGTTTCTGATGCAAGCAGCTCCTGCTGCTTTGCTTCAACACCCAGACTCGCCCCTCTCCCGGAGGGCATACGCCCTGGGCAGGACTTGGGGCAGAAGGTGGTGGGGCAAAGATCGGAGGGGTTGGAAAGGAATATGAATGAAAGTGTGTAACTCAAGCCCTCTATCTCAAACAGGTATAGAGTAGCAATTAGCATCAGTGTGCTGGATTCAGTAAAGGCTAAATGCTACTCTAAAATGTTGCAATATTGCACCACCATCCTGGCATCCAACTAATACACACAGACACGCATATGCACGCACACATACACACACGCACTTATATACGTAATACACACACACACACATATACGTAGTACACACAAACACACGCAGACAATCACACATACACAATCACACAAACTCCCATGCACACACACTTACGCAGAGCTCATACACACACGCATGCTTGTACACACGCACACACACACACACAGAGCTCGTACACTCATGTACACACAGTACACACACACACACGCATGCTCATGCCTGCACACACATACACACCTGCACGTACACACACCAACACACACACACAGAGCTCATCCACACACACACACACACACACAGAGCTCATCCACACACACACACACACACACACTAACGCACACACACACGGAGCTCATCCACACACACACACACACGCTCAGGTGAGGTGATCAGGCCCGGTGGGCAGAGCTCTGATCTCTGATGTAGTGCTGGCTGACAGCGCTGAGCAGACTGTCCCCCTTCTCCCGCCTCCTCCTCCTCCTCTCTGTCACATCAAAGCCTGGAGCCGCCGCTCCTGCACCATATGTGGAGCCGCCTGCGCCTCGGACCGCTCTCAGGTGTGCGAGCCTGCAGCCCCCTCTCTCTCTCTCTCTCTCTCTCTCTCTCTCCTTCTCTTCCTCCCGGTGTCTCTCTCCCTCTCTGTCCGTGTCTCTATGGAAATGAAAGGGATAAATATGTGGTGCTTATAAGCAAACACGTTGCAGGGGATTAAGATTAACTGAAACACTTCTGCAGATATATTCGCCTCTACAGGAGCTCAGCAGATTTAGCACCACTCCGCGCTCTTCGGTTAGCATGCGGCAGTGGTGCATTCTGGGACAGGCACTTCTTTCATTTTATATATATATATATATATATATATATATATATTTCCACGCTGTAGTTACCAGAGCCTTACATCTGTGCTTCTCATTCTGTTCTCAGCTTCAGACGGGCGGTGATGAAACGCTCTGGATATTCTAATCGATCCTCACCTGCGTGCGGAACTTAAAGAACAACCGTCAGCAGAAAGCCTTTACCATCTATCTGCTGCAAAGCCCAAATAATTGGTTAGTCTGCGGAAAAAAAAAAAGTGGGAGAGGAGAGAAAATGGGCTTGTCTCGCTTCCCCCGGGGCATTTGTCTGGGATAAATTGCCTTCATTTGAGAATTCCACCGCGATTTCTGTCCGTCCCTCTGCCTCCCATCGGCTTTAATGAAAAAGGAATTTTCTGTGAGACGGAGTTAATGTGTGGGTGCGTAAGAGAATGAAAGGGAGATAGAGGGAGAGAGAGGGAGAGAGGGGGATGAGAAGGTAAGCTTGAAAGAGAGACGAGATGAGAGGGTGTGTAAACATCGGGCAGGGAGAGAGAGAGAGAGGACACAAGAGAGGGAAAAGATGTTTGAGCAAATGAAAGTGAAAGAACATCCAGCCACCAAAACTACCTGCCACAGCAGACAAGGAAAAAGTGGCCCCCTAATCCCTGTTAATTATCGTCATGTAGATTAAAGCCGTTGTCGTTCCCGCTTTTTACTGTCATAATTGCGAGGCTTTTGCTTAGCTTCAGGTGATGTGCCAACAAAAAAAAAATGCATGTTGGCGATATCCTTTACCTTTTTTTCCCATGGAAATGTAGGCTTGAAATGGTGTTAATGGAGAAGGACCGAGTTGAAAGCTCGCGTGGGAGCGGAGGAGCATAAATAGATCTGCTGTACATTAAATGTACCTCACAAGTCCGCCATCTTGCTGGTTCCTCATCTGGCCGAATGAGAGCAGATGTCATTCAGCGGTGAGGGAGCTGGTGAAGCTGTTAATGAGACAGTAAGGTGTGCCAAATGAGGGTTTATCTGCAGGCACAGGGCCGTATACCTCTGCTTTAAATTGTATTGATGGAGACATAATGACGGTGTGAAAAGCAGACGTGTGAGAAATATATATATATAGCAAAAATGCACCAAAACGTAGTGTTTCTAGCCAACTGTGCAAGTGGTGCCGGACTGCAAAGGCAGTCGGCTGTATCGTGGGCGCTGTTTCGGGAGCATCGTGATTGGCAGTGGCCTGGGGAGGTCACATGACCTCTCAGATTAATCCTGCGAAGCCCCGGGGGTGGGGTCTGCACGGGAGGGAAAGGTCAGCCGGCAGCCCTGCGGTCTCACACCTTTCAGGTACTCCCACTCCTGGGAGCGCGATATGAGGGTAAACCTGCCAATCATATTCCACTGCCCGCAGGAGCGAGCGAATGGGGGGCGAGAGGGGGCGGGGAGAAAGGTAACCTGCCTCGGGGGGATAAAAAGTGAGATCATAGGGGTCTGTGCTGCACCTGGCAACCCTCACGTTATTCTGCGACGCTGTCCTTCGCAGCTGTGACTTGTGCCCTGCCCACTACACAGCTGAGTCGCGGTAACCTTTCCGCTGTATGGGTGATATGCGGCAACTGTAGTGATCTGTTGTTCATGACTAATTCCTCTCCCTCCCCCCCCCCCCAACAACCACATCCAAAAGCCACCCCCTGCCTATACCCCCTGTGTTAGGGGGACCCACAGGCTGTCTAGCCGGGCTCTTACAGTAAGGCAGCCCTAGAGGAGGACTGTTTATCAGTATAATCACTAGGGACTAGGGTAGGAGAGTTAATGCTATGCTGTTTTAAGATCCAGACGTTATGATCATAACCGCACAGTCCTTCCAATAAAAACCATGGCGGACAGTTTTCTTTCTGTCGTTGATGGTACAGTTTGTGTTCTGCGCCTCTGCGGAGGAAAGCGTACAGCTTTTGTGCGTTTGTCTTACCGTAGCAAAGCAGGTGCATAAACTGCAAGCGGAAAAGCAGGCCTGAGGATTGTCAAAACTCTTTTAAAGTGTGGCGGCGCAGCATGCGGAGCTCCGTGCGCATGCTCATAACGAGCCGCGTCGACAATTTTTCAAAAAAAAAAAGGCCACTGGCTTTTACGCCTCTTGTCCCGTTCTTCCTGTCACTCTGCGCGCTCTTGAGGCGGAAGAATCCCTAAATATATATTTTCGGAAAATGCAGTGGCTTTCGGCAAAACATTTCACTCAGTTTGCTGGATGGTAAAGGGAAAAAAAACAAAATACACTGTGTGGGTATTGGTCATGAGTGCCTGGTTCGGCGTCGGTGCTCCGGTGAAATATTTGTCTGTTCTGTAATTTTATAGGCCAGCGCACAGGCATAGAAAGCCACTGCATACTCTAACTGAGGAGCCGTGAGAAGCTTAAAGATTATTCTCGGCGTGGAGAGCCGAACAGGGAACACTGCGTTTATTCTGCCATTGATTAACGCCGTCAAAAAGCAATTCCCATCCCTCCCACTCATCTCCCCTGCTTTCTCATGGCGTACGGTGCCCCTTTTCCCGCGGAACTGAGAGCGCGTTTCGCGGGATTTAGCTCAAAACTTTCTTGGCACATCGGCGCGCTGTTGTTGTCTCTCGCAAATACCACCGCTCAATATGAAACCGTCGGAAAATCTCACCGCTGCGAGCGAACTCTCCAGGGGTGCGGAGATATCAAACCGGGAATATCACATTTGCGCCCCCATTGATTATCACTAATGCAAAACGCTGGCCTGTGTCAGTTTCTGTTCATGACTCAACGCGCGTCGTTCTCTCAGCACATTCTCCGTTATCCGTGCTGTGCCGCACTGCCGCGGGATTGCAACTTTTAGTATTTTCTTAAAACGAAACAATCCGCGTTCTGATTTATGCTGTCGTATTGATTCCTCTGCTATTCAATGGCAATCTGATTTTTGTTATTGCCAATGGTTTATGGGTTAATTGTTATCAGTTACATCAATTATGAGGGAACATGTAGTGGGGTGTGCAAGTATTTGGACACTGGCGATTTTGGTGGGTCAGAATTCCTATGCAGGTCTACGTGGGTTAAAGTACCGATTCAGCATTAATTTGAGGATACACTCATTGGCTTCATTCAGAGCGATCACTGTAGGAATTGCATTAATTCATTACTGATTCACTGTCCGAACATTCAATCACCTTACATCATGAGCCTTTTGCAGTTAGAGACTTCCTTACAGACAAAAAAATCACAGGTAATAAAGGTTAAATGCTTTGGGATTGTGGCATCGGGCTCAGTTTATTGGCCTCAAGACATGTATAGTAAGTGCGTCGATAGACCCCATGGAATTACTTGTCATGTAATTTGTCTGTCAGTGGTATCCTGTATGGGTCATGTGACTGCGTCCCTTGCAGTGTGTTGGTTGTGCCGTACCACCCTGGCAGTGTGTGGAAGGCGTTCGGTTATTTCCGTAATGGACAGACCGCTGCTCCATGTGATTGGCCGCTCTCGCCCCCGCCCAAACCTTGTGCAACACAGGATCTCGCTCGACGCATTTGAGCACAAATTCACATTCTACCATCATTGTCGCGGCCTGGACATCTCTGTGTTTTCCCCTGCAGGAAATGGGGGAGGGTGTTGGGGGTTTGGGGGGGGGGGGGATTGGTCTGATATGAAAGACAGAAAACACTGCTGACATCTCCTATCTCCTATGCTCTGTACAACACAGCTTATCTCTGTTACACCCCTCACAGCGACTGCGTCAGATACAGAATCAACCATCTCGGGATGACAGCATTATCTAAACCTGGGAGCTTTCTGTTGCGGCACGACTGTCGCTTCAGGATTAATTTTTTTTTTTTGTCCTCTGCCTTTGGATTAGGCCACTCCCTTCTCCTGTCCTTACCCATCTCAGTGTCTGAAAACTCCGCCCCTTTTACCTCATCAAGTTATCGGGCGGATTTGAACGCTTGCGTGCCCGTTTCGCTGATCATTATAACTTTGCCAAAACGTGAATTGACTTAACCGAGCACCTGTCGTGCGCCTGCGGTAAAATGGCCCGCTCTTCCGAAGACCTGCACTGAGGGCAGTGGGGCCTGGATTGTGGCAGTGGTGGCAAGCGGAGAAATGGCAGGGCGATGCCAATTTACTCTGCCAGGTTTTGTGCACCTCGAAAAAGTGACAGCAGAAGAACTGGTTTCAACCTGACGGCACAATGGGAAGGAAAGATGGCAGCAAAACCACAGTGGTTACTGTCATCCCTCAGGGTAACGATCGCACCATTATTGGCTTATAAATCACGGGATTCGAAGTGGCACCAGAATGAGTGGCACTGCTTGCTAACACTTTCTTTTTTTATATCAAACCGTGAAATGGGGCTACTTCTGTCTTATTCTGTGAAAATTCCCAGTATAACTCACCCATGAAATACATGATCCATACTGACTTGGGTAATCAGTTATATTGTTTTATTGTGCCGCATTAAATTATAAAAGATAAAGGTATTGATTAACTGACATCAGGTTTTCTTTCTATTTTTGTCTACACTGGCCTTCGACCCCTCCACGAATGGTTTACCCTCGGGTCCATTTCTTTCTGGGAGCCGTCAGTCTCTAAAGTGGCCATATAACCAGAGCCAAAATGGTGTCTGCGGTCAACTGGAGGAAGTGGCGCAGTTTCCATGTGCGCTGGCTTGAGCAATCAGGGCATGAGGCAAAGGCAAATAAAAACCCTGCCGCGTTCACACCAGAGCGGCTGCCTTCTTAATCGCACCGTCTGTTTGCTGTGGGCTCCATTGGGATGAGACTCAATAGGGCAAAATGCACAAAAATGGCTGTGAGGTTCTGGCTTATGAAAAAGCAACGCTGCTGAAATGATCTCAGGATTACAGAGCTGTGCTCAAGCTTTAGGGCACCCAATATTTTTAAAATTTAAATTTGGTCACAGATGTTTCGATTTTGGTTTCCACATTATTGTTGCTGTAGAAAATCAAAGTGAAACTATCGTTGACTCCTGGATAAGCTATTTGTGAGTGAGGGACCGGTCATCCGTGCCAACATCACATTTATCTTACAGCCCGTGTTTGCGCTAACGGCAGTGTGATTAATTGATTGATTAGTGAGTGACGCTCAAGTCTCATCACAATACTCCTTCCTTAGCTTTGGTTATTCGGAAGTAAAAAGCTCATTTGAGACAGCAACAGCATATGTTGACTTCAAAAACCATCTTACAATAAATGTTTGGATTTCATTGAACACAGTTGATATCGATGTTATAGCCTTGATGGAGCCCTAATCTCAGTCATCATCAAGGCTGTCTGAGATTTACATGGCGAGATAGATGCAAGGGAGGCTGTAAGCCAACAGAACTGTGACAAGTTCTCCAATATGCTTGGGACAGTCAAACGGCCTTATAAATCTTATCAGCCTACAAAACTACTGGACAGGACTCCTAATTTTTAGGTAAAGGGTGGTTACACCAAATATTGCTTTGATTTAGTTTCTGACTATTCACAGCTCCTTAGAATACATTTTGCAGTATTAACAAGCATTTCATTTCATGATTTTTATACGCATCCTTGCCTCACTGAATTGTTTTAAATGCACCTAAAATCATCTTCTCAGTACTGTATTTTATTTTATCCTTTTTTAAAATTATGATCAGCATTTATATTGGCTACCATATGTTTTTGGAGAGAAACACTAATGTATTATTTTAAGAATTTATGATGAGTTTTTGAACGTTTATTCCAATTATTACTGGTGAATCAAACATAAACTATCACGGCAAGTCTGGACTCAGATTGTATAGTTGGCGAGCTGCATATTAAGTAAATGAATATTAATACAGTGGTCGCATTATTCATTTTTCATCATGTATTCAGTTACATGTAATTTTTAAAATTGTTTAGATTCTCAAGATACGACTCGCACTTCTGTTGCCATTTGTAACAGCCAAAAAAAGACTAATCATCACTTTTTTTTTAGCAAATTATTTAATAATTCATCCGTTATTATTCTGCGATATTTTTATTGGCTGGCTAGTTGATGTGCTTTCTCCCTGTTACCTCGTTTGTCTGAAATGTGCTTGGCTTTGTTATTCTACCTGTGGCCACTAGGGGGACTTTATCTGCGGCTCGGCTGCATTCCCTCGGTGCTGTGGCATTCGCGCATGTCAGACAGTGGTTAATCGTGCCAGCAGAGCTGCTGTTTTCAATCATTACTGACCTGGCTTTCTGGCTGCTGCAGAGTGGTGTATTCCCTGATGATGTGACGGCCTCTCGCTCCTTATTTTATGTGCAGTGTGAACATTCACAAACATGTCAAAAAAATTATTTTGGATCGCAATACCATATGCAAACATGGAAGGTGGAAAAGATGTTATCACGCTAGTGCAATCGCACAAGCGGGTGAGATGTGTTGCTGCATCTCTGTGAAATCATCAAGATTTTGAGGGGTTTGAAAGGTCGCTGAATTTAATTCTAGTGTATTAATATGATACAAGAGATTACGCTTGTAATCCATTTAGGATTTCAGATGTTTAATCCACTTTATTAATAGGAAAGTGAAGCAGATTATATGCTGCTGTGCCTGTTGAGAGCTTAGTCATGATAATACTATGTAATAATCCCTTAAAGAGGTACACCTACAAAAATATTCAGAAGACACATTATACGCCTGCCCAGAATTAGACTTTTCCTTCAGCTCATGTCCGTGTGATGCGATTCAGGTTCTTGGCCTATTTGTTGTTAGCTGTGTGTGTGACTACATCTGAGCAGAGTGTTCCAGGATGTAATTTTTTTTTTTTTCCTTGAGGCATTCATCACCTCATGTGACCCGATTCTGATGTCATTGAGATGTCACATCACCACCTGTGAATATGGTATTTGTAGTTTTCAGCAAGTAGGGGTCAATATCCTTACTTTAATTGCCGCTGGGTATCAAGGTCACTGCCGAAGGGGGATGGTTAGGCCCTGGGCCAATCATATTACATTTGGTAGTAGTTTAGTGCTGTGAGATTTTGGTTTTGGGTACAATAACCACCCCTTTGATGGGTGTTCAGCACATTGAATTGTCTGAGACAGATCTTGGGGTCAGTACCTAAATAAAATAGCCACCTTGTGATGCTACGTTCAGCCTACTTTTAGTAGCATTCTATTCTCTGATGAAAATTGCACCCTCTATCAACGGGGTCCTAAGCTGATTTACGATGCGCAAAACTGCATTTTGGACACTTCTAACTAGGTATACCTGTTCTTTTGGTGGCCAAAAGCGGTCTCTTGCTGGGCAAAGTGGGATACTCTGGTGTGGTTGATAGAGTAAAGTTGGCGGTCAAGTTTGCAGAGCAGCTAACTATGCAACCTGGGGCACCTTTCCCAAAAGCGTAGTTGCTAACTGAGTTAGCAACTTGCATAGTTTGTTCGTTCACGGTAAAAGGGCCCAGCTATGTAAGTTAATATCTGTGATTTTGGGAAATGCACCCCTGGCCAGCTTTCTTGCCATCTTTAAGTGTCCAAAACACAGTATAAACTAACTTGACCTGGGAGCAGCTAACTATGGCTAGCATTTTCGCCATCTTTAAATGTCTAAAACACAGCGTAAACCAACTGGACTGTCTAAGAAGTATCTGGAATATTTTTTAGGGTTTGCTTTGTCCTGATTGGGTGGGCTCGTCTCTTGAGTCATCCTTCATGTCACTGCCCCGCTCGTAATTTGTTCAGCCGCGGTCTCGTACCATGCCACACAATGCGGAGAGTTGGTTGACCCTCGCTTCCAAGTGTCTGGGGGATTAGCTATTAGCCTGCCGCCTGGTGCAAAAGTTTACTGAGTCCGGCTTCAGCCATGTGCAACCACCCACTGCTAATCTCATCTCACCAGCAGCTGACACCGCTGGTGCATGACTGAGAGGGGGGGGGTGGGGGCGTAACCGAGCACCACAAAAATCAACCACCCTGATCGGGCGGATTAGATAACCCGGCGGGCCCAGTGAGGCCCGGACTCGTGGAGCTGTAATCTCTCCTCCCTTTGTCTTTTTCGGCTGGCCAATGAGGTCCTGGCAAAGGTGTGTGCCATACCGGGGTCCCTTGGCAGTTCACCTCACCCAGGACGGGAGTTGTCTCTGTGGGACCTGGGGGTGTTTTGAAGGGGGTGCGCCTCTGGGGAAAAGGGAGGAGGGGGGGGGAACCCTTCAGAAAATAACAAAAAGAACAAAACGGCGAAACAGAATGAGAGGCTGTATCAGTTCAAAGGCCTTTGTCTGCTGGAACTTAATATCCTCAGTGCAGAAAGTAAACAAAGAAGGGTCATTGGTGCATTCATAGCCTGGGAGCAACAGAGGCTGCATTGTAGAGAGTTCGTCATAATGAACCATATTTCAGCAAGAGCGGTTCGTGACCCGTCGAGCTATCGGATCGAGAGCGCTGAAAAGACGAGGGGAAAAAAACATGCTGACATTGTTGCATATGCTGTGTTCACTATCGTTTGGTTTTTGAAATTTAATCAGTAATTCAGGCTCGTGGAGTTGAATAATTGTTTGTGGCTTGTATGCAGGTCTATGTAAGGTTAAAATCTTACATAATCTGGTTACACATGTTTCATAAAGTGGTCACTGCCTATTTTTATTGTGTCTCTGTTGGAGGAATGTGCTCCCAACCTCATAACTTTGAAACTAGAACATTTGGCAGAAATGGCAATACTATCATGCTCATGCATACTGCTGCTAAACGGAATGGACCGTAAAGCAAGTATCTCACTATTTGAGTGATTTGCTCTAATGTAAGCTACTGAAATAAATGAAGGAATCGAGCTGTAAATTATATTGCAGCATTTCCAAACTTATGTCTGACATCATTACCTCCTATCTCTCTCCTCTCAGATCCGAGTGGATGGCCCTTCCCATGGTGCCTTGCAGTACGAGACAATTCAGGTGGTGGAGAGCGGTCCGGTTCTGCGGGATATGGCTTTCTCCTCGGACCACAACTTCCTCTACGTCATGTCTGAGACACAGGTTAGTCCCCACAACCCCTTCGACACCCTCCATCCTACTTGGTTTAAGTGGTTCTATCATGCATTGGAACCATTGGATGGTTGGAAGTTTTCAATCCCCCATATCAATAACATATCCCCAAGAACCCCCGGGCTAAATCCTAATCAGCAGGCCACCTGAACAAGAATCAATAGGCAACCTCTTTCTGCTCCGGGTTTCAAAATCTCCCAAGCTGCGAGCAGCATGCTGTAAGTCACTGATGTTTAAAAGTCATTATTACCATTGTGTCCTATAGGCGCAGGGTATCAGGAAATGTGGGGTGAGTGCAGTTGGCCATGCATTTGGTTGTGTGACAGACAATTTCGAGCGAGTCATCGGAGAACGTGACTTTACAGGAGCTAACTCTGAGGTGGTGATGTTCGGCTAACATTCTCCTCAGCGGTGGACAAGCAGCCGTTTCTCGACTTCCCTGCCATGTTGCCTGTTGGCTGCTAACAAACACAGTTTGTTCAATAGAGTGCATTAGGCTAACAAACTGCCAACAAAAACCTTGTGTTCAATAGAGTATATTGGGCGAAAAATGACGTTAGCCAATGTTAGAGTGTTGTTGAGCGTCCCCTGGTCCTCTTTGTTGGAACATTCCTCTGGTTCCCATGCCCTGGAATTTCATTGACCCCGTCTCTAGCTGCAGACCTTCCAAAAATCAGTCCCACCCATCTCTCTGCTATAACAGCCCGGCCAGCACCAGAGTAGGGGAGGTAGCAGCATTGCCCATACACTGAGCTGGAGAACGGAGAGTGAGTTCTGTCCAGCAGGCTCCTGCGTGCAAAGCCTTTTATTGCCACCAATTTCACGCTACTACTCGACGGGATTGAGAGGAGCGCCCCCTGGGTCACGGAGAGGAGAGGCGAGAGATTGCGGGAGTCCGTGCTTTCCCCCGTCAGCCCATCAACCCCAGCCTTTTGTCACGAGTTGCCAAGCTTCGTGCTGTCCCGCACAAATTGCCTTTCGGTTTCTCACAGAAAAATGAGCGACAGGGAGTTATTATTATTTGGGCTGCCTCCTCTTCTAATAGATGTTTAGATTGGATCATCCCGCCGTTTATTGCCTTGCTGTGCATCAGGTGCATATGACAAGCGGAGAACACGTTGGCAAAATTGAGTCAGTGTCCAGTTTCATAAAATGTTTTTTTTATTATTTTCTTATATATAGACGGCGTGTAAGATATTAAGTGGCATTAAGGAGGTTATGAGAGATGAAGGATATTGCGGTGAAAAAGAATCCAGCATCGAGCTGTAAATTCACGCTGAACGGAAGAAGAAGACGATGGGGATATTATCGAGCGGTGGCCAGAGAGCGAGGATTTATTTTGACTGTTCGCCGACAGCCTGCTGTGGAAAACAACAGAAGCGCCGTATGTAGGGAAAACAGCCGGCCAGCTATAATGCTGGAAATGTTGTATCATGGGGTTTTTTTCAGTGTGGGATAAACTCAGTGTAGGACATAGTGGTGTGTAAAATCAGCGGAGTGCCCCTAAGTTAACGTGTACAAGACAGCTGAAGCAATGAAAACACACTTCTTACTGTGTGGCTGCCTCTGCAAGACTCCACAGTGTGTGCAGCATTGCTTGATGTGTGCGGTGTGTCTGGTTTGCTTACATTTTTAGAACCTTCAGTACATTGTATTTGTGATTTAGATCAGACTCATAGCCATATAAAATTACACACAACCAACACTAATACTGGAGCAACACTCTAGAATAGCGTTCAGGGACAAGGGGTCATTTGCTTAAGTGAATCTATTGGGGAAATGCTCCTTGCATCAATGTGTTTGTGTGTTGCATGTTTAATTGTGTGTGTGTGTGTGTGCATGCGTGCGTGCGTGCGTGCGTGTGTGTGTGTGTGTGTATGTGGAACTAGAGGGAAAAAGATCAGTGATTCACTAGGTCCACATATGCAAGCAAACTGGACACACGCACTCCCTCGCTCACATTTACACACGCCCACGCGCGCAAACACACACATCTATGCAGGCATTGCCACATGCATGTTTATGTGCACAAACACACACATACAAACATGTATATTTTCTCTTACTCAGTTTTCTCACAATCATAACAGAAGTAGGTAATGCTATTGGCTAATGAATTAATGCATTTATTTATTTACTTTTTATGCATGTATTTACTAATTTCACAATTCCATAGAGAGCATAATTTCAGAGCCTTGTTTAATTTTAATTTTGCTCATATTTTTTTATGCCTGAAAAATAGTTTGATTTTGAATGTCCTTGAGTGAGACTGACAGACCGACAGGATGACGGATCTGAAGACAGAGAGACAAGCAGACAAGTACAGTATGAGTAGATGCAGCGGTAGAACTGTCTTCAGGTCAGTTTGGGTGTCAGGCAGTTGGTGACTTTGTGCAGAGGAGCTGTGACTGGGAGTAGCTCTTGTGCGCTAGAGATAGACAGAGAGAGAGAGGGAGAGAGAGACAGAGAGACAGAGAAAGAGAGATGGAGAGAGAGGGAGAGATGGAGAGCAGCAGCGAGATGAGGTAGAGTAACAGAGAGAGAGAGAGAGAGTGACAGTAAGAGAGACAGAGAGAGAGAGAGAGAGAGGGGAAGAGGGAGGGCTATTGACGGAATAGCATGATTTACAATCCTGGAGTATTAATGTCACAAGGCTTGGCTCTCGGTAAACAGGGCTCTGTGGGCTGATGAAGAGTGTGTCAGGGAAGGGTATCACGCAGCCTTTAAACTCCAGTCACAATCCCTTCAGCCAATCTCTCCCCAAAAGCAGGGCATCTCACCGCTGCCTGCTGTTTATCACTGAACAGATAGAAAATGAATTTCCCAGCTTCTTTATCTCTTTCCTTCAGTCTCCCCACACACAGTTTCTTAGACCAGCTCTGGCCACTAGCGCTAAATATACTTGCAGTGTCACTAATGAACTGTGGATTTAAAATATGTTACGGTTTAGAGAGCTCTGAACTAGGAGGGAATAATTTCTCTCCTCGCTCTGCGTCGAGCCTGAATTCCAAAATTATCGTCATGAGTGTGACAGAAACAAACGGGTGCGTGCGCCATATACTCAGTCAAAAATTGTGATTTTCTGTTGCTTTCCAAGGTTTTTATCATCTGTTGCTAAAAATGACTGATGCATAAACATATTCCCCTGCCAGCTCTGCTGAGAGTTGATGTCGCACCATTCTGGAAAGAAAAAAACTGTTTTTTCAGTGACTTTCGGTGGGCGAAATCAAATGAGGGTAAGGTGCAACCAGTATAAAATAGACTGTTTACCGTCGTGGAGAGAGCACTGGTCTTTGCGCATCTCTAATGGGTTTCACCAATGAGTGCAGTTCTCTATTTCCCATGATCCTTCACTCTTCCGCATATATTATTACAATAGCCCACTTTGTTGAGTGCTGTATTTACCTTATTGAAAGTAAAATATATAATTACTTTCAATAAAGCTGTTATGAACAGTTATTAAAACTCAAATGCTTGCGTTTGATTGATTGTTACATTTATGAACTTTCCATGACTTGATTTGGAACAGTTCATGGTCAAATCCTGCCTACGTTGCTCCTAAACCCTTAGAGCACTGAAATAAATTTAAGAAAATATGTGCATTTAATTATCCTGTGCTGTTGAAAACCTATCATGTGGTGATTTTATAGGTTTTCAACAGCTTTGATTTTGATATCTGACATCATTGAGTAACAATAGTTGCATTTAGCGCTCTAAAGGTTAATAATATTGCTTCAGTGACTTGCTTACCAGAATACAAGTCGTGCTCCACGTCACGCTACTGTGGCTTCTGTGCCTTCATCAGATATAGCAGCGGGGTAACCTTGTCTGAGCACATCTCATCTGCATCATGTTCCTCTAAGCCAATAAATCATAGAAACGGTGACACAAATAAAGTAAATGGTTATAATGGAGTCACATTAATGACAATAGCGACTGCGTCTGATATTAATTGTCACGGCAACAGTAGAGGCAGGTCATTTATTTTGTAAACAGTGCTAGCTAGCTCCCCGTCAGTTTCCCAGGCTAAGGTGCTTAGCCGTCCTGCTGTCTCTCCACCACTAAGACATCATTTCTCTTCTTCATGCGTTCGGGAGGGGATAAATGAAATTTGGCGAAACAGCCGTCTTCTTGCTTCGTCTGCTTTTCTGGAAACCAGCGGATTCTCTGCCTGCCAGGCAGCACGGGGGCACATCGGGCTGATACGGTTTCTCCTATGATACATATCTCCTGCAGATTATAAGCACTGGAGATATTGCCGGAGTCATCAGGGCGGCGGGCAGCATTGCATCGAACAAACCCGCGGCCTTAATACGAGCCCTTATTTTCTTCAGTTAATTAAAAACACCTGAGGACGAGTCGCCGAGGCAAACTGTTAGAGCGCGTGAGGGCTTGGGTGTGTGTTTCTGAAAGATAGATAAAGAAAGAAGGAGAGAGAAGTAGAGAGAGAACGAGTATGTCATCTCATTCTCTAGATAATTTATTTTTGCCCTGAACAAAACGGTAATCACGAAACGCAGACGCGGGAGTCAAATAGATTTCAGAACTTTCTCTGGTTTCTTTTTTGTAATTTTCCTTTCTACCAGAGTGGAATAAACAGAGTTAAGATGACATCACAGCAGGGGACATCCTCAGGGGAGATTAGCGTTAGCCAAAGCCGATTTAGCTTTTCATTATTCCTGTACAGCGGTCCTAGCGCTAAGCCTCTACCTGTATCCTCATCTGTTGTTATTTATAAAAGGGAGGGGGGTGGCTGGATTAATGCCCCTGGATGCAGGCGCTGCCAGACAGCTGTCAGAGTCAAAGAGCCGCGGACACTGACCTCGCGTATGGTCCTCCCTTCCGGCACAGCTCTAGCCGCCTGGCCTCTTCTGAATTACACGAGCAACAGCCGCCAGCTCAAGGGCAGCTTAACCCCGCAGTCACTTCTTATATGATTGAAACGGCGAAAAAAATAGGGCAGCCACGCTTAGTTTAGTTGGTTATTTGCCAAGGTGAATGCACATTAATAAACATTTCAGCTAAGGCTTTAGCCAGAGAGACTAGTTTTCATTAACCTCGAGCTACGTGTCTGAAATTAAGACTGGGTCCTCAGTGAAGTTTTATTTTCAGTAGCTTATGCCGAGCGGCTTGGAACGTGCACTGCTCGTTAAAAGGCAGCCCGAATCCGATGTGCTCCAGTAAAGAACTGAGCGAGGTTGTGGCGCAGATATGAAGACATTGATTTGGTAAGCAGCCCCCTGTGAAATGCGCTCTGCAGCCGCTTAGACGACGCTCTGCTTTCAGTTGGATGTCAGCGCAATGAAAAAGGAGATAAGGAGGTTATGTTGACTGCTCCCTTTCACGTGCTCTGAGGATAGCTGGTTTTGGGCCGCACTGTCCCTGTCTTGCACCAGAGCTCACAGGTGCCATTTTTGGTGACTTCATGTCCTCCCAATTTCTCGTTCCATTGCTGTGTTGTTGCTAACACCTTTATCCAGCACTCAGAAATAAAGTGCACCTCTTCTCCTCAAGGTACAATCTACTCTAATGTGCCCTTAGCACGAGCTATTGGACCTCAAAGTAGCGAAGTTATACTCAATCAGGGGCTACAAAAGATGCACATCTACAGACCCGGTGACAAGTCTTCATACACCTAAAGGTACATTCATATACTTTATTTTCCGAGAATGAGGAGGCCCGACAGGTTTAACCTTTTCAGTACTAACTGGACTTAGATGTCTCACAATATTTCAGATATCCTGTTGGAACATATGAGTCCCTGAAACCCTTGCATTCGGCCCAATTCTGTATTACAGTCACAAAAATGACGTATATATCCAATGGGTAACTCTGATTCATATTACTTTCTTCAGCATTGAGAGGGTTAAACTGAGTAGAAGTCAGTCTGCCCTAAAGCGATGTGAGGTTCTCAGCCTTGCTTGAGGGCCTGACTGCTGCCCTGGTCTCATTGTGCTTTGAACCACCAACCTCTTAATTCCAGTAGAACATTCCAGACAAAAGAGGATGTTTACAGTATGGTGGCCAACTCTGGTTCTGCAAGAAGCCAGGATGCGCTGGTTTTCAGAGTTACTCTGAACTTAATGATCGGTTAAAGCAGTTGTTTACGCGGATAACTCACCTCACATGGTCTCTCGGGCCTAAAATGGATGGTGAGAACAAAGACCTGCCCATCCTGCGGTCCAGCAAGACCAAGGTTGGCCACCGCTGCTCTAGATTTATGGGCCAGCCCCCTAAACTCGCCTCAGTGTCCCTCCTGTCCCATGGAGTCCAGAGGTGAAGAGCTCCAGTTAAATGCTGCTCTTCTGAAGATGAATCTTGTTTGCCAGTTGCAACACAGCCTGTGTATTTTTATCTACAAACAGATATTGCACTCCTCCACGCATCCTTTTCTGAAAATTCCTATTTATGGGTATTTATTGGAAAGGATGCAGATTTTGTATTTTTTTTTGGTACTCTGAATTCCAGTTGAGAAGTGCTGAAGCTGGGCGGATCATCCAGTTAATGAGATGCTGTTCCAGTGCACTGGTGCGCCTTGCAAACTGGCATTGAACCTAGACTGTGGCAGAGCTCACAGTGACAGGCAACTCTGCTTGGCGATGCGACACGGCCAGACTCGGGGAAGGGGATGTTAGCAACAAATGAGGGTGATGTCGCCTCGCCGTGCAACAGCGACCCCCTCTGTTTCCGCGGGTGGTTGGCGGTTTGCCCGCTGAGCTGTACGCGAAGCGCAAGTCCTCCCCCGTGCGAGCTCGCGTGGGCCCGGCGCGGGAAGTGCTAACTCGTCTTCAGCCGTCCTAAAATGACAGCGTCGGCTGTGAAGAGTGCCGCAGAGCGAGCGCGATCGGCCATTTCTCATTACGAGCAGTAGCGAGCTTTAAAAGAGAACATGGAGGCTCTGAGCTCGGGGAATGTGGAATGGCTGTCATTGACTGTGTGTTCTGTGACAGAACATTGTTATGGCTTCTTCAAACCTGTCTCGAATAATGAAGACCGACAAGAGGAAGTCGAACTCGTCCACGAAACTTGAGAGCACTTGTAAGGGTATGCAAACAGAAGCCGGACTAGTGAAGACGTGCGGTCACCTTTCTCGGTTTTCTAGTTTGTGTACAAACAGGCTGGAGTTTTACGTGCAAAATGTGTGGATGCACACTCTGTTGCACGGCACACAGATACAAAAATAGTTGTTTTTTTTTTTTTTACTTAAAGCTGCCTTCTGTGGAAAGTGTCCAATAATTTTACCAGCGTTTGGTCTTGATGTTAATAATATGGCCACTGGTGCCCAAAATCCCAGCCTAATACTAAATTAATTTCGCCCCGGGAAATTTGGACGTTTCTTCTGCAAAAACAGATACGCTGAATGAATTCACAGTGGCAGCGTATTGCTTTCCCTTAATTAGCCCATTATCCTGGTTACAGGACTGCTAATCTGTTTTCTCTAAGTGCCCAGGGAGGGTTTCTTTTTATAGCCACGCCCACAGAGGATGATTAGTACGACACAGAGCCAAATACCTCTCGTGCGCAAAGGCCCCGTCTCCTCATACTGGCTTTGTATAAATGACTATAATTGATGGGCAGTATGGAAATGTCATCTTCATTTCTGCTGTTACTTTCTCAGTAAGGGTCATTGATCATCGTCACTTAAGAAGATTTCTCATTCTGTCTCCAGTGCCTTTCGAGTTCTTAAAGCAGATTTGATGAACTGCTTTTGAGGGTGGCTTTACTCCTTGAATTATGGGATTTTTGACCGCATGTACACTGCAAAAAAAAAATGATATGTCAAGTCAAACATTAACTTGTTTTAAGTTTTTTTTTTTCTTCAAATAAGGTAAGCTTGACTTGACTGGTGAAATTTACTTACCCCATTGGCAAGCTAGTAAAAATTACTTCAAAACAAGAAAAATGGTGATTTTACTTACCTCCCCACCCCCCCCCCCACCCCCTTATCTGTAGTTTCAGAGCATATGAGGCTAATTTGAGACTTTAAATTGCCCATTGCTGCGTGTGTATGCGCGCGCGTGTGTGTGTGTATGCGTGTCTGTGTGTGTATGTGTGTGTGTGTGTGTGTGTGTGTTTACATGTGGGTGAATAGTGTGAGACCCTGCCTGTTGCAAACAAAATATTACTTGCCTTGTATGGCCTTACAGTACATGCCACTGGGTCATTCCAGAATTCACATGCATGCCTTACAGGAATTCAGTTTTTCATGAATTTTATTGCGTATGAATATTTTTCTAATTCCGGCAACGGCGCATGAAGCCAAATTGCCCCGGGCTTACAGGAACAGAATGGGTGGGGGAGGCTGGACTGCTTGTATCAGCGACAGGGGACAGGTTTGCAAAGTTTTATTACACGTTTGGTTTTGCTGACCATTACAGATTGCTGACACAATAGCCAGTAGTATACAGTATGTAACCAACATGAGATTGTCTAGTTTGTCAAAGATACCTGGATGATGTACTGCAATGGCCAAACTTTGCTGTGCACAGCCACTCCTTGCATGTCTTGCATACAATATTAAAACTTAGGCCGCATTAGTTAACACTGTGATCATTGACAGATGCACTGCATGTGAATGTGTGCACATATACAATACAGTATGTGCCATCTTCCATCACAATCACTGCAATTAACTCTGAGACCTATGCATTTTGACTTCTGAAGAGAGCAGTAGTTTCAAGCAATTCAATCTGTTTCTGCTCGGCTCCCACGCACATGCGAACTCTTGAACCCGGAGCATCGCTAAATGGCAGCACTGAGAAGAGAGTTTCTTTTTCTGTTTTCAGAGCTTGTCTTGAAATAAACTCTGCAAATTAAACACTTAGCAACAGCCATTAACACAAAATTCCCTTCTAATGTTTGGAGCATGTCTCTGAAAATTAATTTGAGTATTTTCTGGATTTGGGTATTCTCAAGTGGTCAGTGGCTACACAGTAAAGGGATACAGCAAATCATCACTTTTGTTTTGTTGTTTTCAACATATTGGATTTGACCTTGGGCAACAAGGTCCAGGTAATGACAAAACGGCCTAAAAGTCCTTTAATGTTGGCTTTAGATCTTCGGTATGTATTGGATACTAATGACAAATCATGTATGCTGATTAAACACACTATATTGGATTTGACTTTGGTCTTCAAGGTCAAGGTCATATGACAAAATCAATCTATTTATTTCCTTGTTTAATAATGTCTTTAGAAATTAGTATCTAAAATATAATTAGAATTTTTACGGGCATTGTAACCGCATAGTTGACCTTTTTTCACGATCAATTGCCGCTATAAAAACTGGTCAAAACCCATTTTTGGGTGTTTGTTCATTTTAGCATCATGGAATAGAAAGAATAATCCTAATTAGACCCACTCGGTGGCAGTATTGTGTAAAAAAAAATCATTGTCTGAAAGCAGAGCAAGAACCAGAAGTGAATTGAGAAGATGGCGCCCTTCACATATTGACAGCAGATGACAGTGAAAGTTCAGGTTAGAAAGAAATCTATTCGGATTTCATGATGTAGACTTCTTAAAGATTATATTTTTGCTAAATGGCAGAAATGTTGCTGTCTGTCACACATGAAAAAGTGTGACCGCTCAGTCGAGTTGCCCGATAATGGTAACTAAAACCCCTTTCTCACTGAGCTGCGCTGGCCAGCGGAAGTGTGCGGATGAAACAGTTCTCTTCTTTCCCAGAGAAGAATTGATTTGAAGAACCGTGAATTGATTCGCAGTGGTATGGAACCATTTGCCATCACCGCCGAAATTTGCAAAAAAATTAAACAGGTTTAATTTTTTGCGGATGTCTGAGCTGTTGCTTTTTAACGCCAATATCATGTAGACAACGTGTTGCTTTCTCAAGAATTCGTGTTGGCTTGCTGTTGAATCCGCGGACCGATGCTAGTTACTTTTCTCCTGTTGGAGCTGTAACAGCCGGCAACCCTCACGGCCCTTGGCACTCCAGTTTTCGTATAGCGACATTTGGTCAGGTAGCGTCACTATATGATGAGTGAGAATGAGACTGGCCTCTTTCGTCCTGTTTGCAAATGTCTCCACCTTTGAGCTGAACTTAATCTCTGGCAAAAATCAGTAGTAATATGTTGTCAGGTGACATCATTGATCTCTACCAGAAGCTGCATGTCAGTTTGCGCTTTTTTTTTGGTTGTGTTAGAGGTTTATAAATTTGCATGAAACTTTTACAGAGTGTAATCACAATAGCTAGATTCTTGTTGAGGTTAGCATAGCCATGGCCAATCCCTTTTATTCTGTTGGAACTGCTTGATCAATCTTGATCTTTATCGCATAATACGTTATATTAAGTGTCTTTGCGCTATTACTTCAGCATTAATACGCACTCTAATTGGTCAAATCGTAAAACACGAAAAAAGAAAGCCTTTGTCCCATATCTAGGGGCAGTAAGGTGCGGCTCGAAGAAAAGCCGACTCACGTACGCACTGGCACACAGGAGAACAGTGTATTGATGACAGTCGGTATCCTGCAGTGGCGGGGATTATGAGAGTATGACAGAGCCCGCTTCAGGGGACCGAATGTGGAAATGGGTAAGTGGGAACACACGGTCGATACTCACAAAGCGCCCCGTTGCTGAGGCCCAGGGCTGAACCGATGGAAGGGCATGGAGGGGGTCATGCTATTGTCATTAGTGTGGAGGAGCTGGCCTGAGAGTCATTACACCACTGTGCTCTCAGTATTGGGCTGGGGAGGATATATGAGAGGGTTGGAGGCATGGGAAATGATGTTGGTTTTGGTTTCCCAGAGAGAGGACAGATTGTTCTAGAAACCCGGAACAAGCAGCACCCTGATGAGATGGGGATGGAAGCCTGCCGGGCCTTGGGTCTGTGTTTTCTTGTATCACAGTGTCTTGCACGCGCTCGCACACACTAACACACACACACACACACACACACAAACATGCACAGACACATACACAAAAACATGCACACCTGTGTCCATCCGCACGGCTCGCCTCTGCCGTTCCCTTTGTTGTTGCTTTTGCCTTCTGAGCGACTCTCTATTTCTCCCTCCATCTCTCACCCGACAAGTGTTTTGGAGAGAGAGCACCCTGTGTGATGTGTGGCGCTAGCTCCTGAAGCTACAGTCCCGGAGCTGAATGCATTAACATCACAGAGTCCCTTTGAAAAGCGCACTGAGGAAATACAACCGATATCATCAAGGACAGAGCTGACGAATGCAGCTGGGAGTCAGTCACTTCCAATCCCTGACACTCATGTCTGTGATCCAGACAGGTTTCATTTAGGAGCTGAGCCAATGCCTGCTTCCTGGCTGGGCCAGTGTTCGTGTTTGTAACTGCGCCCACAGATTAATACTCCTGATTATGCTGATAATCGAGTCTGGCTACTTTTATGTCGTCAAAAGGTGAGATAAACGTGTCTTCTGAAGGGAGAAGGGAAATGATGGGTGATCTACGGTGTGATTATTGATGTGCTTGCTTGTGTAGAGGGGGAAAGGAGGTGCTGATATATACATCATGAGTTGGGAGTGATGTCAGAGCAGCAGTGTGGAGCAGTGGTCAGAGCAGCAGTGAGGAGCAGTGGTCAGAGCAGCAGTGTGGAGCAGTGGCCAGAGCTGCACTGTGGAGCAGTGGTCAGAACAGCAGTGTGGAGCAGTGATCAGAGCAGCAGTGTGGAGCAGTGGTCGGAGCAGCAGTGTGGAGCAGTGATCAGAGCAGCAGTGTGGAGCAGTGATCAGACCAGCAGTGTGGAGCAATGATCAGAGCAGCAGTGTGGAGCAGTGATCAGAGCAGCAGTGTGGAGCAGTGGTCAGAGCAGCAGTGTGGAGCAGTGATCAGAGCAGCAGTGTGGAGCAGTGGTCAGAGCAGCAGTGTGGAGCAGTGATCAGAGCAGCAGTGTGGAGCAGTGGCCAGAGCTGCACTGTGGAGCAGTGGTCAGAGCAGCAGTGTGGAGCAGTGGTCAGAGCAGCAGTGTGGAGCAGTGATCAGAGCAGCAGTGTGGAGCAGTGAACAGAGCAGCAGTGTGGAGCAGTGATCAGAGCAGCAGTGTGGAGCAGTGATCAGAGCAGCAGTGTGGAGCAGTGGCCAGAGCTGCACTGTGGAGCAGTGGTCAGAGCAGCAGTGTGGAGCAGTGGTCAGAGCAGCAGTGTGGAGCAGTGATCAGAGCAGCAGTGTGGAGCAGTGGTCAGAGCAGCAGTGTGCAGCAGTGATCAGAGCAGCAGTGTGGAGCAGTGGTCAGAGCAGCAGTGTGGAGCAGTGGTCAGAGCAGCAGTGTGGAGCAGTGGTCAGAGCAGCAGTGTGGAGCAGTGGTCAGAGTAGCAGTGTGGAGCAGTGATCAGAGCAGCAGTGTGGAGCAGTGGTCAGAGCAGCAGTATGGAGCAGTAGTCAGAACAGCAGTGTGGAGCAGTGATCAGTGCAGCAGTGTGGAGCAATGATCAGAGCAGCAGTGTGGAGCAGTGATCAGAGCAGCAGTGTGGAGCAGTGGTCAGAGCAGCAGTATGGAGCAGTGATCAGTGCAGCAGTGTGGAGCAGTGATCAGAGCAGCAGTGTGGAGCAGTGATCAGAGCAGCAGTGTGGAGCAGTAGTCAGAACAGCAGTGTGGAGCAGTGATCAGTGCAGCAGTGTGGAGCAGTGATCAGAGCAGCAGTGTGGAGCAGTGATCAGAGCAGCAGTGTGGAGCAGTGATCAGAGCAGCAGTGTGGAGCAGTGGTCAGAGCAGCAGTGTGGTGCAGTGGTCAGAGCAGCAGTGTAGAGCAGTGATCAGAGCAGCAGTGTAGAGCAGTGATCAGAGCAGCAGTGGTCTGAGCAGCAGTGTGGAGCTGTGGTTTTAGCACCAGTGTGGAGCAGTGGTCAGAGCTGCAGTGTGGTAAAATGGTCAGAGCAGCAGTGTGGTACAGTGGTCAGAGCAGCAGTGTGGTACAGTGGTCAGAGCTGCAGTGTGGTACAGTGATCAGAGCTGTAGTGTGGTGCAGTGATCAGAACAGCAGTGTGGATCAGTGGTCAGAGCAGCAGTGTGGAGCAGTGATCAGAGCAGCAGGTGGAGCAGTGATCAAAGCACCAGTGTGGAGCAGTGGTTATAGCAGCAGTGTGGTACAATGGTCAGAGCAGCAGTGTGGTACAGTGGTCAGAGCAGCAGTGTGGTACAGTGGTCAGAGCTGCAGTGTGGTACTGTGATCAGAACAGCAGTGTGGATCAGTGGTCAGAGCAGCAGTGTGGAGCAGCGATAAGAGGAGCAGTGGTCTGAGCTGCAGTGTGGTATAGCGGTCAGAGCTGCAGTGTGGTACAGTGATCAGAGCTGCAGTGTGGTGCAGTGATCAGAGCTGCAGTGAGGAGCAGTGGTCAGTGCAGCAGTGTCGAGCTGTGGTCAGAGTAGTACTGTGGAGGAGTGGTCAGAACAGCTGCCTGCTTAATGACAGTTATTATATCGTAAATTGAATCCAGATTTCCCCAGAAACAACTGTCAGTCCGAGGTCATAGTGCAATTGTGTGAATGCCTACAAGGCGTCATGTGTTTCTTGTTCATCTTTCATTGTTTATTGTGAATGTTTATTTTTTCCAGCTGATTTTGTGATACACTGATTCATTCATTCATCTTCTATACCCGCTTATTCCTCTTTAAGGTCACAGGGGAGCTGGAACCTATCCCAGCTGACTACGGGCAGGGACCCACCCTTGTCAGGTTGCCAATCCATCGCAGGGCGCACACACCATTCACACACCATTCACTCTCACACTCATACCTATGGGCAATTTAGTGTCTCCAATTAACCTGATATGCATGTTTTTGGACTGTGGGAGGAAACTGGAGTACCCGGAGAAAACCACCCAACACGGGGAGAACATGCAAACTCCACACAGAAAGGCCCCAGGCCACATTCAAACCCACAACTTTCTAGCTGTGAGGCAGCAATTCTAACCATGGAGTAACTTCCACCAACTTCCTTCCAACAACTCTACCCTGCAGTGCTCCCATTCTCATCACATACTTCCTCAGTTGAGGTTTTTCAAAACGCGAGAAAAGTAGTCTTGAACAGCATCTGCTATGTCTAAACATTCATAGATTTTTTTTCAACTCTTGTCCTTCTGTTACACCTTAGTTTTTTTTAACAGGAATAAAAATTCTCCCTTCCCTTCAACACATGACTTACTATTCTGTTTAATAAAAGAAATCCATTTCTACAGTGATAGGATCTACAGAATAAAGATTTCACACCAGAGTCAATGTTCTTTGGACGGGCCTTTGGTAACAGCTGGAGTCTTCTCATTGTATGCTGTTGCAAATCTAAATTTTGGAATTTGAGTCCATTCCTCCATTCACATTTGCTCCCCATCTGCCACATCTGTTGACAAGTAAAGCGTGACAGCATTTTTTTGAGGTTTTTCCACAGATTTTCATAGGGATTTACGGTCAATCTGGGCTCTGACCGGTTCGTTCCAGAAAACTGACCTTGTTTGTTTTTAAGCCCTTGCGCAGATTTGAGGATGTGCTGTGGGTGATTGTAGCGTTCAAACATGAATCTTCACCCTGAGTGCCCATCTTTTGTGGGACTGAAACAGGTTCTCAATGATTGTCTTATATTTGGCTCCATTTGTGTTCCCCTAGGTAGCACGTGATCTCGAATGCCTCCAGTTAAAGTTGGTAGGAGGTGCTGCCTCAAGTGTTGGGTATGGGGACACTGGGCAGTTTATAAAGAGAACCATGGCCAGAGCAGAGATTTAGTATAAAGAGGCGCACGTTGAGCCATTATGAGAGTAACTGAGCAGAGAATTAGCCCTAAACATACCTGAGTCTCAGCGTTCAGGCAGGCACAGTAGTCAAGTCCAGCCACAAGCACTCTTCCGTCCAATCATTCTTGACGACAGCAACTCCCACCCTCCTGGCGCGCTTTTATAAGTGAGGCAGCATTCATTCATTTCTCTGGCTCCGTTACCTCTACACTGCTCCTGCTCTGGCCTACTAACAATCTCAGTCTCATCCCTCACAAATAAAATTGTTCATCGTAAGCAGCATGGGTTCATTTTGTGTTCATTAATCCGAACATAAAGAATCTTAGGCTCTGGTTGGGGGTTTGTGATGTTAGGGACTGTCTGTGTCATGCTTGCTTAGATTGTTCCAGACCATCACATGAGCAGAGTCACTGCCAAACTCAAATGCATGTTGTTCTGTAATCATGGCTCAATATGACGTAAGTGTCCTGCCTGAAATGCTGTTAGATCATCAATATTGTCTTGATATGATAATCGCATATCATCAAATGTTACTTGACTTCATTCATCAGTGAGTCAAAGCTAAGAACTCATTTTGATTGGATCTGGGACTGGGGCTCTTTAAAACAATAACAATCTTCCACGCACAGCTGCTTCAGGGAAAGCAATATGAAAAATGAAAGAACCTTTTCATGTTGCTCACAAACTAATATAAATGACGGACAAAATACTTTTTTTAGCGGCTGAATTTCCATCCTCTGCTATTTTGTTTTTGTAGTGATGATTTTTGAATGGATTATGAAAGAAGTCCTGTTTGAAATGTATCAAAAAATACATTAGTGCACCTGACAAAAATGTTCCAGTAAAATTTGAGGATGATTACTTTAAAGGAAAGCGCCCCTCGGGATTAGTTATGAAAAACACTGCAAAAAAAAAATGAAAAGTAATTCCATCTTAACTAGCATTTTAATTTTATATTTTGACTGAATACTCTATCTACAATTACTTTCTATTGTCTATTGCTGATTTCTTCAGTAAAACAAAAATTCTGCCAATGACGGGTGGTAATGAATCATTTCTATATTTTCCAGGTGGAGAAGTAACTTCTGATTGTTAAGCAGGAGGTAAATTAAAATAAACTAATAACTTCTATTTGAGAGAGAAAAAATTAGTTAACTGTCATAATATTATTAAACAACTTCATAAGACAAACACTTTTTGCAGTGATAAGATGATTTGATGGCTTGTTGCTCGTTTGCTTGCGTCGCTCTGTGATAGTATTTCTGTGGTGTACCACATTTTAGCTCCTCTCTTAACAGCTGGCATTTAGAATTACTCCTGATGGTTTCACCTTCCATTAAGTACTTCACATTTAGCTATTATTTGGCTAATTTGCAGTCAAATTAACACAACTTACACAAGGCAGCACATAAACTCATTCTTAAATACATGTATACATATATTCAGAAAAGGAAAGCGACTTACATTTAAGGTAACGTGAATAGTCTGATCCAAAACATTTTTCTTGCAAAAGAGAGCGGGTGTAGGTGAGTGACAGATCTCTTTAATGATTTCCAAACTGTATTTCTCTCGCTTTCATATGAGTGAGCTACGATAAGAAAATATAAATTCTGAAATGTGTCAGGTCATCAAACAAATTTTAATATTAGACAAAGATAACCCAAGTAAATAAAAAACAGTTTTAAAATTATGATTTCATTTATTAAGGGGAAAAAGCTATCCAAACCTACCTGGCCCTGTGTGGAAAAGTAATTGCCCCCTAAACCTAATAACTGGTTGTGCCACCCTCAGGACAACAACAACTGCAATCAAGCATTTGTGAGAACTGCAGTGAGTCTTTCACATCCCTGTGGAAGAATTTTGGCCCACTCTTCTTTGCAGAATTGTTCTAATTCTGCCAAATTGGAGGTTTTTCAAGCATGAACGGCCTGTTTAAGGTCATGCCACAGCCTCTCAATCAGATTTAAGTCTGGACTTTGATTAGGCCACTCCATAACCTTCATTTTGTTTTTTTTTGAAGCCATTCAGAGTTGGACTTGCTGGTGTGTTTCAGATCATAGTCCTGCTGCATAACCCAAGTGCGCTTGAGCTTGAGGTCACAAACTGATGGCCGGACACTCTCCTTCAGGATTTTCCGGTAGAGAGCAGAATTAATAGTTTCATCAGTTCATCGCTGTACATTTAGATAGTTAAATACATTCCAAAAGCACAGGTACTTTTTTTAATTATGGAAATAAAAAACCCAACTTACTACTTAACATCTGTTTCATTTTGATCTGAACTCGTTAGCTACATAGAATGTCATATTTACTGTATGTGGGCATATAGCACAGGCCTTTCCCACTGCATTCCTGATCATATAAACTAAAGCATGATGGTGTACATAGGCTTAGTTGGAGTACATTATTCGAAAAGATTCAGTTAAAATCAACATTTACCACCAATATATTACAGACAGTGAAAAAAAAAAGTCTTGCTGGACCCTGTTATAAATGCAACTACATTATGAAATAAACACATTTAGATTTAGAGGATTTTTAAAAAATGTCTTCAAAAATGAATGAAAATTCATCCATTTGCGGACATGCATGAGTTCATTTTTCTACTCAGTGTGGAGTTAAATAAATCACTGTTTGGCAGGTTTTTTGGGGTGAGGTGCATTGTGGGAAGTGCAAATAATTTGAATATGCGGCGTTCATTTTCATCGCACACAGTAGCCTCTCCACTTCTAAAGGAGGAATTCAATCGGAAAGCGAACAGACAAGAGAAATCACATTTTAATGTTTTGTGCCATAACACAGTTTGATGTGTAAGATGATAGTCCTCGTGTTTCCCTTGTCTACAGAGACCGCCTCTCAGACGCATCTATACCCCAGTATCTTTTCATCTTCAGCTGTGGCATTTTAAAAGGCTTTATGATTTTCCTGCTGCAGTAATAACTCTGAAATAACGGTTTTGTGCAGTGACAGTTCGGAAAAGTGGTATTTTAAAACTGTTGGATATTTTTTTGCGTGGCAATTACCTGCTGAGTAACACTGGGTGTAGTTATACCTTCGCGAAACCACAATAAAATAGAAAGCAACTGATCATTTCCAGGATAACAATATTATGTAACAATAATATGCTCATAATATCTTGACTATTTTTTGGCAGGATGTTTCTCATGGCTGTGTTCGTGGTCTGAACTCAGCTCATGGGTGCAGTTTATCCCTTAATTTCTCTTGAATATCCATAAACAGGGATCTTAATGAGATACATGGCATGCCACTGTGCAAATATTTATCAAAATATAATTCTTATGTGAGGGCATACGTGGAATATACTGGACCCTTTCATGAGTTCACTATCTGTTCTCCTGTCTGTGAAGATCAAATAGACCAGTCAGAGGCCTTTCTTGAACAGATTTTGGATGGGGAGGATGAGGAAATATGGTATTCTCTTTTTTTAATTCTGTCCTCCATTCTGACCTAAGTGGCTTTGACATCCACCAAATAACAGGATGGGTTTTCAAAAGCTTCCATTGTCATTATTTTTTGAAATTAAGGTTAGGAGGAATGTTTTGTGTCTGGCTGTGCCTCTGAGAAAACAGCTTGACTCCCAACTGACTGCATCATCTACAATTGCATTATCTCGCTGGACTCACCTGACAGGGCTTATTGACTGCAGGAAACATTACAATAATACTGAGTGCTAATTGCTGCAGATGTGTATGCGCACTGACAGGAGTTGGGTGAAGCACCGAACAGTTTTCAGTGGAGTCATACTGCGTACTTCGAGCTGAAAATCACAGCAGTTACTCTGGCTTTGGTTAATGGGCACATGACTGTTTGTGCTTGAATGACGGTTTATGGAGTATACTTTCGTGTTAGAAATGCGAAGAGTTTGTATCTTAGTGTGTGTATTATGTATATATGATATACTACTGTTTTATTGTCTGACACATTCACCTGGTCTCACTGAAACAAACTAAGCTGAAGTCCTGAACTTTAGTTTTGCATGAAAACATACTAAAACATAAAGAACATTACATTCAAAATTACATTGAGGCTAGGACTCTAGGACTAGTCCAGACCATTATTTGACAGAACAACAGTAGGATACAAATTAGAATCCTGCTATAATAAACAATACATGAAAATGTGTGCACTTCACTACAAAGCTTTGCTGCCTCAAGGAACCCAGGTCATGTTTTTGAATCTTAGAAATCTCTAAGAAATCTCCCCACTGAATTAGTGTTCACTCGAGGAACTGACAGCATCTAAATTATTAAGACTGTGTACTGTACTGTAAAATAGCTCAAAGTCAAATGCGTTTAATTTCTATTTGGCCCCGAGGGAAATTTCGCACGGCACATTTCAGGGGAGACACATCTGCAATCTCATCAAAAAATATTTAATAAAGACGACCTTTGATTTCAATTATAAGCATGTGCTTCTTGACAATCATTTGGACACTTTTTTTGATTTAATCCCCTTGTGTGACATAGAGTTTATGAAGTGATTTTATTATGTTATTATAGTGCTTTGCGTCTGGCCGAAGGGTATTTTATGTTAACAAGAAAAAAAGCTATACGGATAGTCTCGAGCGTGGGTTTTCAAATGCGAGTCCAGGCAAACACACTCACGCACTCACACATGATGTACGCATACACACACAATCGTGCACTATCGCACGGACAGTGAAATCCAATTTGCAATACATTTCCTCACTCGAAGTAAAAAAGTACTAAAAAATAGCTAGCTGAAAAACTGTGACGCGTGTTCGCTGAGTCTTATGCAAGCGGCGCCTCCCATTTCCTGTGCTTATTTACCGCCCTGAACCTTCAAGGGAGGGATGAAACAGCTCGGGCTGAATGAGTTTTGATATGTTTGTTGCCTGTGACAACCGGGGCATCGGAGGCGGAATGCAAATCCAGTTAGCGCCGAGTGTGTCCGGGTTTCGCGGGAGACATAATTGCGTTTTCCATCTGCGCACCCCCGGGGTGCCTGGCGAGGCCCGGCTCGGCCTAACACAGGGCTGCTCATCCTGCCGCCCGGCTCCGTCCAAAGCTCTGGAAAATTCACTTACAGCCCCAGCCTCAGGGTCGCACCGCACATTTATAAATCGCGCAGAGGAAAAGAAACGAAAACCTTGCCCTATGCGCCCAAAGTTTTCGTCCCTGCGTTCGCTGCCAGCGAGACGGCGTTCGGCATCATTTCTCCTCCTCGCAGCCTCATCGCCGCATTCGCCCTTAGCCATACGAAGGCCCACGGTCAAATGTGTCTGCGATCCCGATTGGGCCTCTGCGGGCCCGCATTGGGATTTTATTGCCTGGATATGAAAGCGATTAGATTATGCGATTGTAGATTTATTAAAGTTCAGATCCCGGGCTCACTCTCGCCTTCGGCAGTTTTTTTTTTGTCCTCAAAAGAGAGATTATACGAAAATATTTGGTTTGCTTATATGGTTATTTGTCACTGTCACACAGATATGTCAGCCTTCAAACCAGGCGAGAGATATGCTTTTTCATGACCCGCATAATAGACAAACACTATGTATATTTATGTCTCTTTCAGCGGCTGGGGTTGAGTTTTGTTGACGTGTATTCATTGACTAAAGGATATAGATATGATAATGGTTAGTGCACTTGCTGAAAAAGGTCTGTTTGGTCTGTCACTTTGAGGAACCCTTTCTCAGTCTTTACAGAACCCGCTGTCTTAGGTGTGAAGTCTGAACGCTCCCAGAGAGAGAAACATTTTGCCTGACTTGAGATGCTTGAACTAGAAATGTTTCTTTCATGGAAGATTCTCTTGGTAAACTATTTTTCCCCTGTGAAATATTTTCCATATGTTGAGGCCTTTGTCGAAGGAGTTTCACTGCTCTGTTCAGCCTCCCGAAATACGGCCACCAACCGACCACCTCTCCAGTACGGCATACTGCCACAGTGGTGCTATCTGTACAAATATAGTATTGATCACTCTTGTGCTGACAGGACTGAAAATACTAATCCCCAGTATTGGCAGAGCGTATGTGTGTCAGAGCATGTTTACAGCCCTGCTTAGCAACTGCATAGCCGCGAGTCTTTTGGAGGAAGTTCAGCCTGTTGGATTAAAGGCGATGGGCTCTGGTTGTTTTCTGGAGGAGGGCAGTAGGGTGGGGTGCTTGTGGGGGCTGAGGCTTGACCTTTAATGGGAGCAAAGCCGTTTTGCTCAGAGTGCCATGTTCCTGGGTGGCAGCCACAGTAATGAACTATGACATCACTTTCTCCTGTCATGCTCAGCCAATCCTGGGCCCTGGTTCCAACACAGCAGTCAGGTAGCGGTTATAGAGTCCATCCTGTAAGACTGCGGTTAAGAAGCATGTGGAACATGTTTGTAGCAGTGGGCCCCTCCTACTTTTCACCCAAAGAAGAGCTTTCACACCTTATCCCCCCCCCCGCAAACAATTAATTTCCCACTTCAACTCTGTCAAATTCTGAGGGAAGCCCTTTAATGATGCTAATTGATGTTTATCACCAACCTAATAAGTGCCTCTGTGAAATGAAGACATTGCACAATAAAAAAAACAGGATGAGAATAAGTCTTAGGCGGTGAAGGGCTGGGATTTTAAAGAGGGGATCTCTTCTTCTCCTCCCTCCTTGGATTTGACTGGTTCTTCTCCCAGATCGGCGGGGGTTGCAGGCAAAACTCACCGGCCCAGTCGCTCTTAATTACGGCAGGGGAGCGGCGGAATAACGTTGTAGCGCGGCGTGTCGCGCTTCCTCATAAATCTCTGTCCGCCTTTGTTACGGAAGCTGGCAGGATGCAGGGAGACGCAGGAGAGAGAGACTGAAGCACTATCTCGCACGCCCCTTTTCTATACAGCGCTGCTCATTAGAGCCCTGTGTGAAGCTGGACGCTCTATATTTAGCTGGGAATGTGGGACAAGGCTGTCAAAGCCGCCCAACCGCACCTGGCTTCGATCGTAGACATCGGACCCTGATTGTAGTCGAGGGCCCGGAGACGAAGTGAATGTGCAGAGGTGGTCTTCCCAAGGATGAAAGAATCCAGTGTAATTCCTTCAACTCTCTGGCTGAAGAATCGCTTCAATTAGCAAATATGGTTGATTGGAACAAAACTCTGGTGATAACTTTTACTTTCTAAAGCTGGATTGTCCACCGATGTGAATATAACTTTGGTAGCTGCTTACAGTGCTGTCTTTTAGTATGTGGACTGTGGCTCAGGGTGCAGTTCCTGCATGCTTTTCACAAATATGAAGTAGGCACTTGAACGTGAAGGCTGCCGGCATAAACGTATTCATCCATTACTTCCAAAACCAGTGAGCGGGAGAATGGAGGCCCAGAAGCTAAATCTGTGTCGCTGTCCAAATATTTATGTACTGTACCGGTCACTCATTTGGCGAAGGCATTTAGCTGTATTCCCAGGATGTGCCCCACTTTGTTGGATTGCGTCTGGACCTTTGCCGAATGTGTCCCACCGGATCGCGTTGAGATGGTGATTCTTCCACACAGAATATGGGAGGGTTCAGTCTGACTGGAATCCAGGCTTCATCGCTCTCCGGGGCCCCCTCCTGGTCAATCGAGGGCAGTGTGTATTCCACGCTAAAGCCACACACGTACGGTCTGTACTCAGTGCCATCTTAGATGTCTGCCGAGTGGAACGAGGCAGCTGGTGACACCAGACGTTTCAGAGGCAAATCGCAGATGTCTGCGCTTTCCATGATTGGAAACTGGCGGTGAGGCTTGTGCAAGAACATGGCTCCCCGCAAAAAAATTCCTGCCTCAACCAGCTTAAGCTGGTTACAGCTGTGTTTTCTACGGTCTCAGCTGGTCAGCCAGACTTGTACTTGCTGACACAAACGTGCTGCACCAGCTTTACTAGTTCTGACCACCTTTGTCCAGCTGTAGAACAGCTGCAGACCAGCTATGTCCAGCTGCAGAGATGTAGAATACACTGTTTGGACCATTTTCAAACCAGGACTTTGTCTGATCAGCTGCTATGTGGTCCTAGCTCATTGGACACCTCATATTAGGGGTTGAAATTAGCCCTACAATAGTTGTTATGTGTAGTTCTAAAGTAGTTCTTCTTCTTCTTCTTGTTCAAATGAAGAATTTAATCATTCATGATGGTTCCACGATGGAATGGTTATAATTTTTTATTGTCATCCTCATTGCCATTGTCTTCACTGTCATTTGCTATCAAAACTGACAGGTAAGTGGGAGGCCCCACAACTGCTGCTTTTGAAATTATTGCTTTCTCTCACAGCCATTCTCCCTCTCTGATCTCTGATAGCGCAACTCACAGTAAGCCCAGGGAAACTGGAGGAAAACGGCTCAAATCTCTTCTCCATCTCTCGACAGGGGAAAAAAAAGGCCTGGTGTCGAAAATTGAATTTCCTCCCCGTATCTAAATCCTCATAATACACAGCCGTATAAAAAAAAACAAGCTTACAGCTTTTTATCTGTTTAATATGCATCAGGGGCATTAAATTCTTTATTTCGCTATTGATTGGTGGAGCGAGGGAAGAGAAGACGGTGTGTTGCTGTAAGAATACCAGGAACGGTTGATAATTTTACACTTCATCGGTGTGAAATAGACTCTGGTTAATGCGGCACATCCACCTTCCGATTTAGAGCTTTGTGCATCTGCCAGGACCCTGGATAACCATCAAGCGTGCAACCCTACCAGCTCCCCTCCCCCCCGTACCACCCCACCACCCCACCACCCTACCCCTCTCTCCTCGTCTACGGGAAATGGCCTTTTCTTCAGATAGACGTTACACTGGTGCCGTCTTCCAGAGCACGAGCTCGGAGAAACCACTTTTATGTCTAAAACTAACAGGTGAGGCAAGGACTCCGACACTAAAACCCCTCTCATTTCTCCCTCACTCCTCCGCTGATACAGAAAAGCACTCGATCGGTTCATATTTCTCTCCACTGCATGAAATGGAGGTTTCATTTTTTAAACGGACATAAACAATATTAATCTTTGTAGGCAAATAGCTGGTACTATACTCGGCAGAGGACCAGAATGTAAATATTCAGGAGTTTGGAAAGTTCTCTCTAGTACGGAAAGAAATCATATATCGGGCACATGGGTGTAGTACTTTTTTTTTTTCCCCAGAAAGTGAGACTAGTGTGATGCTTTGGGATCTGAAGTGGAATATATGCATTTCCAGGATACTTCCCAATAATATAGCTTTAAAGAAAAAATAGCGGGAGGAAAGCTGCCTGTTTTGAAAGAGGAGATTTGTCCCCTGACGTTGACCTCCTCTGCTATGGCCCTGTTTAAGCGTGCTGGTTTTACAGCTGAATAAAGGCACTTATACTGATGCAGTAAGTCGTAAATGGGTTATATGCTAGTGTGTGTATACACCATCGAATTGATTGCGTACGCTGGAATGAAGAGTGTGTATCGATCCTGGTATTGGTCCTAAATGCATTGTTTCTGAGATTTAAATATGATACATGCTTTATTCTACCACCAAATAGAAGGTCACATTGTATTATGCAGGGATAACACATACTTACATTTGAGGTAAGAGTTATTCTTAATGCTGATAACGGCTAGGTTACATTTACAGGGTGAAATACGGAGTGGTTATTCTTTATTTAGATACCGCATGAATACACAGGAAAGATATTAAAGAGTAAAGACACGGTCAGCCGTACAGGTCTAAACAGAAAACACAATCAGGTTTGGAGGGAATGTTTTATTGCTACAGTCTGTATAACCCGGGTAAACATATGAGTGGAGAGAGGGTATTATCCCTGATATGAAAAGAAGCGAATAAATATTTAGGAGCAGAGGGCGGGTATTAGTACCTTTACTCATATAAATAGAGTAAATATAAAGAGATGGATGTGGCATTACTCCTCATTGTGGAATGGAGGGGTAAATATTCACCGAGACAAGGGAAGGTTATTGCTTGCTTTATGCGCTACCATTATTTTTAGCACAGTGTAAAATCCCAGAGCTCCTTCCCAAAGAGTTTTTTTTTTGCACCTTTAAATGACAAAGAAAATAAAAGGTTATATTAAACAGTCTAATCAACATCTTAACTGAAATTGTTACACCAATTTTCCCTAAATAAATTATGCTGTTATTTTCAATGCAGCATTGCTTTAATTGGAAAACAAGCTATGCCCTTGCCTTGTGCTGTGGCGTCCTTTTATGTCCTGAGCAAGAGCTAAAACAGATTTTAAGACTCTATTCTATTTTTTCTGTCTTAAATTGTCTGTTAATTTCTGACCGGGTAATATGGGTGCTAACGGCAGTGTTTGCTGAGGAACAAATAGCCTTAGAAGAGTATGTTTCTCAGTTTGTGGTTTTCAATGAGCTGAACAGAAGTTCATGCAAGGAGCCAACCTCCCTTTTCCATATGTTTCTCGTAGCAGTGAAAGCTTTTAAACTTGGGCTTGCTTTCCAACAAAGTGAAACGGGACTCTTTAGTTGAGACTCAAAATTTCACATTGAACTTCTGCTGGCATTTGGATTCATTCATTCTTCCTGAAGAATACTTTGATAGTGCGCCAGACTGCAGCAGCGATGTCTGTCTGGTCGGCTTGACAGTCTGGCATAATTGGCATGTATTTCTAGAAGCTTTGAGCTGTCAATAAGAGAATGAGTGACATCGAGCGTCAGTGAGCAGGGTCTCATTAATCAGAAGCGGACAGGATTGCTATGTCGTTCCTGAGGACACGCTGTGTATCTGTCTCTGGTGGCTTATGATGTCTATATTTCAGCCACAATGATCAGTGGACACTGTTTGAACCACATAATTCTGTCTTCAAACGCATTTATCAAAATGCATGATTTAAGGGTTAATTTCATTGGTGTGGCAGAGTAGTCTTGCTGCTTGACTGGTAACCGAGGAGTTACTGGTTCAAGTCCTGGAATTCTGACCTGATCTGGAGAGGTGAAATGGGAAGAACTCAGCCGTTTGGCCCTTGAGCAAGGCCCCTAACCCCAAAAAATTGCTCTTGGGGGTTTACTCCTGTTTCTCTCTGTCTCTCCTCACTTGCAACTGTTCTATCAGGAATTTCTCCCAGGGGGTCCTTGAAAAAGAGAAACATGTTCTCAATGAAATTTCCTTGGTTGAATAAAGTTGTAAAAAATAATCTTTTGTGTGAGGTTACTCTGTGCCGAAATTCACATAACAGACATTGTTGTGAAAGCGTTTCGTTGTAATACTCAGTGACAAAATCTATTTTTAGTTTGGTTATTCCAACTCTTCGGCCATTTATTATAATTTTTTTTTATTTTTTTTTGTGAAAGTGAAGCAAAACAAAGTCTGGGGATTTTTTTCCTTGAGAGAAAAGAACATGCTGGAAAAGTTTCCTTATTTGTATTCCAGTATTTGATTGTGCAGTTCTGTGGGTTTGCTATATCTGTTACTGTTCTTCTTTATCTTTACCTGGCCCTGCAGTATCCAGCCTTGGCTGGCGTCCCGGAGATCTTCTGTCGTATATCATACTGAGCCTGTCTGTGTTCTACTTTATAAGAAAGCTGTTTGAAAGAATAAAAGTGAATATTGTGTGGCCTCAATAAGTAATTGGCCTATTTTACCCCATTTCAATGGGTGAACGTAGTAAGAATCATCGCCATTTTACCGGATAAAACCTATATAAATATCTATATGGATCTGTCAAATGCAGCAGCTATATTCAAACCTGTGAAACTTCAGGTTGTCTTTGAATTTTGGTGTAAATCCTGAGGTTTTCAACAATCCCAAGTATGTTTTACTATATTATTTGTAAATGTATTAAGAGCTGGGCAGAGGAGCAGCCAATTGCAGGATTGACGATAAACCGCTGGAGCATGTTTGTAATGAGGAGGATAAATAAACGCAAGAAGGCTTGGAGAATCTGCTGTACCTAACTATTTGCTCTCAAATAATTTATCTCCCTTGAAGTGATACCTGAGAAGAAAACTGCAATTTCGGGTGAGAGTGTATGTTAGCCTCCTCTAGGAAGACAATCCAGCTCTGTCTGAGACAAGACTAACAACTCATACACACAGGACAATCAGACAGAGGGGAGTGGCCAAAGCTGATCGCAATAAAGGATCAGGGGATCCTTCACACAAACAATCACACAAACTGCTGGAACAGTGGAAGAACTATTTAGGGAAGCGGGAGGGCTCTAACAGGAATGTGTATTTAATGGTAACAACATATTGATATTTTCCATGTGATATAATGCTGTGGCCATAAAAATTTGGCTTCATGGTTTTTGCATTTCTCTCTGTAAGTGTGATATGACTTCAGTGAAGCCACCAGATACAGAATATGCATGTGACACTGTCCTACTATGTGGAAAAAAAAATGCTTTTTCTAACTTTGAACATACTTTAGATAAAACTTAAGTGAAAAGTAAAAGTTGAAGGGGTTAAAATTCTGTCTCTGCTTAAATACGTTTGGACCTTACGCTGTCTTGTTGAAAAGCCCGGCCTCTCTCCCACATTCGCGTTAAGCATTCTGTGCATGTAGCACTGCTCAGCATCTGCTGTGGTGACACCCAGGCTCTGATCCTGGCTGGCACTTCTGATGAGGGACATTTTCGCTTGCCAAAGTGTAAGGTCATCCTGCCAGGGCATTGTGTGGAAATGGGTCGGTTACTGACTGCCTCCCCTGCGTTCTAATGCGGAGCTGCCTCTCTGAGCCTGAATATTCCTGCATTCCCATGGACCGCAGTGGGCAAGAAACAGTGGACTGGATGGTATTATAAAAGACAAGAACACAACTGTAATAAATATTGTGACTAGCAGTGGTAGATGGAACTTGCTGTTAAATTTCAAGCTTGTAATTTTAATCGCCATTGCCAAAGGAATTCGGCGAGAAATGTTTTCCCAGTGAGTGATAGTTCTTTCCCCAGTGTTGATGATGAAATGAGTTACTTTCCCCAGAATTGATTAAGAGCTGTACCACGTGCAAACATAATTTTCCCTCCAATGTTGAAAATGGAGTCTATTGTAAGACAGTCCCACGGGAACATCGCCATGGCAACGTATTGTTTATTTGCGGTTGCGCTTTTCTGCTCCCAGTACCTCCCCAAAATTTACATTTAAATTTCATCGTTTGAACGTAGCGTAACTCTCTGTTCCTCACCCTCTCCCTCTCTCCAGCTCACCCGAGTCCCTGTGGAGGCCTGTGGACAGTACTCCACATGCAGCGAGTGTCTTGGCTCCGGCGATCCGCACTGCGGCTGGTGTGTGCTCCACAACACGTAAGTGCTCCCCACACGGACATTCAACACAGCACAGTGATATAATAGGGATATACTGTGATATTGTATATCCAAACCAAAGGATACCAAGGACTTCCTTATAGACATATACTATACGTAGTACCATGACATAATAGTGATGGACAACAATAAAGTTGGTCTGAACCTATAGCAGAGTGGAGTGATGTAGATGTTATATTCAATAATGCAGTTTGTCAAAAACCTAATTACACCGAGGATACCTTAAAATGCAGTATAGTGACATAATACCGAAATACGATATGGTACGCTGAACTCTAACGATATCCCATACGGACGTATAATGTTATACCCTGACATAATGATGATTTATAACGATACAAGCGGTCTAAACCTAAGGAAACCGAGGATTACCTTTGCAGATAGATCATACAGTATAACGGTATACACATGATGCACATGACTTAGTAGATCAAAATCTATGCATACGCTATTTATACATATAGTACAATACAGTGACAGAATTGCAATATACAATGATGGCATGTTGAAATCAGATAATCCCAAGGATTTTCAATACGGACTTATGATACAATGCAGTTATATATTAGTGATACACAAGGACATGGTTTAGTTTGGTTTGAGAGTTGGTTGGGACAAAGCAAATGCATGTGCAATAGTTTGAGTGGAAATACTGCTTTTTCAGTTTATGGATATTTATTCTTGTGCCATAAAAATCAGATTTGATAATTAAATACAAGCAGGTTAATGCCGCAACTGGTTGTGTCTCACCAAAAATACATGCAGACTATCACTTCCACGACTCTGTCCTTGTATAGTGAAGTAATGTACGTTGTAGTTGTGCTGTACATGCTGGCGCTTGACGAAGCTGGAGTTGGGTCCCTCGCACACTCTTACATGCCTCAGTTATTGTTGCCTGGGAAAGCTTAGTGCGCAGGCTTGGCCCCTGGTTTGAGTCGACCCTTGGGCAGACAGCTGTGTGATTTGCCGGGCCCCGGTCTAGTATTAGGTTCCCGGGCCGCGGCGTGGTGCCAGGCACCCCAGATACATTTCCACTGATCCTTGTGTCCCAATCTACCTGCTAGAAACCAGACCCTACCCCAGCTGAAGAGAGGGAATTGAGTGGCCCGGCTGGCATTGGGACGAGGGGGTGTGGGGTGCTGTGGGTGGTTTGGGGCGGGGGGGTGGGGTGGGGGGGGTGATGGGGTACAGGCTTCAGTGCTCCAGTTCCCATAATGATCGCTGTGACAATCCCCACTCCTCCACAACCCACCATACAAGCACAAGGGCTGAGGGTAATGGCTGTGTGGCCCCTAGGGGCCCGCAGTATTTCTCGCTCGGCCGTAAATTGAAAATTGGATTCTTTTTCAGGAGCGCTCCTGTTGGGCATTGTGCTGGAGAGGTACAGATGGGGAGGCGAGTGGGGGGGGGGGGGTTATACCGATCAGACTGGGCATTTTCCATTCCACTCACCCCCCCCCCCCCAACCCACCCACTGGTGTGTAGTAAACGCTGCAGGAGGCTCCCCGGAGAGCTCCGGAAAGGTCGCCGAGTCGGCGGTAGCTGGCGGAGCCAGGAGCGTTTAAAGTGCCGGAGAGTGAGGATTCGTGTCTGTCTGTCACTCGGCCTCAAAGGGCCTGTGTACCGCTGGGACAGAGACCGCATTAGTGCACCTGACCCTCTGATTGCAGCCGTCAGCGGCCAACACGAAAAAGCCTGATCCCCTCTCTGATTCTGCTCTCCACAGCCATGATGCATATCACGCGGCTGAAAGCTATTTCCATTCTGTTTTAGCGAGCATATTCACACGACTGCCTCAGTCTTTTCTTTTTTTTATTATCTCAAACTGGTGTCTGATAAGGTTTCCTTCCCTGCGCCATCATGTCTATTTCTTCTATTTTCTCCCAAAAGTCCAAATGTTTCAGCTTGTCAAATTTATTCTGTGAAAACCTCGCTCAGCTGTCGTTTGTATTACTTGCAATCGGTCCTCTCCCTTAGAGATGAGATGATTGGTTAGAACAATAGAAGCCTGGCAAGAAATGTATTTTGGTCGCCGAAAGGCGTAAAAAAATGGGAGGAGGGTGCGATGGAGGGGCGTCTCCTTATCCAAAACGGCCTGCCGGGGATCTAATGACAGAAACGTCCTTAAAGGAAGAGGTGATTTGCAGGCGAGGATTACTCTGTCAGAGGTAAGCAGATAAAATCACCCGGCTCTCCATTCCGCGCTCGCCGCCAGCGTCCTGCCTGGTCCTGCAAGAGAATTAGTGTCAGCGGTACGCATGGAGGAGGGGGCGAAGTGTGGCAGCTCTAATTTTCCAGGTAGCTGTAGGTCTTGTGTAAAGAAGGGGGTTCAGGGGAGCAGCTCCAGTATTTCAGGCAGCTTTAGGTGCTGTGTAAAGAAGGGGTTGGAGGGGGGCAGCTCCAGTATTTCAGGCAGCTGTAGGCGCTGTGTAAAGAAGGGGGTTCAGAGGAGCAGCTCCAGTATTTCGGGCAGCTGTAGGTGCTGTGTAAAGAAGGGGTTGGAGGGAGGCAGCTTAGGTATTTCAGGCAGCTGTAGGTGCTGTGTAAAGAAGGGTGTTCAGGAGTACAGCTCCAGCATTTCAGGCAGCTGTAGGTGCTGTGTAAAGAAGGGGGTTCAGGGAGGCAGCTCCAGTATTTCAGGCAGCTGTAGGTGCTGTGTAAAGAAGGGGGTTCAGGGGAGCAGCTCCAGTATTTCAGGCAGCTGTAGGTGCTGTGTAAAGAAGGGGGTTCAGGAGTGCAGCTCCAGTATTTCAGGCAGCTGTAGGTGCTGTGTAAAGAAGGGGTTGGAGGGGGGCAGCTCCAGTATTTCAGGCAGCTGTAGGCGCTGTGTTAAGAAGGGGGTGGATTGGGGCAGCTCCAGTATTTCAGGCAGCTGTAGGTGCTGTGTAAAGAAGGGGGTTCAGGGGAGCAGCTCCAGTATTTCAGGCAGCTGAAGGTGCTGTGGAAAGAAGAGGTTGGAGGGGGGCAGCTCCAGTATTTCAGGCAGCTGTAGGTGCTGTGTAAGGAAGGGGGTTCAGGAGTGCAGCTCCAGCATTTCAGGCAGCTGTAGGTGCTGTGTAAAGAAGGGAGTTCAGGGAGGCAGCTCCAGTATTTCAGGCAGCTGTAGGTGCTGTGTAAAGAAGGGAGTTCAGGGGGGCAGCTCCAGTATTTCAGGCAGCTTTAGGTGCTGTGTAAAGAAGGGGGTTCAGGAGTACAGCTCCAGCATTTCAGGCAGCTGTAGGTGCTGTGTAAGGAAGGGGGTTCAGGAGTGCAGCTCCAGCATTTCAGGCAGCTTTAGGTGCTGTGTAAAGAAGGGAGTTCAGGGGGGCAGCTCCAGTATTTCAGGCAGCTTTAGGTGCTCTGTAAAGAAGGGAGTTCAGGGGGGCAGCTCCAGTATTTCAGGCAGCTTTAGGTGCTGTGTAAGGTGGCGCTGAGGAAACCGCAATTTCGCTTACCTTCCATTTGTCAGGATGACGTCTCGGTGTTGCTCTGTCAGTGCATGTTTTCTCCATTCTCTCTTTCTCTCTCTCATTGCCTCTTCTCTTCTATTTCTCTCCCTCTCCCATTTCATCTCTTGTTTTGCCTTCTCTCTCTGCTTCTCTGATTCTTACATCACTCTTTTTTCCATCTTTCTTTCCTCTGCTCTATTTTGCTGTTTATGTGTCTCTCAATCTCTCTGTCTTTTTTCTTTCATTGTTTTATACACTTTCTCTGTTATTTTCTGTCTCTCATTTGCTCAGTGCCCCCTCTCTCTCTCCCTCTCCATTTCTCTCTCTCTCTTTCTCATTATATCTCTGTCTCCATTCGATTCAATTCACAAGGCTTTATTGGCATGACTGAATGCAATACAATGTTGCCAAAGTATATTAACACAAACAATACAACAGTAGAGCATATGAATAAACTATGTACAAACAATGAATATACAAAAGAGCATACGAAACATGAGGGGCTATGGACAGCGGGTAAAAGTAGATGTAAGTTTTGAACAGATCGGGTTATAAATTAATAAAGATTCATTATTTGCTGTGTAGGACAGGGGGCTTACTTTTTCTCTCTCTCTCTTCATCTGTCTCCCTCTCTCCCATGGCGTTGTGCCCGGAGTCATGGAATAACACCCCTCTTTGATGGAGCCGGGAACTCGACCTATCCCATGCAGCTCCGGCCTAATTGATCGGCCCCGAGTTTTCGTTTCCCGCTGAAAAATCCGCTGAATAGTTAATAGCGGCCCGGTAACCAGAACCCTCCCCCATCTCACAGGGGACCTCTCCCCCCTCCTCCTGCCCTCTCTCCCCTGTTTGGCACCTGTAATCCATCTGAACTTGGTTAACAGAGGATTAAAAACACAACTCAGCCTCCATATTTGCCCCACGTGTGGCAACCGTGTTGTTTTTTTTATTACCGCGGGGGGAGAGCTGGAGGCCCGCCGCGCAACAAATCGATACGGCCGCATCATCAGCCTAGAGGCGGGAGATACATAGTGTTGTCGCGCTGCTCGTTCGATCGTCGCAGCGCTCTCGCGCGCTGAGAGCGGTCACGCTTTGAAGTGTGCGCGGAAGGGCCGGACTCTGGGACGGCCTGAACTCTGGGAGACGTGTTTCATCAGATGCGCCACCCATTTAATTGTCAGTCTTCACTATGGCTCGTCCACCAGAGGTCTGCTCGTTCCACTGTTCTCTCAAAACGACTCCTCAAAATGAATGAACCTGTGGAGTAATGACAGAGATATGCCACAGACGCCCTTTGAATCTGCCCTGTTTGCTGCCTTCTGAAGCACTGCCTACTTTAAGTGACACGGCAATTTCTGAGGTCATGAAGCAAGAGGTAGCGAAGGGAAAACAGAGTAATGGTTGATTACACCTCTCAGAAATGATTTGCCCTTTCCCAGAATGCAGTTCTCTCACAGACAGTTTGTGCACTGTCAGGGGCCACCTTTTTTCCTGGCTCCTCTTTTTACGCTGTGGAATTACAGCCACCGTCACGCGCCGCCGCTGTGTTCTGGATTTTATGGAGCGGTTGTCGTGTTTGGACCTTAAGTAATGGATCCCAAACTTGATAGGTACCATAAAATGGTGCATTCCGTAAAATCGCCGTGACAACGTGTGTCAGCTTGTCAGAGGAAGTGAATGAAGTCCCTTTTCCCTTCCACGGTGGGGGGCTGTATCTCAACGACCCTTGGGTGTGGGGTTTGGTGGTTTGGGGCAACAAGGAGACCCCCAGTTAATCCAGCATTGATTTCTTAGATTTATTGTGAGAGACACATAGACAACTCATCCCAGGGGGCTGCTTTGGTGAAGATCAGCATAAAATCTGATTTGTTTATTTTTTATGGCCGGGGGTTGTGACCTTATCTCATGGTCAGTCGCACCAGTTAGCTTTAAGAACGCTCAAACGTGACCTTGATCACAGACGAGCGGCAGACAACACAGGGGACTCAATGTCTTGTGTCTCTCCTGAAAAAATGCCCCAGTCGGGGGCGAGATTGGATTGTCGGTTACAGACTCAAGTGTCGTTTTAGTGGGGAAGGCCGTTTCATGCGCTGGCCACCGCAGGAAGGGTTGGGGTGGGCAGTTTTTTTCAGCCAGAAGAGAGGCAGACAGCTAACGGGCGGGAAGATACAAAAAAAAAATCCCACGCCCGACCCCGCTCGTCTGGGAAGAGCGGCGAGCGAAGATTCCCTGGCGAGCGCGCCAGTGATTGACGTGACATTTGAAGAGGAGACGGGAGAGGAGAGTGGATTGGGCGCGAGGGCCACGTGTGAAAAGGCTTCCTGTGGTCTTTTCACAGCCCTCCTGCTCTTCCCTGCGTTAAAGGCATCGCTCGGGCACGGGGGGACTCTTTCCCCGCGTTGCTCTGGGGAAGAAGCCTCCATCCGAACCACTGCCCGTCCAACTGGTCAGAGGAGACGCGGTGCGAACCGCGACACGACCCACCGTCTGTCTCAATCACATCACCTCACGCCACTTCTGCGGCTCGACCGGGCCCAACGACCCAATCCGACTCGATCAAAGACACTGAAGCGCAGAAACCTCGAGGGCCTTTATTACTGCTTCAATATGTCCTCCTCAGTGGAGATTAAGACTAGTATTGGGATGGGTGTGTTTGTAGCAGGTGACCTTCGGTTGGGAATGGTGAACTGCAAAGAGTTTGGGGTCAGATGGTGCTCAACATCTCATTGCCTCACTCTAAGCAAGATGGGAACACCATCCCGTCAGTGTCACACTATAGGCCAGTTGAGAAGTCAGTTTGACATGGCTGGTGTGTGCAAGAAGTTGTAAAGATTATTTTTCAAACATTTTTAATTATGACAGTTAGCTTTTGGCGCGAGTCATTTAAGAGTTACGTTATAACTAAGTGCTAGCCTAGCTCTGCGTGTGCGAGCACATCTGTGTTGTTGTGTACATGTGTGTTTATTTACAGCTGTGTGTTTGAGAATGGTTCACTCCAGATGCTGCTTTCCTTACTTTCTTAAGGAACATTAGTTGGAACGAAAGTAATATTTAGTCCATTTCTTTTTTTCATTCCACACTGTCTGTCAGCATCCTCTCTCGGCCTTTCTCGCACACACACGCAGACGCACTTGCGCAAACAAGCACACAAACACGCTCACTTACTCAGTCACACACACATGCTAAACTCCTCACCTCACTGGGACCGGTGCAGGACACATACTCCAGAATTATTGTGGAGACTTTTCTCACTCAGAAACATGAAAATAGTGCTTAAGTCAGTGCACGCTGGGTAATGACAGACCGTGCTCTCTGAGTGGGAGGTGCTTTCTGAAGTGTGTAATGCAATTGAAAGCTCATCAGTTAAATTAATTAAACTCACCAGCCTTTGTAAAAGTGATTAAAAACAAACAAGCATACTATATGCGTACATCTTTCTATTTATGGCAGCAGCCGGTTCACGTGGTTGGCTGTTCTCATTGACCTTGGCGTAGAGGGTTAGCCGACAGTAGAAGAGCCTTAACAATGGCCATTCACCCTGGCTCGAACCCTCCATCTCTCTTTTTTATCTCAATTCATCCCTACACTCCACCATCCTCTTTTGTAAGTCAAGTGAGGTCAATACGGTACCCAGTCGAGCATGAATATACTAATCCAGCTGTGATTGAACAGGTCTAGGAAATAGACAGATAGGCCCATTACCCTAAGGGTAGGGGGAGAGAACAAACAGCATTCCACACAGTGAATGGGGAAGCGCTGTTGGATGGGGCGGGAACGGGGGGATGGGGTTGGGGGGTCGAGGGGGGTCTGCTGAACAGTTGATTACAGTGGGGTCATGGCCCCAGGGAAGATACCATGACACTGAATTAACAATGCATTAAGTCTACTCCAGTCCCTGGGTACCGCAGCCTGACCTTCGCATAATGTGTTCAATCACACCGCACAAAAACTAACACCGACTCCTACAGATGCAAGACTTTCTTTCTGTTTTTTTTTAAATGCCATCTATACCCCTGGTATTGAGGGCAGGTCTCTGAGTGTGCGCATATACTGTAAGTTTGTGTGTGTGTTTGTGTGTGTGTGCTGTCGGAGGTAATACTCTAAGGTTCGAACACTGCTGCATTAACCTTTAAAAAAAAACACCGACCTGAATCACATGTTGGCAGGTTTAGAATTGCCCTTTTCACTTTATGACAGTTCTCATAACTGTCAGTCAATATTTTCTGGCTGCCATTAATTATGTTATGCATTATGAAATAAATTGGCTTTTTTACGTTTTGTAATGTATAAGGCTAATCTAAAGGTGTTAGATAGCATCTTCCTGTGGACGGGAGTTGAGAAAGAGCTGAATCTTTATTTTATGTCTCTTTTTCTAAGCGCAGAATTGAATTCCATAATTAATCCCGAGCGGTTGCGGGTGGACATTTTCTATCGTGGCTTCGGCTCGGCGACATGCCCCCAGCTCCTCTCTGCCTTCCGCCAGAATGAGGCGGGGTGAAACATCTTTTCTTTGCTGTTCTGTTTCTCTGTCGTCAGAGCCGGAGTACGGGGTGTGGATAGCTGCAGGTGTTTGTTTTTAAATGGGTTCCGTGGTCTGTCTGTGCTAAGCGTATCCAGGGAGAAATCAGGTGTCAATAGCTGAGCAACAGATTTACCGAGGGGAGCGTTTTCTCTCCAAAACACATCCTCACGCAGAGAGACACCCTATACTTCTACCTGTCAGACAGTAGATACCTGCCCAAATGGCCGACGGGTGCATAGACTGACATTACCTCATAGGGCCTGATTCGTAGAATACAGCTGCGTCAATGAATAAACATGACTGATGCGCTCCATATGAGAAGCTGTCTTACATTTTGCCATAGTGTGCCTTCATTGTAAAACAGCTGAAATGAAACATATCCATCAATAGACACCAAGTGAGTGTATGTAAGCTGTCTGACATGTTGCCAAAGTGTGCCTTCATTGTAGAAAACAGCTAAAATGAAACGCATCCATCAACAAGTATGCTTTTAAGATATGCTGTATAAAAGCTTGTAACCTGTCCAACATGTGACTATTTTGTGCCTTCCTTGTATAAAACAGCTGAAATGAAACATATCCATCAATTCATTAGCATTTAAGGTACCCAATATAAAAGCTTGTAACCTGTCTAACATGTTGCAATATTGTGCCTTCATCGCAGAAAACAGCCGAAATTACGCATATCCATCAATAAATAAAACTTTCAGATGTCTTAGAAGGGAAAATAAATGTGAGGTAAATAGTAGTTCATTTCGCAGAAAAACCACTCCCTATTCGACAACATTATTTGGCAATATAACATGACCTACAATGAATTTAAAATCTGCGAATGCACTTGTATACTTTGAGCATTCAAGCTTTTATGCTCCATAGAAAAATGTCCATATCTCAATTTCAGTCCCTTTACACTACAGACTGTCCTCTTCTGATATGCCGAGATATTTACCTATTTTCTGCCACAGTGGCTGTATAATCATAGATATATGGCTCTGCCATGAGTATGGGAATTCGCTAAGTAACATGGAACAGGGTTTCTTTGAAGCTCTGTCTTTGCTACCTCAGGGAGAACAAATTTTTGCATTTTATGTTTCCGTGAACCAAGGTATGAAATTAATATTCAGCCAAACGTTGTTATCTTCCCGAACACATGTGGTGCATTACCTTGTTCCTGTGAAATGCTACCCAGTACATTAGCGCTACTTTACCTCGCTATTATCAAATTATATTTGCCTTCACAGCCTGAGATTGGGGAGGCACTTGTTTTCTTAGGAGATGAGCTCAGCCATTTTGAATTTTTATAGCGTGATGTTTTAAATACGTTTTATGTCATTAAAGTTCGCTTCGTTCTCTCGGCAAACGTGAGACGTAAACCTTCAATTCTCCGACAATTCTGTTCTCAGACAATCCCATGCTTATTGAGGCTGATTAAAACGGTCTCAGCACATGTTTTCAACTTTGACTAGTAAGAGGTTTTGGGTTGAATTTAGGCTCATTTCATGACCCTCAAGCAATTTTAAACCCCGAAGTGAGTTCTGCAAATATTAGGACAGTGGGGCCATTTGAAATCGCAGCGCTACAGGAGTCATTCCATATGGACGCGAACATCCTCTAATTAGCATTGGCTTCAGCTAGCCTAATAGCTAGCTGTAATTTGAGTGTACCTCCGTCCATATCTAGTGAACTGAGTAGAAATCAAAATCATTTAAATTTGAGTGGCTGTCCAAATATTTGTGTACCCTCACTGCATGATAAAATATACACGCTCAAGCCCTTCTAGGCTTGTCATTTTCCTTATTTTATTTGGACAAACTCTAACGCTCTGAAACTTGGTCACGAACACAACAGGGGCCTTTTTGTGACCTGCCATGCTGTTCCTTGCACTAATAGCTCTCTGTTTGGAACAATACTTCCCGATATCAGACAATTTACCTGGAACTGAATTTCACCCTGTGGCCTGTGGCTTTGCTGATAGAACTCTGCATGAGACAGGTTCTGTAATCCTCTCTCTTAATCCCTTTGAACATTAAGAAAAAAAAACATCAATCAGTTCCTCCTTCGCGTCTTGCCAGAGTCTTTTCCGTGTGTTTTGTTTATTTGCTTTAATTTTTTTTTCAGGCAATATTTCAGGCACTGCCCTTTTCAGGTATCAGGCAAAAGAATCTGTTTATCTCCGAGGACTCGCCTCTCGGTGTGACTGCCCGCGCTCTGTGAATGTGCTCTTCTCTCTCAACCTTGAAATGATCCCTCTTCTCTCTCTGCCCTGTCCCCCCCCCCCCCTCTCGAAATCCACCGCCCCCAGAGCTACCTGACTGGCGGGTCCGAGACTGTTTACTCTATAGATCACGGAGAGGGGCTCTGAGCTTGAGAAGGGTTGGGAAGGAGCGATAAAATCAATGGAAAGGAACCTGGGAGTGGAGAGTTGTGGGAGGAAGTGAAAAGGGTTGGGGATTTGGGGGGGGGGGGGGGTCTACCAGTGTGGTCATGACCTGAGTCCAATTCGTGTCCCTCACAAACTGAACTGAAGAACGTTCATTGATGTTAAAAAGGCAGGGTTTTACTTCTACACTGTAGTGTGTGTGTGTGTGTGCGTATTTTTGTGTGTCTGTGGTGTCAGTGAGTGAATGGATGCAGTGCCAGCCAGCTCTCAAATCAGTAGCAACCTGGTCATTCGGTCAGTCACTCTGTCACCCCTCTCTCTGAGACAGCGTGGGAGTATTCTTGACTCAACAGAATACTTACCGAAACTGAGCATTTCTATTTCTACCAGTGCTGCTGTGACTCATTGTACTTTCAGAGGCTTGAACTTGGCAGACCTTTTCTTGCTCTGCTTTCGAGATAAATGACCGTGTAGTTCTCCATAGTAGGACCAGTAGGCATAAAATTTGAGCTAATATGTGAATGTGATGCAGTTACTACAGGTGCATGAAGCACACTAGTAACTTTCACCTACGCTAGCTCTTTGTGATGTGTGTATGTGTGTGCGTGTGTGTGTGTGTGCGCGTGTTTGTGGGTGTGTGTTTGTATATTCCATGATTATCTTTCCCTGAGTTTTCTGAGATCCCTCCCCTCACTATGCTGCTGAACCACCATGACATCGGTGTCACGTCGCCGCGGTGATGTTCACGCATCTTGATTCCAACATTACATTATATTGGGGAGGGTCCTGGAATGTGAAAATTATCTCTGTCACACCTGCCAGTCAGGTGTCATTTGTGTAAATGTAAACAGGCTGTCAGTTCACCACATTGTGGCCGCCACGTCTGGGTAGATGGGTTGTAAATCATCATTTTCTGTTTACGGGTGGATCTGACAAGGTCTGATTCTCAGAAGTGTCAAGGCTAGGGAGGCCTCGCAATGATTTTAATGTACCTTAATTGAAATTGTCAGCGTCCTCGGCATAACTTGAACTCGAATGTGATATCTCGGTGCAAAGTGATATTTGTTTTCTGTTTGCGATTGGTTTGTGAGTCTGACAATTATTGGCCGGTATTCACCAGCATTTATATGCTCAGCTTGATAAGCTTGACTTGGTCAGGAAAATGAAAAATGTCTGTCTAAGCGGCTATTTTGTATGTCTATTAAGATCTGACAAACATCTAATTGTGAGGCTTCAAATTCTTTTTCATCCCTCCCTCTCACTCTCTTTTACAAATACAGTATATATTAGATGTTTATATAACATATATTTCACTCATCAGTGAAAATTCTTACCCCATTTGCAAGTTGTGACATGAGCGTACTTATCTGCCCTGACTGGCATAAATTTTTGTTTAATTAAGTAAAAAAAAGTTGTATGAATAGTATCCTAAATTTAAAGCTGTAATTTTTGAGATTACTTCATTATTGTCTCCAGTGTACCCCGCAAGTGTTATGTCATGCTATCTCCGGAAACTTTGTTGTGTTCAGTTCAAGGTCTGCCTGATTTTCTGTGCGAGACTTCAGCTTTCTCTTGGTACCTTTAAATCCCTCCTTTTTCTGTAAGTCAAAACAAACTGAGGAGTGCTGTGGAGAGCAATGATGTCACAGAGAGCTGTGATTGGGCCCGGGAGAGTCATGACTGTAATCTTGGAGCGCCGTATTCGCATAAATCGTGACTGTGAGACAGTGGCAGCTCTCTCTGCGTATCGGGGGACTAGATAACTGTTAGCGGATGAGCTAAGGGATTGAGGTTGGTGGGAAGGGTTTTGTATTTTGCATGGATTGAATAACCATCTTGTTTCATTGACAGTAGAAGAATTTGCTCCAGCAGTTAGTCCATTTCATCTGTTCACTCAGGTCTGCTGTTGTCCTCCTTTGAATTACCCTGGCCATATAATTTGCCTGATATAATGCACTGTTCTTTTAAGACCACTTTTGTGGATATCATACTTGCGGGTACCATAAGGCATTCTCAAATCATTGGCGAGGAAGTGTTTGTTTACAAAATGTTTCACTGAGAGAGGGGCATAACTCTGTTGAAATGACAAAATGAGCGACTGTTAGCGCTTTAGCGTCAATTTCGAGCTTCAGATGTTCCCCAAACTCAACTGCCCATATAAATGCCTCATAAAATGATATTATATGGCTTATTGTGTGCTCTGTGAATATTGTTAATAGTTTTTGATTTTTTCAGTAAAAATATGTTGATATGCGTTTGAGAAATAGGGGAATGTTCACTGCAAAAAAAAAAATCTTTTCAGCAGTTAAGTCTTGCATTTAGGCTTGAAACATGTACTTCTTTTACCTTTATTTCTCAGTAAATCAAAAATTCTGACTGTGGTGTGAGATCATTTTTACTCATTTCTAGATTTGTCCATGGACAAATCCATTGTCCAGAATTTTACGTTTCAGGCACATGGTAACTTGAAATAAAGTAACACTTTCTACTTTCTAGAAAAAAAATAAGAAGTAAAGATTAAATTACTTGTTATGACAGACACTCTTTGAAGTGTTTGATCTATGTTGGAAGGACTATAGATAGTTGTAACAAAACTGACATTTGCCTTGATATGCTCTTAATTTCATCGATAAAAATGTCACCCAGAGATTTTATTTTAAGGAATTGTTTGTTATGGACTGATTTCCCAGGATAGTCTGTGAAGTCGCAGCCATGTCTAAACCTTAGAATTACAGGATTCTGACTAACATTTACAAAGTTTTGAGGAATTTGCTTGCAAAGTTTGGCCGGTCAGTGTACACTTAGGGAACTGGAACTTTATAATTCTAGTCTGACAGTCAACAAATGAATTTAATACCCATATTTAGTAATTAAATAAAACTATTTATTACCAATTATGTGCAATAGTTAACTCAATTCTGACCAAAATGTCAGTTAATGCCTTGTAATTCTAAAGTCGCGATATTCAAACTTTGCTTTACCACTCAGAAGAAAATCTATTTCAAGTGAATTGCACCTGTTTTCTATCGTGCTGCAGATATGACCTTTTTGAGAAACTTTCTGTCTTGCCAAAGATAGATGAACTTAGTCAGAGGTGGGATTTTGCTCCATAAGCATGCAAAGCTTCTGGGAGCCAGAGTGCAGTCTGGGCGCAGTGGAGAGTGGAGGTTCCCTGGGGACGGGGTGGGGGGCGGTGGGGAAATGGAGCGAGGGACCGGGGGGGAGTCTCTGTGACTGTGGGATGTTTTGGTTGGGGGGTGGGGGGTGGGGGGACAGGCTGACTGAGGGACAGGAACAAGCTCCCAAAGTGACGGGCTCGTCCAGATGGAACGCAGGGGGACCGCGGTCCCTTACAGACCTGTCACCGCCCGCTCTCTCAGAACGCCCCCCCCCCCCCTCCTCCACCGGCCCTGACCATCTCTCACTGTCACTGGCCTGTCACCTGACTTCCCCCACCAGGGAGGGGTGGCGTGTCCCCACCGCAACCAAGCATGAGCAAGCCGGGTGCACAGACCGAGAGAGGGGCAGAGAGGAACGACGAGGATGGAGAGAGAAAGAGAGAGAGAGAGAGAGAGATGGCTTTGGTGAACTGACAGTGAAGTATAGGGGTGCATTTGTCAAACTGAGACAAACTTTTTCTGTTGGCGACTGAGAAAAGTAATGAGGTAATGCAAGGGGAAATGAGGCACCAGCCGAAATACCACCAGTCACCCGGAATTACGTGTCCCAGAATGCTCTTGTCTTGAGCCAGTGGACCACAAGTTCTGAGGCCCTTGCTCCAGGTTCCTGGGAGCGCCTTAGGAATTCTCATATTTGCTCCAACCACAGTTTTAATTGTTAAATATTAACATTTGTATGTAATGGGATGATTACATCCATTTCTGACAGTTGTAGCTGAGCTCATCACGAATAACAAACAAGACCCATCTTCACATTGTGCCCAATCTGTTCAGATGAAAACAATTGCATAAAATCTGTAGCATTTTTAAGCCAATGAAATTAAATACTGCGGTAAGTCATTGGCTCCTAATTAGGTCGCTGAATATTGAATTGTTTCAAATTTTTCTTACTTAAACTAAATGCAGGTCATTGTTTTGTGTTCTTCTTGGGAATTAAACAAGTTGAGCTTATTGATTTACATCTTTAATTTCACCACTTACTGAATAAAATTTTCAGTGTATTTTTACAAATTTAATGATGTAATTTTTTGCAATATAAAATAATACAGAGCTTTAATTCATGGCATGACTTACAGTATGCTTAGTTACTTACAGTAAGTGGGTATATAAGTCCTCTGAACGAGAAGTGTGATTTAGAAAAATAAAGAGTCCATTTAAATTCTGGGATTGCATTACTGTACTGGGATCCTCCAGGTTGCTGTTTGAGGAGCACGTCTCTGGAGTAATGAAGAAATATCATACGAGCGATGAGTGGACACCCGTGTCAGTATTGTGGCTTACAAACTCCAACAAGCGGCAGGTCAAGTTATGTAATGGCCGCACCATCGCAGTTGGCCGTTAATCTTTTGCGACTGCGTTCCTCGGGCAGATATATACAACACATTAAACTCCTTGTCACAACACGGACTGGGCGTTTGGTTTGGCATGCTGAAGAGCCCGAACTCAGCGTGGCTCTCCCCATGAAACATAGTATAGCCAGCAGCATTTCGCTAAAGAGTGATTTTACTTTTGTTGAATCTAATTTACAATACATTAAAGTCTTATTGTCTATCTATCAGGTAAGGAGGTTGCTGATATTAAGTAATGGCTGGAAACCAACACATAGTGCTAAAGTGGTGTCTTGCCAATTGTCTTCCATCTTATTTCTCACCAGTGCTTTACAGAATTCCCTCCTTCATTGCTGCTACAGGAGAAGTTCTACATACACTATGGGTATACAATGTTGTGAATGTATTTGGGTTGATTTTTTTCCTTTAATAAATTAAATCATCATTGAAAAACTGCATTTTGTGTTTACTCAGATTGTCTTTGTGCAGTACTAAAATTAGTTTGATGATCTTGAAACATGTTCGCGTGACAAAAATAGGAGAACCGAGAAGGGTGCAAATATTTCCTTGCAGGACTGTGTTTCTTTTCAAAAAATATATTTACCAGTTAGATTGTATGTGTTTTAGGTGTCAGATGGAACTTCACCCGAAAAAACAAAATGACCCATAGCCATATTTGGGTTTGCTGCGGCCTAATACCGACCTGAGGAAATTCAGGCCTATTTTAAATTCTAGTGGAGATGCAAAGATTTCCAACAATTCCAAATATGGCCTGCGGAATTACTGGGAAATGTGTGCAGAATGATGCACAAGATCTGAATATTTTCTACTGGATATAATGCTGCTGCCATAAGAACGTGGCACCATGGGTTTTAATATTTCACCTAATATAAGTGTAATGTAGCGTCAATGAAGTACTGCAACCAGCAGATTCAAAATCTCTATGTGAAGTTGTTGTACAATATGAAAAAAAAATGCTTTTTCTTATTTTGAATCCAATCAATGAGAAATATAAGTGAAAATCACTGTTCAAGGGGTTGCATTAGCAGCAGATGCCTACTTTTGGTTCTAGACTTTTTGACTCTTTATTAGCACTTAGAGTTGTGTTGGTCTGGCCTTCCCTCTGCCAGTCTGTCTGAGAATTTCCTGACACTAGTCCGAGATTCTTTAAAGGGATTGCATTTAAAGACTTGTGAAAAATGACTTGTTGGACACTGCTAACATGCATTTCTGCCAAATTTTGCATTCTCGGTGGTGGTTCGGCTTTTCAGCCAGTTTAATGGTCAGACTTGCACAGATTTCAGCCCAGAAGGCGACATGAATTTTAAAATGGAAAAAAAAAGTTCTTGTGACAGCTGTTAGAGTTGATTTCTGCAAAAAAAAATGGCTGTCCTAGCAAGTTCCAATTAATCAAATCAGAATACTCTGATGAAATAGAAAGTTTTGTTTTTGTGGTATTACAATAACATCCGACAACTAAGCACGAAAGATGTTCCCCTCACTGCGTTGCAGACACTGCTCAGTTCTGTGGATCCCCACCTAATTCCTTTCGATTTCAGATGAGGGTGGTAACACCATGTTTGCATCTCAATTCTCTTACATCGCATCCATGGTTCCCTCTTTTTCTTGTGTCTCAGTCCCTTTTACCGGGGATGCATGGTGAGATGAAAGGGAACCATTCGAGGAGGGAAGAATCTGGGAATTATGCATTTAGAGAAATAAGACGTCCTTTCCTCTTAAGTATCGCGCGAAGCGACGTTCATTTCTGATGATGCCGCACAGCTGGATCTGCGGCCAGCATCTGTTGTTACTGATTGACATCATGGCTTTCGGCTGAATTTTTCCGAGAATTCTACTTTCATGTAACCTCGCTCATGGCTCCTCAGAGCTCCCTCCTCACTCCTTGCAGCAGAAATAAGAGCTTTGGGATGGCCTGCAAGTTGGCATACCTGGAACATCCTCTGGTTGAAGTGTAGATCGAGGAGCGAGGAAATATCAATTTAGCGAATTGAGCTGTACCCCATGTTCCAGGAAAGCGGCCGCAGAGAGACGTCTTTTTTGAGGCAAGTTTGTGGGTCTTTTTGTGAGACGTTCCTCACTAACACCTTCCTGGCCGGCTCCAGTATAACTCAAAAATACCCCATCCCCTGTTAAAAGCTATGGAAATTTTAAAAGTTAATGCATTTTCTCCACAAAAAAATTATGCTCATTAGGATTTCTTTTTTCATCTAATTTTTTCCATGTATTCCCTTTTAAGTTACTGAGCTATTTGGACAAATTTGCAGCAAGGACAACTCCAGAAGCAGGTCATGTGACTACATCAACCAGTCGTAGTAGGTGATTAGTTGGCTGTACTGGGTCTCCAAGCTCATCAACATGGCAGCACATGAGATGTGAACTCCTGTCCAATGGGTGGCATCACAGTAGGCTTATTGCATAGTCTACGACTCCAGGTTCTATATCAGGTTGGACATGGACTTGATGATAGGAGGCAAACTTGATCATCATGACATCCCCCAACTGCACTTTGAAACTCAAATCCCAGGTTCCTCACCTGAGTCCTGTTGATTTCAGATGAAGGTGCTAATATTATGTACCAGGATTCATATCAGATTAGGAACAGATCTGGTGGAAGGAAGTGAGCGATATAAATGTAGCTGTTGATCTGAGGCGCTGGGTGCAGAAACGCCCAGATGAATGACGCTTCCCGAGACGGTTTCCCTGACAGTTTCCAAAATTATTTGAGGCCGGGTTGGCGGGCAGAAGTCTATTTACGGCGAGATTGATGCAGACGTCGGGCCGCGTCTGATGGCAAATGCGTTTTCCTGCGAGTTTGTAGTCATGTCTCGGGGTCCCGCTGATTCCGCCTGCCATGGGACCATGACTGGTCGTCACGGCGACATGCTGGCTTGACGCCGTGCTGTTTTCGTAACGGCTCGGAGACAGTTCATCATCACTGCTATTTCAGGGTTGTCACCGCTAAGCGCGGAGCTGCATCAGCTTTGAGGTATGGCGCGTGGGTATGGGGCCTTAGCATGGGCTCTCGACCTTGATTGGTCACAGCCCAGGAGAGCTGCCCTACTCTGACTCTACTCTGGCTCTATTTTGACGGAACTCAGTCAGGCTACTTGGCTCTTGCTCTGATTGGTCACTTGCCAGCTGCCCTTATCCTCTCTGGCCTCTTTGGCTAGTGCACTTCGGCCCTGGTTGGTACCTCTCCATCACTGCCCCTCAGCCCAGCTTCGACTCAAGCGGTGGGCTGTTTTTTTTCTGGATTTAAATTTTATCCTGGAATTTCAAATAATCCACTCCTTACCCCATCTTGAGTTATATCTGAAATGCTGATCTTTAGTGTCTGTAAGGTACATTTCACCGAATGGCTACATCCACTAAGTGATCTTGAGGAAAATATAGAGTTCATAATTATTCTTGCATGTGTATTATCATCCCTAATTATTGCTGTCATAGATCCTGACATTAGGGAAACCTTTCCTTTAATAATGAAGAACATTTTATTCTTTGCAAAAAATTTTTGTGTGCTTTGCGTTGAAGCATTTACATTTTTTGGAGCTGTTTTAGCACTGCAACTAATGTTTTTTCTCTATGTGATATTACACGGAGGCTCGCCGCAATGTTCAGGCGCATCATCTCCATCTGCAGAAAACAGCGGGGATGCCAGCAAACAGCTGCTTAAAGGAGCTCCAAATATGTGTGTGCTGCAAGTTCAGGAGCGTTGTGTGCTCTCACGCGGTCAGGAACCTCAGCCCTTGCAGTAAAAGGGGAATAGCACACAATGCAGTCAGCAAAACTGCCCTTTGTTGTGCATTTTCGCTCTTCCCTGCTTCTCCAGGCAAACACAAAATCGCTTATTTGTGGCTGCGTGAACTTAGGGTTCCTTGTAAAGCATATTGGCACAGCATTACCCAATGGGGCACAGTAAATGTGTTGTATGAGAAAATGTGAGTGTAGATTGGTGTTCCACATGGCCCCCTTCTTGGCACCATCTACCATAGCTATAGCATGGGAATTACAGGTCACCTGGCCACATAGAGACGTACAGTTGAATGTGAGATTGTGCGGAGAGCCTATTGCTGATTTATGTAATGCGCTTCCCCCTGTAACCGGGGAGACTGCAGCCAAAGCCCGGAAAAACGGGTAAATTGCCATTTTTCTGCCGTGCTGGATAACAAACAGTGACAATTGTGACACAAAGAGTTACCGCAGCACAGCGGAGTGGTTTCTGCGTTCTCTCTCTGTCTGTCTCACTATCTCTCACCGCATTGCAGTGTGTGTGTGTATGTGTGTGTGCTTGGCTGTGTATGTTCATGTTAACATGTGCTTGCATGAGGATATGTGTGTGTGTGCATCTGCGTATGTGCAGGCATGTGTATTTGCGCCTGTGTATGTATGTGTGTGTGTATTTGTGTCTTTATGTGTGTATATGTGTGGCAGCGTGTGCATGCATGTGTATGTATTCGTGCCTTTGTGTGTGTATATGTGTGGCAGCATGTGCGTGCATGTGTATGTGTGCCTGTGTGTCCGTATGTGCGCGTTGCCTTTGTCATGTCTTTGTATATGCGCGCCTGTGTGTGTATTTATGTGACTGTGTTTGCATTTGTGTGTGTATGTGTGGGTTTGCTTGTTTACCTTTGCCTTTGTGAATGTCTTTGTATGTATGTATGTTTGTATCTATGTATACGTGTGTGTGTGTGTGTATACCTTTGCCTCTGTGAATGTCTTTGCGTGTGTGTGCGTGTACGTGTTTATGCATGCATGAGTGTATGCGTGTGTGTGTGTGTGTGCCTCTGCATACACATATGTGCATGTGCTGAGGCTGTGATACTGTGGGCTCGCGCTACAGCAGGAGGACACAGACTTCAGCTGGAGCGTTTGACTGATGACAGGTTTAAATTTAGCACCAGGCTCAGAGTGAAGGGAAGCTGGTGCCCTGAATGCTTCAGCACGGTCCAGCTGTAGTCATTAAGAGTTTGAGGGAGCCGCAGTCAGCACCAGTGTCATTACACAGCCCAGCAGTTCTGACCCGATTACCGCCAACCCCCCCCCCCCCCCCAATAAACACACGCCAGAGAGGCAGCGGCGTGGCATTACCACGGCCATGGTCTTGACCCAATTACCCCCCGCCCTCCCCAACACACAAACGCATCAGGGGAATCGCCAGTATGTCATTACCCGACCCAGTGACTCCAGCCTGATTACTCCCAAGGGGGAGGAGCTTAGATGACAGACACTTCTTGGGGGCGGAGATCCATAAAGACGAGGATCTCTGGTCAAGCGGGAGATTAACAGGGGCATGTAGCCACTTCAGGCTATCTACACTGAAATGTAATGCCTCATTGCATAAACCAAATATTTCACTTCACTTGTTCTTCCAATACATTATAAGTTTTTTCTTAAATGAGCATTTAAAAAATAATACATTTGTAGGTTTGCCCAAGAAAAAAGCGTGATTTCCAGAGGTCACTGTCATCCATAATGGTGAAATTCGAGCCCCATCCCCTCGGCTCTCCACAATATCACTTGGATTTTTTTTTTCTTAGTTGAGGATGGTAGTACTCCTCACAGAGGATAGTGTTGACCATCTTTAGTGTCTGCAGTCTCATGGGAGAATTTTTATGTGTAAATCCCCTGTATGAAAGCCAGTAGAATCCATAATCAATGAAATGTCAACAGAAAACACCATATGAAAAATTACACCATCCTGTATGAAATTTGCTGAGTAAGAGTGATACCTGAGTTTATGTAATTTTTTGGGCGCTGAATCCAAATACCTCACGAGTTTTTGGCTATCACGACAGGTTTCATCACAAATTACTGCCCTTGGTATAACGAGAATCCGGTTCAAGCATAGTAAGTCCCTGCTGTTTCTCATGAATTAAACACTCCAAAACACCACCATGAAGTATTGCATCATCATGGAAAATAACCACCCCCCGAGTAGCCTATGCCAATCCCCTTTTCGCCTTTTGCCTATTGCATGATGGCTGTTTACTGTTGGTGCCTACAGAGAGACTGCCCTGAAAGAAATTATTCCCGTAAATCAAAGAAAAGAAAATGTAATCCTTAGGCAAGCTGAATTTTGTTACATCTTGCAGAACGCTTAAAATCTGTGTCATTCTGCTTTCATTTATCATTGTGTATTTGTGGATATATCAATATGAATTTGAAATTGTCAAAAAACCTGACCTGATACACAAATTTTGGGGGCAAATTTGAAATCAGCGCCTTTGAATTATATAAAATCAATACAGTTTATCAAATCAGCAGAGAAAAAGTTTCAAAATGCAGGGCGGTGCAATCAAATTGTGATTACATATTTGATATGTAAGCAATGCTACAGCATGTCTGTCATTACTTAAACCAGCATAGAGTTGTATATTGTGCTTGCACCATGTTACCCAGAAATACATAGGTTCATCTAAAGACATAAATTTTTGCACCTTTGTCTCAAAAATTTCATGCATATATGGACTACTTAGAATGCACAGTATGAGCGGTTTATCTCCAGTGATTACAGAATAATTGCTAGAAATAGAATTTTGGCGTTCATTTTAGCACTATTTCACAGATTTCAATGAGCAAGAGAAAATTAAATCTTGACAGAAAATGGTCCAACTTGGGAAACTACATTTTGCTGGGTGGATTCCCTATAGGAAGGCCTCTGTTGCCCCTGAAAACCAATGAAAAATATTTCCTAATGTGGGGGTATAGCTGAGAATGTTACCCCTACCCCAAATCACTGATTTCGAGATGACCATGTTCTGAGCCCAATAACTTGCTTTCTGCAGGGAGTTGGATTTTTGGACTTGTACGGGATTACAGTTAATACTTGAATTACTGGAAACAGAAAAAAAAAATTGTCAATGTTTACCGCTTGCGAGTGAGACCAGAATTTTTCGAACTAGTGTTATGGTGCTGCCCTCTATTGTCACATTGTCAAAAAACAAAAACGGCCCCTTCTCCTACCCTACATGATCATTTGACGAAAGACTCTAACAGTCACCTCCATGCTCCATGGCCAACCTATGGTCAATATACAGAACGAATCCGCAGACCCCCCACCTTGCCGCTTTTTGCAGATTTTGCATGGTGGACCCGTGGAGTGACTGTTAATTCTGCTTATGTGTCTTGGATACAGCCAAAACTACCCTTGCTGAATGAGAAAGTGCGATCTTTAGTTATCTTTGTTTCCCTCGTAAGCAAGATTGCTACAGGGTCATAATACCACATCGACACTCATTGTCACATTTTGGTTTCTCGCAGTTGGCATAATTCGCCTTACTCCCCCAAAAATTTCAGTTATAGCAGAAAATGTAACTGCGTTGTTTGAGTGTAACACAAAGTGAAAGTTAAATGTAGCCTGGTATTCATGTGTGATGAATGGGTACAAGGTGTCATAAGACTAAAGCCATTCCGTTATTAAGTAATAATGCATGCCCTTAGAGCACAGGTGTCAAACTGACCTGTAAAAGGGCCAAGTGGCTGCAGGTTTTCACTCTAACAATGCAGAAGCACACCTGATAAAACTAATCAGTTGTGCAGGCCTAGATCAGTTGATTAAATCAGTGGTTTCAGCTGTGCTTCTGCTTGGTAGGATTGAAGACCTGCAGCTCTTGGCCCGTTTACGGGTTAGTTTGACTCCTCTGCCTTGGAGCATCTTTCAGACCAATCACAATACGTATCCCTGGTAAACAATTTGATTTAAAAAAGACAAGTAATATGGATTAGTCTGTCTTCACTGTACACAAATTGCTTGTAAAAAAAAAAAAAGATTTTAATGGCATAAATAGCATTCATGTTGTACTGTCGCCTACGATTGATGAATACTATAGTAGAAGGCTTATCCTTTTGTCCTCTTTTGGGGTTTGTTTATTGCTAGTTTGCAAACTTGTTCGTTTATGAACAGCTTTTATTTTGAATGAATATAACTGGAATTCTGTGAGAACTACTCTCCTGAGGTGTGCTAATAGCTAGCATATGTAACGTACAGATATTGCAGTGGACATTCAGACAGACTCTGGGTAAGATACTGTACTCCAGCACTGAAAACACTAAGTGCCATTTCGAGAAGCCCTTGGATGAACGTGAAAATATTGACTGAACATGGTGTGAAAATGATCTGCAGAGTTCACAGCATGTGCTAGATCAGTTGTACATTTCAGCTGGTGCTCTAGAATGTATTCCTGCTTTTGTGTGTGGTTTTGAATGTTCTTGCCTATATACGCGTGTACATGTATTTGTGAGTGTGTTTGTGCAAGTGTGCATGTGTGTGTCTGTGTGAGAGTATGTCAGTGCATCTTAGTGTCTGCAAGCATGGGTGTGTGCAAAAGTGCATGCGCTTTCATGCACGAACACTAAAATGGGTGTGTCCTCATGCGCATGTGTCTGTCATTTGCATCTGTGCCTTTTGTCTGTCGATGCGCCTAAGTGTGTGCTTTTGTGCAAATGTGTTTGTGCGTGTGTGTGTTTATATTTGCTTGTTTGTTCATTTATGTGACCACATTTGTGTATGCGTATGTGCGTGTATGATGTTGTGCTCGTGTATCGGTGTGGCAGTATGTGTGCATGTGTGGGTATGCTTGTGCGCATTTGAGCGCGCGTTTCTCTGTTAATATGTTTGTGTTTACGTGTGCATGTGTATTTGTGAGAATGTGTTTATGTGTCTGAGTACATTTGTGGATGTGGGTGTCTGCTCGTGCGTGTGTGTGAATGTGTGTGCCTTTGCGTAAGTTTATTTGCTGATGTTCCTGAGTGAGCGGAAGGCAGAATGACAGCATAGGGAACAGTGATCCTGAGCAACTAGCTCTGTGCTCTGATAGGGCTATGTGTCTCTGTCGGCCTCTGAAAAGTTAATAGCTTCCATTTTCCCCCACGCTTGACCTTTTCTCTCGCAAGCATTAAATATGCATTACACCTAAAGTCTGGCGAGCGAAGCGTCTCGCACACTCATCTGCAAGGTCTCCCATTCGTAACCGGAATTTCCAGGAAATCGCTTGACTCCCGAGCACCAGATTTACATTTTGTAGACTTTATAGACCCCATGCAATTGATTTTTATTAACAGCAATGTTAATGTTAAATAGAGGCCGTTAATGGCAGCCAAGGCATAAAAGGCCAATCCTGGAGACGACGATGAGAATCAGATCCAGCTATAATCACATCAGTTAATAGCAGGCCAGAGGATGCAGGAGTGGGTGATTTTCAAAGAAGGCAGATTTAGTTCAATCCTTTCGCTGCCTTTTGAAAAGCTGTCAGTCGCCAGCATCTATTAGCTTCATGTTAAGGACAATTTGCTTAAGTTCAAAAGGGATGTTTGATGTATAATTGCTTGTGGAATCACTCCAATCAGGCTTCTATACAGCCCCGATTGCAGCTGTCTTGTTTATTTATGCCTATTTGTGAAATGATTCCAGGAATCGTTTTTGTTGGGAAAATACCCTTTTATCGTCTTGGACAGATGTTAAATATTTATGAAGCCAGTGATTACAGTGCGCAATTAACGTGGAAGAGTTTTTTGTTATGATATTTGTGTGTTTATTTGTCCCATTTTGCATATTATATTAGCTGCTGAGCCAGCATGTGTCAGGTTTGTCCAAAAAACTGTCAATATGATAGTTCATTTCAATAGGCTGTTCAGGTGCCACAGTTACCTGGCCGAATATAGAGACCATGTGAAGGGTTGGAATGCAAAACCCACGAAGTCCACTCAACTTCTTTTGTTTTAAATTGAGTTTTTTTTACTCAGCATAATACGCTAAATAAAAAAGGTATGCATGCAAAAAAGTATGCATTTCAACTCTTCATATGTTCTCTCAACAGCCAATCAAATCTGCACACATCAGAACAGTAATCAAGCTCTCTTTTCAAAAATTGCCGATCAGTATTCCCCTGTTGATACTTTGCACTCCTTGCCTGCTCCTACCTTTACTAATGGCCTGCTGCTCCCTGTTTGCTATGCGCACCTGGTTGCTGCCCGTCCTGGTTAATTGTTTTTTTACATTTTCTTTCACTAGTTCGCTTTGCTACTCACCTACCTCCACCCCAGCTTTCACCTGTTATTTAGGTTAGATCTGTTTACCCTATTGGAGAAGTTTGGTGTGTGATGTTTATTAGTTAGATGTGACTTTCCCCTGCATTCAGGGCAGTGCACTAGTAAGTGCAACGAGTTCCCGAAGCAGATCTATTCAGCACCAAACTAATAATAATACACAATTTCATAGGCAATAAATGGCTTTTAATGTTAACACATTTGTTGTTCTGACTGAAAAAAAAGTTCTCACGAAAAAAAAATCCATGGAATCTCTTTCCTCTCCACTCCATGTGATTTGCAAGAAAAGTCTGATTAGATTTCCCACGGACTCCTCAGAGCATTTCAGCGGGAACTGGTACATCATAATGTACACTTTCAAAGCCGCTGAGGCTGCAACAGAAGTAAAATAAATTAAATACATATTTGACTAATTTAAATTTGTAATAATGATTTCAGCAAGTTCCTGCTTTTTTTTTTTTCTTTTTTTTTTTTTAAACAAGAGAGTTTGCATCAGGTCAGGTCAAAGCAGAATATGCCTTGAGTCTGAGCCTTGGTCCTGGCTTTCTCACTGGATCGGCGCCTGAAATCCGCCTCGTCCGAGACACATCGGGGCAGTTATCTCCCGCAAACCTTTTACTGAAGCTGCCTGTGTGCGTCCTACCATTAGCGGGCCGGTCTGAAGGGCTGCCAGAACCATCCACACACCTTGACTCATTAAGAGGTCACGGAGGCAGAGATACACGCTGCCCACTTACGGCTAGACAGCCTTTTCGGGAAATCGAGGCATAGAGTTGCTGAGACTTTTCTGAAATGAAGTCCAAGTCTGTGCGGGGTTTTTAGAAGTCAATTCAAAGTCAGTAAGGGGCCTTTTTTTTGCGGCTTAGAATGTCCGTTTCAAATGTCTCGCACAACAGATTGCTTGATTCATTTTTCAAGTTGCAGATGATGGTCCCATGATGGTCTCCCAATCTCTTCACCTCCACCCCAGCCATAAGCTACTCATGGTGTGTTCGGTCCTCAGGCCTTTAGTCCCATTGAACATGCCCACTTAGCCCCTTTTAACAATTCTGTGATTCTTTTAGAATGTTAGACCCAATAGAAGATAAGAGGTGCGAATACAGATTGGCATTAAATGCAATGCATTTCTTCTTTGCTTTGTTGATGATAATGAACTAAGAATTTTTTTGCTTTTCTCTGTTTACTGGTCTGTGAGGTTTTTCATTGTTTTTTTTTGTTTTTTTTAATAATATTTTTAAGTAGATACCCTGTGATTGCTGTTTACTTAATTTCAGGGAATGAGCATGACTTCTGATGTGTTCTTAATTGTACATTGTGGAATAGGAGTATTCTGTTTAGTTGCTCGATTTTGGCACATCAGTGGTTCTTTCTGTGCAAAATAGAGGGAGAAAGTAACTATCCTCTGACTAATGTGAACCCACAACTATGATAAAAAAATGGTCACATTGATGTGATTTCACCTAATTAGTAAACGCATTCATCAATTCATTAATGGAAAGGTGTACTACCTGTAGGAACTCTATTTGAATAATTGAGGCAAACAAATTTCTCCCCAGTAAATGTAATAGCTTATTTTATCCATTATAATGTACTGAAATGGCCTCGTGAAACATTACTGATACCCCTAATGTAGTTTGTTAAGTGGCTTTAATGACATGATACAATTTAATAGAGGAAAAGCATTGAATCCAACATTCAAACTTTTAAGGTCTTGTTTTGAATAGGAATATTCAGGAAGAACCAGAATTAATTGAAGAGTGACAAATTAATTTTGGTTCTCTACTCTTGCATTTTGGGCCCTAATTTGATGACCTTTGCAATTGGCAAACGCAAGGGCTAACAGCTATCGCAGATGAAAAGTGCCCGTGTCTAACTGTATTCTGGAAATGTAGTAACATGAGGCGATAGCACAGCTGTTGCGCTGTTCTAAAACGGGTTGGTTTAAGATGAATTAATTTCCTGAGGATGTGGTGGGGGTTTGGATTCATCATGGCCAATCAGATCAGCTACTGTCATGACCCTTCAAACTGGCACATTAACGCCATAACCAACTGGAATTTCGTTAGGTGAGGGACACCTAGCTAGCGTTACAGTCATCTACCTCAGTCCTTTGAAAACCGTTAATGATGTGATGTAAAGAGGAAAGTGAAAACTAGCATCAAGCAGGTGGGAGACGGGATCCAATGGGGGGGGGGCATTTGACCATATGCCTTTCATGCCACAGCAGGACACGCTGTTTCTGCCCTCCCCACGCAGAGTGTGGAGGAGTTTGGGGAGGTGGAGGGCAATTCACCAGGCAATGTGTTTTGTTCAAAAATACAATATGTGGGCCATTTAAAGCGTATATGAATGGCGCTAATGATATTAAAGCAAGCGCCAGACTAAAGCTAATCATTTGTATTTACCCCACACAAAGGAAATATTCACATGCATACAAATATCCCTTCACCCTTCCCATTAGACCCCACCGCCATTTTACTTGCATTATTAATAGGATACATAAGAAAAGTGAAAATTAAAAAGGGATGGAAAATGATATGAGCAATATGAGTTCATTTGCGAACTGGGATTCAGTCCTATGAAACTACCATAGAGCGACAGCGTTTACGTTTAAAGGTGTTCTGAGTGAGTCAAAATGCAAAGGAGTTCTATGACACAAAACTTCCATAGTGCCTGATTCATCTATTGACCCACCCTCTAATGCAGGGGGGGTCAAACTGGTGCCATGAAGGGCCAAAAGGCTGCGGGTTTTCATTCCACCCAGAAACTCCAGGCAGTTCACTGATTAGTCAATTCTCTTGAACTTGAGGTAATCAGTCAAGTCACCCGGTGGAGTTTTTGAGTGGAATGAAAACCTGCAGCCTCTTGGCCCGCCACGGCACCAGTTTGACACGTGCTCAGATTGTGCCAGATGAGAGCGTGCATAAAGTTACCGCCACGTTTGTTTCCATTTGTGGAGGCACAAAAATATACCCCGTCGAGGTTGAAAAGATACAGTGTCAATGAGGTTGAAGTGCAGACTGTCAGCTTTAAGGTTAAAATTTAAGGTTTAATGGTGTTTTCATCCATATCATATTAACTGTTTAGAAATAACAGAACCTTTTTCACATTTTGTACATACATTCAGCCTCATGAAAAAATATTTCACAATCATTTTAAACATTTAGCTGCATATCCTACGCATGCAGTGGCTGCTTTAAATTGGTAACACATCGCGAAACGCTGGGTATCTTCCCCGGCGATGCTCAGCCAGACCTGAACAGCCGCTCTCGCTTGTTTCCAGGAGTCTTTGCCTTCAGCTTCCGCTTCAGTTTGAGAAATGGATTCAGTTGAGGTGATTGAGTGGGCCAACAGGACCAAAATAACATAACATAAGTCACTGTCCAATGAATTATGCCTTTGTAAACCATAATTTCGCCCAGCGAGTTGGTTCTTTTGTCCACAAGCTCGGTTTAAATTTGGGGTGTGTTGCTGAGTTATGTTAAACTGTCTGCGCTTTTGTTCCTCGCAGTGGAGGAAAGGCGTCTCTTATCTTAACTTATGTGGGCTTTGTCACTTTGTTGTGTCCTCCTGAAGCCTCGCGCTGACGGAGTGTTATGGGAGTCCTTTTCCACGGACTGACATTTCCATTAAAATGACAGAAACATGGCAATGATGCGGCACAGTGCCGTGTAGGGAAACAACAGCAGTGACCTGAGAGATAGAGCTGCAGAAACAAACCAACAAACACACGCACACACACAAATACACAGGCACACGCACACATAATCACACAGAGTACTTAGTCCATCTGTACTATGTTTTGTGCATCTGCAGTGGCCTGGCTATTTAAGTGTCAGGCTTAGCTCATACCCTATGGCAAGCCGCTGCCAACGGCGCATGAATTCCACCATTCCTCACGGTACGCCGGTGCCAGCGGAGTGGATGACCATTCTCAGTCCGATGAGAACACGAAATGAAGTTGACGATCACGGTCATGGGCCACCTGTACTTCAATACTTTATATTGTGTAATTTTCAGGAAAAGTATTCCGCACAAATGGGACAATTTCATATAAAAGCATTCCGTAGGGAATGAGTTAAGTGAATCAAGGTGTTTCATTAAAAGCGAGCAAACAGATGCGCATACTGTTGATGCACGGTGTATTGCGGATGATTTTTAGTATGTCATGACTTTATTTGTACTGCTCCAAGAAATATCTCGTTATTGATTTCTGTCGGATTTTGTTTTCATATACTCTTTCTCGTGTCCTATTCCCTCCACATGACCAGATACAGCTTCCTGTGAACTTTTTTCCCATGCTGCAATTTACTTGCTAATGTGCCAAAATGTCCTTTGCCTTCATGTTATCCTTATGTGTTTATTTCTGTGGAAGATTGGCTTGATTTATTTAAGCCAGCATTCTATTACTTCTGCTCTGCAAGCGACAACATGTTGACAACATATTGTAAAACAAAGCACAATGAATTTGCTGGGTTTAGCCTTAAATTCTATCGCTTATCTGCAGTCTGGCACCTGGGGTTGCATTTTGCTCCTGGCTTTGCATCATTTTCATAGCCTATATATCTTCTATCTTTCCATTTGGCCACCAAGTTAGCTCTCTCTCTCAGCATTGGGACGATTTTGAAATTGAGTTCTCCCCAATAGTGCCACTTGAAGTTAACAAATTAGTCTGGTTCCTTGACACAGCAGCATTCAAGGTTGACCATTTTGTCTAATATATACCCAAGCTGTCTACCGCAAAAAAAGTATTTTCTAGATGCATTGTAGTCTAAGGCTTATAGCTCATTGTACAACTAGCAAGCACACAGAGAGCACATACCTCCGCCAACGCAATTTTCACTAAGAACTGAACAAATATGGCCGTGGCGGCCATATTTCAATTTGAAGCCAGCCCAAAATTGAATCAATTGTACACTTCAGCGAAATATAATTGAAATGGATTGTTAAATTTGAGAGATATTGTCTGGACAAACAAACAGATAAAAGCCAAACAGACAAACAGTCATGGGTGAATACGTAACCTCTGCCCAACTTTGTTGGTGGAGGAAAAAGTGGTCAGATTACCGGTGCATAGTCATTTGAGATACAGTAAGAACAGACTGACTAAGTATATGACAGATGAGCTCAGACATAAAATGACCTGAGTCTTCTCAGGTTTACAGGAATTAAAATGAGTAAACTCATAAATATTAGCCCATATAGGATTATGTTGTGTAGGGATAAGGTGTGAGATGCATTTCTCAGTAGGAAATACTGTGACTATGTCAGATGGTTCTTGCAAAGCTTAATCATTTTGCATTGTGCTGCTCAAGGCACATTTGCTGTATCTAAAGTGTATCCAAATGCCAATGCTGTCAATGCTGTTTTCTTCTTTTATATCCTGCTACGCAAATGGTTTATGAAATACGAGAAACAAAACTTAGGGTTGCATACTGTATGCTTCGTTGAATAAAGGTTATTCTCTGTCAAGGAAGGGTATGAAAGCTCATCTTGATGTTACACGATGATAATGATTTCATCGTATTGACTCAGTTTTAGTGTGTCAGTACGTGTGTCAGACAAAATTGAATGGAAGGTGCTCTCTCCCTGCCAGATGTCTCCAATGTGAAGAGATGTGTTTCAGACATTTCCAAGGCTGTAAAAATGACAATTTTAATCACACATTTTCACCGAAACCGATGAAATGTCGGCAGCCTGTCACTGAAAGACCCAGAGAGAAAGGAAGCAAGGGTCATTAAACTGCCAGTACAATAGAAAGTAAAGGGTCTTATTCTATAATCGAGTATTTTCATTTCAAATGTTCTGATTAAAATGGTCTCAGCCTCTCTCAGCTGCAGAAGTGAAACAAAAGAAAGCGTGAGCCTTAAATCTCCCACCCCTGCACCTTTTCAGAGATTATGTTCTTGTTGAGCTCTGCATATTAAGCCTGCGATACCCTGTCTATCTCCATCTGAGGAGATGGAGGCAGGACAGGTATGCAGACATTAACCCACTTCACTGTCTCATTAGATGCCGCGATTCATAGACACGACCAGAGTAACCGTACACACCAGTTAAGGATTTGTTTTGCTGTAGATTTGTTAAACATTTACTGGAAAATCATCTTGGGGAAATCTCCTGTGATCTGGAAAAACCTAGTGAATTTATCAGTCGCAAGGATTCTTGCAAATGAACAAAAACCTTTGGATTCTGGACTTTTTCTAACTAGAAGAAATGATAGAAACCTGATTTTGACAGTTCAAATGACCCTAATAGCAAATGATTTAAGATTTTCACCACTCTCAATTACTGCAAACGAGGGTCAAACTCAGTTTCTCCCAAAGGTGACAAATGTATAGGTTTTTCCGGATTACAGGAGAAATTTGCACGGTTTTATTTTCTGCATATGGACCATGCATTGACCATTGACTCTACATTGTTGTTGCCCCAGGCTTATTTATTTATTTAGTCTTTTATAGTGGCACCATCGAGTTTAATTGCCATGAGCAATTGCTGCACCAGTATCAGAATCGTTAGTCAGGAATTTGTGAATCAGATAAATGTGTTTGTGGTCTCATGGCTTTAAAGGTTGAGTATAAGATCTGCGCTAGAGGATTTGTTGATCAGTCCAGGAAGCTCTGATGGAGTCCCTTACTCGCCGGTAATCTACCTGTAAAGTGTTACCCATTCCTCTTTTGTTCTGTTTATACACGGTTGGCTCGTGGGAAAATTCAGGTCAAGAATTTTTTCCACTAAAGGACTCGGTGGCGTTATTGCTCCACACATTCTCATAGCAGATTGTGTTCCCTTTCCACTGCTTTGCACTGAAAACTTTAATGTAATGCCATGTAATGGATTAGACCACCTGGCTGTGGATTAGAGAGCCAAAGAAACGCTCCGCTCGTCTCCCCACCTGTGCCACAGCCAGACCGAATTTCCCATTTAATTGTGCACAAAGGAACACCCTGTCTCGGCTGACAACACGCCGCCTCTGTTCCCACTAATGCTGCCCTTATTGTTTCAGCTAGAGCAGAGGCAAGGCCATTGTTTTTCATGAATACCTTTCTTTATAACTCTATGTGCCTTTACAAGGGAATTGTTTTTAAAGAAAATATATTTTTATTCATCTTGGGTATCAGTATGTACCTGCCTAACATTCAGAACCTGAATAAACAAGCAGTGCGTACTGCTTTCATCTTCACTTCAGTAACAAACTAGGCTACAGTGTATTTTTGTGCACCAATTTAAAACTGTGGACCTGTTCCTGCTTCATTTAAGCACCAACATTGTATAAACATAGTTAGCATGTCTTATTTTCATTCATAAAATTATGCTTACCTTTATTAGCTTATTTAGCACCTGTATTCTCAGGTAAGACCACAAAACAAAGGATTTAGTGTGATTATAGGTGGAGTACTTGGACGGAACTGTACTGACCTTCACTCTGTTGATGGGCCGTTTGCTGTGTTCCTGGTCTCGTCTCGTAGGTGTTGAAATGTAAAGATGGGCAGTCAGGCACAGGTGTGTGATCGTACAGGTGAGGTATCGGCAGACGCTCAGGTGACTGGTTCTCCTTATCCCTCTCCTGCAGGTGCACCAGGAAGGAGAAGTGCGAACGCTCTTCCGAGCCCAGGAGGTTCGCCTCGGATATCAAACACTGCGTCCGCCTCAGCGTCCACCCAAACAACATTTCTGTGTCTCAGTTCGATGTCCCGGTGAGTGTGACGTTCATTCCGCTGTAGTTCTATGGTACTGTTATACCATAGAAGATTATTTTTAGAAAAGTGTGTTTACTGTACATTTTGTGGCTCCATTTCATGGTGTGCCTGTACTCTCTTTTCTCTGTGTAATACTGCATCATGTTGTAATCACCACCTTGATGTGGTCTCGGTACGCTTACGCTTTCAAACGAACTCTGGTGCGGTTTGCTTATAGTGAGAAATGCAAACGAAATATCCAGTGAACCAAAGAGAGGAAGTGAACCAAAATGAGGTCCTGGCCAATCGATGAGTTGCGTTTTCTTCTTCCTCATGCGTTTTTTCCTCCTGGTCAGTCCTTGTTTCGGGCAATACCGCCCCAAACAAGCAGCTGCTGTAACTGCATGGCGTTGTTTGGTCTGCTTTCAAAACTGCAGTGTGAAAGTGAACCAAACCAAATGAAGATGTGAAATTTTTCGGCATTCCCTGCCCAATCGAACCGAGTCCCCCCGGACTATCCTGGTGTGAAAGCGCGCTGAGGGCCACCCACAATAAAAAATCTATTTTTATCTTTCTCAACGGAAGAGCACAAACTATTTTGCCTGGTCTTCATTTCCTCCGCACCTTTAACAGTTTCCCGATCCTAGTGTTAAACCTTATTGCAGATCTAAGACTCCCTTTAGGGACAAATGCAAGCGTGTAATTACAGTCTGGCCCTTAACTCTATGGTACCTGGTGATAAGGCCTCGCTTTCCGTGGTGAGAGTTGTAAGCCCATTGTGGGCAGCCACTGTGAGAATAAATTCATTTTATGAATGAAAACCAAGCCTGTGGAACGGTAATAGTCCCTCCATTGGTCAGTGATTTCAGATTGTGGTTTTATGATCTCTGTGCGGAGACTTTTGAGGTTTGTATTACAGTTTTATTATTGGACAATCTCACTTCTCTCCCCCTCAGCACACCGTAAAGGGCCACGGTAGGACAGTGCAAACCCTCCCAGCGTGAAATGAAGACAGAGAGCGCGATGGAGAGATGAGTGAGAGATGTAGGGGAGAAAAAATTGAAAGGAAGAGGTTGAAGAAATGAACAAAGTTAAGGAAAACAATGGCCAAACAGACAGTTATTGGACGAGAGCTCAGTGTGAGGAAGGAAGTGCTGATGGACAGGAAGGGATTTTTTGCTTGGGTGGTATCAGAATGTAGGGAGAAATATTGAGGGCAAATAGCTTTCATCAATGGTCAAAGCCTTGAGGTGAAAGCAGCCTTCAGTAGTTTTAGGCCACAAGAATGAATTTGCCGCTCCACTTTCCAAAGTTGCCTTTCTGGCTATCTTTTTTGTTCAAATCAATGTGTTATAATGCTAGAACATGGCTCAGGTTAGTGCAAAATTTTGGAATTTGCTAAATACAGTATTAGCATGCATACGAATAGGGAGATCATGAGGTGTGCATGTGTGTGTGTTTTTATGAGCGAGCGTATGTGTTTTTGCGTGGTATTTGTATATGTGAGTGTGCGATTGTGAGTGTGCGTGCGTGTGTGTGTGTGTGTGTGTGTGTCTCAGCGTTTGTGTGTGGGATAGTGTGTGTGAGTGACCGCTTGTGTGTTTATGTGCGGGGGTGTGTATGTGCATGTGTTTGTGTGTGGGGGTTGTGATTGTGAGTCCATATGTGTCTGCGGGTTTATAGTGCATGTCTGTATACGCATGCGCCTGTGTGTGTGTGCGTGTGTGTGTGCGTATTATAGAACAAAATTACTCTGTGGCACACAACACGTCTTTAGTCATATTAACAGTTAAATGTTTTCAGATGTGCAGACGAGCTGTAGGGCTGTCAGACACAACTTGACCTTTTTATTATTAAATATCGGTCTGGAAAAATTAGCCAAACACTCGCTCTGTTCAGCGCCGTTGGGTTTTTATACTGGCATTGACTATCAGTCATGGTCAAGTCACAGGGTATGTAGTAAATGAATTATATGTAATAGTTGTCATCAGTTTTTTACTGTGGTTTGCCCACAGTCTCCTGTTCTACAGTCCCTCAAGGAGTTATGAGTCCATGTGGGGATAGATGAGAAAATTGAATAATCAGTGTATATATTCATGTCTAGGCTATTTTTCACCATTGATTATGAGAGGGTTTCACCTGTCGAGTATGTGATGTAAAGCTTGTGAACATAAATATCAAATCTTGGGCACTGGGCTACCTTAGGATCAATAATCAGTGCCGTGAAAAAGTATTTGCCCCCTTCCTGATTTCTTACTTTTTTACAAATTTTTTGCACTTAAATGTTTCAGTTCATCAAACAAATTTTAATATAATGAAAAGATAAAAAGATAAATTAAATACAAAATGCAGTTTTTAAATGATGATTTAATTTATTTAGGGGAAAAAGCTATCCAAACCTACCTGGCCCTATGTGAAAAAGTAATTGCCGTCCCTTGTTAAGTCATGAATTAACTGAGATTTACCACATTTTTTGAGTCCAGTTTCAATAGCCAGACCCAGGCCTGATTGCTGTCAGACCTGTTGAATCAAGAAATCACTTCAATAGAACCTGTCTGACAAAGTGAAGTAGGCTAAAAAGATCTCAAAAAGCAACATGTAATGCCGCGAACTAAAGAAATTCAAGAACAGATGAGAAACAAAGAAATTGACATCTATCAGTCTGGAAAGGATTGCATAGCCATTTCTAACCCCGAATCATGGTGAGAGCCATTTTCCACAAATGAAGAAAACTTGGAACAGTGGTGAACCTTCCCAGGAGAGGCCGACCTACCAAAATTACTCCAAGAGCGCATAAACTACTCATCCAGGAGGTCACAAAAAACCCATAACAACATTTAAAGAACTTCAGGCCTCATTTGCCTTTGTCAAAGTCAGTGATCATGATTCAACAATAAGATAGAGACTAGGCAAAAAATGGCATCCGTGGGAGATTTACAAGGCGAAATCCAATGCAGACCAAAAAAAAAAACACGTCTCACATTTGCCAAAATACATCTTGATGACCCTCAAGACTTTTGGGAAAATATTCTTTGGAATGACGAGATATAAGTTGAACTTTTTGGAAGGTGTGCGTCCCATTACATCAGGCGTAAAACTCACACAGCATTTCATAAAAAGAACATCATGCCAAAAGTCAAACATGGTGTGGCAGTATGATGGATTGGCGCTGCTTTGCTGCTTCAGGACCTCGGCGACTTGCCATAATTGATGGAACTATGAATTATGCTCTCTACCGGAAAATCCTGAAGGAGAATGTCCAACCCTCAGATTGTGATCTCGAGCTCAAGCGCACTTGGGTTATGCAGCAGGACAATGATCTGAAATACATCAGCAAGTCCATCTCTGAATGGCTTAAAAAAAAAAAAAAAGAAGAAGATTTTGGAGTAGCCTTTTCAAAGTCCGGGCTTAAATCCTATTGAGATACAGCGGCATGACCTTAAACAGGCCGTTCTTGCTCAAAACCTCTCCAATGTGGCTGAATTAAAATATATCTGCAAGGAAGAGTGGGGTAAAGTTCTTCCACAGTGATGTGAAAGACTCATTGCTAGTTATAGCAAACGTTTGACTGCTGTTGTTGTCCCGAGGGTGGCACAATCAGTTATTAGGTTAAGGGGGCAGGTTTAGGTTTATACTTGTGTTTGTCAAGTATTAAAATTTGTTTCATGATCTGAAACATTTAAGTGTGACAAATATGCAAAAAAAGAAGAAACCAGGAAGGGAAATCAGGAAAATACTTTTTGATGGTACTGTATACTATCGGTGGCCAATCCTATCCTCAAAGGGCCAGTGTGGATGCAGGTTTTTGTTTTAGTCCAACTTGATTTTGCTACTTACTGTAACTTACCAGGATGTTCAATCAAGACCATGGTAGCCTATGTACAATCAGATGTATTAGCATTGGGCGATTTGAAAAAAAAAACAGTGAATAGAACAGCCCTTTTCTGGTATGACTGGACACCCCAAATATATGCAGAGTATCAAGTGATTCTGTGGGCCGTTTTTGCCGAATATACAGCACAAGACATTATAACAACTATAGCAACAATCATAACAGCAATTATGGGAATGTAATACCCCAAGAAACGAAAGGAACATAATTTTTGCTGCATAGCTCCATGATAATATTTCACCAACAGATTGCATTAGTGGATTGCTCCATCACCCAACACTCAGAAAACAGGAGAAAATTGGTCTCTCGAATGTACAGTTTTATGCAAGAACTAGGTGCTCGCAATGTACGACCATGACATATAATAAGTGGATTGTAATAAATGGCATTCTTCACTGTCTGTCTTCTCGCTTGCTCAAAACTTTCTTAAATAAACTAATCTGTGTGAAATATAGTATTTCCAGTCATAGTACTTTTATTTCAGTTGATACCATACAGAACTGCTCAGTCTTTTGTAATGTTTTTTCTACAATCCTCTGTTGTAAGACTATGAGCTTTTTTATTCAGTATTCATCATGGCCTTGAGGGTAATAAAAGCTGTGGAAAACATTGGAAACTTGCCAGCCCATTTTATGTTTTCATAAGTTTCTGTGGCTCTGAGTAGCAATGATAGGAGGAAATATTTCTCATTCTGAGTCTGAGTATTTCATCAATTTGCAAATAAAATACGGTTCTGACAGCGCTTCTTGCTGAAAAAAAAAATGCTTGATGGAATTTAAAGTGTGTCAGATTAGTGTTACCGTAGTTTGTGAGATTGTATTTTTTTTTTTTTGAGCGCTTGAGCTGATATGGACAAGGTTATTTTAATATTCACGAAGCCTTGCTTGGGTCCCTGACGACTTCTGAAATGCAATTTGAGAAATTCTGCTCATATTCCACCTACAAGGAGGAGCGTAAAAATAAATGATTCTGAGTCAAGGAGGCAGGATTTTACATCTTAGGCTTTAATGGGAAATTCAGTATCAGCTGTGCCCCGTTTCATTAAAAAGCCATATAAAAGCTGTCAGGCTCAGTGGCCTCTTGCAGCAAAGTGAGGTCTGGCGGTTTATCACAGATGTGATGCTCCAAACAGCAAAATCAACAGAATGCAAGGCCAGTGGTTTCCATCATAAACACTGTCTGCGGTCTTCCCCACATTGCTGACTGTTTCTTTCTTTGCTTCGGAGTAACCTTGAGTCAGAGAAGTTTCTAGTTGTAATGCAGGTCAGGGAGGAGACTGAGATCCCTGCTGGTTCGGTATATGCGCTTGGGCGCTCTTTAAGCATAGCCAAAATTTGATCGTCGTAAGAAATTGTGTGACCTAATGCTGAATTAACGATAGAAATGCAATTTATAAAGATAAAGCAAAACACTGCAACCAAGAGGTGAAGGGAATATTAAAGTTTTTTTGCTGTTCTATATGTCTGTTGGCAGCAAGGCCAAAATGAATGGAATCCTATACAGATGACAAACATATTTGCCAAATTCCATTTTGGGGAACTCGTTAGCGACTCACTTTATTATTTATGGGTTTCTATATCTGCGGCCGGAGATGTGCAATGTGCCTCTGTGCTTGTGCTGTAATTCTTGTGAGTTTTCATGCATGTGGAACACTCAATCTGATATTGCCGCTTTAGTGTTGTTTCTGGATCAACAAAATAATGTTTGTCCAGGAGTAACATTATTGTCCACCATTGAACGGCAGCTCTGCTATGATGATGTCGTGAAACCACAGGGCTTTAGAACTATACATTGTGTGCGGCTCGCAGAGACATTGGCTAGCTGTTCAAACCAGTAGAATCCCCAGAGGTGAGCGACTTAAGGGTGAAGGTGATGTGGAGTCGATTTGAAATGTGGTGGGCGAAAATATTTTGGATTTGCTTGATAACATGCACATCTGCAAGTCTTTACTCATCTGCATGAAAATCTAGATAAAATTGGATAGCTAACTTTCGACAAACAAATAATATTAGTATGCGCAACACCAGAGCTGCTATTCGTTAGTGGACCATAATGTTACACCTCGTTTTAAATAGGCATTCACAAGTTTTGACCTCTCACCCTTTTGAATGTCCGATTGCAGCTGGTTCTTGAAGCCCACAACGTTCCAGAGCTTTCCGCTGGCGTGAACTGCACCTTCGAGGACCTTGCTGAGATGAATGGGGAGGTAGAGGGCAACAGGATCAAGTGCTCCTCTCCATCAGAAAAGGAGGTCCCTCGCATCATCTTCGACAAAGGTGGGGAGCAGATTTGCTCTGGAATACGCCCCCTTCAGCATTTACAGGGTGCAAGAAAAATGCTGGCAAATATCTTACGGCACTTTTTCTAGGCATTTTTGATTAATGGTTTCTGAACTTCCTGCTAAATTGCTCAGCATTAACATATAGGGACAGTACATTTCCATTTCCACGATTTAGCATGATTTTCTGCAACCTATTGTTTCGGGTAACCTTCATTCCAGCTTGGTGGCGCACTGGTTAATGCTGTCGCCTCACAGAAAGAAGGTTGTGGTTTAGATCCAGCCTGGGGCCTTTCAGTGTGGAGTTTACCTGCCCTCTCCGTGCTTACATAGGTTTTCTTTGGGTACTACACCTTCCTCCTATAGTAAAGAAATGCATGTCTGGCTAATTTGAGACTCTGAACTGCAACTGCGCTCAGGTTTAGTTGGATTCGCAGGATTGGAGGCAAAAATCCCCTCAGCTGATGATGTCATGGTGTCATACGTACCTGCACCTACTGACGCTCGAGAACAGTTTTGACTGCATTCACTCCTTCGCGGAGATGAGGAAAGAGAGATTTGCGCAACAGTGGCTCATTTCTCTTATTCTCCCGATGTGATGGGTGAGCCTCGGCATAATTTGAAAGTTTTCACATCTGGAGGATAGAAATTTTTCATGAAGTGGAGGTCTTTCGTTGTGCGACGATGACGAAGGCTCGGAAAAGGAGGAGAGGCAGAGACCTGAGAGTGCTGTTTATTACTTTCAAATTTTTTGGTGATTATTAATTTAATGCACGGCTTCTACAGCAAATCTATTCCACCCATCAATAAAACTACCAGAGTCTAAAAGCATGTAAATTGTATTGTTGAGGAGGAAGGCCCGAGTGCTCTGCTATGTCCTTCGTGGCGCAGATTTTATTTTATTTTTTTCATTTTATTTTGAATCGGCTAACCACAGTGAGTCAGGTTATCCTGTTTAACAGGCTTCTGTAGGAATTCAGCCATTTATATGTGTAAACTTCAGCGTCAATAATAATACCCTCGATTCTGTCTGCGGAAGGTTGGGTCAGCACAAAATTACAGGTCTGCAAAACCTGCTGAGGTCTACACGGCGTGCGTAAGAATAGCAATTTCTTGCTGCAGCCCTGGAGTTTGCAAACCCACATGCACACTTACGGATAGCTGAAAATCACCTGGCAGATCTAGGCCGCGTCCAGTCTTCTTAATTACCTTCTATGCCTCATGTACTGCTGGATTACAGTTATCATCTATACATACTGCACATAAAATACCTGAATGATAAACACGCATTTCTGTGGTTTTTCTTAGGAAGGCTTTGCCTATAACTTCTTTGTAATTTTTCACCCGAACTGCTTTTTAATGGGAATACAGGTGTGTCAGCCTTGTCCTAAAAACTCCCACCTCTTCTCTATGATATTTGCAACTGTAATCGGAGCTTCTCTTTTGGACTGCCAAAAAAGTATGGCTTAATTCCTGAAAGTGTTTTCCCAGATGTACCAGCCAAAAGACGGATTTATATCTTTTATGTGGGAATTTTAATTGAGTTGCATTTTGAGAGCATTTTGCATGCTGAGCAAAACTTTCATCTCATGTACTCAACGAGCTGGTTCAGTAAATGGTCTGTATTTGGGTGGGCTGTCAGCAAATGGCAGCATGTTTAGTAGTCAGTACGTATTGCTAAGGCAGCAGTAAGGAAGCAGTTTCAGACGCGACCCTGAGCTGCTCCCAGCTTCTTTCATTAGGACCCCTAAGGTGTCTTCAGCTGCCTGAACACAAACAATGTAGAATGACGACAGAAACATCTTTCCTTTCCTCTGCTCTTTCTGCTTCTGTCTGTGAGGCTTTCTCAGAGTCTGTAATGGGTCTTCGGAGTAATGCCGTCAGAGGGACAGACGGTGAGACTCGTGACTCGCTTTTCCCTCCACTCCTTCCAGAATTTTCTTTTCTCTTTCTTTTGTACCTCATTTACCACTGTCATTTCCACAAAACCGCACACCTCTGTATGTTCGCAGTCGCTCACTGAAAGCTGCATCAACAGCGGCACGTTGTGACAGCGTGACGGAGAGCGCGGTTTTCGCCGAGTTTCTCATCTGAGCGTGTCTCCCTCGGTGGAGAGGACTGATCCGTCATCGGCAGCCGCACTTCCCCAGTGACACATTACACCGTACCTTTCAGAGAGCGCGAAAGTGTCCCATTGGCCCAGTTGGGAAGATGTGCATGTGACAGAATATCTTTGCCTGCCTAATTGTTGCCACTGCTGTAGAGGATATGCAGTACCAGTCAAAAGTTTGGACACACTTTGCTAATGTCACAGCACTCTGTTTCTTGAGAAATTTAAACGGCTCAACTTCTCTATATAATCTCAAATGGGATCTGGTAAGAGGTAAACAGTCAGAAGTTAAAAGAGAAGAATTTACTTGTTTGAAAATAGTTAAATATTCTGGCTTTGTCAAAGAAGCGACATTTTGCAAAGTGAATAGACAAACATGCTCCTTCCATTTTCCAACGGCTGAATTAAAGTCAAGCTGTTTCGGGTCTTCTTGGGCAAAAAGGTCGATGAAAAGCAAACCCCCTGTAGAGCACTTCTTCGGGAAGTTAGACAGCCGCTCAGTTGCAGACTCATTATAGCCATATGGCAGCCCTAGTGAAAAAAAATTAAATATGAGTATGCTCAGCAAATATGACAACAAATGCTGGTTAATATGATGGATTTAAGATTTAAGAATTTGATCTTTTTTTTTTTTTTTGGCAAAATACAGGGAGCTTATTTCATTATTTAACATATATTGTAAGAAAAAGGTGGGTATGTCCAAACTTTTGACTGGTACTGTATAAGATATCCATCCAATCACGGGGGTGGAGGGAGGAGGGGGCCTGCTACCTATCCCAGAATGCAAAGGGCGAGAGGCAGGCACATGCCCTGAACAGCTCGCCAATCCATCACGGGGATCACTCACTATTCAAGTACACACTCATGCCTTGGGTAATTTAGAGTTTCAAATGAGTTAAGTATGCATATCTTTGGACCGTGGGAGGAATCTAGAGTACCTGCAGAAAGCGCACGCACACACTGCGAGAGAATGCAAATCCCTTCTTGAATCAATTCAACCTCAGGACTTTCTTGCCGTGAGTTGAGAGTGCTACTCACTGCCCCATATATACTTAGCAAACGCACGCGCGAGGTAGCTTACTCTTAGCTGCCGTGTGCGGGGTCGATCAGCGGAAGCGCCCGTTTCCTGTTCTCGGACAAACAGCAGACTGATTGTTGACCGGGGACAGTGTAATTTTCTTTATTTTTTAGTTTTTTTTTTTCTTTGCCTTTTTATTGCGTTTTGACCACACCTAAAAGAAGAGGTCAAGGTACACATCACAAACAACTCAACGTTCATTATAACGGAAGTACTGGGCGCATCCACGTTGCGCGTCGGGATCACAATACCTCGCGCTATTCCTTATTTCACTCTTTCCTCACTGGGAAAAAAAACGATAAAAACCTATTTGATTCTTCAATTTGCGACTAATACAGTACATCCCTCACGCGTGCGTTCCTAATGGCGCTAAGTATAGAATACTTGATAATGTAGCTGGTGAAAGAAGGTGATAACTGAAATATATGTGGTTTGCATTCTTCATTCATCAATGTTCTATCACGTATTTTTACAGAGTCCTGTCATTGTTTTTATAGTAGTTGATTGGATTCACCCCAATCATCAGTGCATCAGCACACTATGAGCAGGCTTCGTTGTCCATTATCCCTACTGGGATGATGACATCAGTCAGCAGTTACACGGACTAATGTAGTTACAATCCTTGTCGAAGCCAGTTGTCTGTGATTGATACATGAGTCTCTCAGAGGTACTGAGAGAGGGAGGGACGGAGAGAAAGAGAGGGAAAGTGAGCTCTCTCTGAGCGGCGAGACGTCCGCGCCTAGCTCTTTGAATTAAACATGAGATCCTTCATTAGCTCAGACAATAGAACACTGTAGAACCCTCTTTTGTGCCATACTTCGATTAACTCATAGAGATTTTTTTTCTTTTTTTTTAATCTCGTATTTCAAAAAGACTTCGAGAAAGACTCCAGTGGAAATGTTTTTCATATCAGCGGATAGTGTGAAATAACATGCCATTGTTTCACGTGTCGTTGAAAGGACTGCAGCTTTTCCTCCCGGGAGCAGCCGGGAGACGTGTCGCCCTCGCGCTCATTCACAGCTAATGACAAACACAATACGGCGCCCGCCGCCGCGGCCTGCCTGACTGAGGTGTCGGGGTCCCTGTAGAATACCAATGAACCGCGTTCGTCAGGTGGATTTTTATTGTTCCATATTTGTTTTCGGTCAGAGAAGAAATTGTTTCACTCTGCTCCTTGATACACACGCCATACAGCCAAGATATAATTTCTGCATTTCGAGTACTTTTAAATAATATTTGAATTGTTGAAAGGAATAGTTTGCTTCACTGAGGTTGTCAAAAAAATTTAATTTTAATTTTTGTCCCAATTTTATGTCTGATGTGGGAGATTTTGGACACAGCAGTTCTCTGGACGACTCGGACTTTTGCAAGTTTATGGTCTGAAGCAACAAAACAGCCCCGGCAGCTAATGATATGACTCCACTGGTTGTACATGTGTACTTTACCTAAAAATGAAATTAATTATTTTTATTTTTGGGTGGCACTATTTGCTGTGGAATATGCGACTGCTGACTACTGCCCTCAAGGGAAGAAGTAGCGCAATAAAAGTTATGCATTTATTATATTACAGCCTCTGCCTTTGTGAAGCTCATCATACATCTGAAATCCTTTCTTTATCTGAGCTGATTCAAAGCTCACAAAGACTCAAGAAATGAGTATTTTAGAGTTATTTTACAATGCTGTTTGATTTCTTAACAGTAATTTGTCCCCGTATTTTGCAGTAATTTGTAGTTGCGAAATAATAAGTTCATTTAACAATCAGTTGCCTGTAATGGTGACATGGCCGGCTCTAAAGGTATTGAACATTGTCGCAAATTTGAAAGGGTGTAATTTCTTCATGATCCACTCAATATAGCTGGTAGATGCGAGGGAACGCAGTCCAAACCTTAATTTTAGGGTCAGTGTCCAAATACCTGTGGGCCTCACGTTGAATATTGATGTTGTCTGAATGCTGAGAGCTGATCCGCGGTCGTTTGTTTTTCCCCCGACTGCGACAGCGGCCCGGCCCCTCGCGGTCTGTGAAACGGTTGCCTGTCACAGAGGCCGGGCGAGATGATCCCTCTGCGCCTCCTCGCAGCGGGAGTGTCGCCGCTGGAGCAGGGAAATTAGTTTTTCCCTCCTTTTTGATCTTGGCTGTCTCTGGGTTTCCTCACTCCCTCCAGGAGACCATCAGATCGTTCAGCTGTATCTCAAATCCAAGGAGACCGGCCTGGCCTTCGCCAACACAAGCTTCGTCTTCTACAACTGCAGTGTGCACAAGTCGTGAGTGTCCCCTCGATCTCTGCTGCCCCCGCACTGATTGGTGCGTCATGTCATCCTGACCGTTAAAGGGACACTCTATGCTACGTGCCAGCTTTGTGATGACAATGAATAAAGGTCAATAGAAAAGGTGGTAATTAGCTTTTTTTTAGCCTTGGTCCATTAACTTTTATTGATTGTCATCACAATGTTAGCATGTAGCATGGAGTGTCCCTTTAACATTTTAAACTGGATGGCTGCTGTCTGAGTCAGGAGTGCGGTGTAAAACGCTAATGCATGATCATGTACATTAACGCATCAAAAAGTCATTTACTGGTTTTGGTTACTTAGCTTTTAAAACATTTAGCTGTGTTGACCAGAATCTACAATATTTATTACTGTTCTAATGGTCTGTCCTCGCTTTTCTCTGTGCTGTGAATTAAGTTTTTAGTGTATAAGTGTACTTTTAGTGTTAATATTTTCTCTTAGTACAAGTATTGTATCACCCATTGCTGCATGGTTTGTGTTTAACCCTTATGTTACAATAAATTATCTTTTACTGCTTCAGTTATTACCCACAGATGCTTCATCATCTCCATCACAATATGTCATTGAACTGACTTTATTAAAATTACATTCGCTGCTACCCTAGGTGGCCAGGTTAAACAAAGGAATTGGTGAATGAATGCTTCGCACACAGTAGTAATGTATGGTGGTTGGTCATCATTTTCTTGAAGTTACGTTACAAGCTGAAACATCAATGCCTTTTGTGGTAGTTTGTCTTTTTTATACCATGAATTCTTTTAGTACTCAAGTGTGATTGGTTGATGGAAGTTGTACAGGATAACACTGTTTCCCTGTTGTCGCACAGCTATGAAATAGTTAAACATGTTAACCTATTGACGCTTTTATCAGTTTTTCAGGTTTCAGCTCCTAGCTAAATTTCAATGTAAGTTAGTGTTAAGTCGCAAACATCGGAAATGAAGGCGAAAAATAGACAACAGGTTTAGGTTTTCTGATCATATAAATATTAATATGGTGATTTTCACAACAGGTGGAAAGCACAACGATACAATGATTGTCTAAATGGAACTACGAAAGTGTGAAAATATTACTGCAGCTCTTGATTGGCAGTCAAACATGAAAGCAGTGGTTACGCTCTTTTGGATGTAGCAATGGTAGCTTTGGCTGTAGCCAAGCAACGTAATTTAATAGTGGCTGAAAGAAAAAGCCCGCATATAACTGCAATTTTCGGATGAAAATGCAAATACTCGGCCTTCAGGTAAATTGATATATGTGTGGTAACTGTGGCGGATGCACAATATACAATACAGCTGATACAAAAACAACCATACACCTTAGCGGTCAATGTATTACTCCACATGGATGAGCTATTTTTGTATTCTATTGTATATTATTGTATATTCCTTACTTAAGCCCCTATTTTTTATACTTTCACTCCCTATCTCTCTTCTACTCCATCTCTCCATCCTTCTCCCCCTCCCTCCCTGCCTTTCCCTTGGTCTTTCTCTCTTTCTCTCACTCTCTCTCTCTGTCACTCTCTCTCTTTCACGCTCTCAGGTGTCTGTCCTGCGTAAGCAGTCCCTATCAGTGTCACTGGTGTAAGTACAGACACGTCTGCACCCACAACCCTCGAAGCTGCTCCTTTCAGGAAGGCTTGGTCAAGCAGCCTGAGGTTAGTCCTTCGGTTAGCATAATGCTATATTAACATAACATCAACATAACATTAATAACAAAACATAACTGGTGAGAACAGGCCACTCAGCCCAACCAGACTCACTATTTTACCGTCACTAAAGTGAACCTAACTCTAGGATGTGTCACAGAATTGAGCGCTGTGTGATTCTTGAGGCTGTGATTCTTGAGGCCTCAACGTGTTTCTTCATGATCAGGTCTCAGATGTATCCTTGTTTCACAGATGCGTATGAGGCGATGAGGTCAATATGTAGTGTGTCATGAACAAGATCAATGGGATGGATGCACATACCCACACATGTAAAGCCTAACCTTTCATTTGAGGAAATTTTCATCCATATGCATCCTGAATCTGTGAGAATTATAGGCCTTTAAAATTGTATCATTGTCCCAATACTTATAAACCTCTTAATATATGCCTGCCTTGAGTGTCTCTGCTTGGTATAGCACTCTATACAAGGGCAAGCCATCTGGCGTTATTTGGAAACTTAATATCATTCCTTTCATCCTTCACAACAAATTGCCCCTCCCTCTCTTTATTACTAGGTCAGCTGGCTCCTGTCCAGTTCTTTCCGCTCTGCAGTATTACAGTAGCTCAAGCAAAAGGGGCCTCAGGACCAATAGACATTATTTTCAGGAGTTAGCTGTTTTCCGTCAATCTTTTTACTGAAATCAGATTAGAAAATTAAAACAGGCAGAGTAAAAGAGACAAGTGTGGAAGGTATGTAAGAGTTTACTCTGTTTATTTACCCTCAGGAACTGTGCAGGTAGTGCTGCACATTATCATAGACCCAAATTTGGCAGATCTCCACCAGACAGAGAGAGAGAGAGAGAGAGAGAGAGGGAGAGAGAGAGACAGCTCTTTTAGCACTTCCGCCCCTTTCCCATGAGAGCTCTTAGCTCCGGCAGGGAAGGAGGGGCTGGTAATGTCTTATTAGAGGTTAGGGAGTTTGGTCTTAACCTCATCCCCTGGGAAAAGTGTGAATATCCTCCCGACTGTTTTCTATTAGTAACCGGCGCTAAAAAGCAGAATGGCTCGCTCAATGTATTTCTCTCTCAGCCATTTTTGCTCTTTCACTGAATCACTCGGCTCCTTCTGGCACCATTTTGGCTCCAGTTTGGCTCTCGAGAGCCTGATGCACGGTGAATGGTTAGGTAAAGCAATTGTAAAGCCTGCTCCTCACTGCGCTGGTTTAAAGGCTGGCAGTGTTTGCATTTCTGGCAACCATCTCCATATCAGGCCAGTGTTGACCAGGTTAATTCTGGAATTATCCATTGTGTGCCCAACAACCACAGAATAAAGACCGGTTTTGATACGAGCCCTTGTTAATGACATATTTCTACATATTTCTGTTTGACTGTTGTTTCCAGGCAGGTGTTTCATTTGTCTAATGAGTTTAATTTGGATTTAATTAACCTCTCAAACCACAATTTGCTCTTTGTCTGTATACTCTATGTTGCTCTGAATTAATGAGTTTGGCTGTTTACCCACAATCCTCAGAGAAGATAATGATAAGTCAACTTTGCTCAGACAAATGAAATGACCTTTTAAAATGACCTTTTGTGGATGAATTTCGTTTATTTTTCTAATTAAGGGATTTTTGAGAGGGATCCAAATAATCCGCATTTTGGACCTTTATTATGACTCAGTAGGAGCGGTCTCAAAGAGACTGGTGCTGGATGTGCCGTAGCATTATTTTGTGCACCTGGGCTATGAATAGACTGAAACCTTCGGTATCTCAAAGAACATTCTGGATTTCTCTCAATAGCTTCAGAAAGGGCATGTTAAAAATTATGGATGATGGCCTTTGAGTCAAACCAACCCTCACCAAAAATTTTGCCATTATGAATCTTCTCAGCTGGGACAGAATTTCAGTTTAATTTCAAACTATAATGCACAAGCAGATCTTAAGGGAAAATTTGTTTGTGTCATGTAATGGTGTACTTTTTTTTTTTTAAATTCAGAAGCATTCTCAATTTTCTATGGAGTCTCATCGGGGGCTCTTGTCCCCAATGAAATCAGTATAAATAGCCATAGGAGAAAGTCAGGGTCTCCCTACGGCAGGGTGACATGTTGACGAGGTGGACTCAATTGTCCTTTAAGGTTCGTAATTGACATGACTAATTGGCACAGCAGGTGTAAAGCAGTCGAGCTGGGGACAGTGACAGGAATGTTTTTAATTCAATCCTCATGTCAACACGTCTCTCTGGCCCTAAGACACTGTGTCACGAGTCTGGAGGGAATATTGTGAGGGGGGCAGGGAGACTAAAAGAGACTATCTGATAGAAATGTGGGGAGTGAGGAAGCAAGATGGGTGAGGGAGAGGGTCAGAAGAAGGCCTGGAAGTGCTTTCAACATGAAACAGAATTCAGGAAGAGAGGGTTGCGCTCAAACAGGACTAAACACGAACCAAAACACCGCCACCAGACAGCTATAATTATCGCCGCTCTCCCTCGTCAGATTTACCGACAACTCGCTGCATCTGCCAGAATCTTTTAATTGTTGTCTTTCTGTTTTTCTTCCTTTTTTTTTGCCTACCTGTGTCTTCGGCAGCTAATTATCCCGTCCCGCTCCCATTGATTTTGAGCGAAAGCGGGTGATAACAAGAAAGGGGCACGATTTCGGTGGTAAACATTAGCGATAATTGCGTTTGATTAGTCTTCAGATGTCCTGTCTATATTCCGTCTGTGGTAAACATGTGATTCTCGGCATCAGCTCAATTGGAGGTTGCTTTGTTCAGGCTGAGACCGGCCCTGATGTCTTGAGGAGTAGACCACAGTATATGGATATTTATGTTGAGACTCCCTGTATTGCTTTGACTGGAAAGCAGATGGGTGAAATGTGAGTGGCTCATCTGTAATAAAGGTGAAATCCAGCACTGTTTTCTCATATATTACTCAGCTCTCACCTCTCCTCAATATCTCAATAAATCTGTCACTGCACGCCTGTCAGTGCATTTGTGTATATGTGCGTGTGTGGAGGCACAGTGGTATGAGTGCTTGTGTCTGCGTGAGAGTATTTGTGTGTGTGTGTGTTTGTGTGTGTGCTTGTGGCTGTGGGTGTATTTGTGTGTGTGGTCATGAGTTTGAGTGTTTGTGTGTGAGTGTACGTGTATGTGTCTGTTTGTGTGTGTGAGCATGTGTGCGTGTGTCTGGGTGTGTGTGTGTGTGTGTGTGTATAAATGGGTAGCGACATGGGTATGATTACTTGTATCCACTTGAGGGTATTTCCTAGGAATTGTTAGGGGTGCCAATAATTGTGGAACAGGTGATTTTATGAAAAATAATTATTTCTTAGTCAGGGATTTTTTTCCCTTAAAATTCACTTGAGTTGAAGGTTACATTTTTATACAATTTTCAGTGTGAGAGTATGCTTCTGCCATAAAAATTGAATTTATTTTAAGGCTTTGAACACATTTAACACATCTTTACCAGGGGTGCCAATAATTATGGAGGGTGCTGTGTGTGTGTGTATATATATATATATATATATATATATATATATATATATATATGAAAAGTTTGATTGCAAAACGGGTTAACCACCAAATCTACATTTGCTTGTTTATTATCTCAAACAATAGAGAAAAGATTGATGTGAAATCAGATTTTTGACAGGTGAAAAATATTCAGAGCTTTTAATCGGCTGCATGTTTTTTGCCACCTCCGTTTGTTTGCAAAACGGGTTATATCCAGTTGACCAATCAGCGCTGCGTATTTTTTCCAAGATGGGTGTGCCTATGTTGGGCAATATTCCTATCGGAGTGTGTGTTTGCTTGATTGGATGCGTGCTTGTCTGTGTATTTGTGTGTGACAGTATTTTTACCTTCGCCAGCGACTTCGCTGACGAAGGTAATGTTTTGATCCCCGTGTATTTATTTGTTTGTGTGTCTGTCTGTCTGTCTGTCTGTCTGTCTGTGTGTATGTGTATCGAATAACTCAAAAAGTACCAAACGGAATTTCATAAAATTTGGTGGGTTGATTTGGCATGACCTGAGGATCAATCGATTAGATTTTGGGAGTAATCGGGTCAAAGGTCAAGGTCAAGGCCACGAAAAGGTCAAAACCGACTTTCGGCCATATCTCGGTCAATTTTTATCCGATCGGCATGAAACCAACGCCAGTGGCGAGGGATTCAGTGGCGTCGGCGAAGGTATGCGCTCTACCGAGTGCCCGTTCTAGTTGTTACATGCACTCACATTTGTGTATCAAATCATAAATCAAATCAATTCATATTGTGTGTCCAATGAACCAAGACTGACACTGGGTGGTGTCCTGTGTGCGTGCGCGTTTTTCGGTGTGTGTGTGTGCATGCATGTTTGTGTTTGTGTGTGTAATTTTTGTTTACATGCACGCACGTTTGTGTTTCAGGACCATACTGTTTGTCCTGTGAACCAAGACATTGGGTGGTGTTTTTTTTTTTCCACAAATATTCCTGTGGCTGGATTTGAAATGAGTATGCCAGTTGGTTACCATTTAGCTCATATACAATAGTAGAAAAGACCATTATTCAAAGTTTTACAGAAATAGTAATTACACAGGAAGCAATAAAACTCTTCATATATATACAACGTGTGTGTGTGTGTGTGTGTGTGTGTGTGTGTGTGTATATTTATATGCACATGTATTCGTGTGTACTTGTGTATATATATGCACATGTATTTGTGTGTATTTGCCTGTGTGGTCAAATGTTTGTGCATTGGTGTATTTTTGGTTTTCACCTGACATCATGGGCCTTATCAAATATCGATGTCCTCAAGATTTGTGCCCATCACACTGTGAACTTTATGATTGTTGTGGCCCATTTCTTTAGACTTGTTCTCTGCTCCATTCTGCAAGTTTGAGATCAGTTTACTCTCGCAAAATAAAAAAGATGAGATGGAGAGACTCCATAGTCGTACTCCAAGACATTTCTGTACTTCATAATTGCGCAGCTTCTTTGGAAAGCCACATGAAGGTTCCATATCTCCTCGATATGTTCCCAGTTGGTACTGAGACAATTAATACCCCGGCCAAGCAGCTTAACTATTCATGTTTGACAGGAATGAAATTGTCCGATTTTTTGGTTACTCGGTTTTGCAAAGAAGTCTGCTTCTAAACAACTGATCAGTCAAAGAACTACAAAAGTTTGGATGCGTGCAACAAAGTGCTGTCTGGATTTGTGGCTTCAGTGTCTGGAAAGATAAGTTCAGAGATAATTCAAAGATAATTTCCCAATATTAATATCAAAATTTTGCTTGGACTTGACGTCCAAGAGCACGCTCACTTCCCTGCTAGAATGTGCTCAGTCTGAGTTAAACTTCAACTCATGGCTGAAATTGATTTTTTTTTACTCCCTCGTTAATTCTTCCCACTCCTGTCTTTGATTGGTAATAATCTTTGTTAAACAACCGAAGCGTACCTTGTGCTTATCGCTTTTGCTTTCACAATCGACCACAATACAGAGAACTGTCCTGAAGATTCCACACGTGATGACTGCAATCTACAGGTTGATTTACATTTGAGGGGCACATCGATGGCGGATAGCAGCCATTGTCAAGGTTCATGTCACGGGAGTGAAAACCAAGACTTTATGTGTGTATATGTGTGTGTCTGTGTGTGTGTGCTTGTTTGTGAGTTTGTGACGTGTGATTGCCTGTGGGAGCTCAGCAGATTAAGACACACGCTGTTGGGCGCGCACACACACACACACACACAAATACACACACACACAGGCTCGCTCGGTTGCTGACTGTGTACCCATGGAGTGGGTGGAGACATAATCAGGAGCGTTTCAAACAGGAGAGTAGAGGAGAAAAACAAGCCTCGCCAGGCGTTATCAATCACACTTATCAATCCCCATCAGCTCCCCCGTGCACTTACACCCGGGGTTACGCGCAGGCCAGTACCCCGGCTCAGATTTACGCTCGCCTTTATATTTCGCTAATAAAAATACTGACAGAGACGGAACGAGTTTCAGTCCGCAATCTACATTCCGCATGTTAATGTGCCAGTTAGTCTGCAGGCCGTCAGATTGCTTCCATCAATATTGTACAGCCGAGATTCTGAAGTACTGTAGCTCGCCTTTTCCCATGAATGCCGAGGGATAAAAATATGCTTTTCGTATGAAGTTAATTCCTCCCGAATGAAATGTGCAGGCAGAATAAGGAATGAATGGACTGTAAGGGCGGAGCAGACCGTCGGCAGGGATGCAAACAAATGAAAATCTCGGGTTTCCTGTCAGAACCGAGCGTCGCCATTTTTCATCACGTCTCCTTTCTCATCAGTCCACTGCTCTCAGCTCCGAAGCCTGGAATCAGTGTTCATATTTTTCTTCATTTCTGGTTCATTTTCAGGCTTTTCTTCGGGCATTGCGAGAATTAGTCTCTCAGTTCTCTTACGGCCTGTTTCTAGCCGGCCTAAATTACTGTAATGAAAATTATGATCGGGGAAATATTTTTGGCTTTTCCTAAAGCGTAGCTGTGGTGAAGCAACAATAAATAGAACAGCCAAGAGTTTTTGTACTGATTAGTCAGCCTAAGTTGTGCTCCAGAGATGTGACTAGGCTGTATTATTTTTATTTTACACATACACCCACTGTAGGATAAAGACACCTGATTCCACTCTTTCCCATATTCAGTCAAAAAATTGTGACTTGACCACCTGACATGTTGTAATATTGGACTTTAACTGTCAGATCGCAGCCCTGTTGCATGAAATTCGGACCCTTGTTCACAGATTGATTTTCACGTTTAATTTCTCAAATACAGTATGCATTCAAATTCAGTTGTTTTGATTCTGGCCATTTACAATGCGCGGGATAATCTGCTCTTATAGCTGGAACTTAATACAGTGATCTCTCCCTTTTGGAGCCCTGCTTTGGTCTGAAAATAAGGAATGTGAACACTCGGAAAATGCATAAAACATATGTTTATTGCACGTCATTTATTTATTGACATGAAATCACTGAAGATTTAAGACCACGTGGAAAAAGAGAAACAAGTGGCCTGCGGGTTGTCACCGTGATGTTGATCGAAACAGTTTTCATTCTCTATAAGAGATGAGAGTGAATTTCAATTCGTACACGTTGTTACTGGGCTGTTAAATTGGATCAGTTGAATTTGAAATGAAATCAGTACTCTGATCTGGTCGCGGCACTTTTGAGCTGGAAAAGCTTTGAATATTCCTCACCAGTAATGCCATCTTGGACTCTGGTTCAGCGAGAGGACAGACAAATCACTGACAAATCACATAAGCGCAGCTCTTATCCGATCCATAATCCTCTGCTTTTATTTATTTATTTTTTTTGTACTTCATTCTGTCATTGGGGTCGGCCTCAAGTGATACTGGTGCAGATTTCCACAAATCCCTCCCAACCTGCTAAAGGTCACTAAATGTTTTGCTTAAACATGAAATTTACCTTTTCAAGCAGCACCTTCTCCCAGAAGCAAACTTGTTTCAAATGTTGGGAGAGATAGCGTGACTCCTTTCCATTTTTTTTTTTTTTTTCGCTGACATTTTCAATGAGTGGCTGATGACACTGATCTTGACGCCACTCCAAATGGAACAAGGTTTATTTGCTCTAGTATACAGTATGCGGAGGTGAAATGAGGGATTACTTTGCCCAGAAAAACAGGGTAATTACGTGTGACTAAATCTCTGTCTGAAATACATCCTGGGATTCTCGCATACCTTCAGCGAAGGGTCGTGCCAACTGCGCCTCCTGACAAAGCAGTGGTTGGCAGAAAGGCAACAACGTTTATTGATTTCTAGAATGATCCATTTCATTTCAGCATTACTCATTCCACTGTCGCTCTTACTGTGCCGTAGTCCCCCTTTTAACTTTACAGAAGATCTTTTAAATCTATTGGAAGTCCTTATTGCATTACAACAGTTTTCCATGTAAATCTTCCTAGGAAGGAGCATCTGTTAATCATTCGTCACATTAGCGATTACCTGCCGCGTTAGCGATGCTGGTGTTGTTTCAGTTGACTTGTGCGCGCGCGTGTGTGTGTGTGTGTGTGTACCATGTTTACCTACCCTAGTGGGGACCAAATGTCATGTCGGGGAATTCCAGATTTATTTGTACTTGTGGGGAAAATTTTTTAGGTCCCCACAAAGACATTGAGCTATTTCAGGGTTAGGGGTTAAGGTTAGGGTTGGGGTAAGGTTTGATTTAGGTTAAAGATAGGGTTAGGGTTAGGTATGTGCTGTTTAGGGTTAAAGTCAGGGAAAGTGGTTAGGGAATGAATGGAAGTCTATGGAATGTCCCCACAAAACATGAAAACAAACGTGCGTGTGTGCGTATGTGTCATCAGGGCCTACAACAGCAAAACTAGGCTAAAACTACTAAAAACCTACTATGAGAGCTGACCGAGTATTTTTTCTGGTGTTTATATGCATTTGGGTGTGTCTGTTTGAGGACAATCCTTTTGAACAGGATAGCATCGCACTCTTTTAAGATGCAGTCAGAAAACAATGCAGGTGAGTTGCTGGGATAGAAAGGAAGGCTGAGTTAGAAGATGGGTGTGGTCTGAGTGCACACTCACTGACATCTTATAATGAGTTCTGCTCAACTGAAAACAATACCAGCATCACTGTTGCAGCCGGTGCAATCCCAGATGGTCTCCAGTTGGATTTAATATCGCTTAATGACTCTCATTTGGTCGTCCTCACCGTTTATGGCAGTTACTGAACGTTGCTTCCTTTTGGAGACCTCGTATGAAGTACCCCAGGAGAGTGTTGTTTGTCCCCTGTCCCTGGTAAGACTTAATATTCTGGATTGACAAAACGCCTCCCGCTGACACCACGCAACCAAACCAAATGGCCTTCAATTACGTTGCTGTTAGACTAGGAGTCAATCACTCTGTACATAAACCCGCCAAGTTGGCGCCACGTATCTGTCAATAAGAGGCCGGGGAAGATGGGACAAGTGGGTGGAGGGAGGGGGAAGAGGGGAGGGGTGGGGGAATTTCTGTTTTTTTTTTGCCCCCCCCCCGGTCATTATTTATGACCCAGCCCTAGGGCAGTAAACACACACACATTATATCGGCGTAATGGAGGAGTGAATCAGCGGCGGAGACTGGCGGAGGTCCTCGTGCGCCGGTTGGCCTCGGAGTACCTTGAAGCTCTCGTGGGTGGGTTATGGAGGTGTCAGTGCACGGTGGATTTACAGGGCCGAGGGGGGGTGATGCTGGTGGGGGGGCCCGGCTCTGAATTTACTCTTCACATCCACCCCAGCTGCTGACTACACTGCTTGTGCTCTTGTACATTGACGCACGGACCCGGTGGCTCTGTTCGCTGGCCAATCAGAACTGAGCTCATTTCATAAACGGGATGCCCTCTCAGAAAAGTTTGTTGGGTGTTTAGTAATAGCTCATGGTTTTTTTTTTTAATTGGTAAACCCAAGAGTATTATCTTGAAAAAAACTGTGTTATAGGGGACCTTTCACTCATCTGTAAAGGTGCCCTGGCGTGTTTGCTAGTGTTATGGATGAGTGTGGGTGAGAGTCTCTGTATATACGTATCTATTAGTTGGAATGAGTGTATAAGTGTATGGATGTGTGCTTCTATGTTGGTTGGGTTGGACAGTGCTCCTGTTGACAAATTCGACTAGGTCAAAGTGTATACTTGTGAGTTATTGTACGTGTGATTTCTGTCAGGTGCGTCTGTGAGTGTACATTTGTCCATGCGTGGTCTAACATTTGAGTTTGGTGTTGGATTTGTGTGGACCTGTCTTTGAGTAGTCTACAGTATATGTATGGATGGGATGAGTGTGTGTGTGCAGCATAGATGTTTGGGATTGGAGGGGAATGTACTTGTATGTGTGTATGGTATTGGGTATGCGTGGCAAAATGTACAGTCTATATATGAATGGGATGTTTCCATGCGCAGTATAAATGTTTGTGATTGGATGGGCATGTATGTGTCATAATATGGGCAGGTAGCTGCAATACAGAGGCTAAAGTGGGCTGGGAGTAAAATCCGAAATTCATCCTCTCCCCTGTCAGGCAGTGAAGGATTATCTGACTCAGGCCAGTCACGTTCCACTGCCGCTGCTAACCGCCCCGTGTAATGGGGTCTAAGTCAGCGGTCCCTCGGGGGGGTGAATGTTTAACCAATGGCTGCTGCTCTGCAGCATTCAGTGCCTGTCATTATATAAGCATTGTTTATACAGGCATATCTTGGGCTTATCTATTCCTTCAGTCCCCTATAGTGGATTCTGCAGTATTTTAAAAATCTGTCATTGTTTTTCATTGAGGATATGAGAAAGCTTTTAATGCTAAACTCGAATGTTGTCTGTGTGGTCCTACTGCAGGGTAATCTCAGCTGGTAATGGCTAATATTGTCCAGACGTGAGCCAAATCTTGAGCAAAATCATGAAATGCAGAAATACACCGAGAATCTTGAGTAAATCGCTGTGACACAATTTTAAAGGGCTCTAGCTGACCCCATATGGATGCATGTACCCTTAAATTACAATGCAGGCGGCCAGGTTTCCGGGATTTCCAGATCCTTATATATATAAATAATGTATGCCTTTGTACATTGCCCATTCTCATGGACCTCACTGTACATTAGGTCCCTGAGTGAGCACTATGTGTCTGTTTGAGCGAGTTCCCCGTTTATCACGGTACAAGTAATGTTAACTATGGGTTAACGCTCATCTGAAAAGAACCACGGGCTCAATATCGGAGCCTCCCTCGATAGTTTGGTACCGTTGGGATTATTTTGTTAGCTTGTGCTATTAAACGCTCCACTGGTCACCTCTAGGCCTTCGCCATTCATTTAGTGGCTCTCGGCTAGCGCGCAAAAGTGGACGCTTCCTCTGTCTGTCAGACATTTATGAGTGAAATCTGAATCCCAACACTGTCTTTGTAGTTCAGTCCCCACATCTTTCAAGAGCCAATAATTCCAGACAAAGAAAGGCAGCGGCAAATAGTGGCTGCAAATGAGACTGTAAACTATGTGCTTCCCCGGTCTTGTCAGTTTTTATGTCTCTATTGTCTGGAGCCTCAAATGACTCAGTGCAACAAAATGTCCCCCTGAAAATTCTTAAACACAGTGTCTTTTTCACCTCAGCCCTAGAGTCATGAATTTCTCTTTATCTGAAGAATACAGCACGCTTCACTTACCTTCCTGTTCTCCTCCAGACTTTGTAATACATTTTGAAGTCTTTTTTAAAACTGAAACCAACAGTTCATTCAGAACACAGCAAATGAGACTTGTTTACAACAAAAGGTACAAAATGGATGTCCTATCATCTGAGGCCCATCCTCCCACCACAGTGGAAGAGAAACTTTGAAGACTTTTAAAGGGGAAGTTCTCTGAATTAATTTGAAACTGCGAATGTAGGCTCTGTTCGGCTTGTACATGGAGTTATCAAAGAGCTGTTCCTGGTTATTATTTTAAACACTCATTCAGCCCTTCAGTCAAGCGTCGCTAGAATCTCAACGCTCCACTTGCACAGCAAAATGTTGAAAGTTAAATCCACTCTTACCGAGTTTATTTGAGCCCGCTCTTGCAAAAGATGAACGAAATACACTTTTAAAGAGTTGATTCAACTCTGAATGTATACTTTATGAGATATGCCATTGCTGCTCAGTTATATTTGAGATGTAGTTTACTGCCCAAACGCATTGGTACCTGTGTATTACTCTGCTAATCAGAAAATAATTTTATTTGGCTAAATCAATAATGATATGTTTGATGCTAATTATCAGCACTGTTTTGCCGTGGCACCATAACAGCGTTTACCTGGCTGAGAGCTGTAAGTGCTTTAAAGCTACTAGCTTGGATACTGCTCTTTCATTTTGGTTTCATGTAGGAATTTGTGTGAGTTTTATTTGAATTTGACTGCGTAGGTTCACACGTTTTATCTGCACCGGGGATAGGGAATGCCCCTTCAGTCTGAATGTCCCTGCCATCGACTCTTGCTCATTATCGCTGGTGTGTCTCCGGTCGTCCTTCTCCTTCAGAGCTCATGATGGGAGATAAGTGTCATATTAAACTGCCTGCTGTTGTCAGGCAAGAGCTCTCAACCATATCAAACCAGAGCAATCAATTCAGATCAGGGGTCAAGCTGTGTGAGTGTCTCGCTGGAGGACCAGTTCAGGAGAAGTGGCTGGGCATAGGGTGTGTTTTAACCCTGCGAGTGCTCATTACAGCCGTCGCTGCAATGAAGCTTAGACCAGCAGGCCCTGTTGCCCATATCTGGGCAGGTGTTAATGGCTGAGGTTGGAGAGCAGTTGATGCCGAAAGCTGATTCGCACTTTGGTCAATTTTGCTGAAGTGGTTAATGTTGGGCACTTAGGGGACAGTAGGGGGACTGTGAATTGTTTTAGTATTGACTGATTATGAACTCTTGTGAGTCACGCCTGTGCATGCAGCATGCAGATGAGGAAATCTGGAGCTATAGGTGGATTCTGCACTGCATTGTAAAGTGATTTGAGGTCCCCCCAGCGGTGGAGTCACTGTTCTGCGTGTAAGCTGAGAGATGTAGAATAAACTCTCTCATCTGCCATTGCTATGATTGACAAGATTATTATATGGATTCACTTTACCCCTTAAACTCTAACTTTTCCCTTACATTTTCCCCTTAGTAAGCTCAGAGTCAGAAAAAGCTTTTTTTTCATGTTGCAGGACAATGTCACATATATATTCTGTATCTGCTAGTTGCAGAGCTTCACTGAATCCGCATCGTATATTGAGAGAAATATCAGTATGCAGTGTTTTTATGGCCACAGCATTACGTCAAGTGGAAACTATCAAGATCTTGTACATCATTTTACACACATTTCCCTGTAATTCAGCAGGATATATTTGAAATCGGTGGAAACCTTGAAATCTCTACTACAGGTTTGAATACAGTAGCTGCATTTGACGGACACAGACTTGTGTTTGTCGATTTCACTGGTTTAAACCTTTTAAAGTGTGCGGTGACAAATATGTGAAAATAATGTTCTCGACCAAACATGTTTATGCTGTGGTAATAATCACTTCTGGAAAATGAAAGCAGTGGAAGTATCGGGAAGTGAATTTTGGAAGAAAAAAGACATTGCAAACAAAAGTTATCTGTTTAAGGTGTAAAAAAAAAGAGCAAATGTGTTATTGGAAAGCTCATTAGTGTACATTTTAGTGCTTGTGTAGCGATCACTACTGCTAGTTAAAAGTCAAGAAATTCTGCATTAATGAGTATGAGCAAAACCAACACATTTTGAAATTTCATCTGGAAGGGTTTCTTCAAAAATATAAGAAAGTGCTTTAGAACTCTGTCTCTTTCAATTACCAGTAGTCTGTTGGATTAGTGCTTTGTTGTTTGATGACGGGAATTTCATTGACATATCTGTGATCTTACACCTTAAATCAGGGCTAATGAACCCCGGTCCTGAGGGCCTCAGTGTCGACCAACTTTTATGCTCTGCTTTAGATCAGAAGGCAGTTAATGCCTTTGAGAACAACTTATGTGGACTCAAGCAGTTCTTTGACTAAAACATATGACTTAAACGCATCATCATTCTGGGGTGCGTTTCCTGAAATCACAGGTGCTAACTTACATAGTTGGACCCATTGACTATGAATGGACAAGCTATGTAAATAGCTAACTTAGTTAGCTACTTCGCTTTTGGGAAACGCACCCCTGGACTGCAGTGTGACACCCCTGCCTGAAAGGGTTGATAGGTTGTGGTAGTTGTTGAGTGTTTCTGGTTCTGAGATGGTGTGCTTGGTCTGGTCTCAGGACTGTCCTCAGCTGCTCCCTGCTGACCGAATTCTGGTCCCCGTGAACGTAGTGAAGCCCATCACCCTGCGGGCCAAGAATCTGCCCCAGCCGCAGTCAGGCCAGCGAGGGTACGAGTGCGTCCTCAACATCCAGGGCCAAGAGCAGAGAGTACCAGCGCTGAGGTTTAACAGCTCCAGTGTGCAATGCCAGAACAAGTCTGTGAGTATCCCTGCCGTGTGTGTGTGTGTGTGAGAGAGTATGTGTTTGTGTGTGAGTGTGCGCATCTGTGGGTGTGTTTCTGTGCCTGTGTGTGAGTGTTTATCTGTGTCCAACTGTGTGTGCCTGCCTGTGTGTGTGTGTGTGTGTGTGTGTGTGTGTGTCTGTGTGCATGTGTGTGTGTGTGTGTGTGTGTCTGTGTGCATGTGTGTGTGTGTGTGTGTGTGTTTGCGTGTGAGAGTGTGTGTTTGTGTGTGTGTGTGTGTGTGTGTGTATCTGTGTGCAAGTGTGAGTGTGAGAGTATGTGTTTGTGTGTGAGTGTGCGCATCTGTGGGTGTGTTTCTGTGCCTGTGTGTGAGTGTTTATCTGTGTGTCCAACTGTGTGTGCCTGCCTGTGTGTGTGTGTGTGTGTATGCATCTGTGTGTGTGTTTGTGTGTAAGTGTCTGTGCGTTTGCATGTGCGTGTGCATGTGTTTGTGTGTGCGTGGAGTCTGTCTGTGCTTCTGTTTGTTTGTGTGTATCCATGAGGGAGAAATTACAATTTCATTAATTACCAGCTGCAATAGCCATGCTGTTATGATTTTCATTTGGTCCCTGTATGTGTGTGTGTGTGTGTGTGTGTGTGTGTGTGTGTGTGTGTGTGTGTGTGTGTCATCAGATTGAACTTCAACAAGAATTGACTTAAACCGCTATACAACTGCAATGAAAGATTTTTTTCTGTATTTTTGCCCGTGTTTATTTGTCTGTCTGTGTTTCTGTTTGTGGAGAATTATTGTGAACACAATAGCATGGCAACCTTTAAAGATGCACCCATGTAACTTGACAGGTAAGTCCTGCCCTGTCAAGCCAGACAGCAGTATTTGCAAATTTCTCAAAATTGGGGAAAACCCGCCATTGACCCTCTACATCTATTTTAAGTAGGGATTAGCCTGATCGATACACATATACAGTTACTGCATGTGCAAGTTAGCAGTTTCCACAGAGGTAGGGCAGGAGGTCAGGCCAAAGGGCAGTATCTGCAGTGTCTCCCATCTGGGTCAACTTCTCAAAAATATTTCCATTCACCAAAAATTCAGGGTCCAATAGGAAATCAATGCCATTGATAGCATTGCGGTCCATGTAATTGCCTTCCAGTATCAAGAGTAAAACTTTAAGGCAGATTCTCCCAGTTTCATTGTTTTGCAGATACTGCCATCCGGCTTGACAGGGCAGTGTAGCTGGGAGAAAAATGAAGGCAGAGTTCAAAGATGGGTGTGATCTGAGCGCGCTTTCACTGAACGCTTTATAACGAGGACTGCTGTACATAAAACAATACCAGCATCAGTGTTGAGGCTGGTGTGATCCCAGATGGTCTCTAGTATGTAAATAAATTGTGTTAAATCTAAATACTGCATATTTATGTTACAGGAATGTACACATTGCTGAGTGTTTTCTCCTATTCACTCTGCCTACTGTTCTTATTCTTTCTGTTATTGCCAGTGTTGTTCTCGGTAACATTTGCTTTGCCAACACAGTGCATATCATTTCAATAAAGATCTTTGCAATGTGAAAATTGAATTGAGAGGGAGGGATGAACAGGGAGAGATAAACAGAGACAGAGAGAGATGGGCAGAGATGGAAAGAGAGATTGACAGAGAGTAGGAGAAGGACGGACAAAGAGATCCTCCAGAGTCTGTAATGATCATGGAAATTCTGCGAATGAAATTGCACGAATGTGCGCCGACACAGGAAGTCAGAATTGTTGCAGTCTTTGATCGACCTTTCAGACACAGCACCAAGTGGAGTGGGAACGCATCCAACAGTCTGGAGGAAATCTCAACCGTTCGACACGTGCTCTGCGTAATCTCCGAAAGTTTGCATTTCAACATGCACAAAATTCGGGGAGATGCGAAAATGGTGGACGGGTCTGAACATTCATGATACAGAGGGTTCACCAAGGCCTTGGAATTAAATTGTTTCTTCATGGATTGAAAAATTGATTCCAGTGCGTGCAGTCAGCACTCGCGTCACGGAACTGACACTTCCTGGTTGTGGCGTCAAAGGTGGTTTGGGTCATGACTGCGACCGTTATCAGGGGTAGAGATCGTAGCAGTTGGGATGGCTTGAAGCCTTCAACTTGGATTCAGAGGGGTGGCTGTTCAATCTCCGTAGCAGTTGCATTAAAGATCAGTACAGTTATTAGGCCCTCGAGCAGGGCCCTTGACTCCACATTACTCCAGGGGCAATGGGCCCCTGCCCAGTATAATGAACTGTATTGGATGAAAGCATCATGAAAATGTCTCGAAAGTAATGTAGCTGCTTCAGCAGGAGACGTCAAGGGTTAACGGCGACACTGCGGCAGCCGCGAAGGGGGTTACTGGCAGCAGTTTCCTTCCTCTTTAGTGACCCCCAACGGTGAGTTGGGGCCCCTCGCAGCGCGCCTGCAGAAGCCGAGCGTGAAGTGCTGCCTCTTGCCCGTGTCTGTGCGAGCTCGGCCAGCGGGGCTGCGGAGATCCAGGAACCAGCTGGTGTAATTACACGCTCTACAGGAGAAGAGTGTACGCCCATCCGCGCACTCTCCCACTTCGGCTGTGCGGAACGCATAACGAGCGAACTGTTACCATCCGGCTTTTCCTAATTTGGGGGCAGAAAATGAGTGGAAAATAGCTTTGAAAGAATTGACGTGTGGAGAAAAAGACTAGCTATTTGAATTAGACCATGTGAGAATCGCCCGGGTCTGATTACTTATGTAATCCTTTGTGTTCCCAACCCACTTTGCTGTCCTCCGATTGAGACAACTGTTCTCTCCGTTGGCCTCGCCGATTGAATTATGGTAGAATGGAAGTCTGAGTCAGGATAATGGAAAATTCACATTGGCCCAGAGAATTGTCCAATCGCAGCCAGCTCAGGTGCTCTGGCAGCAGTTAATCACAAATCCTCATCACTGCTCACCTGTGCTATTCTCCCAGGCAGGGCGACAGGCACCCGTGACTGGCCGAAAAGCTCAAAACACAGTAGCTACGCAAAAATAAAATTTGAGTTGCTCTTGAATTTATTGTGGTATTAAGACCAAATCTCATTTCCCTGTCTATTTTGCTTTATGAGAATAGTATGTCAATAACAAGGTGAAATACATTTGATCCATTTTGAAATTTGCTGATGGATTGAGAAAATGTCTTGTGCCCAGCAGAGCAAACACTTTAAACATGCCAATTTTTTCAACTTGAGAGAAGTAAAGTGAGATAACTAGTCGGAATACAAATGAATACATGGCAAAAACACTTTTGAGGACAGACATGGGGAGAAATACAGTACAGGTATACAAACAGAACACGAATAAAAGGTTGCTTGAGGTTGCTTGGTAACACTTTACCTGAACACCTCAGCATAAGGCAGTCACAACAATACTGTTATTAGAAGGAGTTATGACAGGCGTTAATGCTACACGATTTACCGACAAAAAAATGACAGCTTTATTGCATTTCACATGAACTGGCTTCATTACACCATTTTGTGACAGCCATTGTGTCACGCGCATGACAGCGCCATGTTGAAGCTTTCATTTAAAGTTTTTTCCAATATTTTCATGTATTCTTCTTTCCGCTTTGTGAAACACATAACTCACATATTTAGCAAAGAAATGAATTATTTGGTACCTTTGGCTGCCTGAGACAGCAGGAGCCAAATCAGTCACATGAACTGGCCATATTTTCTGTAAGTTTTAAATGGCAAAACTGTCCTTCACCTGCGTCAGGGAATGTTTACTAATGCAAAAAATATATATAAACATGGCCCACAAGCACAGACGTGTACGGGATCAAACTGCAATGTCTTTAGTTCAAGTTGAGACATATTTACATAATGATATAATTGCCCATGGATTGTCTCACAGTATTTTTACGGTGACGTTTCGTGTTTATCCCATAAGTCCTTTATTCCAAGTGTCAATCTGTGTCAGCATCAAGGTCGCTCCTGCAGTGAGGGACGTGCCCCAGCAGCGACTCAGAGTGGGAACAGTAATTCCCTGGGGCCGGGATGGTGCGGAAGGGACTGTTTGTATGAGACGGGGCAGGATTTAGGGATGAATAATGGGTGTGGGAATACTGAAGGATCCCCTCGTGTCTCTGTCTGTGGCGCTGTGAAGCTGGCAGCACTGAGAGACGTCTCGCCCATGGAGTTGACTGAGGGGTTTGGTGGCTGACAGGCAGCAGTGCTGGGCTGGTGGTGAATGGCTGCAGTAAAGGAGATTGTGAGAAGCTGCAGGTTGTTATTGGGGTGTGTGCATATTGTGCCAGTGTGTCGCTGCTGCATTAACACCCCTCTCTGTCTCTCTCTCTCTCTCTCTCTCTCTCTTTCTCTTTCTCTCCCTCTCTCTCTATCTCTGCTATCTTTCACTCTCTCTATCCCCCCACCCCACCCCTCTCTCTCTCTCTCTCTCTCTCGGTGACAGTATTCCTATGATGGGATGGACGTGGGCAGCCTTCCCGTGGGCCTGACAGTTATCTGGACCGACCACTTTAGCATTGACAACCCAGCTGACAACAAAGGTGAGGCTCTCGTTTTCTCCGACTGCAACCACTAGCGCCCCCCCCATCCCCACACCTCCAACACACACACACACACACACACACACACCCCATCCGCTGTCGACACACACACACACACACACAGTCCTTTAGAGTTAGTTACCATGGCAACGTACCCACAGTATCAGTCTCCCTGCACCGGCGCCACCGCTGCTGCAGTATCTTTTTCACCAACGTCACAGCCTCGCCTCGTCTCTCTCTCTCTCTCTCTCTCTCTCTCTCTCTCTCCTCACTTCCCCTCTCTCCCACCGTTCACCTCGTTGCATCCGTCTCGCTGATTGGCTGGATCTCCCCGGCTCCTCCTTCCCCGCCCACCTGTCACCGCCGCGCTCAGATACTTCCCTTCGTGCTCTTTTGCGCACCGAGCTTCCTGCTTGGCGGCCAATCGGACTCCGGCTCGGCCCTTAGTCCCGCCCTACCACCATTTCCTCAGGTTCACTCAGGGAGCCGCTTACAGGAGAACAGACGAAGGAGTGCATTCGTTCAGACTCTCATTAATCCACACAGAGAGAGGCTCCCGCACCCAGCCGACACAGGCGACGCTTTAAGTGAAACGGTGCTGGAACACTCCAGATACTTGTTAGTAGCATTCCAGGCCCCTCCTGTGGCCGCTTGCGCTGATTCGACTCATGAAAAATCCTCCCGTATTATTTAAGCGTTGAGATAGTGGCAACTGTGGACACTAAAAACAGAGAATTCTGAGCAATAATACACAGTGTGTCAGATGGCGGCGTCATAAAGTAGCTTACATTCCTGGTGGCGCTATTAGCAAAAACACCAATTTTCTGCGCTGGGATGCATTCTAACCGTGCTTTGAATGCTGATTGCGCTCCTGGCAGCCGTAGTCAGTAGCCCGACGGGTGAGGAATTGTCAGCCTTTTGGCCCCGTTGGGGTTACAGTCAACGGGATGCACCCAACGTCATCCACTCACTTCAGTGCAAGCTTTTGCTTTTGTCAAGAGAACGTGAGAAACTCTGTATTTGTACTCATTTTTGGGGGTTGGCTTAGTATTATGGCTCAAAGACATTCAGGATTGTGGGAGAGACACAGACTTCAAGAGCTGCTGAGTCTGGAGAACTGGAGTCTGTGACTATGTGATGCACATTTTAACCCTAAGAGCGCTGAAATAAATAGAAAAAAAAAAAAATATATATATATATATATACATAAAATTAATTATCTTGTGCTGTGGAAATCACGTGAGCTATTGAACAATTGAGCTATTGTTGCTCAATGATGTTAGATATCAAAATCAAGGCTGTTGAAAACCCATCATGTGACAACTTGTGTAAAAGAGCTCCCACAGGGGGGCCACGTGATAGGTTTTCAACAGCCTTGATTTTGATATCTTACATCATTGAGCATTAATAGCTGCGTTTAGCGCTCTAAGGGTTAATCAGCCTGGACATGTCTTGCTAGGGCATATGAGTGCATTCGCACGTGAATATGGCTTTTGTCTTATTTAGTAATATTCCTCAATGTCCGCTTGTGTGTTTCTGTGCGCAAGTGTGTGTGTGTGTGTTTGTGTGTGTGTCACACACCTCACCTCGTGGAGGAAAATCGACGAGCCGCCATTTACGCCCTACTCTCAGCTCGCATTGCAGTGCGGGCGGACGGAGCTCTCGGAGGTATAATTTTGACGGACGGATCGCAGAAGCATCTAATGGCAATTAAAAAGTGAATGCCTGTCTGGTTTCCATGGCGATAGTAATGTTAAGCCTGCCGATGAGCCAGAGCTGGAAGTTGGAGTTTTGACAGAGGGAGAGAGAAAGAGAGGGAGCGGGAGTGAAGGAGAGAGAAAGAGATGAGGGCGGGGAGGGATGGGGAGAGAGAGAGAGAGAAAGTGAGAGAGGTGAAGAAGCAAAGTGAAAAAAGGAGAGAAGCGTCAACATGGCACACCTCTCTATTGCAGCTATCACTTATTAGCTTCTGTAACATAAACAAAGTCTAGTTCCTGTCCATTACTTCCTGGGATAATCAGGCTGAGAGATATGAAGGTTGGATGGAGAGGGTCAAGCATGGGAGAAATTGATTGGAGGAAAGGAGAGACTTTCGCACTTGAAAAGGTGCGGCTCTTTTCCGGAAAGGCTCAGCTGAGATTATAGCTCAGGTGCACACTTCACTTCCCACCCTCAGTTACTGTGTCCTCTTAATCTTGAGCTGCCATATCTAACGCCTCCCCATATCCTCTCCCTTCATATATCATTGAAGTGGGTTTGGTGATTTATCCTGCCGGAGATATGAGAGCCGGTCTCAGTGGTCTGCATTCGACTGGAGACATGGCACGGAGTGTAACCCCTCTCGTGACCCGCCCGTGACCCCCCGGTTCTTTCATAAAGGTGTCTCTCGGTCTTAGACCGTAGCTCTTCACCTATTCGCTTTGCATTCTGTTTTATCCAGACTTCTGCATCTAAATCATCCTGCTGTCTGCCGTGGCCTCCTTTTCACCTGCGATCACCAGTTCCCCCGACTTATAACCTCAGATCTCGCCCTCGCCTCTCGTTTGCGTGCCGGAGCAGATTAAGGAGGGGAAATTTGGGGGATTCTTAGCACCCTGATTATATGGATACCTCAGAAAATAACAGATAAACGGGGCTCTCCTAAAACAGCAAGGGATAACTGAAGAAATTTTTAAATTTTTAAATCAAGAGACGTCTCATTGGTCGACACTGTTAGGGGCAGGCGTCTGTCACAGTGCACAACACTGGATTTTCTGATTTGGTGGCACACAATGCCAGGTTGTTTCTTCGGGCCCAAAACTTGTTGTGGTGCTCCTGTCTGTAAGTCTAGCACTACATTTTCACAACAAAGTCATCGTAAAAATGTTAACCAGAACATCAAGCTAAGAGAAATGAGGCTATAGCATTATATCAGCCAAGCAAACAAGCGAACTAACATTTCCTACACGTATTATCATTAGCTCAAAAGAAATGAGGCTGTATATCGGCCAAGCAAGTGACTGGACTAACGTCACCTGCACAACATTAGCATTAGCTTCCAAGTTACTAGCTGTGCATATTACGAAACCTTGGTTCGGGCGATGGCTTACTTGCACTCCAGGTCACGAGGAAAGCGGAGAGACCTAAAAGAACAAGCTAGTTTGAATCCTGTACGCTGGAGGAAAGTTGGCTTCTCAGCTGCAAGCTTCTTGTCTGGCTTTATGTTGCATATTATTCTTACCACATCACTGGGCGGGATTTCATTAATGATTTGGCAAATTAAGATAATTAACTAATTTAGGCTAGAAGTTGGTGTGTTAACCGGGGACAGACATGGCCCTTGTTACCCACCTCTGGTGTTGAGTAAAAGTTCCAGCAAACATGAAAGAAGTTATTTCTTATGAAAGTTGCCTACTGCACCTTTAAATGATGAAAAGACACAGTTGCCAGTGAGAAAATAAGTCACAAATAACTAAAATAAAACAAGACAACACTGCCTGCATTATCCCCTGCCACCATGGATTCCTGTTATCTCAAGGTCAAGGCTAGTTGACTACACACACAGAATTTCATTCCTCTTGGTGAAATAGTTTCTGACCAAAATTTTCCCCACTTATCCCGACAGACGAACAAGGATTATTGCATTATCCCCTATTCAACTTCATGTTGTGCTGGGGAATAACTATAGTAATAATAATAATAATAATAATAATAACTGGAGGGCAACAGAACTCAGACCTTTGCCTGCAGGTTTTGATCCACTACCACTGATAATCAGTCGCAAAGTCAGGATCTGAATTCAGTTTGGTCTGGAAATGTAATCACCTCTTCCCATTCATACGGTCCAACATTCCATAAAATCTTTTGGTGATTTGTTGAATAGTTTTTGAGTAATCCTGCTGACAATCACACACAAACTCGCGTAAACACACAAGTGATTACAATACCTCCCAGTTGAGGTATTAATAATAATAACTAGAAAGTCCTGTCGTTGCGACCGCATAGCTGTAGCCCCTGAACAGCTGCTTTTTTGTGCATTATTCGGCCAATACTGTCGCCATGGCAACCAAAATTGATAGGTGTCATAACTATAAGTATAACACATGTCCATACCAAATATGCAAGGAATCGTTCAAAAATTACAGCCTGTACTGCGTCCACAAGGAAGTGTCTATGGACGTGATGGCAGTGGAGATGGCAAGCATGAATCCATAGTAGCCGGCCAAGTTCGTCCGGGGGCTGCAATAATAATAACAAGACGACTGTGTCATCACTATCCTCCGTCACCATCGAGAGCCATAACTCAGTAAAAAAAACGGAGGTTCGACATCCATTTTCAAACTCAACGTAGATCATGAGTAGCTTATGAAGCATACAGAATTTTATGCATCTAGGTATAATAGTTTCAGAGGAATCTAGTCCCCACTGTGGCCCAGACGGACAGACGGACCCCTTCCAATATCCCCCATCGCACTTCGCAGCGGGGGATTATAATAATATCAACATAGTGTGGTCATGCTTCCCCCCAGTATTTAGCTTAGTTCAGTTTTTTCTTTCCTTTGCTTGACTTCATCTGTGCTAACCTGTGCTCACCTGCCTGGGCCTGTCTCCCTGTGTCCACAGTGCACCTGTATAAGTGTGATGCTCGGCGGGAGAGCTGCGGCCTGTGCCTGAAGGCTAACCCCCTGTTCGGCTGTGTTTGGTGTGAGGGCGAGGGTCGCTGCACCCTAAAACAGCACTGCCACCCCGAAAACCAGTGGCTGGAGCACGCCGGGCCCAACACCAAGTGCACGCACCCCAAAATCACCACGGTGAGACCAGCACCCCCCCCCCCCCCCCCTCCCCAGCACCCCAAAATCATTACGATGAGACTGGGACCTGACGCCTCAAAATCATCACAGTCACACCCACACATCCAGCACCCCAAAATCACCACAATGACACCAGCACCTAGCACCCCAAAATTACCACAGTGAGAGCTGTACCCCAGCACGCCAAAATCACCGCAGTGAGACCGAACCACCCAGCACCCCAAAATGTCCAAGGTGAGATTCATATCCAGCACCCCAAATTCAGCACGGTGAAACCCATACACCCTGTACCCCAAGGTCACAGTATATTTTGCCTTTTTTTTTTATCTCCACTTTGTGTTTGTGTTTAGATACGATCACGTGCTATTAAATGGTGGTTAGACCTCTGTTAGTCACACTCAGGTGAGAACACATTTACCCTTGGAGCTGGATAATAAAATGACTCAGTTCAGAATTAACCTGATACTGTTGCCCTGCTGTCATACAGGTGTCACCCACTCTTTGACTAATTACTGTTGTACGTTGTTTCAAAGTCAGATTAAAGTAAGATATTTCCATTTAATAATATACTCCAATCCGATCTGAATGACTGTGTGTTACATGGTATTAGATTTTTTAAGTTATGCAACAGCCTGGGAAATCGTGCGATTGGTGTGCATTTTACTCTTCATTTATATTAACCTGTACTGACCTCGGTTGAGTTCAAATTCAGCCGCAGGTATTTTTTTTACGAATATCTGAGTGTATTACTATTTTTAAAGAGTGACTATATCAACTGTGAAAAAAGTTAAGTGGGGTGAGCACGTCCTGACAGCTAGAGTTTGAAGACACATCACACAGGTGTGAACATGGTTGAGCTTATTTTCGCGCAAAGCTCTGGAAGTGCTGCAGAGCGTGTGATTTGCGCTCCATTTAAATGCAAAAATTGGACTTGTAACTGAGTAGCAGGATTTAGGTATTGAGTTTGGGCTCCTGTAGGGACCAATAACAGCTGTTAACCCTTTAAACCGTAGCCTGGTTTTTAGGCCTCGACTTTGAAAAAGAGCATAACTCTGCAACCATAAGGTCTATTTGAATAATTTTGGTCTCAAAAAGCAGGGGGCACTTGTGAGATTTGTTCAGATGCGTAAATGCTCGTTTTTCTATGAACCATTTCTGCTGTTGCTCTTCTTCTGTTGAATAAAGTAAAAAGGGGCATAACATTGGAATCAGTGGAGTCTCTGGTTTCATTTGAGGCAAGTGGGTTTACTACGTGGCGCTGTAGGGATTTTTGTGTTTGGTAATTCATTTACTTTTGTAGTTGGTGTTGGGATGGTGTTTGGGGCATGTAAAAATAGCTCATATATTATTGTTGCTGAGGTTCTTCTGCTTAATTTGATGTGCAGCATGACTATATTGTGACATGAGTAATGCGTCAATTTTTGCGGTTTCCTCTGGGGTGTTCCCTATGAAGCGTGAGCTCTCCCATTAAGTTGCTCTGAGGGCTTCAGTTTGGACGACTATATGGCAGATGGTCGCCACATCATTTATTGACCCTCAGTGCGCTGAAATAATTTAATTTATAATATTTGGAGGTTATCTTGTGTTGTTAAGGACCTATCATGTGGCGACTTGCTTAAAAGATCTCCCCAGTGGGAGATCTTTCAACAGCTTAGATTTTTATATCTTACATCATTGAGCAACGAAAGTTGCATTGAACGCTCCAAGGTTTAAAAATGGGGGCCCCCTGAACATTAGTCTCTCAGGTGCTCCAGAGTTCCGGATCTTTCTGCTGCTATACGGATGTCATCATGCATCTCAGGGCAGGCTATAGGATGAGGATTGCGAAAGTGCGGGAATCCCTTCGATAGGCTGCAGGAGAAGCAAAGGATTCTGGGGATTTTTCACGTCTCCGCAGAAGGGATGCCAGCTGGTGAGAAGATGCGGATACAAAGAGGGTTGAAGGATGGGGTGGTCAACCCTCCTTACTGAGTATGGATCAGACCGGCCGATTACGGGACTAGCTAACGGGACATTACCGCTGAAGCCAAGCAGGCCCTCTCAACTCGCCGGGCCATTCCTGCCATTGTGATGACACCTCTTTTATGTTCAGGTTCCAATAACCCATCTCTATCTTGATTGTTTTCAGTTTTTCTTTTTTTCCATCATAGTGTGAAGCCCTAAGGTAGTGAGACCTTGTACTGAGGTGAGCTTATATTGTCAAATGTGGAATTTTTTGATCAGGGAAGAGTGTGCTCACGTGATTACGCATTTTTCTCAAACAACCGACAATTAGCCTGTCAGAGTCGCACGTCTGATCCGTGCGCATCGCTGGATGGAGCGTGAGGCGCCTTAATGTCGGAGACTGCTTTTCAACATTGCTGAGTGAATCCGCCATGCCAACAGAGTCTGTGGAACGTCACTTTCTCTCTCTCTCTCTCTCTCTCTCTCTCTCTCCCTCCCTCTCTCTCTCTTTCTCTCACTCTCTCTCTCAGCCTTTATCTCAGCTTCTCTCTCACATCGTATCCAAAGAATATACGGATTATTATACTTGAAATTGCCCTGTTGCATAAGACGTCAGAGGAGGAAGTCTCTCTTTCTTATGTACAACCTTAGCAATTTCATAGTTTGGAATCATTTTTTTTTTAAGATATTGTTGCCCATTGTCTGTGCCTTAACTCCCACCCCAGACTGTCCCTGTGTACAGTTCAGAGTTCTGCAGATGATCTGTGGGCCATCTGTGTGCTCTTGTGTGGTTTCTGACAGGTTTAGAATACACAGGTGCATGATGGGTTAATGTAATGGTCATCCCTTTCGATCTCTATTCTTTGTACCCATCAAATAGATATTGATCTAGGGCCACATATGCCTATTACTTCCTGTGCGTGATTCTGTTGGGAGCTTAATGAGACAAATAAGGCTCTCATCTGATTTCCCTGATTGGCTAAATTGGGCGACATTCTGCCCAGTCACTCCCAATTTCCGCTGAATGAGTGTAATGAGGAATTTAAGACAGCAATGCGGAGCAACAGCATGTTTGACGCCGCCATTGGATTATCCTGAGTGCCCCTGTACACCCTGGCACCAAACGTCCGCACCAAGCACTTTTTCAGAGTCTTCCCCTGTTCCTAGATGTAACAGCGAGAAACAGCCGTGAGAATCCCTGAGCACGGCGAATGGTCTCGGGCGAAATGGGAGGTGTGGGTTCGGAGTTGTCAGAGATGGATAAGGTGGCAGATTTGGGCTGCCGTGACGTTCATCCTCCGGGAACATTCTGGATTCCGCGGCCATTTATTCAGCGTTGACAGCGAGGCCGCCGCAGACTCTGGAGGGCTTTGGTTAGTCAGCCAGTTCCCAGCATGCAGTGGGGCAGATGTGTGTTAACTGTCTCGCTGCTGCCCAAACTGCTGTTCCTGTGGGCTTTTGCCTCTTGCGACCATTCTGACGACGATTCCTGCCGGCATTTGTCATTTTTATCAGGGATGACAAAACACATTCCGGTACCGCTTTATTCTTCTGCCCATTATTGTGTCCCCAGACGAAAAGTCGGGGATACTAAGGGTCAGCGATTGTTACGCCGCATCCGCCACTGACAATTCCGTAGAGATTTCTTATGAGCGCTCTACAGGTCGCAGTTTTTTATGGATTCATTTCATGGACCTTGTGTGTGGTAAGGTCTCAAATTCCGTTGATTCTGGAAGTGATTGCTTTATGGCGTCAGGGGATACATATCCACCTGTGGCCAACCAACTGATTAATTACCTTGTATTTACCTGGGAAGTACCAGCGACCTGAGTAATTATTAGATAACAATTTTTTTTTTCTGTCTGGTTAGTTTCAAGTGACCAACTTGCTATTGTCTTGAAACTCCAGTTTACATTCATTGTCAAGCACTTACTGCTATTATCAACACAGTCTCCTGATAATTACGCATAACTCACTCATATTTACCCGGATAATAACTGCCTATTAAATGAAGCATCGCCCATGCTTTCAAAATAATGGTCGGCCATGTCTTCCCATTTTGTTTCACGTGTTAAAGAAGGGACTATCCGGGTTTCATCTCTTGTTTTGAAGTACCTACTTGGAAAAAAAAATGGAGCAAATTGCATTTCGCACCATTTGATTGATTGTTGTTTATCAGTCAGTCAGATGGGTTACAGCTCTTGCTTAATGGATGGAATCGATTCGTGCGGCGGCAACGAGACGGCGGTCCCCCAAAGCGTCGCGAAAGCTTATCGGCGAAATCTGCCATCTTCACACTCGATGCTCGCGAGGCGTGTCCCGGCGAGGACGCACGCAGGGCGTCAGATTCAGAGAGGAACAGAGGGTTGTCTCTCTGGGGCTAAGAGTGTTGCTCGGCTGCAACAAGCTGGTTTTGAGGTGTGAGGTTTTAACGAGTCAGTTCATCTTTGTCTCTGTGTATCTCTCTCCTTCCCTCTAATGCTCCATCTCAGTCTCTCTGCCTCTCTCTCCCTATCTCTGTAACTCTATCCCTCTGTCTATCTTTATCTCTTTCTTTATCTATCTTTCTCTCTGAATCTCAATCTCTCACTTTATCTCTGTCTCTCTTCATCTCTCTTTCTCTTTCTTTATTCCTCTGCATCTCTTTCTGTCTATACCCCAGCTTACTGCAGACACGGCATGCGAATCTCTCCACCGTTTTTATGTTCCGACAACAGAAAAATACCCTCCTCTTGAGACAGAGCCACAGAACCCCAAAACCTGTCCTTAAGGCAGCCTTATGTCTTTACCTATATCTTTAAAATTGATTTTAAAATGTTACTCATTGTTTTTAAATCTATGAACGGCTCAGCTCCTTCCTACAGTGTTCACACGCTCACTGATTTCACACCGGTCAGATCCCCTAGATCCTTAAGCAAAGGTCTCCTTGCTACACCTAATATAAATGCTAAATCAGAATAATGAATGCGAAATCAGCTTAAGGTGCCCTCAGTCATTATGGTCCGACTCTCTGGAATTCTCTTCTGCATGTACTGAGGTCTATTACAATGGTATCTTTTTTCTCAAGCTTTTATATAAAAATGAAATGGTTCCACACAACTGCTTTGAGTATATTTCTAAATAAATTATTTGATTTTTGGGTGTATGCCTGTTGTATGAAATGTGGTACATAAACCTGACCCTCTCTCTCTCTCTCTCTCTCTCTCTCTCTCTATCTCTTCTTCTCATGATTGCTGTCTATCTCTATCCCCTTCATTTTATGTTCCCTATTTCTCTCTCTCACACTTGCTGTGGCGGAGTGCAGGCCTCCTGCAGTTTCAGCAGTGGAGCTTCACTGCAGTTCAGATGAGTTTAATGTTCGATCATTTCGATCTGGGTGCCGCCCCTGCACATTTCTCTAGCAGTGCAGAGCGGTTGGTAAGGCCACTAGTTTTTCGGGATCGATTTTCCCCATTTCCTGAGATGATTTGGGGGCATTAAGGAAGTACAAATGTAACAGACACATGTATCGTTCATGGGAAAGTTGGCCTGAGAGCGCTATTACCAAATTGTTTAATTGAACTTGATTCAAAAAATAACAGGCCTCTTTAGTTTTTTCCTCTCATTTATTATCTATAACTTAATATGCTACAGTTTGCTAACTTAAATTTTATTAAATTAAACTAAAATTTTTCGATTGGTAACTCAAAAAAAACCATTCATTGTTTTGACAGTGCCTTGACTCTTGAGAGTTGAAACAAATTCTTCTCATGTGGAATTAGATCCTTCGGCAGCAGGGGAGCTTAGGTTTTTAAGTGAAACTATTTGAATTTTTTTTGCAGTCATCCCTCTCTCCTTCCCTCTGCCTTTTCACTTTCCCTCTCTCTCAATAAGTCCTTTTTTTTTTTTTTTTTGGTGCCATTTACAGCAGCAGTTGAGTCCTCTCCGTAATGGAGTTTTTGTGTTGTTTGCGCTCGCGACTGATGCTGGCAGAGGCTCAGTGAAGCATTTGATGTCAAATTTCATTTGCACTTTTGGTTATGCTCTGCACTGAGATATCAGCTTGGTTACATCTAATCAAATTTGTTTTATTTGCTTTCATGAAATGTCTCCTGGGTTGTTTCCAGAAATGGTAATGGGATGTTGTACACATCCTGGCTTTGTTGTACATTCCTTAAACCACATTTTCCGGATGATTTATGATGAATTAACTCTAATATATTAAATATGTTAAACTTTTTTATCACATGAATTCAGCAAATAGTATGTGGAACTGTTTTATTTTATCGCAGGAGGGTTTTTTTCCCCCTTATTTCAAGTAAGGTACTGTATATGTATAACAATTTGTGTGCCTCTGTGTGTGTGTGTGTGTGTGTGCCTCTATAACCCAGACAAATTCTGCATGCATGGACCTGCGTGTGTGTGTGTGTGTGTGTGTGTGTGTGTGTCTTTATGACCCAGACAGATTCTGCATGTGAGCACATGAATATTTGCTGATAAACAGTTTTATTATGTTTTCACAAAGCCTGTAATAGCTGGGCTTAAGGTGACAGATCTCAGGTCAGAGGGAGAGTGTGAGAACATGAGCTCTTCTTTAATGAGGAAACATGGAGAATGTGTCTGAACCTGTTGCGCAGATGCACTGCTCTCCCCCCTCCGGTGAATCTGTGTCACTGATTACAGAAAAGCCCTGTTTTTATTTTGAGTGAGTGTCTTCCTTATGACTCATCATTCAGTTAAAATCTACCCTGATTTGTTGTCAAGCACTGTGGGATTACACACCTGTCCTCCCAATATCACATCGCTAACAGTCGGTGCTCGGTTTAAAAGGAGCTTCACTGGACTGAACCCACAAACCTGTGGTATCTGGTGGGCTACAAAGCTCTTGATCCAGGGCTTATTGTCCTACAAATTAAGGGGTTTAAAATGATCAAACAAAACTCATATAATGTTGATTTTTTCTCTCCACTGGTCCTTCTGTAATATCACCTTCATATGCAGTGGTGAATGTTTTTCTGGCTTTTAGTTAGTTAAAGCTGAAGTCGGAAAGATTTTTTTGGTTGTATTTACTGAAAATGTCACTATGCTTAGACATGCAAATATGAATCAGGTGATTTTAGAAAAAAAATCTGCGACTTTATCTCCACCCACAGCCTGTAATGCGAGCGGCTCAATTAAACAATTGGATCATTAGCACGGGCCTTCGGATGTGCTCGAAAAATTGACTGGTTTGGATCTCAGAGCAAATAGGGGAGGGGCTTGAAAGTTGTACTCATTCAAAAATCTGACTAAGTCCTCTCGGTTGAGCAATGTTCCCGACTTCAGCTGCAAGGTCCGGTACAGGCAGATTGGCTAACAGGACCATCACTGTGAGGTGGAGAGCGGTTAATATTAAGGCAACTCACACCTTGTCGTACCCAATCCTGTAGAGGGCCTACAAGTATTCCTGTTTCACAGAACTGTTTTTTTTTTTTTTTCAGGGTGTCTTTAATTCCTAACAATGCCCCCTCAGACACTTACACCATTGCGTTAAAAAGACAGCTTCAATATGATGACTTAATAAGCAGTTTACTAATATCTACAATATGATATCATGAGTAATATTAATGTGCAGCAAAACCAGACTGCCACACAGGGATGTAGATAAAGGGGGGAATAGTGGTGACGAGACTTGGGGGCCACAATTTATGGGGGAGCCACTCCTGGAGGGGCCCCCGAAAATATCCAGCGGGTAAATACCATTTAATGAGGCCCATGAATTATAATAATGCTGTTTGAACTACACACTTGCATGTCTCAGAGACAGCTGTAAATATGATGACTGAATAAACCATCCAATAATATCTACAGTATGTTAAGCTGAGAAATGTCAAAAGTACGGAAATGCAAGCTTAGTTGCTGTGGCGCAACTAAGTGCTGAAACAGAATCAGTTATCAGATTTGCGTGATCACAGTTTTTCTGGCAGCCTTTAAAGAGCCAGTCTCATGAATCCAATCAGCTCGATGCCCGGTGATTTCGCCTGATTCGATTGGGTCAGTGGAGCGGCGTTATCTCAGCTTGCCCAGAGAGATCATGGCGAGCGCAGTAAATGGGAGTTAATCAGTATGAGCCGTGCCACTGAGAACAGTTCAATTCAAATTCAATTAACATTACTTATCGAGTGAAAATGCTTTTTGTTTCTGTTCGATAACTTTATCGTAAATCCAGCTGTATGGGCACAGTCTCTTTAGAGTTGATCAAGCTTAAAGTTTGGCCTTTTTTAATCATGTCATCGGAGCGCTCTTAAATAGGGCTGCGAGAGGGAAATGAGGGGTTTTTTGCACCTCGTGATCTTTGCACAGAGCGTAGCCAAGAGTGACAAATAATTGGCGCTATCATCTTCTCACTTTGCTGCAGCACTTTTCAAATTAGAAGACATGAGACACGGTTGCACATGAGGCGTTCAGTAACACATCTGATAGCTGATGAAACCGGTATTATCCTGTATTAGAAGCGCATCGCGTTGAAAGTACTTCTTTCAGAGCCTGTGAGTTTGCATTTTGCTCTCTCCGTAAGGGCGTATACACCCCCGCTATTTTGTAGCTAGGACACTGTGCACACGCTATTGTGGGCTCTTACTGGCCCTTTAGTGCGTACTTAGATACTTAGTCCATTGGTTGAAACTAGTGGACCCCCTCCACCTGCGTACAAGCATTCCTGGTCACATTTAATTCAAATCGATTATTTTCACCTGCTTCCTTCTATTCCTTGCCTTGGTTCCTTTCTTATTTCTTTACTTATTGAGGAGAAAGGCAGAAGAATCTAGATAAGGAAGTGGAGACTTGGATTCTGTGAAATAATCCATTGCATTAATCCCCCTTGCCTGTTCTGGCTTTCCACTGGTGGATGCCTCAGGCTTACTGCGGACACGACATGCAAAATCTCTCCATCATTTTTATGTTCCGACAACAGAAAAATACCCTCCTCTTGAGACAGAGCCACAGAACCCCAAACTCCGTCCTTAAGCCAGCCTCCTCACGTGTGAAGAGTTAATTGCAGTACGAACAAATAGATATAATGATAGATCTGCATCCGGGCTCCGATCTTGACGCAGCCTGCAGCCTGCTGAGCTTGATGGGAAGAGAGCAGGAAGTGCGAGGATCTTTCCTGAAGGAAATTTAGCGCTCGCATGTGGATGCTGGGTCGGTGGAGGAGTGTTAACTAGCAGGAGCGAAGAGTGATGCAGCAGCGGGGTGTGTTACTGGCAGCAACAGAGAGTGATGCGGCACGGTGGCAGGCGGAGGTGTACTTCTTTGCCCTGTCAGCAAAGCAAATGAGTGTGTCATTGGCAACTCTGCATGGCAGTGCCTATGGCAAAGAGGACATTACAAATTGCCTGCCACCAAAACTAGCTGTACAAGGTACACCCCATATATCATGTATAGTATGAATAGCTGTTACTATAATCTGGATGTGTAACGGTATGTTCTTCAAAACAATTTAGTCTGTTGGATTGTTTGGCAAACTATGCAGTTGCAAACTGTAAACAGCATTCACACTGTTCTTGGTGTAGTTGCACATTCCTGAGATGTACACTGAGGCTGTCCTCTGCAGTACATTGCTATTCGTAAGATTGTTGGCCTGGTGACTGCACTGTACAAAATGCAATGGCGTCCATTTTGGCTCACGTCCCCAGATCACACCACTTCGTGGCCCTCGGGAGGGTGGAACCCTGGTGACTATCCGTGGGGAGAACCTGGGCTTGGAGTTTCGAGAGATCCAAGGTCGCGTGAAGGTCGCAGATGTGGACTGCACCCCAGTGCCATGGGGCTACATTCCTGCCGAGCAGTGAGTAAACACAATAGGGCAAAACCCAAATACTGAAAGGGTGTGGACATGCTATGGCTAGAGCACAACCAAGGTTTAGTTATGCTAGAATTCCAGGAATTCCAGTTCCTTTTTTTTTTGGAACCCTTTATTTTGTGAAAATTGTTTAAGCTCCCAAATTGAGCCATTTTTACTCAATAAATGATCCTTAAATTGGATTCAAGGGTTCCTCCATGAAACCTGCTTTAGGCACCGCGTGTTCTGAAGGGCATATGACTAGCAGGACAGGACTGGACATGGTAAAATGATGAAGCAGGACAAAATTTGATGGGCCTCCACAATGATATTACATGTATGTTATATTTGGGTTGCTGGGTTGCATAGAACAATGAAAACAGGTATCGCAGCTGCATCCGGGTCAACTTTCGCAGGCCGTTGCTCGAGAGACAATTTTCTTGGTGAAGCTACAGTGCTTTTGCTGTGAAAGGGCTTTATTGGACAATGTTTAATCTCTTACTTTGCACGGAATAGTAATACGTTACTTAAAAGGTTTTTTTATGGTAGTGTGCCATCCTCATTAATGCTTCTGTGACCTCCAGGATAAGCCGCATCAGTGATGGACAGTCTCAGCTCCCCGAAAAAATAGTTCTTCCGGCATTTTTTTTTTCTTACCATAGCAAGTAGCTTTAGCGATAAGCTTCTTAAAACATCCTGCGATAACTTTGCATTTGACACCTGTCAAAAGACCTGGATTAAAACTTTTTTTGACCTTTCTCGCCTTCTCATTTTTTGCCTTCACAATAATAATTATGGAACAGGAAGCAGGGGGAAAGATAAGACAGACTTTGCCGAAGAGATTTGCGCGTGTTTTAGGGCACTTTTTAGGTAGTTTCAGAATTGTGCGCGTAACAGTATCTGTGAGCTCGTTTTGCCGAAGTCTGTGAAAATTTACACATAGTTTGTGTGTTATTGAGTATGAATTTGACTGCATGTGCTGGGCTGCTTGTGAGATGGGGGACTTGCAAGCTTATTTGTGTGAGTTTGTAAGATTGAAATGTACCATAAAGTAAAAACATTGTTCATTTGTATTTGCAGGATTGTGTGTGAGATGGGCAAAGCCGAGAGGAGCCAGTATGCAGGAAATGTGGAGGTGTGCGTTGGGGAGTGTAGGCCAAAGTTTACCGCCAGTTCATACAAATACTACTACTTTGTGGTAAGTAATACCCTTAATTACTCTCAAACATAAGCCGACATCACGAGACACTGATAAAACTGGAGTGTTCAAAACAACCATGATTATAACAGGTTAAATAGGATTATGCTTTGTCACGCCAGAAAATTAATGTATTCAAACAGCTTCCAATGACGTTTGATAATTTGATGCATTTCAAGATTTGCCAGTGGGGCGAGAAGTCAAGCATATAGTGACGCTAACAAATCTAATATTTTCCTCTCTCAAGCAAAAAAAAAAATGATTGTAAAGCATTTGTATATAATGCTGAAGGAACATTTTTGTAATCTGCTAGCAGGAAGTAATTGCAATTAGAACACGCGGTATTGCAGGACTATGCAAGTGAACATACGTAAGCAGAGATTAATGCCCAGTAAACATTGCCAGATGTGCACAGATGAAATCCCCCGGTGTGATAAACCGACAGGACAGCCGGCGTTTACTTCCTTGACAGTAATGCCGAGCATAAATAGGACCGACTGCATGCGGACGCGACTGTAAATCTGGTACAGTAGGTGGTTACGAGCCAGAACTGGGGCTGTCAGGGTCACTGACTGTCTGCAGTGAAAATGCATCTGGCGTTGCTGTAAAGTCAGGTTTTACTCTAAAAACTATTATTGGCGGTACTGAGTCAGGGATGAGCTGACCTCTGCTTCGAATAAAGAAGTATGGGAAAGCATTTTCCCTTCCTGCTTGCGCTGTGTGCAATTCACATGATTTTTGTTCTGAAATTCGCTTTCAATGTTTACCTCACACTTTTATCCTCTTGTCTGGGTCATGATCCTTCCATCCATTGACAGGTTTGAGGGGGTGGGGGGTTCAGATGGAGGTGGTTTCAGCTTATCCCAGAATCCCAGGCTCAAAACACCCTGGACGGTTTGCCAGTTCATCACAGGGCAAACACACACAAACACTTATACCTGTGGACGAGTTAGACCTATTTGTACCATGCGAGCTCATTGAAAGAAAATCCATACAAACATTGGGAGAACTTGCAAACGCCCTGCCAAAAAGGCCCCCGACTAGAATCAAAAATGCACCTCCTTTTTACTACGAGGCAATAGTGCTACCCATCGCTCCGCCACGTTAACCCGGATGATGATTAGGATTTCGATGAGGAGTATATTAAAACAGACAGAGCGGGCTGTTTGAAGCAGTAATGATGAATGACTAGCTTGCACCAATACGTATATGTATGTATTAACCGGTATCCCCAGTTAAAAGGATTGATTAACGTTTGGTATCATCAGGTTCCAAAACTTCTCCACCTGAAGCCTAGCCGAGGACCTGTATCCGGGGGAACTATCGTCAACATCACTGGGAGCAACCTGGATGCTGGCAGCAACGTGTCTATAATGTTCAAGGACCAGAATTGCACCTATCACAGGTAAGATCAGACGATTCCTCTCTTTACACTGTCTCTCATAACTCAGATCGTACGTGCCCTGAGGTCAGACAAGGACTCAGACATGAGCTATACTGACATTTAGACCGAGAAGTGTTTCAGATCCAAAATCAATAATGCCAGTCACAACTGCACCACATTGCTGATTTATCAATGAGAAAAGATCATATCAATGTATATCGCAGGGCGACACTCACTTTATTTCAGAGGCTGTATTAATTTTAACTGTCCAATGCACCGTTTTAGATGTGGTGTTTTTAAATGTCTTTAAAGTATCATAAGCTTACCAGATATTACATCATGTTGAAGGTGGGTGGTGCCAGTACCGACGGATGGTTTTCAGTTGACTTTAGGTGGCTGCTTTAGGCTGTCCTGTTACTAAACAATCTTCATAACTGTGAAGAGTGCTATTTATATATATATATATATATATATATATATATATATGCAAATGGTTATTATCTCTGTTCACGGTTTTTCTCTCACCTGGGAAGATTTTTTCAAAGACTATTTTTAACCTTTTTTTTACCTTTACTAATTAAGTGGTTCCAACATGTCATTCATCCTTTCTCTGTTTTACCCTTTACAAGTACAGTTGTGGTAACATTTATTTTAAAAGTATTTGTCTGGATTTGTGGTTGCATTATTGGAGAGGAATATCTTGTTGCACTTTGAGATGCCTGGATGTCCATCCCCCCACAGGAGAGGAGGGCAGTGGATCACATGCAAGTCAGACGCTTCCTTGCACGGCTACGGGAACGTTACCGTGTCGGTCAGGGTGGACAAAGCCCATCTGCAGAAAGACCTGCGCTTCGAGTACGTGGAGGACCCGAGCATCCTCAAGCTGGAACCCGAGTGGAGCATCTTCAGGTGGAGGCCCCAGCCAATCACTATCCAGATCCACTTTGAGGCTCAATGGCAGCCAATAAAATTGCTTGTTATTTCCGTCTCATTTCTGCAGTGGACACACCCCGCTGACAGTGACCGGAACCAACCTGGATATCATACAGAACCCCCAGATCCGAGCCAAGTATAACAATCGGGAATCAGTCAATGTAAGTTCTCCCCAGCTGAACACAATGGATGGCCTCTAAAAGGGAACCATTCCTAACCGAGTATACAGACCATTAGATACTGCTCTTATTTCAAACTAAACGAGCCAGTGTAGAACTAGTTTTTATATGTGATTTCTGAGGTCCTATTAACAGAGCAAGGGAGGAATTCATATGTAGACTAAATTGGTTGAATTGTGCGAACATCATTCGAACACGGACAAATAATAGTCCATGTTTTAATTCATTCAAGTTATACAAGCCAGGCAGTCATGGAAATAATCCAGAAATTACTTAGCTTTTCCACTTAAACCAGCATGCTATGAAGTATTTCAAAGAGCGACCGACTCTGAAGGTACTGGACTGTGCCCACCTGTTCCACAGGGTAATTTACTCGGCTAATATTACCATGACTAATATAGAGCTGGCCTGAATTGCGACTATAGTGATGCTAGCAGTATCTAGAGCTGGACTGTGGACTCCCTCAGTCAGTCCACACCCAGAAACCTCCCCTGGTCCCTGCAACAGAGGCAGTACTGTTCGATATTCGTTGAAAAGGAATATGAGGCTTCGAGAAATGTTTTCAGAGCGAAATCTCACATTTCAGCTCTGAAAGACACAGGAGCGTGGCTCACGGAGCAGATAGAAGCAATCTTAGATCTGAAGCAGATTGAAAGGCTTCAGACAAAAGGCAGTAATGTTATCTCCGAATCTTAGATGCTGTTACGGACACCATCTGGCCTTTGATTTGGTTTGGTTCAGTCTGGTTTTGTTACTTGAGGTACAGACTCCCATCTTCAAATGGGCTTTGAATTGAATCTGCTCTCTGGTAAACTAATCCATAACACACCCAGTTTCCCATGTTGCTTTCTGTCTGTGCAGCAATCTAATAAGACTGAAACCCATTCATTAGAATGAGACTTGACTTTGAGGAACCTTGATATTGCCAGTGCATTCAAACCTCTGAAAAAATGCAATCACATCGCTCTCGCCTCGGCTATTGGATCTGTGCTTTAACAGCCTGCCTGTTTTATTACAAACCTACAGTATGATGTACAAGGGTACTGCAAACGCCACTGATGTCGCCGCAAATTTGCTATTTTTGACACAGAGACTTTACGGAGAGCCAATTAAAGTGACAGGTAGTGTGGAATCCGATGGGGTTGTCGGAACGTGGCATTGCAATGAATTTCAGACTTAAGAAGTCCTGTCAAGCCTTCACGAAAAGCCTTGAGATGTCCCCACTCTGCCACGTTTGCCTGTTAGCAGAGATTCTGATGACACCTCCGAGGGGTCAAAGTTCATGAGCGTACTGTGACTGCAGAGAAAAACAGGAAAAATGGAGGCATTCAGACCTTGGAGGCTAACTTAAGGTGAAATTAGATATTAAGAGCAGAAGAGAGCTGAACTAAAACACTTAAGATACTCGTCGGTGAAGGTGAAGTTGACCAGTTATCTCATTGTCAGTGTCAACCTGGATCATTTGTTATCTTAACTGGGAAGGTCATCTTCAGCATATGTCGAACAGGAAAGTCGCCTGTTCATTGAGCAAACTTTGGTATTTGTCACAGATTATGAAGGGATTTGCCAGTGAATTTTGCACATGTTCTTATCTCTAAGTGAACAGAAACTGACAGTTATCTCACAGTCAAGGTGAACATTAGATGCAGTAGGTGTCTGCAGTGGCTGTAAACCCATGAAGTCACCTCATTGAGATTGTGCCATCCCATCATCTCGCAGAATGTGAATCTGCAACTGTGTTGTCACACCGTCGCAAATGTAAACTCTGATAGATATTTTTATTTATTGATTGATTTATTTATTTTTGTGATGTTGATTGAGCAATTTAGCTTCTTAGAGTGGACATACTGTACATAGACCTGTACTGTCATGTGGTCAAGATGATCCGTCATTATTTTTATAGCCTTATTCTTATCATTAGAAAAAATGTAATAAATTCTAGATAACTATAATTATAGAATACTGTAAAGCTTCTTTTGAATAGCTATTTCTTACCCAGAGCTGGTTTCTTTTAGTATCTGGGAATAAAAAGGTGAAAATTTAAGTCAAATACCTTCTCAATCACTAGTGGACAAAAACACATTACCGCAGTAACAGGCGAGAAGTTCGTTTCTCACACTAGTGCAGCTACAAACATGGCCAGCTTACCGGCGGAACGGGCATTGCCTTATTGACTGAGATGTTATTGAGTGCACTGACACATTTCATGCACTGAAGTACTCAGATTTTAAATGGCACTCAAGGAGGCCGCTCCTAGGCCGAAGGTTTTATTTCTAATGCTCATTAGATTTAATTCTCAAAAATATTGTTTTATATGTTCCTAGTCTTTATAACTGTATTGATGTTCAATATGATCTCTTGCTTCAGTGTAAAATACACATCGTGGGTCTAACATGTCATGTGAGGAATTTAGCAACTATGCTGCTAATTGAGGTTTTAGTCACAGACTCAAATATCCGTCCAAATGCCTTTTTTAACCTAAGGACGTATCTAGTTATACATCTTGACTATAACATCTGTGAAAAGAGGTTGGAAAAGTTTACAGGTGGGTGGGAATGTCATCTGAAAGACTGCCTCCCCAATTACTGTTTCTTTAGACTGCTTCAGATAAAGATTGATTCAATCCTCTAGTGATTTTCAGAGCTAGAGCTCTGCGCTTATCAGCAACTATCCCACCATGTTTCTGTTTGTCCCTTTGATCTGTGGCCACAGCTCCTTTTCGCAGGTTGTGTTTCTTGGCGTTGGACGAGTGTTTTCATTTATGCTTCCAATATATTGTCAACTGTCTCTGAATTAAGGTTGAAAGAGCCCAAAATGCAGTTTGAAGTCGTGCTCTGTGTCGAAAACATAGATTGTTTAAAAAGAGGGACGAAGCAGCCGTGACGTCACCCATGAATTGAATTTGTGAATTGAAGTGAATCGAAGATCCAGGGGGGAGCGAGGGTTGGATCTATGGGTGGATCTGACCGTATCTGAGGAGGACCAGAAGATAGCCACACCCATAAAACATAGTCTGGTTTTATCCTTTATTCTAGTCTATTTGGGAACATAATTTACAATGATGAACATCATGATATATCAAAGAAGACTTTGCAATTTGCAATTGATATTGTAAAATAATGTGGGAAATCATTATTGAAATAATAAATCACGTGGGAAAGTAGGGTGATTTTCTCATAGACCTCTATGGCATTGAACTTCTTTCTGCAACCACCATCTGCTGGCCATTAAATAGAATGCAACTTTTTGAGATGTCCACATTGGCCTCGTTTTTCAGACCGGCAGCGTCTGTCTCTTTATACAGTTTATGGTCGAAACACCTTCTGATTGCCTCTAGTCTGGTCTTCCAGCTGCCAGGGGGCAGCGTGGAGGGTCTGTTGCCTGACTGCAGCATGTACAGCTTGCATTGTAGGTGCCTCTGATGGTTCCATTTTTGCGTGTTTTGCAGAAATGCCGCGTTCTCAGCCCCTCGACCATGCTGTGCCAGGCTCCGGCCCTGCCCGTCAGTCTGAGCCGGCAGAAGGAGGTGCCCGAGCAGCCCGACGAATTCGGCTTCATCCTGGACGACGTGCAGTCCGTACGGGCCCTCAACAACACAAACTTCGTCTATTACCCCAATCCTGTGTTCGAGCAGCTGAGCGCATCTGGTGTCTTGGAGCTGAAGCCTGGCTCACCAATAATACTGAAGGTACCACAGTGTGTGATTGGCAGGGAGGAAATGCCGCGCTTTACCGCAGACGTTTTATCACTTCTACAGCGCGCTCACTAAAAATGATACATTTGGGTAAAACTTTACGATAACCTTCAGAAGTAAATGGAAAAATAGTCTTTAATTAAACTTGAAATATCATTTACTGTTAACAAGCAATGAAATAGGAATTATTAATGTTTACTAATTGTATGTAATGCAGTAATTTGTTATTTTGCTGATTATCTCTTCTCAGCAATGATGCAATATGTTTTATCGAGTCATAAATGTAATTTATGCAAATGTATGACTAAATTGATAATTGTTTTTAAACATTATTATTTCTGTGCTTAAACAGCTATCAACCAATGTCCTTAGCATTCATTACCAATAGTTTTTATACAGTTTTACAATACAATAGAATATTATGATCCACAGAGCAGTGCTGACAAACTGCTGTTTCTGGAGATTTCTGCGGTTCTTTTTGGGACTCTCTATCATAGTGTACTGAATCGTTAATATTCTGTCTACATTCGTTTTTCGTTCGTGCTTATTCACATGTTTATTATGCTAACTTGCTAGCAGTTGCACTTCCCAATATTTCTACTGTTGAATGTTTTTATATATATTATATCATATTTTACCATTCGTAATGTTTGATTATATTTTAATTATGTATTTATAGGGCAGGAACTTTCTCCCTAACACACCTGGAGGGAATGGGAAGTTGAACTTCAGCGTCCTTATCGGAGAGGAGCCCTGTACTCTAACAGTCTCTGACACTCAGCTCCTGTGTGAGTCGCCCAATCTCACGGGGCGACACAAGGTCCTGGTGAGTGAAGATGGCATTGTGGGTTAACCTATATTTGACTAAATATTAAAAGTAGTTTGTTCGGAAAAATTACTTACATGTGCACCGAGGTTGTTCTGTTCGGTGCAAAACGATGTAGTGTGGTGAAATTCGGAATGAGATTACTTAAGACATGAAAGAGGATATTGTATATCTTGTGTAATTTTTATACCCCCGCTACGTCGTAGTCGGGGGTATATAGCGGTCCCTCTGTCCGTGTGTCTGTGCGTCCAGAAAGCGGGGGTATGTGAGCTCTGCTCGCTTCTACACTTGTTAAAAATATTTCTGTTTTTCATGCCTTAAATGATTGTGATAATTGACATTCTCTGGCAAAATTTGAATTGGCATGGACGTTAATGTGATAAAATGAAATTAGTATTTTAAAAAAGTCCAAATCTGCTTTCAGACAAGATTCTGCCTTCAGGTTCAAGGTGAAGCCATTAGCTTTACTGTTACCATCTTCTCTGATGTGGAACAAATTATGTTCTGCAATAACGGAGATTTCACAGAAGCAAACCTAATATTTGCTGTTCTGATGTGGTTTGTTGAACAAATGAGCTTCCGTTTCTATCATAAGATGTTATGCTGAGAACAGGACAGGCTGAACCAGATTTCACTAAAACAGACAAAAATAAAGCAGTAAAGTAAACATTTAATTTTCAAACCATAACTTCTTCTCAACTTTTCTCAATTAGTAGGCAGGCCCACATGCTGTTTTTCTGATTACACTTTATTATTCATACTGACATATTTTGACTATTTATTGATTTTCACAATGTATCTAGCTGTGTTGACAACCTTTAATAAATCATTTTGCAAGCAAACAGTGAACTGAATGCAAATTCTGATTCCATAAAGTGAAATACTAACAAGCTCAAAATAAAAATGGATATACTGTGGGTACAACTTAAGGGCAATGAGTCTGATATTGGTTTCATCTTGTGAGTCTGTGTCTGTCTGTCTGTCTGTCAGATGACAGAATGAGGTCCTGAAGATGTATTTTATTGGGAACTACTGCAGAATCTGTTTTGAGTAATTTGCCAGGTGTTTATATGTCTGTCTTACTATCTGCGAGCAGATTTTGTCGTAGTGTTAGCATTTCAACCGTTCAAGATATAGTCTGCATGCTTCATAGGTGTATTGTAAAGATCAACATGAAGGCCAAGTTTGAAGGCGGGTGTGATCGGAGCAAGGGCATCGGAAAAACGGGGTTGGGCGGGTGTGATTCCATTGCAAGATGGGTTTCTCTTTGTATTAGTCAATGATACACAGCAGATTTTTAAATAATTTTCCTGAAGCATTGCATGCCTAAGTATTCAATGCAGGTTGTTAGTCATTTAGAAAATGACACTGTAAAAAAGTTATGCTCAAAATCCAGCATTGTTTAGAGGATGTGGATGTAAACATAAAAAATATTGATGTCAAATTGCAGAAGTACAGGGGCTAAAAGCAAAAAGAAAGAAACTGTGTTGCTGTACATATGGCTGCGGCCTCCACTGTACATGTAATTGACTGGGTCTCCCCTAGGCTCGCGTGGGCGGGATCGAGTTCTCACCGGGCGTGGTCCACATCACTTCGGACAGCCCCCTCAGCAGCACCGCCATCGTCAGCATCGGCACGGCGGGCGGCCTCCTCATCCTCGTCATCGTAGTGGTCCTCATCGCCTACAAGCGCAAGTCCCGCCAGAGCGATCTGACGCTCAAACGCCTGCAGATGCAGATGGACAACCTGGAGTCGCGGGTGGCGCTGGAGTGCAAGGAGGGTGAGGACTGACTGTGTTGTCGAGACGTGACTTCCGGCATGAGTGAAGAACCAGATGACAAGCCACTCAAGGCCCGAGTCGCTTGCTATCAGGGGATGATCTTTCTTGATATGCCACACAGGATACTGCACAGCAATGCAATACAGAATACACTACAGAGTATATTATAGCACTACATAATACTGGTTCTGTATGAGGTGAATTAATTGCAACTATATGAACCACCTATAAGTTTAAAAATAGTTACTCATTATTTTTTTCACGGCAGATGGTATTTTTTTAACACTTCAAAAAAAAAAAAAACAAATGGTTACACTTTACTTGAAGGTACCGTCATAACTGTGACATGACACTGCCATAACTGTTACATGTGTCATGTGACAGTTATGACAGTGTCATGTCACTCTTATGACGAAGTTGTCATAATCAAGACAATTAATCTTATTTGACACTTAACTTCTTATTTTTTTCCTTCAATTAGAGAAAATTACCCTGATGTAAGTTAGCATGTGCTTGACACGTGAAATTTTCTAACTCTATTGGCAAATCTAGAAAGGAGTCAAATTTACCTCACCTCATTCACAGAATTTTTGTCTTATTGTGGGAAAAGGTGATAGAAATAAGTGCCTTAAGTCTCAATACAAGATTAAAATGTATGGGGAGATTGACTTATTTTTTTTATTTTTTACAGTGAGAGCATACAATTGGCGCCCCCAAGTAGGAAACAAAGTAAATTTAATGGCTCTCATCAATGATGTAAATCTGAATAAAAGTCTGTGCTTTCACTGCACAGAGTCCACAGGCATTATCAGTCCACAGGCATTATGTATGGATCATGAATCCAATAAAAAAGCATTATTTCACCAAGCAAGATTACTGGATAGCCAGGAAACTGCTTTCAGTAGGATTCGGTGTGTCTGGTTTAGCTACAGTCCCTGTTGTAGTTTTTATGAGGCTTACTGTATGGGTTTTACTGACTGCACACAACAAACTCAGCAATACTGCTCTGGGAAGAAGTTTTTTTTTTTTGCTTTTATTTTGAAATGTGGGTCAAAACTTATCTTATTTACCCTAGTTACAAGGAACTATGCAATGAGCAGTCAGAAGCTACCTGTTTGTATCAGAGGTTATACGGAGCAAACATTATATTTTTATAAGTATTCTTCTATACCACAGTACATTTATATATGTTATTTTTGATTGCATTCTTTTATGTTCAGTTGATAAAATTACTGTTTCTTTAAAATATTGTATGCCATTTTATTTCTGAATAAAGCAGAAATAAAATAAATATTGCTTTTGACTTTTTTTTTTATTTAGAATTGTCCTTAAGTAACACAGCAATGCCTTGGGATGGCACATCCACTTCACACACTCATTTACTCATGTGCATTTGCGACTACATTAGCAAACATTTATGCTTGTGTTTAGCAGCTATTATCAGGTTCTCTAATAATGACGCCAAACATTATGCATTTACAAGTCCACCAGAAAGTTAGCTTCTTCCTTTATTTCATTAATCACAAGCACTTGATAAGCATAACTAAAAGTACAAACTGAAAATGGAATTTCACTCTCACACCTCAAACCAAAGTATTTACAAATTTAGAACACGGCAGTTGTGACATTTAGACCAACGCTTACATTGAAAAAATTAGCTATGCAAAATGTATTAATTCTCTTAGTTCACAAATAGGACTTAGGCTGTGTATGGATAATGACAGTACAGTTTTTATCACGTTTTAACTTGCAAAATTGTTCTTACAGACTTTTCACAGATGTCAATCCAGACAGGACTATTCTTAAGAGATGGCATTTTATTTATGTGTTCTCTACATGTATATGACTGTAGTTTGAAGAGTAACTTCGCCTAGGCTGTGTTACGTGAGCTTTTAGTGCTGCTAACTGGTAATCATTAGGAGAGATCTGGTTTGGAGAAAGGTAGGGGAGAGAGGAGGGGTTAAATTGTGCTCTGGTGAGTGGGTGGACTATTTGGGGCGAGTTTTCTCTGCAGGAGTGAATTTGCAGTGCCGAGGAGTAAACAGTCGGCCTGCGTTAAGCTTGTCATAAGCGATGGAAGTTGTACACGAGCTTTTGTGCCTCTCCCACAGCCTTTGCGGAGTTACAAACCGACATCCACGAGCTGACCAGCGATTTGGATGGAGCTGGGATTCCGTTTCTGGACTACAGGGCCTACACCATGAGAGTCCTCTTCCCTGGTATAGAGGAGCACCCTGTCCTCAGGGACCTCGAGGTGAGAGTTCTAACGGTGCTTGACATTTGTGACGTTAACCCTTCCCTGTCATTTTTTAACTGCACTGCAGAGCCAGTTTGTCAACTTCCGCATTTTGATCTTGCTAAAGAAGCAGATTTCACCATTCAATTTACACTCTAAACCCGGATCGTGATGCGAACTCAAATGTTTTGTGGAAACCTATTCCCTCAAAGAAATTATGTAAGCCAACTTAATTGCATTGTGTGGATGTTACATCGAGAACCTAAGGTAAAAACTTTTTAAAGTTACTCTTACCACACTTTTAAGTGCTGTAAACACAAGATCACTAAGTTGGCATATGCATTTTTTTCGAGGCAATCAGTTTTCACAAAACAATTGAGTGCACCACACTATCTTGTTTTACAGTGTATTGACGCTTTGCAGATGCTTGTTTTAAGATACGACCAACCATTTCTCACTTTCTCTTCATGTAAATGAGCGGTTATTTTGACTGTACAATTCAGGCCATCAGTGGGATGTTTACTTTCTTGCCTTGCCTTGCCTTTTCTTGTGTCTAGAATCAGCCACAATCTTCACTCAGGTTAGAAAGATTCATATTTTTATTCTGTGCTTATTTTCAAAATCGCCTGACTCAAAATCACTGGATTTTTTACTCTAAATAAGCGGATTGATGGAGGCAAATTTAAAATGAAGTAAAATTTCCTTGCGCTCCAGGCTATTAATTCCTTTCAGTGATAGACATTGTTAATTGACCCTCCTTCTCGTCAAGTCTGTTACCATGGCAATAGCAGTATGCATCTTTTCAGAACTGGGCCCTTTCCCTGATGAGAATTCGCTCTCCTACCCCTTATAGCCAATATTAATTACTCATTAATTGGAATAAATGACTCTCTCCATGAGAAGTGTAGTATGGAGTCAAATTTAATAAAGGTATCAGTCAGGCTGTCTCTAGTATGTGATCGGTGGTTAATTATCATTGATGCGAGGATTAGTGTGTATGATAGATGTGCATCGAAGTGGAATAGGTTTGGAATTCCAGAAGCGTCTTGTTCAAGCAAGAGAGAATTCTGTCACTGCACTCAACTTTGGCTCGAATATTGGCATCCGTTAAGGGAGCCTATCTAATGATTTTCCTGGATCAGATACATTTCTCTATAGTGCCTCTCTCTCTCTCTCTCTCTCTCTCTCTCTCTCTAGCTCTACCTACATCTTTCCTCTCTGTTTTTTCTCTCTCACTCCTTTCCTTTCTCATTATATAACCCATTTTCCTCGAGTCCCTCGCGCGGCGAATCGACTCGAGGGAGAAACAGCCAATAATAAAAATGCAGAACTGAGCCATCTTTAACGCCGCTGGGACTGAGTTCAAGTTTAACCCGCCTCCTTGTTGTCGGAAAATATCCTCGAAGCCTAGCCGCCTGATTTCCAATCATTTGTTTCAGAGGCTTTCATTACTGCTCCCGGATTGCTATAAGAGCGAGGGGTGCTAGCTTGCCTTTCCAGGACCCCGATGGGAGCCATCATGAATGCGAAATTTAGATGTATTTTCACGAGCTCCACGTATACAACTACTGTTCACAAATGGCTCCCAGAGCACTGTGTCAGACATGGATAAATAGAATGAGCAATTTGAACAATAAAATCCATAGAGCGTAAACATCAGATTGCGCTAGCAAAGAGGGACGGACGACGCGTTCGTCAGAGCGCCGATGGATGCGAAGAGGGACGGGGGAATTGCATCTGAAATGCACATGACGGATCTTAAAATAAAATCTCTGTAGGTGCAATTTGGTAAAATAAGAAAATGTACATATCGCGGCCGACAGGCGAGGACCAATTTGCCATTTGAGAGGCGCCGTCACTGTTTGAGTTACTTTCATCTTGTGATATTTCGCCGCGGTCCAATTCAGACAGTAAGATCAAATAAAGAAATGCACATCGCCTTCTGAAGTGAAGAACTATTTTAGAGGGCTTTTTTCTTTTCTTTTGACATGAACAGACCTGAGGACGTCAAGGTAATAAGATGGACACAGTTTCACAGATATGACTAGAAAATGAATTTTTTAACACTTTCTGACCTATGGACCCCCAATTTTGATCAAATTCAACACAACTTTAAAAGGGGATTATCATTGAAAATATGCGTCATGAAGACAGGAAATGTAGGTTGTGACTTAAGGCGGAGGGTAATCGCAAAGACCTGGTGTCTGAATAAGCCAGCACTATAGATAAGAGTTAACATGCTTGTGAACAATCTCAGACCATAACAATTCCCCGACCAACTTCATTAATCCCTTTGAGAGATACAATGTTCATTGCAAACAAACACCACAATCCTCTGCAGTGCTCCCCAAATTGGAATAATTGCTTTGCCTGGAGACTGGATATGGATCTAGGCGCTGTCAAGCGAGATGATAAAGTAGCTGCATTTTGTCCAGTGTTGTATAATCCAGGTTAAGAAGGTGAGAGGCATCCCTAGTGCTTGGCTCTAAATACTGAATACCTGCTCATTAGGTCATGTATTCAGCCTGGAGCTTGAGGAAACGAGTGCACCACATCAGTCGACTGAGTTAACGGTGAAGGGGGCACATCGCAGAACTTTACTTCTAGACCCCTGGGGGTGTGTCACAGTACTTAAACGAGAGCAATTCCTGATAACCTCTGCCAAGGCTGAACAAGCCCCCATTTTTCAACATCAGTTTGAGATATTTTCTTGACAACATTGAGATATGCCCCCTTATTTTTGTCATTTCAAATCAAGGCGTGACTTGAAACGTCAAATACTGCGACTTTAAAAAATCCTTCAAAAAAAAAACAAAAAAAAACACGGGGAGCCAAATCCAGATCACACATCTTTAATCTAACGACCCGTTAAGTTGTGCCAAGATCCACCTCTGGGAAAAATGTTTGTACTAATTTGTCCGTTAGTAAACAAGAAACGAACAAAGAGAGAAACAATCCAAAAAACATGACTCATCTCCTCCTTTATTTCACGTCTCCTCCCTCCATAAACCCTGGCAGGAGATGGAGATGAATAAAGTAGTGGACATGAAAATACTTTTTTGGACATTGGGACGGTGGAATAATTATAATTTTTTTGCCTCTGCTTAATGGGTCACATGTATCGCAAAGTAGGGTACCTGCTCGAGTGTATAAAGTCCAACATCCAGATGTTTTCCAAGCCCAAATTTTCTGTGTATAGACACTGCCACCAGCGATATTATCTATTGGCCTTGGGCCTGGAAATTTGAGCTATCAGGAAGTAACCCTCTTTGTCGCCAGTGGAAATATTGACCACTTATTTCCCATAACTATTCAGTCTAAATTCTAGGTTGAAGTCTTTTGTGAGGAAATTTCATGCATCGATGAACATTTCTCCAAATTTCTGTTGCAGGTCCCCGGCTACAGACAGGACCAGGTAGAGAGGGGTCTGAAGCTGTTCGGCCAGCTCATCAACAACAAGGTGTTCCTGCTGTCCTTTATCCGGACTCTGGAGTCCCAGCGCGGCTTCTCCATGCGCGACCGCGGGAACGTGGCCTCGCTGATCATGACCGTGCTCCAGAGCAAGCTGGAGTACGCCACGGACGTCCTGAAGCAGCTGCTCTCAGACCTCATCGACAAGAACCTGGAGAGCAAGAACCACCCCAAACTGCTGCTCCGCAGGTGAGTCAGGTGCTGGGGGAGTAAGACTTGGCCGCGCTAGGCTGTCTGTGCGAGTTACGTCTACGCAGGTCAGGGGTACTGGTAGGAGTGTTCCTATATTTTGTGGGTGGGGCAAACCGGAGTACCCGGAGGAAACCCACGCGAACACGGGGAGAACATGCAAACTCCACGCACAAAGGCCCCAGACCGCACCCGAGCCCACGACGATCTTGCTGTGAGGCAGCAGTGCTAACCACCGTGCCACCGTCTATGTCAGCTATAGCCATACAAATAGGTGTTGATCAGGTGTGTCCAATTTAGTTGTCGCTAATGCAGGTGGGAATCAGTTAGCCATAGTTTGCAGGGGTATTTTACCAAAAGCTTTGTTGCTTACTATGTTTGGAACTTACATCGTTTGAACCAGAGTCATGTAGAGAAAGGTATGTAAGTTGCTCACATAGTGAGCAACTAAGCTTTTGGAAAACATTCCTCAGATTGGTCTCAATCAGGTAGGTCTATTTTAGCTATAACTAATAGAGGTTCGTTCAATGAGCTTCAGCTGAGCTGATCTGTACCAGCCAACTTCATCGGTGCTAGTCTGTCTTTACAATAGTTATGCAGGCCTGCCTGAATGAGCTACAGCTGTGATAGTCTGATAGTCTATAACTCTGCAGGTCTGTTTCTGTCAGCTACAGAGATGCAAATCAGTTTCAGTTAGCTTAAGCTGTGCAAGTCTGTCTGTGTCAGCCATAGTGGTGCATGTCTACCTTTGCTACGGTGGGTGCAGATCGGATTCGTTGAGGTACTTCTCGGCAGGTCTGTCTCTGTCAGTTGCTCTAGCGCTGGTCAAATGCAGCTATACGTATGCAAGTCAGTGTCAGTGAGCTATCGCTGTGTGGGTTTATCGCTGTCAGCAACAGCGTTGCAGGGATATCATATCCAAAGCTGTACAGGTTAGTCTCCGTGAGCTGTAGATATGCGGGTCTGCCTCAGTCAGGGTCAGCTTTGCATGTTTGTCTCAATGAAATATGGCCATATTAGTCTGCCTCGGTCAGCTACAGCTGTGCTGGTGTGTTGCAGTCAGGTCGACCTGCGCTGAAGTGTGTTAGTCAGCTGCAGCTTTGCTGGCCTGCCTCAGTGTAGCATTGCTGTACTTAATTATATCAGTCACATGTAGTTACTTTGGTAAATGTAGCTGTTGTGGAATGCCTCGGCTTGCTGCTGTATGCTGGGCTGTCAATGTAAAATACAGTGGGGGTCCGTAAGTATGTCGGTAGCCATATCTTTATTTTAAACAATGGCTGTCAGTGCTAAAATGGATCACCTGTTATGGATGTTAATACCCTCAAATTAAAGCTGACGGTTTGCACTTTGACCACATTGTTTTTTTCACTTCAGTTCCTTTGAGAGCTGAGCCAAAATAACTAGAACAAACTTGTGTGGGTGTCCAAATACTTACGGACTGAGCTGCGGATTAAGTGGTACTGAAGCACAGCTGTGCTCCCTGTTCATATTCGTGGAGAGATGGAGGGTGGAGTTTTGGCAGCTTAGACATGGCGCTACCGTTATTGGCCTGTATGTCAGGCTGGCTCCGCCCCCAGACCTGCTGAAGGGCGGAGCTCACGGTTTCACATTCGCATAAATCACACAGCCAGTGCCTGTTATTAGAGAACGTTCTGGAAAATTCTCGGCTCATTAAGACCTACAGCGGCAGCTCTCTGTCAGCCAGGGGGAGGTGACGGAGAAATCGCTCTCACCTGTCTAATTTCCAAACTCACCTGTATCCACCTCCTCCTCCCCTCACTGTAATTGTCAAACGTGCGACGCGCATCGAGACCCCATTTACTGGCTGAGACGCCGCAGACACCGAACCTGATTTAACCTCAGTCTGTGTCACGAATTAACAGTTAAGAAGCGTGTTCACAGAAGCTGTCTGTGTTGAATTCAATCCGTGGAAATTCTTGAAATTAATTACCATTTTTAACTACGTTGAAACATCTTTCCCTGTGAAACAAATAATGCTTGGGATCATTCGTCATTAACATTGTAATGATGATTAATTATTCCTGGAGTCTAATTAAATTTGCCATTTTCATTCCAATGTGCGAAAATTTGAAAGCTCTCTTTGCATTATAGCTTGTGAACATGTCAGTATCGCCGTGTAATACACTGTGCAGTATATAGTTGAGACTGCCATATTATTAAAAATAGTCTGTAGCCTCCTAAGCTAACGGTGTTCTTCAGAGGAAGTGGGTCACCTGCCCTGGCAAATTGTTGCTAGCATTAGCATAAGATATAGGTTCGCTGCTATTTCTTTCCTGTACCCTAGACTCACTATTACTCCTGGAGACCATGTCGACACTATTTCCTCAAATCCACCCCTGTAGTTCTTGGCCCAGCCCCCAGGCCCCAGTCCCTCATGATGGCACGCTAAATTGGTCTTTTTATTACACTGACTTCTGAAGGTTGAAATTAACATGGAGCGAATGTGGCAGCTGATAAGAAACATATCCTCTTCATCAGTGCTGATTTAATGACCGTCCCATCTCCAGAATGATTATTACAGACCGGCGAAGGCCAGATTAACCGCATCCCAGAGACCCCGGCTACCGTTACCATTATTAAACAGGGGGTTGGCTTTAATGCTTCCGTCAGGCAAAATAAGCGTAATCACGCAAGTAATCAGACGCGGTTGGTGTTTTAAGACACGGGTGAGGGATGGTGGATAATGTGCTCTTTGAGCCCGGACATACTGTAGCTGTTCTACGAGCACCACAAATTTTTTACCTAATTATAGCTAAAGCACTGGGATTTTTGTTTTGACAGTACTCCCACACAAGGACCATAATTGCTGTTTCTCAAAAATTATACTGAGTATGGAGCTACACCTTTGAAGTCACGGAAAGACTCCAGATATTTGCTCAAAAAACGACAAGATTTTATCGAAATTTATCTTTATACCAAAGATAAATAGACAAATATTTATAAAATAATTTTTTTTTATCGTCTGTATTTTCTCAGTGCTACCTTTTTTGTTGCTTTCTCAATTCACAGAATTAAGTAACACTTTTTCTCAACGATGCTCATTGTTTCCCTTCTCCTTCACTACCATCAAGCCCTTCCCATCGTACATCATGACTAAAAGTAGGAAAATAGAGAGGGAAAGGTTGAGACAGAGCTGAGAAAGCAACTCTAAGAATTGTCAGATGTCCAAGTGAATGTGCTAAACCATCCTGTGGCTAAAGCGTTCCCCTGTATGAGGGAAGTGCCCGCATTTTTTGCCCAAGCCGCTCCCCTGGAGAGGCAGGCTCGGGCCGGCTGTAGTCGGGTGAGATTACAGGGATGGAACAGGCTGAGGATGACCTCTCTCTGGAGGAGCTCTCAGCCAGACTGGTGGCGAGTGGAGGCTACATTTCTGGGCTCTATCAGAGCCTGGCTGTTATTGCGATGTGAGCTGCTTCTCTCTTCGTCTCATGCTCCATTTTTGCCCTGTTTTGCTCGCAAAAGGCCGAGAAGCAAACAAAGAGAGCGTGAGTCCACTCCGATGATAGGCCGGGGAGAAAAGCTTGTGATTGGTGGCACCTTTTCTTGCTTCCGGAGGAGGAATTCTGCTTGGTGTTCCAGGTGCCCGCAGTGCAGCCGTTTGTCTGCATGGCCGAGGAGCCGGCGTGGATGTCGATATAGAGAGGAGTTTTCCCTCCCTACTGCGGAGGTGACAGGGCTGTCTGCCAGAACTACGGGCATCTTGTCACACCTTTGCTAGTAGCGTAAATTGCCATCCCAGCATGCTTTGCGTACCCACCCACGCTCGCGCGTGTATTCACACAATCAGACACGCACACATGCACTCTTGCATCCACACATGCACTCAGACACACACACACACACATACACTCTCATGCCAGAGCTCTATCTGTGAGCTGTAGATGCGACAGAAATATACAGGTTCACACAAAAATGTATGGCTCTCTCAGCCCATCTAGACTTGTCATTTTTCCTAAGCACAGACTACATCAGGCACTGTCTCAGGGCTCCCGCCGAACACCCATACTGTCTCTGCTTCAGCCCTGATAAGCCGTTCCATGCACTGATAACATTGTGTGAAAAAAAATTCTTCCCGGTATCAGCACAGAATTCACATTTAAGTTATTTCCCCTCTAAGCCCCCTTGTTGCGCTAACTGAACATGAAATTGATTATCTATCCACTTTCTTAATACCTTTTCAAAGTCACCGAACTGAGAGGGTGGGGGTTCCCACTGGGTCAATTTTTGGACCGTGCCCTTAGTATACATCCCATTCTGAAAGTATTTGGACAGTAATTCTTTACGAAGAGGGATATATTTTTGCACAGCGTGGGTGTACACACCCCCAAATCTTGGTATAAATATCTACCAATCACACTCATAGTCATTACATTCAGACCTAATTTGTTGGAGAGAAACAATTGGCCACCAACTGGGCATAATACAGGATACAACTGGCCACCTCCCGGCCGGAGGATAGTAATTTTTATGTGGAGTGGGACCCCCTTCGGATGCTGCAATAATAGTTTCTCCTCTGCAGGGCTCCTTTTACAGATGCAGCTGGCAGAGCCATAACTCACCGCGTAATTGACAGTTCCAAACTGGGGGAGCAGAATTGGAGAGAAATCAATAAAAATAACCTCAATTGGATCAGTGCTCGCCCATCCTGCATACACAAACGCGCGTGCACACACACACACACGCACACACACACACACACACACGCACACACACCTCAAATCACGGTCGACAAGGGCAGAGAACTGCTTGCCCTCCAGCGTTCCTTCACCTGGGAGTCAAGTGCGAATACAGTCAGTAAATTTCCTCGGAGTAATGAAAAACAGGGCCGGATTTGGACTCGAATTAACAGTGCTGTAGCATGTTCAGCGACGGTCACCAACCCTATTCTGTGAGATATACTGTCCTATAGGTTTTCACTTCAATCTTAATTTGTCACACTTGTCTCCACTAGTTAGCATCTCAATGCTGATGTCCTGCTGTTAAACGAGATGTGCTTTGTCAGGGTTGGGGCGAAGACCTATTGGGAGGTTGATCTCCAGGAACTGCATGGGTGATCACTGATTTGCTGTACACATTCGAGTACACACATACAGTCAAAAACAAATGCCCACATGTGACTATCCTTATGGAAATATAAACTTCACCACCGCTAATGTCTTTAACCCTCTGTTAACCAAATACCTTTCCAACTGTGTAAAAATAATTTCCCTAGGCAAATATGTTGATTATGGGCCAATATTTGTAAAAATAGTTTTTTAAAAAAATTTTGACCCTTTGACCCACCTTTCCAAAATGGAGCAGATCTGCTACATTGGGTAATGATGCGAATGGAAAAATTGAAGTTGAAGACGGACCATTCAAGTTTTTCTCAAATGTTTATTTGGCAATAAGAAACAAAACCAGCAGGATGTCCAGGCTGTTAACCCTTTCACTTTATGTAGCAGATACGCTACACTGGTTAATAGAGGAGTAAAGTGAGTTTTTTTTTTTTTTTAAGTCACTTGTCCCTGCATAAATGTCCTTCTATAGCCAGGGAATGAAACATAGCCCACGGTACGGGGAGAGATATTGGTCAAATCAGAACCTCTGTAGGAAATACCAGCTTTGTCAAGCTCATGGCATTCTACTATTTGTCGCAACTGATGTAGATTAATTATATTATTAATTGACAAAATTTAGGAGTGATTTTTGGAAGCGTAGTTCTGTGGTATTCGGCAGTTATCCCACTAAAGTTTCCATCTGTCTCTGTCGGAGACTCTGATTTGTGATCGTAAGTCTATTTTTGCTGTTACTGTATTTGGTGTTTGGCACATGCACACTGTATAAACTACAGCCCCCATTGCCACCTTAAATAATTATGCCGATTTTGCAGCTGATGCACCTGCAATTTGGGAACCGCCAATTTAGCCCCTTTGGGAGGCTGTTAGTGTCCTCATCTTGCTTTGGAAGCTTAATTGGTGAAGTGTTGCTGTTTTTAAGCAGATACATGCGGCTTATTACCGTTCAAATTAATACGAATCACCTGTTCAGATGGCCCAATGGTGGTTTTAATATTTTAAAATTATTTTTCAGGGATGCTGTAGATATTTCCACCTGTAGGTGCCTGTCAGACAGACTGCTTTCCAAAAAAAAAGAGCAGTACCCACATTGCCAACTTTGATGAGTAAACTTCATATATGCTTAGATTTTATACCTCTTTCTCTTTGCATAATTATTAATAAATGAAATGGGTGCTCGGAGAGTGCGGAAGCTGACTGATTTTGGCATCGCCTGCAGACCAGCTTCCACATTCAGATTCCAAAACGCTGCCCGCATCCGCGTGTCTCCTCCGCCTGGCCCGGGTCCACGTGAGCCGCACGGCAGAACCGGGCTAACTCTCCAGCGAGAGGCTGCCGAACCCATCTGTCCATTCCCCCGCAACCTCGTCCTCTCTCTCTCACTCTCTCTCACTTTCTCTCTCTCCCACTCCCTCCCACCATCTCTCTCCCTCTCTCCATCACCACCGAGAAACAGTCTCCTCCACCAACACAGAGCCAAAATTAACCTGTTCTCAGCAGGACACAGATATAAATTCTGCAGAGCACGCACAAACACACGTGCATGTACAAGGACACACACACACACACACACACACACACGCGCGCACAAACACACGTGCATGTACAAGGACACACACACACACACGCGCACAAACACACGTGCATGTACAAGGACACACACACTCACAAACACATGCATTCAGAAGGACGCGGTCACACACACACACACAAACACACACACACACACACGAACACACGTGCATGTACAAGGACACACACACTCACAAACACATGCATTCGGAAGGACGCACTCACACACACACACACACACACACACACACACACGAACACACCTGCATGTACAAGGACACACAATCTCAAACACATGCATTCAAAAGGACGCACTCACACACACACACACACACACACACACACACACACACACGAACACACGTGCATGTACAAGGACACACACACTCACAAACACATGCATTCAGAAGGACACACTCACACACACACACTCACACACACACACACACACAAACACACGTGCATGTACAAGGACACACACACTCACAAACACATGCATTCAGAAGGACACACACACACACACACACAAACACGCGTGTATGTGCAAGGACACACACGCTCACAAACATGTATACACAGGGATACAAATACACACTTGCATGCACAAAGACACACACACACACACACACACACACATATGCATACACAGGGATACACATATACACTCGCATGGACACACAAACACTTGTGCATGTGTAAGGACGCATATATACACATGCATACACAAGCACTCGTATGCATACACAGTGGGTTTTAACCATAAGAAAGTCAGAAATTTTTTTTAGTCAGAATTTTTGAGGAAAAGGTGTTTTTCAGAAATTGCAATTTTTGAACTTTGAGAAATTCAATAAAGTGTTAAAATCCCCAAATATGAGACATCGAAGGGTCATTTATGGGCGTAGTCACTTCGCTATTGATTCCACAATGATTATGTCACATTTCATTCAGGCGCCTTAGCTAGATTTAGGTCGTCTGCATTTAATGGCAGCTTGGATCTGCTTGGCTTTCCTTCCATTTGATTTAGCAACCCAAGCAGATTCATCTTTGATTACAGACAACATTCTCAAGCTGGCTAAGGCACCTGAATTTTACCCCCTCCTTTCCTCGTTGCATGGCGTAGATGGCAGTGGTACAGGGGCCGCAGAGAGCTGTAGGGAGGCGTCTGTCATCAACATCATATTCAGATATCAGATCATGGATGGCAGAGATAAGGTGGGGCTTGTTTACGATGGAATAGCTTCCTTTTCGGAAACAGAGAATACAAACTTTCGTGCGGGCTGTGCAGTGGTCCATATTTGCTGTCAGTCCCTTGCATGTCTCAGGGAAAAGGACAGAATTCAGGGACAATGCACAATATAAGGAGGGCCGGGCTTTGTGAATGTAGGCAAGTCTGATGTAACCAATGATGATACAATAAATGTTACTCATCCCCAGTCATAATAAGGCTTATTGTGCAATTGTGCAATGACCTATGGCCCATGAAATGTGACATGAACCATTGTGGAATCAATAGCGGAGAGACTACGCCCACGAATGACCGTTCGATGTCTCATTTTTTGGGATTTTTTTCTTGAATTTCTCAAAGTTCAAAATTTGCAATTTCTGAAAAACACCTTTTTGTCAAAAATTTCCCGTCAAATTTTTCCCCCGTTTTCATGTACCTATTCTACGCCGGGTTCTGGAGAACATATCATTGGTTTCATGCCATTAGAATTTTTTCTGATTTTTTTATGGTTAAAACCCCCTGTGCATAGACACATACCCTCACATACGCACACAAACATATAAAAAACAGGAACGCAGACCAAGGCACACAAACACATATTCTCATGAGTGCCGGTCATATGTTCATGCACATGCACAAAAATATAAACAATGAATATGTTGACAAAAACTCTCAAACTCTCATCCATTAGAACATAGTACATTGGCACAAGCGTCTTTACCATCGTGCACACGCTCCCAGCTCAATAACACACTCAGGCTTGTGCTGCGCGGCGGATAGTGAAATGCAGGTGTCAGTGGTGCAAGGGGTCGTAGGTCGTTTTCACTGACGAGGATGAGGCCAAGTGCAAAATTTTCAATTTTATGTGGAGATTCTCAGTAGGAATCTTAAATCCCTCCAGGTCTAAGAATCGATTTGTGTGAATGCGGCCCATATCTTACATCTTTGCTTGGGGAAATTCCAAGACTTCATTATTATTGTAAATTGAAAAAAACAAAGAAAAATCAAATGCTTATTTAAAAGTAGGCAAAAACTGAAATGACTGCGAGACGAATACGGTCATGCCGAAAACTTTGTTGGCTTCCTTCGTGGGGACAGAGTCGCGGCAGCGCATTGGCAATGGCCGCTGCGCGGGAATTCTGTCACTTATCTCCATCTCCGACGGGAAACAACAATAACTTAATCAAGAGGCACTAAGCACCATGTTGTTTCCTTGATCCCTGAATGTGGATCAGGCCCAGATCTCTGGGCCCCGGGCCCCTGATGGCTCGCCAGCCCAGCATCATCAAGCGAAGCGCTTCGACGCTGTGGGAGTTCACCCCCCCAGAGTCTGACGGGGTGCCAGCTGGGCGGCTTCAGAAGGAAAGATCCGGAAAGGTCTTTCTCTGCCCCGCAGGTTAGTCCGTTATCGGGCGGGGCGGCGTCGAACGGTGCCAAACTCTGTAATTACGACGGGGCGCACACAGGCGTCGTAAAACTTTAATTGTAGCAGCGGGAGGGAGGCGGGGGAAGAAGAATAGTGCCAGCTGAGTGTCCTCTCTCCTTCTTTCACAATCTCTTTATCTCTCTCAGTCTTTTTTCACTGCAGCTCTCTCTCTCTCTCTCTCTCACTGTCTCTCTGTCTCTCCCTCTTTCTCTCCCTCTGTCTTCCACTGTTAATTGCATTAAACCCCCTTATGAAAAATTACTATTGGTCCAAATATCATGGTACTGGTGACTGTGGTAATACTACAGTTATAATGTGACGGCTGTAGTATTACTCTGGTTATACAATGCAAGCTATTGTAATACTAAAGTAATGCCATAAATAGTATAGTATTACTGAGAAATAACTTTAGGATAATTTCATAAGGATCACCCTATTTCTTTCCCTTTTCTCTCTCTCACTGCTTTTCTTTCTCTCTCTCTCTCTCTCTCCCACTCTGTCTCTTTCTTTCCCATTGTATTTCAGTCTTTATCACCCACTATACCCTCTCTCTCTCCCTCTCTCAATTTTGTCCTCCCTGCATGCTCTGCGCCCCGCCCCTTTAATAATGGCCTAAACTTCAAAGCGTTCGGGGTCTCTCACCGCGGCGGGAGGTACAGAGGTACAGGATTTTGGGGAGCTGACCCGTGGAACTGTGGCGGAATCACGAACTGATCGCAGGTGGATGCTAATCCCTTCCAGGTGTGGTGCCAGGGTGTCAGACAAGTGGCACAGCGGTGCCCCATAACTCCGCCCCTCTCCGTCCAGCCCCCTCAGCTCTCACCACGGTGGCACTAAGCAGGCTGGGTGGATGGGGGGGAGGGGGGGCGTGCATGAGGGGGCAAAGTCAAAATACCCCCTACGCCCCCCCCCACCCGCTGGGTACTGGAAACACCACACAAAGCAGTAATCCTGAAATATTGATGCTCATTACAGCCCTCTATTGTAAGCGATTTGACAGATTACCCACGAACCCCCGTCGCCCAAATAAAAGAGGGGTGGAAAGAAATCCTCTGAATATCGGAATAAAGGAAATCCGATCCCTGTGTCTCCTGTTCCCGCACCATTCCCTCATTATGAATGAGCGTTATTTTTTCATACGCCACTGCAGCTAGTTGGCCGGCTGAACTGTCCAGTTGGATGAGCTCTTGAGGCTCATATACCCTACGCGCACGAAGAACACGCTGTCAGCCATTTCATTCTTCGTTGTAATTTAATATAGCTTCCACCAGATGACTTGGCTCTGTGTCCCAAGCTTTATGAGGATGATTCCGCTGTCTCAGTTCAGCTGCGTGAATCAACTTTATTATGAAGGGATTAAGTGTTTGAAAGAGTTTTTGAACAACGCCAGAGCAGATGGGTTATCTTTAGTGCTGCATCACCTTACATAAAAGATTACGCAGGAACAAGGAAGTATTAAGTGCTGCTCGGAGAATAGACACGTGTTCTAGTCATCTCCCTCAAAAAAGGCTGCTTTTGTTATGGTTCCATGTGCTTCGCTTTATGATAATTACTATTCTTTAAATGTCTAATTTCTTTATTTAACAGAGGAAAGGTCATGGTCGCGCCATGGTTACGGTCTCATATGCAAACTGTCTGTGATAATAATGATATGTTTTTAATGTGCTCCATTTGCTTTTTTTATAGGACGGAATCCGTCGCGGAGAAAATGCTCACAAACTGGTTCACCTTCCTGCTTTACAAGTTCCTGAAGGTAAACTTCATATCTGACCCGACCTTTGGCATATCTCTCTTCTCGTACTTCGTTAAAGGACACTTGGGTTAAAACGACTGTCTTCCGCACTGTAACATGACCTTGAGAAACACGTTGGCTCCTGATTGGGTCTCTCCCCTGTGCACAGACCTCTCTGTCCCTCTGCTCACTCTGTGACAGGGTTGCGGCGTCAGCACCGGCTACAGGCTGATTGCTCTGTGTCCTTTTGAAGCAAACAGACAGGTTGATAAATGACGGCGCCTCTGTCCGTCTACCGTGGGGCGTAGAGGTGGTGCGTTGAGCCTATAAGTTGAGTAGTTTCTCATTTCTGGTACCAAAACTTATGAAACTTCCAGAAAATGATTCAGCTGTCGACACTGGGCAGAGGGGCGAGGAGGTGGCAATGAGATGGACTACAGTTTTTGCATTGAGAAGCTATGGTGCCAGTAACCGCCTTCAAAGCATTCACGGTCATGATCCTGCCTTGACAGTCAAATCAAATTCTGTATTTGCTTAGCTTTTCATTGATTGCCACTCATTTTTGTCATTCTGTGACGCCATTATACATAGGCCTAGTGAAGGACGTTCCCAGGGCCACTAGAACAACTCCTCCACTGTTAGATGAATTAATCTTATCCCTCTGATCTTTTTGCTGTCATCAGTGTTTGGACTTCTGAGTGCAGACAAAATGAAATAACTGCGAATGCACGATCAGTAAATTGGTAAGAACTCGGGTGTTCAGTCGGCTGTTTCGTAAATGTCATCTTTAATAGATGTATACACATGGGATGGCATAGCTGAAGTACTGTACCAGATGTTTTCCAAATGATGGAAGCTTTCAGAACTATCAAATGTAATAAAGAATTACATATTAGCCGTAGTAGAGATTTTGTCCAATATGGTTTTCTAGGCCTCGTGTACATTCTCTTCTTCCCGCCGTGATGTTTATGACCACATAGGCACCCGAGTCTTCTTGCTAGAGGAGTTAGTGCTACAGTAAGTGGGTTTGTGAATTATGTACAGACATTATCCCTCATACTCTGGTGTACTGTGGAAGGCCTGTAGGGGTCTGGTCTGGGAATGTGTTGCTACAGTTTACAGCCTCTGAAATGGCCGTCTGCCAGGTCTTCCACGGGAATCGATTTACGTCAGACTTTCTGGTACCTGTAATAGCCTTCTTTGGGGTCTTCGTTTCCACTCTGTTTACGAAGGGTTTATAGGAGCAGTAATGTCCTTGTAATCAGGTCTTTGCATACCATAATTTGTACAGTAGCTTTTTGAAGATTATAGCGGTCCGCATCTGGCGATGTTTTTACTTCGGAGTGCACTGAAGATGTAATGACCTTGTTTTTGGTCTTTCTTTGAACTCTTACAGGTAGAAGAAAGTGTTCCAGCATCTTGCTTTATCTTTTCTTTACTGTGGTTTGCATTAGTTTGCAAAGAGTGCGCACCGTTTTGCTCAGCAAAGACCCCTTGAACTAGAGACGATTCTCAGGTGGAAGCACTGGATTCCTTTTAGGGCCCGAGTGTAACCTTTTTTGGAATGTATGGGGGTTTTGACTGGAACATAGTCTCGCTGTGGAGTTTACATTAGCAGTAATGGAGCTGTGTCTTTGGTCCTCCGCAGGAATGCGCCGGCGAGCCCCTGTTCTCGCTCTTCTGTGCTATCAAGCAGCAGATGGAGAAGGGTCCGATCGACTCCATCACCGGCGAGGCACGCTATTCCCTCAGTGAGGACAAGCTCATCAGACAGCAGATCGACTACAAGACCATGGTAAGGGGAACGTCAAGACGAGAGACTCTCGCTCTTTCTGGACTGACAGGCAGGTGGCGCCACAGAGATCAGAACTAAAACATCTTTCGCGGAGTCACCAGAGTATTGTAACAAAGATGGCAATCATGCGTGTACAACGGTACAAAACTGTGAGCATCTGGCTGAGTGCTGTTGTGAATTTGATTCGTAGAACCCAAAGAACTCGAGAATTGCTCATCCTATTATTAAACCACTCACTTGTTATGTAACGTATAAGAACTGGATAATGATTTGACACAGCAAAAACACTGAAGACTGAGAAAACGAATAATTTCTCCTTTGTCTCCCTGGCCTATATAATTATGCTTCATCATGAAGAGGTTGAGATGATCGCGATGATGGTTATGATGATGATGACGGCACTGTTAGCAGTTTAGGAGATGAGGGCACATTAATTGCATGCCAATTTCGTGACATGGAGATCGGAGCCAGGGTTAGTTGCCTGCGGAAACAAGTCTTTTGATTTGCTGTGATTGATTCCATAACAGGGTAGAGTAACAGGGAGGCTGGTACCCCCTTAATAAGACCCTGGCTGCCAGTGTATCAACAGACTGAGGGAATTATTCTTACCACTTTGATGAGCTTGGATCAGCTGGAGTCAAATCACAGCCTACTCTGGGCTCTGAAGACTGTATCTCCTCCAGTGTTATGCTGAAAAGTAAAAAAAAAAAAAAGCTCCATAAAAAAGAAATTGCCCATGACTCCCTCCAAATCCAAACAAGCTGAGAAGCCTCTTTAAGTCCTGAGGTCTATGGTAGTTGCTCCCTGTGGTACTGAAAGGCAGGGTTGGCTTCATTTCAATTCAGTAAATTGATTGAATTAATTGAAGTTCAATTCATTAAGTGAAAACTGCCCATTATGTGCAATGGGGGACTTTTTATTGAAATTCATTGAATTCCAGCGAATGTCCTAGATAGACTTAATTTCAATGGAATTGATCTCAACTCTACTCGACGTTCTCCAAACTATTCACACTGGCAATGGCCATTCACTGCTGCTTCCAGCTCATTACCTTGGTAAATTAAGCACCACAATTGCTCTGGTTTATTATAGCATTTAAGTATGGATTAAAACAAACCACACTGCTTTTAAAAGCCATTTCTCTCATCATTGTGTCTAATGCCCCATCCCTGCAGGTCGTGAACTGCATACACCCAGACAATGAGAAGAGTCCAGAAATCCAGGTTAAAGTTCTCAACTGTGACACCATCAGCCAAGTCAAGGAGAAGATTCTGGATGCTATATACAAGAACGTGCCCCACTCCCACCGACAGAAAGCCTCAGACATGGATCTTGGTAAGATCCTAGTGCAAGCGTTGAGTCCTGTTTTAAGGTTGAAAGCGTTAATAACAACGCTCCTCCTCCTGGAGGTCTATGTCTTTGTTTGCGGAAGTCGACAGTCGTCCAGGGCTGCATTAACCTGTCTGACACGCTATCTTCCACACAAGTGCCTATGGACTATCCACAAATATTTGGGCACCAAGAAATTGTTACCTAATATCTCCGGAATAGTTTTTCGTGATACTGAAACTTCCTATTAGAATTGTCTCTGCGGCGGGACAGCAATCTATCTCAGTGCTCTCTTTCATATCTGCTGTGAAACTCATGGCCAGTGATCCGTGAACTGTTCTGTTTCAAAGCCCTGGCTACACAATTTGTTTAGCAGTGGTGGCTCTGAATGGCTAGTTGACTATCAGGCTCACGCTTCAGAAAGAGCTCTGGGGAGTTGTGGCTTTTCCGCCTTGGCATTCGAGAAACAAAATTGGCTGCAGAACTCCCGAGATTGCATTCCAGCCGTTTTATCAAGAATATGACGTGTCGGTCCGCTATTTCCATCCACAAGTCTTCAAAACTTGAAAGGCGTACTGCGTCGTTCGACCGCCAGAAACATCCGTCAGTGCTGACTGAAACCCAGTCAATCCGCCCGTCAGCGCGCTTGGAATTGATGAGGTAATTGACCAGCCAAAGAAACCGCCAGAGGAGGCAGCGCCAATCCTTAAACATCACGCTGGATGTGTAAAAAGTATGAAAAAAAAGAACACGGAGTATATTTTAGATGCGACTCAACAGGCAATGCCGTTTTGTTCGTTTTCTAAGCCGCGGGTTCCCGCCGTTAACTTACAGTAAGACGCTGTTTATTTTTGTAAACATAATTCGCGGGGAGGCGCAGTTGTTGGCGGTGAAAAGCAGTCTTATGATGTGCACCCCTCTGTGTAATCCCGCGCTGTTATAATAAATTAGACTCCCTCGCGCTGTAACCTCCTCGCACTGACTCCACGGGCTGCGCAGTCCATCACGCCTGAAGCCATTTTATTTCTGATTGTATATCCGCCAGTGCCAGCCAGCTTTTCTCAGCCCTTTCTCAGTAAGTGTCATGCGTTTTATGGATTAATATATCAGCGTAGCTTTCTCAACCCCTGCATTTTCAATAATAGCATATTTACGGCCAGCTTTGGGCCTTTGATGGGGTTGCCGGTGGGGGGGGATTGCCTCTTCGATAAGTGAAGAAATCGTTTTAGGTCTTTTTTTTTTCTTGGCGGCTTTTTCCGCGCGAAATTGTTTTATGGACCCCGCCACGAATGTGAGTGTTGTTATTGTTTTATTAATCCCGCGAATGGGAGTTTGACTGGGGGGGGGCGGGGCAGGGATGGCTTTCTTGGTCCCCGTAAACAGAGACGAGGCCACTGTTTTTGTCCACTGAGGACGGGATCTTCAGCATTCCGCGCTGGCTCCCATCGGCGGCTCAATGCCGGCCCTGATCGTCGGCTCGGATAAGGATAATGGGATTGTGCCAGCTTCCATCTCACGGCCGCCGCTGTGAGAAATTGGCCCGGGATGCCTGTGTTCCCTCTCTGAGGGGTTGGGATTGGAGAGGCCCAGAGAGACCCGGACCCGTCCGCTGCAGCCTCATCTCTCTTTCACTCTGCCTCAGCTCCAGTCTTTCTCTCTCTCTCTCACTCCCCCACTCGGCCTCATCTTCCCTCCCTCGCTCCTCAGTCTCTCCCCATCTCGTTTTCTCTCCTATATCGCGGCATGTCCCTGAGTTACCCTGTCAACTCTCTCTCATTTTGTCTCCACCTGTCCTTCCTCTTGTTCCCTCACATTCTCCCCCCACCTTATTCATTCTTCTCCCACTCCCCCCCTCTCTCTATCTGTTCCCCCCCTTTTTCTCTCTGCCTCTCCCACATAACAGGCTTCTTTATGACAGGGTTACCTTGTCAAACAGCCTCAGTTTTATTGTACTCTCTCATCCTATCTGTACAAGTCTCTGTCCGTTCATGATTTTTCTCTCTCCTTCCCTCTCTCTTTCTCTCCCCCTCGCCTTCTTTCTGTCTAACTCTCCCTCTCTTCTCAAACTCTATTCCCTCTTTCTTACGCTCTTCCTTGGAAGAGAGAATATTTTTGGGGATTTTAGGATTCAGGCAGAGGCTCTGTCCAAACCAAGTCCCCCGTCTCCATGGTCTTCTCTGAATGTGCATTGTGTCTGACTGGAACGCTGTCTCATCTCCGTGTTTACAGGAGGACGTTGAGCTATGAGAAATATAATAGCCCGCTGTCCCCCAAGTCTCCTGATGCAAAAAGCCGTTCAGATCTCCCGATTCACGGCGTCATTCCCTGAGAAACATCCAGCTTTAGTTTTCGACTGTCGAGCGATTCTCCCAGCATGCTCCAGTCAGACTGGGAAGTGACAACAGGGAATACGTGTTTTCATCTGAAAACGGGACTAGACATGTTCGCACACATGCAGAAGAACTGAAGGATACAAACAAAAAAACCGCCTAAAGAAATTGAGCTCCCTCGGAGCCGATATGTCTTGTTTAACTTAGAGACCCTAGAGCCTCTTTAACAGTTCCGAAAACAAATTAAGTTTAAGGGTTCCAAACTTAATGAGCGCTTCCTCCATCGAGCACCATAATTCATTGGACATTGACATTTCTCATATTGATTCTCTATGACTGGCACTTTGAGTTTGAAGGATTCAATGACAAGTGCAGACTGTCAGTTAAATTTGAGGATGTTTCATCAATATTGGATCAGCTGTTAGCAGGCATGTCAATAAATACTGAATGGCTTAACATAATGTGGAATGAAGTAATCTGTCTAACATTTGGTCACATCCTTTGCATGCCATGACTGCTTTAAGTGTGTGGCGCATGGGCATCATATACTGAGGATCTTCCCTGGTGATGCTCTGCTAGGTCTTTAATGCTGCTGTCTTTTATTGTTGCTTATTTCAAAGACCTTTTGCCTTCATTCTCATCTTCAGCATAAAAAAATGAATGTTCTATTAGATCCAAATCCAGTGATTGACTTGGTCTTTGGAACTAAAATAACAAAAGATTTGTCTTAGTCCGGTGAATTATGTACTCACTGTATAAGCACTGTATACTCACTGTTTTAGCTCGATAAAATATTTCGAAAGCACGGCACATAAAAAAAATTGGGAAAAAGAAACAAAAACATTTAGTTTTCTTTTTGCTGACCCCATTAAAATGATTTCCAACCGAGCAAGAGGGGTAATTTGTGAGGAACATCGTTTCATTGTTGCGTTGCGTCGTGTAGCTGCCGTTGCGGCGTCTGCTTCTTCCTCATTCTGCCCGCTATGTTCCTCTGGCGATTTCGGTGATGGTAATAATGACTGTCCTATCAGCGAGTGGGGCGGGGGGTCTGGTTCTGCCGTCGAGGGCGAGCGGTTTGCCAGGGCAGCCGATGAAAAGGGAAGTGCTCTTCTGTCCCCGCGGAAATAACGGCCGAACCGGTCAGCCGACCGGCCAATTCTCCGAGCCGAGTGGATGAATCTTTTTCTCACTTATTTTGTCCGCTCTCCTGTCCCCCTCCCCTTCTGGGCCCTATTCTCCCGTAAATTAATTTCACAGTAAAAGCTTTTATAATATGCCCCTCAACTGTAAGCATAAATTACAGTAATACTTGTTATGGCAAAACCGGAGAACAAAGCTTGTATTGACATTGCCATGGTTGTGCATTGCAGCTACACCATACCGCCACTGCTAGGTCAATAAAGCCTTTGTACACTGATTAGCCTTTATTAGTTGTATTGTACAGTAAAACAGTCTTGCTGATATTCATCATTAGGAAAGCAGTTCTAGAGCACAAATCACATAACAATGTTGTTTTTGCACTTAAGCTAACTGGTTTGGCCTCCTGGTAGTGCAATGCGATGATTTTCAACAGAATGAACGCCTCATATAATGAACAAATTTCAGCACGAAAATGTATTCTTGAAAATCATTCTGCCTGATAGCCAACATACTTCAAAGCTGTGGCCAAAAGTTGAACTACTGCTGACTAAACTTTACAGTTATATAAATGAACTGTTTTAATTCTGTTTTTTTAAATCTGGTAGGAATCACAGGGTGAGTGAAGACTGGGCGATGTTTATCGCACCAGCATTTTTACTCTAATTCATTATAATGCTTCACTGGGAATTCAGCAGGCAGTGTTTTTATCGACAGGACAGACACTTGGATTCACCTAATGATTACTCCAGGGTTTGCTGAAGGATATACAGATTTCAAAATTAAGCGCGCTGCCTTATTTACTGCACTGAGAAGATTGGGCAAATGAATAATCATGTGGCATTAATACATTGTCAATTCTGTAAATATTTAATGTTTTTGATTGAGTTAAAATGCATTTTCAGTAATAGGCTTCATGGTAACATGTTAAGTAGTTGAACAAACTTGCTACAGCAACAGCGATTTTCTCTCGGCTGATCATTAGCCAATGATGCGTTCAGTATGAGTGTGTTGTCAGTGTTGTGTGTTCCATCTACATGCCATGTCCCTTCCACAGAGTGGCGGCAGGGAAGAGCGCTGCGGGTCATCCTACAGGACGAGGACGTCACCACGAAGATCGAAGGCGACTGGAAACGGCTCAACATGCTGAGTCACTACCAGGTGGGCTCCTGGACTCACTCTGTTCTCCGTATTCTGCCTTACCCTCTGACTCAATTGTGTGATTCACTCCCTAACTCTGCATTCTTATTCACTCCCTGACTCTATAATCTGATTCACTCTCTGACTCAATATTCTGATTCACTCCTGGTTCATAATTCAGTCGAGGAATGTTTTTAATCCAGTAGTAATAGCAGTTTTCTGGCTGGTCAAAACTTTCTTAGCTTGTTGAGTTAGCTGGTGGTCCCATGGTAAGGTAGCTTACTTTTTTGGCTGGTCAGCTGGTTGACTGATTGTTAATTCTGAAAGACTGCTTAAAACGGTTTAACCAGCTTAGGCTGGTTTAACATGCAATTTATCACAAATTAAAAATCTTTTCTGCTGTCATTAATTTAATGTTGCTACTCAGCAGCTGTGAATCAAACCAAATATCTGCTTAATATGCACATATTACCTTACCCCTGTATCATAAATCCTGGTAATACCCTGCATTGTTTTGTGGTATGGGCCGTTTCTGTGGAGGCAACATACAGAGTTTGCTGTCCGCTGCCTTTATTGCCTTTCCATTAATGAAGATTTTCAGATGCTTAATAGCTGGTGGGAGGTGCTATATTCAGCTGAGCAATTGTGCGTGCAGGCATAAAGGACGCAGCTTATTGTTTTTGATCGTTAATTTTACAACCCGACTGTTACGAGTCCGTCTTGGTGTAACGTTTACATTTTGCACCGAGTGGGGGGAAAACCAGAGAACGGAGAACAGAATAGTGCTAATTGGTTCCAATAGATGTGTATTTATGTACTGAGACGCTGAGGAGAGCTTTGATAGTTTGTCGGGCCTTTGAAGACTAAAATGCGCGTGTTTAAGATCATTAGGATGGAGCTAATGCGGGGAAGAGGGAGGGTTACGGCGCTGAGCGCTCACGTGACGTCTCAGAGCAGACCTCCTCCCGAGATAATCACACAGTCTGCAGCAGGGGGGAAAAATATTCTCTGTTTCGTCTGAAGCGCTTTCATTTTTTTTTGCCATGTTTTGTTTGCCTCCATTACATGCAAATCCGCACAAAAAATGATCCTCTTGAGATCGCAATCTTTGCGATTAGGCAAAACAGCGGCTGCGTCCCGCTGTCTCCAGTCGGTCGAGTCCGGTATTAGTGTCTCGTATCTTTGGGGTGGTATCTCTGTTCAAATGCAGCTGATGCGGTGTTGGGAGGCGAGGCATTTGGGTATTTCATGGAGAAAATGTCTGATGGTCTGGGCAGGACAGCTTCATGTTTGGTCCTGAAAAAATCATATATGAGGTTCACCCCTCAATGTTTTTAGCCTTTAAAGTATGACTATATTAGACTGCACTTCCGTCTTTAATATTAAATGTTTAGTGGTGATTAAATGATTGTACATAGGACCATTAAGCAGCCTATAGGCCCGCGAACAGACTTCATTATTTTGTACTATGTGCTGTGTACCTTTAAAAAGGTGTACAACTGCAATATTTTACACTAAAACACCTATTTGCTTGTTGATACCTGCCAAAACTAGCATTGGATCAATGGAATAACTCATGCATTTGATATTCTTCTACATAGTCGTGTCATTCTGTATATTCTATACATTCATGGGCTCTATTCATGTCCCCTGGACCAATTGAGCATGAAGTTTTTCAGTGGGCCAAAAACACCAGACTTACCCAGCAAAAACAACAGTTCTGAGAAATCTGACCTTAATTTTTAATGCTGTTTGAGTGATAACGGTGGCAGAGCTGAAATAATGATTGGTTAGGCAGGCAGTACCTCGTGTGCTCTTACTCCTACCTCATTTGCCCCAGGGCAACTTGTCATCTCTTACTCCCTTCGCCTCGGGGTATCAGAGTTACCTTTTTCCCCCTGCTAAGCCCAGAGGACCCCCTAAAGGGCTAAGTAAGGGGAGACAGGCGCCCGCACTGCCATTTCTGGGCGGATTAGAGGCGGGAAATAGGACTGGCAAGGGAGAGGCCAGGCGTCACGGCGATGAGCTGTCGGAAGTGAGAGCGATGAGATAAGGGCGGAATGTCATTCAGCTGTCTGCTGACGACGCGCCCTTCCTCGCTCGCACACTTTCGCAAACTCTTACGCGCGTGCACGCACACCACTCACACCACGCCGGAATCTGTCCGCTCGGGCGGCGGCGAGATTGGAAGACGGAGATGGGAAGAGCCTGCTCTTCATTAAGGTGTAAATAATTTCCTGCGTGAGGCGTCCGCCCCTCCAAATGAGGGCTTAGAGAGACGGGTCCGCGCCGCTTAAATGAAATGTCACGCGGCTCGGCTCCGGGCGCCGTTCGGGAGACCAGAGAATGGATTAGGCAGCTGATTGGAATCGGAGATGAGATAATGAAGACAGAAGTTAATTCATTTTTGGTCGGGTAGGACGAGTTATCCTTGGCGACAAAAAAAAGAAAAAAAAGCTATCTGACACTCAAAGCCCGTTAGCACTGCAGAGTATGGAGGACGAACCGCAGCCACCGACACGCAGATTTCGCGATCTTTCGCTCAAACGCTCACACCACCCCGCCCCCCACGGTAAAGCCGTCTTCTGCCTCATGCTGACAGGTTGTCCCTGTAGGGTAGGAATCAGCCGAGAGACGCGTCCAGTTTATCCTCAATTCGATATTGCGATATCATTCTGCAGGTTATAAAAAGGTGCCTCCACTTGAACGATATCGCTTTTCCGGACGGATATACATCTTCATACTTCCATCCGTCCATCTTCATCACTCGCTGTCACTCGTGCTCTCTTATGTAAAATTCTGTTACACAGTTTTTACGTGTCTGTTCTCTGATTGGAATATGTGGTCAAATTTGAGAGAGAAGAACGATGGAGTTTAGAGCGCAGATGAGCTCTGTATGTTTTTCTTTCTTCTATTACCTTTCAACCTACAGGAAACTCATTTCGAAATCGGACTATAGATTCATTTTAAAATCAAATAAAAATGCACACAGCCACTTGGGGTGTCGGACTGATGTTTACTTATTCCAGTCACAGCTGGCAGCTGGGAGTCGAAGGAACAGCTACGGCCAGGCGAATAGATCCAGTTTACTGTTTTGAGAGAGAGAGAGAGAGAGAGGAAGAGAAAGATAGATGGAATGGAGTTAGCAGAATCGGAGTGAGAGGAGAGCTAGTGAAGCCTGATTGTGTTTTCGGTTGCTGGCGTTCTTGCTGTCAGGGCCTCTCCTGAGTGAAATGTCTCTCATTCTGTAGGGAAGCGTTACACAGCAAACCCAAGCAGAGTTTCGACATCCACAATCCTTCAGAACCCGCTCCTGCCTCACTCCCTGTCTGACCACACTCCCCCTGTCCATCCTGCCACAAACCCTGTCTGTCTGCCCACACACACTCTCTCTCTGTCTCTCTGAACATCCCCAGTCTGTCTGTACATTTGCAGTCCCTCCGTTGTGTCATGAAATATAGGAGAGAACCTTCTGTGTAGCTCCCATGTTTACAGGAAGTACAGCGGGCCTGTTGAATCCCCTGAGCGCTGGATGCAGTGCAGTGGTCTGTGGGGTGGTGTGTGGTGCTCTGGAGCCTCTCTGTGAAATGGAGGCCGGTGCTCAGTGTCTCCATGTCCCCCTGTCTCCTCAGGTGCCTGATAACTCAGTGGTGGCCCTCGTCCCCAAGCAGGTCATGGCCTACAACTCGGTGAACAACTCCACCGTCTCCAGGACTTCAGCCAGCAAATACGGTACGTCTGACTCTGGTCTTTCGCTTGTGCGTGTGTGTGTGCACGCGTGTGGGTGTGTGTGCACCCACGTGTGTGTATCTATGTGTGTGAGTGTGCGTCTGTGTGTGCTTGTGTCTGTGCGTGTATGTGCGCGCTGTTTGTGCATGCATATGTGTGTGTGTGTGTGTGTGTGTGTGTGCGCGCTGTTTGTGCGTTTGTGTGTGCATATGTGTTTGTGTGAATGTATGGGTGTGTGTGTGTGTGTGTGTGCGCGCGCACATCTGCTCACCACAGGGGCAGTTGAGAAGAGCATCATTAGAGAGATTGCAGAATCAGGGGTCAGGTTTACCTCTCTGGGGCCGGGCTGTACTTCTGCAGCAGAAGCTGAGAGTGGGGAGGGCAGCCAGGGATCTGGTGTGTGTGTGTGTGTGTGTGTGAGATCTGGTGCCAGTCTGTGCCAGGCAGGGGGCTGCATTCATTCCCACCTGTCGCTGCCAAGAAATCCTCACAACTCCCTCCACACATCTGTCCCTCAGCCTGGCCCCTGTGTCTGAGTCAAGGGCCACTTACACAGTGTGTCACACATGTACTCACAGGTGCGTGCACACACACACACACACACACACACACACACACACACTCTCACGTACGCACTAATACACACATACAAACACACATTCACATACACAAGCTTACACATGCCCACATACGCACTCACACACACACACACACGCATATACTCCGTGGATTGGTCGTAGAGTGTACTTTCCTTGTCCCTAGTGGCAGATGCTCTCACTCACTTGTCTTCACACCTTCCCGTCCCCCTGTAACAGCGCCCCTGCATGGCCGCCGCTCTGCATTCAGGCCTGTGTCCTCTTGACTCTAATGAGGAAGAGCTCGTATCACTGTGTGAGGCACGAAGGCGGCTAAATCGAACTCACAGGCCAGCTTCCATTCTTCGCTTCACTCATTCCCAGCCTTTGAAATGATAACAGCCTCGCATTAATGCTGAATCACATTCATTCATTTATTTTCTTATTCTTCTGCCAGGATTCCTGCTGTGTGCTGGGCTACTGAAAAAAATAAAAAGGAAAACTCTCATGTCAAGTCATTTAATGGGCGGTTGGCCCCTCCAGTATCCTTAACTGGACTAGCTGCACTTAGCCATGTGGCTAATCTGCTTGCGTGGGACTCAAGCCCCACTGCGGCTGCAATAAGACTTGTGCTGTTGTCGGGTCCTTGAGCAGAGCTCTAAACTCTAACACGCACCAGAGGGTGCTGCTTAGTCCAATTAAGTCCCCATGGATAAACTTTAGCATCCGCTCAATATTTCACAGGCTTATTTCCAGGAGTGTGCAAGTCCGAATTTTCCTTTTTGCAGGAGCGAGGTTTAAAGATTTCAAAAAACACTGACGATCAGAATATTTATTTTTTACTTTTGGAAACTTGGTGGCATAGCTAGTAAAATGTACACAACCCTTACAGTCAGTCCTCATTCACTTTCGCATGAATTAAATCATTACAATTTTGGCATTTGGACGTCTGCTCCTCCAAAAGTGATGGACGCCCATGCGGAAGAGCGAGCTTGTGTTCAAGGAAAATGCTACATTCTAAAGGCAGTAAAAGAGAAACACACTTCTGCAGTGACACATTCACCTTTCTTTCATGTTATTATCCTTACGATTTACAAAATTGAACATATTTGCAAAATCCACATCAGCAGGGACGTTCTCCAGGCTACAGTCGCCGACAGAGCCCGATAGAAAGTAACACCATGTGGATGTTCTCTAGCAAGCTCAGAACATCATCATATTTTTGCCTTTTTGATGAGCCAGGATCCACAGTACAGTACCGATGTACCTTCATCAGTTCGTAGCATGACCCCCATCACGAACGGCCTTCGGGACTGCACCTTTCCGAAACAGGATGCCCCTTGCTTTTGTTTTGCGGCCTGCAGTGTACTGCCATTTAGAATAACTGAAACCGAAAGTAGTCGGTGGTTTTTCTAAGGGCTGCTGTGATTGGCTGGATGGACTTTGGCACTTCTGTAATTCAAGGCTCGGACTTGAGTACCGCTGGAAGTGACTCCCTTGGGTTTCTCAGTTTGACCATCCATAGGACTTGAGCACTTCTTTGAGCAAAAGTGGTTTCGGGGGGTATTATTCACCATTGATAGGATCGATGTATGGAGTTATCTCAAATTTGATGATTTTGGACTTGTGCACTTTTGTAAATATGTCCTTCAATTGTACATCAGCACGCTGATGGAGAAACACTGGAGGACTTTATTTTCTCACCCCTGGACTCTTTGTAACAGGATTGAGTAGGTGAAAATAATCAGTCTGTGATCCCCACTATCCTACCCGGGAACAGAGAAGGACACTACATTCTTTTCTCATTAGATTTCCATCTGAATAGAGCTATCAGCCTCGAGTCTATTAACCTGATAAACCACCGGATCAAAGCGTAGACCCAACCACTGGCGCTCCAGGAACATCAAATGCAGCGTTAAGTGCACATCTCCATACTCTCACTCTCCCCTACTCCAAAATTGATTTAGAGCCGACAGACGCGGAGAGCAGACACACGTCACTTCACTTGGCTTCACTTTGTAATGAACTTCAAACAGCCCGGCCACTTCAGCTGAAGAAGGTGTGCGGGATCCTTTGTGAACTCTCGAGAACGGACACCGAGAGAGAAAAGAAAATTGGATAAATAATGGCAGAGGGTGGCGGAGAAAGAGAGAGGGACGGGAGTTTATCGAGACGGAGGGTGCCGCCTGCGCGCCCGAGCAGATTCTCGGGGAAGCTGCCTTTCCGCTGTTTTCCTTCTGCAGTCGTTTCTGCTCGACAGAATCTGTCAGACTCGGTTACTCCGTCCCAGTGAATACGGTGCTCTGAATACCCTGAGACAAGAGGGGAGAGCAATTTTGGTGGGGTTACGATCTCAAACTGTGACCCCCCTACATCGATTCCCATCATGCCGTGTGGCCCAACTTCATGAAATTAGCACTCCCTCCTCATACCCCCCCAACACCCTCTCTCTCTCTTTCCTCCCTCTCTCTTTCCTTCTCTTTCTCTCCCTCTCTCTCTTTCCTTCTCTTTCTCTCCCTCTCTCACTCTACCTCTCTCCCTCTCTCTGCCCCCTCACTCTACCTCTCTCTTTCATTCTCTCTCTACCTCTCTCCCTCCCTCTCTCCCTCTCTCTCTGTACCTCCCTCTCTTTCTACTTCCTGCTCTCTTTCCTTCTCTCTTCCCTCTCTCACTCTAGCTCTCTTTTTCATTTTCTCTCCCTCTCTCCCTCCCTCTCTCACTCTACCTCTCTTTTCCCTCTCTCCCTACCTCCTCTTTCTCCTTCCCTCTCTTTTTCTTTCCTTCTCTGTCTCTCTCTCACTGTACCTCTCTTTCCTTCTCTCTCTCCCTCTGTCTCTCCCACTGAACATCATCTCCCAGTTTCTGCAGAGCTGCCTCCTTGTCTCTGGAGAGATTGATTTCTCCGCTGTCGGACCCGGCCAAAAACAGCATTTCTCTCTCTTTTTTTTTTAGATTTCCCCCCAGCGCAGTGTGCAGCTGATCAATTCCTTTCACACTGTGCAAACAAGCGGTGACCTTTATTTCTCCCTAAATGTCACTGCTGCTCTCACCATTGTCTGGACTATAAATATTTCATTGCTTTTGACACCTGTTTGATTTTGTGTCTTCGAGCATAGCCCCGGCCGCTCACTTAAAAATGAATACGGGCTTAGCGTGCCGCTGTCATTAAACATTTATATTTAATTTCGGCTTTTTGCTTCGATTACTCTGAGAATGCTCGGTGGGTTAAAAAAAACAGCTCTGCCTGGCTTGGAGAAAAGGGTGCTGCCTGCTGTATGATGGCAGCTGCTGTGGCAATGCAGTCTGGAGTGTTTTTTTTTGTTTGTTTTTTGGGAAGAGGGAAAGACAGAACTTTCTAACCATGGTTCCTGCCTCGTTCTCGACAGAAAACATGATCAAGTACACGGGAAGCCCGGACAGCCTGCGCTCCCGCACGCCCATGATCACGCCCGACCTGGAGAGCGGGGTCAAGGTCTGGCACCTGGTCAAAAACCATGAGCACGGCGACCAGAAGGAGGGCGACCGCGGCAGTAAGATGGTGTCCGAGATCTACCTGACCAGGCTACTGGCCACCAAGGTGAGTCGGCCGCAATGTCTGGTCAGGAAGGGGTAAATCCTCCATGACAGAATGGAGGGAACTCTCGATTTTAATTGCTGGTACATTATTTCAAATGTGTGCCAGTGTTGATACTTATTACATGCACTGACGTCACAAAGTATTTGAACCGTAGTGAATTTAAACACTTGTACTTCCAATACTCTTCTTCACTCCATATTGATATATGTAAATACCATAATTCGCATGTACATTATTGTGATTATAGAATTGTATTAAAATTGTGTCATCATCCAAATACCTATGGACGGCACTCTTCGTGTCCTCTAGCTTGAAGGTGAGCAATCAGGTCCAGAACTTTCTCTGGTTGTCTCTGTCAACTTCTGGTCTTAATCGCTCAGTCAACCCAAAATTTTATGTAAATATTGTGAAGTTCATGAATGGTAGGTGAACTATGAACACTACTTCCATCCCTGAGAAGCACTGGACTGTTAACTAATTTAGCAAGGGGCCAGAGTTGTTGTATAGAGCCAGCTAGCTCATTTATCTTGGGTAATATGTGGGAAAAAAAGCATCTTATACTCCGGCCTTTCAGGACCAAAGTTGACTCTGCTGTTGCCAATGCAAACAGCTTGGTTTAAACCAGACGCTTCTCAGTCAAACTGTATCCCATGAGCCTTTGCAGGCAGAAGGAACGGTGAAGCTCACACTCTTTACTGGCCCAGAAAAACTCTCACAAAGCTTACAAGTTGGCCATGCGTGAGTTCTTGCTGAAATGGCTCTGATACTATGTGTTACATGAAAATTTCCATAGAATTAAGCTCTCTTTGTCTGGTGTTTCCAGCATGACTACTCTCAGAAGGTAAATCCATTCGATCTGCAAAGAAATCAAGACTTTGATCCTCAGATAAAGGGGAAACCAGCAGCAAACCATTCCATTTTTTTTTTCAAGCAGCCAATCCAATTTGTTAAGAGACAAGATGACGAGTGCGGCAGACGAAACTGTAATTAATGAGTTTGTCGGAATGATTTCCTCTCACATTCTGCCTCTGTGGGGATTGAAAACCAATCGCCCTGGTCACATTTAGATTTTTTACAGCTTTCTAATGGAATCTGTGAGTTTTGGGATTTATAAGACCTCATAAACAAGGTTTCGGCTGAATGGGTTGACGAGGCCTCGGCGAGAGTGTCGCGTGTCATTTTCCCTGGTGTTTCTATTACTCCAGCTGCAAAAAGACGTGTGGGAATAGGCCAGCGAAATAGCGTGACGCAATTAATACATCGCGAATTTCCCAGTGATTACTTGAGCCAGGAGTGGGGCTACGGTGTCATTTTTTTCATTTTTAGACTGATTGTTTTTAGCGGATTCGTGACTTTAGCCTGGAGCATCTTTCTTCATGAAAAATGATAGCTGTGACAAGGCTGTAATTGTCTGCGTTTGACTCTCACCTTGCTAATAAATACTTGGGATCCCTGGCGTGCGCTGACACCCCCAATATTACACCCCCCCAGTGTCACTCTGCTCCCTCCCTCCCTCTCTCCCTCTCTGTCTCTCTCGCGCTCTCGCTCTCTCTATCACACTCTCACTCTCTCTCTCTGGGTGCATCTCAATGCGTAGGCTGCAGCCTTCGAAGGCTGCATTTTTAGGGGTCGTCTCTTAATTCTATCTGCCAAACTGACGTGACGTTATTTCATCTCCATTAAACAGCTTTGGTCTAAGCGGATCGTCACTGGTCTCCCTTAACCCTAACTCTAACCCCTAACTCTAAACCTAACCTTATCTTTAACCTTAAATGTTTGCTTGCCTGCTGGAAATAAGTGATGACCCCTATAAATGCAGCCTTCGAAGGTTACAGCCTATGCTTTGAGATGCACCACTCTCTCTCTCTCTCTCTCTCTCAACCTGTTCATGAGCGTAAAAATAAGTCCAACCTGAAGGGGGACTTGGCTACATTAACACAGCTGTTAACGGCCATTTGAAAGGAAAGTATGCAAATCAGATCAAGCTTTATGTAGCGCATTTCACAAAGAGATATTTCAACACGCTTCGCAGAGAACCCTGGCCTAACCTGCACAATAGTGAGTGTAAAGCAACTGTGGGAAGAAAAAACTCTGTGATAGCAGACAGCAACTTCCGGAAGAACGGTACTCATGGGGGGAGCCCATCCTCCTCGGCCGGCTCAGGATGTGAGATTAAATGACCAAAGTGGTCAGTCAGTCTGTGTTCAAGGAGACGTTTATACAGGGAAAAATTTGAATTCTGCAAAAAATGAAAAATAAGTCCATCTCACTAAGCACTTTAACCTTGTTTTAAGGCTTAATACATGTATATTATCACCTTTTTTTCTCAGTGAAACTAAAATTCAGCCAATGTGGTGAGATAATTTTGACTCTTTTCAAACTTTTCAATGGGATTTCACTTGTCAAGCACACGGTAAATTAAAATAAGCTAAATATTTCTCATTGAAGGAACAAAAATAAGCAGTTAAGACTTATAACGAGACTAAAGGGCTTAATAAGACCGGCACTTTCGGCAGAGAAAGGCCTGTAATTGCTATGTAATGTAATTATGTAATTACATTGTAATTATGTAATGTATGTAATTGCTATGTAATTGCTCTCTCAGTATAGATGTCAGTGTTAAAGTTTAGACGGGCAATTTTATCTTAAAGGAATGTACATCCATATCAAGATAACCCTGGAGAAACTGGAGACATTCAAGATGGCTCCATCGTCCAAGCACTTAAGGACCTCACTGTATGCGTTAAGAGCCCTGTTAGCGGCAGCTTGTACGAATGAGTTGTTGTTTTTCTATTGTGGGCTGTCAGTGGAATTTTGCCCAAAGTGGCCAAATGGCCAGATATGTATGTATTCTGACAATTCTTCTGTGAAAAGCTGATGATGTCATCGCTCGCGCAGTGGGAGGCCGGATGAAACCTGTCAGGAAATTATTTGATTATTTTCACGTTAGCGTCATCTGGGTGTTCGACACGACAGCAGGAGAGGCATGGGAAAAGGGAGAAATGCATGTTTTCATCTCCATAGAACGATCAGCTATCAGAAATGTGGGATGTCTGGAATTACTTCTGTCATTGTCAGCCAACGATGTCAAAGATTGTATTTTCTGCTGTTATGCAAACCTGGTTTGACCACGGTTCCAACACAAAGTAGACAGTGGCTTTCACTATGCATTATGTCGTCTTTTTTATGAGTGGATTAGATTCCCCCCCCTCTTTTTCACCCTGGAACTCTTCAGCATTAAATCAAATTATGGTCAATGGTGAAGTGTGGGAGATAATCTGCCTGCACAAAGCTGCTTAAGAGATTGTGCCTCTGTTCCCTGATTTTATTAAAGGAAACTGTGAAATGCAACTATTTCTCATTAAAAAGGAAGACTCGCACCTGAACTGTCACCGCATCGCATGTAACGTGCGGGCAAACACTCGCTCGGGCTGTAGTTTGCATTTCACTCCTTGAAACAACCCTGTATGGCAGACACTGTATATCAGAGCACCACAGAAGAAGAAATATGCAAACATGGGGGAAATTTTGAGCATGAAATGGCTCTTTGTGTAATTTCACAATAGGACTCTTGTCAGCCCATTTAGCAGAAAAAAAGAGTGCAGTTGTTGCCTGGGGTGGCATTGTCCCGGCTTTGAGCAATTTTCTATCAGGGTTCATTTGCATGAGTTTATCCACATCATTTTTGCTTCGGTGCCTTTGCAAAATACCTCTGACTACATCAGAGTAAGATAGAAATGACTGTGTAAACAATGTACGTGGGTGTATTACGTGTCACTGCAGTTATCCGTTCGTGTCTGTGCGCGTATCCTCTTCAGAAAGCAAATAATAAATATAAACTAGTCTTATGTTTACATTTAGAAATTGTATTTCTATTTCTTTTTTGTTAAATCATTCCAGGATTTTGCCTAGGAGGAGGGCTGGTATGACTCATTTCGAGATGGGGTCAATGGGGTGAGATAATAGCTTGCTATGCAAAAGTGACTCAAATCAGCTAATATTTTCTACTTGAGAGCCAATAGATTATAAATATATTCTCATTACCAGACTTGTGTGCACCCTTAGGGAGTTATTTCTTGTCACTGTTGCTGCAAGCTTGCATTTGAAGGGGTTTGGGCTAGAGTTTTACCGTAAAATGCATAGTGACAAACGCTTACGAAACACGCGATACAAGTAAAATTTGATTTGATTTGGTACTTTTGCCGCTGTTCATGAACCGGGCTTTAGCGGTTTGTCATGAAATGTCTGAATGCATGTGTCTCACTTGGTGGTCATATGTCCCTCCCTCAGGGCACGCTGCAGAAGTTTGTGGATGACCTCTTTGAGACCATCTTCAGCACCGCCCACCGCGGAAGTGCCCTGCCCCTCGCCATCAAGTACATGTTCGACTTCCTGGACGAGCAAGCGGATAAACACGGCATCCACGACCCGCACGTTCGCCACACGTGGAAGAGCAACTGGTGAGAACGCTCAGACCTCCTCCGCTCTTACCTGATGAGTAAAATCTATGCTCCTGCAGTAGAAGTTCCGCTAAGTACTTAGTTCCTGCCAGCTAGATTTGCTGTTCACGCTTTATCTTGCCAGAAGGTAGAACTAATTACTCGAATCCATGGGCTGAGGTCATGGTCGCTAGAAACGCACTTCGGGACATTTACGAGTGGACGCCTGGACCTTACACCTTTGGCCCTGACCATGTTGTGACCGCTCCTGACCTAATCTTAACCAGGCTCCTGACCTGACATTCATACAACCCTGACCTGACCTTGACCTGATATATCGCTGACCCCTACGCAGTTTATCACAGTCATCCCAGCAGCACGACTGCCGTACATTTGTTCTCGAGCGTTTCCGATTGCCTTTGTTTTTCATTCATGAGTAGTTTTGCCTTAAGAGCTGCTTATGCTCTCTCCTTTGGTTTTGTCGGAGTGAACGCGAGCGCGGGAACAGGAGCGACCTGTCGGATCTACAGCGAGATCCATAATTATTTTGACAGTGACGTGATTTGAAATTTTAAAATGCTGTAATTCATACAGGGTTCACTCTGTGCAGAAGGAAATAGATTTAAAAGCCCCATATTGTTTATTTTTTAAACAATTTTCCGATAATCCCCCTAGTGTCTGAAAAACGAAGCTTTGAAGTTTACAGCAAATAAACATGCAACGTTTGTTTTTGTAGCTAGGCTCCCGCTCTCTCCCAGCATTCACAATGTGCTGTTTCCAGTGAGCAGTGAGTTAGAGAAACTCTGCTCTGATAGGTTGCCTCCCAGTCCAGCACTCCTGTATTGCAGGCCCAAAGCCCCTGAACAGAGACTGGCGATAAAAAGCCATTTATGAGCTTGTGTGATTACATTGTCCCCTTGCTCTATTCGCCATAATGTCTCTCATCTTGTCTCTTGCAAGTACTGCACCACTCTTAGGTCCAGTCGAGGGCTTGCTCTAAACTGGGCCTACAAGTATGAGGGCACCAATGCCTTTTAGCTACTGCAAATGCCATTAGCTACTGTATACGAGGGGGGGCTACTCTAGCGAGAGGCTTCTGTTATAACCTGTAATCAAGCCCTGCAGCTCATATGTTCCTGGTTGTGTTGCTTTTGTTTACCTGGGCGGCCATATTTTCGTCAGTGCTGTTTGGCTCATGGAAGGTGACCGGTGTGGTTTTTCCTATCGGCAGAAGAGGCTACGGGAAATGGGGGGGAGAGGGAGGCGGCACATAGCGCAAGTTTAATTGCGGGAAAGCAAAGGCGAGTGTTGAACCGCTAGTGATCGTTACACACAGGCAGCGATGCAGCGGCTCATCCCGGTCTCGGCGTGTACGGTTGAGGGATGTTCTCATTACCGCCAAATTACACCTCGGAGAGACATGGATTGGCTCAACCTTTACGGGGAGAGGTAACCGGGATTTTGCAATTAGAGCTAACTGCAGCTTTTTCAGGCGGGTGCAATACAGGAAACGAGAAAAAGAGAAGGCAGTCATCGGATTGCACGATATTCCACTCTGCAGCGAGAATCACGTTTCGCGCAACTGGACCGTTTATTAGCCGATGATAGGCCTTAAAAAAGTTGCTTCTTTTCAATTTGAAAAATTAAGCATGCAAAAATGAAAACAAAAAATTTATATCAAATTGAGTTATTATTTCATTTTTTTGGTCAGGAAGGCAGAGATATTGCCAGTGAAGTGAGTGAGTTTGAGTAACTCCCTGATTTTAAAATAGAGAAAGAAATTTTCAGTATCAAGGAAACGATAAAGTGAAAAGCAGATATTTAAAATTTTTTGATTTTCGGAAGACGGTTTTTTAATGAGATGCCAAGTCTTGTTACGAGCGTAAAACATGTCCGCAAAACAGCCATTTCCTGCACAATGTCACTGGCCATAGCGGCGGCGAGAGGGAGGTGTTTCGCAGCAGTGGACAGTTTATTAACACAGGTTGCCTAATTGAGAAATTAAGGCGGTTGGGGGGAGATATTGATCGCTCGCTGATTTAAAGCTGGTCTCATAACCCCGTAGAGTAAGAGGGTCTGTCAGTCAGGCAGAGGTGCGTTCTCCTCACCATCACTGCTCCCCCCTCACTGAGCACACTGTTACCCTGGCCTCTACCCCCTGAGCATTCATCACTGGGGTAAGAGAGGGTCTGTCGGGGCATTTATGATCCCACAACATTATAAATGGTGATGGGGATGAGGGAGCAGTCAACCCTATAATGGAGAGCACATAAAGATCTACATCTGCCCCAGCGTGTGTGTGTGTTTCTATGTGTGTGTGTGTGTGTGTGTGTGTGTGCTTGTGTAGCTGTGCTTGGGAGAATCAAAAGAGAAAGAGAAACATGATGTATGGACACCTGAGTTTTGAGAGGACATTTTGGGTGGTCCTCGCAGAGGACTATTGGGGATTACGGCTCATTTATTGGGTTATGGTTACAGGTAGGGTAAGGTTAAGTTTAGGATTAGGCATAATTCGGACATAGTTAGGGTTTTGGGAAGGGCCGTACAGAATGAGTATAAGTCAATTTAATCCCCTCACAAGTATAACAGCACTAACGTTTGTGTGCGTGTGTTAACATTTGTCTGAGTGAATGTGTGTGCATGTGTGAACAAGTGTTTGGGTGTGATTATTTGTATGACCTTGTATGTGGATAAATGTGTTTGCTGTATATGTGGTGAACTTGTGTGTAGTTGTGTGTGCACGTGTGAGCATGTGTTTGAGTGAATGTTTGTCTGCTGTGAACAGGTTTATGTTGTGTGTGTGTGCGTGTATGTGTGTGTGCAAATATGTATGTGGGGTGTGTGTGTGTGTGTGCGCGTGTGCAAATATGTATGTGGGGTGTGAGTGTGTGTGTGTGTGTGTGCAAATGTGTATGCAAGTGTCTGTGTGCGGGGTAAGACGCAGAGTCAGAAGCCAGTGCTCCCTGGGGTTAGTGTTATACATTCTGTATAGTTATAGATTTCATGCTCAACATATTCATTGAATCATATCCTATTCCCATTCTCCGAGCTCTGACATTGTCTTTTATTCATCTGTAAATGAATGTCAGATGATTAATTTAAACCTGTGTATCCTCTGAGACGGGGTGGAGCTGAGGGTGAATTAGCTGTTTTATTGCAGGAGTGGAAGCAGCCCTCGGTGGGAGGGTTTGTGCCTGTGACGAGCTAATCCCTCATTAGCCTCCATCCTGTGCCAGGAAGCCATCATTACTCACCGCTCTCCTCCTCTCTGTCTGCCGCAACAGAGCACCAGCGATTTCTCAGTCTCTGTGTTTATTTATTTGTGTGGAGGGTGGGTGTGAGAGCATCTCCTGTGTGTGTGTGTGTGTGTGTGTATGTGTGTGTGTGCGCGCTGTGTAGTTTTGTGTGTGTGTGTGTTTGCGTGAGTTTGTGTGTGTATTTTTGTTTGAGTCGTATTTGTGTGTGTGTGTTTCTTTTTTGGGGGATTGTCTGTGTGCTAGGTGGTTGTGTGTTTTTTTTTGTGTGTGTGTGTGTGTGTGTGTGCGTGTGTGTGTGTTTTGTGCGGGTGAGGAGGGTCTGTTTGCTGTGTGGTTGTGTGTTTATATTTGTTGTATTTGCCTGTGTGAGTGCTGTGTGTGCGTGTGCTTGCGTGAGTGTATGTGTGTGTGTTCTTGTGTGCGTATGTGTGCGTGTTGGTGCATGAGTTTGCATGCATGTTTGCAGGTCAGTGTGTGTATGTCTGATGCATGTCTCTTGGCACATGTGTGCATGTTTGTGTGCACGTGTGTATACATGGACATAAAAAGGTCTGTTGTTCTGTTTACTTTTCTTTATAGATTCAATTCTTTCCAGTGCCTGTGTCATTACCCCACCGGCGGCCACATTAAGTGTTATAGGCAAGCACTGCGGGCCTCTCTTGCATTAGACATTAATGGAATCGCTCTGGAAAGAGGGGAGCATTAAATGGCCATTTATCACGACGTGCGTGTCCTTCCAAGCTGCTCTCCACCGCCCCGTCCTCCTCTGCAGGAGAGGATCTTCGTGCTCCTCGGCTCCTCTGCGTTCGGTATGCTTTCGGGTCCCTCGGCGCCGCTTTGCCCCCGTCGGCCGTGTTTGTTTCTGGCAATGAAATGAAGAAGATTCCCCCAGTGTGTCCCATCGTGGCAGAAAAGGCCGTGGGGCCGAGCCCCGGCTCGACGAAACCGCTCATATCCGACGGGTCATTAATTGCAGCGGGCAGCACATTACGCTGCTGACTTAGCACACGCTGCTGTTGTACACCCACACAGGTCTCATCGCTAAGCTTACCCATCCTGCAATTTTCCCTCAGAAAAAGAGGCTGGAGGAGAAGAATAGCCTACCTCTGTACCAGAGGGAAATGAGACGAGAGATGGAGAGGTCAGAGAGCAAAGCTTCCCTCTCCTCTGGCGTCTGCTCGTATTCTTCAACTCTTCTCCTCTCCCAGTACTTCTGCTCGGTCGCAAAGCCTCAGATCAGCAATTAAGAGCAAAGTTTGGCTGCAGTTTTCAGGGAAACCATAATGACCCATGATGCTCTGCTCTCGAGGCAGCCATGTCTGTTGTACCTCAAAGAGGAAGCAGTGGCCATGTTTTAAATAGGGACATTATTTAGACGGGAGTTCGATATTTATTTATATTTATTGCATTTAAAGGGCACATATTATGCAAAGATTGCCTATTTAGTTCTTGCCCACTCACTAATTGCAAAATAAAACAATTCAGTAATTTGGTTTATGGGCTGTTTTTTTTTCATAAAACATGGCATTCGGCATGCCATTCAGATTTGGTTCTCCTTCCTACATTACACGCAGGCTCATAAAAATTCTGCCCCTCATCTGAATATCTCCACCCACGGCTTTTTTTTTTCATGGCAATATCCCAGCTTCTCTTGACAAAAGCCCATAACTGGCTACTGTAGCAATCTGCGTGCTATCTACTTTTTACCTGACTGCTTTATACTAATAACCTCAATTAGTACAATGGAGGACTTGCAATGAACTTTATATTAAAAGGGACCAATTATGCTTTCCAGAAGATACATGGAAGCAGTCTTTTTTTATTTATTATCCAGGAGAATTTGAAGCTAGCTCGCGAGATAAAGGTTGCCAATTTCTGTCAGCTCATATCAAAACTGAACCTTAGTTAAATGTGGCTTGGTTATTGATGTAACTAGCTTGCTAGCTAGCGAAGTGCTGCTCTCCAAACTAAATTACTTTGAATACAGGAATTACCTTATCTATAATCGTTGTGTGATTTATTAGCGTACTGGCCACTAAATTGACTTTGAATTTAAATACTGTTACTAGTTCAGCCAGAAGTATGAGACACATTGATATGAAAGATAGAATGGGTGACCAATTTTAGTTGAATTCAGTCCATTTTTCACAGTGAAGCTAGCTCAGTAAATAGAATGTTAGCTTACAATTGCAACAATGCAGACACTAGCTACGGATCATTCTTAACATTAGAGACCGAATTAGCAACCGCACCTTTGTGAATGTAATGTTCATGTTTGCTTAGCCTGCAGGTATTACCTTACACATTGTGCAGGCTATTGGCTAGCTAGCTAGCTACTTATTCAGTCATCTGTGTGTAAAGACTTGTCAATCGTTGGGGGAGTATGACATCTTCGCTCTCAATTGACATGGTGTCTCTGTTCGCTGGCCTATCAGAACAAAGCTCATTCTATAGAGGGGACTCAAAACTCAAAAAAAGCCCATTTTTTAGAGGGCTAGGAATTAGAGGAACCAAAGTGGATGATTAATCATGGAATTTTTTTTTTTGCCAAAAATGTTCATAATGTTCCCTTTTGGAAATCCAAGAATATTATCACTTGATTGAAAAAAATTTTGCATAATTGATCTCCTTTAAAACCAGACGGGATTCTGAAGTGAAAATCATTGCATGAGCTGAGGAAGACTTCTGTAAACCATCTCATCTCATCATCTTCCGCTTAATCTGGGGCCAGGTCGCGGGGGCAGCAGTCTAAGCAAAGATGCCCAGACTTCCCTCTCCCTGGACACTTCCTTCAGTTCTCCTGGGGGTATCCCGAGGCGTTCCCAGGCCAGCCGAGCAACACGGTCCCTCCAGCGTGTCCTGGGTCTTCCTCGGGGCCTCCTCCCGGTGGGGCATGCCCGGAACACCTTCCCAGGAAGGCGTCCAGGGGGCATCTGATATAGATGCCCGAGCCACCTCAACTGACTCCTCTCGATGTGGAGGAGCAGCGGCTCTACTCTGAGCTCCTCCAGGGTGACAGAGCTCCTCACTCTATCCCTAAGGGAGCGCCCCGCCACCCTGCGGAGGAAACCCATTTCAGCTGCTTGTATCCTAGATCTCGTTCTTTCGGTCATGACCCAAAGATCCTGACCATAGGTTGAGGGTAGGAACATAGACTGACTGGTAAATCGAGAGCCCTGCCTTTCGACTCAGCTCCTTCTTCACCACGACACATCGGTACAACGACCGCATTACTGCTGCCGCTGCACCGATCCGTCTGTCAATCTCACGCTCCATCCTTCCCCCACTCGTGAACAAGACCCCAAGATACTCTAACTCCTCCACTTGAGGCAGGAGCTCTCCTCCCACCCGGAGGGGACTAGCCACCTTTTTCCGGTCGAGAACCATAGCCTCGGACTTGGAGGTGCTGATTCTTGTCCCAGCCGCTTCGCACTCGGCTGCAAACCGCCCCACTACATGCTCAAGGTCCAGGTTCTGTAAACCATTGTCAGTGAAAACAGTTTGCCGCTGCTTCCACAAATGCAAGTTAAAATTCTGCCATGTAAAGATTTAACCATATATATGAAAGTTCCTGAAACTCTGCCACCTTCTCTGGGCCCAAGTTCTTTTAAGATGGACTGCGGCAAAGTGTAAAACTGTCCTGTGGATGAAATGGGAAATTCTTTCACGGACGCCATGTCCCTGGGCAAAAGATGAGCAGGACCATTCTGGCTTGTTAGTGCACAGTTCCCAAGCCAGCAGCCATGATAATATTGGGGAGCGTTAGTGCACATGACATGGGTAACTTGCACATCTGTGAAAACATCATTAATGCTGAACAATATGTAGGTTATGGAGCAACATATACTACCATATACTATCCTTTTCAAAGAAGGCCTAACTTCTTTTGGCAAGACAATGTCCAGCACTGCATTTTGTATGTATTACAGCAACATGGCTCTGTAGTTCAACAGTCAGAGTGCTAAACTGGCCTGCCTGAAGTCTAGACCTGTCACTCTCTGAAAATATTTGATGCAATATGAAACAAAAAACATGACAAAGGAGGCTGCAAAGTGTTGAGCAGCTGAAATGTGACATCAAGCAAAAATGAGAAGAAATTTTGCTCTCAAAACTACAGCAGTTGTTCTGCTCAGTTCCCAAACGCTTACAGAGTGTTGTTCAAAGAAGAAGTGATGCAACCCAGAGGTAACCCTGCCCCATCCAACTTTTTTGAAACGTGGCGGGGATCAAATTACTGATGAATTCCAGATATATGTTTTTTTTTTATCATCAGTTTCAACATTTGATATGTTGTCTTGGTACTACTTATATCCCCGAACGTCAAATGGCGTTTCGGGGATATTATGTTTTTGGTCCGGCCGCCACCGCCGCGCCGCCCTACGTATTAACGTGATAACTTCAGTAATGTTTCAATTAGAAATGTCATGTTTTGCATATAAGTAAGTATCATAAAGAGGAAGAACTGATTCGATTTTGGACAATTAACAATTTCTATATTGGACACCAGGGGCCAAAAACTAAAAAATCACTGTTTTTATCATATCTCTGGAAATATTTGTCCGATTGACCTCAAATCAAGTGGAAATGAAAGGTCATGACCTGTGGATGTGTTCCACGATGACATTATACCCGTTTGGTTCGAAATTTTGACACAAGGTGGAGCTTTGTGACATAAAATTCACCATTTTTGCCATATCTTTGGAACCATTTGTCCAATTGACATGAAACTATGTGCAACTGCAAGGTCATGACCTCACAACAAGTCACATGATGACATCATACCTGTACGGTTCAATATTTTGCCACCAGGTAGAGCTTTGTGATGGAAAATGACCATTTCGGTCATATCTTCAGAACCATTTGTCCGATTGATCTGAAATTAAGTTCAAATGAAAGTCTATGCAAGGTCTATTCAAGGATTGGAGAATTGGAGGATTGGGGGCGTTTGGGGGTATACCCCAAGCAGTCGCCTCCGATGGCATAAGCCTAGTTAGAGTATAAAATTTAGAGTTTAAATGGTTTGCAAAGCATTGCATTCTCTTTTTATTTACATTTTACACAGCGTCCCAGTTCTTTTGGAAGCCGAGTTGTAAGCAAAGTGAGGCTCATTTCAGTCAGAATACAACAAAGTGAAATAGCATGTATTTGCATTTTTTTCCCACTGAAAGCTGCTGTTTCTCAAGAATATCAGTGAGTAATTTTTAAGATCAAGAGGCCTTGCTGAACTACTGAACTCAGCAGTATCGTGTTATGCAAAGAAACATCAAATGTGACAAGTCAGCTCCCTGCTCTCAGATAAAAATGCTTTATTTGTGCCATTAGTCAGAGACATTAGTATCAGGTACTAGTTTTTACATGCAATTTGTTTTTTTTTTTTTTGCATCTCTATAACTGTAAGCTTATAGTTGTATTTCACTCGGTGTACAGCCTGAAAGCCTATGCTGTAGTGCTCATCCCTCTCATTAATGACTCTAGGAATCTATTATTTGATAATTGTATTATACTTACAGAGAGTTATCTATAGTATGTGTTTCCTAAACATTGCTTTTGTGAGGAAACAGTTTATGAGGCTGTTACTGCATATTTACAAAGGTGTTATAAATGCTTTATAAAGGCCTTTTGAGGTTTGAGGTGCCTAATTGGGGAGAGGCTGATTTCCTCTGTTTTATTGGTGGATCAAGATGGACAACTGCAGTAATCTAGTTCAGCGTGGGAGTGGTACTGCCTTAATAATGCATAATGCTCTTGCAGCAGATGAAAGGATTTTCCATAAGATTCTTTTTATTTACGTACACTGATATTCTTCAGCCCCATCTGCTCCTTGCGTGTACTCTTTGTAGCCACTGAGCAACTGGGCTTACTTATAGCACTGAGAACAACAGTCATGGATGTTAACAGGCTGTGACTTCAACAGTCTTATTGAATCTCTGACTGGGCGTTTAAATCTGCTCTGCCTTCTTGTCGCAGATAGAACAAAGTGGCAAACTTTAATGAATTCCCATCCGCCGCCTTGTAAATTCGCCCTGCCTTCGCTGCCGGAATCCTTATCATCTAGCTGCAGCACGGCACTGCAGGCCTGTAAACATATTAAATAGCATTGTGCTAACGTGCAGAGCGGGAGCATTAGAGAGCGATGGAAGGTGTGTGCGTCTGTGTTTATTGTATCTGTGTGTGTGTGTGTGTGTGTGTGTGTGTGTGTGTGTGCGTGTGTGTTAGCGCTTTTGTGTGTTTGTGTATGTGCGCATGCTAGTCTATTCATATGAGAAGTAATTTGATAAAGGCCTGCGTTAGCATATCTTGCTATGAGTTGTCAGCAGGATCACAGTATGTTCTGCAGTGCTACAGAACTGGAATATTGCCTTTGCCCACACGCAGTCACACACGAAAAAAAAAAAATAATAATATTGTGGGCTCAAATCATGGTGCAATGTTTTTTTTTTTTTTTTTTTTTTTTTTGCAAAAAGAAGGGAAAAAATTCCACAGTGCTAATCACACTATGGCTTTTCAGAGAGAAAAAACATGTCTGCAGCCCTAATCAAAGGGTAGCTTAGCTAAGGGAGAGGGACATGTGGAGGAGAGAGAGAGAGAGAGAGAGAGAGAGAGAGAGACAGACTAGGCGGGAGGAGAAGTGGGTCGTGCCGTTCCCCAGTGAAATTCGATTTCACACTCACGCAGACGGTGTTAGAATGCTGCGAGATCTGAAAATGTCCTCATGCTAACCTGCGCTATTCCCTCCGCCAGAAGAAAGCTCAAAATTTAACCCCCCGCCACCTGTAAGTCAAAGCACTACAAACAAAATGTCAGTCTGAACAAGTCTTTGTCTAATTATCAGACTTGTTATGAAACAGGCTAATATTCTCTTTCAACTGAAGAGCATTAGCCCATCTAAAGTTTCTTAGCCTGTACTTGACAAGTGTCATTGTCTGAACCCTGTGGCAAATCTTGAAATGAGCCAAAATGTTATTGCAGTTCCTTAGCAGATTGTTTGGTGTGTTGAGCTATTAAATGAATGGAAGTAGTTTTCAGGTTAAAAAAACTAAAATACATGTTGACATTAACTGATTATTTGGCTTGAGCAGTGTCAGAGACAAACATTGATAACACATTACAATAAGGGTACATCAATTTAAATTAGCTACTGCAGTAAGGAGCATTAACTATATCAGTTAATTAACAGTGAACTAATGGGTCTACTAATCATTTAATAATGGTGTTCATGTTAACTAAGGTATTAATTTATACATTTTTGAAAAGTTTGATAGTTTGAGGTGTTACTTCAGGGATACTTAAAGCATGTTTTCAACTTCATAATAAGGATGTCAAAGAGCACTAATAAATGGTACGTCAAGATTACCGAATTCTTATTTAGCTCTCTGATGCATTGCTTAACTGTTAATTAATTGGTAGTTAATGCTTATTACTGCATTCACTAGCGTACCCTTATTGTAAAGTGTTACCCAAACATTTGCTTTCCCCCTAGAATAGCGCAACTACTGAAACAGCTCAGCGTCAACTGCCATCATAGCTGTGCTCTCTACAGTGGCAAAATACTCACAATTAACCTCTAGCACTAAGTTCTCCTGCTTGGCCTTATCGGACCAGATAAGGCTCTGGTCTCTCGCAGGCTGTGTGCTGATTTACACGGAGCGTAACGGCTTCATTTCCTCCGCTCTATCCTCCTGACTTTTTTCAAGCCCCAGTTTTAATTGCCATGCTGTGAAGCAGTGGTGTAGATACCCACCCACACACCAGTGCTTATTGATGTGGCACTTTAGCAAAATAACAAGTGACACTCTCCTTGTGAAAGTGTAAAATCCCATTGGGTTTTGGAAACCGGGAGGGGGATTCGGCTTCAAATTGAAGCAGTATTTTCAAGTTTGTCTTCACTTTGTGATTCATGTAAAACGTGGTTCCCTTAGAATCCAGCTTTAGAGGTTCTCTCACGTTGGAAAATTGTGGAACGTGTGACATGTTTATAATCAAAACAGCAGTATGTAAAAGCTAAATGCCTGGTGATTATTTTTGTAAATAGGTGTTCTTATTCAAAGTACTGATGTTAATTTGATGTTGCGATTGACGTTTTTCAGATTTGTTGAATACACTGTAAAACTGAATCTAAACACTGCGACATGTTTACAAAGTGTTAAAAAAAGCCCTTTGCATTTGTTCAGAACTTAAACATTTGGTTTTACAGTGCAGAACTTAACCTTAAGGCCCAGTCACACAGCGAAAACGCATGAATTACGCATGAATTACGCACAGATTTTCGTTTCTGCGCGGAGCGTACGTCGTATGCGTAATTCGTAGGTGGAACGAACGTGGACTGTCAGTGATTGTAAGTGGATGTGCGTCAAAGGCGGTTTGTGCGTGATTTTGAGTTTTGAACGGTTCAAAAATTTTCCGACGCACAACTGTGCGTTGGTGTGCGTAATTCATGAGTCGGCATGCGTAGTTTATGCGTCGAGTATGCGTAACTATGCACGGGACACTTGTCGGCCGTCAGTGCAATGCGTCAGAACTGGTTTGAATCCGCGCACGTCCACGTCCGTCCACTGATGCCCCACGTTCATATCACGCATGAAACGCGCATGTATCACGTTCATTCCACCGACATTCACTGACAATACGTGAAGCGTTCGTGTTTGGACGTGCTCCATCGGTGATTCATGCGTCGGGCGTGCGTCGAATGTTCGTGGAATACTGCACTGTGTTTGCTATTATGCGTCGATGTGCGCGATATGTCAGTGATTGTAAGTGATACATGCGTGGTTCATGCGCGATTCATGCGTGATTCGTCCGAGATTTCTACCCCCGACACCCCGAAAAATTGGTCAATTTCTCAACGCACAAGCACGCACAAACCCAATCTGTGCGTGATTTGTGAGTGATTTGTGCGTGATCGGCTGTGTGACTGGGCCTTTAGGCTATGTCCATGCTAATTCCTTTTCATTTTGATATTGATATTGATATTTATTTGCTTTCACTTTCACAACAAATCATGTTGTTAATATACTGTAGCAAAATACATTGCAAACATATTATAGCTCAATGACATGAAGTTGATTAAAATATTTTGTCCATGTATGCATTAACAAAGTGAAAAAATGAGGAAACCGTAAAAAAGCATTGCTTGTCAAAACATGTACATGTACATTTTTTAAAAAATGTAACATTCGCTACATTTTCGCCTAGTGTCCGCACTACTCCAGCATCTTCAAACATCTAAAACAGAGGCTTTTGAGAACGTTTCTGACCCCGTTTATGTTTTAAAACACTGGGATTGAGGTTTAGTGTGGGCGGGCAGAACCTGAGACTTTTGAAAAGAATGACGCAGAGAGGACAATCTACTTCCTGTTAACACGGGCACGCACATTCCCTGTGTCGGTGCGTGGTCATGTGTTGTGCGTGTTTCGGAGTGTTAGTGCGAATGAAGTTTATTCCCGACATGGTGCTAAAAGGTTTGTACGGATGGAGATCGTTTTCATTTTAAAATGCTGTTTTAAAACAAAAACTCATTAGCGTGCACATAGCCCTAAAGGTTCTCTTAGAACCCAGTCTTGGGACTCCTATAGAAACCGGTTTTAGCATTTTAAGTCAAGCATAGCATGAGCTAATGGGATAATGATCATGAACACGTGCCTGTCTGAAGAGTTTCTTGGTCGTCAGTGTCAAATGTGTACTGCAAATTCATCAATACGGAGAGTCCAAAAAAGGCCATATTTTGCTTTCAGCAGAAGTGGAATTAAAGCTGAGCTTGATTGAAATTTGTTTAAAATCCCAGCGAGACTTGGTGCGGTCTCAAATCCCATTGAAAATCTGGGTATCAAGACCAGTCACTGTAGAAAGTACTTTATGAAATTTAGCCCATGCTGAGTGCTCTTCAACACTAGCTGGGTCGCAATATGTGGTTACCTTGGGGCCAACTTTAAATGAGGAGGTGGAGTCAAATAATGTTCTCCCAGTGAGTGTTGCAGAGTGTCATTAACATCTCCTGAGGGGGTATGAGAGATGAGAGGATCTGTAGGCCCACCAGCCCCCTTTTGTATCGTTTGTGCTCTGCTGGCAACTGGGAGAAATGCAACACGCACTGAGTCTGAGGGCCCATCTTCAGCAGAGCAGAAGTAGTTCTCTTATAAATCGCCCCTGGGCCTGGATACAACCTAACGGGTCCCAGCCTGCATGCATGTTTGAGTACTGCTGAGAAAGTCTTGATTAAAACCGAACAGTCATCAGGCTTAATCTGCTGGGATTAAGGAAGGGGCTTTGATTATGTGTGTGTGTGTGTGTGTTTGTGTGTGTGCGCGCGCCTGTGTGTGTGTTTTTGCGTGTATCGAGCAGGTCAGGGAGTCTGACTATTTGGAATATCTACAAATTATTGGAAAAACCTTATATTCTGCTTTAAATCATTTGTAAATCAGTGGTAATACGAATGTCGTTTTACGGGTGATGAGATAGATCGCATCGGGAGACCTAGCATTTGCAAAAGAGGTACAGCTTCTCCGAGAAGCCTTCATGTTAATTAGTTACCCTGCGCTGCTCTCTCAGTCATTTATGTTGATTAGCAAGCCTGCTTTACTTTTGGTTTGGCAGGTATTAGTCTTGTCTACTGTACACAAACATTACGACACCTTGGCTTACAGCATGTCCGCGCTACAGAAATGAATCGAGGTAATGACTCAGTAATGGCTTGTCGTCCTTGTCTAAGGCGGGAAAGTGGCTTCACATCACAGGAATGGGGCTAAGCCCTGACCCTGGGAGCTATACGAGCGCCCGCGTGGCTTCCATTGATAAATGCGTCGGCGCTCTTTGATCTAGCCGTGGTGCGCCTTGAGCAAACGAGCAGCTAGATGAAGCTACAAATTTCTGTTGCGTTTCTCTAAGGGCGCTCAGCAGCAGATAGCATTCACTCCTCCTCGACCCCCCCCCCGCATATCCATATTCTTCGTCCAGTGCGCCCCTTAATGTTATTCTGATAAGTCCAAAGACAAATGCGGAAGAACGTGTATTAATTTTGTTCTGGATCCCCAGGAAATATCGCCATCCGCTGTGGTCCTGCCGCGGCAGATTGTTGACAGTTCGAGACTCCATTGAGGCAGTGTTAATATCCTTTTGATCCTTGCAGCTAATCCCCGAAGATTCCTCCCGATTAATTTGAAGCCATAATGCTGGCTTTTTCCCCAAATCCTCTTTTGTTGTAGCTGTCACACAAGACTGACGTTGCGTAAGGGACAGGAGGGCTGAAATGATTGCATTTGCTTTGTTTGGTTTTTTTTTTTCCTTCCACTTTGATGTTGGAAACGCAGGCTACCAGTCCAGCTGTCCCGTTATTTCTTTGTCACCGGAGCATGTGTGCGTAAGTGAAGTCTCGCAGTCGGTGGCCGTGTGCAGAATACTGAGTGCTACTAGGAGCAGATACTCGCCAGCCGCTTTACGCTCCAATCAGAAACTGACATCATCTGACTATTGACACGCCATGGCCCTTGAACAGACACGACCATTAAGTAACTCCAGCAGGAATGAACAAATTAATGTGGGCTTTTTTTTTTTAAGGGGACCTAACATGCTGATCCTTCTTTTAATACATATTAGTAGTGTTATAATATTGGTTGTCCATGCTCAACCTCTGAAAAGTTTCTAAACATAAGATGTTTAGAAACTTTTAGAAACTTTAAGTTTAGGAATTTAAACATAAGGGATTTTGCCGTAATCCAATAAAGTGATTTCGTAAGCGTGATTTCCTCTCTGAACAGCTCCTCCCGAGATCTTCATGAGATCTGGGCAAGACCTGACGTCAGGTTGTGCCGTCCAATTAGTACAGACCTAGCCAGAGCCAATCACTGCGCTGGACCTATCCACACCAGAAACTATTCTAGTTGGCACTAACAATGGCAGATCATGCTATGCCTTAGGAGCATCTACACTTTTGGAAATACAAAAGAAGAACTGCAGATCATTTGAGGTGCAATTTTGTCAGTATCTCTCCCAAAGCTACTTGTCCGTTAAATTTTGGACACGAAGAAAAACAAATATTTCTCTTCCAAAATACAATGCCACCAGAAATCAGTGGGTAGCTTTTTTTGTTTGCTGGCAGCAAACAGCCACGGCCAAAGGGAACGTTAGCTGTTTGTGCTCAGCATTTCACTAAAGACAGCTTTGTCAAAAAAGGATAATTCGACACAGGATAAGCGTTTCAGCTACTTCTCAAACCTGAAGCAGTTGCATCGATCAAGCGCTCGGAGCTGTAAGCTGTAAGTACCCATATTACAGCAAATAATGTAAGTGAAGCTAACATGTTACGGGCGGCTAGCAGGACCGCTAGCGATAGTTAGCACTAACAACTGGCCTCAAACGCAGGCTTTGTAAAATATCTGATGATAAAGCCTGTATCGGTCGCAACTGTCCATGACTCACAGACTGAGAAGCTGTAAGTTGCTTTTACTGCATAAGCCAACCTGACGTGATAGCCAGTTAATTGTGGCTATAGCTCAGCGGCTAATGTAGCCAAGTTACTGTTGCTAATGTTTGTGCCCTAAATATGCAAGAGTGATATCAGGGGAAATTCCACAGAAGGTGTGTGAACATAAACCTCATTTGAAGCTAACTTTTAATATTTGTTTGTACAAATGTAATTTTGGATGCTTAGTACAACTGTTCACAGTAACAGAACTTGCTGTCTGTAAAACCTGTATTGCAAGGGTTTGTCTCTGTGGTTATGACCGCTCGGTTACCAGCTACTGCATGTTAGTTTATGTGTCGTGCTAATTAAAAATGCTCCTGGTTAATTTATATGCGGTAATTATTATCGGTATGCTTGTGTTACTTCGGTAAGCATCAATGTGGCAGTTTCATCATAACGTTGCCCGATTGTAGCCACTACAGTTAGTGATCACTTCACTTATCCATGACCGGGATCAGCCGAATACTTCACAAATGTCTGAGCAAGCTCTCTGGTGCTACCATGAAAGAAATGCGAAACGCAGAAGCTCTACCAGTTTACAAATGATTTCTCTGCACTACATTGACATAATTTCACCCCCTTTAGAAATTGTTTTTTTTTTTTTTTTGCAATCAAATTTTTATTAAAGTTTGACACAAAGTGCAAAAGAAGTATGCCAAGACTCTTAGGGATTCAGCATTATAGCACACAGTCTAAATTTTCACAGTTGGCATACAGTGGGCCCAAGACAAAGACACTTGTTATAGGATACCACAAAACACAGCAACAGTATCATTAAAATAAAACAAAATAAAATAAAAGGATAAGAAATTGAATAGAAATTGTTGTGGCTAATAAAAAGCCAAAAAAGGCGGAGATTAAATAGGTAATTCTTTCCTGTAGAAGTGATCAATTTAATAGCTCCACATAAGCAACTTGTCCGCGCTAATGGAACTTACAGACTGCAAAACCTGTATTATGTTCATGACATAACCAAGCTCTCTCTAGCTGTCGGGTACTATCCATTAAGCTGCTTTCACATCAGACACGAAACAAATTTTTCACAGGACAGATTAGCCTACGTTCAAAGTCAATGCAAAGACGCGAGTACACGTCAAGCCGCTTTCACACCGGATGCGAAACGAATTTTTTGCGCAACAGATTAGCTACATTCAAAGTCAATGCATAGATACGAATACAAGCGTTATGAGCATGTTTAGCAGCTTTCACACCGGACACGAAATTAATTTTTTGTGCAACAGATTAGCTACATTCAAAGTCAATGCAAAGGCGTGAATGCAGGTGTTATGGGCGTGTTAACCAGCTTTCACACCGGATGTGAAACGAATTTTTCGCACGGCGGACTTGCTACATTCAAAGGCAATGCAAAGACGCGAATACAGGCGTTATGGTTGCGTTAAGCAGCTTTCATACCGAACGTGAAATGAATTTTTCGCGCGACAGATTACATTCAAAGTCATGACTGCTTATCAGCTACAGCATATTAGTTCGCTTGCTCTGCAAATTAAAAATGCTTTTGGTTAACTTACATGCAGCAATCATGATCGGTATGCTTATTTTACTTCGGTAAGCATCAATGTGACAGTTTCATCATAACCTTGCCTGATTGTAGCCACTACAGTTGAAGCTAAACGGAGAGGTGCTGTATGTGTCTGCCAAGTTCGGCAGCAGTTAGACCAGACATAGATTTTGCAGAGCTCGGGGTGCGGTTTTGGGTGCTTATGAAATGATTGCTTTACTTATCCATGACCGGGGTCAGCCTGATACATCTCCAATGTCTAGGCAAGCTCTCTGACACTACCGGTGAAAGCAATAGGGAAGCACACAGGCTATAACGTGTCCGGTATAACAAACAGTTTCTCTGCATTGCCATCGATTGAAAAAAAATTCTCTCCTGTAAAAGTGATCGATTCGCTAGCTCCACATAAGCACCGGTTCATGCAGATGGAACTTCCGGTCTGTAAAACCTGTACTATGTTCATGACATAACCGGAGCTCTATCTAGCTCTCACGCGCCATCCATAACACGCCCATTTTCCGCTAGGAAAAGCTGGTCATTCCGAAGCAATAAGTAAACCAATACCACGGGCAATTTCTGAAAAGGCTATTTAGCCTGGAGCTTTCGCACCTCCGTCATATACCAGCGTGGAAGCTGTTCATTTCTCCACGCTAACAACACACCACAGCTATGCACACGAACCAGCAGGTCCTAATTCACACCGAAGCAGTCCATAAGCTGTTAGTCCACTTTTTGCTGCTCCTCACTATCCATGTTTCCCTCTAAACTCAGACCCACCGGATTTCTACGGTCTCCGGTCTACACTTGGGCACGTCGACCCGTTCTAAAAATGTGTCTATATGGGGTGGATTCTGGCTTTGCCTGCATCCTAGCTATGGAGTAGTAAACCCGCTCTACTAGCCAACTGTTGCCGTAGAACAGTGGCCGATTGCAAATTCGTGCTTGAGCTGCCAGACTTTTGCACTACATCCTCCACTTTCGCCTTTGTGCTTATTAGAACAAGTTAATTTAATTAGACCCATATACATGTGCTGCGTTAGATTGCAGAATATGCCCGTCGATTCCCATCAGTTTCACTCTGGAGCCGGACCAGGAAAACTGCGTTCTGCTGCCTCGACCCACCTAGGTCCGCCCTCCACAGAGCTGGCCAGTCAGAAGACAGCGTTTCCGGCAGAGACTACTATGGACTACAAATGGAGTTTTTTGAGGATGGCAGTATGAATGAAATAAGTACCCTTTTTTTTACTTTGCACAATCAGGAGTACTTTAGGGTCAAAGACCAAAATATAAACTTGGAAAAATAGCATAGTAGGTCACCTTTAAGAGCTGCAAGGGCGTGACGCTCAGCTAAGGTTTGAAAAGTGATCATCGGGAGCCATTTGGCGTCCCACCACCGTGAGCCAGTCGGAAAATATCTGAATACATTTCAGATATTCCAGAGCATAATATCAACAGCATCTGAGCCTTCCGTGTAATCTCAGAGGTGTTTTGCAGTTTGCTGTCAGCAACAGAGAGCGTGGCGCAATGAACCGACTTCAGGGACTCAATGTACTTGAACACTCGTCCCTCTTTTATGTTTGAAAGTTATTGAGGTTTAAATCAGTCAAAAATTGACTGCTGACAGTTAGCCAGGAAGCCTCACTCGAGTAGCGCAAAGACCTGGTGGCAAGAACTGTCGCCTTGTAAGAAGGACGTTCTATGTTTGCAAGTTCCCTCCGTGTAGCGTGCTGTGTATTTCGATCCCTCGGACTGCCATATATGTGCAAGAACACGTGATAATTAGCCCTCCTCTCTAACTCCCTGGCAGATTTACGGAAATAATACTCATGTTTGATATCCCTTTCAAATGAATCGAAGTGAACTTGATGTGAACTGAATGTTGAACTTCAAAAGAGTTATGCTGTATGTTACACAGTATGTGGCCCATAGAGTTAACGTCTCAGTGCCTGGCTGGGCTCTGCATTTAAAGTTACACTATCCTTTGTGCTGTAACAAGTTTAGTGTTAAAAATACTATGCAGTCAGATACTGTGTAAAAATGCTTCAATTTGCGTATGAGAATTTGTTTAGGGAACCCTGTATACACGGGATATGGATGTAAATATCTACAGATCACAGCTGACAGTTCCTACTTAAACATCATAATATTGTTTTCTGATCTAGTACGCTGGAGTATGAAGCCATAAAGGAAAAAAATGAGTATCTGTTTGAATAGAGTAGTTGTTGCCACTGTAGTTGCATTGGGCTATGATCTAAACTCTATATCTTCGCTGCTGCCACAGCCTACCTCTGAGGTTCTGGGTGAACGTGATCAAGAACCCACAGTTCGTCTTCGACATCCACAAGAGCAGCATCACGGACGCCTGCCTGTCGGTGGTGGCCCAGACCTTTATGGACTCCTGCTCCACCTCGGATCACCGCCTGGGCAAGGACTCGCCCTCCAACAAGCTGCTGTACGCCAAGGACATCCCCAGCTACAAGAGCTGGGTGGAGAGGTGAGCGGTCGACTGGAAAATGTGTCTGATCCACAGGGAGGCCTTAGAAATTACCAGAACATCCTAACTCAAGAAAGACTGCACACTCTCAGAGATAGATATATAATGGAGGTGCAGTTTTGTTCTTTATAGAAAGAATGTCCCAGATGTACCTTGAAAGGTACAAAATGTTCTAAGAAGGACATTTCCCTAGCAAAAAAATGTAAAAATGAACTCTTAGACAGAGGTTTGTAGTTTCAGTTTTATTTACGCTCCAAAAAAAAAAAAATAGATTTACTTAAAATATTTACAATTGCTTTAAGTTTCTTAAAAGTAATTTAACAGATTTTAGGCCAGTTTTGTTGATTAAATTAACTTTGTTATTTAACTTGCATAGTTATGTGAAACCAGTTGTCTTAACATTCAGGTAAATCTAAAATATTTTTTGGGTCTACCTGTGCGTTACCTCCCCATGGAGACGTGCTTATTTCAGCACTTTGCTCTCATTTTGTCTGAGATTGCCAGTTCAAGCGCATCCAGAAACTGCGGGACCAGTATTTCAGCTATCTGTGCCCGATTTGTTCTCAATGTGTTATAGAATTTTCTAGTAACAGAGAACTGGTTTCTGTATGTGGAGGGGTCAGCTTTGATCATTTACTGAAATATCCCGTGCTCTTGACAAAACGATGCTCAAACTAAGTCTCAGTACATGGAGGTGAACCCAATGAAATGAGAGTGCAGGAGACAGGAGTGAGTGGGCGAGTAAAGTAATGTCCTTGAGGACTGAAAACACTGTCCTCTGGATATAGGGTTCTCACAGGTTCATCTGTTCCTGTAAATGCCGGATATTCTTAAATCGAGAGCGTGAAAATCTTTTTGATGATCTTGTGGGAGCAACCTAATTCACTGTTGCTGGAGCCTGCGAAAATATAACAGTTTATAAGAGTGCATAGTGATGGATGACCTTTCAGTTTTCTAAGATCGTCAGTCCTAGAGATCTGGTTGTTCAAAGCACAGGTATGGGCTGGGGTTCTTACTGTAGACCCAGTGGCTTGGAGGTGGTACTTGCCAGAATAGCTCTGCTGCAGCTGTAAGCCGTCTAAGACATGATGACCAGTAGCATGAAAGCTAACAGCTAAATTAGCTAATGCAGTCTAATACAGTTTAAAAAGTAAGGATGAAGGGGGATTTGGTGCACAGCAACTGATGATTTGATCTGAGATTTGATTCTCTCCCACCTCCAAACACACACACACACACACACACACACACAAACACACTCAGCACACACACGCACGCACACTCACACACACACTCACACGCACACTGCACGTACAGTCCCTGTCCTCCCCTGACTTTCATTACATGCAGTAATAAAACTGATGGCGGTGGCATTGTTGCCGCTCAAAGACAGGCTGCGTAGTGATCTATGAGGCGGGGGCAGGTTTCAAATTAAACCAGAGTGAGTAAATGGGAGTTGCTGGGGGGCGACGGCGAGCTTCTTACCCTTCTCAACATACAAAACATTCACGCCTTTATGAGAAGAGTAGGCGGCAGCAGTGGTAATTTGTTAAAATGAGAGTTTTATTAAATTTATACGGTGCGTTGCTGAATAAAATATGAGGTCTCCGAAGCACTTAAAAAAGTTAACAAAAAATGGGGTTATTTTTGTACGGCGGCAAAAGGAATATGCGCCTGAGGAGAGGATATATCTGTTGTTTGCAGGCATGAAGCTAAGTAATGGAGGATTCTGCCGTATTCATCCGTCAGTATCTGTGAATTTGTAGGGATATTTAATGTATTTATTTATCTGTTTGTTCCTCAGGGAGGGGGGCTTGTGAGAACAGAGGGGCTGAATTTATTTGAAATGGTTTTTAGAGGGGTAAAGCCATTTGAAAGTATCCGGCCCCGGTAGAAAAGTACGGAGCTGTTTGGGCTGTAATTAGGAGTCCGTAGACCGTGCTGTCTCCCTTCTGAGGTCCGCTGGAGAAAATCCTGGTTCTGCCTGTGAACCGGGGACTGGGAACATGCCTGCAAATATGGAGGAAGGAGTTAGGAGAGGATTCTGGGTAATTAAGAGAAGAGTTGGAAAAGTGAAAAAAAAGAATAACGACTGCGTCAAGTTAGTTTAAGGCCAATGAATTTATCACAGTCATGCATTTTTGCTCTCTCTTCTGAAGCCATCACAAGTGTGTTTGTGTTCTTTAAAAAAAGCAGTGATAGAACATTTAAAAATGGTACAAAATGCTTCACAGTCTATCAGCAGCCCTCGGGGCTGAACTCAAGTAGGGTATTAATATCGTGGCGGTACCGTGGTAGAGTGTTATTAACAGGCCTGTCCTCAAATCACTCAATTCGTCTTCCCGTTTCATACGTTGACCTCCAGCAGTAGAGTAAATTATGTGTCAGATGGCATTAAGAGCAGTGGCAGCTGACCACTGTTGGCAACCACATTAAATTTCGCCGGTGATAAGATTCTAATCGCTGCGTTCCACGTCTTGCATCCTGCACTATGTGATTACCCAGACAGGGAGTTTGGCAGTTTTGTAACCCACTGTCAAAGAAAAATAAATCTCGCCGATCTAATTCCACTGAAGCTTGCTCTGTAGGATTTGCGGAACGCTGTATGACATGTGACGAAGGGAGCCTTGTAACAGAATATAAATTACTCGCGGTGAAGTGTAAATGATTGGCTGCAGCGGCAAGCCCGGCGTATGCGCTTAAATGCAGCTGCAGTGACTCTGGCCTCTGTTTCTCTCTTTCTCTCTCATACTCTCTCTCTCTCTCTTCTCTCTCCTTCTTTCTCCCTCTCTCTTTCTCCTCTCCCGCTCGACACACAACAAAGTGCGGGAGCCCTGCAAATTAAACTGTCACATGCATTTGCGGGTTCTCCAATTCCCCCGCCAGCCTGCACCCCAATCTCTCCTCCACACCTGGGCGTCTGCGCCTCCCTCTCGGCGTCACCACGGCGACAGCTCTTTGACAGCCAATGAAATGCCCCTGACACAACATGTGCTCCTTGCTGCTAGTACGCTGTACCTTTCCTCGTGCCCTGAGCCAGGAAGCACGCACTGCTCTGTTTCTACGGCGCGGACATAAATCGCTGTCTGCCGCCAAGATGGGTGATAGCTAACATCCATGGTAAAGCTTTCTGAACATGGCAGGTAATGTCTCTTTAATGTTTGCAAAGTCTTGTAGATGCTACATGTAGCGCAGAGGTAACGGCTGCATTTTTAGCAGAGAAACTGAGAGTGACGCGATGAGGAGCGCAGGAACCGATTTCTCGAAGAGCTTTCATGAAAATCGGCAAAACTGGGAGGACTGAGTGAAAGCCAGAGTGGAAGAGGTGGTGTGGAAGGCAGAAGTATACAGTGAAACCTTTTGCTTTGATCTCTTACACCTGTATAAGCGTCCTGACGGCGGGCGAGTGCCAGGCGCGACATGCCCGGGAAAGAGGGGAAGGCCTTTTGAAGGAAGACGCACGTCAGTCGCGGTGCGTTTGGCGAACAGGTGTATGCTCAGACAACAGCTTCCTGCGCCAGAGGGGATTACAATGCGTGTCACAATTAATCAACACCAGCTGCTGAGATTTACTGCGGTGCTCTGCAGTACACTACTGGTGTCCCATCCTAGCTGCGAGTGGGTCTCAGGTACGCTCCACTCTCGCCGGATCAGGCTGGTGTGCCCCCAGTGTTCCCACCCATTGTGTCCCTACTGCTTTTTGGGAGCAGGCCGCTATTTCACGACTCTGTTCTGTCATAAACTGACTGAATTTCACAGTAAAATTACCGCATCTTATTTTAACCATAAGTGCAGTCGTGCGCGTATTTAACTGTGGTTAACAGCTAACATACACAGAACCTCTGTTAAAAACTGATTGCAAAACTACAGCTAAAACAAGTCGACATGGTCTACAACATCCCCCGCCAATCGTGTGCTTCTTATTTCCAAACTCCATCAAGGCCTTTATGGTCTGAAGCTACACACCAAATTTGGTTGTCCTGTCTGTAATAGTTTCTGAGAAAAGTTTTCCCCTTTCTCTTGGACGGACAGACGGACGCGCGCACGCACGCACACACGCACGGACGGACGGAGATCAAACCTATATTCCCCTCCCACTTCATGTTGACGGGGGATAATAACTGACCACAAAGGTGCCAGTTAAAATAACTGGCAAGAAAGGTGCCAGTTTATAACAGTGTATTGCAAGGTGCCTTAATGGCCAGTTTTCCGAACAAGACCACAGCTTGCTACTCTTGGACAAGATTCAACTTGAATGGAGAATCTCAATGCAGCATTCAATCTATTCTACACCCGGACTAAGTCAGATCTTTGCCCATGAAACCAACCACAATGAATCAGGTGATAATTCTATATATAAGCAACCAGAGTACTCTGTACACATACAACAATATAGGTGGTAGAACTCCCATTTTCCGTAAAATGATTGAACCAGTTTAAGCTGTCTCTAACCAAAAAAAATCACTGCTTAGTGAAGCTTCAAGAAACCGTCAGCCTCTGGCAAAAATGCTGGAGCCTGAAGAAGGACACATCTAGTGCTCTGTATGAACGGCCAGCGCCATGGAGACCAGCGGACTTTACAGATCTAATTGAAGTCCATGACACGGCAGCACTCCAGGGGAAAAGAATTTGAGGCATTAACACCAGGCACTTCCCACAGATTACTATTATAATTATGATTGTGATATTATTATTGTGATTGCAATTACAGTTATTACAATGGTCTTTTCAGTGCAGTCAAGCACTTTGTTGGCAATACAAAAACTGTGGAAGCCCTATTTACTCTCCATATGAGCTCTTCTTTGTTTTGCCTTTGACTGTGAAAAGGCTTATTCTCCGTTATCTTGACGCACACAATTCACGCACTGTTAATCCTTCCCCTGTCTGAGCTCGCTGTGAAAGTGCTGCCTCCCATTTTTGTAGCTAAGGAGAGGTGAAAGCAGCTTGGCTTTAAATAAATTCAGGAATTTTTTGCCCTTGCTTTGCGAAACTCGTGCAAAGCAGTCTCAACTGCTTTTGCTGAGACTGGTGCGGATATGAATTTTTTCAATTTTGTGGTGATTTTTAGTAATGCAGTTATTTGCACCTGTCTCTCCAAGTGCCCTGCCAGTGCCCCTCTATCTTATTAGAGAGTTATAGCTTGTTGTCGCTATTGCTGATTTTTGGAGTTTGACATTTGTCATAATTTTTGACTCAGTTCCCCTGAGCCACCGTAAATGATTCTATCGTTTTAGGATCAATTCACTTGCCAATTGAGCATCTTTTATTTTGCCCCTGTGGAACTCTCTATCCTCATGTACTAAAGTAGTTACTGTAAGAGTCGCTGTTTAAACCTCTTATAGGCAGATACATGTTTCTACTTGGCATTAAAATGAATAAGAATGGCCTCTGTATATGCTTTCGTACTAGCCATTTCTTCGCAATATTTGCCCAACCTCTTGAACTTCAACTGCAGTCAGTGATCTCTTTGTCAACCATTGTAATCGTCCAAAGCAGGAGTGACATACCCTTCACCTCGAGGGGCATGGGGTCTGTTGTTTCTCTTTGTTAAATTGTTTGACCGTTATTCAAACCACTGTTATGAGCAGCAGAAACAGGAACCAGGTGTAGATCGCTGTTTAAGCCTCAGGGGCAGTTTTATTGAAAGAAAAATTGCCACAGGTGGTACTTAAATAATTGTCAGAGGACAGTCCGAGGTCAGGCAGGGGCAACAGGCACACTGGAGGTCAGAATAAGGCGTGGTTGGGGAAACTGGTCTGAGGTCAGTGCCCAGAAGACAAGCCATAGGTATAAGGCACGTTGGACAGCGCACGCTCTCGAACGCCTCTGCTGGAGGGCCTGGAAAGACCACCTCTCACCAGGACCAGTGACATCGGAAATAAGTCTCTGTTAAATAGGTTGCTAGTTTCTTAAGCTTTTCTTAAATTATTAAACTTGAAGGACTTGGAGAGATTAGACTGGCTCAGGTCAAAAGACAACAAAGGCTAAAGGGACAACAGCAAAGGTGAAATGAAACACCGAAACTTAAATACATAAAGACCACATACACAGATTGGAAAGGAATGTGTTGCGCAAGCATTAGGTGGAACATGGAGGGAGGTGAATAGACTGAGACAATTATTACTCATTTCATTAAATGGAACTGAAAAGGACGGACGGCTGGACTATGGCAGCGAACAGTAAGGGAAACTTTCAGGATGCGACACCAGGTTAATCCCACTGAGATTAAAAATCTCTTTTACAAGAGAGGCAGGGCCAAGATGGGCAGCAGTACATGTAATCAAAAGACATTTAGAACTCACTTCAAGACAAAACAAATAAAACAGCGCAATACATTAAAGAGTGTAGCAGTGAAAACACAGTTAAAATTTACATTTACAGGTGTTATAGCCTCTGCTTCCATAGACTTTACAACAGCTTTAAATTCACTGAATGCAACTATATCCTGAAATTAAATCTTCCTCTGTAGGCTGTTTGAGGTTGAGGGTGCAGAGAACATTAAGGCCTTCTGGCCTAATTCACTCTGAGCTTTTCAAGTCAAGGACCTTTATTATTATGAGCACATCTTGAGACTGCAATCGATTGGAGCCACATTTCTGAGGGGTATACAGCAGGTTAAATATAGGGGATTCTACCAAGAGTGGCCTCATCGATATAACCAAACCAAGAGCTATGCTGACGTTTGGAAAGAGTCAGCCAATTAAATTTTTAATATTGTTCACAAAAATGCATTAGGCTTCTACAGTTTGTAATGAATCTCAAAGTTCCTTGGTACACAGTATCTGACACTTAGGGACTATGAGCAGATGAATTCATGAGTAGCAGGTCACCATTATCAACAATCTACAAACATGTAGCTTCAACAAGCCTAATGTTGAAAGAAAACTGAGATTTGTTTCTTGAATAAAATCCTAATTTTTACTGCAACTTTACAACAAGATTATGCATTTGAAGTTTTAATGAAAGTTTACCAACAATCAAAAATCACAGATATTTTCAAGTAGAAACAGCCTCAATTTCTTCATCTTAAAAAGTCACAATGTCCTTTTTCAAAGAGATCCTCATAGAGTATGAAACAACTGTGAGTTTTTTTTTGTTTTTGTTTTGTTTTTGTTTTTTTCCAGCATTTAGAAGGAGCATTAATTGAGTTGAGCCTGCATCCTATAAACAGCATCTTGGAGATACTCAGAAGCCTTGCTAAGAGTAGGTGATCAGCAATAAATGAACAAATCAGCATAGAACTGGAAGGCTGCATTAGGAACATTTTGCCCCAAGCAGCTGATATACGCGTAAATAAAAACATGATTGCCAAATAAGGTTTGCATGAAATTCTCTTGAACAAGCTGTGACAACACTGTACGCCATCTTGAAAAGCAAGGTGAGACTGTTCGCAGAGGTACTTGCTTGCCTTGGCAAGACCAAATGTAGTTTACTCCTTCAAGATGCAAGAACTTGCTGGCTCTTACTTGATCTGGTCTTGAACACGCCCCTGGAGTACCCCGAGAACCAGTGACAACGTGGACTAATGCATGGAGGTGTATCTGAAATATCTACCAAAAAAAAGTCAAAATTACAGGAGGTCCTTGAATACAACTGCGATGTACAACTTGAATACAGCCTGGTGGAACAGGCTAATTACTAAAAACCCTTTTGTTTTCTGAATTTGTGCCTTAGACCTGTGTATCCCTTTAAGTTGATACAATTAAGCAAAATAATGTTGCTTATTATCCAAAGCTTCTATGATATCTTTCAAATGTTTCGTAGCAGCTGTAAAGGTACTATGATTTTTCCTAAACCATGATTGATGAGTGGATAATATTGTGTAAATGTATATATAGTTTATGTATAGCTGTTTGCTGACTGCAGATACCAACCACTGCCTTGGGCTGAAGGTTTGGTGATCAGTTGATGGTTAAGCAGCATCATTAGATCCCCTCCCTTTAATAAGGGTAGAACATATGCAGCTTTCTCTGACCTTTGGGAATTTGAAACCAGAGAGAGATTGCTGTGTTTTGGCGGCTAATGAGACCACATATTTGGCGGCTGATTGAAAGGGAACCGCAGAAGCCTGTAGACGGTGCGGCCCTGGTGGACTGGTGTTTGACGTCTTGCAGACATTTTATGAGAAAGAAGGATCAGTCGAGCCTCACAAAAAGATTCAGGGAGAGGGCTTAGGCCTAAGTATATTATTGTTAGACTTCCCTGTTTATACAGCGAACGCATAGAGAAGGATCTCAAGACACCCGCTGTCGCCATGGCAAAAAGATTTTCACTCGCATTTGAAAAGAGCCTGCGGTGAACTGGCCGTGAACTGTCCGGTGAGCAGTGAGTTTTCGTGGGGAGCTTTTTAAAGAAAATCGAACTCGAGTTTCTGTCTGTTCCTGCAGCGTGGTTACTGCCTGTGAGCTTTAAAATCATAAAGCAGACACTCTCCTTTTCTTGATGATGTCCCAGAATGCACTGGGACAACTGCCTTCAAGTTACCCAATTACAAACTCTCTGGGCTCTACACTTATCATTTCCGGGATGCAGAAGACTATTATCAGGTGTGATTCGGGCCGCTCAGAATATGTCAAGTGGCAAGCATTAAAAATGTAAATGATTGAGTTCAATTAACGAGCTGACGGTGCCTGCCAAGCTGCAGTTGACAGTGACTGATTACTTCCCCTCCTCTAGTGATCTTTTGTCTGGAATCAGAGAGAACACTCTGGAAAGCCTAGAGCTGGGAGGAGGGAAGACACCCCATTAAGTGTCCTTTAGAGTTTGGTGCTCCATTTAAATTCTCTTCGCAAGGGCAAAAGGGTACAGAGAGCCTTTAGCGCTAACCGCTGTTCCTCCAGGGCTGCTCGGCCTGCAAAGTCAATCTAAACTGAGGCACTTAATGGAGTGAGAGAGACGACAGGGGGGCACCTGTCACTCCCAATGTAAATCTTTTATGCTCGGCAGGTCCGCAACCCTTCTCAACGAAGACATTTGATACTTAATCAGCCGAAGAAAGGGAAATTGAAAGAAAATTCGTAATGGGATTCATCAGATAGGAGAGAAATGACAGTCACAGTTGTGACAGATCTGTCATTACGACGTTGAGTCTTTATGCGCTCTGACTTACGTTTTGTCATGTAGTTATGGCCGTCTTTTCAGAGCCTGAGAGGATTTGGGCTTATGTGCTTTGTAACTTTTAACAAGATTAGATTTTGAAGTATACAAAGGTTTCATTCCATATTAAATGAGAAAAAAATCATCTTGTATCACTACTTTTCTGCAGAGAACTGAATGCAATTACTTAAGAAATTGGTCAGTTTGTATTAAGGGAATGCTTTCGGTGTCATAATGGTGACAGCTCTGTAACGGCCAATGAAACAGTTGTGGCTCAACTTGTGCTTCCCAGACACAGTATGGCATCTTCAAATGGCTTCTTAGTGAATGTGTATCTCAGTCTTCTGGTAAGATATACGTGTGAGTATGTGACTGCCTGTATACGTTCATGCACTTGAGCTTGTGTGTGTGTCTACCTTGTTGAAAATACTGTCTTAAGCCAGGTCGAGCTGGTTTAAGATGTGTTTTTGATATGTCGACTATAGGAACACTGCTGCCAATTTGCCTGATCAAGGCCCAGGCTTTACTACTGGAGTTGGTCCCCTGGCACTGTGGTTATTTACTGCTGCAAGATAACAAGATCAGTCGAAAGCAGAGAAAAAAAATTCCCCCAAGGGCTTTAATAAAGTATATTTTACCGTATCTCTTCTCCATTGAGTCAGTGATGTCATCCATGTCTTCATACAGTCAGACAGTTCACCAGTTAAGCGCAAGCCGACCTAACCAGTCTAACCACCTTTGACCAGTCACAGACCAGCCACGAATGGGGAGCAGTATCGCAAACAAAGTGTAAACTATCTTCGATTGGCTGAATATCACAGCAGGAATTTTCAAAAGCAGATTTGCGTTTGGACGGTACAGGGTGCTGTGGTTTGCGATAAAAAGGTTCAGAGTTTGAGTACCGGTTGGGAAGGACCTGTTCATTTGGCATTAGCATGTTCTCCCCGTGTTCGTGCCGGTTTCCTCCAAGTTCTTTGATGTTGTTCCACCCTAAAAGACACGCATCGTAGGAATACTCCTGCCATTGCTGATGACCTAGGCTCTAGAGTTGTTCCCTGGGTTCTGGGCCTGTCTATTGCTCCTGAGTAACTTGGATAGGTCCAGTTTAAAGAGTGAATTACACTGAGAGTTAAGTAATGCATATCTCACCTTGTCTACACTCCATTGAGTCTGTGCTCATGTCTGCGCACCCATTCCTGTTCTACAGGTACTACTCGGACATTAGCAGAATGCCTGCCATCAGCGACCAGGACATGAACGCCTACCTGGCGGAGCAATCTCGCATGCACATGCACGAGTTCAACAGCATGAGCTCTCTGAGTGAGATTTACTCCTACGTGGGCAAGTACAGTGAAGAGGTACGGCAGTCCAGGCAACCCTTTCTGACCATCGTCTGAGGCTACCTCCGCACAAGTGCATTTTAAATTTTAAAATGATATTTTTAAGCCAAAATGATCTTCGTCCACTCTAAAATGCTATCCCTGAGTTTTCCAACTGAATGCGGAGATAGCAGCGGTTTCAAAACTCAATGTTTTGAGGGTTTGAAAACGCAGGAGTAGTGTGGACGCTTGGCGAAAACGTAGGGAATACTATGTGTTTTAAAATGAAAACACATCAGTGTGGATGTAGCCTGAGAATGATGGATTCTCGGACATTCCACCATTTTCTATGTGAATTCAGAAATGGTTTATATAAAGTGCTTTTTGCAGTAATGAACCGTTGTTCTGCAGTTCAGCTCCATTTCCTGGGTTTTTCACGCTGACATTTTTAGCAAATGGAAATGTGCCATTTTACGGTAACAGATCTTTGCATAAGGTCATACGCTTGTGTAATTTTATATTTTTTCATTATCCTCGAGGCAAGGTGCCTGATACAGCACAAAATTAAGTGTACAAGTTTTCAAGTTTTCCCATTTAATGTCAGCATTAACATAATGCGCCAATTACCGACGTGCTCGATTTATCATAATGTATAGTGCTAAGCATCAATAATTCATCATGGAAAGGACACATAAAATGTCCTGAATTTTAAACTTTCATAATTGCTCATAGTATTATTATTAGGCTGTAGAATTTGTATGGTATACAATTATACAAGTATTATTTGCGTACCTGTTAGGTTCATTTATTACATGGAGAGCCAAGTCAAATAAGATTCAGCTTCTTTGAGCTTTTATTTTTACACGGTTTTGATGTGGTACCACAATGGCAAATAGAGCAACACTCAGGATGTTTTTCTTTACCCAGGCATCTCTGCTTTGTCTTCTACTCTTTGTTGAGTTTGTTCTCTCACACTTGCCAGAGATACAAGTTCCCAACGGTAATAATATCTTTGTTAGTTTTAGTTTTGCAAGGAAGTAAGGTCAAACCTCAAATTTTTTAGCGATGAGAAGAATTTTACCTGAGTTTCTCCTCCAGAAACATCTGCTCTTTCGTTGCCATTAGTTTGATGTAAATCTGCAGAGTTGACTTATTTATTATAGTCAGCGAAAGCCGAACAGTAAAGCACTTTCAAAATTCACTTTTTAAAACACAATGTTCAAAATATCCATGAGATTTTCCCGCTAAGTTTGTGACCATTGCAAATCTTTTCATATTCTTAAAGTTCCTGCATGTGCAGTCAGTGACAGTGCTCCTTTAAGAAACTTTCCTCTTGAAAATGCAATGCGATGATGTTTCATACAAAAAATGTTAATCTCTTAAGAGTTTCAGTATCGTGATCAGTCTTCTCTTAAGTACAAAATATTGGCTTGCTTTCAAGCAAATCGTAAAAATCAATGGTAATACACACTGTATAGCCAAAAGTGGACATTTGACTGAAACCTCATTGACACGCATAGAAAGAAGACATTTTTCAATTAAATATATCTGATATTCTAATTGAATTTTGAATTAACAGGTAAAGCCTGTTTGGACTGACATTTAGCTTCCATTTTAGGCAATAAAGAATTCAAATCCATTTTACCATTAGGATATTGTAGGACTTTGTAAACCACTTCACCCACTCCCTTACTGGTAGCTCCTCACTGAAACGGATTGCTGTTAAGGGGTGGCGTTCCAAATCGTGGAGCAGAATTTTATAATTTATCTTCATAGCCCATGTTGAAAATTTCAGATATTTACAATTAAAAATATAAGTTTGCTGTGTACAGTATGTCGATGAGGATTCAGTAAAGTGTCCGCACACGTTTGGTCACACGTTTAGCGTATGTGTCTTGTCTAGTTAAAAGAAATAAGAATAACTTACAAATTTCAATTAAATATGATCCTACGTATAAACACAAGACTAAAATTATACTTAAGTTGTTTATATTATTTTGTGATGAAAATAATAATTGGCACATTTTTTTTTTCTTTTGGTAGATTGTGACTGCGCTGGAGCAGGACGATATCGCCAGGAAACAGAGACTGGCCTTCAAGCTGGAGCAGGTGGTGGCCTTCATGAGCCTGGAGAGCTGAGGACCGCGTTTCCCAGAGCGCACTGGGAGATATCAGAAACCGAGCCGTGCCTGAGCGAAGACCTGTCCTTCACCTATCTCAACATTTACTTTTCGAAAAACAAAAGTTCTGTTTTCTTCCAGCTGCAAAGAGTTCAGATCACGTTAGGTGTGCTGTGCGGACCATGGGAGGAAGGGAGGAGGAGAGAGGGATGCGGAAGAAGGAAGGGGAAGAAAGAGAGGGATGTGGAAGGGAGCGAGAGAGGCGGAGAGAGGGATGCCGCCCACCACATTGGGGACTGTTGATGCTCTGGAGGGAGACGAAAAAACGCTTTCCATTACGCTGCCTTGAAAACACCGCTGATTACTAAGTCTCTGGCACAACTAAGGTTGATGTCTGTCTAGTAGTTTCCAATCTTTTTCAACAGGATAGAAATCAACCGACGGTACAGTTATACATTACATTTAATGTGACAAACAACAGGTGGATGTACAAGCACACACACGCACACACACGCACACACACAGGCGAACATACGTGCAAAACTAAACCAACAAAGTAACCAAGGAAGCGCAGCCTTGTGCTGCACTTAACCGCTAAGTTATCAAAATAACGCACCTCAAAACAAGGGTGAGCATTGATGAATGTGTCCACCTGTGTTTCGGTCATGTTGATAATATTAAATGTTTTTGAAAAGACTTGTTGGGTGTTTGGGGGGGTGGGGGGGGAAATTTAGTGCTTCATAACCTTTTTTTGAACCAGTATCTTGATTGCACAGCATAGAATAACTCTTTAGTGGCATCCTCCTTATCAATATACTCCAAAAAAACAAGTAAAAAAAAAAAAACCTAGCTACTTGGCTCATGTTTTGTACACTCGGCTTCTGTGCATCAAAAATAAGAAAAGTAGACTTCTTCTATTGTTTGTAGCGAGGGGGGGGGAAAAGTGAAGTTATGATCTTTCAACAGAAGCACACTTCCGCCCTGAAGACAATGACCTCAGAAACTATTTGATAGTGACGACGCTCGTCTCTGTATACTGTGCACACGGCTGTAGACGGGTTTCTTTGGCGGGCTGGGGGGAAGGGGGTTGGTTTAAACGTTGTGTAAAGGACTGTGAAGAGACACACTCATCAGCCTGTGGTGGGAAAGCACAGGTTCCAGGTCTGCGGCTGTCCGACTCTGCAACGAGGCCAAGGACTCCCACTCTGGCTGGACAGATTTGGTCATGAAGGGAGGGGGGTTTTACGCTGGTACGGAGGAGAAGCGTGACATCTTTATTTCAGCGCGAATTCCAGCCCGTTCCCGACACCAAGATTCTCGTTGCCGAAGATCGGTCTCTCTCCGAGGGGACATTTTCAGAAAACTCACTGACTTTTGAAAACAAAAAACAAAAAACCGTCTGCAATTACCAGGAAATGGAGAAGAATGCCTTTCGAAAGGGCGACGAGAGGAATGAGAGGAACTAAACGATTAGGTGAGCGAGCGAATGAAACTTCTCGCTGGTTTTGCGCCCTCAGCTTGTGTCAAACGAGTCGAGGCGCTTCCTCCTCTTCCTGGTTGATTTACAGAAGTGCTCATCATTTCCTGTGAAAATAATGTAGGTAACCTGAGTGAACCGCACCAACTGAATGCAGCGAGTTTCGCCTCCTCTGGGGCCTGACGTTAAACACAGAAATACTGGGGGGAAGCCTGAACGACACCTTCTGGAAGCTTCTATCATGAGAAAGAAGATGAACTCCCCTCCTTTCTTTGACCTTTAACCTTTCTTTTGCCTTGACAAACGTGCCCAATGTGGTGATGTGAATGTTCAGAGACCTCCCTTGGGTCCATCCTGGGTCCTTATTGGCTTTTTAAGCGCATGTATTTAATTAAAAAAAAGGAACATAGAGAAAAAAAAAGTCTTGCGATGATGTGGATGTGTCCTTTTCTTTATTTTGCCTGGAAGCATCAGACAGAAAAATGGATTGTAATGTTAAACTATAATAATTCAGATTTAAGGTGGAACCTTTATCTAGCAGGCCCATGACCATCATTGCCATGTTATGTGAAAGTGTTAGACGCTAATATAAAAGTGGTACCTTTAAACAAATATATTATATACCCTTGCATGTTAATCTATCTGGATGTTATGAAATGGAACCTGCCTTGCAATCAGAAATATTTAAAGACACTAGAAGCATTCATTTTGAAAAGTTTGGGGGATTGGAGATTCAAGACTAAGCTGTTATTTTGGGATTGTCTTGGACGAGACTGCCGATATCCAATGAGTAGCTCACCAGCAGATACTGTCTTACATATTGGTAGATTGTCTTTCTGTGATTAGACGCCTACCATGGCTGGGTATCTTCCACATGTTATTTACAGGATTAAACTTTTAGCTGCGATTCTTACTTTAAACTATGCTAAGTGGATGATGTTTGTGAACGGAAGCCACTGACTGTTGACTGGAAGTTACAGACCGAGTAACTGCTGTCAGTTGTGTGGGCGATGGCAGCTTCCTCGCAGTGGGCACTTTTATTTTGTGAGATAAATACAAACCTACGCTACGAAAGCCGAAGGCCATGTTTTTAGGAAGTTGCTTATTGGCAGTAATTACGGTACGTGAGCATTTTAACATCCTGATTTTTGTTTTATTTTTTCTCTCGTATAGTTTTGACGCCATTGTGTGTGAGGACTGTACTTCCGTGGATATTGATGTGAGACAATTTCCAAAGGGTTTTGGTGGGCAAGTGCTCCGGCCCATTTGCTTGAAAATGCATTCGTTTATTTTATTTTTTTTTAATGGTGTTGAGTTTTGAAATGTTTCCCAACACCTTTTTTCATTGTCGAGATTTCAGTCAACCAGTCAATATGCTTTTCTGAGTCAGCGACACACAAAAAAAGGCCTTTCGTTTCTCATTAACTTTTGTTGCTTATAAGTAAGTAAGTGAGGTTGAAAGATCGAATGATGGAGTGCAATGCCAGATCCTGTTTTTTAGTACTTTTTTGGTGTTTTGTTTTTTTGTAATATGTGCTGTGTGTGTTTGAGTGTGTCTTTTCATGTATTTTTGATGTTTTTTAGTCATTGCTTTACCATAAATACCATTTTTAAAAGTGAGGTTCAATGTTGTTTCTCCTTTGGTAGATTCAGGGAGTCCTTTTTGTTAGGTCCACGTATTACAGATGCAAACTCACCGAAGCTTTAAAAAAAAATGACCACCAAACATTTTTTTCTGTGGGTAACTCCAAAACCTCTGGTCCCGAGTGATACTATTTTGTGGTTTGAAAAAAAGCTTTTTCAGGTTTTGTATTTTGTGTGGTCATTGGAAAGTGCTACTACCCCCCAAAACTGCTTCTTGACTCCATCCCCCCAGTGCGCCCTGCCCTTCCATCGCCCCACGTTCCATTGCGGCGAATTTCGTCCGCTCGGACGGAGCCATGTTTCCATAGCGCCCGGTAAAGCTTCCACCTTTGTGCTCTGCAAGAACCAATACTGTCCTTCTAGAGCTCAGTGTTATGGCAGGTGATACAGGAACATGTTAGAAAAGACTTTTCATATCACCAGATTTGAGGAATTACGAAAAATACCATATTTGGAGAAAAACTGAGAAACATGGAGAAAAGGGAAGCTTCTCTAACTTTGTTATAATTAATTGTAAACCTGTGTATGTAAATATATAATGCATTCCTATTTTGCAGTCAAGAACAAAATACTATTTGTAATATAGAATAAACTTTATTATGAAACAAGTGGAGACGTTTTGTGTGTTTAATCACATTTATATTTGACTTCTTTGAGATTTAGAAAAAGTAAATCGACAATGAAAGAAAAGTCTATTTACTTTATTTGACTTTGTCATATTGTTACAGCACTTGAGAAAAGGGGTCCCGGATGTGAAGACTTACACACTCTCTATACTTCAAGATTCAGAATTTTTAGTGGAAATTGTTCATTGTCCCTCACATTATATAATCTCTACAGTTTAGTTGAATGCACGTCATATAACACTATGCTGGTTGCTAATGCATTAAAGACTGAATTATGTTTCATTAGACGCGTCAGAGTTCCGACGGTAAAGAGCTTCTGCACCACTATAAACTCACACCAACTGCTCTGGCAAAACGTGACACATTTAATCTATGATCTCATCATAACAGCATTATTTGTATTTAGCTTATCAGGTACCAAAGGGCAACCAGGAGTACATTCACAAACAAATCTGGAAAACTCATTCTCGTCTTAAAATTGTGCACCATACATGCACATCCAAACGGTGGTTGTTATTGAAAATGATAAGATGAAGAAATTGGTGCAGTTTGCCCCAATAAAGAGCGGGATGACCCCCGAGAACAGCTACAAACGGAGAGGGCTTTGTGTCCTCCAGCGATAGCATTGATGTTGCTTTGTGTTTGCTGGCATGTTTTTGAACTGAGTCCTTATGTTATATGCTTGAGTCAGTACACTGATCAGCAAAAAAAGATAACACAAAAAAAAAAAACCGACAAAGAGACCAACCGGCAACTAAGTGTGTAATTATTGTAAAAATCTTAGTTGTTATTAGCACATGCGCACTTACACTCATTACTTCAATCATTTCACAATGACTGGGTGACCTCCTGGATAGACTTACAGAGAGCTAGCATTCTCAGTGTAAATGGGGAGTGTTCACAGGGTAAATATAGAGTGTCGTAAGAGCACAGGACTGCCGCTATTGTTTATTTATCTACCTTGTATAAAAGCAATATGTGAAAGGTGTCACGACTTGACATCCATGCAGCGACCATCTTGATGGGCGTTTATGATGTTCTTGCGGCAGCCGTGGCATGTTGAATAAGTGTATGATTTCACAGTTTGCTTTTTGAGGGTTAGCGTATAAAAAATAGAGGCACTCCCATTTTCTGACGACACTCCCCATTCACCCTGTGAAAATCAATGCTCCGTTTATCTATTTGCCTGGTCAACCTATCGAAGTGCCGCAAAGCTAAGAACTGATTGAAGAAACGAGAGCAAATGCATGTGCTGGTAACAAATACAATTTATGAAACAATTACATGCGTCCTTGTTGCCGGTCCATCTTGTAATAACTTGTGTTTCTTTTGCTGGTCGGTCTATAATCATCCTTGTTGATTATTACAAAGCAATTGCCCTCACGCCTCACACAAATGAATTAATTTTCAGTGAAGTTGGCTCGTCAGTGTTCTCTATGCTGCATTCCCTGATTATATTACTTCAAAAGTCACGTTAGACAGACAGTGTTTCAAAGAAATGGTGGACAGAAATATATGTTTTCAAGCCTAGATTTACACCATGGTGTCAAAATCAGAGCATTACGCGACTAGAGATTTTACCTGTGGAAATAAACAACAAAAAATAAGTTTCTCATCAGTGCAGTGAAGATTGTGCTCTTCAACAGCAATTAAAGAAAAAAACTGCTGGTTTTATACTCTGCATTGCCATCACTTATTTACTAAGTAGGCAATTTTTTCCAGGACAACTAACACTGATAACAAGTATGTTTACATAGATTATTACAGCAATTTTTAATAATGGGCCAATATTGAGGCACTTTGTCAGTCTAATTAGATTACTGCACCATGCTTTTGGGTATATGCCTCTGCTGGGATTAGAATAATATGTCCCTCTCCCGCTCCAAATTACTGCCATGGAAGAGCAACAAAAGTTGAGATGTGGTTCAGCGCTATTCTGAAGAGAAAGAAGTAAAATCTCAGAATGGTTTCAGGATGTCACAGCGAAATCATCCACTGCACATGATGAATTTAGAGGAAAGGGCACTGGGAATTGTATGGGTTTTTTTTTTTTAAGCTTTAAAACATCATTAAAATTGAGCCAAAATAACGGAACAAAACGTTCTCTCATTTCAGATTAGCCTCAGACATCACAAGCATACTGTGGATCTTCTTTTACGAAATGTATTGAGAGGGGACGCGAGGTTGAGAGACAACAGGATGTACTAATACACTGAGTTGTTTGTTGACTTTCTTTATTGAGGTGAGGGGGAGTTGGAGAGGAAGATAAAGAATTCTGAAGCAGACGGAGTGACAAACTGCCAGGATCTTTCCTTGCAGGTGAACTGTTTGGACGGGTTACCAGGAGGCAACCGGCTTTATAGATCATCGTGTCAATGACACGATGCATCCTATTCTTCAATGAGAGACCATCGTACGTAAAGAGCTGTCTAATTACTCTCATCGCCTCAGCGCCCACAGGCAAATTCAATGTGAGAGCAGCAGCCTCAAAAATTCAGAAAAAAAACTTACTCAACTTTCTGAATCAAGCCTTTGTGAATGCCTAAGGCTCACCTGATTGACTAATTACCTCCCTAGACTTCAATTATGAAATGTTTTGCAAAATTATAAGGCAGACCAATGTGCATTGATAAAGTCCAATTTTAGAACCCCTTGGTTTTCATTTACCTGCTGACTGGTAGAGTTAAAAATCAGAATTAAAAACATCCGTTTCTCATTTCCTATATTCAGATATCGCCAACCAATACTCCAAACTCACACAGCTTACACACATATGATGCACATATACACACACATATGAGTACATACGTGCATGTTACAGTCAGATTGTGAAACCAGTCATTTCATGAAATGGCTAGTCCTAAACTAGCCAGTTTCACAATCTGACTGTGACATACACAGACATGCACACAAACACACGTACACACTTGCAACACACTCAAACACACATCCACATCCATACATAATCAAAAACACACATATACACACATACAGTATGCCTGAATTCATGTACCCACACATTCATACACACACACACACACACACACACACGGGCACACACATAAATGCATCCTGCCCTGCCCTTGACTCCACAGGTCTTGGCTTTGGCAACGAACACTTATCGGCTCCTCAGATGCTCTGCTAAGTGTGAAGCCAAGAGGAGGGCAAAAAGTACACTCTATCCTAGATCTCACAGTGCCACCTCGCAGTGGGTGCTAAAAGCCCTCACAGCATGGCTTAAAGACAGGTGGTGCTCCTGCCAAACCTGCCATCCGCCCTCACTGCTAGCAGAGGTGCTTTAACGTGCACGTTTATGCTATAACTCTCACGGACCGACACACTGTTGCATTTCCATAAAACTCTCTCTGCAGAACCCATTTCCCAAGCCTATGAATACTAGGAGTACAGCAGATGTTTATGTTGAGACTGCTTCAATATTTTACAGCCCAGGTGGTCCACTCTCGCTACACATATCAGCTGGAGTTTTGCTTATAGCCGCTCTGTGTGTCTGCTGGAAGCTGGCTTGTTCATATGCGGGGAGGACATTTACGTCAAACCCCTGGACTGCCTAGAACTCCTGTTGCCTGACACATGGGAGGCATGATGGCATTTGTTTCTTATCTTGATCCTCAAGGATACATTTGTTGCAGATTTAAAGACATCATGAAACGGAAGCTAGAGGCCAGAAAATGTAATTGTTGAATTACTAGGAGGGTGTCCCAGTACTTTTGCCCATGCAATTTCAGAGAAATGATTTATGATTGGAGCAAATTAACTGCCGTAACCAATCATATGCTCTTTTAGTCCTTTTCTTCCAGCAAGACAGTTTTCCTGGTGCTAAACGTTTTAGCAAATCAGACCACAGAGCAGCACAACCTTCCTGAATTGACATATATCCCAGTGAAGCTGGAAGTGAGTACAGGCTGAGTTTGACAGAACTGGAGATAGTGAAGAATGAAGCACCTCAAGTCGAAGTGAACTCAACAAATGTGCACTTCAAAGCTACAGAATAAATCACATTTGCTGCCAGTGGCTCTCATACACAAACACACGCAAGGCTAATGCTAATTAAGTGCATCAGGATTGGTATCATCACAAAGTCACTCAGACTAGCAACCTTCCTTGCCTACAGCCCGCGGCAACACGGAGTTGGGAAAGGAGGAGTGGACATTGCGTAAGTGGGGAATCTTGGGGGAATCTTTTAGAGAAGGCATGTTAAGGACGCCCATATACCATCATTTCAGCTTCATTCACAAGACTGACCTCGCAGGCACAGAAATGGATTGCTGCTCATCGACCTGTTCCAGGGATTCCAAAGAGGGTCCAAGGGGCTCTGTGAAAATGTACGAATAGATTCTATTAAATATCAAACAGCCTGGGGTTCATTTTTCGCAACTGTAAATCACTTTCAATTAAAAAAGAAATGAGTATGAAATACTCATTGCAGCAAGGTGACTGTGTGCATTGACAGAATGTTCATGTGGACTTTTGCTAATCTGACATGGTCTGGTTAAAATAAAAACGTATGATAAAATGACATACAGGGTTCATTAAAGGGAATATGTCGCCATTAATGTCGCCAATTAATGCAAACTGTCATGGCATGTCCAGTGCCAATGCTTGCTCTATCTGACGTACTTGTACTATAGTTTCTTGTCCTCTGGACAGTCTGGTTTGGGACCCTGCATAAGGTGCTTGATAAATTATACACAGTGAGGTTAATAAGTATTAACACTTTGTCATAATTTTAAAGGCCAGGAATTCCAATCCAATGGGGCCTTTTAAGATTGTGTCAACGTCCTAACAATTTCGGGCCAAACTGCACCATATTATCAAATTTAAACATTTTCAGCATGAGATTGCGAATTTTATTTGAAATTTGCATATTGATATAATAAGATATGAAGTTAATTTTTCAGACCCAGACCCTAAAATGCCTCCATCAGATATCATAAAATATTGTTGCCATGACATTTTCAGTGCCTCAGGCAATTATGTATTTTGCACAGCACTGTCTACTGTCATGATGAAAATGGTCGACTCCAAAGCAATGTCTATCTATGGCTTCCATTGAACTTCTTCTGCAACTGATGTATTATACTAGCATAATGTTGCATAGCAACACAGGAGCAATATGGTCACTAGAAAGGTAGCTTTGGCAACAAACTGCCACGCTCTTCCCAATGAGACTTAAAAAAAACTCTAAAGTCTGTCATTGTCTGGAGTCAACAACACCAACTGAACTTAAAAGTTAAATCTTCTGGGATATTTGTCAATGAAATCCATTAATAAAATCTATTGGTAGGTCATCCAGAACAATATTCAATTGTGTGATTATTCCCCAGTGAGTCGAGGCTACTGAATAGTACAGCATATGCAATTAAAGCATATTGAAGAGGTTGTATAACCAAAGATGATGGGGGTTATTGATCACTCAAGCGTTCACATCGATCTGCTCCTTCTTGAAGGTCACAACATTCCCTTATAGGTTCAGTATCCATGCCATTCCTCCGGCGTGAATAATGACCATGCAAGTCAATTTTAAAGTAGCAATTGTCAGCCACTCTTAAATCCATATAGGCTCGAGAACTGACTCATGTATCACATCTGAGAGAACTGATTTTCTGGTGAAAACATGCACTTAATTTATTATGTATAATGGCTGTTTGAATATCAGATGGATTCATTGAATTTCTGGAAATAATGGATTACAGTTTCTGTGAAAGAGGCAGGTTCGTTTCTTTAGGAAATTAATAGTAAAACACTTCAAAGCACTACGGTGCACTCAAGGACACTTTCATAATGTTCTAATAAAGAGTACGGCAATGTTCAATACCTTGAAAAGGCAGCTGGCCAGCCAAATTGCCGCTTTAAAAATTCACCAGCATTCTCAGAACTCGTCTTGCAAAAATCACTGTAGTCACCACAAGTAATTGCAGAGAAATGAAATTTTACAGGATATTTCAGGCCAAGTTTTTACTTTGACGTTATATTTTCTGTTTGCCACTTATTTATCTGTTGACCTTGACATACTATGAGCTGTTTCAATAACATGACAACTGCAACCAGTCACATTCTTCAATGATTTAAGAAAAAAATGCATTCAAAGTCGGCTGGTTGGGTTGTGGCACTAAATAATTAAAATATAATACTTTCAGCACTGTTTGTAGTTGTCCCTCATTCAGAGGATATTAAAAGGATTCACTCACACACAGAGGCACAGGAAGAAAGAGTGGGAGCGAAAAAGAGAGAAGATGTAATACGTATAAACTGCGGGAGGTGACAGCTTTGTGAGAGGGCGGGGGAGGCAGATGACCCACTGCAAATGGATTGAAAACGGCCTTCCACTGTTATGGTCCAGGAATCAAGTGCATAGGCGGAGAACAGCCTAGTAATTGGGTTTACTGACATAAGTACCTACTTTCTGAGGGGTATGGAGACACATCACTGTGAGCCCCAACCCCCCCCCAAAAAAAAAAAAATTTATTTTGAACATTTAAAGTATAAATCTTATTATTCAAGGACTTTCGTTGATGTGGTCATGATCAAGTAAATGTTAAATGTTTATTTCAAAGTACATATAACACTGTAGGTACATAAACACAAATACCAAATGAAAGTAAATTTCCAAAAATTCTACTTTATTCTGTAACAGTTTAACAGTTCAGCATTTTTTAATCAACAAAAATCACTTACATACTAAAAATGTCCATGTTTTCGGGAATAATTCTTGAGGTCTTTAGTATCTACACTCAACTGTTTTCATTTTGAAACAAGTCATTAATTGCAAATTGTATTATTTGCAGAGGTAAATTTGCAAAGGAATGTACAGACTTCAAGCCACTCATTTGATTAATGGGTCAGACTTTACAGCGATAACCTGAAAAAAGACCATTTCTCTTTGCCGGTGATAATCATCGCTCTGCAAATGAAAATGCAATTTAGTTGCTGCATCGGTGAACACTGCTTGTGCTAGCAAATTTACACATCAACGAAAAGTCGCTATGCCTATAAATACTGTATGCACTCGACATTGTTGCAGGTGGTGTACAGCTTGCCCATGCAGTCACAATATTTAGAAGTGTTATATCCAAAGGAAGTAATTTTCTCAAAGTCAGAGCATTGCTGGTTCTTTGTAAATAGAGCCAAGTGGGTGGAGGTAGTGTAATTAGGCTCACTTGTGATTGGTCAGCTACAGGCTGCTAGCAGCCTTACCCCTTTTTGGTTGCTTGTCGGACAGTGAAAAACATTGCATGCTGATGCTCTGTCAAACATAGGCTTCTCATTATTCTCCGCCCTGGTAATGTGGCAGCTTATGCTAGAAGGTCAGCTAAGGAATATGTGGGCCTGAAGTCTTTTGGTGTAAGTTTGAAGAGAAGATAAAAAAATAGTGCCGCCGGCATTGTAGCTCGCCTGGATCATTTATACTTGAACAGACTATTTAATAATGCCACGAACAAACTTTGGTATCCCCATGGGTAGGAACATATGATCCTAGTTTCAGCTTTATTGGTCCGGTAGTTTCAGAGAAGAAGATGTTTAAAGACAACGCCAACGGACAGACGGCCCATGATATAAGCCCACCGGACCTTTGGTCCAGGTGAGCTAAAAAGAATACAGTAACTGCAACTTGTCCTGTTTATTTTCAGGGTAGAGTTACCTTATCATAGAACCTGCTCCCCCATCGTGACTCGAGTGTAATCCTTTTGGTTCCCAGAGGACAGCTTGACGGCACCCAAGGGACTGCAGTAAAACTGGTAAAGCTGGAGTTTGTTTGAGATATTTAATATTTCCTTAATATTTACGTTTATGCTCCATTAGTTTACATTTTGGCGGGGGTGTTTTTGCCATTGTCTGTCATCCTTAAGTCTTATGTTATCTGACTGACATTGGTATGTGTTAGTGTGCTGAATTGTGTGTTAGCACAAAGCTGACTGCATAATTCAAAATGGAGACTTTTGTGGCTAATCAGTCATTGGACACTATCGACCTAGACCGTTTGCTTGCCACTGCTGAACATTGTAGCATTGAGATTGACTCTAATGCCCTCTTGGTTCATGCTGTTGATGTCTTGTTTCAGGAGAGAATTCATATGGCTGTGACTGAAGTTAAGCCTAAGCTGGGCATTGGTGTGAACCAAGAGGCTGGATCAGACTTTGAATGGATTGCCACTGTGGGTGGAAATGGAAATTCCACGTTCAGATTTTATGTTATCATGATTAATTAAGACCAACCCGTGAAGATACTTCAGTAAAACTCTGCTGGTGATGAAAGATGTTCACTTGGTAGCAAAAAGTTCTGAAAGGAGTTTAAACTATGACAGAACTGGAACTTACCATTTGAGCATAGACTAGATGAAAAACATTGAGAATTAAATTCAAAACAAGAATTTGCGGCCAAATAGGTGGCTCCCAGCTTAAACATTTGTCTGGGATCTCTGTGATAGGGTGTTTGTATTTCAGCCATACCATTACCTGCTATGGCCAGAGGTCTGTATGGGTGAGGCAACAGTTGGTTCAGCCTTGCCAGGGATAGTAGGGGTGAAGCCAACACTGAACTGTCTCATTGCTCTCTAGTGGCCACTACTGGTCAGCCAGGCGCTTGTGGCTGTACGAGCAAGTTGTAGCTGACTGTGTTACCCTCCAATGGCATCGGCAGTATGTGATTGGCCATGTGACAACATAATGTAAAAGAAGCTGGAACCAGTTGTCAGGCAAGTTAGAAGACTCGCGTGCCATGGCATCCTCCTCCTGTATCGATGGGAGCAGGTCGCTGTGGTGGACTTAACAGTTTGGCTGCATTCATCTCCCTAAAAACACATAAATTAGAATACCATAAAATTCGAAAAAGACTAGCTGCTATGTATTGGCTGTTTCTAATAAGCTGAGACCCTTTTTTTTAATTTTTTTTTCTAGTATGTCCAAAGCTTTAGCTGAGAATATAGTTTCCCGAAACAAAATCCTTCTTACCAAAAAGTTATTTTCAACCTCGGTAGAAAAACACAATATGCAAAAGTAGTTCATATTTTGCCAACTTCCACCGTGAGGACATGTGCTTTCAGAAGACATTTACGGATGTGCCGAGGTCACGCATTTCCGAGGCATATAAAAATGTTCAGAGGAGAACACGAGCCTCTAGCCAGAAATGTTTTTTTTTTAGTCGGTCCCCTGTGTGTGTGTTAGAAAATAGAGATAAAAATTGTGACTATTTGCTTGTTCCCAATTATATTCTTGGCTATAGTGATGTACAACTACAGTGCAACGCTGCCTTTCTCTCTTTCTTTAGGAATTCAGTGCATGCAAAAGACTGCTGACCAAACGTTAACATATCCAATTCTAAATATCCAATATTTTTTGATGCAATATTTTTTGAGGAAAGGGTACTATGGTTCTGACATCTGGAAATGTTTTATCTTTTATGGATGAAAGCACCCTCAAATTAAAACTGATAGACTGCACTTTAACCTCACTGTCATTGTATCCTTCCAAACTGAAAGTGCTAGAGTATTGAACCAAAATCAAAAATGTGTCACAATCCCAATGAATTATGATGCTCATGGAATGTACTCACACGCCAATAAGCCAAAACACTGTGAAAACTGCTGTCGATCCTCCACATGCCGCCAGAACAGCTCCATCAACTTGACGTCCTCGTAAATTCCCGGACTCAGGGTTTCACATAAACAACATTACCCACTGTCTTATTCCCGCCACCCGTTTGTCCTCTTCCTATAGTGCATCCTGGTGCCATTACTTCACCAGGCAAATGCACATGTACCTGGTTGATGAACGTGATGATGAAGGCAAACAGGATTTACTGGATTAGAAGACCTCCTCCTGTTGCTCCCAGGTCGTGTTCCCTTGGTTGTGTGCCCATCATAGGCAGTTTTCAGTGGTGGACAAGCATTAATATTGGCACTCAGACTGGTCTACAGCTATGAATACTTAGCACGGTGTAATGCACTGTTCATAGTGACTCATTCCTTCGATAAACATCATTAAAAGACAGTAGCCCTACAGTCGCTTCAGATTAGATGAGCCAGCCCTCACATGTTGACACCTTGCGCATTTAGCATCGTACTGCCAGTTTGTGGCGTGTCCCTCCTCGGACTGTCGTTGGTGGGTACTCACTACAGCTGACAGGAAGCACCCCACTGACCTTACGATTTCAGAGACGACTCTGACCCAGTCAGATATGGCCGAGGGCAAAGTCACTCAGGTCCGTCTTCTCCCTCACTCAACAAGTAGACGATGAGAAACATGTTTGCTCATTCGCAGGGAATGTACCGCAGAAAAAATCCAAGTGCGAGCAGCACGTTTCGAGTGCAAGCAGAAATGTTTCAAGCGCGCAGAGGCAGTTTTGAGTGCGAGGAGAAAAAATCCAAGCGCGAGCGAGGGCAATTTGAGTGCGAGAGCAGAATTTCGGCGGAAAATTTTGTACAGTCCACACATGAAACGAAATACCACGCTCTCTAATAAAGACAGAGATTTACCTCCGTAGACTCAGGCCTAATTTTTGTGTGTGAGGGGGGAAAGCTGTAAATCAGGGATGGGCACCTCCAGTCCTGGAGGGCCGGTGTGTGTGCAGGCTTTTATTTCTGTCAATTACCCTGACTAATTGAGTTAACTGGCTGCATACGCAAATATAGATTTTGCAAAGGTTTGAACAAAGAAAAATGTTTTATGTAGGGTGACGAGAACAGTCTTTGGTGGTAATTCATGATGATTTAAAGAAATGTCAGATTTCATGAATAGTTTGGCTAATTTTGATAATGAACTAATTCCAGGCCAGAGGTTGGTGTGAAAACCAGGGACAGATACGGCCCTCGTTGCCCATCCCTGCTCTAAATGGTGCAGGAAGACTCTATTTATGGCATTTTAGGGTGTGACTACACTGAGTGAAATGAGATTGAAGGGGCGATGTTTCATAGGTCTTTTTTATGCAAGTCTGTGTGTGTGTGTGTGTGTGTGTGTGTGTATTTGTGCATATGTGTGCGCTACTGTGTGGGCTAAACGGTAAAAACAACAACTTTGTCCACATCAAACTATCTGATATGGAAATACTTCTGTCATCATGTCTGAAAAAGCCCTCTTGACTGTGAAAAATGAGAGGGGACCTGTGACAGAGGTTTTCAGCTGTCTGTGATTGATTTATACAGAATTCAATGATTTTTATGTTATCATCTTTCAGTGTGACCTTTGCCACGTCCTTGAAATAACTCTAAGCACGTAGCTCTGTGGATCAGTGTGATGAAAGCCGATGCAAGCTGTGCCACCAGCATTACTGGCAGGCATTTTTAAAAGATCACTAATTGTAGTGTACGCTTGCAAACACACCTTTCCACCAGGCTAGAATACTACTGCAGCTTCATGAACTGATCACATCAATCAAAGGAATTGAAATTCACATAGCACTGTGTGTTGGTTCTTCGCAATGTGCAGATTGCTCTTCTTAAAAACTCTACTAAAACCTTAACAGCATGAGGTTTTGATAATGGAGCAGACAGCCATGCATTTGTCATGATGTTTATGGCATCAGCTTAATCAACTTCCACTCAACTGAAGATCAGCAGGAATGGGATTAGTAAGCGTTAACATTGGAGACCTATTGAGTCCACTGAGCATTTTCTTCCACTAAGCACTGTTGCCTAAAGTGGGGGCGGGGAACCTTATCCAGAAAGGGCTGCTATGGGTGCAGGCTTTTGCTCCAACCAAGCAGTTTTGCCCCTGACTCCTCTCATCAACCTCTGGAATCTTTGTTATAGTCCTTAATTATCAGAATCAGGTGTGTAAGTGCTTGGTTGGAAAAAAGCCTGCACCCTTACCAGCCCTTTCAAGACAGGGGCCTGTCCTTCACCATGAGCGCTACCTGCTGCTATCCTGCGGTCCTGATCCGGTCCTGATCCAGTTCTGCTCCATTCTCGACATGCCACTTCCTGGAGTTACACATGCCACAGCTTGGATGTTTTAATCAATCTCAATGTTATGGTTTTGAGGGGAAAACACGAGGAAAACATGGAACTCGGAACACTTGGACTTGGAAACAAGGGGGAGAGAGAGGCCATGTGCAGGGATAACCAAATATTTTAATAATAAACTAAAACCCTCGGAAGGGGAAAAACGTGGCACTCAGGCCAAAATATCCACCATGCACTAGCACTGAAAGGGGGAGAAACTCAGGAATGGCAAATAAACCAAAACCCTCTGGGACTCAGAAACACTAGGGGGCAGACTCGGGAACTCGGGAACGCTAGGGGGCAGACTCGGGAACTCGGGAACACTAGGGGGCAGACTCGAGAAGGCTAGGGGGCAGACTCAGAACACAGCAGGCAGAGGGCAGACTCGGACGGGCAGGCTCGGGAACACAGCAGGCGGAAGGCAGACTCGGCAACGCTGGGGGGCAGACTCGGGAACACTAGGGGGCAGATTCGGGAACACAGCAGGCAGGGGGCAGACTCGAACGGGGCAGGCTCGGGAACACAGCAGGAGGAAGGCAGACTCGGGACTCAGGCGACAGGGCACAGATGGCAAACTCGCGTGGCACAGCTGGCAGAGGGCAGGCTCGGGAATACAGCTGGCAGTGGGGCAGACTCGGACGGATAAGTGACACTCAGAAGCAACACACTGAAAATGAGGGGAGTGAGAGAAGCGGAGAGTGATGAGATGTGACATGAAGACGAGTGGGAACGGCATGAACAGAGTCAGGGCAAACAGAATGTGAGTGAAGTCAGATCTGAATACTCTGCTGTGCCGGGAACATATATAGGGCGGGGGCACGGACAAACGCAGGCGCTAAAAATTTATAAAATTAACAAGGGGTGGAACACGAGGGAAACCTAATTACATGAAACAGATAAACATTAACACACAGACGAGGATCACAAGACTCTCCCAAAGACAGGATAAATCAACTGAATAAAAGACTCCCAAGTGCAAGGAATGAGAAGTAGGACAGATGAGAAAAATGCAGAGAGTCTGCAGGAAACATAGCGAAGCAAGTTAAATGAAAGCAAGAGGCGGAGACTAGAACAGGGCGAATGCAGGGAACTTGTTAGTCAATTAGTAAGTGCAGCTGTACAATCCCGGGTGCTCGTTAGTACGTTAGTCTAATATACAATGTTAGCTTGGTTAGTAAATTATAGGTAAACAACAAACTATTAGTACGGGTTAGTAATATAGAAAAGCAAGGGGAAATTAGCAAACGAGAGCGGAAGGGAGACTGAAACCCAGAGTCCATTAAATCACCCGAAATGGTGTCACAATCTATAAAGACAAAAACGGCAACAAACTAATGACGCGACCGGGGAGAAAGCAAAGACAGTACATGGGTAAGACGTGGACCAGAATAACACGGGAGCGATACGAAATGTGAAACACTAAGACATCAGACTAAAAACGGACATCACAAAAAATAATAAAAACCTAAAATTGACTAACCAAAAAACACAGAAACCCACAGAACATAACACTTATTGAACTTTAATTGAACTTTTTTACCACTTTATTTTATTATTACTTCATTTAATTATTATTAGCTAGCCAGCAGTGGATGGGCGTCCCCACTATAGCTGGGCTCTTCCTGAGATTTCTCCCCACTGGGGAGTTTTTCTCACCACTGTTTGAGGATTTTTCTCCCTACTGAGAGTTTTTTTTTCCTCATTTGCTATAGTGGGGATTAGGCTGGGCCCTGCCCTTTCATTTATTGATTGATTGAGTTATTTATTTATTTTCTCACTGTAAAGCGTCTTTGTGACAGTCGATCTGTGAAAAGCGCAACACAAATAAAATTGAATTGAATTGAATAAGGTTCCTCTCCCCTGCCCTAAAGACAAGAGGGTGATGTGGGGCTTTCGCAGACTGCTCAATTTCAAAGCCTATGCTGGTTTGAAGATGTGTTTTTCACGCTTCTTGCTGGTGGAGGTGGCACAGCGGTGCAATGGGCAGTGCTGTTGCCTCACAGCAAAAACTGTAAGGGTTTGAATCCAGCCTGGGGCCTTTCTGTGAGGGTTTTGTGCGCTCTCATCTTGATTGTGTGGATTTCCTTCAAGTGACCTGGTTTCATCTCACAGCCCAAAAACATCCATGATAGGTCAGGTAGAGTCTCTAATTAATTTCTCGTAGATATGAGTGTGTAATTGAATGGTTTGTGGGCCCTGTGATGGATTGGGTAGCTGTTCAGGCTCGGCCTTTCGCCCATAGCCAGTTGGGACCGGCACCTGCTCCTCCGTGATCCTGATGAAGACGAAACAGTTTAGATAATGGATGAACGGTTAGAGAGCGGGTGGTAGCTGTTTCCTGACTGACCAGCCAACATAATTACTTAATACAGTCATGTACCTGCTATGACGACCTGCATAGCCTTTTAAATACCAGCACAGATCAACCACTGACCAGCTAAAATGTTGAAAAAGACCTTAAATGAAAAGTTTAAAATTCCTTCTGCTGCAAACGATTTTCTTCCTAATCTAATTTGGCATAACATTGTCCAACCTCAAGAACGCTCACTGCTAATGAACCAGTGCAAATCCACGAAAGAGTCATCGAAAAATTGAGAATCGGAAGTTACAATTTACCCAGCAGGGCAGGAATTACACTTCAGGTAATTCTGTCTCATACAAGTGGCACTATAATTGGACTAAATTTCCATTTTCCTGAGTATAAATGCATCACCTGTGGTCAGAACTGCCACACTGTGGGAATCATTGATGGTTTACCTGAAGGGTCAAATTATCCTTTAGACCATGCATAGAAATAGGAATTCCAAAAATTGCAGACAAAACCTGGGCTTTTCACCATATGTAAATTCAACCGCAGGTCTTCATGGAGAGCCTATGAATATAAATATACCTCCTTAGAAAGTACGAAATTGAAATCAAAGTGATCCAGCTGACTTGAATGTATGAATAAATATTTGCGCCCTGCCACATTTGGTAGGAAACATGACTAATGAATTGTAAATATTGTAGGCCTCTATCATTAAAGCACACCGGCATATTCAGATTTTTTTTTCTTTAATGACAAGGACACCCTTATGTGAACTGGCCTCATTTATTTCAGCGCATTCAGCTCCTCTAAAATTCACCTCATTTGTCTCCATTATTATAATTCCGCAAATTTAACAAGATGTGCTTTTACTGATGTATAGCAATTAAATGAGAGCTGGATTCATTGCATAATTCTGCCCTCTGCAGACTGTAGAATGGGAGGCTTTTTGGTATCGTACACAAGCTTTGGCTGCAATGATACACATATCGTATGTCTGTATCTGTGTTTCTGTGCATTTAACTTTATCTACAGTGTCCTCCACTAATATTGGCACCCTTGTTCTGTATGAACAAACGTATTAAAGTGGTTATTAATGGATGCCTTCAGTTTTTCTTACTCATATTTAAATTGAGATAATAACAAAAACAAAGCCTTAAATTGAGATAAAATTACTGATATCAATTACCATCATGAAAATATTTTTTTCTCAAAAATAGGTCATGCCACAGCATGTCAAATGTATTCAAGCCAGAATCTCGACTAGCCACTTTAAAACCTTCATTTTGTTTCTTTCCAGCCATTCAGAGGTGGAACTTGCTCGTGTGCTTTGAATCATTGTCCTGCTGCGCGGCCCAACTGTGCTTGAGCTTTAAGTCAAAACTGATTGCAGGTCATTGTCCTGAGAATTTTTTGGTAAAGAGCAGGATTCATAGTTCCATCAATTATGGCAATTTGCCCAGGTCTCTATACAGCAAAACAGTCCCATGACACGACCACCATGTTTGACTGTTGGTATGATGCTCCTGTTGTGAAATGCTGTATTTGCCTTACACCAGATAAAAATGTTTTCCAAAAAGTTCTACTTTTGACTCATCAGTCCACAAAATATTACTCCAAAATTTGCGGGGGTCATCAATATATTTTTTGGCAAATGTTAGCCGAGCCTTTTATCATTTCTTTTTGGTCAGAAATACTTTCGGCCTTGCAGCTCTCCACAGATGCCATTTTTGCCCAGTCTCTTTCTTATAGTGGAATCATGAACACTGACTTTAACTGAGGCAAGTGAGGCCCACAGTTCTCGCCATGTCAGTCTGGGTTCTTTTCTGACCTTCTGCATGAGTCATGGATGCACCTTTGGAGGAATTCTGGCGGGTCGATAACTCCTGGGACAGCTTACCACTATTCACCACCAACTACATTTGTTTACTTGGTGGATTTAGTAACTCAGGAGGCAATTACTCTTTCACATGGAGCCTATTAGGGTTTTACACCTTTTTTTTATCAATAAATTAAATCAACATTTAAGAACTGCTTATTTGGGTTGTCTTTGTCTAGTATTGAAATCAGTTTGATGATCTGAAATATTTAAGTGCAACAAAATGCCAAAGTAGAATAATTCATGAAGGGAGGGAGTACTTTTTTGTGGCACTGTTCATGATGGAATCCATGGTAGGATGAATCCTTTCATGGTGTCCACAGCTTTTGAAAGAAAAACAGCTCCACAAAATTAATCGTACGCCACCATACCTCACAGTGGAATGGGGTTCTGTCCAGGAAGATTGACATTGTTTTTATTTGAAATCCACATTGTAAAGTGCCAAAATGCTATTTTTGTCTCTCGTTGTTTCTAATTTGAATCTGCATCTATTGTAAATTGTCAAAGTGCAATATTTTTGTCTAATTACACCATTGAAGCCGTTTTAATTGGAAATTCCAGAATCCTAATGTCTGCAATTCCCCAACTGTGGAAAGTTGTCATAACTTCAGCCTTCATTCACAGAGTGTGTACATTCAAAATAGTCACAACCGCCTCCAGGTACATTATTAGCAGTGAAAATAAAAAAATCCGCGCACTGGATTAAAGCTCCCAAACCTTTATTGATGCAACGTTTCGACCACTCACATGGTCTTCATCAGGCAAATTTTTTTTTTTTTTTCCCATGATGAAGGCCCTGTGCGTGGTTGAAATGTTGCATCAATAAAGGTTTGGGTTTTGAGTTTTGAGCAGTACAAACTGTGATGGGTGCTTTAGGTTGTGCAGATTTTTTTTTTTTCATTGCTTGAATTACATGTGAATCCAGCACCAGGCCTATTGGGTATGAGATGTGCACACAACTACTCATCTGAACTGAGAGATTATTAGCAGTCGCATATGTCTAAACCTTAGAACTTGTTGCTCCACGAGCCGAAATAGATTTTTTTTTTTTTTTTCATTCTTAGCAAATTTAGCAAAGAACTTGTGGCCATTTCTACATTTGTGAAGCTTAACAACTTTCTATTGCATATCTTTGCTTTGTCCTTTTGTCTTCACCCGTGTGATGGATGCCCAAAGCGAAATTTGCCCATGTGTCACCTCATTTTTACTTTGCAGGAAAACTCGAAGAAAGGAGGTTTTCTGAACCATTATGAGGAACTTCAAAAGTAGTATAAGGACGGGGAGATACTTCAATAAGACTTTTCTGGAAAGACTTTCCCGGAGCACCGATGATTGTGGCACATGGGATTTTGGGAAAAATTTTTTATTGTGTAATGAGCATATTTTTCGTCCTTCAATTATTTTCTTTAAATTCAAGGAAGGCACAATATGCACAGACTTAACAATAAAGATACAAACACACCGCAATCCCAGAATTGGCACATCACTGGCTGAAAACCACGTACATAAAAGATCAATGTGAGATTGCAAGCTACCAAAAAGGCACATATATACACTGCAATGCCAGTGTAAGCCAAGGCAACTGAACTTCACTAGAGTCCCAAATCACTGGCTCCCGTTTGAAGGTTAATACAGTCTTTGCTGCCTTTTTAGTGAAGGTTTTGACGCGAGGATTTAGCTGCAGCCATGGACTGCAGGCTGGATCCACTGCTGTTTGCTCCATTATCAAAGTCTAATGCTGTCAAGGCAGATTTGTAGCTGCAGATGAAATGGAAACACACCATTTTGAGATATACGCTACCTGTTGTATGGACTGTCACTCAGATCCTCCCTTTTATCATGTTTCCTTTTACATATATTTTGATTTGCTTTTTTGAGGTGAGAGATGAAAGCATGTAATTTTTTTTTTTTTGCCTCCTAATAATAAAAAAAACTTAAAAGTGTTTGCTTATACATGTGGTATACATATAGTTTATATAAATCACAAGGTCTACTATAAGCCACTGAAATTCATGGTGATGAAAACCTTGAGGAGATTAGCTTTTCCTACTTACTAAGCAGAGGGGCAGCATTCGAATGTGGACCCTTCATAACTCTGTCTTAATATTATTTAGACCAAGAAAGCAGTAAGTGATCAAGTTAACACTTCCCGATTATAGAACTTCATAATTTATAGTAGTCCAATGCAAAGGCATTAAATGAATGATTGTGGGTTGATTCCAGAGATGTAAAGTCCATATTTAGAGACTGAAAATACCGATGCTTCAAGAGTCAAAGTCTGTTCCATTCTTTTGTTCCTACCACTTGGACTTACTAAATAGCACAATCCTTCAGTCAGAGGGTATGAGTTAGTAAGGGATAATGCACAGTGAGCCGGTCTTTATTGCAAAATAAATCCCAAGAGGGTGATGCAGGACTCGGACGCTAAGGGGTTTATTTCGCAATTATGACCCATTCGCCTACATTATACTGCTTATTATGCAGCTGCTTACAGGGAAAAAAATCAAAATTTTTATACAAAGTATAGATTTTAAGAATAAGTTTATTGATTTAAAAATTATTTTATTGCTTCTGCCAAAAATAGTCTGTTACATTCTACAGTTGGACCTGTGTATACTGCATAGCAACGGTCTACAAATAACACACTGTAGGGTGCCGCAATTGACCACTCAGAATTGAGTATTCAACAAAGCCATGTAATAATCAGTTAAAGCGGGCTGGCAGTACACACCCATGGAAGGACTCTTTGTCTTTCCCTGAAAGTCCAGCCTGCAGCCGAGGGAAAGATGCGTACTCAGTATTCTGCACTACAAAGGGCTATAAAGGAATGATATGAATGTTTTTTCTCTGAAACGGTCAACCAGGATTGGATATTTACATCAGAGGTGTTGAAGCTCAGCACGTTGAATTTAATTCAGAGAACGCCCACAGTATCATCAAGCCTGTTCTTCAAGTCATCAGTTTATCTGTACTCACTAGAGGCATTAGCTAACAGAGAAATGTTTTCTAATTGCGTTAGTTCGTACCAGCTCACAAGGCAGCATCATCCCAAGTGGTTTTAGGGGCCACAAACCCAGGCACTGACTACCAATGGGTCTCCTGCCACAAGCCTGATTATGAATTTGGTAATAATCTCAGTCAAGCAATATTGGGCCCACAGTGTTAGTATTAGTTTGGCATTTTGAGTTATCCATAGTTTTATTGCAGAATAGAGATGTTCTAAGGACTGACAAAGCATCGATTCACTTACGTAACATTTCTACGCGGTAACTGTGGTGAATCGCAGCCATTGAGGGCCGATAGATTGGTGTTCAAATAAATTACATCCATTCCAGTCAGAATATATTTCAATAAACAGACCCATTGCTCAAAGGAAAGTATGTTTGTCATGAAATTATCAATTTCATTTCCAAAGACTGTCCCTCTCTCATGGCAACGCAGGTGTTTTTTTTTTAAGTGGAGGGGGGGTGTTGAGACAGGCGGAGGTGGAGACAGAAGACATTACTAGCACCTGCCTCTCTGCTCAGGGTATGGGATCAAATGACACGTGATCGGCATAACTCATGTTTGCTGAACAATACACAACGACGTGCACAAAACTGCTTTGTAAAGAAAATAACTAAACAGCGTTTAGGTGCTCTGGCCACAAAAATGTAAACGGTAACACTTTGCAATGAGGGGACATCATATGCATTAAGAGGACATGTTGTATACTTAAGTAATGCCAAACTACTGCATGACTCGTGATTCAATGCGGAATGAAGCCAGGATGCATCATGAATTTCTGCTGCTCACCATTAACAAATGTCACTATGATTGTGTTTAGGTCACACTTAATAGATCAGTTAAGGAATTGTTTGTATTTCAACATTAATTCATACATAAATGATTTTTGCACCAAATTAGCTGGATACTTCCTGCAAAAAAACAACAAAAAGTTTATTTTAAGGTCATTTCTTAGCTTCTGTGTGAGGGTACATTCAGGAACCAGAAGCGAGACCCAGAAGATCTAGCAAACTTGTTCTTTGTTAGTTCTGGGGTGGAAACCCCTGCAGGGCAGTATGCAACGGTACAGAGTCCACAATCCAAAATCAGAATCCAGTAGTCGTAATCCAGTTTGTAAACAGGGCAGCAAACACAAAACTCAGGGTCGGGCAAAGCAGGTTCGTTACATGGGCACAGGTATATCAGAGACGAAGCCAAAATCAAAATCCGGGACCTTCCAGTCATAAGTATAACACGAAGAATACAAGGCATAAACAATCGCAGCACAAGGAAACCATTCTGACAAGAGCTGGTAGTGAAATGACTGCTTAGATACACTCACGGGAAGTCACATGCTATAATAGGGAACAGGTGAGCTGGATCAGACTAATTAACAAAGCAATGAACAAGAGGAAGTTCCTCACCACATGAAATTGGCGAAGGCCAAAACCCAGACAGGAATGACATAGACAACCTATAACAGACAGACGGCTCCGGTTAGGGAGTTCTAAAGTGCACAGAGTGAGAGGCAGAACAGTGTTTAACAAGGTGCGGAGAATCTGCCGAAGCACAGCAGAGAAAATTGAGTGAAGGTAAGGGAGACAAGAGCAGAGTGAGTATAGCTCGTTAGTCAATTAGTAATGTGCAGCTGTACAATCCCTAGTGCTTGTTAGTACGTTCGTACTAAAAACAATGTCAGTTGATGTTCGTAATTTATCTAAAATAAACTGTTAGTTTTTGTTAGTAAAGATAGAACAGCAAGGCGAAGGAAGCAAACGAGACTGGAAGGAGTAATTTAAAACCCAGAAACCATGAAATCACCCGAAAATGTGGCACGCAATACTGGGGAATGAACTGTCACATCACATATGACCAGACAGGGGAGACAATGTGCAATGCAGGGCATGAGAAACACATAAACCAGAATAATAACTAAACAGTGAACATGAGTAATGGCAGGTAACAGACATGGCAAGGCAAAATACAAAACATGGCATGGACTGAATCAAAAAACATGGCATGGAAGCAGAGTCATAACAAAAACATGGTCAGGCACAACAGAATACTCTGATAAAAAAAGAATATTTCCATAAAAATAGACCCAATGGTATTTTTAACACACATACAAAATAGTATATAGTGAAAGATGTTTCTTTCTTTTCTTAAAATTTTATTTGTGTTTTTGAAAACTGTATTGCATGCATGTCGTGTTGTGGTGCAAATCATTGAAGAACAGCTATGAAGTAATTTGTTCAAGGTTGCAAAATAATCCATTCATAATTTTATTGGTGTTGTTGAAAGCTGTTGAGCGTAGTCTGGTGGAGAAAGATGCATTAAAGTAGTTGAGGAGGTACCAACTGATTAATTATTGGCAAATGATCAGACATGTTTTAGCTGAACAGAAGTGCCCTAGGCCTATCCTGTAAACTAGATTGCTGAGTGCTAAATGCATCCTGTTCATCGTTACATTATCATGACCTCAAACATTACTTACCTGATTTGGGTCCCTTCAAGGAAAGTCAAACCATGATACCCATTTGGCCACGATTACTTTACGCATTTTCAGTAATAAACGGTAGCGCGGTTAAAGCGAGGTCTGAGTTTTGAGCGAAAAACTAATTGTGATGGGTGCTTTAGGTTGACTCCTTGAGAAAAATATCACGCTCAAGTAATTAGGTCCATTCAAGTTGAGAGAGATTTATCAGCTGTGTAATCTGTTATGATTCTGCCATGTCTGCCTTGACCACGTTCATGTCTTGAAATTCTGACAGCCTTTTGTGTTTTTTGATATTTGCCTTGCCTGACCATTCTTTGTATTATGTATTGTGATTTGGTTGCTTTGATTTGTCATGTTTAGTCTTAGTTTACTTTTCCATGTTTTACATTTAGCCATATCACATTCTGGGGGGGGGGACCTGCAATGGACCAGCACCCTGTCCATGGGGAGTAGCGAGACTCGTAGTCGCTTCATGTCACAGAAACTAGAGTTAAACACCAGCCTGATGAGCCACACGGGCTCAAGACAGACTTTGCCTTTGCCTAATCACTCAAAAATGCAAATTCATCTGAGTCATGGGTTTTTTTTTTTCTATATAGCAATTTATAAAAAATATGATGACTATGGAGCTATAAACTATAAAAAAACTATTTGAAGCATCAGTGTTAGAAAACCAATGTTAATAAAAGTGGAGTTTTCACTCTTTTAAACATGTTTGTTTCTTCTTTGGGTCTTTTGAAAACCGGTGCAGTGCTGTTTTTGTCCTTGCCTTGATATTCAACGCAATTAATTGCAGAGATCTGTTTCCTATTTCAGATTTTTCCTTAATTGGCGCTCTTTTCATTTTAGCACAGACTCAATGTTACTTGTTTCAAAAGTGACAGTTGGCAAGTTCAAGCCAGAACAGCAGACTTCTGTCGAACTTTTAAAATTAAACATCTCCTTTTGTTCTAAGGGCTCTTTGGTTTCATTCAGAACCTTTTAGAATATTGTAAATGGCTTTGGATTTATCCTTTATGCCTGCTAAAACGGGCTCCAATGCTAGTAGCTTTGATTACAGCCGTAAACATGGTTTGGTCAACTTGGTCCAAGTCAAACTACATGGTGATTAGATAATACATAATTGGATGAAACACGGCGCCATGTTGTTACCCAGCAACATCAAATTCATTCCGTAGAATGTGTAATAATGACGCGTATTTTAGAGGAGACGTAGCCTTCCAGAAATGCAGTCTACACTGTAAGAAGCAGCCTTACCCTCTGACCCCTGTAAGTCCTATTTCCAGTTGACTCTCCAGTTAACTAACAAGGAAAGACTAACAAATAGACAAGGTTATCACTTAATTCCATCAGATCTTCGGTAAACAGCTTTGATTTACACTGGTTTCTCTAAGCCTAACCCTTGATGGAAATAAGAGACGACTTGGTGTGCGTCTTCCAATTCAATATGAAAACGCAAACAGCGGGTGAGTTAATTCAACGGCTGCTCCGGCCTCACGCTACAATCATTCATTCCTCTGTAGAGCATTGATATTAATATCCGCCATGTCTCCTGTGAACCACAATCTGCTTCAGTGTAGCAATTTGCAATTGTGATATGGTTATTCTGTGTAATGTATTATGGCTGCTTTGTGTAAAGGTATTTTAGTCGTCTTTTGTTTGTTCAGGCTACACCAGCCCACGAGGGCGAATAAAAAACGTAGACTGCGCATGGCATTGAAGTTTCTCGTGCAGCTTAAATCTTTTTAATACTACGTTTTAATAGAGGGTTTAAAATATTTACGGGCCCTTGTGTTGCTGTGCCGGGTGCATCTTGTGCATTTGTGATTTATGCTTCAGGTCACCTGGTTCGTGCTTTCAAGCATGTTTTTGAATTAATGCATAATGGAAAATGCAACTCTGTCTACAGGAAAACAAAGGGAGATGTTTCCGTTGATTTCATGTTGGCTCAGACTGCCATGTTTTCAAATTATTATTATTATCTCCTTTTCATTTTATTTCCCCCGGGGCCATGAGTTGCAGTCAAAGCACAGACCTGATTTTTTATTCCCTATTTATTTTTTATTCAGCCAATTGCAGCTCTAGATGTAGCAAATATGCATTTAAAAGCAAGCAATATCTTTTTGCGAGGGGCTCCTTTGACAAAGTCTGACATAGTTTCATTTTGATTTCTTCTTTGCTCAGTTCTTCAGTGGTTGAGCCGTCTTGCCGCAGTCTGGACAACCATCCAATGCAAATGGCGTTTCATAATTTATTTATTTTCTTTTTTTTAACCCTTGTATGGTGTTTGTGTCGATGGGACCCGTTTCATTTTTTATCAAAGGAAAAATGATACGATTAAATATTTTTTCAAACTCAGACTCATTGACCTTGGCTCATTTTCTGTGAAGAGCATATATCAGAACACATTTTCAATGACCACACACTGCACACCTCCCCTACACATTTATATTAAACACAGGATGTTTGGGTCTACTGACCTGGGGCTAATAAAACTGTGTACCTTCACTCTGACTTCCTCCTGTCTGGGCCTGCTGTTAGTGTGTGTGTGTGTGTGTGTGTGTGTGTGTGTGTGTGTGTGTGTGCGTGTGTGTGCGCGTGCGTGTGTGTGTGTGTGAGAGAGAGAGAGAGAGAGTGTGAATTTTGTGTTTCTGCACCTGCCGTTCCCAGACAAGATTGCAACATTTTTGCAAAATTCAAGCACCAACATCTGTCTGCTCTCACATTACCACACATTTTACTCTCTGTCTTGCGGGAACTAAGACAGAGGTTCCCACAAATTGGGGGCGGGACACAATTAATGAAGCTTTTCCAATGTGCATCCTTATCACAACTGATCAAGATGGCCAAAAGAATCTCTGCTCAGATGGCCTTGCCAATGATTTTAGGAGAGAGAGAAGCTTTTGATGATGATGTAGAGGAGGAAGTTTCCCTCTTTCTTAACTTCCTGCCATCCTTCGGTCCGACTGAGAGACAGAGAGAGGTCACTCGGCAAACCTCTGCCATGGCTGCGGAAGCCATTTACCAGAACTTTTTTTTTTCTGGATAAACATGCCGGCGTCCAGTGGCAGAAGCGCTGGGCAGGATGTGAAATTTTTTAAAACATCATGTTGCCTTTTGTGTCAAAACACAAAGAAGCTTCGCCACACGTAGATTTTGTAAAGGTCAGTTTCGCCTTTATTTTTAGGTGGCGATGTAGAGCACGGATTTAGACAGCTGCGTAAAATCGGTCTTCTGGCAAAGAAATGTCAGTCGGAGTAGCATATCAACTTTCTTTCACACATCAGTGGCTTGATGAAGAGCAGCGGAATCTGCCAAGAAGTTCCGAGTGAGAAGGCTGCGGCCAGCAGCGACATAAAGAAGCTCTGCGACATGTATGAACCAAAGACGGACAGAAAAACACAACATACATGCATTATGTGCAAGAAGTACAAATGCAACACACACACGCTCGCACACACGCACTCACACGGACGGTAAAGCTCAGCCCCTCATGTGTTGTGTAGCCTGGTATGAAAAGGCAATGTATCATGATGTGTTGTATAGACTGATATGGATACTGCACGTGTTCAGCTTGTGTTGTGTAAACTGAACTGAATGGGTTAAATTTTTGATGAAGTTAAAAGAAATAGAAATCACTTTTTATGAAAAACCTTATTTCATTTGTAAATTTGAAGATAAACATCTTTTTTTCACTGATATCTTGACAATAATTGATTTTCCTTTTTTTTCAATTAATCAAACAAAAAACGAGTCGCTGTTTTTAAAAATAAATATAATATAACAAAGGTAAAGAGAAAATATAACTATATAAGCTGTTTATATTGCTTGTACTTGGGGTGAAGTGAACATCTGTTAAGTTTTTTAATGTGAAATTGTTTGATTGTGTTGAATTTAAAACTCCAAAAAGGAGCGGATCCACCAGACCCACGAACACTGGCTAAGTAATGGAAAAGTGAACACCACACAAGGGTTAAACAAACAGGATTCGGCATGGAAATGAAGGCGGCTATTGGCTGAATCGAGCGGGAGACATGCTTTACTCTTCTGAGGTGTTCAACTGAACTGCCTCAAAGGTTTCCGAAAGCCTCACATGGAGCTAAACTCAGATTAGCGCCTTGGTGCCGAACGCGGCTAATGGCCTGGATGATAACCGCAACGGACATCCTTAATGTTTACCCCCGTTTATCTTTTCCGATTTTTTTCCGTATGCGCGCAAATTCCTCGTAATGTCTGGCATTTACTCTTTCCTGGCAAAATGAGTGAGTGGGGTTCAGCGGAGTGATTCTGCACTGGCTTCCTGTCAGCGCTAAAATATGGCAGGAAGAGGTGCCCGGCGTGAACGACTCCGTCACTGTCGGAGCCCATCTGCTTCCTTCCGCTATAAAAATGCAGAACCATTCCAAAAGCCATCATTCTCTTTAAGGGCATTAGCAGTGCCTGGGAAATAAAAACTTACTGAAGGAAATGCTCTGGTAATGTGCAAGGCCAGGCAGAAGTGGGAGGTGAACGGTGTGCAGGGGGGCAATTGTTTTCTCCAATATGCCCAATGCCCATCTCCAGGATATATGATCACTTTTAAGGCCATAATATTACCCCTGCAGGCTTCGGCTCTGGATATATTTGTGGGCCAGTTGGGCATTCCTCCTAAACAATGAAATGTAAACCCTTTCAGCGAGTCAGACCAGGCTAAATAATTAACCTTACGGAGTGCAAACTTTATTCATGAGGAGAGAAGGGGCGTCCATGTTGTGAATAATTTATCAGTGACTCTGGATCCAGTGGAGACCGAAAATAAAGGTTGGGTGGGGCCATTGATGGCCCTCCCCTGGGCTAGGATTAGATATCGGCAATATATAGAGACAGATTAACCATAGACGAGAGGTGGAACAGTCTATGCTTACAGCTGTGCACATCAATGCTCCTATATGGCACATTATAACGCTTCTTATATCTTATAATGCACAGGTTGACGGATTGTGATGGCAAAAGTAACCTTAAGAAACTGCAGAAAAATCTCTGTGAATGAAATTAGAGCTCCTGAATCATCTATCACCGTGTGTGAGGACACAGGTCAATACTCCTACACTACAGGAGTAGTGACCAGTGTTGCTCATTTTGCATCCTGTAGGCTTTCTCTCCAGCCCATGAACAACAAATGAGAAAAGCTCACCTCATTCAACAGCAAGAGACATCTTTCAGCAATTAATCACCACCCAGTTCAGCTAAATTAGGCTTGAAATGAAAAACCTGCTGGATGGTAGAACTTATCTAACAGTAGAGAAAATTGACATTCTTGAATTTAGCCCTTGAATTGACAAAAATGGAGAAAGGTAAGAGATGGTCTCTGTGGTGAAAGAGAGGCAGGTTGAAGGTCATATATTATTGTGTGTATGCTTCTGAGGGGGTATACAAGGTAATTGTGTACATGTGCATACGTGTTTTTGTGTGTGTGTAACGCCCACAGCCCCCAGCCCTCTTACTTACCAGCCTATTAAGATCCAGACTGCAGTCCACACTCCACCTGATTGTCTGCATCTGTTCCCAATTGTCTCTTCGCAATAGTGTCCCCTTTATAAAAGAGACCTTCGCACTCATTCGGTGCAAAGTCTCATAAGCCTCTTGTTTCACCATAGTCTTATTTAGACTTAGATTCTGCAAATTTGCGTGTTTATGCAAAATTGTTAATTAAGCATTGTTCCTTTCTGTAATATGGTCGGTGCTTCCATTGTTATTCAGGAAACTTGTTTCCTCTTTGCTTTCTTTTTGTAATACATTAGTACAGTTGTCAATTACTAATATTTTTATCTTGGAACCGTGCTTCCTTGTTCTTTGGTATTGTGTTTGCTTTGACTTCCTACTGTGCAGTGAAGGCAAAATAAACCAGATCCATCTTCACACCTGTGTCCAGTTCCACAATTCCTGATCTCTGTGCACTTCCACCAATGCTTAGAGTCAACCCTTACAGTGTGTGTGTGTGTGTGTGTAGTTCTTTTTTATCTACCCTTGTTGCAACAAAATGTCCCCATAAGTAATGGAATACCATTACTTCATCCTTATGGGGACTTTTTTAGGTCCCATGAGAAAATTGAGCTATTTTAAGGTCAGGGATTAAGGTTAGGTTTGGGATAAGGTTAGGGTTACGGTTAGGTATGTTGAGTGTTACGGGCAGGGAAAGAGGTTAGGGTACGAATGCAATTCTATGGAAAGTCCCCACAAAACATGAAAACCCAACGGTGTGTGTGTGTGTGCGTATGTGTGTCTGTGTGTGTGTGTATGCAAGACACACTCTGTGCAGGGGATTGTGGGTCTTTAAATTAAGGGGTGTAGACTTGGTCCTAAATTTGGAGATGCATTTGGAGTGACATGCAGGGAGAGAGAAGACAGGCCGTCAGTCCCAGTGCTGGAGGGTGGAGAGGGGATTGGTGTGTCTCCGAAGGCTGGGAGACAGGTTGACAAGCACAGCAGGCTCCAGCCGCCTGCCTCAACCACTGAGAGCAAAACCCTTTTCTTAAATGTCACCTCGTCAACCTTTAATGGACGTAAAAACAGAGCTCTATTGTGTGCCGGAAATGGCTCAAGAGCTGAAGAAGCAAATCTTCATTCTTCTTTTTTTAATCCTCCAAAGGGTCGATCAGATAAATTATTGTTTGACTTCACACTCATACTGTACAACAGAGAATATGATCGGACTACTTTTCACCCTTAAATATTACACACACAAGATTAGGAACCGGAAACTAACGCCCTCTATGGGAAAAACGTGAGTTAAAAATACCAGTCAATGAAATGCGAAGAACATTTTTTGAATTAAAAATCGTTCTGTTTTCATAAAATTCCTGGTTCATTTCTTGCTTTTAGAAATGCTGCTTCCTCTCATGAGTGTAACAGCGGTGCACCAGGGGACTACTGGCTCTCTGGCTACGAAGCATTTTCAGAGGTCAGATGTATGATCTTGGCATCAAATAGTGCTTATGGTTTCATGCTTGTTTAATCCAGCATAATGGGATTGAAGGTGTTAGAATGGTGTGCACACTGAATATATGTTTACCGTCTCGTAGAATAGTGGTTTCCATCCTCAGTCCTGGGGGCCCGCAGTGATTGGATATGTTTCGTTCCAACCACAATTGCAACCAAAGGATTTTAGCAAACTGAAAATTTGTCTTGTTTAGGTGCATTTCATCTTCAGAGCAGTTGTTTACCCTCTTGTTGAAAGAAATATCCATTCATGCTATGAAGAATAAAAATTCCAAATTCACAGTGTGATACATTGAAAAGAAAAAACTGCATAAAAAGTGGGGATAATCAAAGTAAAGCATTAGTATGTTCATAACTGGAGAAAACTTACTGGCCCGTGGTCATAAAAACCAACCATAAGACCATTTATTATGCAAGCAAACGATGAAGAGTCTTGTGTCACGTAATTAAGTTCAAGCAAAGTATTTTGAAAGAGCACTTAAAACTCTTGAGCTCTGCAAGCTCATTTGGTGCTTACTGATTTTTCTCAGTGTCTAATTGGACCTGTTTACCCCCAACCCTTCTTTACTTGCAATTACTTGCAATATAGGGAAAAAAAAAAAAAAAACGCTCGAGATGATCAAGGGTCTTTTACTGTTTATGCCAGCATGGGTATTTCTGTTAAAATGTGGCCTACGACCATAAATAACTGCTCTGAACACGAAATGCTCCTAATTAAGACAAATTATCAGCTTGTTAAAATCTTACGATCGCAGTTGGGGACGGAACAAACACCAGCATCCTCAGCGGGCCTCCAGGTCTGATGCTGGGTTCTGCTGCTGTGGTGGGTAGAAGTAATTCTTTCATATGTGGGAAGACTTTCTCGCCGCCCTGGAAACAAGCAGACTAAACAAATTAAACGGGAGGCTGCAGGAGCCGTGTAGCCTGTCAGGAGGAAGTGCAGAATGACAGAGGCAGGGTGGGTTGGCACAAGATCGCTGTCCAATCAAAACCAACAGTGTGACACGAGTGACAGATGTGCATGTCCGCACAACACTCCGCGGCGAGGGCGAACGATGCCAGACTGCCTCATCACTGTCAGCTCCCTATGAAGCGGTTTAAAACTCTCCCGTCGAGGCCCTTCTTATTTCACTCTCTCAAAAAACAAAATATTTCCACTTTGGTGACAGTGTGCCGAAATTTGGAGGACACCGGGAAGAAAAAACATACTCTGGAGCTTTGAGATGTTCCATCTGTTAAATATTCATGGCCCCCGTAAACTGGGTGAGGAACGTGAACACATCGTCCTTGTCATGAATGATCTGGATTGACAGATTTTATAACCTTAGGAGGACAGGAACCAGCCAGCTCTGAGCCATACCTCTGTAAATAAGAAATAATAAGTAAATAATGACATTAAAAAAATTCTCTCCCCAGAATTAAACCGTATTCTTCTCTGTTCGACCCCAGTCTCATCCCGACTTGTCACATATTGACGTTACCTGACTAAGCGTCAATATACGAAGCAAAAGGACGCTTTTGCCATCCTCATTTGACGCCACTTTAAAACAAACCGTACCCCCAAACCCCCAACCCTAAACCCAAACCCTATGCGTCAAATAAAGACACCAAAGCTTCCCTTTACGTCATAGGTATATTGACGTTTGGTCAGGCAGCGTCACTATATGACGGGTCGGGATGAGAATGTGTTTCCTCCTCAACTTCCATGTCTCCGCCACTGAGGTGTCAAAGTACACAGTAAAAATCATAGTGTCAATTTTACTCTTTAAGAGTTGAATTTAACTCTCTCTCAGATAACATTTGGTCCCACTCAAAATCAGTGTAATTTTTACTCTACAGCCAGTGTAAGATTTTTATAGTTAATTTCACTCTATTTTGTGTCAAAATTAACAATGAGGTGTGTAAAAATATTTGACACTATAGGGAATCATCACCCTGCAGAGTAGATTTCTTCCTTGTGTGGAAGTGGGAATTGACTCTCACTTTTGACACTTCCATTTAGACGATTTCACTCTGCATAGTGCTATAAGTACTCTATCCAGAGGAAAATGGGTTTACTCTGGAATATTGACACTCCATTTTTTACTGTGTACTAATCTGAAAGGAAAGTGTAATTGTGTGATCCACTTACCCTTCTCCAGGTCGTCCCCCATACTCTCACATTCCACCACACTCCTCTATTCAGACAGCAGGAGCTTGTTCCACATTTTTGCAGAACTTTGTTGGAATCTATACATTTTTTGGATTCATGCTCATAGTTCTAATCGCTCGCTTACTAATCTTGCTAACTCTTTGTGCTGATCCCTTTCTATGCAAAATGCTCAAAATACATATCCATTTTAGACATTCTAGCCCAAGATTCTCTTCAACAACAGTCTTCTGTGCGTGTGGCACTTCAAAACTGGATTATATAATATTTTTCTTTCTGAAAGTTTTGAATACTTTGGCATCAAGTTTCTTTTATTTGTTTCAAGAGAAAACTGTCCAATCAGTCCACCCTGAAAATATGACTTCTTATAGTACCATTGAAATGCATTTTGTTTAGGCCTGCTGTAAAATTTATCCCCTTTATCCTCCGTGTGGGTCTACTTGCTACACTGGACACACACAGCCACTTGGCTCTGCTAACAGATGTTAGGAAATGAGGATACCTCAGGCCTAGCCGTCAGCTGGGTCCTATAGTGTATTTCCGGCTTCATGTTAACAGGAATCTGCCAGGTTTGTCTCTTTGTCTACTTTTGTTTTTCCTTCGCGCAAAATCAAGTCATTCTGGTTCTCTCTCAGCTCCTCGTCTCATAATGAGACGCTGATGACCCATACCTAATTCTACTGACCTCAATATGCACCACAACTCATATCTGTGTAGTCTTAGACTGGATAATGAATCTGAAGCAAGATAGAATTGTGCCAAAATATCTACTATATACTTTTTAAAAATATAAAACCCTGTGGGATACTTTTCTCCAAGTTGGCCCAGCGCTTTTACTTTTAAGGCCAAACTGCTCAGTGACGGATCACCGCACTACCTCCTGTATTTCTTACCTTCGAGCAAAATGCTCACGAATGTAAGATTTTGTGATGATTTACTGAGACCCGTAACAGCAGGATCTGGGTATTTTTACGCTTGCAGTCCAGCTCAAAAGAACAGCTGAGTCACTGGTCCATACAGTATATCAGAGGGAACAGAGCTTCCCATCCTCCTCATGTACCTCGGCCTGCAGAATTTAGGCTTTCTCCTCCATCGCAATGCCAACAAGGATTTATTGAATCTCTGGTGCTGTTTCTGATGGCCATCATCATTCTTAAACTACATATATCATTTATCTATGTATCTCCTCAATTGTCTCACTTGTGGCAATATGTCCAGCGCAGTACTATTTCATGAAATGACACTTTCTATTTTCTCACAGCCAATTGATTTATATGTATTGCTTGAGGCGCTGCAGGTTATATTAATAAATGATAAATAAATATGAGAACACCCCATCCTGGAGGTGTATAATCCCGTTTCGGAAAGTAATATCAAACCAAACCACCCCATACTCCCGTATTTATTCAGGCTTTTGAGAGCACTTTACGATGGAAAAGAACATGTAATTTACATAAAACACACAGGAAAAATGCAAGAGAATATATACTGGCACAAGTATTCAAAACTGGCGAGCTAGCACGTTTTTTTTTTTTTAAATGAAACAGATTTTGATTCGGAAATATACTGAAATTAAGGTGCATGTTTCATCTGAGTGTGTGTATGCGTGTGGGATTTGAAACTTAGTTTCATACAGATTTTCTAATCTTATATTATTATCATGCGCAGTCAGATCCCTCTCATTGAGTCGCATCCATCAAATCCGTCAAAAAAAGAAAACCCTATCTGACATTGAGCTCTACCTCGCAATGATTGATTGCGAATCAAACTTTATCGACTACCTTGTGATGAATGACAAATGATAACATTTTGAAAAATGATTGTAATTTTTCTTGCGATTTGGATTAAAAACATATACTTTTTCTCCAAGGGGAAAAAGAAGACAGAATTTTGTTGGATCAAAGTTTCCAAAAAACATCAGCACATCCTTCATGTGTGGCACGGAGGATGGTAACTGAATTATTTGAGATAGCGAAAGATGAAATGAATGACTGTTATAGGCAAAATATAATCAACAGTTCACTGGGCAGTCTCTTGATGAGAATTTACTCTACATACTCCCTGCTGGGGCCAGTTTCGCAAAGCAAGATCAGTGATTTTTACTACAGTCCTCCTTCCTGGTTTTGAAACAGTCCTGAGAGGTTATCCAGCTTACTCCATTGCAGAGGCCCCAGTCCTAAGCCACCACCAATCCAGTTTCAATTGAAGAGTTTGTTTCCAAAATGCAATAAGTGCCAAAATTTAAAAAACAGATAATACCATAAAAAGATAACCTGGTGCTTCTTACACATGGTGCAAAAAATCTAGTTTTAGAAATTCATATTGTAAAGTGTATTTTTTATGGTAAAAGTTTCTGTTTATATATATAAACACAATTATATAATAAATACAATTGGCTCCAACATGGAAAAAGCTGATTTACTCAAAATTAGTAAAATGGATATATTGCATTCTGGAAACAAACTCTCCAATTTGTTTCCTCTCACAGTCTTGGGCTTTTCTCGGTTGCTTCGAATGCAATGGTTCAGTCCAGCGCGTGTTCAGGTTCCACTCAGTTTTCACTGTGAGATTCTGAGCAACTACCTGAGAGCATGTTAATATCAGGATACACCTCCCATCTCACTCTCTCTTTCCCCTATTCTTTCTCTCAATCTGCATGCCCTCCACCCCCCTTAGCCCTGCAGTCCAGCACAAACCCCCTCCCCAGCTTCACCACCCATTGTTTTTCCCCCAGGAGTAATTTCTCCATAAAACAGGAGCAGAGATGATGAGAATGATTGTTGCCATAATGGTGTGGCAAGTAACATTTTCCCCAGGCCTTTTGATGAATGAATTTCTGAAGTGGTTGCCCTGTGGTGAACCATTGTAATTCAAACCCCAGTCCACGCGGACACATCTCCCTCTAATTGACATGTTGAGGGGTGGACGAGACAGTTGCTCCAGTCCGGTGGGAATTTGTAATGAAGCAAGTTCGACGACGTGTGCAGCGCCGGCGCATGCCGACAGCTAGCATAAGAAAGGTTTTCAGCATCGGCGCATTGCCTGAGCTGTCCTGTTTTGTTTTAACCTTCCGCATTAATGGAGACCGGGTCACCTTCTCCATTTAGACACTGCGGAATGAGGGGATTTAGTGGGTGATGGAGTGTCTGTGACGGTGGTCTTGGGCTCTGACTACTGGCACAAATTAGGGACCACACCTACATCTGGGGGATAAGTGGCTCGCCTTGCACTAAGCTTCCATTCTTAAGGGGACTGAAGGGCCTTGTATTGTGGAATGCAAAAATGTCTTTTCTAGTTTCACATTTTGTCCGATGGTGGGTGCAGGGGGGATGAAATTTTATACCAAAGTCAAGTGCTAGGAAAAACATTGTTTTCATAGTAGGACACATTAAATAGAGATTTAAATACGCACACACACACATACACACACACACACACACACACACACACACACGTGTATATATATATATATATATTTACACACACACACAACTGATTAAAAGTTTTAAAAAACTGCCAATTCCGAAGGATGCGCTGCACCTGTGATCTGCATCTTCTGGAATTTTCCATCCAAATAGCTCCGACCTTAGTTGATTTTACATCCTGAGTCAGGGAATGGAAATAACGGGGTGCAGCTTGCACAGCCAGCTTAGGTAAGCAACTTGAGACACGCCCACATCCTCGTACACACTCTCATGCATTTTCGACACTGCGCCGCCCTTCGTAGGTGCGCTATTTAAGCTGCTCGCCTGCTCCACCTTCACAACAAAACAAGTCTCGCCCTGTTGCTACGCTGCAGAACTCTTAATGGTTTATACATGTGTTGACTGGCAGAAATTAATTTACAAGTTTATTTTTGCAAATACAAATTTTCTCATTAATTGCTAAATTGAGGTCACTATCCAGAGACAGATTATTTTTTTCTTCTCACTGCTGCATATAGCTTTGTGTTATTAGGGGCTTTTTAGATGAGTTCCACTATTTCAATATAAAACATGAGTTAAGTTTTCTTAAAATTTTGGTTGTGTGTTTTGTTCGATACTCACAGAGTCCCTGTTCCTACTCATATTTTCTGATTCAACGTCATTGTTGAACTTGACCATATTGAGTATTGAACGGAGATGTGAGAACTATAATCAGCAGTAATGTGACTGGGAACTGGATGGAACAGAGGGACTGAGGGGAAATTGCAATTAGCAGTCAGACCCCTTATGTGTCGCTTCAGAACACGACATGTGGAACATGACTGGCTCACAGGCTAAATAATGGCTTTTGTCTTAATCCTTCCGCTTCAATATGAAAGCCACAGTTAAAATGTATGCGATAGCATCACACATACACAAGGGATAATAGAGGAGATATTTGGAGGCAAGTTAGCGGTTCTGAATATTGAGCTGGCCAATCGGAGCGCATCGCCTCTTTGTGAGAGTAAATAGAAAAGGACATTCGGCCATTTTGTAGACTATGCGTGACTAGAGATCTCAGTGTCCAGCTCATTGGCACAGATCAAGCACAAACCTGATGATATGCAGCAGAAGAGGTCGGAAAGCTTTAGACGCCTAATTGCCATGAACCTGTTGTGAGTGATTAATAGACCTGGCGGCTTAAATAAGGATCACACTTCTGTACCCGATCCCCCAACCCCACCAATTTCATTAAATCCACCAGCAATAATATGCTTTCCTCATAAAACTAATTCTGCAGCAGGAAGTGTGTGCTCCAATAAATATTTTTTTATTACATTGACTTGATCTGATTTATCAGAATAACATCTGATAAAATAAGATAACCATTTAAAATGTGATAAAATCACAAACCAGCCAATAAGCCAGGATCTACAGTTGCGTAAAAAAATAATATATGCTGCAGGTTGATCCCAGTTTAAATGGCCACAGCTGTTAATCTTGCAAAATAATCAGAAACAGGCTCCATTTGAATAGCAGTCTAAATGCAATATTTGTAGATGCTCTTCCATTATGAGTTTGTGGGCCAAAACTTGGAGCTGGATTATCGATGTTTCTGTCTCACACTGGCCTCCTCATTACGAACCCGCAGTAGAGTCTGGAACTAGAGTCAATGTGGAACAAACAACAGTGGCTCATGAACTGCATTTTAAATAACTGCTGTGTTACTTCATTGTGGTGGGGAATTAGGGAAGAAATCCATAGAGGGGTGGCAAAATGGCTTGAGTCGGACTATGTATTAAATGAAAAAAAAGAAGAAATAAATGTGGTGTACCATTAAGAAATGAGATCTCAGACAAAAATGTGAGGGTTTATGTATGATATTAGACCATGGAGATTGGGGGGGGCAAAATTTAATGAAATTATGTTAGCTAGTAATGTTTTCGTTCCTTTTTATGCTCAGAAATGACATTCATTGTATTTATTTATTTTGTCAGCAGCCATCAATTATTGAGAATTTATTATCTTGCCTATTTCAGAAACCTGCCGTTAAAAAATTCCAATGAGGTCCAGGATGAACATCAAAACTGGGGCCAGCCCTATGAGTGCAAAAGTGAATGAGCGAGTAAGTTATGAAGTTACACAATTGGTCTGTTGAGTTTTGGAGTTTCCCCACTGGCTATTGCTCTTTCAAAATAAATAAAAGAGTCATCAATTACGTCACCTGGAGTTACAAAGTTTGTTAGCCATCCCAAGTGTTTGGGTTTTTATTTTACTTTTTTTGGTTAACACTGGTTGCTAACGTACAAAACTCAAAACCAGTGAAGTTGGCACGTTGTGTAAATCATAAATAAAAACAGAATACAATGATTTGCAAATCCTTTTCAGCCTATATTCAGTTGAATACACTGCAAAGACAAGTTACTTAATGTTCGAACAGGTAAACTTTGTAATTTTTTGCAAATATTAGCTCATTTGGAATTTGATGCCTGCAACATGTTTCGAAAAAGCTGGCACAAGTGGCAAAAAAGACTGAGAGAAATGAGGAATGCTCATCAAACACTTATTTGGAACATCCCACAGGTGAACGGGCTAATTGGGAACAGGTGGGTGCCATGATTGGGTATAAAAGCAGCTTCCCTGAAATGCTCAGTCATTCACAAACAAGGATCGGGCGAGGGTCACCACTTAGTGAACAAATGCGTGAGCTGATTGTCGAACAGTTTAAAAACAACATTCCTCAACAAGCTATTGCAAGAAATTTTGGGATTTCATCATCTACGGTCCGTAATATCGTCAAACGGTTCAGAGAATCTGGAGAAATCACTGCATGTAAGCGACAAGGCCGAAAACCAACATTGAATGCCCGTGACCTTCGATCCCTCAGGCGGTACTGCATCAAAAACCGATATCAGTGTGTAAAGGACATCGCCACATGGGCTCAGGAATACTTCAGAAAACCACTGTCAGTAACTACAGTTTGTCGCTACATCTGCAAGTGCAAGTTAAAACTCTACAATGCAAAGTGAAAGCCATTTATCAACAGCACCCAGGAACGCCGCTGGCTTTGCAGGGCCCAAGCTCATCTAAGATGGACTGATGCAAAGTGGAAAAGTGTTCTGTGGTCTGACGAGTCCACATTTCAAATTATTTTTGGAAACTGTGGACGTCGTGTCCTCTGGACCAAAGAGGAAAAGAACCATCCGGACTATTATAGGCGCAAATTATAGGCGCAAATAGGCGCAAAAAAAGCCAGGATCTGTGATGGTATGGGGGTGTATTAGTGCCCAAGGCAAGGGCAACTTACACATATGTGAAGGCACCATTAATGCTGAAAGGTACATACAGGTTTTGGAGCAACATATGTTGCCATCCAAGCAACGTCTTTTTCATGGACACCCCTGCTTATTTCAGCAAGACAATGCCAAGCCACATTCTGCACGTGTTACAACAGCATGGCTCCGTAGTAAAAGAGTGCGGGTACTAGACTGGCCTGCCTGTAGTCCAGACCTGTCTCCCATTGAAAATGTGTGGCGCATTATGAAGCGTAAAATACGACAATGGAGACCCCGGACTGTTGAACAACTTAAGCTGTACGTTAAGCAAGAATGGGAAAGAGTTCCACCTGAACAGCTTCAAAAATTGGTCTCCTCAGTTCCCAAACGTTTAATGAGTGTCGTTGAAAGGAAAGGCGATGTAACACAGTGGTAAAAAGGCCCCTGTGCCAACTTTTTTGCAATGTGTTGCTGCCTTTAAATTCTAAGTCAATGATTATTTGCAAAAAAAAAAAAAAAAGTTTCTCAGTTTGAACATTAAACATCTTGTCTTTGAAATGTATTCAACTGAATGTAAGTTGAAAAGGATTTGCAAATCATTGTATTCTGTTTTTATCTATGATTTACATAACGTGCCAACTTCACTGGATTTGGGTTTTGTATATTCCGAGTTTACCTCCATGATTGAGTGTCTCATAACTTTGACATCAACATACCTGGACTTGCGTTTGGTCTCAAACGCGCTTTCTCAGATTTTCCCTAATCTGATCAATCATTTGGATCAGCAGCAACTGAAAACATTGTGGCACAAACGGTAGCTTGCTATCAGATAAGTTATCTAGATGGGAAATGTTATCAGTCTGTATATTGCAAATAAATAGAACTGAAAGCTTGGTGCTTGCAACTTTAGCTTGGTGAACAGGGGTGTTTTTTTGTTAGATAGCTAACTTAGCCCGTCACAGGACGTGATAAAACTGCTATGAACTCACAAAGGTTGAAATTGCCTTGCGCATTAATCTGGGCCACTGTCATTTGTACTTGTCAAATAAGTAAACCAGTTCAATGCTGCTTAGCTGTAATATTTATGCAATAATGTAATCTAGCAGCTGATAGTACGTTATCATATTGTTTGGCCAACTAAAAGCTGTGCCCTGAAATATTGCTTTGAAAAACATCAATGTTGCCAAGCTGCTAATCCAGTACAGTGCTATGTGGTGGTTATCATTAGCAACTTAACTATTCAACATTGACGGACTAACACAAACAAATTAGATGAGTGGGATTATATTAACGTTTGCGACTTAGGTTACATAACATCATTAAAATAATGGCCTAAGTCATTTTTTGACGAAAATTAGTTTTTGGCCTAAATCATCTTTTTATAATGCTTTGATAATGATTTTTGCGTTTTCCCAAAAACTTGAAAAAAATGACTAAGGCCATTATTTTAATAGGGTGATGATAAGGAAATGAACAACAACTGATTTGGGCTAATACATGCATCTGATGACTACTGTTGTTTTGATCTTCCCAAATGAAATGCTTTAAAGATAGCTTTGATCCTAAATCTTATAAAAACAAAAGATAGCAGTGATAAATAACAGGTATTTTGAACAGGGAAAAATAGTGTTGACTGACTGACTGACTGACTGACTGAGACCTAAGACCATTGGTCGGTTGAGTGCCGGAGTTTCTCCACTGGCCATTGCTCTTTCAAACTGAACAGCTGTAAAGATGGTCCAGCAACATACTAGGGTTTCTTTTGGTTTTGTTTGACCATTGGCCATTTACTCAAAACTATTCATCATTATAAAATGAGTGCAATAAAGAGGAGAACACAGAGTCAAAAAACAAGTCAATTACATCAAAATCAAAGAACTTGCACACTGCAGGGTGTGCCAGTTATTTGTTTTTTTAAATCATCCTAAAATGAGGACGTGTATGAAACAAGCATAATGTCACTACTCAACTTAATGTTTACAATTTGTGAAATTTGACATTATTCGCATAGTGGAAAAAAAAGTAAGTATCCTTGCATATTTGGACGGTGACATTCCTGTGCAGTTCAATCAATATGTAAACTGTCCGTCTCAAACCTAATTTTTAATGTCAAATCCAATGTACTAGAGTACAGAGCCAAAGAGCAAAAATTGTGTCTCTCTCAAAAAGCTGAATGTGTACATATGCACATGTATGTGGCCATGTAAATATTCATGAAATGACATTTACTGGACATTTGATATGTCCCTTTTATGATTCATATCCACTATTAAGGTTTGCTTTCATTTCTATGACAATGCCACTGGAAAAAAAATGAAAAACATATTCCCCTTTTCAACAGCTCGGATACTTCTTTTACTCAAAGGTTAAGTGCTTTGTAGGAATGCAAGGTACAGCCTCACTTCTCCACTGAGATAAAAATGTATTTAAGTGAATGGAATTTTAACTCTTGAAAGAATTGCTGTGCATTTGCACAATTTGGACAATATTTTCCACCTGGGACATTATTTGTGTAAAGGCAAAATATCACTGAATATATCTCTGTTCATTGTTTTGGACAGATCATTGACATGTTTACAGTCATACAAAACACATGTCAGCCTTTTTGAGGATATTCCAATGCTCAGGACTGATCAATACGAAATCAGAACGATTACCCCCATTCCTGCAAATGCAACCACGAAAGGCCAATAGGCTAATAGTGGAGCACTGATGTCAGACTCGTATATTCACATCAGTTTTATCTATATACTGCATAGTTGCAAGGCTCCAGATCCCAAAAATCAATGTCTGACAATGGATAATGGGCTTAAAATCGAACTCTTAAACTAGGCAAAATTGTTTTTTAATATTTCACATACCAGGTCAGGTAGTGATGTCCTTACATCCTTATTGTGATTCCCTCATCTCACTGGCACTTGAAAATATAGCAATACACAAACGTGCACACACACACACACTCACACACACACACACACACACACACACACACACACACATATACACTCCTAGCTCATGCATCTTTAATCTTGAGGCTTGAAAGGCACCTACCATCTGGCTTAACATCCAGCGCTCCTCACAGTCAGGGTAAGAAATGACTTTGCTTTTTAGCACAGGATTATGCTGAACCTGATCCCCAGTTCTTTGTTTGATTAGGAATCAAACTATTTACTAACTGAACCACTGAGACTAGAATGAACCCTTGTAATCATTAGAAATTGTAATCCTGAAGGCTATAATTTCATTGCGCAAGGATAGCAATAATCCGTATAATCTGGAGGAAAAAAAAATCAAGTCTTTTTCATCATTTTAATAAGAAATTATGAAAGTTTATCGAAAATTCTGAGGGATTTACTGTAAGATGGCACTTGATTTAAAATAGAATGCATTTTAAGTGGGAAAAAATCATTTCATGCATGTCAAACTGGTGTTGTACAGTACATGTAAAAGATATTCACACCGAGTGAAATGGCTCATAGACTTTGTGATACAATTGGCAATAATTGTATCTGAATATAATGTTGTCTGGCAGTCTACTCATTGGTCTTAGTTATTGAGCATATTGTGAAATTGCTAATCAAGCACAATAAACAAGTACAGCTAAAGAGTAATCATGCATTATGAGACTCCACCTTTCTTATTTGCTTGTCCTGGCAAAATCCGTGGTCATCCATTAACCCACTCTCCCCGCAGCAGAACTGACAGACTGAATGTTCAGGCAGGGGAATTGTTTGCACCTGAAAGTCAATTCTTTGGATAGCAAGCATTTGTCTGTCATCTAATGGAGCACTACACTGATGGCACAGACCAGTGAAAATTTTTTTAATTTGATCTGAGAAAGGAACTCAAGAACACAAAGGTGCTCTCTTGTTTGCATTTTAACTCATTCCCTGCCATTGATGAGACTTTCTGTCAATTAACACAGAATGCTTCTGTCGCCATTGACGAGATATTCCGGCAATCAAGGCTTTCACTGTCATGTGATGGGGGACTTGGTTACATATCTTCCAATAAAAATACACTACAGGCCAGAGGTTTGGAAGCAAGGCCAATACAGGCAAAAAATTTGGAAGCAACAACAGGTTTCCGTTCAAAATGCCTTTCTTAAAAATCAGTATGAAATCTATGGATTTTGGAATGTATTTACTGCATGATTGGACTTTTCTTTCATTGATAAGCACCATTTTCCTCTACATTGATGATACCAGACCATTGATGCATAAATGTTAACAAAAGAATGGAGGGGCTTAGTTTTTGGGTTGAGAAGATTTGCAAGAGTCACAACTTAAGTGAAAAAGTAAAAAAACAAATCACAGTTTGCATTATTCACTTTATGTCATGGTTTACAGCCCAGCGGATGCCAACGGCAATCCGGCGGGCACTAGGACCATGGGCCTAGTAATATGGGCCTGATAATTTGAGAAAAAATGTATTCTGATAAGTGACTCTTTATATAATTATCATGTTTATTTTGTTGCAAAGTATGAAACTATGATCTTTTTTTTTGGACAAATCTGATCTTGCTTCCAAACTTTTGGTCTGAGCTGTTGGTATTGAAAGATCAATGAATATCATCAAAAATGCAGGGAGTGGCTGGAGCCTAAAAAGAACACACTGGCAGGGAAAGTGTTAATAGATGGATATGTGAAAAACCAATGGAAGAGCCTAGTGCTAAAAGTACTTAAGTCACATTTTCACACAGTAGGATGTGAGGATTAAAAAAAACACTTTTTTTATGGTGACCCCATTTCATCTTCATTTTCTCAAAATGAACTTCATGTGACTTAAGTGCCTTTTGCAATGGGGTCTTCAATTAACAGATGTTATGAATCTATTATATATTCTGACCCCTTTTCCTCAAATAGGCATTTTGTGGCTTACATACTTTTAGAACTAGGGTCCTCAATTTATGTGTGAATGAATCAACTGATGAAAACAAATTCTCACGTCCTACGTGTGTATTACATTTAGTGATTTTAATCAGTAAATTTAAAACAGTGACAGTATTGAATGAAAGAATTTAACTGTGAAACACCACAGAAAACCGGTATGAATGTAAAAATCACGAGTGTTTTTAATTGCAAACGAGAAAATGGAGTTGATGCTTCACCTTCATTTCATTTAGCCTATTCCAGGACTTTCCGCGTCATCCAATGTGTTCCTAACGGAGAGAGGCAATGCCGGCTTTATTGAGATCTGGCTTTGATCTCTATAATTACGCCCAAAGCCACCAAAGCGGTGGGAAGTTTTCCTTTGGCCATACTCGTAATGCCCATGTCATCCGCTTGACCTTTAAATGCTCAAGTGCACTGGAGATTGAGGAAACCACTTAGACGTCAGATATCAGGGTCGCTTGCGAGTGCTCAGGGTGAAATTGTGAAGCCATCATGTTGTTTCTCTGCTTACTGTTTTAAAGTACAATGAAATGTTTCAGAAAAGTTTGTTGTGGATGAGGTTATGTATCTAAAAATATCTTTCTTTGAGAAATAAAATTAAAAAATGGGACAAGGAAATGCGAAAGTTTATGAGATGTTTGAACGGTGGCACAGTCTGCAACAATAAAATGATAATCAAGCTATTTTAACCCTGCAAGAAACATGAGGGGAACCAAGCTTTACCTGCACTGGGTCAATAACATTTCACAATCAGACTAGGATATTGCTTTAGTCACAGACTGGGCTTCCCAGAACTTTATGGGGACCCACATGCCAAATCCAAACATTTGATCCATTTCAATTCAAGCACACTTTATGCAGGTAAGCAGATGCTTGATTGGTTGGATTAGGGGTGTTTGAGAAGGAGCAGGTCACGCATTTTTCATTTAGCCCATCATCCCTCAGTGCAGTCTGACTGATGAGGTCACGATGATGTTAGGTCGTCAGGGATTAAGGAAGCAAGTTTGGAGAGTACAGTTTTTTCTCCTTCAGCTACGACAATGAAAATCCAATATCTATAGCCGATATACACGTTGGTCCTCCAAATTTCCAGACCAACAGGGTAAATTTACTTTAAACTCTCTGCCATGATCTGTGGAACTGAGGCTAAGTGCATTGCTTGGATGGGGAAACCACAGTGACTGGGGCAATAAACAAGAAGTACTAACGAGAAGTTTTATTTTAGCATATACTGGGACTAAATGCTGATAATTTCACTCCCCAAGGATGTTAACATGGTTTAAAATGGCTTAAGGCATGATTTCAAGACTTCTAGTGATAACCGGTCTGTGGTTGGTCAAAGCTACTCTCCAGGCAGACAAAGCTGCTTGAAATATTCTGATGGTCAAATAGGTAGACTGGCCGACAGTGTTGGCGGGTCAAGTGATGGACGGCTGGTCGGCCAGCCAAAAGTGTCAAAAAACAGCTTGGCGGGTATTCTCAAAACATATGGCTAAAGAGGAAAACAGTGCTTCTAAATAATGCTAAATTTCTCACAGGCTACTCATACTGGCTCAGCTGCAGTCTGGCCTCAGAGGCACCCAATGCTGCATTCCTCAAGGTTTTTTTCAGTCCCGCACAAATTGAGAGCCAGCTTCAGCATGTTTCCATTTTTATTCAAATTGAACTGGCCAACGCAGACTTGCTGTTTAGTACAGCCTTACAATGAGCACCAGCCCCCATGGGAACAGTCCTACCTGGACCATGTCGAGTTTGTCAGCCCTGGAGTCCAGGATTAGCGGAGTGTGCCTCCCCGGGCCCATTAATCACACGGACTGATCCAGACGTGGCACTGAGAGGGTGGCTGTCGACGGGGAGGGCTTCCTTACCGATCCATGACGGCCAGAGCCGAGAGATGCTAATTGCTCCTTGGAACAGAATAATGTGGAGTGCTCACCGGCTGGAGGCAAGAGAATGGTGCTTGGGTTAAACCCTGAACTGGGCAAAATTAATTATAGCTAGCTTGTTGTGTAGTGCCACAGGGACTCTGAACAATGACCAAGCCCAAATGCTACATGATTCTGAAATTCATACTCTACATCTCTGCCAATACCAAAATTTATGATTACACTTTGAGGCGACTTTATGATTATGAATCACTGTCGGCAGGTTTCTGATAGTCCCGAGTGGGCTTGTCAGTCGATATGCTTAACTTTATTAAAGATTTATTTTTTCCAAAAAAATACAAAGGTTGGCATTTCCACCTGTACTTAATATTCATAAGAATTTCAGACTTTGCGTAATCCCATATTAAAAAAACAAACTTCTGAATGAGACTTTGAATAGAATAGCTGCCGTCTTTTTATTTTTTTGGAATGAAAAAACATTCTGCCTTTTGATTGAAACCTCTTAACATACCACCATGTTAATTTGGGGTTGTTCTGGTTTGGAGAGCAGCCGTTCTGATGGACTCGAGCGAGCGGCGGCCTTTGAATGGCGGAATTTGAATGTGAAAAGTTCTTCTTGGAGCGCACAGTTGAATAAACCTCAGATGACAATTAGGAAATGGGCTGTGAAATGACTAGATAACTGCCGACTGCACAGATAGTTCAGCTGAATTTATTCGAAGAGCCGCTGAATGTCTGGCTCGTGGATACTGAGGCTGCGAGGCCCTGCTGATAGCGAATGGAAATTAAGCCTCTGCTACTGCCGCTTGAAGTGAACCTTGAAGAACGTAATTTCAAAAAAAATAAAATACGGTGAGCACTCAGATTTCCAAAGCCCAGTAACAATGCTGAAGTATCTCACTTAGAGAGAAAAAAAAAATTGGGCAAATATGTTTTGTACGTTTGTCTTCCCAAGCTAATGGAAGAGATTCCTTGCAATACTAGTGGGGACATAACATTTCATCAAAACCAGAAAAATATTCCCGAGGATGATATTAATTCTAATGAGTGTAATTTATGATCTGTAATTTTCAGACTGGACAAAAGTATTGCCTGGTTTCAAATCTGACGTTTCTTGGTGACAGTGATGACGTGCTAATGAATCTGTAGATTTCTTTCTATGCCACCCTGTGTAGAAAAGCTACAATACATGTCCTGAAACTACAGTCAAGGACACTAGGCTAGACTTGGTATCAAAGCCAGGGTGGCAACACATTTGTCTCTGAGATTATTGTGCACATTAACGATTAAAGACATTAAAGACCTCAAACATAAAATAAATTCTTATTTGTACTCTTCTGTTGCACTTTTTTATTAGGGGATACCAGGGTTACCTTGTCATGATTTTGTATTTGGATCCATAACTCTTTGTTGTTTAAACTTAGAGAAATACCTTTATGGTCTGTGTAGTGCAGAATGTCGCCTACAAAACTTGTATTGATACAATCTCAGTATAACATATATTTACGTCACAATATTCAAATTTTCGATACATCACAAACATGCCGTAGTAACCCCATACCCGGGGTTACTTCGTCACATGGGTGGGGTAAAATCGTTATGGTTGGCAATCAGCTGAAGCTGAAAAACAGGGTCCAATATTCTCATAACAGGAATGGTGAGAACTGTTTTATTTTTTATTTTTTTTACAATGAACCAACACAAGCTATGATTTATGCATAATCACCATCAGAGTTGCAGTTCTGACATATGTAGGTGAGCCCACCTACATTTGCACAGTCTTCATGTGCCCACCCTTTGCATGAGAAGCAGTGGACCCACTCCTCTCCATCTTTGGATGATGAGTAAGGACCACAGCACCAAAGAGGAGCAGCAAACATTCCCACTGACAAAGGAACAGAATGAAATGCAGAGGCCCCAAGGCTGGCACCTGCCAACCCTAAATACTCTGCCAACACCTCCACTTTAATGGGCCCCACCTGTGGCCCATTAAGGTGGAGGTGAAAGAGTGAGAAAGGGGAGGGGCTGCAAGGAGCAAACCCTTACACATTCATACTTGTGTCTTCTAAACAAAGGCTCAAATAGGTCCTCTGTCATAAACAAAAAAAATAAATGCAAATATTAGAATTATTGAGACACTATAGGTGTCTGAAAAAACAATAAATCGGCTCCTATATTTGACTTTGGAATATTTTAATATAGGCCTAACACAGGACCTACAAGCGGGGTGACCTCAGCACCCTGACAAACTCTCCCCATGCTGCTTGGCCAGTGTAGCCCCGTGCTCCCATTTTGGAAATCAGGTGCATTTCTCATCTCATGATCGCAGCAGGCCTTTATCTTATGTGCTCTTAATAACTCTAGTTACATATGTTTATGAATCAGTAAAAACACCATGGAAATTTTTGTCTTCAAAGAAGCTAGACGCATTTCTGTCAGAAACTTAAAGTTTACAATTTGGGTCAAAATTCAGTCATTTATGCAGAAAACATTTACATGACACAGCAAGTCCTTCTTCTTTCCAAGAGATGACGTCGCTGGGATGTCACATAATTTGTAAATTATTTTCCCGTCAGTGCGTTTGCAATGAAAAAAACTGGGGTGACAAAGCTAACTCCGTGGCCGAAGTAACCCCACTCTCCTCTATTTATTATTGACATGTCTCCAACACCCACTCATCGTTCAAGTCATTAGAGTCACGGGCCCTTAAACGCAAGTGACAATAACGCGGTTTCAAAAGGCAGTTTGAATGGACAAACAAACCGCGTAATGAGGTGGTGATAGTCTTGCAGTACGCATTCGCCAGCGTATCATTCAATTAGCCTACACCGCGTGTAAAGTCAACAGCCCGTCTTCTTTGGAAAATTGAAGACGTTCGCGCTGGAGTGATAACCATCGGCGTCTATTACAATTTACTGTCATAATTATGGTGGAGCCCGATGAAGAGGAATATTAATCATGTTAATTTCATTTGCATTCTTGCATTTACCCATTTTAATTGACTGTGGTGAATTGTGTCGTTCGTGTAAAGAGCTTTGATTTTCAAAAGAGTTCCCTAATACTGTATTTGAAGTAGTTATCAATTCAATTGCTTTTCCTCATTACCTACAATCATTAAAGGGCCAGTTTGTAAAAGAATGATTTTCTGGGTAAGCTGCAATAAGGCAGCTAATTAATATCTGAAATAAACCGTATTAATTTGTTGGGCAGTGAAATTGAATTCCATGGAGTTTGAGCCATGGTGCTCTTTTAAAATCTCAGTCTTTTTTCACAACTGGAATTTCATTTAAATAATAAAAGTGTTGATGAAAAATAGGCACGCTTCAGTTTCTGCTGCAATAATTTTCCTGCATTTATGGGAAATTTTGTCCTAGTTATCCCAAAGACATCACGCAGAAAGGGTTGATGCCTTAATTGCTCTGAGATTTGAATGTAATTTTGGATTTAATTGCTGTAAAATTAAACTTACATTGGGTGTCTTAATTTCAATATTTCTTAAAATGACTAGGTTAGCATCACAGTTATTGCGCATGAAAAAACTCTAAATATAACATGGCAGATATTTAATCCGCCGGGTTTCACTCTAGTGAATTGCGTGCCGAAGAAATTACAGTGACTACGCACTCATGCTCACAAAAATTATCATTGCTTGATTCTGACCTTATTTAAACTCAAAGGATTCAGGGGGAAAAAATCACTTTAACAGTAGCACCATATACGGGTTTATTTTTTCCGTCACCCTCTTTTTTATGTCACTTGTCACTAGACCCTCTAGTATCAGTTCTTTGTGTTGGTCACTTTGAAATCCAACCATAATTGACACCTCAGTCACATCTGCTCACTGCTCATAACTCGTCAACCACCAGTGTCTTCTAAAGCAGTTTTGTTGACTCCGATTCTCATCTTGTAGCCTGACTTCAGATGTGCCAACTCTGCCGGAAATTGACACATTACATCTCCCATATCATCCTGGTTTGATATATGCTGATGATCGACTGCTGAGCGTGATGTCACACTGCGACCTGCTTTATTTAGTGTGGTAATCAGAACCACAGATGTGTCTGCAGCACATTGTTTATAAAGTTGTAATTCTACGATTTTTCTCATACAAGCAGTCTCCATACTCCATACTCCAGCCGCAAAAATACAAATAGAACTGCGTTCAAACTGAAATCCAATACGGTGCAAGCAAATATCAATTTGATTCAAATGGATTAAATTAAATTAAATGCAATTGTCTGCAAACATTGCGAATGGATTTAATTATGGTCAATATTTGACGTATGACCCCCCTTTACCGCTGGTCGGAGTGTGGTTTACACCTGCTTATATGAGGATATGGGTTTTTTTCTTTATTAGTGGATTTGGCTGGAATGAGAAAGGTTCACTTTGCTTTCTGTGCAATATTTGGAAATGTTTCAGTTCCTCTATACTAGAACTGGCCCTGTGCTGTAACACAGCTCTTCTCTGGTATATATCAATCGTAACTGACTTTTGATGAATGGAGCTTTTGTTCATCAGTTATTTTGCATCTTTCAAATGGATTCTGGGGGCAGTATTGTTAAGTGAGCAGAATTGCTCTAGTTTTCATGAGAAATGGAAAATGGAAGTTTCTTTGACTTAGAGAGTAGGCAAAATGACAAAACTGTCAACAGTGTCAGGCCACAAGGTGACTGCCCTTCTCACTGCACTTTTATGATCCTGGTTACACGGGGCTTGGGCTCGTCTTTGGAGGTCACATACTCATGCCTATGGGCAATCAAGGGTCTCCAATTAACCTGACACAGGTGTTTTTGGACTGAGAGAAAACCCTCGTGATCAAGGGGAGAACAATCAAACTCAGCTCAGAAAGGGCCTGGACGTCAGCTGCCGGGTGGCTCACACGGTTAAGGCACTGTGCAGAGGTGATCACCACGTCGCGGGTTCGAGCCCTGGCGTACCCGCCAGCAGGAGTCGGCAGCTTTTTCAGAGTAGCGCACAATTGGCCATCGCGCTACAGGGTTTCAAATTGGGAAGGGACTGCCGGGTATAGAATAACAGCTTTGTTCGTTGCTCCAGCGCCTCCTGTTGGCCAGACTCATGTGCGGGTATCCTCCGCCCTAGTTCTGAACTTGCGAAGATTCAACCGATGAGTGTATAAGAATCAGTGGCAGACAGGCATGTGCTTCGGAGGAGAGCCGTGAACTGTCCTCACTATCCTGAGTTGGCAGCAAGGGGTCGCATACGAGCAAGCTTTGTACATAGTTCCCCAATTGGGCATTCCAGATTCGGGTGGGATTGGAGATACAAAATTTTTTAAAAATAATAAAAAAACAAAGAAAGGGCCCGGACCAGATTCAGACCGATGACCTTCTGGCCGTAAGGCAACAGTGCTGCTCTCCGAGAAACCCTTTTTCTCTCTTACGTCATTACAATACAATAACAATCACAATTTGCCCTTATGAAGTACACATAACTCTATTTGAGTGAGCATCAAAAAAAAAAAAAAAAAAACTGCAAAGTTGAATGAAAAATGAGTCGGCAATAAATGAAGGCCCACATGATTTTCATGGGTGGAGAGACAGGATGGATTACTTAAGTAGAGGATTATTTACATTACCAAAAACGATATGGATTGTTGTATAAGCAAATCATATTGATGTCAATTTGATAGGCAGACCATTTAAGTATTGTTTTCACAGATGTCGAGCACACTTCCTGGACATTGTTAACATTATTAACCGTATTGTTGACATTTAACAAGCAGAGGTGAAACAGATGTTGTACTTTTGAACAAAAAAACTCCATAGAGAAGAGGGTATGAACGGTGATAGCAGTTGCTGAGGACAGCCCTGAGCAGGACTTAAACAGCTGCTGTTATTGATACTATGAGTGTGTTCTCTGTTCCCTTTCTGAATACACGACATGTTTCAACGGCCCAAACCACCACACTCAGGGACCTGTATGCCGATAAAGCACATACTCACCATCCCGAGAGAATCACTCAACTTCCCACAGAGCGTCCATGTTTAAATTATCTCAACCGCAGCCTCCTGCGACTCTGATGGGATTATTACGTTCTAGGAGAACTGCTAGAATTACCCAACCCGATTCAATTCGGTGATGTTACTCCAGTTACAACTAGTTCAAGTAGTTTAGGGGAAAGAAAAAATTCTGTAACGAAAATGTAAGTCGGCAGTTGGGTCTTGTAATTGCTGTGTCAACTTTTGAAGTTGACTATCCAAACCAGATTACCACAATATCAGTGGAGTATTTCCTTCAACCCCAAACCTTAATATTTTTTGAAGGCATATCGTGATTCACCTATCTTCACCAAAATATGTGGCTTTGCATTGTCCCGAAGGGCACTGTTATACAACACTTCTCCATCACAGAGATATTGGTCTACAGTAATTCCGGTCTTGGTCCATCTGGAATGGCCCACTGACATCAAAATGGAGCAGACATCATCCAAACTGCAGGACCGATCGCCTCAACCACGGCCCTCTTCGGAAAATGGAGGGCTCATCAGCCAATCAGTAGCACGGTGTGCTGGACACAGATCTTATTCAGACAAATGAAGAGCTAATCTTTAGATCTTTGACTGCGTGCACTTACTTTTGAGCATGATTACAACCTACAAAGCCACACATCGACAATCTATACAGGGAGTTGCTGTGCTCTCTAGATACCAGCATGATAAACTGAAAAATGACAATGGATTCATCATCGAAAAACAAATGCCGTGGCCACAGTTTCTGAGCAGGGTTGTGTCTCGCTTCTAGGTTCTTACATGTTTATTTGAGGTTACTAAGGTATTGTCATTCAAATGTCTATGCAGCAGCCGTCAACAAACCCATGCATTTCACATTTCAATTTCTTTTTACACGTTTGCCTCACTTTTTTTTCCGCAACTCCAATTACCGGGCTGTTCTTATCGCCCCATTCTCAGCCCTGACCTCCCCGCCCGCCATCAGTACGTAATGGCTGCAAAGACATTGTAAATCCCCCTTAATAACCTGCAAAAGGATATTTAAATGACTTAGACCTGTGCTGGTCTAGATTTAAAGTCTCTCTCTCTCTTTCTCACTCTGTTTATCTCTAACTGCTTTTCGCTTTGCTGTGCTCCTCTCAAACGGCTCGTATCTCGCGTTCCCCTCACTCGTTTTCGCTATCTCTCCTTTCCTCCATCTAGCTGCCCCACAATGTGAGCGGCGTCTGGTAATTGCGCCGTACACTGACATATGGAAGCAGGAGTACAGGGCTGCGACTTTATCAGTGAGAGGAGTGTGCTTCAGACGCATTAAAACGCTCTGTGATAAATCAGCTCCGCGCTGGGTTACATGTAGTTCCATTTGGACTTGCATGAGCTCCGGTAGAGCTGAATTAACGCTGAGTGTTAACACTGAAAAACGCAAGTTTCAATGTTGCTAAGGTGGTTACACATGGTTGAACGTGGTCCTCAGGAAGAAGCAGCTTCTCATCAAAAAAAACTGCCACAAATATTAATTAATTTCAAATAATTAACCCTTCGAGTGCTGAAATACATTTTTTTCAAATATAAATTTGATTATCTGGGGCTGTTGTAAACCTATCATGTGGCAACTTGTTTAAAACAAGTCCCCTGTGGGAGCTCTTTTAAACAAGTCTCCACACGATAAGTTTTCAGCAGGTTTGATTTTGATATCTTACATCATTGAAAAACAATAGCTGCATTTAGCGCTGTAAGCGTTAATTAGGTAATTCATTGATATTGTAAAAAAAAATTCTGTGTAATGGTGGGTATGAAAATGTTGGTCCCTACGCATTCACTCATTGGCACCAGATGCTAAAGGGTTTAATGCAGAAAGGTGGGGTGGGTGGCTAACGAACAGGCGTTAGCATTTGACATTGATCAACATAGTCAAGAAACGTTTGGCGGTAAAATGATTTTACACGCGTTTCTCTGACAGCAGGTGCCTGCTAGTGTTTTCCTGGAAGGGACTCTGAAATGTTTTTAGCCGACAGTGACACGAAGACAGAACGTGAGCAGTCCTCTGTCTAGGAATCTCTCTGCCACGTGGGCGACATACCTCTTACATAAGCAGCGCCAGCATCCAAGGGGATATTATTCAAACGCTCGGGAGAACAGTGCAGCGAAAGAGAGGAACTGATCACCCCCAGCGTCATAAAAGCCAACAGAGCACTGATTTTCTCCTCTTCACACGAGCGTATGCTGAGCATTAATCTCCCACAAGCGAATAAATAACCCCACTGACAAATCGGCAATAATAAAATCATGTGATTTATTTGTAGTAATGTGATTAAAGGATCCACGTAGTCAGTAATGAACAGGGAGGGGGTGGGGGGGGTGAATGAAATATGTCCATATTGAGGCCACATGTGGGAAAAACACACAAACCTTGCCCCTGCAGGTTCCAGAAAACACCATGAAAAGGCCACTTTAATATCCTGTTTCTGTGGAAGTCCCTGAAGTAGATAAAACTATCATCTGACACCCACAACCCTCCAGGAGACCAGCGTGAAGATGGGCCTTGAATAACCTTGGGAGACGGTCGCCATTCATTCCACATCAATCACTGTCCCGCATTAATATTTAAATGTGGACACCGAGAGCCTCTACTTGGTGATGCATTGCATTGTGTGTGTTTGTGTGTGTGTGTGCGCTTCTGCTTGTATGTGTGTGTCCGTACTTGTGTGTGTGTGTGTGTGTGCGTGTGAGCAAGCATGTGACTGTGTGTGTGTCTTTTTGTGCGTGACTGTGTGTTTGTGTGCCTGTTTGTCTATATGCTTATATTGGTGTATGTACAAAACCCAAAACCAGTGATGTTGGCACGTTATGTAAATCGTAGATAAAAACAGAAAACAATGACTTGCAAATCCTTTTCAACTGATATTCAATTGAATACACTGCAAAGACAAGATGTTTAATGTTCAAACTGAGAAACTTTTTTTTTTTTTGCAAATAATCATTAACTTTGAATTTAAAGGCAGCAACACATTGCAAAAAAGTTGGCACAGGGGCCTTTTTACCACTGTGTTACATCGCCTTTCCTTTCAAAGACACTCAGTAAACGTTTGGGAACTGAGGAGACCAATTTTTGAAGCTTTTCAGGTGGAACTCTTTCCCATTCTTGCTGGATGTACAGCTTAAGTTGTTCAACAGTCCGGGGTCTCCGTTGTCGTATTTTACGCTTCATAATGCGCCACACATTTTCAATGGGAGACAGGTCTGGACTACAGGCAGGCCAGTCTAGTACCCGCACTCTTTTACTACGGAGCCATGCTGTTGTAACACGTGCAGAATGTGGCTTGGCTGAAATAAGCAGGGGCGTCCATGAAAAAGACGTTGCTTGGATGGCAACATATGTTGCTCCAAAACCTGTATGTACCTTTCAGCATTAATGGTGCCTTCACAAATGTGTAGGTTGCCCATGCCTTGGGCACTAATACACTCCCATACCATCACAGATGCTGGCTTTTGAACTTTGCGCCTGTAACAGTCCGGATGGTTCTTTTCCTCTTTGGTCCGGAGGACACAACGTCCACAGTTTTCAAAAACAATTTGAAATGTGGACTCGTCAGACCACAGAACACTTTTCCACTTTGCATCAGTCCATCTTAGATGAGCTTGGGCCCTGCGAAGTCGGCGGCGTTTCTGGGTGCTGTTGATCAATGGCTTTCTCTTTGCATTGTGGAGTTTTACCTTGCACTTGCAGATGTAGCGACGAACTGAAGTTACTGACAGTGGTTTTCTGAAGTGTTCCTGAGCCCGTGTGGTGATGTCCTTTACACACTCATGTCGGTTTTTGATGCAGTGCCGCCTGAGGGATCGAAGGTCACGGGCATTCAATGTTGGTTTTCGGCCTTGTCGCTTACGTGCAGTGATTTCTTCAGATTCTCTGAACCTTGTGATATTACGAACCGTAGATGATGAAATTCCTAAATTTCTTGCAATAGCTCGTTGAGGAATGTTGTTTTTAAACTGTTCGACAATCAGCTCACGCATTTGTTCACTAAGTGGTGACCCTTGCCCCATCCTTGTTTGTGAATGACTGAGCATTTCAGGGAAGCTGCTTTCATACCCAATCATGGCACCCACCTGTTCCCAATTAGCCCGTTCACCTGTGGGATGTTCCAAATAAGTTTTTGATGAGCATTCCTCAACTCTCTCAGTCTTTTTTGCCACTTGTGCCAGCTTTTTTGAAACATGTTGCAGGCATCAAATTCCAAATGAGCTAATATTTGCAAAAAATTACAAAGTTTACCTGTTTGAACATTAAGTAACTTGTCTTTGCAGTGTATTCAATTGAATATAGGTTGAAAAAGATTTGCAAATCATTGTATTCTGTTTTTATTTACGATTTACACAACGTGCCAACTTCACTGGTTTTGGGTTTTGTATGTAGGTGTATATCTTTGCATCTGTGAGTGTGGTCATTTGTGTACATATACATGTGCTTTTGTATGTGTGTGTGTGTGAGAGAGAGAGAGAGGGAGCTTGTTTATGTGAGCATGTGTGTGTGTGCACCTGTTAAACATGCTGTGAAACTTGTTTTATACATTGTGAGCCACTATAAAGGAAAACAGTCCATGAAATATGTGCCTCAAAAAATAACAAATGGCAGGACCAGAGAAAAATTAATTTGCACTGTACACTGGTCCATATTGTCTGCCACAAAATGGCAGTGCTTATACAATTACAGTCCACTTAAATGCACTTTATTGCCCAGAGGTTCACTGAAACCTAATAAATGTATGTTTATAGAAGACAGATATTTTTAAATTCTAGGTCTGCCTTTTTAAATGAATTTGGAATAAATTGGTCAGCATGATCTGCACTGTAAAAAAAAAAAAAGTTGTCTCAACTGAAAAAAGTTAGTGTCCAGGCTGGATTAAAATTTCAAGTTGACTGAATTTAAGATTGTAAATTGAATATTACCTCAACTTATCATCTCAAGTCCAATGAGCTTAAAATTTTAAGGCAGCCTGGACACCTACTTTTTTCAGTTGAGACAACTTTTTTTTTTTTTACAGAGCAGATCATGCTGACCAATTTATTCCAAATTCATTTAAAAATTATTTAAAATTCATTTTTCTTTTTTTTTTTTACAGTGTAATAGGACAAACATTCAGCTTTTATTTTAGGGTAGGCAAAAAAAAAAATAATAACAACGCAAAGCTCGCCCTGAGCCAAGTGGCTCGGCAGGCCAGTGCTTAACCCCAGTTTCTATAGCATGAAGTGACTTGAAGTATTGCTACTTCTCCTGGATGGGATGCCAGTCCATCACAGTTTGCCCCCCAGCTCTTAGTCTGGCTTCCACAACCATTAGCTCGTACTCAATTATACACCTGGGTGGATTGGGGCATTGTGGGAATGAAGCGATTATGCACTGGAACACACCGCGAAAGCCACGGCAAGGACTTGAACTCAGGACCTTTTAATGCCATGTCAAGTGCACTTTACCACTGCACCACCATGTCCACTTCATTTGAAAATACTGCAATTCAAATCTGTTATATCCTAAGTACTATGAAGCACCTTCCATACCCCTACTACCTCTGCCCCCACCCCTCCTCCGTCCATCCTCACTACTTTATCGCATCATCTGTCGCTCATTATCGCTGAGCTGCAGGTAAGAGTACTTAAGCTCTGCATCTGCCTTCTTGCTGCTGGTCAATGGGAATTTTAACAGTTTTATTTTTATTTGTCTTTTTATTTATCCCTTATTTAACCAGGGAAGTCCCGTTGAGATTGAAATCTGTTTTTCAAGGGAGCCCTGGGGGCTGAGGTGGGGAGGGAGAGGAGAAAATTGCACAGCCAATTAGATCAGGGGATGATTAGGTGGCAGGTCGAAGGAGTCAGGTTGGGACTTTAGCCATGATGCCGGGGAACCCCCTGCTCTTATCGAAGAGTGTCATAGGATCTTTAATGACCACTGTGACTCAGGACCTCGGTTTAACGTCTCCTTCAGTGCGGTGTCCCCGTCACTGCACTGGGGCAACAGTCACCTCTCCTTTTGATTTCCTTTCATTTGGAACATTGTTTCGCTTCTGTTTTGCGTTGTGTTTCACTCCTTTGTTAATTAAACTGCTACTCATCACTTCCAGAGTCTCATCCCTTAAATCCACGGTCCTTGAGCCCTCCGGATAGTCGCGCAGCATCCGGCAGGACATCAACCGTTACCGCTCCATTGAAACTAATTGCAGATCTGAAATGGGGGAGCACATGCAGAAAGGGCGAACAATTTCCAAATCCTGGAGCAGAATGCTATAAAAATGCCCTCAAATGAAATTCTGTCCTCTCAGCCCATACTGAGCAATTAAGTTCAAATTCAATCAAAATGTCAGACATTTAGAATTTAAAAGTGTCCGTCCTCTTTGCGTGTCGTTGAGGTCTCAGCGAAGTGTCCATATACTATTATAATGTTGCTTCCCACAGACCCATGTGCTTGTGCTAAACAGTAGGCTCCACTCAGCCTGCACTAATACAAATATCAATGCCATCTCTCCGCGCTGCCCGCATTTTTATTTAAATCTTCAATCGCCAGTGTCAAAATAACAGCTAATTTTCCCCAGAAATGCCTTTTTGCCATTATGATAATGCGTGACATTTCGCTGGGAATTGGTCCGCGCGGCGTGCAGGACTCTTCAGGGGCGATACGGCGGCGGCGGCGTGTTCTGTAATGGATTGATTCTGCCGTCTCTCTTTGAGGGTCCGGGCCCATCCCGTCCTCCTCTCGCAGAAGAACAGCAATTGCCTGCGGGCTTTAATCATGTGTTGAGTCGGCAAAAAAAAAAAGAAATGTTCCCAGGCGATAGAGCATCGATCGAACGAAAAGTCTCCACTCTTTACTTTTTTCCCCTCTCCCTCTCTCTCTCTCTCCTCTGTTCCTCTCTCCCTCCCTCTTTCTTCCCTTTATTTTTCAGGCAAAGAATCCCCAGCAAGATTACTTCTCGCTGTGATGTCGCAGGGAAATGATTACATCTCTAAATAAGGAAATAGGGTGGTGAGAGAGAGAGGGGGACAGAGAGAGTCTTCAAATAGACACGCATTTTTGCACATCAAAGGTGTTCAGCTGTTATTTGGACATGATTCCAGCAGCCCTCGCATTGCGTCGTAGGGAGATGACATTGGCCACGACAACCGTTGGGAATGCGATGGGATACAGGAGGAGAGGGCAGTCGATTTCTGGCCCTTTCTGATCCTCCTCCGATCAGAAAAGACCTGCGAAAAGGAAAAAGATAGGGGAGAAAAAAAAAACAAAGAAAATGCCAGCTGCACACCGACTGAGTCTCGAATCTTCAATTCCGTCTGGACTCCCTCTCTCCTCCCTCTTAAAAAAAAAAACTGCAGACTGCCTTGCAATTACCCTTCAGACAGGAATTCATTCCATCCTATCTGATGTGGTGTGAGAGCTGAGTTCATTAGCGTGTACACGTTGCAATTACTATCAATTAACAGGAGAGCGGGCCCAGGAGTGCACTTCCTTATCGTAAATGGCGCACACAATAAAGGTGAATGAACTGCGAAAAAAGCCCCTGGTGCTCCAACCCCCTCCTGAGTCGCTTCGGTTGAAGATGTCAGCCATTTTGAGCTTTTATTGTGCTGTTGACCAAATGGAATGGCCTCTAAGAAAAAAACCTGTCTTCTAAATGGAAGTCGATGGACAAGCCGTGACATCACGGAGAGCCACTTACAGCCTTAATGTCCGAGCGGATTACCGCCCAGGCAGCCTCCATCTTGAAATTGCAGTGTGGATTGATGCAGCTGAGCAGAATCTCATATCCACCTTAACCGGTGGGACCTTATCATAGGGCCTCATTAAAATACCATTTCCTGGTTGCCCAAAATTGAGTTTTCACATTTAATATTCAGCAGGTCTGATATTGATACCTCCAGCTTGTCGTTTCCTGACATTACCCATCATATAGGGATAGAATATTAGATTGTGTCTCATCTTGTGGAGCCTTCATAACTTCGAGGAAACGAAAAGCCATAAATCTCAATAGACGGCCACAGAGGTTTGCGCGCCTGTTCTCGACTGCAAGTGCGCACACGCGCATCTTCGTGCAGTAGCGCTACTGTAAAGATCCATTCAAACCTTGAGATAACTTTTGCTGCTACTGGCAAGTTATCCAGTAAAATTTATTGAGATTGCTATTTTGTGAGTTCTTTAGGATTCCATTATAATATATTGTTATGCATAGATTTTATTTTTAAGCTGTATGTTATAAGCGGAATGATATAATTTGATGTGGAAAAAACTGCAGAAACAAGATCCACAGCTGTTGTTATGCACATAAATAAGCATTCGTAAGACGCCTTTGTCCAATCAAACTACTTGACCAGAATTATTGGTTGTATGAACAAACATTCATTAAGAAGGCCTCACTGTCACATGACTGACATCCATTTATATTCAATGGACTCAATTTCCACATTGCCAGTGTAACTGTAAAGGAGTGAGAAATTTAATGATCTGTTAATGACTACCTAGCTGCCTCTACGCAATTCATTAATGACAGTGAAATATAAGATGTCTTTATTCGCTTGAATGGGTGGCATCAAGTAGCAAGTAACATCAAATAATAAAGCTCTGTTAGCTAATTAGCATAAAAAAATCATTTAACGTCTTGTGTACTAGCATTCCTATTTTCAGAACCGGTTAGGTCAGCCTACTGAAAATGAAGAAATGTATAAGCCTCGCTTGTGCCAATAAAACATACAAGTACTTCCAGAGAGTTGTATTGATTTATATACAACCTGAATACACAAGTACGCACAAACTCTTTGAGACACAAACATGCACACACATAAGACAAGGAGTGATGATGCATAGACTGCATTCACTCAGTACAAATATGACTTCGTTCCAACACCACAATAAATAAGCCTTGATTCTAATACTTTCAGACACTCAAAGAGCACGCTGGAATTTTCTGCAATGCAGAGTCCTGCTCTCCCCCACACAGCACAGCACCCGACTGCGATCTGTCATTTTTATAAGACTTTCATTTCGCAGTAAAAGTCACTTCCAGTTCAGTTTCCAGCATCCAAGTGCCTAAAACTTCCTCGTTTTTTTGAAAAGCTTCTTTTCTCGTGATCTTTGAGGGAAATTGGTACGAACAGTGCATTGTTTATCACTGTTTACTGAACAAGGTGCAGAGAGAAAGAGATGTGGGGGCAGCTGTGGGTGAGTAGTAGCTGCATCTCTGCTCCAGGCGCTTGGGCGGTCGGATTTACGCTCGCAGTCACAACTCACTTCAATCGTCTGTCTGATCGAGTGCTCCTCGTTATAATCTACATAGCAAACGTTTTGGTAAGACTGAACTGTAGGGCTGACATAACAGTCGTGTGCTTAACATCTGTCACAATGTGGCATAACATATGAAGTCATTTTGAGTGAAATGGCATCATAACATTGACCATTAGAGAATATATGCCTGGCAGACGTTACTGTGGTACCATTGAGTAAAACATGCAACGAGTTTGTATGTTGGAGTTAAAACTTCATCATTTGTCATGCCATTGTGTGACAGCCTCTATGCTGTATGCGCGATTGTATCGTGCTAGCCTGATGTTGAAGCGTTCTGGTTAAGTTTTACCTAAACAGCATCGTAACATAAGGGAATACGTAATACTATTTGGTGAAAAAAATAATAATTTCTTTATATGATACAACCTAGCATATATAGACACGTATTTCAATTAACATCTAAGGCCAGTTTCATCTGATTGAAAATGTTGTTCAACAGTAGAAAAGCAATAAAATTGTGCTGTTATGATAAAACTTAACCCTTGTATGGTGGCTCAATTTCTTTTTCACATACACACCCCCACACACAAGCGTGCACGTACTCACACCCGCAGCTCACACACACTTCTCTGTCACCTGTCTCTTCATGCAGTTCAGTTCAATTCAATATTCTGTTTTGGCACGATAAATCTGTATTCTTGTTTTGCCAAAGCTTACTCTCTCTCTCTCTCTCTCTCTCTCTCTCTCTCAATCACCCACCCTCACACACACACACACACACACACACACACACACACACACACAAACAGACACACATTCACGCTCACTCCTCCTTTCTCTCTCTAGTGAAGGGCCAATGGGCTGGCTTATCTCCCCGCAATGCGTCCAGACTCCATTAGAATCACAACATCATTTAGCTTTGCTCACCAGTGGCCGTGGCCATATAGACACAGCTAAATTACACGTTAGTGATTAGACAGCTAATTTACAGAACCCAGAGCGATCACTCCTCAAAATGAGAAAGAAAAAAAAAAAAACCGACATTTTAGAAAAATGACAATATGCACGCACGGGGATAGACATGGAGCTGAGTGAGAATTTAATTACAGTGCTTTATCTCGCATGCTGGAAATACGGAGCTAATAAACTAAAGTGTCAATCCTAATCTCATTTTAGGGGGAGTTAGCATCAATCTACGCAATGACTCCAGTTCAATGAATGTTTTTCTAGTTGATTTATTCTTGCTAGGTAGCCCAGAGGACAACTCCACAAAATAAAAAAAGTGTCACACATACAGGCATTATTGCTGTGGTGCGCGAAAAATATGAAGGGTGGCTTTTTTACTGAGCCAAAATATGCATATCCTTTGATTGTGATGAAACTCGATGTGGGAAGGAAATCCATGCTAGTTTAAAATAGTGGCTCTCAAATGCAATGCTAGCGTACCGCTGTGTATGCTACAGACGGCTTACAAATTACTGGAAGAGTCAACATAAACACTCTTAGCAGGGTGTTTGACCTCCAAAAGCTGACAGATCAGCTTCAACCCACCTGGGCATAGAGTGTTCTAGTGTGAAGTTTTACTGGAGGGATGGAGTACCTTTTGTCGTAGAGATATTGCCTCGTCTGGTGTTTTGATGATGGTGACAGAGACTGCTGTCTAACATGTTGTTCCAAAATCTCCCACATGAGTTCAGCTGGTTTGAGATCTGGTGACTGTGAAGGCCGTGGCATATAGTCAGGATCATTTTCATTATGGTAAGAATGAATCATAAAATATAAAGTGGTCTTTCAACCTTAAAGGAGACCAGCAGGCCCAAAACATGCCAGGAAAATAAACAGAGGTCGTTTTTTTAAACATGTTTATTCATGTTTTTTCCTGAAATTTGTCACCTGTCTGTGGTTTAAATTCCCTCCAAAAGTGTAATCCCATATTTTTTGCAAAGTTCAATTTGTACATCTTTTATACCTAGAGCAGTTATTTACTCTCCTCAACCACCTTGTTAGAAATAGCTATGCATAGCATGCTGACTGGTTTTATATTCATACTGTGCCATAATGCAAAGAAACACTAAGAGGCATGTATGATTTTTTTAGCCAATCAGATTAAAGACTGGGGTTAGACTTCAGAGTTGTACTCCAGGTCAGAGATGTAACTTAATAGAGGGTATAAATGGGTATATGGAGTTATACCTGCGTCATTTATTGCAAATTGTATACTCAACTATCAGCCAAAAAGCAATTGAAGGAGAAAATACCCACTTGTTCCTCAGTGATCAACTCATCTACTTAATAGATCTTTCCCAGCTCTCCAAGGACCCTACACCCCTGACGCCAGGACTGAGAATAACGGAATTGGTTTAGATTGCACAGGAGGGACAGGGAGAAATGACCGTTGCTCATAAGAGCCAGGCGACGAGCAAGGGCTGGGCAGGTGCAGCGCTAAACCTGACAGAGAGAGGCGGCAAATAAAAAATCTGCTGTTCCGGCCGTGAGAGAGAGCGAGAGAGAGAGAGAGAGGAGCATTAGCTTGCCAGCAGCCTAAAGATATTTCTATTCTGCCGATGCAGCCCTGGGCCCTGCTGGCCGTGAGATCCAGGTCTGTTTTCCAGAAGACTGGTTTGTGAATAATGCTGATTTATGAATAACGTGCTGGGAGCCAGAGGCTGAATTATGATTGGGACTCCGCGTGAGGATAGCTGGGAAGAGATGCAGGTGCCCGGCAGCCGTGATCACACAGCCCATTCCGCAGTCAGCACAATGGAGAGCTGGCAAATAATCCCAATGCCAGAATGGAGGGATGTTACATCATTACATCATCATTCTCTCAGTCTCTCTCTCTCTCTCTCTCTCTCTGTGTATTTATGTCTGCATCACAGGGAGAGAGTCACTCACCCCATCCTGTTTCTCTCTCTCTCCCTCTCTCTCTCTCTCTCTGAATGAATGTGTGTCAACTATTAAACTCCGTTTTCATCATTAGGCAATTAGGTGGCTCAAAACCATCATGTCAGACCGAGCATTTAAAAAAAAACTTTCTAGACTAGACACCTTGAGACGGTCAGCGCTGTATTTTTCACATCATAGAGCACGTAAAGCCATACATTGCCATACTTTCTGCAAATGAAGTACCTGAAATACACTTAACATTTAACATTTACATTTACATTTGCGTGATCAGCATTATAACTGTGCTGTATGAAAGTTGCATTATACGCCTGGAGGACTCATTGGGCCGTCTTGATAAAAACCTCTCAGTGATGCGATGCTGATCCTCGGTCAGTAATCCCAGAGTCATATGGTTTCCTAATGAAATGGGAGCTAAAATTCTGAGCTGATCCCAGATCAAACCTCCAGCTCTAAAATGTTTTAACCCTTAGAGCGCTGAAATACATTGTTAAAAAACATAAATTTATCTATCGGGTGCTGTCGAAAACCTATCGTGCGGCAACTTGTTTAAAAGAGCTCCCCTGTGATTTAGATATTTTACATCATTGAGCAACAACAGCTGCATTTAGCTCTTTACAGGTTATGACCAAAGACTGGACAGTGAGGACTGGTTTGTAGAGTAAAGAGTGATATAGAGAGGGAGAATAACACGATTGATGGAACTGAGCACTGCTGCTAGGATGGAGGGAAGAAAAAACAGATGACTGTACGACACTAACGTGGCCTTAAACGAGGTCCGTATTCATATCAACAATCACGCAGAGTGGTTCTTCTTTTTTTGTCAGACATTTAAAATGCCGAACACACACTTCTGTTTGCGCAGAGGCTGTATTGATAAACGTTAATTATCTTCACATAGTTTCCCTGCAAACTTCTCTTTCTTTTTCGCTTGAATTTTAATTGAGTTAGTGGTTCCACACTCTGCTTTCACCCTTCAGCTCAGGCCCACGTTTGTCACTTTTAATTAAAAAACACGGACAGGATTAAGGCAACTATTTCCGGATTATCGTTGATAATAGGCCTACGTTCAGAATGATACTCGAACTCCTCATTGTTTTTCATGGCAAAAGGGAAAAGTATGGACTAGATTAGTAGCAAAGCACATTTGTTTGAAATCCCCACTTCCATTTGACGATAAATAACAACGGGCTGTGCATTTTGGGATGACTCATGGATAATGACTTTTGTGTTGTTTTAAGACTCACAAAGTGTTAGATGAAATGTAACATCTGGGACTCTGAGTAAAATATCACATTATCACTGGCAACTCTCTTTGAGCGGGAAAAAAAAATCGTCATTTAAGATCCAACGGAATGCTTCAAAGCTCATTGAGGCACTTCATCTACTAGCATGACCATGACCTCAAACGTAGGCCCACTGTTTACGGAAACAATGAATTTTTCAAGGCTTGAAAGTGAAATGCACCTGTTAAGCTAAACTGATCAGACCATGTGCTTCACTTGCAGAAGTCGAGCGAAGGGAAAAAGCTCCTGAGACAGCCAAAAAAGAAGATGGCTGCCGTGCAGATCCACCAATCCATCACCAGGGAAGTTATGGTGATGTCATGATGGCAGTCAAGCATAAATGAGTAATTTGCCACCAAGTACTTGCACTACATAAGACCTGTTTTCATGTTTGAAATCGAATTACTTCAAATACGCAATAAGTGGGCTATATATGTGCTTTTACACATCCCATGATAGATGCAAATACCTTCAAATTAAACCTCACAGGCCACTCTTTGACTAAACTGTTTCGTTTCAGATTCAGTGAGACGTACACAGAGTATACAGACTCAAAGCCACAATAATTAATGTATCTGATGGAGCACTTACAGGACACACGATGCAAGGTTGATGATCCCGTACGCCTCTAAACACAGTAACAGTTAATTATTCCTAATGAGCTGTTCTATCTCCTGTATCGCAGTGCTGTGATGTTTGCGAGATTGATGGGGTCCTCGGCACTGTGTTATAGTTGCCTCTGTCATGCCTGCAACTTTATCAGCAGGGTACAGGCTTGTTTCAATTGCAGAGGAGGGGTGCAGCAAATCGCATACCCCCTTCCTCTTCTTCTTCGCCGTCTTCTTCTTCAAAACCGGGGAGGGGCAGGGGGAGGGAACGGGCTCAACGCTGATTCTATCTCTTGCGCTTCTGCCGCAGCGTTAAGCTTTAATGAAGAGGAGATTAGAGCATTAGGATGCAGACAGCCTGAGAGTCTGCGCGCCGACACCCGATAATATTCTGCTGAACTCAACACAAACGCGGACACCTTCCGCAAAGTCAGTCTCGCTGCATGTTGTTTAACAGCGTTATTTACTGTTTAATTAAGCGACGCTTCCAGAAGCCATGCGTGGGTCATGGGGTGGTCGTAAACCCCCTGGATAGTGGTCGTAAACCCCAGATTTTCATTTGATGCCCCGTGCTAACCTGGGCTGATAAATTGATTGATCGATCGATTGACTTCCTGTACACTGTCCTGTGGTAGTCTGGGCAAGTTTGGACGTGGTGGTCTGTGATCAAAGCCAAACTAGAGCGTGAATGTCGGAGACGTGTCTTCTCTGATGTTATTCTGGACCATCCACCACTGGCAGAGGACTTGATTTGCTACCATCAGACCAATGCTTGAGTGCCGCTTCTTAAAATTCCCTTTGTCACCTAAGCTGAGATCTCACTCTCCCCCTTTCAGATCCTATTTATTCTCTGACGAGTACGGTGTGACAGCGTGTGGCACTATTGTGTAAGAAGTAATGACAACACTTTGATTCGTATGTTGCATCAGCCTTTGAGTTTGTCACATTTATGAGCAGAATACCGCATATGTGCACGAGGATTGAACTCAGTTCCACTGCTCTGAGGGCTTCATAACAGATATGCTCGCCAGGCTAGCACTGGGCAAACCAAGAGTGTGAATTTAGCCATCCTATCACAGCCCTGCCATCACAGTCCCTGATTGGTGGCTGTGTTTTTAGATTCTATTCCGTGTTCTGTGGTCTGAGGGCAAAAGATGGTGGGGTGTGGGGTGGGGTGTGGGGGGGGAATCAATGGTTACCAATACTGTTCCAGTAGATCTGCCATCCTACAGTTTTAGCTTCATCCCTAGCAACGCACACCTCCTAAAGAAGTTAGAGATCCTGTTAAGCTGCTTGGTAGAACTAGTAAAGACAGCAGTGCTAGATAGAAGTAAATTAAAGTGTATTAAAATTGTACAAAATGATGGATCTCCAGGTACGCGGTTGGTGAAATCTGTTTTAAATACTTTTCAAAATTAACTTTAGGCCAGATCTTCAAATGTTATGTCATCTAGAACGAAGAGTAGGTCCAGCGTGGGGTTGTTTGCTAACTCAGTTGTACGTGTTCCTCCCTGAAGCTTGCATGATGGTTGACTGTGGTCTTGGCAGCTGATTTTACTGTTGGAGCAGATCTCATGATTAATCCCATGCTTTGTTTATTTCTTTGACTTTTAACAATAACACACGCACAGGAAAACATTTTACTCGATATTTTAATCTTCGACGGGCACTTTGATGGATTTTTATTTGCTGTCCGTGCAGTTTTGTTTATGGAAATCTGCCTATGCGCCCATAGAGAAGACAAATTCACATGCATATGCAGAAGCCATCAAAGATGAATATGCACGCTCGGCATATATGACAATTGCACTTACACACGCGTGCACCCACAGGCACACGCCAGGAAACAGTAAAGACAGAGGCAAAAGGGAAGCGGCGTGATTTATTGCGCGGACCGTCAGACATTTTAAGCGATTTCTTGCTCATAAAACTCAGTCAGTCATGAAATGAGAACTTTGAGCCGAGCACGTAAGATGGTGGAAAGTTTGAGTCGCGAGCTGCGAGTGCTCCGCAGTCATGATCGATGGGCTGAGTACGACTGTGATTATTTTCTGTGTTCCAACGCTTTCCAATCTGGTTTAATCTTCCATTAAAATAAAATAAACAAATCGCAAAAGCAAAAACAGAAATGAATGACATTTACATTTCAAAGTGATTGACCGTTCTGCACTGGAAAAAAAATGTACAAAGGGCCACCACTCTGGACAGTGAGTACATCACCAACAGCCAGCAAGTTGGAGATTAATTTCACCTCTGAACAGGAGACGATCTGTCATTCTGCTCTCTCATACTCTGCATGATCAACAATAAAACTATAAAAAATATAATAAAATATTTATCAAAAGTAATGCCAGTTTATTTCAGGGTCCACATGATTCAGTTTTAAGTCTCAAGAATCATACTTTTAAATGGGAAATCATCAATCAAAGGCATCAGTACAGCTTAGACTGCAACATACTTTCACATTTGTGCAGAATAGCTTCGTGTGCAACTGAAGAATGATTTAATACACTGGTACCCCTGGAATGAAGCAAAGAAGGCCTAAGATAACAAGAGAGCCCTGATTGGATGGGTTTACACATGTTTCATGAGATAAACCATTTGTGATTGGCTGCTAGGGTTGGTCTGCTCACTAAAGGCACCAATCGCAATGTTAGGGTGACCACTTTGGTCTCAAATTGAATCCTGCCATGCCAGAGTGGACTCTTGAAAGCAGCTTCACAAGATAGCAGTTCTTAATTAGCTTTGCTCAAGAATATGGGAGGGATACCTTTGGTTTTGGTTAGCGTGTTTTGTCGCAGGGGCCGGGGCGTGGCAGGAGTTAGGGCGTCTGTGAGACTAAGCTCTGAAGCCGGAGATGAGGTTAAATCGCCACAGGTGCAATCATCCAGATGTACGCAAATCCGCGCCATTTTATTTGAAGCACTTCAGTAATGCAGTAAACGATGATGCCAACTTGGAGAGTCATTTGCCCATCTGGTCTTAATTACTTAGCGAATCAAACTCGTTGATTCCTCATCAAGCGAGTGAAAACGGTTACAAAGTTGAGGGTAATTGTGCGTTTAAAAGGTCAGGATTCTGCCCGCCCTAACTTATACCTCAGAATATACAGTTTGTCACTGAATGCGTCAATCTGAGTAATCAGCGTGGAGAGCTGAAAGGAGTGAACGTGAAACCACAATAAAGGTCATGGCTCATTTATTAGCTAATCTCAAATGGATCGATGGTGCATCTAGCTGATACCTTAATTCAGTACATACATGTATAGGGCTCAAGTCATGAAAAAGTCACAAATTTCAGGATGGAGCAAACGTAGCAGTGCTCATATTATTTGCTACATGCTCAACTAAAAAACTAAGGTTGCCGTGCAACAAGGGTATTAACAAATCATCTCCACGTGATTTGTAGGCATACTGTTCACTTTTGACTGCTACAGTCTGCAAAGCAGAAAGCAAGTGAATGCTTTACCGTTTCACCGGAGCGAGTTGGATGGGCCCGGCTGGTGACAATGCCGTGACGCTGTGAATGGCCGATGACCGCATTGCTTTCGCACCGCATCTTCGGGAACTCTTCCCCCCCACCCGCTCGCTCAAATCGATCTGGCTAATACATTTTTTATATGGGTTTGTCAATAGTCATAGCAATCTTACGAACGCATTTTTCAAAAACGTTCAACGTCAATAGTCATTTAGCCCCCATCTCTTGTCTCTCGATCGAGTGAAAAGGACGGATCAATCCGGCGATGAACATTTCAATAAATCAGAGTCAAACGGAGCAGAGCCAGGACTTCGGCTCTGGACTTGGGTCTGCAGACATTCGTTTAAAACCGCGTTGTCAAGCCAAGAGGGATATAGGTGGCCCACATGGGGACAGTATCAGATAAAGACCAGCTGCAGGCCAAATGTATGGTGAAGCTAAGCCTCCGATTAGCACATAACACAGAGATTACTGCAGTGATACAGCTTGACGTTTTCCTTGGAAAGGGTATTATTATCAATTCTCAGCTCGACTGACAGAGGACGGATGTTACTATTCACACGCTCTTCAGATCTTTGCTCAGAGGAATCCCTGTGTCTTTCCTGGCAAAGTCCATCATGTTTTGTTTCTTTGATGGACTATCCATTGTCTGCCAAAACTAAAATAACTGCTAATTCCAGAAAGATTACTATCATTTCTTTTTTTATATCAGTATCAAGGGTTTCCAAATTAATAAATATATATAATGATGGGAATCCTTCCTATTTGAAATAAATCTTAATACATTTACATACGTCTATTTTCCAAAGTATTGAACAATAAATATATAATTGGTGTACAATATTTACGAATGTATCTCTTTGAAATTGTGAGGAACTTCAAAGCAGAGGTTAGAACATAATCCAACTAGTTCCCTTGTTGCAAACACTTACATTTTATCTATTCAGCTCATGATTTAAAAAAAAAAAGATTAATAAGCAATTGCATTGGTGTAGACAGAGGAATCCTTAACTTGGATGTTATATGTTAAAAACCTAATCTATGTTAAACAGAGATATTGGGAAGAGCGACAACTCAGAGCAATGCCAAGAGCTGTTGGTATTTAAGAATGAAGGCTCTTAGCTCAGTGTGATGCTAATGCTTATGAAATTTTCTGAAACTACAAGCGAATATTTGACTAGTTCCAAAGACTTGCGCATTTCTTGGACATGGCTTTCATTTTTGGCGGTTTTATATGACTCTGCTATACAGTGCTTGCCTGCCAAAGGCGAAGTGTTGCATGAGGGTATCATCCTACCAGCTTCGACTGCTAAACAGTATAATCTATGGACTGAACTGAGAGCTTAAAGGGCTTTTCTTTGTACACTTTATCATCACAGTTTAAACAGTTAGCTCCTTTAGAGAAATGTCTCTTGTGCGCGAAACATCCATTCAGTCACACATTCAAGAACTATTTTGCTACACATTTGTCAATGAGAAGACAAAACATGACATTTTCCTTTTACAAAACCAGATCATATTGTGTCCGAGCCCACTTTTTAGAGTTAGCAATCTTTTCGAACAATGGTAAGAACTTTTTCACACAACCAATGCTTAAGGGTAGCCTATTTTCAGAGATTAGTGACAGAGTAAATTATATAGCAGACAAAAGATACTTTGCTACTTCAAGGCAGCTAGCCTCTACTCAACAATAATTTTGGCAGAAGATAAGAGAGTAAGATAATGGAGCTTTCAAACATTATAGATTTACCGTTGTACTCAAAGCTCTACAATTAGTATTGCAAGCTCATTCTGAGACGTGGCTAAGCTAAGGCTGTCCAATTCACTCATTTTCAGCAGAGCCATTAGCTTTCTGTTTCTATGAGTTCGGGTGATTCTTTTTGGTCGGTATTCAGGTGGGATAATGATTATAGCTCTCAGAGGAGAGCCCTCTGTCGCATTTAAATAAAACAATGCAGCACATGACGCGGCGTGTAGCTCGACGTGATATGACCATTGACTCGGTTGGAATCCAATGTAGCAATCACTGCTTGCGATCACAGCTGTGGAGGAGAGTGACCTAACTCATTTAGAGAGAAGGAGGAGAGTTTTCATCTCATTTTACTACAAAAACACCCCACGGCAATAACGGCAGGACAATTAGTACCCAGTATGACTTAATCACAGACATGTGGCCCCTTTTTAATGAAAAGCCAGAGATGTGGTGGAGAGGGCAATTTCTCCCAGAGTTAATTATGTTATTATTCCATTATTTCAGACAGAGCAATTGTGCGAAGCCATTGTGACATCAAAGGCCGTGCGCCGAGTAGAGAATTCTCCGGAAACTAGCGGAGTGGGAGGCGCTGGACTCTGATGGAAAACCCTCTTTAGTACAACTAACAGGGTATGACTCTGAGCCCAATAAAGGAGTTTAGTTGCAACCGCAGCAAATTATTTGCATCATTAATGCGGACGAGAATTAGGCAGCCACCTTAATCTGCCAACTGTGTGGGCCTGCTAAAGGTGCTTATCTACTGATAATGGCCTGGAGAGCCACTGGTCTGCCAAACTGAGCGAGGGAGGCAGTGGCAAAGATGGACAGGCGAGAACAGAGGGAAAGAGATGTCTCGTACGGAGAGAAGGAGCCAGAAGGAGGGACGGAAAAGATGCCAATGAGAGTGATTAGTCACATTGCCTCGCAGTGCAGTAAACTGTGATCCATACTTCAGAAAGCATTGGCAGATTCTAATCAGCCAGCAGAAAAGGCTGCACAGCCTTGCAGAGCAGCATAATGTGTGAGCTCCAGTGGAACGGCCCAGGGTTCTGCAAATAAAACTCTGCAAAGAAGGCCATCGGATGGTGCGTTGAGCTGAACTACTAGCGCTCAGTTCAGCGACATGCGTCAGTCTTAACCGTACGGCGATGTTTGGGTCAGAGTTAATTATTTTTTATGATCTAAAATCTACGGTTCAATACATTTTCTGAGCCTGTATAGCCTATTATTTGGCTTATTTTTGCCGAGGAACCTATAAAAAAAAATGTAAATGACTAATGCTGCAGTTCCCTGACCTCTCTACGCATTTCACGTGAAGTGAATAAAATACAAGGATTGAAATACATTCAGGTAAATTATCTGATCCTGGCAGCCCAGGAGGGTCACTCATGTGACTTTGCAGTACATTAACTGCTGAAAATAAAGCAAATGTCAAAAAGTACGAGTGAACACTTATTTGTTTGGAAATGAGCGAGAGAGCTCCCCACACACTGAATTAAGCTACATGTAAATATTTGAACAAAGGATTGTTAACCCCCCTCTACCCCCCAACCCCAACCACCCACGTCCAAAAACAAAAAAACCATGATCACCAGTCCATCCATCTTCTGAATTAGCCCATTGGGAACTGGCAAGTGCCATCTTACCCTTCTGTGTATTGATACTGGGCCTCCTCTCGGTGGCTACAGGGAGGGACGTCAAATAAAAAATTGATGGTACATGATTGAAAATTTGTGTTTTCTATGACGCATAGGGAGAGGAAACATTCATATATAATAGAGCTGCACAGATTACATTTTTAACAGGAGTAAGCAAGTATGTGAATATTTTAGATATACAGAGTGGCGCATGACTGAGAATATGTTGCAGCTGACTGGGTAAAACTTTCAAAGATTCAATGCTCAAAACTGATTAAACTTGAATTTTTTTTGACAGTCTCTTACATTTGTGATTGATAATAGTCGCCTGTTCATGTGAACAGATTCCCATTTTTGCATCAACAGCATAGAAAGTTAAAGGCAATCAAGTATCATTTTTGCATCAGAATAAGATTAATAAAGGTTTCTGCAGTTGTATCCCAGAATTCCCCCAGGGCTATTTCTGTGCTTTTTTTCTTTTCATGCAAATAATTTGCAGTAATTTCCCAGTTTTAGAGTTATACTTCTGCTCAAAACCTGAAATTGAGTCTTACTTTACAAAAAATCCTGATAGCCCAAAGCCATTTGAGGGCTGTTTCACATAATGGCGGCTTCGGGTTGATCATTGTTCTAATACATTGTGTCTCTTAGCAATTTTGCCGAATGTTTTCACGCATTAGCGCATTGCTTTTTTGTCTATGCCATGCATTAGTTGAGTGCAGGATGTTCATTTCTAAGCTGTTCTCTTTTTTTGGTGGATTCTGATGGTCACAACTTTCAAAAGGCTGGATCATAATAGCCACTCTTGCCATTTGCAGTGATTAATGACACCAGTGTCTTTGAATCTTTAGCCCTCGACAATGCCTCTGTCAGCACAATGCCATTTTCCACAAGTCAGGAATAATAATAGCTATTTATTTTGCTCATCTTCTCTTTAGCAGAGCGCCAAGCACTTTACAGAACGCAAAGGCAATTTCAAAAATGCATAACACAGAAAACCACGGATAAACAAGGACACGTAGTGTCGCTGATGCAAAGCACCACTCTTGCATATAACAACCCCGGATTTCAGATACTCCAGTGCTAATGGCTGCCCATTGCAGGGAAGAATCAGCCTGCTAAATCAAGTTAAAAGTTTTAGTACACCTGCAATTTTGAAGCTGTCTGGGACCGAAAAAAGGCACCTTTTTAATGCAAAAAAGTAGCTTAGGCTTGAAGTAATCAAAGAAAAACTTTTTGCCGCAATAACTGCCAACGACTGTGAATGCTCAAAAAATGAAACCCTATGAAATGTTAGGTTTACGAAATTATGTTATGTCAACTGGTTCCACAAAACTGAGTCAAGTACATTCCACTCAATGCAATTAATCAAACTGGCCAAAAATGTTCGAAGTCAAATAAAGGTTACGCAAAACTATTGCCTGGAATCAGTTGACATAACATTATTAAGTAAATCTAACATTTCATGGGGTTTCTTTTTTTGACTGAAGGTTCACAACCTGCGATACCGTGGAGGTTCCAACAGATGTGCTGTGCATTCAAGGTGCTTCTTCTTCATTTCTTTTTTTTCTTGACTTTGTCCCCAAATAGTTTGATTTTATTTCCATTGTTGGAAAATGGATACAATCAGTTTACCTGTGAATTTTGCCAAATACAGCTATCCTTTGAAATGACAGTTTCTGTTTAGCTTATCACATCGCGCCATCATTTCAGGTTAAAAGTGCGAGTATTTCACTTTAACAGGGACAAAAAATGCAAAACTGTTGAGTGCGTCTGAGGAAATTACATAAGAGGTGCTTTGCATATAAAAAAGATAACAGATGGAAGAAATAAAAATAGTTTGCACCAAGCACCAGAAAATAAAAACACAGTCAGTAAAGCCTCAGAAAAAGGCTTCTTTGGCAGATCTCCATTTAGGAACCAAGTTTAGTTCTTTATGGAGGTCTTCATCATAGGTGTGAAAAGTGTACTTGTATCCACAAAAAATTCTGTCCAAGAAAGGACCCCAAAAGCTTTATATGCATATCATCACTGGGTTTCTTGTGGAACAATTTCTCTTTAAGTATAACAATATTTTGAAAACAGTCCAAAGTGAATATTAGTTTTGACTCTATCCAGATATACATTTTGAAATCAATTCTAAAAGCAAATATGAGCCATCATTGTGAGGTGAAGATCGGAGAAACGTGGCTGTTGTATCTTATCAAGAAGCGTTTATGAATTTGAAAACTATATAATCACAGCTGTGAAATAGCTGTCTACTTTAGGCAAGCAAGTGTGAAAATACAAACGGCCAAGTGATGATAGAATAAAGGCTTGAATGACCTTGTCAATAAGATACACTTTGCAAGCAAACAAAAGCCTGTATGCTTTGATGTATTTTCCTTGAAGAAAAAAAATAGCCAGTGACACTTAGAAATAATAACCTGCGCCACAAACAAATACACAGCTGTTGCCAAATACAAATTATAGCCTATATAACACACAATTACCAGCCTATGGTGCAAATTTATCCATCCCATCATGTCAAAATGAAAGCACTGATAAAAGCCTAAATTTTTTTCCACAATCACATACAGTAGGCAGCAGATCGTTTTATCTTTGTTTTTTATTTTGAATTCATTCAAAGTATGGGTCTGCAGACTGTTTTGACAGAATAATAAAACTGCCCAGCCTTTTGTTTGTTTGTTTAACAATGCAAGAGGTATTTTGGGATTTCACACACACTGGTTTTTCATTGAAGAACATTCTCGTTAAATCTTGAACGACATCAGTGTTAAAGTTTTGCATTAAAAAATACATATTTTTCATATATCAGTAAATTGGTGCGTCCTTAATTAAAGGTGAACTATGCAAGTTTGTTGACATCACTTCTGTTGACATTCAAATTCATACAAAACAGAGGTAGCTCGCCCCTCCCTCCCATAGTTCCCTCCCTCCCATGCTTCCGTAACTGTCAACTCTTCTCTGTGATTGGCCGGAACGGTTTGTTATGTTGTGGGGCACAGCTTGTGCCCCTTGTGTTTATCTGCAGTTTGTGAAGCATGTGTGGTCTCCAGAGCCCGGGTTTTTTTTTTACAGTGAATTCAGGGGCAGGCAGCTGGCGGATCGTGGGGGGATGTCGGCGAATTTAGACAAAAATATAATCGCACAGAAAATAAACAAACTTGCATAGTGCACCTTTAACGAGAAAAATGTTATGTCCTACTCTTCAGTATGGTGTTCTGGAGACACAAGCCAACTTCATTGGTTGTGACCGGCGTGGGGTGATCAATCAGTAATGTGGTGTCACATAGGATGTAACATCACATTACATCATCACAAAGTGGCACTAACTAGCACAATAAGGTTAATGCTGAAGGCAAATGGCATTTCCGCTTGACAATGGCAGGATTACGACAAAAAATGGCAGACAAGGATCTACTTTATTCTCCAACACCTTCAACTTTGACGACAATGAGCAAAGAGCAAAAAAAGAAATAGTTTTCTGCGCTGCCTACTCCAGATTGCAGAAGGTAGGAGAGCAGTAAAGCATTGGACGGACTCAAAGATGACTACTCTTTTTCTGGACAGGAAAATCATACCTACAGTCTGTTTATATTTTCGTGCACTTTGTTTTATATTTTGGACACCCCAAAAGACCAGTCTGATGTCTTTAAACAGCAATCTTTTGCAGTAACTGTTTTCATTTGCCCCGGGCAGATGCGCATTTGATCGCATACTGGTACGAACGCTGGCTACTGATGTTCACAGAGTTGTAAGATCAAAAACAAACTTTATGTTTAGGGGACCCACAAAGAAAGCCTTGTTCCAAGTTGCGATTCAATTTTCTGTAAAATGTTAGCTCTGGTTGTTGGCATCACTGGCTCAATTCATTGCTGGGTATTTTCGCAGTCCTGATGCTTGTCTCACACACACTTTAACTTGAAAGTGCTTTTCGACTGTTTATTTCCTAAAAAAGATGCAAAACACTATACTGCCCAGGAAAAAGAAGCGAGATGTCAAATGATCTGTTACATGTAAGGCAATATTGTAATATGAATCAATTAATGCCATTCTTTTTGTATCACACAATGCAGGGCTATTCAAGATAATTCTGCAAGGGCCGGGGTAGGTGCAGGCTTTCATTCAAACCCAGCACTTACACACCTGACACCACTAATCAACCTCAAGAGTCTTTGCCAAAGAGCGTGATGAGTAGTGTCAGGTGTGTCAGTGCTTGGTTGGAATAAAAGCCTGCGCCCACACCGGCTCTTGCAGGATAATGTTGAACAACCCTGACACAACGTGCTGATGCGTCGGAAGACAATATTAGACAGAAAATGGGGATTAGTATATTTGATGTTGTTCTTGTTGTTTATCTTATAACATATATTTGTTTTCATCAGCTATCTAGGCAAAAGACACATAAGGAAGAGTTTGTGGTGTTTCCATCCATGCTATTCAATCACATTGGTACTCATGGTGTTAAATTTTGTGTCGGAAAAGACATTTTCACTGACGGAAAATTCGTACCATGTTACGGCGCGTGTTCTTTGTGCTATAACCGCAAGGTCATTCCATAAAGCTTCTGAATTGTTGGAGAGCATGTGGCTATTGTTAAAAATGTCTGTTTTTTATTTCATTTGACAGCAACAGTGGACCATCAATGACCTTAAAATTAAGATTAGGAAAATGGGACAGTTAAATGAGAGATTTTAAGCGGTCATAATACTGTTACTCCATGCATAAATGCACCATCCTCACCGTTTGGCTTACAGCTCCACTGTAAAAAAAAAAAAAAAAAGCTTAAGAACATAGCTTACTGTAAGGCAACCAGTTGCAAAACATTTTTGAGTTTGCTCAACGTCAAGTTCCAAGATCATTTAACAATGAATTTGTGCAACTCAACTTGGAGTTAAGCAAACTCAAGAATGCTTTGCAGCTGGTTGCCTTACTTTTTTTTAAGTTTACTCAACTTCTTTTTTTTTTACACTGTCATTTTCACGCTGGTTAAAATCCTCTGGGGTTCATCATCAGTGAGGGACAGCTCAACCTAGGAGTCCTGCCATTCCGGCCACAGTGGCCACTGTTCTGCTGACTTATATCACATCGTTTTAAACCTACTGAGACAAGATTTATTACAACGTGATGATCACAACTGTAGACTTGATATCATGCCTTAAGTGGTACTAGGCTTTGCCATTTTCTTCTATTTCTATATTCCTAGCTTAGTTTAAATTTTATTGATTGTATAGTGCACATCTATGACAGGAAGGTGGAACATTTCTCAATATGAAGACAGTATTCCGTGGGCACATCACTACAGGTTCATGGATGTATGTACTAAGCCGCTATGAATGATTTAAACTAATAATGTTCATTTTTTGGGGGTGGGCAGCAGGGTGGTATCGTGGGTAGAACTGTTGCCTCATAGCAAGAAGTTTGTGGGTGGAAACCCGGTCTAGGACGTGTCTGTCTGGAGTTTGCATGTCCTGTGCGTGCGTAGGTTTCTTCTAGGTATTTCAGTTCCTCCCACAAGTCCAAAAACATGCATGCCAGGTTTAGTGAAGGCCCTGAAACTGCCCGTAGGGATGACTGTGCGAGTGAATAGTGTGTGCGACCTGTGATTGATTGGGGAGCTGTCCAGGGTGTGTTCCTGCCTTTTGCATGTGAAGAGTTTCTTTCCAAAAACGCAATATATCCATTATACTCATTTGGAGCAAATTGGCTTTTTCTATGTTGGCGCCCATAGCATTTTATAGAAAAACACAAACTTTGACCTTGAAAAAAATGCACCTTATAGTATGAATTTCTAAGAACAGATTTTTTGCACCATTTGTAAGAA